>CM062819.1:1134152691-1135459071 GCA_031772625.1 Pinus tabuliformis | reverse complement strand
GCATGGGTAGTTTGGGTGTTGTTAGAAGCATGCGCAAGTGAGTTGGTGGCATGATGAATAGTTTGGGTGTTTGTTTGATTGGTTTTTTCATGAACAATATGGTTTGATGATTGTTAAAGAGGGTTGATTTGGGAGTGGGAAGCTGCAACCACATTTGGGTTTAATAAAAAACGTGAAGTAGTGGCATTTGATTCAGAGGGTGAGGGTTGAATGTTTTTTTGTTTTTTTGTTTCTTCAAGAGTTTTTAGAGTCTTTATTAGCATGATAAAGTTCACATTGTCATGCAATTATTTGTTCTTTATTTGCAACATAATATCTCTGGGCATGCTCATCATTAGAAATAGTGGACATTTGCAAAAGTAATTGCAAACAAGACTAGGCACCTACATGTAACAAAGGGAAAAACAAGAATGCTACGGGGTATAGAAAAAATGATAACATTAAATAGTAATTAATAAATAATAGCAAGTGAAGAACAAAATATTCTTATGATAAATTATCATTTGAATAGTACGCGTGAAGGAACATTTGTTACAAGAGAGAAAATGCAACCTATGTTGATAAGTGTATGTACACATTACAATATTACATATAACAGAGGAGACATACATGGACTATATGTTGTGAAAACACTACAACAAACTGCAGAGGTACATGTAATTAAATACAAGCACATATTGTGTTCCAAAGTGTATTTGAACATTGGAATATTACATATTGTTTAGGAGGCATATCAAGGCTATACAATGTTTAAGACATTACAATAGATTGTAGAGGTACATGCAACTATATCTTTTTATGATTTAGGATTGTTATTAATTTCTTCAAGGATGATGTTGCACACTATTGAGAATTCAAAGCTTTCTTCCTTGATGATGACAAACCTCAAGTGTGGTATTTCTCTAAACGTTTCCATCTTCATTGACAATGTGAAGAGGTGATTTTTCCAGAGTACTTTGGAGACAATCTCCTTGATTACATCTGGGTCTGAAGATATTAAGTAGAAGTCTTTTGCACTAATGTCGAGTATGGTAGATGCCGCATCTTCAAAAGAAATTGTTGAAGGAAACTTGCTTGCATGATCTTGTATGTCGACTTTAAGTAAGTATCTATAGTCATAGTTAGTTACATCAACGTTTCATTTTGGGCAATGCCATGTGTCTACATTATTGGGAATGAGTTTTTTCATGCATTTTTTCCCAACAACGATAGAAGAGTAGGAAATATGTAAAAAATGTCCATCCATATTTTTGTTATTGTAGCCTTCACTTGAGAAAATGTAAAATTTTCAAAGACATCGATATTGGAAAGCTCAACAAGTGTTATTTTTTTTGGTAGTTGGGTAGAACAAGGTGAATATTTTGTAGTTAAGGATGGAGAAGTTGTAGCTAATCCTTTTTTTTCAGACCATGATTTTAGAGTGTGGGCCTCTGCAATTGATCTGAACTTAAACAAGAATGCAACAAATTATAGATATAATCATAAACACAGAGACGCAACATAAAAACATTTCATTTCATTAATAGAAAATATACCGAACTATGCTTACAAACAGAATGGAAATAAGATAGCTCGGGCGATGGTAGCTTATCTCTAAGAAGATATGTGGCAAATACATGCCTCTGAACTAAGTTACAATGAGGATTAAGGGATTTTTTATTATTGAACAATAAGAGAAAACCCTAAACAACAAAAACCATAACCCGAGGAGATGTAACACCAAGAGTTTATGGGCCCCGTCGGGGTTAGTTGGGCAACCAACTTCTCGGGGTCATAACTTGGTCATGTCATCTCCATTTGACGCACATGATATCTCGTTGGAAAGATCTCTTCGAGGACTATAACTTCTAATGCAAATGCCACAACAATTGCTAGAGAAATTTTGCCAAAAGAAGTTGTTTAGGGCTTCAAAACAACTCGAGAAGTTCAGGACCCGAAAAACTGCCAAAAATAGTAAACTGTGGCATAAGTAAGGAAATAGATGAAACTGACAAGGGGGTCTAGGTGGAATAGGTGGGTGGCCACAAATATCCACTTGGATCATTCCTCCCCCTTTAGGAAGCAATGTTCCCCATTGCGTGCAGAGCGTCCATGAGGTGAGCAAATTTCTGTTGAACCTGGTCCCTAGTGAACCACTTGCCCTGGTGAAGGAGTTGGCCTGCTTTGACAAATCGATATAGGTGTATCCTCTGTTGTCAAGTGTTCTTGATTTGTGTGTCCTTGATCTAATCACTTGTGGCCTATTCCATGCAGTCCGGGTTGATCTCTGTTGGTGTGAATGGTTCTGCAATGTCAGATGTGTCCAACAATGGTGTAAAGTATGACCGAAGGTGATCTACATTGAACATTGGGTGCAGACCAAGGAATGGTGGGATGCTGAGCTCGAAGGCATTATCACCAATGACCTTGGTGATGGTGTATGGCCATCTTGGAGCAGGCGAAGCTTGCAGTGGGGTTCAACAAGGCGCTCCTTCTGTAAATGTAGCGAAACTTTGTTGCCCACCTGGAACTTGTGCAGCACTTGATTTTGATCATGGCGCTACTTGTACTTAGCATTGGCTCTATCCAATATATCATGGACCTATTGGTAGATGTGTTGAATGCACTCAATGAAGTTATCAGCCCTTTTAGCTTCAGGTTGCATGTGAGCCGAATTTACGTGAGTGGCTGAAAATGGTATGACCAATTCAATGGGGCATAATGGATGAAATCCCATCCCTACTTGAAAGGGGATGTGGCTTGTTGAGCTATAGAGAGCTATGTTGTAGCTGAGTTGGACATAGGGGATATTTTCATCCCATGTGCATGGATGCTTCGAGTTGTACATGTGCAGAATGTGTATGATCATCCTGTTGATAACCTCTATTTGGCCATCAGTTTGGGGATGGAAAGTTGTGGACTTAGTAAGTTTTGTATCCAGCATTGACCAGAGACTTGACCAAAATGCACTCAGGAATATGCTGTCCCAATTTGAGATAATGGATTGTGGGATCCCAAAGTGTACCCACACTCGCTCAAAGAAGAGCTTAGCAGTGGCCTCTACTGTGATACTCTTCTTGCAGGCTGCCATGATGAATGTCTTAGGGAATCTGTCGATGACCATGAAAACGCAATTGTTCTCGTGCTTAGTAGAAGGCCCGACATATAATCCATGGATACAGATTCCCAAGGCCAAGTAGGAGTAGGTAGAGGAGTATAAGGCCTTGCTTCTTGATGGTTGGTTTGGAAATGACGTAGGCGGTGCAGGATCTAATGTACTTCCCAACATCTTGACGAAGTTTCAACCAATAAAAATAATTTTGCAATATCGCCATTGTTTTCTCTACTCTAAAATATCCAGCGACCTGACTATAGTGTGCCTCCGAAATCATCTTGGCACGCTCACTTTAAGGAACACATATGTGCCCAAAGTGGCATAACAATGCATCCTAAAGGTGAAAATTTGGAACTTTCTTCCCTTTCAGGAGTGTCTAGTATATGCTACCGAATTCTAGATTTCTTTTGTAAAGATGCGGCCACCCCGATGTCTCATGCTCACAAGAGTCGAGCACAGTGATTAGCATCATGATAGGTGGTCGGCTAAGGAAATCAATGACATTATTGGTGTTTCCCTTCTTATACTTAATGTTCAAATGGAACTGTTGCAGATAGGTGGACCATTTTTTATGGCGATCATTCTGCAAATTCCCTTATGTTTGTATGAACTATAGAGGCTGGTGGTCAGTGTGGATGACCGTTTCCTTCCCTAGAATGTAATGCTTCCATTGACGGCAGGCCTGCACAATGGACTACATTTCTTTATCGTAAGTAGGGTGCTTTCAAACTGCGTCTGAAAGTGTCTCATGTGGTAAGCCACTGGATGCCCATGTTGAGTAAGAACCACACTAATAGCATAGTTGGATGCATCTGTCTCAATCTAAAATGGTTGTTGCAGGTCTGGTAATGTGAGAACTGGTGCAGAACAAAGGTGATTCTTCAACTCGGAGAACACTTGTTGTTGGGTTTCCGACCAAAAGAAATTTTCTTTCGCTCCGCCCTTGGTGACTTGACTTAAAGGCCAAGTGATATGAGAGAACCCCAATATGAACCTACGGTATAAATTGACAAGACCCAAAAAGCTGCAAAGCTATGTTAGAGTGGTTGGGGCTGGCCAATCCCAAATGATGTGTATCTTGGATGGGTCCACATGTACACCCTGCTCATCAATGATGTACCCCAGATATTGAACTTGGGTCAGGCCAAAGGTGCATTTCTTCAAGTTAGCACACAACTTGTGTTGTCGAAGAGTTTGAGACCTGTTGAATATGGTGGAGGTGCTCTTCCCAACTCTGGCTGAAGATCAAGATGTCATCTAAATACACCACCACAAATGCATTGATGAAGGGATGCAAAATGTCGTCCATCAGTCTCATAAGGTTGTAGGGGCGTTCGTCAATCCAAATGGCATGACCAACCATTCGAAAAGGCCCTCCTTGGATTTGAAGGCAGTCTTCCACACATCGGAGGGTTCGATAAGCACCTGGTGATAACCTAACTTCAAGTCAATCTTGCTGAAATATTTGGCCCCCACGAGCTGGTCTAGAAGGTCATCAATCCACGGGCTTGGGTACCTATTCTAGACATTGATCTTGTTCAGCACTCGATAGTCGATACAGAGCCTCCAGGTCCCATCCTTATTCTGTACCAATACAATCGAGCTCCCACAGGGTGATGAACTTGGCTTGATGTGCCCTTTCTGCAGTAGTTCCTTAATCTGCCTCTTGATCTCATCATTCTCTAGAACATAGCGTCAATAGATCGGTCCATTGGGTAGCGACATGCTTGGGGTTAGAATGATGGAGTGCTTGATCTGACAGTGCATAAGTACTCCTATGGGTGAGGCAAAAAATATCCCTGTACTCCTCCACGACCTTGTCCATCTGCTACTGTTGTGTAGAGGCTCCCTGCCTAGAAGCCATGACCACAACCTTCTTCTTGCCTTAGGGGTGAATCATAAGGAATTTTTTTTTCCTAGTCTGGGAAATGATCTTACTGCGGGTCTACCTACGGTATCCTGTACAACTTATTAGCCAAAGTAATAATCATAGAGCGAGGTCTAGACTCATATAAAATATGTCGCTTCCACAAGTAAGGTTGTCCTAACAATACATCATAAAATTCAAGAGGAGAAACATCACACAGTACCTCATCCATGAAGGGATTGATGCTGCAGGGAAGGCGACACTGCTGGCTGCGCGAAGATCTCATTCATGGTGAAGCCACCCAATGGTGTATTGTTGTGGATGTGTTTTAGTCTTTAGGCCTAGCCGCTTCACGACTTCCGCTGAAATGAGGTTATTTTGGCTCACGTTGTCGAAAATGAACTGCAACGGAGAACCCTTCACCCACACCTATGAGTGGAAGAGGCTTTCCCCCTCCTCTGGATCTTCAGGCTCAATTTTCTGGATCTTTGTGGTGGCCACGGTGGCACTGGGCTCCACATCAATGATATGGTTCCCTTTGTTAGTCCCCTTATCGGGTTCTAATTTAGAGTCGGAACTTGCGTCTGATTTAGAAGCCTTCAGCTTAGCCACCAGTGACTGTTTGGCACGACACTCACTTGTATTGTGAGTGGAGATCTTATGGAACTTACACCATTTTCTCGTGTCCTTCTTCATCTTCGTGGTGTTTTTATTTACTTGCGACTTCGACAGGCTGTCCTGGGCAGCCCCGCCTTGGCTTGGTCCCTTATTTTGTGGTTTGGGGGTGCCTTTTCCTTGCTTTGGATTCATAGATCCAAAGTCCTACTTCTTTTGTTTAAAATTCTGCTCAATCTTTACATTGTACCAATATGCTGTGTTGAGTGAGGAAATGTCCAGGATTTCCATCTTGTCCTAGATGTACTTGTGTAGACAGCCACGGTACTTGAGAACCAAATGTCACTCAATATCCTTGATACCCAACTTCTTGCGAAGGGTATGGAAAGTATTTGTGAACTTTGGCACATCTTGGTCCCTTCCCTTCTGTAGCATGGTCCACTTTATGTATTTATCTTCTTAGCTCCCAATAGGGTAATACTGTTCCTTGATGCTATCTTGGAAAGAATTCCAAGTGGGTGTAGTTGAAAACAACGAGGGTTCACTCTCGTCCTTTTTTTCACAGTAGGTTTCCCACCAGTCCTTGACGTGTGGGGTGACTTTGAGAAGTGCAAACATAATCTTTTCCCAATTGGAAAAGTCATGAACTGAAAAATATCCTTCCAATAGATTTAACCATTTATCTATGGCATCTGCATCTATCAAGCCTTCGAATATGGGAATATCGAAGTTAACTTGTACCTTAAAAGGAGTGGCACCTCTAGAGTGGCTGCAGGATGAAGATGCATCGCCTGTGGGTAGCTATCGAAGGATCTGGGCAAAGTTATCCATCATCACGTCCCTTTGTTGCTCGAGGACTTCCTCGAACAACATTTTGAAAGGATCTCTTGCCCCCTCGTCTTTATTTTCTTCCGCCATGGGAGGTCATTGGGTTTTGTGAGGCTGATCCCGCAATGGTTTAACCAGATCAAGCCCTAACTCCTTATACCCTGACCTCGTTGGGGACATGCAAAGAAAAATAGAGAAAGAGAAGACTGCTCTAATACTACTGATCTGAACTTAAACATGAAAACAACAACTTACAGATATAATCATAAACACAGAGATGTAGGAGAAAAACACTTCATTTCATTAATAGAAAAAATACTAAACTATGCTTACAAATAGAATGGAAATAAGATAGCTCAGGCGATGGTAGCTTATCTATGAGAAGAGATGTGGTGGCTACATGCCTCTGAACTGAGTTACAATGAGGCTCAAGGGAATTTTTATTATTTAACAATAAGAGAAAACCATAAACAACTAAAACCCTAACTCGAAGAGATGTAACACCAAGACTTTATGGGCCCCGTTGAGGTTAGTTAGGCAGCCAACTTCCCGGGGTCGTAACTTGGTCATATTATCTCTGTTTGACGCGCATGATATCTCGTCGGAAAGGTCTCTCCGAGGACTACAATTGTTGATGTGATTTCCATAGTAATCATGAAAGTAATTTTGCAAAAAAAATGTCGTTTAGGGCCTCAAAACGGCTCCAGAAGTTCAGGACCTGAAAAACTGCAAAAAATAGTAAATTGTGCTACAATTAAGTAAATAGACGAAACTGAGAGGGGGGTCTAGGTGGAATAGGTGGGTGGCCACCAATATCCACCTGGATCAACAATGTTAGAGTTGACAAGAATAATGGATTTTGATGTAGTCCCAACATTTTTTCCATTGAATTCATTAACACGAACATACTTAATTGCAATGATGGGATTACTTCCTATGGCACATAGAGAGGAAATGTCTTTTGACTCTACATCAAATCCCCCCCATAAGGTGGCATACATGCTATAACCAGATCTATTTCGAAGGTGGAATGTTTGTTTAATAGCTTCATATCCATCTTTTCTATGTATAATGCATGCATGGGAGATGTCAGTAACAACATCAACAACATAAACAATTGGGTTGACGTCTATCGTTCTAATTTCATTGATTGATCTTATAATATTGAAGTGCACTATGGGAGAAAGTGCTCTTTCTCTAGGGACATGTTCAATAGTATATGTTTCATTCAATAAGATCTCCCAATCATTGTTTAAGTGGTTGTACTTCTTGTTAGCCAATTTCACATCGCCTTTTGAGACAATGTACACATGTCCAACATGAATTTTATCAAAGAAATAATCACCAACATTGTTAAAACAAGTGATATGTATGTCTCCACCTTCTACATCAAAGAGGTCAAAGTTGAAAAAGTTTCATAGCCATATTGCTTTTGAAATTCATGGAGAAGTGTCTTTCTTTGTGTGCATCCTTTTATGGACCAATTTGAATGGTAAGGGTTTAGTGCTTTCATGGGAATATAGAGTGGGGCAATAGTTTGGGAGGGAATAGGAGGAAGGGGGTAGTTCCTTTTCGATGAAGGATCTTGATTCAAGGAGGAGGGAGTCTGTTCTTGATAATTGATTAGGTTAGACAAATTTGTTGGATTTCCAATTAAAGGTGCAGACATAGAAATGATCTCAGAGTCCAGTAGTGTGATAAACCTATATGGTAAATGACAATCATAACAACATTTATTAGAATGGAAAGTAGCTCAGGGTAGGCATATGTAAAGTTTAATTTGGAATAATGAGATATGGAGATATCCATTTTTTAATATGTACAATAGAACCCTTTTGAAGCGAGCCTTTTGCGATGAGGTCATTGAATTCTACTGGAAGTATAATGCAGTTCATATGAGTTCCATTGGAGATGGAGGTACGATAACACAAAGACAAACTTTGGATCAAGTGAATAGGGTCGAGATCATTAATTTGTACCAATGGTTGAACATCAGTTGATGTAGAGAGCATTGACACAATAACATTTTAAGTGAATTGTATCACCATTTTTTGGAAATGGAGATGAGGGAATAGGTACTATGTAGCTTAGTTTTAAAAAAGATGATACCTATGCATACTGCGTAATATCATAATACTAGCAATTGCACTGAGAGGTGCAAAGTCACACCGATAGGAGTGGGGGAATGTGGAAAGCAATAATCAAACGAAATATATGGACAATGAAATGCAATGCGAGGTGTTCAATATTTGGATAGAAATGAGGACAAATATCGAGAGGAGAATGTGTGGTATTTGGAACTGATCAATCACATGTCTAAGTTAAAATCACATTAAGTCAAAATGTTTGATAGCATGCGTTCAACGCATATGCACACGACTGTTATTTTGTTGAGTGAAACACGAGATAACATAGTTTTTTGTACATCAACAAAAAAAAAAAAATAACAAAACACATTCCATGAATGAGAAGAGGTGTGGTCAAAGGCTAGCCATAGTCCTTGCATTCACATGAAAGCCACAAAAGATTCAATATTAATGACATTTTATGTCGCAACTTTGATGATGGAAGAAGGATTCGGAGAATAGCAATAGCTCTTGATATCCCCTTTGGATCCCGTCAAGATGCTCAGCTAGCTCATCTTCACAATGGAAAAAGTAAATTTTTGGAAAAAAATATCCTGAATATAAGTGATTTTTTTGATAATTGTTCTGGTGCTAGAATGAGTGTAGAGATCTTGGTCGAAGGTGAAGAGTCCCTCGAAGTTCGCAAGATATATAAAACTTGTGATCGAAGACATTGTGCTTGTGAATTTTTAAGATGCTAGTGTTGGAGGTGGTATTCGAAGGGTAAGTGGTGTACAAACCCTTTTCAAAGGTTTTTATAATCTAATTATTTTATGTTATGGAAATATTTTTAGTTAATTTTTGAAATGCCATAAATATTTATTATCATTACAAATTTAAATTGTATAATTCAAAGTTTGAAATAATTTTTTAAATTAATTTTTATTTTGAAATATTGAATTTATTTATATTTATATATTAAAAAATATTTTAAAAACCAAATATCACAATATCAAGTATTGGAAAATTCAAACTAAATACCTAAACATAGAGAATGCCTTCACTTACCGTTTAGCCAACGCCATAGTAGATTTTGCCTTCTAGAAAATTTGTTGATAACTCTAGCCTGTAGGTGACGCCATATCCTACAACTTGTCTATTTGAAAATTTGCAATTGCCTAAATCCATTAATTGATGTGACCTGTCAAGTGGATTGTTTATTTTGGCATCTATCCAATCCATTGAGAGGGGAAGGTAGGAATTATAAAGAAATAGGTAATTTTGGATCAAGTAACAGAGCGAGTTTTGGGAACATACAATGTTTTCATAAACCACAGGGGAATTGACGTGAAGTTCACTCTTGCAAACCTCACCTACCATCGTTATGTTTACAAGGGACGTTATGCCGAACACTTCCAGGGACACGAAATGAAAGGCTAATTAGCCATGGCCGTGATTGAAAAATGGAAGGTGGCCCTCCAAGAAGCTGCAAACATTTGTGGTTTGTTGTTCAAAACCAATGAAAGGTGAATGTGTACATTGTAACTATTTTGCAATGTATTAGATTCATTTAAAATCGTTGCCACTAATTTCTATCAAAACTACATTTGTTTGTTGTTTTAGTGTCCAATGCAAGTATTTGGAGAACATTGTCGAAGACGTTTTGAAAGTCATGAAATGGGAACTGTTAGAAGTGGCTGCATACCTAGTTGAATTGGATGAAGCCATGGAGGATTTCCCATTCCATATTGATTTGGTGTGTATGTATGTGTATTAATAAATTTATCAATATATTACATAGTTATATTATTTATATATTTTGAACTTTTGAAATATGTATATAGTCAAACTTAATGGAAAACCTTATGCGAACCTCATCACTAAATTAAAATTTGAATCAAACTTCATCATTGCTGAATTTGAACTCCAACTAGAACCACGAGACATTGGGTAGTGGTAAGGACAATTTTCAATCAATCATTTTGATCGATTAGGAACATCAACTGGTAAAAATATCTAGAGATAAAAGCCAAGAGTCTTCTAGATTTTTCCCAAAAAGTCAGGACCGTTGAGATCTCCATTTCAAGTCCCAATTTGCATTTCATGGCTGGCACAAAGCACTGTCTTTTCACTGAATTTGCAAAGAAACTGCTATTGTTGGTAAAATAAACTTAGGGCTGTTAATTTTGAATCATTTACAACATATTAATTTCACAAAGCAATGCAACGACAACAGGTTAGAAGTTAATTTCCATTAAAATTGTATTTGCACAGACTATAACTAATATTGGATATAATCGCACGCAAAATAGTTTAGTAATAAGATTCTGAAAAGCCATCTAATAAACTTTACATTGGAATATGTTAACATAAAATTGTTCATCACCCAACACCTTGCACTAGAAATTATTATGTTGACTGCAACTTAGTTTCATGGATATATTTACCTATTTATGCAGTCCTTACTATCGAATCATCTGACACCAACAACTTTGTTTCAACTGAATATAATCTAGAAAGTTATAAACAACATAAAGCACAAATGGTTTAAGAATATATACCCCTGCCTTGGTTTCCAAGTCGTAGTTATGCCTCTTATAGCCTAATATGACACAATTGAAGACACCAAAATGCTACAAACAAAAGTCAAAGTCTTAAATATACTTAAGAGCCCACAAATATGGAAAGGAAGGCAATTACTAGGGAAACTTGAATTCACAACAATACATATAGCTTACTTTGTGAAGCTCCACAAATAATTTTTAGCATATATCAATAATTAAAATACTACGGTGTTAACTCTTATTGAGGTGACTTTGCTTCTGATGGTTACCAACATACTTATCAGTGGTTTGTAAGATCCTTAGTCCTTAGTGGTCCCACACAAGACCAAAGTTAACTTAAGTGTTGGTTATTGTATGAAGAATAACCATAACATATATGATGACTTTCCATCAGAAATATGAAAAGTCAATCGAGTCAAAATAAAGAAGAGACACTACTTTCTAAATGACAGATGCTAATATACATATCTAGTTGCTATAACACGAGTCTTAGAAGACATCCTCCTCTCTCTCCAAGAAAATCAACAAGGCTATTTATATCTATGTTATGCTTCCTCTGAATTTCATACTGTTCAATTTCATTTATTACTCTGTCCCGCTTTAGTAATATCTCACATTGCTCTCATGTTAAGAAAAACCATATCTTATGTTCTTAGAGGTGGTATAATAATAGGTAAGCCTATTAAATGATATTATTAGAAATTTGTTATTAGGAATTCCACTTTTACAAGTGAGATATTTTTATGGGAATATAATTTGGTCAGTAAAAGAAGAGCAATGATCCCTAATTAAGGGAAGTTGTAAGCATGAGCCTTTAATGAAGAACATGATTTGTGGAAAAGATGTCTAGAAGTTTCAACAAATTTAGCTCCATGAATATTAACCCATTATTTTGATTGAATCGCTCAAAATTTTGTATGTTGTTTCTAAGAAATCTAGAACTACATACAAATATTCCAAGGGCTTTTATTTATTTATAATAAACTTAAGTCCAAACATTGTATCAAAGAATGTGATTGTTTTTCAACTCATTTAATAGAAAGGCCATACAATCATAATCAATGATTTCCTTAAAAAAATGACATTTTCCAAATCTCAAGAATTGGCAACTAAGCCTAGCCAAATTCCGCAAATTTAAACCCCAAAAATGCTATCCATACACAAAATTCAGAGATAATGAAGTTTTATTTTAATACTTAAAATAAAATTCTTACATTAGAAAAATAAGATAACGGGGTGGTTAGAATTTTAATCTACTCTTATGAATTTATTTGCCGCAAATGTGATTGCGTAAGCTTAATTTTCTTTGCAAAACTTAATGGACTTAATAGAAAATGCTATTTCTCATTAAATAGTTTTTCTTCTTTAAGCTTTTGCTTTACCTTTTACCATTTAGGTTATAGAAGTTCCTCTGGTACTCCTATAGTTTGTCACTATTGATTGTAAATTTCAGTCCCATTGACCTACCTTTTTAGTCAATCGAGGCCATGAATAAAATTATCAGTTACTAAAATTATCTTATCTTTGCTTAATGGAGAACATTTTCCTAATTTCATTTTTTCCTAATTAGAGCAAAAACCAGTTTGTTATACTCAAATTGTGAAACAAAAATATGATCATTTTTCTCTATCATGAAATTGTAAGCAAATTACATTTTTTTTATCTCACAGAAGAATGTTACCACAATTATAGCTAACAATAATTGCTATAAAATCTAGATTCATAAAAAAAAAAGGGCAGACGAATTTCATTTGTAATAAAATGTGACCGCACTTTAAAAACAAAAATTTTATCAAACATAAAATTGTACAACAATATATCAATAAGGATGATTTTCAATTGCAAGGTTATCAAACTTTAATAAAAATCACAAAAAGCGCAATAGAATTTTAACATTTCTAAAAGAAGTAATCTATTTTATAAATGAGATACTAACCTCGGCTTCGTCGGTTCAGTGTAACCAAACCCTGGGATTAAATCATCAAATAATGTCTCGTCCCCAGATGACTTAGTGTTTAATGATGCTTCATTCTTCCCTAAATTCCCGAGCAGATCTTTGAAAGAAGTGGGACTAGGGCTTGGGCTTACAGACCTCATGCTGAAAACATCATCGTATGTGACCATTGTGGATGAGACCTTCATGCCATGTGCACCCCAGAAAACGTCGTCGTCATAAACAAGAGCATCATAGACATGAACTAATGAGGGTTTTCTATTTAGAGTCGAGAAAATGTTATATATATCATCGTAGCTGGTGGTCATATGAGAAGAATGGTTTGTGGACTTTGGCGCCCCCTGAAGACATTGTCATATACATTGAAATCAATGGCCCCTCTCAGATTTGAGCTAAATATGCCATCAACATCATTCATAGGTTTTCCTTAGTTCACAGACAAATATTTGTCATTGAGATTGAAATTAAAAATGCTGCCATGCGTGCCCTTTCTTGCTCCTTGCTACCACTCAAATGAGCAGGGACCTAAAGGGGTTCCTAAGAGGACAACTTCTAGGGTAGGGCAACTATGGATGCTTAGTCCACTGTCACCACAACTAAGTCTCCCTGCTCTTTACGGACTTTCATCGATGGGAGGAGTTCTGGTAGTGTAGGGATCACTTGTAAAGTATATGTTAATGGATAGGTGAGAGGCGACCCTGAAAACCCTTTCCAAGGATGGAGTGAAGAATGGAGCTTGCTTGCTCTTTAAGCAGGGGACTTGGTACACCAGGGATAAGGGGTGAGGATTGGAGGGTTGAGGGAGAAAGGATAGACTTATGAACACGTTTCTCAATACCAATAATCCTTAGGTAAATTTGATTCCCAAATGGTCCTTGAAAAATAATTTTTATTTGGGAAGTGGGACCACATGGGGCCAAGTGGACCCAACCCAGGTTCGAGGATGGAATGTAGAAACCAATGATATTCCTATCCTGAATAAGGTGAGGAGAAAGGACCAAACAAGAATACTTGCTTCAAAAGGTTGAATTGGTTCTATTGAGGTCTAGCCTTGGGGATGCCTAGGCATAATTCGATCCTAGAGCTAGGACTAGGGATTCCCAAAGATTCCACCATTAGAATTGCCTCAAATTTGTAGGAGAGGGAGGGGACCCACTAGTGCAGTAGCCTGTAGGAGATCAAAGTTTTTCCTTGGGTCAATTCCTGGGAAATTGATGCCCTAGGTGACCTAATGGGGGTAGACTTGGGGAAAAAAGGGAAAATGGTAAAAAGAGGCTTAAATGATCACCCTTTTTGAGGGATCAATGCCTAGTTCACTTGGGGATATGGAGTCAAGGATAATGATGAGTAAGAACTTGGTTTCTTGATCAAGGAGACCCAGAAAGTCATCTTCGTCCAACGTTAAGAGAAAGAAAATAAAAGTGACCTTCAAGCATTTATACTACAAAGAAAATGTTGTAAGCTTCTAGAGATAAATAAATCTCTAGGACATTTCATTCATATAACATTGGCCCATACATTAAATTAGCTAAAACATGCTTAATTCCACACTTGAATAATGCAACAATGAGCCCTAATTTTAGTAGTATGCAGCAACAAGAATAATAGCATTATAATTTACTTACAACGTTATAGAGTATATCCAACCAACATTTCGTTTGCTTAATAAAGTTACAATACAAGAGAAATAACCCAAATCCATACATCAAAATTCATCCATCTCCAAAAAAATCCACCAAGGAAAAAGTGCGAAAATTCTCTATGATTAGAGAGATCCCAAGTCAAGGGATAATACAAATGAGTGTATCTAACATCAATATATAGCCTCCTAAGGAGTTCGAATTATCCTATGGGCCTACATTAGCCCCTAATGAAAAAATAATGTGCAAATAAAACCCTTATTGGTGACAAGTCCATCAAACTAGCTCATAAGTGTAAAAATAAGCCTCACATGGGG
The DNA here is from genome assembly GCA_031772625.1 of Pinus tabuliformis. Classification (NCBI taxonomy): domain Eukaryota; kingdom Viridiplantae; phylum Streptophyta; class Pinopsida; order Pinales; family Pinaceae; genus Pinus; species Pinus tabuliformis. Next base: position 1,135,444,126 of record CM062819.1, on the reverse strand, counting down.
CCAAATAATAATATGTGCATGTCATAGGGCCCTCTAAAGGCTCAATAATATCATGAAGTGTGATATTGAGGAATAAATTCCTCGGAATATGATGGATAAGGGGGTGGCCCCTTGTTCTCCAAGTAGTAGAACTGTGTTGTTATGAGGGCACATAGATGATCCCATGGGTCTCCATATGAACTAGAGATCCTCCGCAAGGGTCCAAGTGGTGGAATGAATGTTGCCATGACATCGTACAAGTCCTAGACATGTGTCAAGAGTGTGGGGCTCATGTGGGGGCATGTTGGGCATAATGCACCGAGCATATCATCATCATCCCAAAAGTGGATTGCTAGTAATCTCTGAGCATCCATGAAGATCCATGGAGTGCTTCCTACTGTTGTGGAGGCCAACGACTCTCTATGCACACCATACATGTGCCAATGTAGACGTCCAAGGTTAGGATCCCATATAGGGAGACCAAACCCAAATGGAAACCACCTGTAATCTTGCATAAGATCCAACACATCCCCTAGGCTTCCAATACAACTAGTCATTAAAATAATAAGGTAAAAGAGCTTACAAATCATGGATAACAACGAGGGCACTTCATAATGCCATGCCCTTAGATAGTGGGCTTTAGCATGTGCTATTGTCTCCAGGCTCGAAAAGGGGTTAGCCAAGTACCTTATTAGGTGGTTTGAACCCTTAAAGGGGATAATATTTCCAACGTACATCCTTCTAATGGGGGTAGAAAGTGTCAAATAAGTGATATGGAATAGGAAATGAGAGGGGCAGTCCTGGGCCACATAGTGGGGCATGGGGGTAGCTAGATAATGGGAAGCCTACACTTAGGAATGCAATGTATAGGAGGGAGAAATTGTGGTACATGAGGTTCCTCGACCTTGTTTTTTCCACCCTTATTTATATACCTTTTTCCTTTAATGAATTTTCTTTAATTAACTACTCAGGGCTCAAAGGACAAGAGCATGATGCGTAAGATATAACAAGGATTACCTCCTTTTAGGTAGGGCAGTTCATTACCCTCCATGGGTTGGGACAATCATGGGTTCTTGGATGATAAAGGAGGCTCATCTAGGGCCTATGGAAGAAGGGCGATGGCCATGGATTGGGGTAGAGCTCATGTGTTGGCTTTTGCCCACATGCTGATTATTTTGTCCCGACCATATTTTGCATATTGTGGTACAATTTCTTGCTAAATGTGGCCAATTATTCTTTTCACCTTTTCTTTTAATTGCTTCAACCTCTGGGGCATCATTCTAGGCCTGACCCAAGGTGGGGGCGAGAGGAAAGGGAGGTTGGCCCTATGTGGACCCAAAATGGAAATGTGGGTCTAGGTGGGAGAAAAGATGAGTGGGGGTATAGTGAGTGGAAAGGGAGTAATATGTGTGGGTAAAGGAGCGGGACCACACACCTAAAGTTTGGGTTTCCCAAGTAGTACCACCCTAGAACCAAATTATCAATAAAGGAGATCTCATGGGACTAAGATCCAAGGGTAACAACCAAAAGAGATCAAGGGGACAAGAGCACAAACTAAGTTCACTCTTTTCGCCAAATCACCCCATCAATCCATACCCAAAAGTATCCATGATAAGTAAACCCAATACTCAATTACGAAATGACAAGACATACCTTTAGATTTGGGAGGCCCACCTTCAAACATACGATCAATATAGGTGGGCGAGGGACCACATGGCTGGCTCAGGTGGCAGAGAAATGACACAATGAGCTAGTAGGAGGCATCAAGGGGCTGCTGGCTACTGACTAACGCTCATCATGGAGAAAAAATTATCCTGGGGATATCACCCACAAAGTGGTGGGTAACACTCCCATGAGAGCCGATTTTCCCTACAGCCTTAATCCATAGTCCCACTGCAATATGTTAGAAAAATATTCCATCTCGTCGCAGATCTACACCTTGATAGGTTGTTGGATCGAATCATAGATCGAACGCTAGTACAATCTAAAAAAACCATCTCAAATTGGGTGATTTCAGGGTCGTTTGAAGCTTGGGGACCCTGTTGAAGACCAACGAGATAGATTTTCTCAAATATGAAGGATTTCATGGAGAAATAAAAAGGGTTTGTAGCTACCTGATATTTAGCACTCTCTGTCTCTCTATATTCCAATCCAGCTAATGAAATTGTATGTACTCTTCTGGCTAATGTTTCAGCAACAACAAGTTGTGCCACTCTTTGTGGAGCTTTGGCGGGATAACTATGCTTTCGCTTGCTCGACGACAAGATGGGTTGAAAAAAACCTATACATGTGTCAAATTGTAATTGAAAGGAGGATGAAAACAAAGCTATGCCATTCATTGGGATGAAAAATGCCTACACATCCGAACCCCGCAGAGAAAAACTCCTTTTGGCATAATTAAGTGTCAATTTTTTGAAGCAGCTCCATTCTATTATAGACACACATTGCATTGACTAACATGTACCTTGTCAACTAGTTAAGATTAAGTTCAAGGATGAAACTTATACAACAAATATAATGCTTGTTGTTAGCTGTGATTCAAGAAATGGTATAGAGACACTATAGTTTTAGAGGGAAGCTTATTCTTTGAGGACATCATTGCTCTAGTGATTCTCTAATGGTGTGAGAAGTCGGGTCTAATCATTCCAAAAGGAAAATGGAATCAAGTCAAAAGAATGTAGAAACAAATTGTGATCTCATCTCTAGAATTAAAATCTCCACATAGTATAAAATCCTATTGGCATAAATAGGAGTATTCCCACTTGATCTGGAGATAATAAAGACAACATTATATAGGATGTGGGATAGATTTGGATAGGAGCATATTACAACACCAAACCAACAAGGAGATGATTCAAAGAAGGAAGAAAACATGTAATGTCAAGTGAACAAGAATGTTGGGGGCATAAAAGAAGAGCACTACCGAAGGATAAGACATCATTGAATCAACACATACATGACTACTATAGGATTTAAATAACAAGAATGAAGCACAAAAAAATAAACAATACTACATTGATCATGTTAAACCAGCAGGACAAATCAAAGTGAAAGTCTACCATAAGGTTAATGTGCCTTGGAGGCAAAAGCATGTCATGGCTTAACTATGTAACAGACAAAATGAAGGATATCAAGGAAGAATATAATGGAAATACTTGCCAAGTTTGCAGCTCTAAGAAGGTAGAAACAAACAACACTTCCTCCTACATTGTAACACCTATAAAAACATTAATGTGGGATTGCATTGGAAGAGAAAGGTTGGTACATAGTTTTCTAGGAAAATCAGTGGGAAAACGTTGCAAGGGTAACTTCATAAAGGATGCAACTGTTGTCACTGCGACAAACACCCTTCAAAATTTAGCATACACTCAAATTTTGGAGCCTACTGTGGATCTTGCGATTGGTCATTCCATATTCACTTCTTGGTCAACTGATGCTTTTAAGCTCCCTTCTTGGATCAAAAGTGTCGAAGTCACTTGCTCACACATGCTCGTTCTGCATCAAGTTCATGAGTGCATCTTTTACGCAAGATTGGATAAGTATAACACGTTCCATCAAGACTATGCATGTGTGATGTCCAATCCATGTCGATAGTGAGTGCGCACTAAAAACGACATTTTCTCACATTCTATCTACGTTTGTCCTTCCATTTTGGTGAGTTTTGCAAATTTTCGCCTTCGTGCACCTTTGTCTTCGTGAGCGTTATTTTCATTTTTTCAGCTGTCGCTTTCCTTCACTCTAATTAGTGTCATTTTAATGTTATATTTTCTCTGGCATGTATTACTTGCACTTTCATTCACATATGGGAAGATTCGTTCACACTTTAGCAATTAACGTCTTTTCGCATGTTAGTTGTTGCACAATGTGTGTATGCTTGTTTTGGTGGTTTCACGAGGTTATCTTTGTGTGAATGAGTTTTTATAACAATGTAAGCATCAATCACACTCATTCCCAAAGTTTTAAGCAATTCCGCATAAGTGTTGTCATGGTCATCGCAAAGTGTTCCTTTAGTGTAACAATTGTCGTAAAGTTGTCACATTGAGGGAAATATATTGTTAACATGCTTTGGATGATATATGTTTTGTGTTGTTAAAGTTTATCAAGTGTGTCATCACATTCAATTCATATCACTGTTCACAACAGTCTCTTCGGTCCCACACTTAGCCAAAATTTGAAAATTTCTTGGTAACCTAGCCTCATCCAACCCTCTAGAACTGCGCATTTCACAACCTTAGTGCTCAAGGTCATAAAAACGCATTTCGCAACCTCAGTGCTCAAGGTCATAACAACGCATTTCGCAACCTCAGTGATCAAGTCCAGAACTGCACATTTCATAACTACACATTTTGAAACCTCAGTGATCAATCCCAGAACTACACATTTCGCAACTTCAGTGCTCAAGCCTAGAACTGCGCATTTCAAAACTTCAGTGCTCAAGCCTAGAACTATGGATTTCAAAACTTCAGTGCTCAAGCTCAGTACTTGACCTCCAAAATTATGCAATCCTTTCTCTAGCCTAGACCTAACTATGCATTACACAATGATAAGCCACAAGTTCATTCCCTAAGCTTATGATGCATAGTTTTGTAATAGCCCAACCTCCCTTGTCTCCTAGAATTGTGCAGTGTGTTCAATCAGTGTCCATCCCATCAGCTTGCCTCTATTGCTCCCAAAACTGCACAATTTTCTCCCTCAGTCCAACCTAAACTACACACTACACAGTCTCAATGCTAAAGCCTCAACTCTGAGCTCATATTTCCTCCAAAACTGTGCAATAGGCTGATCCAGTGCCTATCCCCTTAGCCTGTCATCCTAAGCTCCCAAACTATGTAGTTTTCTTCCTCAGCCCAAAATGAACTGCACATTACACAATATTAAGGTTCAAGCTTCATCCCTGACTGTTTGATTTGCATAATTGAGTAGTTACTCAACCTCTTTCCCAGCCTGTCACCCGGTTCCAGCTCAGTAAAGTGGATCAATGTGCACCATCTTAGACTAGGGGTTTATCAGATTGATGTTGTCTTTTCATGAGTGAATTGTAGATACAGGAACTCTATCATTCTATGGCAAGATGGTGAATAAGGATATGGAGAAGGATAACATGCTAGAAGACATATATGGAGTTGAAGAGATAAGATGATCAACATGCGAGAAGACATAGGAACATCGAACTCTAATAGAAGATGAAGATGAAGGTCACATGGAAGACTCCTCATCTTCAAGTCATAAGGAGGAGGAGAAGAAGAACATGTACCATTTGTTCAACAAGACACAAAGAAAGAAGCAGCAAGAAGGAAAAACTTGGTACTGTCACATCATGATGCAGTCCATGTCATCAATGTCATGTCATGTCCTGTCATAAGTCATCATATGCCACATCATTATTGTGGATTATGGATTGCCTATTTGAAATGTATTGTAAAGTGGAAGTCCAAAGGACACACATGGAATATGAAGAGTCATGTAAGTCGAAAAGTCATAGGAAGTCAAAAAATCATGATGGTAGTCAAAGAGTCACAAGGAGGTGAAGCCTCACCCCTTGGTTATATATACACCCTAATTGTATAAGCAAAGGGCTTTTCACCTTGGCTCCTTCGGAAAAGCATTAGAGAGATAAGCTAGTTCTTTTGGGGAGCACGGAGTGGCTCTAATGCTCCACTATTGGAGCTAGTGGTGTTCATTGTATTCATGTTTCTTGGAACTTTTACTTAATAACATAAGCCTTCATGGCCGACATGTTCTTCATGCATGGATTATGGATATGTGTGAGACTATTATGTGAATGTTTGTAATTGATGTTTTCTTTCATCTGTGCTAAAGTAGTTGAACTATATCGATTATTTTGGTACTTATCATATTGAGAATGTGTTGTAGTTTCTATTATCGCTGTCACATCCTCGTGGACTATTCCATTGGATATTAGACAATCTTCCTCATTATATTAGTTTCAATGACCATCACATCTCTGTGGACTATTCTTATTGATGTTGTATGAACCCTTATTATTCATGTGTGTCTCTACTAGGGTGGTACTACTACCTCTCTCTTATAGGCTCACTTTCCCTCCCCTCCATAGTGAAAGAAATTTGACAGACATATGATCAAACACTCACTAGGCACCCCCTTGATTTTCGAAGGTGCAGTTGAACTCCTCTCTCTTGCTGACAATTAGAGCCAAGGTATATCTTTAAGATATATGGCAACTGGGTCAATATTCTGGATGGGGCTCTTACTCCAAACGGTGTGAGGTCTAATTGGGACTTCACATCAGGGAGACCCCTTGGTTGATGAATTTCCAGTACCATCAACAATAGTGCTAGAAGGAGGGCCATATGGAAAGCTGAGCTCGTTGAATCTGGTTTGAACCTCTTATCTAAAATGGTTCATCCTCAAATCTTACTCTTGAGGTTTTTCTCTAATTTTTCCATTTATCAATTTTCAATCCCTGATGAGCCTCATTATCACTTGCCCCAGTTAAAGTTTGATGGTGAGGATGGAACATCCATCACTGAGCACATTTTTGATTTTCTTAAATTTTGTGAATCTTACAAAATCAATGATGAAGAGTTTTCTTGTATGATTTTCTTCCTCACCCTTGAAGGTTGTGTTAATCGATGGTGCCATACCTTTCCACATGCTTCCATTCATTCCCTTCATCATTTTTTCAGGGAGTTTCATCAAGCCTTTGATAGGTATAATTACCGAGATGTTTGTAAAAGAATCAATCTCTTAAGAATGAAGCCTAATGAATTAATTGAGGATTTTTCTGATTGACTCCTTCACCTTTGTTGTGAAATTTCTGAAGAAGGCATGAATTAAGATTTCTTGAAACAAGAGTTTGAGTGCTTGGTTCTTATCTCTTTACACTGTGAAACAGAACCCCTTGATTTTCCTAATCCCCCAACTCTTGTGAATCATGAATCACCTCTAATTTTAGAGGATGAATTGACTACTCTGTTTGTTCTTTGTCCTCCTCCTTTTTCAGTTCTGATGAAGGTGCCTCTGTGTGATGGTAATAAAGTTGAAAAATCTGCAAATAAAATTCCTAATCCATCTTCTCATTCTTCTTTCGTTTCTCATGACTCAGATTCAATGGAGGAAATCTCAGAATGGATCATGAAGGCCACGAGGAAGACTAACTTCCCCATTCTGCAACAAGATGTTATCATTATGTTGATGGTTCAAAATGACCATATCAACATGTAAGGAAGACCACCCGGTTGGGAAATTAAATCAACTCATTTTTCATTTGGAATGGGGGTTCCGACTAGTTCAATTGAGTCCAGTTACCCTCTCTCTTTCTCTACTGGATTATAGTATGTCTACTTTCTAATAGAAAGGATAGATCAGATCTGCCCTCTTGCAGAGCTTATGCAAGAAAATGATCCTTAAGCTGATTCTACGGCTCAACCAAACCACTCTAAAGTTTGCCCAGTACTTCTAGAATGTAATAAACTAAGTGCAAATCTACTCTAAGTAACATAAAATAAATCATAAATCTATCTCGATTGAAAGAAGAATTAGTCCCTCCTTTCAACCAAGAGCAAGGTAAAAGGGGATTTGGACAAACTTTTAATTTGGAATAAAAATGAAGTCAATAAGTTGGGGAAATAGTTCCAAGACTTATTTCTAGTTTAAACAAGTATATGTATTTAGCTATCTGATTAATAGTCATCAGATCTCTGATGCACATACATCTAAATTCAAATAAAATGGATTCAAACTAAAAGATATGATTGAATTAAGGAAATAGTTTTCATAAAACAATCATTATTAAAACCAAGATGACTTGACATGAATTTTCTAAATAATTAACAAGTATGTCTTGTTTATCTATTCGAATTCATAATTTAACTTTATAACAATTCGATCCATCATTAAAATATAACTTTCAAATGACTAAAACAAGCATGTATTAAATGAATTTACAATAATGCGAAACTTCAAAAACACATACTTATGTAGATCAAGAATTGCATCAAATTTTATTAAAAGCAGACCATTAATCAACCTCTATCTTCGACAATAGTGTAAAAAATTAAAGATTTAATCAAAGCCTTTGAGTACATGAAGTTGATAAGAAACCTGTGGAAACAGAATTTCCAACAGAAAAGAAAAGAAGGTGGGGACACGTGAAGTGGAAGTCATAAGGAGGTTGAAGGAGAGAGAATTTAAGCCATGTGGTATCAAACATCAGAGGAGGTTCAACCACCAGAGGTTTTATAAAAATAAACTTCTGATATTTCAAAGTCTAATGCCAAGTCTTGAGGTGTGAAGACATGAGGTCATCGAATGAGAGAGAACACAAGAGATCTATAAAAGCACGAGGTGAATAAAATGCGGAGGTTTCTAATTTGTATGTCACAGTTTGTTTGAGGTATATCACGGGTTTTGTAGTTGGAGGAAATAGTTATCAGAGGTTCTATAAAAATAGCTCTGATATGAACAATGTTCCTAAACCAATCTAATATAACATACGTTTTATAACATAGTCCATTGTGGATTAGTATATTGTGATATCAGAGGTTATATATTAAGAGCCCTCAAAATGTGAAGTGTCGATGTATGGTGGGAGAAGAGGGAGGTGAGGTGAGGTGAGGGAGGTATAAGGAGAGGAGGGCCACGTGGAGTGGGTCCCTCTCATCTAATAAATTACAACTATTTTATAATCAGTTCCGAACTCATGAAAAACTACATCCACTTGAATTTCCAGATTTCAGAAGCATTAAGGAATTGGAATTTAAATTAGTTTCTGAAATATGAGTATATTTTAATTGTTCTGCTGTGGCGATTTTGTAGGACCGTTAACAAAAAATGAATTAATTAATAAAAATCAATATTTACAATAAATTTGCAAAAAATAAAATAATATACATTTTGTACATTTTTAACCCAGGCGGTAAAAATTTCAGAACTTTAGATAAGCACCATTTGCAAACTGTGCAGCCAAATGAGATGAAACGAAAACTAATGGAAAGCTAGCAGAAATTCGAATGCAATGAAGTAATCAGAATAAAAATTTGAATAAAATGAAAATCTCACAAAATTGTAGGACACTTATGCAAAAGAAAAATATTAAAAGGTGATTAAGTTGAAATTTACGAAAAGGGTCCCCATTATTTGAAATAAATAAGTAAAAAATGGGGGTGTTGTGTTTTCACATAAAAAATGGCGACATATGGGGAAGAACCATTTATCTCTGGTTAAAACAAATGATGAACTTAAATTTACCCAAAGGTTAAAAATGAGGAATTTTAATAAGCCATCAAATGGTAAAACATTTCACATGGGTCCCACATTAGAGGAATTAAGAATTATAAGTTCAAAAAGATAAGTACTAAAACTTGCAGAGTCTAAAGTCATGAATCGGAATTTTGGGAAATATTTTATTTTAATATTACCTTGTATGAAAAATAGAAGAAGGTATAGATAGGAGTTTTTTGATAAAGCATATATTCATCAATATGAATGGTCTTTGACATCGTTTCGCTGCCAGTGAGCCTGAACAATACCTCGATGAAGTTGTTTTTTATGCCATACAAGCATGGCCCCACTGCTAGTGAGTGTTCATAGCCCTGACGAGTTTACTTATATTTCCCATGCTTCCCCCTTTTGATCACCCTTTTGATAAGCACGTTTGTGAGATTTAGTTTATGATGTACTTGAGTGAAAGAGATGGGATGTTAAAAGAGACTTAAGTAAATGGATATAATACTTCCATATTGTTGGCTCCATATCTTTCCCTGCGACTATCAATAAAAGAATTTTTATATGAAGAGGAGGGATGAGAGGGATCCATTGAGTTAAACTCAGGTCTTTTCTTTCCTTGAAAATGTGAACTATATTACTTAGAAATGATTCATGTTCCTACATGGAAAAGATATAAATAAAGAGGGCTTTAGGATTCTGTTGGGTCCCTATAATATTAGTGATTACCCCATTACTATTGTAGTTATACCCCTTATTTATATTGTTGTGGCCCTATTACCCCCATGTTGTTATTTCTGTGCCCCATAGAATCCCTCTTTTGTTATTTTTGTGGCTTTATATTATTATTGTTAGGTCGGCTGGATTATATTGTGACTCCTTAGACTCCTATATATAGAAAGGAGGTTTTGTCATTTGTATCATCCAAGAATTGTTTATTTATGTAATGTAAAGGAGGTTTCCCCCTCGAAGAGGCTGAATTCTAAGGCATTGATCTATCTTTTCTATCTTTTCTTGAGCTGGTTTCATAACATTTGGTAACAGAGCTTTGGATTCTAGGGTTTCGCTGCTCCAAACAGGTCATCGTGGAATTTTTGCTATAACTTTTTTTCTGAGACGTTTCAGAAGTCTCAAAAAAAACCCATTTGAGAAGACATCGCGCTAAACCTTGGGTCCGAATTTCAAAGCTTTTCGCGCTATTTTTGCGGAGTTATGATCTGAGGAAGTTGGTCTTTTTGCAGACTCCTGAATTACATTCCAAACAGGCGACCTGGGGAAAATCATCATAACTTTCTCTCTGGGGATCGGATTGAAATTTCGTCAGAAGGTACAGAAAGAGGACGGACTGTAGTTTCTTGTATGCATTTTTCAGATCGAGAGGTCGAAACAGTGACTCGTGGCACGTCGTACAAGTTCGCTCTACTGAACTAGTCTATAATCAAGTCACTGTGGGATATTTCGCATAACTCTTCCTTGGAGAATCCAATTTGGGTCAGACTTGTGGCATTGGAAAGAGGACATAGAGGGCTACTACAGCTCACAAATTTAGAACTAGATGATTGAAAGGTACAAAGATACATCAGAGGCAATATCAAGCTCCTACAAAATGAAAAAAGGTGTGTAAATTTTTTTAAATTTTTTCTTAAGCTTGGTTTGAAAATTTATTTTGAAGGAATTCAAAGGGCATAGTAGAGCATTATTATCGGTAATTGATGCCCTGAAAGAAAATGCAAACACCTAGTAAGGAACCTGAAAGCTCTAGCATGACTCATGAAGAAGAGGAAGAAATGCTACATGATATATCAAAATTACAAGAACAAGTGCAACACATGTCACGCTCACAAAAGCTAACAGAAGCTAAGATAAATGGCGTGGAATCTAAGATAAATGGTGTGGAATCTAAGATAAAGGGCATGGAAGCTAATATGGATGATTCAAAGACAGAACTGAAGAGAGACATGGCAGATTGGAAGACAGATTTGAAGACAGACATGGACGAATTGAAGATAAATATGAATAAGTTGCTACAAGAAATGGGCACTAAGGGCGAAAGGGTACTAAAGCAAACTCATGATGAGAATAAAAGCAATGTTAATCATGATTCCATAGACACTAATGTTGGCTCAAAGACTCACCATATTCCAAAAATCGATATGAGGAAGTTTGATGGCAAGGATCCTACCACATGGATATTACAGATGGAGCAATTCTTCGATCTCAATAATGTGCAAAACACACAAAAGGTACGTATGGCAACTTTATACTTGGAACCAAAACAGTTTGTATGGTATCAATGGCTTTGCTCTCGTAAACAATTTATCACTTGGGCAATTTTTACGGAAGAATTGGTAGCACATTATGAGGATACAAAAAGCAACACTTTTTTTAGCCAATGGATAAGTCTCAAACAAAAGGGTTCAATAATGGAGCACATTGAGGAGTTCCAAAAATTGAACATAAGGGTAAAAGATATTCCAGAGGAGCATAGGATTGATGTGTTCATAGGGTCTTTAAAGGATAATATCCAACATGATGTTCGCCTTTGGGAACCTGATTCATTAGAGAAGGCATTCAGGTTAGCAAGAAAATAGCAAAATTATGGCAACCAGGAAGCATACCACTCACAACTATAAAGACGGAAGTGTTGTTGCCCCTAGTCTTCCACAACCTATAAGGTTGACACCACAACAATTGGAAGAAAAAAGAGCAAAAGGCATTTGTTACAGTTGTGATAGCAAATACACTAAAGGCCATAAGTGTGCTGAGAAGAAATTATTCTACATAGATTGTGAAGAGGAAGAAGAAAGGGAGCAAGAAAGGTCAAAAGAAGAGGATATACTCTATGAACAAAGCCTAGATGAAGAACAAATAAATCCAACCATATCTTGTAATGCATTAGCAGGAATTACCACTCCTCAAACCATCAAGATAGAAGGACAAATCAAGAAGAAAAAGGTAATAGTTTTGATTGATTCAGGAAGCACCCACAATTTTATTCATTGTAAGGTAGCAAAAGAATTGAATTGCTTCCTATATCTAGCACCAGAGTGTCAAGTAATGATTGCAAATGGAGGAACAATAAATTGCTCTGGAAAGTGCCATAATATCAAGCTATCCATGGGATAATATGTATTGACTAGCCCAATGCTTTCCATTCCAATGGGAGGTGCTGATGTTGTACTAGGAGTCCAATGGCTACAATGCTTGGGTACAATAGCTTTTAATTTTCAAGAACTTTTCATCAGATTTTCTACGGAAGGAAAGGAAGTTGAATTAAGGGGTATTGCAGGGAAACCATGAAAGATAATCAGCTCTAATGGTATGAAAAAGCTTCTAAAAAAGGAGCAAAGAGGTGTAATTGCACAATTGTGTTCGCTAGATGTTTCCACATTGGAATCATCTATTTCTCCAGATCTCCAAAAAGTCCTGGACAATCATTCCAAGGTATTTGAGACTCCCAAAGGTCTCCCACCTATGCGTGATCATGATCATGCTATTCATCTGATTCCAGGAAGTGTTCCTCCAAACATCAGGCTGTACAGATATCCCTATGTCCAAAAAAGTGAAATTGAACGTATGGTTGCAGAAATGTTAGAGGCTGGTATAATTCAACCAAGTCAAATTTCTTTCTCTGCTCCAGTAGTATTGGTGCACAAGAAGGATGGATCATGGCGCATGTGTCCAGATTATAGGGAGCTCAACAAGCTCACTATTAAAGATAAGTTCCCCATTCCTGTCATTGATGAATTACTGGATGAATTGCATGGATCAATTTACTTCACCAAGTTGGATCTTCGTTCGGGATATCATAAAATCAGAATGAAGATTGAAGACATTCCAAAAACGGCATTTAGAACTCATGAGGGTCATTATGAATTTTTGGTCATGCCTTTTGGCCTTACTAATGCACCTTCAACATTTCAAGGTTTGATGAATTCAATTTTCAAACCATTCCTTAGAAAATTTGTGTTAGTAATTTTTGATGATATACTAATCTACAACAAGTCTTGGAAGGATCATGTTGAACATGTTGACAAGGTGCTACAACTATTGGAGGAGAAACAATTATTTGCAAAAAGGTCCAAATTTTTCTTCGGAGTCCAGGAGGTGGAATATTTGGGTCATATTGTATCTCATGAAGGAGTTAAGGTAGACCCTAGAAAAATTAAAGCCATTAAGGAATGGAAAATCCCCACATCCATAAAGCATCTGCGAGAATTTCTTGGGTTGACAGGGTATTATCACAAATTTGTTAAGAATTATGGGAGAATAGCAGCACCTCTAACAACATTATTGAAGAAAGATGCATTTTCATGGACTCCGGAAGCAACAAAGGCCTTTGAACATCTTAAAGAGGCAATGTGCCAAGCACCGGTCTTAACTACACCGGACTTCACAAAAACCTTTATTGTGGAATGTGATGCTTTAGGAAATGGAATTGGTGTTGTTCTAATGCAAGATGAAAGACCCATTGCTTTTGAAAGTCATCCAATCAAGGGAAATTTTTTAAGCAAAGCTATTTATGAGAAGGAAATGTTGGCAATACTCCATGCACTTAAGAAATGGTGACCCTGCCTAATGGGAAGACACTTCAAGGTAAAAACGGATCATGATAGCCTTAAATACTTTTTAGAACAAAGGTTATCCTCTGAAGAGCAACAAAAGTGGGTCACAAAGATGTTGGGTTATGACTTCGAAATCATTTACAAAAAAGGGAAGCAAAATGTGGTGGTAGATGCACTCTCAAGAAAGGATGAGGATGTGGAAGCATTGTTGTGCGCCATTTCTATTATCCAACCAGATTGGATAAACGAAGCAAGGGAGGAATGGAAGAATGATGAAGAAGTGTGGGCACTTATTCGAAAGCTACAACAAGATTCCAGTACGTCTGATACATTTAGCTGGAAAAATGATTCGTTATGTTACAAAGATCGCTTATACCTTTGTAAGAATTCCCAGCTAAAGCAAAAAATTCTTATGGAATTGCACACTTCTCCCTTAGGAGGGCATTCAGGATTTTTAAAAACTTACCACAGGGTTAAGAAGGAATTTTTTTGGGATGGCCTTAAATCAGATATTCAAAAGTTTGTGGCGGAATGTTTGGTTTGCCAACAAAATAAAGTTGAAACAATTAAGACACCGGGTCTATTACAACCTTTATCCATTCCAAGCCAACGTTGGGAGGAGGTTTTAATGGATTTTATCACAGGTTTACCCAAGTCTGATGGAAAGAGTGTAATCATGGTGGTAGTTGACAGACTTACCAAGTATGCACACTTTTGTGCATTATCACATCCATTTAAAGCTAGTACATTTTCTACTGCATTTATGGAAACAATTCAAAAGCTACATGGAAACCCAAAGATTATTGTAAGTGACAGAGATCCCATTTTTACTGGAAATTTTTGGAAAGAATTATTTTCTTGTCTTGGTACTCAGTTAGCTCATAGCTCATCTTATCATCCTCAATCTGATGGGAAAACTGAGATAGTAAACAAATGTTTGGAAGGATATCTTTGTTGCTTTGTATCTGATAAACAGACACAATGGGTCAAATGGTTGCCTCTGGCTGAATGGTGGTATAACACTTCCTTCCATACAGCAACAAAAATGACCCCATTTATGGCACTTTATGGGTATCAACCACCATCCATCACATCATATTTAAGAGAAAATTCTAAGGTTCAGGCAGTGGAACATCACATTGAACATCAACAACAAGTCCTCCAACTCTTAAACGATAACCTCGTGTTGGCACAAAATAGAATGAAACAACAGGAAGATCAACATCGCAGTGAAAGAAGTTTTGATGTAGGTGATTGGGTATTCCTACGGCTACAACCATATAAGCAAATGTCCCTAAAGCAAGCTAAGAAGGATAATAAATTATCACCAAAGTATTATGGTCCATACAAGGTGTTGCAAAAGATTGGTACTATGGCATACAAATTGGAACTTCCTGCAGCTTCTCGATTGCACCCAGTTTTCCATGTTTCATGTTTAAAGAAGGTTATAGGCGACAAGCTCCTAGTTCAAACAATATTGCAGAACTTGACGAGGAAGGAAAAATTATATTGGAACCGGAAGCAGTCACAAAAACAAGAACTCGACAGCTACGAAATCGATCAATTTCAGAATATCTTATCAAGTGGAAGAACTTATCCGCTGAAGATTCCACATGGGAGGATGAGAATTTTATGCAGAAGTATCCAGAACTAATCAAGCGTTGAGGACAACACTTTTTTGAAGGAGAGGGGCATGTTGGGTCCCTATAATATTAGTGATTACCCCATTACTATTGTAGTTATACCCCTTATTTATATTGTTGTGGCCCTATTACCCCCATGTTGTTATTTCTGTGCCCCATAGAATCCCTCTTTTGTTATTTTTGTGGCTTTATATGATTATTGTTAGGTCGGCTGGATTATATTGTGACTCCTTAGACTCCTATATATAGAAAGGAGGTTTTGTCATTTGTATCATCCAAGAATTGTTCATTTATGTAATGTAAAGGAGGTTTCCCCCTCGAAGAGGCTGAATTCTAAGGCGTTGATCTATCTTTTCTATCTTTTCTTGAGCTGGTTTCATAAGCACGTTTGTGAGATTTAGTTTATGATGTACTTGAGTGAAAGAGATGGGATGTTAAAAGAGACTTAAGTAAATGGATATAATACTTCCATATTGTTGACTCCATATCTTTCCCTGCGACTATCAATCAAAGAATTTTTATATGAAGAGGAGGGATGAGAGGGATCCATTGAGTTAAACTCAGGTCTTTTCTTTCCTTGAAAATGTGAACTATATTAGTTAGAAATGATTCATGTTCCTACATGGAAAAGATATAAATAAAGAGGGCTTTAGGATTCCATAAAGATATACCTTTAATGGTAAATGAAAATCATTGAATAGACATAGTAAAAATTTCCCATGTCTGCCAACCAATATTGGGTGAAAATAATTCCTTCTACATAAATATTTATGGAGTCACCAAAAATCAAACCATAACGAATAGGAAAAAGGAAAAATAAATTTAAACTTAAGCGAAAGAAATCAACAAACTCCAAATGTCAAATCGGAAAGGAAAAAACAAAAAGAAAAGCCCAAATTAAAAGACAACCCCAATCAAGACTAAAAGATGTCTCAACAAAAGAGTAAAGACAAGCATACATGCTCATCTTATGTTGAGATTTTTAGTAAATTTTGTCTTGCAGAGATATAAGAAACGAGGCTCTCAAATCGTAAAGTGAATAGTAATCATGAGAGATAATAAAGCCAAATGAGAAGTTTTTTTATTATCTTTTGTGGATTTAGTTTCAAAGTCTGCATGAGAGTATATGAATAATTTTCTAATAAAAACAATTCTTGTGAAACAAACTAAAAAGTTTAGGGACTCCCCAATTTAGCTGATTTGATAAACATTGTAATTGTTCTTCCAAAACTTAAACAAACAAAAGGAGAATGAGCTCGAAATTTGAGTTGGTATGGGTGAAAAACAATTATTAGAGACCTGCAAAACAAAGATATATATCAGCAAAATTAAAAACAAAAATGTAAAGAAATGGAAAAGGATGAAAGTGGGCTATGAAAATTACCATTGAAGAATCTCATTAAAATCCTACGTGAGAGATTTTGAGTTTCTCCAACAAAAGGTAACCTCTTATTTTGATTGGAATTAAAAGCATGAAGAAGTGGTCTTTGAAGTTTTCATTGGCCCAAAATCATAACAATTAAATCTAAACTAAAGCAAGCAGTAAAGCTAAGAAAAATAATGTCTAATGTTCAAGGAATATGAGGTAAACCAAATCCATCAGAAATGAGAATGATGATATGCTTTTGCAATGATGATTGTTCTCTTCTCGTCACTTCTGAGTTTATATCATCCCCAAAATATTGATACAATCCCAAGAAATCGATTCAAAGTCCCAAACAATGTAACAATCATGTATATGGAGAGGACTTAAATCTTTATATGATAAATATGGAGCAACATATCAAAAATAAGAAAACTAGAAGAGAATACAAGCATAGGTTGTTCATGATCTATTACCTTAGCATGCTTCAAATTTCATTAGCAACTGTTGCATTACCATAGTGGATGTGCAAGAAAGTTATTGAAATGTAAACGAGGATGCACACTATAAATAATCAAGATGATGAAATGAGTATCTGATGGTAGGATAAAGATGAAAATGTAAGCAAGTTGCAGCTGATGCACTTCTCATTAGCCTGGAAATTGTCATGAAGAGTAAAAGAGACCCAACTATACATGTGAAAATATATGTCCAATGAAGGCACAATGGTAAGATCCATGTGCACACACTATGAAAAATAG
The DNA here is from genome assembly GCA_031772625.1 of Pinus tabuliformis. NCBI lineage: Eukaryota > Viridiplantae > Streptophyta > Pinopsida > Pinales > Pinaceae > Pinus > Pinus tabuliformis. Next base: position 1,135,426,608 of record CM062819.1, on the reverse strand, counting down.
ATATCACAAAGTCACTTAGTCTTCTTGATAAATTAATGCTTGGGGTTTGATGAAATTGTAATTAAAAAAGCATCCAAGTTCTCGAATATATGAGTAACATGAAAGTCAACTTGAAGATACAAAGACAATCAAGAAGTACTCCATGTGAACATAGTGATGGGTTAGACTATTTAGCAATGAACAAATTGACTAGAGGCCAATAAGATTACATTAGTCCGATATCTCACTAATCCGAGAAATTAAGAGGATCAATATAGAGGGAAATGGAAATCATGGAAGAGAAATAACATGTTGTATGTAAAATAAATTTCCAAGAAAAGGAGTTCGAGATCAATAAATATGAGTGAGGGGGATGTATTAAAATTTTTGGAAACCATTTTGTAGATCACATCATTATATGAGATTTCGAGATCATGAGACCCAAATGAAGACGAATCAGTATGGTCTCCATTTTCTTAATGTGACAATTGAGGAAAAGACTGCGTGGGTCTCGGGCTAGAAATATCGAAATGTATTTTAAAATGATTATGATAAAATGTGTTTTCGAGGTTCTGAGGTATTCAGTTCTCGGATAATAAATTTCAGAGCGTATTCTAAAATAATTCTGATATAATATGGACTCAAGATTCTGATAAGCCCTAAAGTATGAAGTCTCGAGGGAAAAAATCTTGAAAGAATTATTAAAAAAGAAGAAGACAAGAAGCACAGATTCGAGATTCTGAGATTTGTAAGTAAGAGGCTCTGAATCATCTCGGAAGAGGGAAATGTGACTGAAGAAAATGTAAGATGAATGAGTGCAATGGAAAGGCTTAACTCAACTGGCAAATGTAAAATTCAGAACATGCATCGGTAATATGATGGAAAAAGTATTTGCTGCAAGATTTTGCAATTTTCCTTCACTTGTAGAAAATCTAAACAAGAAAGAGTCTAACATTTGATTTCAACTACATTAATGATTATTTATTCATCTTGTGCACTTGTGAAGCAAGGAAATATGAACAAAAAAAACAATAAAGAAAACTAAGATTCTGAAGAAAAAAAATACTATTCTGAACATGTTGCGGATTGGAAAAAGATGACTGCTCGCTTTATTCTAAAGCCAACTGAATTTTCTTGTAAAAATCAAGCCTTCAAATAAAGCTAATGAAGACTTGCAAAAAAAGAAAACAAAAATATGAGGTAAAATATGAAAAAGAAAAATTAATAGCAAATGAAGATGAACATGTTTATGTATACCTGGAAGAGTCTGATTGTAAATTTACCTCATAAGTCTCGACATTGTCCCGTGTATTATCTTTGATTTTGCATAAGTTCAAAATCATTTTCTTATTTAGTCTAAATTAACTATTAAGAAATGAGCTATTGATTTATATTCACTTCATATTGAAGAACAAGAGTGGTGGAAGAAAAAGAGTGGAAAATGAGATCACTTAGTCATGCTCGAGAAATTATTATTTCAAAAGTGCCTAGATGTAACAAAACGAAATAAACAAGTGCACCATAAGCATGAAGATGATATGAAAAAACTAGATGGGAAATATGACATAGACTTCCAAGCCACTCTTTACCTAAAATCAAGCGAATGTTGAGGTAAATGTGTAGTGCTTCATTACCTGTTTATTAGAAATAAACAATATTGCAAACATGAAAGAGAAATATAACTAAACTAATTCTATTCTTCATCTAACTACAAAAGGGACAATATGACTAGGTATAGTCATATTTCCAATGTAACCATGCAAGTATTTTATTTCTTGTACATACAAAAATGTCATAGATCAACAATAGGAATAGGAGTGCAACTAAATTATTTTAATAAAAATTCAGTCTAGTATGTACATCTAACAAGTTTGGAAAAATAAACTTATTTACAAAATTCTTACCTTGAAATTCTTCCAAACATATTCCTACAGGATTATAAAAATCAACATGTATTTTAGTGAATGATTGAAAAAAATTCATAGGAAGAGGAAATAACATGCCTGAATTGAATGATAAACCTCTAAATGTCATAGCCTACTAAAAACTGACAATGTTAGAAATCTTCTTCAGAACTGGAACTTCTAGACGTTTTTCAAATGCATCAACAAGGTTTGGATGCGAATTAAATGGAAAGTTCATAATTTTTCTAGAAAAATTATATCATTGGTCAGACTGTACTGATGCTCTTTCAAGTGCCAGAAGTTGTGAAAAACAATGCATGTATTGACCAATCACAAAGAAATAAAATTTCAAAATAAGTAGTAGATGTTCATGCTTAAATTTATGGAATTGATTTTCATATAAGCTTACTCTTGCACTTGATACGCACTGCGAGTGATCATGTTCAAAGTGCCATCGTGATATTTTCATAAATTCAAAAAAGAAATTTGAAAGAAACATAAATTCAAATCAAGAAAAATGAAGATGAAGCATATTCAAATTTACATTAATGTTACAAATAATGATACAACATGACTGGGATTCATTTGTAAGGATTTCCTTAACGCAAGTGTCAACATAAATTATGAAGTTAAAATTATTGTTTGCATCTACTTGCGGAGATGAGAAAATTTCAAGATTATGATTTTAAAAAGGCTATCTCATCATTGTATGAATCATAAATTGGAATGGAGTCACGAACGCTGAAATCACTATGATGATCTTGAGAATGGACCGAAATTATTTCTTGATTAGTATTCTTTCCATCTTCAAAAATAGATTTTCTTAAGGAATGAGAAATATGGGATTCAGTCAAAATTATTTTTGAAGAAAGAGGGAAACGAGTAATTCATAATTTTTAGATTTCAATTCATCATCACAAATAATTTCATTAGTGTTCTGTTCTTTTGAATGAAATAAATCAGAACCAGGCGGAGAATTAGATGCATGAAAATAATTTTCAGGATTGCTGAAATTATGGATAGTTAAATCTTCTCTTTGCCAACCAGAATTAACTAGCAATTCATTATTTATGACAACTTTTCTATTTTCTGAAATTACATTAGTGTAAAATGGTATTGTTGAAGAATTATTTAATGAATTGCAATTATCAAAAAGATTTGGGTAGGGGGAAAATGAGAATTTGAATTTATATACCTGAAAGTCCAAAACAGATAATTCAGATTCTCACTCATTTGCATTGTTGCATACTTTGAATTGCTGATCCATGTCCTCTCTGATAGAAAAACCAAATTTGTTATCACTTGAAATAGTATCAGGAGGAAGACATAGTTGACCATCTTGGTAAGTGTGGTAGACCCTCCACCATTATCAGAGTTGTTTTGGATTCAAGGGGACACCATTGTTGTTGAGGGATTTCACTCGGGCCTGTGGTAGACCCTGTTTAGTGGGAGATTTGTGGGATTGATTTTGGTGGTGAAAGAAGATGGCGAGCAGTGGAAAGATAGAGATCGAGAAATTTAATGGTCAGAGTTTTGAGTTATGGAAACTCAAGATGGAGGATCTGTTGGTAGATAAAGATTAGTGGACCATGGTAGATCCAGGTACTAAACCAACGAGAGTGTCCGATGAAGAATGGAAGAAGTTGGATCGGAAGGCAAAGAGCACAATACGATTGTGTGTCTCAGATTTAGTATTGCTAAATGTATTGGGGGAAGCTTTGGCTAAGGCTTTGTGGGACAAGTTAGGGACTTTGTACCATAAGTCTTTGGTGAATGAACTATTCCTACGGAAAAATCTGTATAACATGAGGATGAAATATGGAGACTCGGTGACAGAGCATATGAACGCATTTAAAACTGTGGTAAGTTAGTTATTATCTGTTGATATTAGAATTTCAAATGAAGATAAGTGCATTAGTTTGTTGTGTTGTCTGCGAGATTCGTGGGATAGTCTGGATATTGCAATAGGTATCAATGCAACTTCCTTGCAGTTTGATGAAATAGTCTCATTCTAATTGATGGAGGAGATGAGACAGAAAAATATGGAGAGCTAGAATGGTGATGCCTTTTCTGTACGAGGAAGGTCCCAGAACAGAAACAAAAATAAGTCATCGAGTGGGAGATCCAAATCTAGAGGGAGATCTAAATATCTAGGAAAACCTGTAAAGGTGTGCTAGAAATGCGGAAAGGAAGGGCACTACAAAAGGGACTGTAAATCTAAAGCTCCTAACAAAGGAAAGGGATCTAATGATTCTCCTTTTGTAGAGGCGAAAACCACCTCAGATGAAGGTGGGGATGAGTACTTGGCTTCTTCAAGTACACATGTATATCACGAGGCATGATTGATTGACTCAGGTGCATTCTTTCACTTCACTCCCCATAGGGAGTGGTTCTGTTTGTAAGACATAATTTAAATGCCTCATATGCTCTTCTTTAGACCTGCTGTAGACTAATATATCGTCTGGATATACTATTACAAACTTACCAATGAACTCTTTAAGAACTTCATTCATGAGTCTCATAAATGTACTTGGTGCATTTGACAACCCAAAAGGCATTACTCTCCACTCATACAGTCCCTCATTTGTCTTAAAAGCGGTTTTTTACTCATCCCCTTCTCTTATCCTTATCTGATGATACCCACATTTAAGATATAGTTTTGAAAAATACTTTGCTCCACTCAAGCAATCCATTAAATATTCAATTCTAGGTAAAGGAAACCTGTACCTGATTGTGATTTTAATGATGGCTCTTGAATCTATGCACATTGGTGAGCCCCAGTATTGTAGCAATAATGCTACAACTCCTTGAACTCCCTTCTTTAATTTTATCAACCCGGTAGTTCGTAACAAACTTGGAAGCGACGGTGCTGTATGCACAAGTACTAGCTCTTGCCGCAGCTGTCACTTGGTCAGCTGGCACAAATCCGCTAGGAGCTTAAGCCAACTTCTATGAGCTCTTAGAAGAAGCTTTTTAATTGATGGATGAAAGCTAACTCGAAGGAAGCTAATCTAATTGCGAAAAGAAAATGAAAGCCAAAAAGGAACGCAAACCCTAGCAAACCCTAATTCTACCAGCTAGTCCTACTGACGCAAAGGAGAGAATGAAAACTACTGAAAGAGATGCCATTACTTCTAGGAAGGTAAAATGCATGTGTCTAAGTTATCACTATCTGAAGAAAACATCTTTTTGTATTTTTGATTAAGTTATTAGAATTATCATGCATGTGCTTTTAACTAGTTTTTCACTGTGCAGAGGTGGATCAAGGAGGAGAAGCGCTTGGGAAAGGTTGGGAAGGTTCAAAGAGGGTCTAAAGGGTCCCTAACACCCTTCCAGAGAGTCTCACAAAGTTTGGCTGCCAAGAAACCGTGTTTATGAGCTTCTACAGGAAGTCTGCAGGGTTCTACAGGATGTTCAGAGATTTCTACAGGATGTTCTGAAAAGAGGATTTTGGAGAATGGATGGAGGGAAAAAGGTGGAGGAACGAGTATGGAGGTGAAATAGGGGTGTAGGGGAGTTCAAGACTTGGAGGTTGGAGTTGAGGAGAAGGTGTAGATGGTGAGATTTGTTCAAGGAGGGATGAAACGATGTTGTACAAGAAGATGAGAATCATGGAAAAGTAAGCGAATGAGGTAAATGTAAGGTAAGGGTTCTGAGTGAAGGATGAAACAGGTAGGTTGGATGGAGTATGTGCAGGTAAGGAAGGGTAATAGGTACTCTGCAAGTGGTTTTTCAAACTGAACAAACAAAGACATGCAAGAAAACAAAGATCTAGTTATGCTACCCCAATATGATCTAGCTAACAGTAATAAGAATGGACAGCAACTTTATTTGCAAGGAAACCATGTATATTAACTATGAAATGAAGCATTCAAAGATTTGAACATGTGATCAACTTCTGCAAATGAAAACCAAACACTAATGATTGCATGGCAAAGCAAAGTCAGTGTTTTTATGGGCAGCAAAGTCATCCTAGTCACAGCTCCTGATCCCACTGAGGGAGAGGTGAAACCACAGATGTTTGTTGGCCCTTTTCTTGAAGCTTTTTCTGTTAACAACCTATCAACTAAATCTGAGCATGAAAAGCTATTTTACACATAAAAAAAAACAAACTAAATAACAAAACAAGAGTTAGATCCAAATAGCAGATTTTATTCTAAGAATGCAGCAAAAACACATAAAGATAATCAAAGGAGGTATTGGGCGCTTGAGATGGGCCCAACCCCAAGAGATACAGCCTCCTAAGAGAGATTTAGAGCTGTTTCAAAGCTGGATTCATCTTTATTGATCAAGAAATGAAGAGTTACATCAAAACTGTCCACAAGGAGAGCTTGAGAATGAGCTGAAAGCAAAGCTAATCTTATTGCCTAAAAATCGAACTACAAAATGACTACAACAAGACTATGAAATGACTAACTACCAGCTACAAAATGACTAACCACTAGCTAACCAAAATGAGGCCCTAAGCCTTCTTATTTATACAAATTGAGGACCCCAATAGTCCTCCTAAACTTTAGGGACTCGGCTGCCCAAGACTTGTAGTTAACAGCAGTCCCACTTGACTTGCTTGGCTGCTCTTGTGCTGATTGATTTGGTGGCCCTTGAACTCCGAGCTGAGGGTGGAGAATTCGAGGTAAGGGCCCATAAATGAAGGGGACACCTTCCTACAAATCCTCTCCCATGTTCTCCCACGAATTTGGCTGCCAAGTGCTCATTAAGACCTTCAATTTTGTCTCCAAATTGACCAAAAAGGCTACACAAAGCACACATTAGACTTGTTGGCATAATGACTAACCCAATTCACTCTATTAGCATAAATATAATTAAAAACATGCAATAAACAAATGAGAATGGTGGATTAAGTCAAATTAGGAGGTTGAATGAGCCCAAATAATTATCCATTTTTGGGGCTCATCATCACCCCCCTACTAAAAGTGTTGCTCATCCTCTGAGCAACCAATCTCTCTCCTCATCTTTGATGGCCCTGGTGGCCTCCTTGTCATGCCAAGCTTCTGAAGTGATGTCCTCTTTTCTGTCATGAAACCATGCTTCTTTGCTTCTTCCCACTGCATGTTCCTTTTCCTAGTGAATTCTCAGCCTTGGTATGATTGTGCAAGTATATTCAATCTGATGGCGGCAATGGTGGTGAAAGGATATGAAACCAGTGGAGGATGGAAGAAAAGAGTGGTTGCATGCCTCCTCAACAGACTTCAAGCTTCCAATCCCTCTCCATAATTGATTCTGGCCTGCCCAAATGCTTCTACAGGATGTTTCTGTTAAAAATACAGAACTTCCTATAGAAAGTCCTGTAGCTTCATGTAGAACTGTCTCAGCTTCCTGTAGAACTATCTTTGAGTCCATCATCTTGATTTTCTCTCTCTAGGTGAAGGTTTTTAGCTTCCTCATTCACAGATGATGGATCTCTTTGAAGGAGACTCTTCCTTTTGTTTAGCTGTGGTGTCCTCAATTGTAATTGGCTCCTCTGACTGTGGCTAGGGTCTGCCAGCTTTTATCCACATGCTCCTCCTTGCCTTAAAGTACATGGAAGGCTCCCTTTTTTGCTTCCATTTTTGCTTTGGAGATGTGCTTAGGGCATCTAGCACTGCTACCACCTCCCTGGCCAAAATCTCAGGCGATTTCTCCCTTTGCTGCTCCGTTTCCAGACTTCCTGTAGAAATTCTTGTGTCAACTGTTTTCTGGCTTCCTGTAGAAAGTGTCTTCACTGTTTTGGTCTGCGTGGCTGGGGGTGTCTTCCCTTTTAATTTTGGTGTGGTTGCTTTGGTTTTGTCTTCACTTGTTTGGACTTTTTCAATCCTCTCTACCCTGCTTTGCAATTGTTTCTTCCGGGGTGTTTGTGTCTTTATCTCACCTGCAGCTTTGGCCTCAACAGCTTGTCCTGTTTCTTTCTTTTCCTATGGCTTCTCCTGTGATTTTTCCTATGATGGTCTTCCTTGGGTTTTCTTACCCTTAGCTTTCTTCCCCTCTATTTTCCTCTCTGCCTCGATGTGCTCCGGGTCCTTGCTGTTGGATGAGGTGAACTCTTCGGCCAGAGTCTGGATGTCATCACCCTTGGACATATTGTGGAAAAACTCCCAAGAAATAGGGACAGTATAAGTATGGAGAGCATCTTCTACAAGGAGCTTGATAAGCCCATGATGGGCCAGCTGGTCTGGTGTTTCCTCCTTCAGTTTCGTGCTACACTTAACCAATGACTATATGAGGAAGTATGTAATGCTCAATTTTTGTTTTGAGGGCAAATCCATCGTGTGCCTGAGCTCTGTTAACAAGCGGAAGTGATAACCATACACAATGCTTAATCGCCCTTCACAGGTAATATATTTCACAATTTGAAGGCCGAATTCACCCCAAAATGGTTGTAGGCTAGCTCTGTGGACCCCATTTTATCCTCTGAATACTGCTCTTCTGGTACGAGGAATTCCTTTTTGGCTTTTTTTTTGGCCCAACTTCCTTTCCTCCTTATCCCAGGGCACCTCCAATGGCAATCCAGTGATCCGGCTAATGAGTTCACAGGTAAATAGTCCTACCACCTCAGGAGTTTCCCTCAACTTCTTGGAGTCTGAGGGTTCCTTTCTGATAAACCCTCCAGGCATGGTGAAAACACCCTATTTTTGGCTTGATCTCTGGTTAAGGTGGAAATTCGGATGTGATTTTTCTTCTTGGTTCTTATGACAGAGTTTCATCACTGTGTAGATCTCTCCTCTCACCACTTCTCGGGTTATAATACTGTTGTTGCCCCAAAACTCGACTGATCAACAAGAATTAAGCTCTCACAGACATAGTGCAGAGCTAATTTTTACACCAACCATGTAACAGTTGCAAAATAGAGATTGGATATGTGCACAGGTGAGTGTTACAATGGTTTATCGCTTCCAACAGAGGAATTTCTTAATAGGAACTGTGGAAGAGAATTTGACGCAGAACCAATTGAAACATTCCATGTAACACACAGGAAAACTGCTATTCTCGATTCACAAGAAGACTTGTTCCATATTTTCTTATTCAAAAACAACTTTAATTCGCCACCTTTCAGATGTATCATGCACGGAAGAGTGTTTTTTCCAATCCTACCTCTCTTAGAACTCCAAATTCGATGAAGAAAAATCCAGGCTTCTCTGGTCCAGAATGTTGTGCCATACTTCCTGTAGAAGACCCCACCCGTTTCCTGTAGAATGTTATTCTGCCTTTGAGTGAGCACGATACACTAGAGAAATTTGAACCAGGCTGCAAAGCTCAGTGGAGGGCGATAGGTTAACCGATTGTGGGAGAAAAGGACACATACTTCGGCTAAGAATGTTGCAAGTGCAAATTAATCAGCGGATGGTGAGAGCCAGCCGAGCCTGTTTTTCAATTACAGCGTGATTCGTGGTGAGGAAGTGAAGTGGCCAGGCATACGTGGCCACATGCAGACTGCAGTGCTATCATGAATTGCATGTCCTCTTCTGGATCAGTTGCACTAGAGTTCAAACGGCCAACACTTCCTGTTTTATTTTAATTTTCACGTGAGTCACATGTCCACATGTACTACGTGACTGTCGGCTGAGTGCTAGAGAAGACAATCGGCTTAACCTTGCTAATTTGTGGCTTAATCCCACCATTCCATTAACTCATGTCGTTTTTAAATTAAATTTGTGCAATAGAAGAACGAGTTTCAGTCACATACCTCGAAGTCGAATGGTTGCCGTGAGCTGTTGTGGGTTGTCATTGCTGCATGCATTTGATTTTATGGTTGCATGATGGCTTGGTTGCGGATTCATGGCTGGTTTCCTTGTGAAGGTGTCCTCTGGCCAGATGCATGCAACAAGAGTTCATTTCCACGTTCAGATCTGCACCCTCAAGCTGCTGCCATTGAATTTTCACAGGACCAGAACTTATTTTCTTCATTTCTCCCAAACGGTGAACCGGATTGATCTGAAAATTTCTGAGCATGTTCCTATCATCATGGTGCACCTCCCATAGCAAAATCGTGATCAATGGATGCACAGATTTCGAGAAAATTAGGAAATGGCTGAAGATTTCAGAGACCAATTTCTCGGAAACCGTGCATCGGAATTGGCTAAAACTGCTTGGGTAGGTTACCATCACTCATATGCATATCCCCATGAAACAGGTTTTGAAACGGATGCACGGATATGGAGAAAATGCAAAAATGGCTGATGGTGATGGAGGCTGATTTCTTGGAAACCGTGCACTGGAATTGGCTGAAACTGCTCAGGTGTGTTGCCATCACCCTTGTGCAATTCCCCATAAAACAGTTTTTCAAATGGATGCATGGTTTTCAATTTAGGGCAAAAACAAATTTTGTTCTAGGTATTTTTGCTTCAAGGCATTTTGCAAATTTTTGCATGGAAAGAAAAACTGAGCTTGGGCTGTGATGCAGGTATGGAGATGATGGAGGAGGAGTTTGAAGATTGCAGGAGGACTTCTGAACCCTTGAGGAAGCTACCAAGTTCGCCAAACCACCTTTTTGAAATCCATTTCTAGCTTCCTGTAGAAATACAGAACTTCCTGTAGAAGGCACAAAAACTCCTTTGTCTTTGTTTTGAGTGATCCTCCTGACCTGCAATGTCATTGCTGCAACCTGAAATTATTCAAGGGGAATTAGATTTCTTTTTCTTTTTATTTTTCTCTTTTTTTTTTTGAAAAACAACTAGGGCGCCTCATGGAGGTTTTCACCCTAATTGCCTGCCCTGGGCGCCTCCAAGGGAGGTTTTCACCCAGAGATCTTATTCTCTTTTCTCTTTTTTTTTCCAACCCATTGACCGCCTCATGGAGGTTTTCAATCAATGAGCCAATCTGAGGCGCCTCCGAAGAGGTTTTCACCTTAGATTTTTATTTTCTTCTTATTTTCATTTTTTTTTTTTTTATCTTTTATCTTTTTTCTACCCTACCCTACTTGAAAAACAAAATCATTTTCAAGTATAAGAATACTTCCAATGGAGTCATGTGCACATCGAGATTAGAGAAAAAATGATGTGAAGGCTCGAAATGCATGCTTGGACAACTATCCGGACTTTAGAGACCAAATGATCTGATTTTGAAGGGATCAAACATAGCTGAGGAAGAGAGTACCGCTGCAACTTAGTCACCTTCTGAAACCATATCTCAATATAGCTTTGATATCCTTGGTCCTTTTGCTGATCTGGATCATTCTTCATGTCACCTTCTACCATGACCTTCTCATCTTCCTCTTTTTGCTGATCTTTCTCTTGAGTACATGGAGGATTTGATGGTAACCATGAAGGAACCCTCTCGATCTCTGATTCTGATCTCTTCTCTTCATCAAGTGCAGCCCATGGTTCTTTGATCTCCTCTTTGGAATCTTCTTTTTCCCTTGGTCCTTCAATGTTGTCAATATAATCTCTGTTTTGCAACACTCTTCCTGAGCTTTGGTGAACATCATTGAGCTCAAAAGGAGTCATTTGCACATGTTGTGCCTCAGCTTTGCAATTGGGTTGAGCTACTCCATTGTATGGTTTTGGAAATGGTGGTACGGGTAGTTGAGTGGAGGTGTGTAATTGAGATGGATGTGGATGGGGTTGTGGTTGGGCAGGCATTTGGGGTTGCCTTGGTGGAGCAGGAGGTGATGGTTGTGGATGAACAGGTGGTGGAGGAAAATAGTAGGATGAGAGTTGTACTGGGGCCTCCACTCCTGATAAGGTGCATTCCACTGAGGCTGTGGCTGAGCATAAGAGTGAAATGAATGAGCAACTGGTTGGGCATAATATGGATCTGTGAAGGAACAAGGAGGAGGTGTGAACCAGGAAGGATGAGCAGGGGGACCCCAAGAAGGCATGAAAGTGGCTTGGTAGGGGTCATAATAGGTCTCAGGTGTCCCTTGCAGTTCCTGCTGGTAAGATCTAGGTCCATGTGGCCTCCTTTGGTTCATATAATAGAGTGATTCAGTGGCTGCCTTGGCTCTTTGATATGCAGCTTTGATTCTGGGCAAGGAAGGGCACTAATCTGTAGGATGGTATTCTTCACATACAAAACACACTTCTATGGAGTACAATGGACATTCGTTCCTAGGATGCTTTCTAGTTCACCTAGGACAAAAAATGACCAAAGCCCTCTTGGCTTCCTCTTGCTTCTTTTGGATCCACAGGGTATCCAATTGCATGGCAAGAAACTGCCTCATATCACTCTTGAAATCTTCTATCTGATCTTCAAATTCGTCTTTGGACAAGGGACTACTCCCAACATTTCTGCTTGTAGCCATTTGCTCCAAAGGAATGTTTTCTTCTTCTTCTCCCATAGAGGTTCTTCAAATATGCCTTGATGTCCACCCAGGGGTTCTTCTTAGTCACAGCCATCGAAGAAGAGAGAAGGTTGGTTGTGTGAAGTAAAGGGGGGTGTTATGAAAATATTTTTCTAACTTATCTCTACTCCTACAAGGCATGAAATGAAATCTTTTTGGTTGATTTTTAATTTTTTCTACTTCTACCTGCAAAACTGAAATAGATTGAACTGCAACTAACTATCTTGCTAAAATGAAAATGTGGAATTGAAATGGAATCAGGAAATGACTAATCTATTTTGCTCAAATGAAATTGCAGGAATGAAATGCTAGGCTACGCTTGCAGAATTGAAATGCTAATCTACGCTTGCAGAAATGAAATTGCAGAATTGAAATGCTAATCTATGAAAGCGGGAAATTCTAATCTACTTTTGCATAAACGAAATTGCATAATGGAAATGAAATAAACTACTTAGCAGAAGGTTGTAGTAGAAAATAGAAGAAAAGCAGCAATCACCAATACTCTGACGCTTCCCCGGCAACGGCGCCAAAAAGATGGTGAGCCCCAGTATTGTAGCAATAATGCTACAACTCCTTGAACTCCCTTCTTTAATTTTATCAACCCGGTAGTTCGTAACAAACTTGGAAGCGACGGTGCTGTATGCACAAGTACTAGCTCTTGCCGCAGCTGTCACTTGGTCAGCTGGCACAAGTCCGCTAGGAGCTTAAGCCAACTTCTATGAGCTCTTAGAAGAAGCTTTTTAATTGATGGATGAAAGCTAACTCAAAGGAAGCTAATCTAATTGCGAAAAGAAAATGAAAGCCAAAAAGGAACGCAAACCCTAGCAAACCCTAATTATACCAGCTAGTCCTACTGACGCAAAGGAGAGAATGCAAACTACTGAAAGAGATGCCATTACTTCTAGGAAGGTAAAATGCATGTGTCTAAGTTATCACTATCTGAAGAAAACATCTTTTTGTATTTTTGATTAAGTTATTAGAATTATCATGCATGTGCTTTTAACTAGCTTTTCACTGTGCAGAGGTGGATCAAGGAGGAGAAGCACTTGGGAAAGGTTGGGAAGGTTCAAAGAGGGTCTAAAGGGTCCCTAACACCCTTCCAGAGAGTCTCACAAAGTTTGGCTGCCAAGAAACCGTGTTTATGAGCTTCTACAAGAAGTCTGCAGGGGTTCTACAGGATGTTCAGAGATTTCTACAGGATGTTCTGAAAATAGGATTTTGGAGAATGGATGGAGGGAAAAAGGTGGAGGAACGAGTATGGAGGTGAAATAGGGGTGTAGGGGAGTTCAAGACTTGGAGGTTGGAGTTGAGGAGAAAGTGTAGATGGTGAAATTTGTTCAAGGAGGGATGAAACGATGTTGTACAAGAAGATGAGAATCATGGCAAAGTAAGCGAATGAGGTAAATGTAAGGTAAGGGTTCTGAGTGAAGGATGAAACAGGTAGGTTGGATGGAGTATGTGCAGGTAAGGAAGGGTAATAGGTACTCTGCAAGTGGTTTTTCAAACTGAACAAACAAAGACATGCAAGAAAATAAAGATCTAGTTATGCTACCCCAATATGATCTAGCTAACAGTAACAAGAATGGACAGCAGCTTTATTTGCAAGGGAACCATGTATATTAACTATGAAATGAAGCATTCAAAGATCTGAACATGTGATCAACTTCTGCAAATGAAAACCAAACACTAATGATTGCATGGCAAAGCAAAGTCAGTGTTTTTGTGGGCAGCAAAGTCATCCTAGTCACAGCTCCTGATCCCACTGAGGGAGAGGTGAAACCACAGATGTTTGTTGGCCCTTTTCTTGAAGCTTTTTCTGTTAACAACCTATCAACTAAATCTGAGCATGAAAAGCTATTTTACACATAAAAAAAAACAAACTAAATAACAAAACAAGAGTTAGATCCAAATAGCAGATATTATTCTAAGAATGCAGCAAAAACACATAAAGATAATCAAAGGAGGTATTGGGCGCTTGAGATGGGCCCAACCCCAAGAGCTACAACCTTCTAAGAGAGATTTAGAGCTGGTGCAAAGCTGGATTCATCTTTATTGATCAAGAAATGAAGAGTTACATCAAAACTGTCCACAAGGAGATCTTGAGAATGAGCTGAAAGCAAAGCTAATCTTATTACCTAAAAATCGAACTACAAAATGACTACAACAAGACTATGAAATGACTAACTACCAGCTACAAAATGACTAACCACTAGCTAACCAAAATGAGGCCCTAATCCTTCTTATTTATACAAATTGAGGACCCCAACAGTCCTCCTAAACTTTAGGGACTCGGCTGCCCAAGACTTGTAGTTAACAGCAGTCCCACTTGACTTGCTTGGCTGCCCTTGTGCTGAATGATTTGGTGGCCCTTGAACTCCGAGCTGATGGTGGAGAATTCGAGGTAAGGGCCAATAAATGAAGGGGACACCTTCCTACAAATCCTCTCCCTTTTTCTCCCACGAATTTGGCTGCCAAGTGCTCATTAAGACCTTCAATTTTGTCTCCAAATTGACCAAAAAGGCTACACAAAGCACACATTAGACTTGTTGGCATAATGACTAACCCAATTCACTCTATTAGCATAAATATAATTAAAAACATGCAATAAACTAATGAGAATGGTGGATTAAGTCAAATTAGGAGGTTGAATGAGCCCAAATAATTATCCATTTTTGGGGCTCATCATCACCCCCCTACTGAAAGTGTTGCTCATCCTCTGAGCAACCAATCTCTCTCCTCATCTTTGATGGCCCTGGTGGCCTCCTTGTCATGCCAAGCTTCTGAAGTGATGTCCTCTTTTCTGTCATGAAACCATGCTTCTTTGCTTCTTCCCACTGCATGTTCCTTTTCCTAGTGAATTCTCAGCCTTGGTATGATTGTGCAAGTATATTCAATCTGATGGCGACAATGGTGGTGAAAGGATATGAAACCAGTGGAGGATGGAAGAAAAGAGTGATTGCATGCCTCCTCAACAGACTTCAAGCTTCCAATCCCTCTCCATAATTGATTCTGGCCTGCCCAAATGCTTCTACAGGATGTTTCTGTTAAAAATACAGAACTTCCTGTAGAAAGTCATGTAGCTTCCTGTAGAACTATCTCAGCTTCCTGTAGAACTGTCTTTGAGTCCATCATCTTGATTTGCTCTCTCTAGGTGAAGGTTTTTAGCTTCCTCATTCACAGATGATGGATCTCTTTGAAGGAGACTCTTCCTTTTGTTTAGTTGTGGTGTCCTCAATTGTAATTGGCTCCTCTGACTGTGGCTAGGGTCTGCCAGCTTTTATCCACATGCTCCTTCTTGCCTTAAATTACATGGAAGGCTCCCTTTTTTGCTTCCCTTTTTGCTTTGGAGATGTGCTTACGGCATCTAGCACTGCTACCGCTTCCCTGGCCAAAATCTCAGGCGATTTCTCCCTTTGCTGCTCCGTTTCCAGACTTCCTGTAGAAAGTCCTGTGTCAACTGTTTTCTGGCTTCCTGTAGAAAGTGTCTTCACTGTTTTGGTCTGCGTGGCTGGGGGTGTCTTCCCTTTTAATTTTGGTGTGGTTGCCTTGGTTTTGTCTTCACTTTTTTGGACTTTTTCAGTCCTCTCTGCCCTGCTTTGCAATTGTTTCTTCCGGGGTGTTTGTGTCTTTATCTCACCTGCAGCTTTGGCCTCAACAGCTTGTCATGTTTCTTGCTTTTCCTGTGGCTTCTCCTGTGATTTTTCCTATGATGGTCTTCCCTGGGTTTTCTTACCCTTAGCTTTCTTCCCCTCTATTTTCCTCTCTGCCTCGATGTGCTCCGGGTCCTTGCTGCTGGATGAGGTGAACTCTTCGGCCAGAGTCTAGATGTCATCACCCTTGGACATATTGTGGAAAAACTCCCAAGAAATAGGGACAGTATAAGTATGGAGAGCATATTCTACAAGGAGCTTGATAAGCCCATGATGGGCCAGCTGGTCTGGTGTTTCCTCCTTCAATTTCGTGCTACACTTAATCAATGACTATATGAGGAAGTATGTAATGCTCAATTTCTGTTTTGAGGGCAAATCCATCGTGTGCCTGAGCTCTGTTAACAAGCGGAAGTGATAACTGTTACACAGTAATTTGTCACTGTCTCCCTGTCAGTCACCCTACTGTGTCAGGAATTCACAATAATCAAGTTCATGCCTTCTGAACTGGCCAAGAAACCCACTTTTCCAAAGTTTTCCTCATCAGCGCGTCTGTTTCCAAAATATCCGCGATGACTGGCGCTTCATAACAGACCGCGTGCACTGCCAGCGCGGAAGCACACGACTTTTCTGCGCTGATCGAATTTCATGACCAGCGCAACCTCTGTTTGTATTTACCCGCGCTGACATGGCCCTTTCCATTATGTCTTTGTGACGTCAGCGCGCCAGACTAGTTATGCACCCGCGCTGATCCAGTTTGGGCGAATTTGTTCCAACAGCCAGCCTTCCAGATAACTCCAGACTTGGTTGTTGGCTTTGTGAGTATCGCCTCCCTTCTATGGCATGTCTGTTCGACCCTTTGCAACTACTTCCCTTGAAGATAAGCTCATCCTTCCACCCTTTTAGGAGGCTCCTTCTCCTATATAAACCTCCACCATTACCATGAGCAGCTAGTTTGGAATAGCTTGGATTGTGTGGAGCTTATAGTGCTCAGATTGCTGCTACTATAGGTAGTTGGTGTGATAAGTGTGGAAGTGCTTGATAGCTTAGGGAAGGTTGTTTTGTGTTGCTTGTGTGAGAGAGAGATTTTCTTGTCTTGGGAGAATCATTTCCAAAGGTGAATGCTTGAGACACTTGCTGACTGGCCCCTCTTGAGAAGGATACCGACGTCAGAACATTTGGTTGTACTCCTCTGCTTGATTAATAATAGATGACTACTATTATTGTTCCATTCTCATTTGTCTATGCAATGGTTAATGTGAATTACATCCTTTCTGACTGATGTATAGTTGCTTTTATTAGATTTCACGCTTGTGTTTGTTTCCTCTTCGTGTGTGCAGGTATCTATTCGCGGAGATCGCGGAAGATCGTGACCAGCCAGAGCGGAGGAGTGAAGGTGGCATCTCTTCATCAAACAACAGCGCTGGAATCCAAGTAGGTGTTCTTGCCTACCTTTTAATTGCAATTAGGAACTTGCATAGTAGCATTGACTGATTGTTGCTAGACCCACTCTGGGCTAGTAGGGATCACCTCTATCCGTAGAGGGGATTTGCCTCTCCAACAATTTGGCGACTCCGCTGGGGAGTTCAGCCTTTTGTCTCTTGTGTCCATTCTTGTGTTTGAATTTGATTGTTCTCTCTTTTCAAGATTTGGGGATTGATTCTCTGCTTGTAGACTTCCTGGGTCCATCTGGGAAGTGTCTTAATTGTTAAAGGGTTTCTACCTTTGGTTTGGGAGCTTTTGCTTTGATTCTACTCGGTTTTTACCCTCAGCGCGGTTTAATTCAAAACAGACGCGCTGACGTCGCATACCTGCTTCTTTGTTTTCCCTGTCATCGCTCCTGTACGACTAACAGTCGCGCTGACCTCGTTTTTGAGACAGCGCGCTTAATCCATGTGCTTCCGCGCTGACGGCGCAAAGTTGCTACAGGCCTTCTCTTGTCAGCGCCGAGTTGCTGAAGGCCACCCGCGCTGATCCTGTAGAGTTCATTTTTGTCCAAATTAGCCTCCTGAACCTGTTGCTTTGACTTTCCCCTCTTCTCTCCACTTGGTCTATGACTTGTTTTTCATTGCCTGAACTCTGAGGTACTTGTTTGCGAAGTCTTGTTCCACAGGGTTTCGTTTTTGCTCATTTTTCGGTTTTGCAAATACCTTCCTCTTTGCTTTCGCTGCTTGGTTTGTATTTCGGCCATCACTTTTACAGTTGCTGGATTGTGTTGAATCTCTAATTGACTGGTTGTAACTCTCATCCTCCGAGTGTCTGCTCTTTTCCATTGATTTCACACTCTAGCCCTAGGGCATCTAGTGGCCGTGTGTGTGTCAAGCCTTCCGTAGGGATCTTGTTCTCTTGTTTGACCAGCCAACTTCGAATTTGTTTTTTACACTTGTTCAGTGATTGTTGAAGTGTTTTTGGTTGTGTTTCCGAGCGGTTTGTGCTTCCTTCCTTGTTTGAATTCCTGTTTGTTTTGCCGAGCTTAGATCACATAGCTCGTGCGGAACTTGGTTTTTCCTTTTGATTTGGAGATCTTTTTTGGATGTTTTGGGAACTTTGTGTGCTTTCATTAAGTGATTTGCTTGGTGTTCCTGTTCCTCAAAATTCATTTGGATGCTTTGTGCCAATGAAAGAAAATCAAACTAGTAGCTTTGCTTTTGAGAATTGAAAAGGAAAAGAACATTTCATTGATTCGCATTTTCAAAAGAAAAGTTTCCTTTCCTTGCTTTTAGCTGCATTAGGTTGTTTGATTGCTCGTGTTCGTTTTGTTTGATCAAAAATTCTTTACCTTCTCATAGCTAGAATTCATCGAACAAAATGGTATTCTTTGGCATGTAGTTTGCATCTAGGTAATTGTGAGAGAACACACGATAGGACCTGAAATCGAAACTTAATTCAAGATCAACCATAAAATGAACTGAATTAACCTAAAAATGCATTGGAACTAAACGCAAATATCTAGAGGTCTAGGTTAGAGACGTGTTCCGGCGTCTTTAAACATAGTCACTGTTGTTTCACATTATGGTTGGGTGATTCCTCCTTCTGTGACTCGATAGTGGTCTAACACGGACTGTGCTCCCACGTACCGTCGCGTATATAGGGAGACCCCACTAGGCTTTTATCCTTTATCCGTAGGAAGCCGAGTCTGCCGCCTTGTGAACCGTAACGCACCGAACACAACATTCGGGAAGATTGACTGCAGTACGGAAAGTCCTTGGCTCTCATACGATTGCTAAGGTGTATAAGCAGTTTTACGGGTTGCCTGGTAAACCCTATACCTAGAGTCTCTAGAGTAGTCACTTTTGATCCTTTTCGGACTCCCTAAATGAAAAGGTGCCT
Source organism: Pinus tabuliformis (assembly GCA_031772625.1). Lineage (NCBI taxonomy): Eukaryota > Viridiplantae > Streptophyta > Pinopsida > Pinales > Pinaceae > Pinus > Pinus tabuliformis. The sequence goes on along the minus strand of CM062819.1, from coordinate 1,135,407,472 downwards.
GTGAGCGTCTTGTCACTTCGTGCTCATTAAACATTCGAAGGAGACTGGAGTCATCTTTTCGTCCTTTTCTCGACTCTTGAAACATGAAAAGGTCAAGTTTGGTTCTTGTGTCTTAAAATTTATTCGGCCACGATAACATCACCTGGTTAGATCTTGTGTGCGTTAGTTTTGAGTAGGGTCTTTATCGTTAGTTTTCTTTAGGTTTCCTAAGGGGTCTTGTCATCCTGGCTGACCCGTCAACTCCCGGTCCGAGTGATCAAGGTTCTCCATCTTCTGTTGCTCCAGAGGTACCAGTTGTAAGCGATACTCTTCCCATTGTTCCGAGTATCCAGCCTATCAACGTACGTGCCCCGGGCGATGAAGATTACATAGAAGATTGGAATCCTATCTGGGAGCCTGACAGCGATTATACCCCTCGTACTCCTCTCGGTATGTCGTCTCCGATGTCTACTTCCCCCATGGATGAGACATCTTCCAGCACAGGTGAGACACCCGTGGTGACAGACATTGAAACTCCGATCCCAGCTACCTCTCCACTCCCTCCACGATATCAGTCAGTGAGGGATAGGATAGCTGCTAGAACTACTTCTACGACTATATGGGATCCTAGTCTTATTGCCACCACGGGGCCCTTTATTTCGCGACCTCTTAATACACCTGTTACTTCAGGTCTTAATACGCCTGTTACCTCAGTTCCTACCAATCCAACCGTTTGTGTAGCGCACTCGACTCCGGTCGTCAGTGCTGTGACCGCATCCTCATCTACAAACCCTGGGGCTGGTCCCTCTTACAGTCAGGGCCGGCCAGGGGTTTCGTCTAGAGTCATTGATCCTGCACAAAATGCTCAGCCCTCTTCTGGTGGTGTTCCAGGAGCAGGGTCGTATGATGCCCACGGGCAGCCCATTGTGGACCCAGATTACCAAGGTCCACTCTTTTATTATGACGTTAATGGTCAGTACCTCGAGAACGTTTCATCCCTGCCTCGTCAACTTTTCGTTGAGAACTCGGCACCGTTGGACGTTACGTATGATCCCGTTACTCATACTTTTCGCGGGCGCCGGAATCCTCCCGGACAGCCCCAAGGACCACCCAATCAAGGCCAGCCACCTTATGTGCAAACCCCTCAAGGGCAACCACTTTATGGCCCGCCTTACCCAGGACAATCTGGGGGCCTACAGGGACAACCCTACCCGGGACAACCCTCGGCCGTTGGAGGTCTGTCGTTTTCGTATCAGAGTCAACCTTATGGATATCCAGGGCAACCTGGTACCCAGCAAGGTTACCCAACTGGACAACCAGGGCAGCCTTACATTCAACAAGGCCAACCCGGTTTCCAGCAGGGGTACCCACCTGGACAAACTGGGCAAGTTTATACCCCTCAAAGTCAGCCAGCGGTCCAGCAGGGATATCCTCTTGGGCAGGGTGGGCAACCCTACGTTTAGCAGGGTCAACCCACTGCTCAATCCATGCATCCTTCTGGGCAGCAGGGGCAGCCTGCTATACAGCAAGGCCAACCCACTGCTCAGCCTATGCACCAAGGGGGGCAGCCTGCTATACAGCAAAGCCAGCCCTCTGCTCAGTCTGTGCACCCTGGGGGGCAGACGGGCCAACCTTCTATGCAGCAAGGTCAACCCGTTGTTCGCCCTAATCATCCATCCGGACAAGCTGGCCAACCTCAGGGTCAACCAGCTGTTCAGCCGGCTCAGTCATCTGTTCCGCAAGGACAACCCTTGGTGGTCCACGGACAACCTGGCACCCAGCAAGTTCATCCTGCCGGCCAGCCAGGTCCATCCCAAATCCAACCAAGTCAACCTTCGGGCCAGATGATCCAAGCCCAGCCGGTTCAAGGACATTACTCTGGGCCTCAAACTCAAATGGGTTATCAAATGCAAGGTGGGATACAGCCTCAACCTTCTTACCAGATGCAGCCTCCCTATCAGGCTCAGTATGGGGTCCAGCAGTCGTATGGCTACCAGCAACCCCAGGGGCAAACTCAGTTTGCCCCTTATCAAAATTATCAACAGCCGCAGGTCGCTCCTTACCAAAATTATCAGTATGCCGCACCTGTAGGGCAAGTTGCTAATACATGGGGAGCTGGGGGGCAGACACAGGGACAACTGTCCGCATATGGCCAGAATCCGTATGGACAGAACTCCTATGGGCAAGGTCCCTATGCACCAGGCCCTTTCGGGCCGGGTCCATCTGGACAGAGCCCATGGGGGCAACCACCACCTGGTTGGAACCCTAATGTTGCCTCGAATCCGCAGCCACAAATGTCCTTTAACCCTCAGTTACCATTCTTAGCAACGTTGGAACTGCCTGATGTGTCCAAGTTAACAAATGATCCTATTTTGCATAATCCATATTGGCCACCGGTTCCAACCAAAATACCAGGTGATTGTCCAAAGTTTGATGGCAAAGCTGGTGAAGACCCTCAGGCCCATGTAATGACTTATCACCTTTGGTGTTCATCGAACTCATGGCTTGATGATTCTATCCGGCTCCGCCTCTTTCAGAGAACTCTCACTGGTTCAGCCGCTAAGTGGTATATCGAGCTGAATTGCGGCATGTTTCAAGATTTCAACTCGTTGGCTATGGCCTTTTTGACTCATTTTCAGTTGCCCATTCGGTACGAGACTGGGACACATCTCCTCACGTCTCTCAAACAGGATACGGCTACGCACATCTCTGATCATATACATGAATGGAGAAGGCGTCGTCGCTTGATCAAATTTTGGATTCCTGATCAACTCCTGACCGATTGGTTCACGACTTCCTTTGTCCCTAAGATTGCACAAGACATTGCAATGGGAGCGTGTGTAACTGAAGAGCAAGCAATCGCGCGAGCTCAGTACCTCGACTTAGTGTACTCTCAGTCGGGTACTTTGTATGAGTATTTTCCAGACGCCCCGAGGCCTGGACAGCCCAAGGCTCCACCAAAGCCTTCTGTTGATGGAGTCATTGGTTCTGTGAATTCGTCATCAAAGAAATCGGCCGCGAATCCTGGGAAGCAGAAACAAAATGCTTCTAACGAAAATGCTTCTCAGGGCCAATCAATTTCTGGGAGTACCTCCGAGGTAAACGCCGTCCAGTCCACCACGGCGGACAAATCCTCAAAAGGGAAAAAGAAAGGGAAGGCTAAAGATAAATCTGGACAGCCCAAGCAGGATCCTCCTAAGCCTCCCTCCGAGGAAGGAGCTAAACGAAAACCTAAGTATCCTTGTCTCATCTGCGATGAGGATCACTATACCAAGGATTGACCAAGGCGGTCCGAGGTTAGTCGACTTTTGAAAGGTGCTCCGGGGCCTCCTGCTGTGCTTAAAGAGCCTTTCCCTTCCCAGCAGACCCAAATGGTGGCAGATCCGTCTCAATCCTCTTCCTCGTTCAGTTCTCAAGTGTTCATGGCTAGAACGATCCCCATCCATGTTTCAACTCGAGCGAAAGATTATCCATCTCAAGCCGGGAAAGAGCCGGAGGTTCCCTCCAGCGCTCCTCCGTCCAGTTCTGGCCCCCTTCACATCGAACGGCCCAGCACTGAGACGATCCCCCGACCCCCTCCCAAAGGTGTACTCAGGAAGTCATCTTATAACCCCAATGCTCGTGCTGCCCAGCACTATAGCATTGTCGAGGACTTAGCTCAGGCTCCGTCTGCTATGTCCACGTTAGAAGTCCTCCAGAGCTGCCCCTCCCAGAGGAAGTCCTTGCTATCAGCCATTGGTGGCATCGACCCGGCAGATTCAGATTTAATTTCTTTTGATCTCGAGGGTTTCACACAGAGACTGCCTCACCAAGTGGCTTTCCTTATACAGGTCCTCATCAATGGCAAAACGATTCATCGTACAGTCATTGATGAGGGTGCCTCGACCTGCATCATGTTTGTTGCTTGCTGGAAGGCTATTGGTTCTCCTGCTCTGAGCCAGTCTCCTACGACCCTGGAAGCTTTCGATGGAAGAGAATCTCGTCCATATGGTATCCTCCCACGATTGCCTATCTCTTTAGAAGGGAAAACCGTAGAGGTAGAGGTTGAAGTTGTTGACGCTAATCTCACTTACAACCTCCTCCTTGGACGAAGCTGGACATACGCCATGCAAGCCGTGGCTTCCTCCTTGTTCCGTGTCGTTTGCTTCCCTCATCAAGGAAGAATCGTCACGGTGGACCAGCTGTCCTTTTTTGCTTCTTCTTCTGAAGGTAATGTGTCGTTCGTGGAGCATACCTCCAAGTCATTAGTGAGTGTGGGTGCCGGACTGTTCAAAGATCCCTCCTTAATGGGAGTCTTTCCCCTCCCGCCTCCGAATCTCGCCCCTGTTAACATGATTTCAGTACGTTCTGATCCATGGGTTCTTCCTCCCTTGAATCAGGAAGACTCTTGGGGTGATATGATGCCGTTGAGTCCTGCCGAGCTCAACTACATCGAGATTATCGCTGCATCGGCTCCCCCTCCTGAACCTGCTTTTTTAAGCAGTGTTTCTGATTCATATGATCATTTCCCTTGGCTGGGTGATGAGGCCACTTCGGATCCCCTGAAGGAAACATTTCCCTCCGATGAGGCCATCATAGAGACTATGTCTCTCGAAGAGCTCCCTTGGTCAGATCACCACCATCGCTCTTCGTTTCTCCCTCCACATTCGGAAATGGTCGCATGTCTCGAGCGGTTTGCTTCATGTGTCCCATCTCCACCCCTCCAAACACCTGTCCAGCTATACCAAGTGTCTTCGGAGGGCAATATGGGTAACATCACGCAAACCCAGCCTATCGACATCTCTGTTAAACCAGGGATTGTCGAGAATATTTTCATTGGAGTCACATGCACTCCTGAGGAAGTTCAACTCTATACCGCTTTATTTCGTGAATTCCGTGATGTCTTCACATGGTCTTACGAGGAAATGCCCAGCATCGACCCTAGTATTGTGGTGCACGAAATACCTACTTATCCAGATGCTAAACCTGTTCATCAGCGCTTACGTCCAGTGCACCCTCGAAAGGCTGTAGCCATCAAGGCCGAAGTCGAAAAGCTTCTTTGAGCTGGTTTCATCTATGCCATCCCCCTCACGGAGTAGGTGTCCAATATAGTCCCTGTGAATAAAAAGCAGGGCACTATCCGGGTCTGTGTTGACTACCGCGATATCAATCGTGCCTGTCCAAAAGATAACTTTCCTACGCCTTTCATTGATCAGCTTATTGATGACTGCGCAGGAAGTGAGATTTATTCGTTTATGGACGGCTTCTCTGGTTATAACCAGATCAACATAGCCCCTGCAGACCAGCATAAGACAGCTTTCATTTGTCCTTGGGGCACCTTCGCTTATAAGAAGCTTCCTTTCGGTCTCAAAAATGCCGGTGCCACCTTCCAGCGTGCGATGTCATATGCTTTTCATGATATTCGACACATCGTACAGCCTTACCTGGATGACCTCCCAGCTCATTCAGCTAAGCGTCAAGACCATCCATCTCATCTACGCGAAATTTTTCTCCACTGTCGACACTACCGTATTCGACTCAATCCGCATAAGTGTGTCTTCTGCGTAGAATCTGGTCGACTACTCGGGTTCATCGTCTCCCGGGAAGGCATCCGTCTGGATCCCCTCAAAGTCGAGGCCATTTTGAATCTTCCTCCCCCTGCCTCTTTGCAGCAATTGCAGAGCTTGCAGGGTAAAGCTAATTTTCTCAGACGATTCATTCCGAATTATGCCGAGGTGGCTAAGGGTTTCACACGGTTATTAAAATGAGACACACCCTTTCGTTGGGATGCTATCGCCCAGGAATCTTTCGAGCACCTTAAAGACCTTCTTGTCTCAGCTCTGCTCTTAAGACCTCCGAACTACCACCGTGATTACACTCTCTATCTAGCTGCTGCTGCTACCACCATTGGCATGGTTCTAGTGCAGGATGATGATCCCGGCACCGAGCACGTTATCTATTATCTTAGTCGCAACCTTCTGGATACGGAAACTCGCTACGCATATGTCGAGAAGTTGGCATTGGCAGCTATCTGCGCCGTCCAATGATTCCGGCATTATATCCTGTTGCGCACAACGACCGTGATCTCTGACTGCAACCCCATGACCTACATTTTGTCGCGTCAACTGCTGGGGGGCAAATACTCGAAGTGGATTGTAATCCTCCAAGAGTTCGACTTGGAATTCACTGCGGCCAAGTCTAAGAAATCTCTGGTCTTTGCTGAACTGCTCTGTTCCTTACCATCTCACTCTGCACCATCTCGTTCGGAGGAGCATATCCCGGATGAAACATTGTTTCTCATCAGCACCCTCGACCCGTGGTACGGGGACATTATTGTATATTTGCAGACGTCTTCCTTCCGTCCAAATGTATCGAAAGATGCTCGACGGCGAATTCATCACCAAGCTCAACCCTATCGCATTTTGGGCGATACCTTGTACCGCCTCAGCATTGATTCTGTCCTTCGCCGATGTTTGACTCTCGAGGAAGCTGAGCGGGTGTTAAATGACTGCCACTCTGGTGCTTGTGGCGGTCACATGTCCGGATATGCTACCGCCCAGAAAATTCTCCGTGCTGGTTACTTTTGGCCTTCTATCTTCAAAGATTGCATTCTTGCCGTTCGCGCATGCCATGAATGCCAAGTATACCACCGGAAAATGCGTGCTCCTCCTGCACCACTGCACCCTGTTGTCACCGTAGGTCCATTTGCCAAATGGGGCATCGATTATACGTCCTGTAACCCTCGTTCGGCCGGGGGGCATGGGTACATCATCGTTGCCGTGGATTATTTCACCAAGTGGGCCGAAGCGATGCCTACATTGAACGAAGACGGTTACACAGCGGCGCAGTTTTTATTTAATCATGTCATTACTCGTTTCGGAGTCCCTCAGGCTATCGTCACGGATCACGGAAAGCATTTCCGTAATCACATGATGACGGAACTAACGACCCAACTAGGCTTGCATCAAGATAGTTCGACACCGTACTATCCACAATCTAACGGTCAAGTCGAGGTCGTGAACAAAGTTTTGATCACTATGCTTCAACGCACCGTCAATACGCACAAGTCTAATTGGCATCTGATGTTGTTCCCAGCCTTGTGGGCCTACCGGACTTCTGTGAAGGACGCCACCGGTTTCACTCCGTTTCAGTTGGTTTACGGACTAGAGGCCACCCTTCCCGTTGAGTGTGAGATTCCTTCGTTGAAATTAGCTGTCGAGTTGCTTCCCAACACCACTCCGGTGGAGGAACGGCTTCTTTACCTAGAACGGTTAGACGAGACTCGTCGTTTAGCTTCTCTGGCTATCGAAGCGCAAAAGAAGAGAGTCAAGGCTCACTTTGACCAGAACATTCATCCTCGTTCCTTCGTTGAGGGAGATCTAGTACTGCTCTATGATCAAGCTAAAGATAAGCTGGGGGCAGGAAAACTCGAGTCCATGTGGCTAGGTCCCTATATCGTGAAAAGAGTTTTACAAAAGGGCGCATATGAGTTGATTGATTACGAAGGAAATCCTCTTGACAAGCCCCGCAACGGGCTGTATTTGAAGAAATATTATGCATGACTTCGTGCACTCAGTTTGTACATACGCGTGTTTAGTGTGTTTTGTGTGCATGATTTCATGTTTTTCTTTGGTGTGAAGGCGTGTTTGCCTCTTATTGTGTTTTCTCCTTCTTGTGCAGATGTCTAGTGCACCTTATGTTGGTTTCGCTGATGGCGCCTGCCGTAGTACTTGCAATTTGTCCTCTGCGGCGTGGGCAATCTATGATCCTCACGGAGAGTTGCTAGATCTTCAAGGAGTCTGCCTCGGTCGTACCACTAATAATGTTGCCGAATACAGTGCCGTAATTGAGCTACTAGCCGAAGCAGTTGATCTCGGCATTCGAGCAATGATGGTAAACCTGGACTCCTAGCTTGTCGTTCATCAACTCAACGGGCGATATTCCGTCAGAGACCAACGTATCCTAAGGTTGTATCTACGTGTCAGATTGTTAGAAAGGAATTTTGACTATATCACATATCAACATATTTCGAGATGATTAAACACGTTGACTGATGCATTGGCAAATCATGTGTTAGACAGACATTTGCGAAATAGATAAACATCATACAAGAAAACATAGAAAGCATAATAGAGTAAAGCATATGTAAATAAGATATTTCCCAAGCATAGTTTGCATGTGTGTTGTGTGTGCTTTTAAGCTTGCATTTAAAACATTAAAATACATGGGTCGTGTGTTGTGCAATTCATACATAAGATTACATTTGTACTGAACATTTGCACAACATAAACAAAACATCATCACATGTAACAAGATCCATCCAAAAATCGGTATGTATATATATATATATATATATATATCGTGTGGCGCACTAAGGCGCTCAAAAATAAGTGTATATGTCAAAAATGGAATCACTGTCCTCAGTACATCCGAGACATATGTCTCTCAAAACATCAGTGGAAATAAACCTAGGCGACTACTGTGCTGGGTTATGCTCTCTGTAGCATACAGCTGCTCGTGCCACCCGCCTCAAGAGGCGGTGCATCCTGGGTTCCACCCCCACTGTGTGGATCTGATGAGCTATGGGGACCTCCTCGACCCCCTGGTAATCTGGCACCCCCTCCAGTAAACCCTCAAGGTTGCAAGCTACAGTCTCCGATGTGTCAACTCCTGGAGGAACTAGGGCCAGGGCTCCAGCTCCTTGCCCCTCTCTCTGAGCCTCTGGGGCTAGGCCGATGGGTCTAACAAGTCCCACATTTGCGCACCGTGACATTTATCAAGACATGTACATGAAAATTCAAAAACATTAAAAAATTAAAAAGAGATCAAGTGTCATACCTTCATCATCCCAATGCTCTCCCGCGGGCAGTGGCATGTCAGGATCATTGCGGAAGTCCATACCGGCATATGGCCAGTCCTCTACGAAAATGACCTACTGGTCCAACCACTCTCGAAAGTACACTCCCCAAGCCACTGGGCGGCCACCACCCCCGCGCGGCATGACTCGGGCCCATCGAGTGGCCCTCGTCTCCCGGGGACCTCTAGGTGGATCCACGGCCATGGTCTGTAGCCGTATGGATGGCACCCGCTCTAGAATGAGTGGGAGTAAGAGCGACCCGTAGCCAAACTGTTTCGTCTCCCCGCGACGACAGTTGCTAAGTTGCCTCTTCATGATGTTTGTCACCGCCGTTGCCCAGTTGAACACAGTAGGCTGTAAGCACTCGAGAGCTAGCAATAGATGGGTCTTCGAGACCTCATGGTTGGCCAAGCTCCCCGCTGCCCGGGTTACCATAAAGAGTATGGTACGAAGGACCATATCAGTCACCGTGGGAATTGACACCTTTCCACTTCGCGATTTTATCGCCTCTGGACACACTCGAGCCATGAGCTGGTCAAGTGTCTCGCCGCTGGGCCGTTGCCCCTCTATGATAGGCATCACGCCCCGGCGTGACAATCCGGTCAAAAAATAAATGTCCATATTGTCAAACTCAATGTCACGGCCTCGGATGGTAAATTTGCCATCTACTGGGTTCCATGCCCTGATCAGGAACTCAAGCAGGTCTGGCTGAGCTCTCAGACGTGGAGTGAGAAAGAATTTCATGAATCCGCACGCCCGCATGGCATTTCGGCAATCCGCATTTGCAAAAGCAGCTATATCCTCGACATCATGGGCCCTCTCTTGCCACTGAAAGGCCATTGCGTCCTGCATAACCATGAAGAAACATTAGAATGCTGTTTGTGGAAATTTGTACGTTCATTTTATTAAAAATCAAATTTTTCCGCGCCAGCGCGACTGTTTTAAAAACAGTCGCGCTGAAAATGGCGCCTCTGTGTTTTTTCATTGGGTCAGCGCGGAAGCACACGTGTTTTCCGCGCTGACCCAAAAGGTGGTACGTGTAATTTTAAATCGATCAGCGCGGTCCCGAGCGGGAAATCCGCGCTGACCGAGAGCGCACCAACGCTCAAAGAATTCGGCCAAACGGCCAATTCCCACCGTTGAAATGCTCAAAAAGGGACTCAAAATAGAGCGCATGGCAAGGGGAACCTACATGGAGCAAGCCAATCGATGAATGGTGTCTGCACGGGGAAGAATTCGCTCCGTCAACTTCGCAGCTTCACAACGTTCTCAAAGGCTCAATATGGTAACAATGGTAAAAATGACTATTTACCCTTCTATTTATAGTAAAAATGGCTTAATTAACTATAGATTTTACAAATGCGGGTTTTTGTCATGCTTTTACCATGGATTTAGCACTTCTGTCAATGTCTTATGCCTTTATGCATGTTTTACTATGTTTTTAAACATGTCGAACGGATTTATGCGGGTATTTTTACTGTGCAGGTCCTCAGAAACGGTGAAGTCATAATGGTCCTAAATACACTTGGTCCCAAAAAATGTCGTCTTTGAGCTCTTTTCCGACATGAAACAAGAAAAGATGGCCGAGCTTCCTTTCAGCTCGTTAAAGGGCACGAGAGGCGGTCGTTTTAAGCTCTTTTTCCGACCGTGTAACTTAAAAAGATCACCGGGTGTTTGTCGTTTCGCACTCGTTATCGGCTCTAAAACGACGTGTTTCCGACCGCTTTTTTACTTTTTCGGGTCGAAGGCACTATTTACGAAAAGTAATTCTCGATCGTAATGGTCGGGCGGTTCTTTCGAGCATTGTTTTATACTTTTTCGGGCTCGAGAGACACAACTTTACGAAAAAGGACCCCCCTGGAGTTTCCTTTTCCGCTGTCTTTTCAGACTCTCTAAACAAGAAAAGACGCCGAGTTTTTCCTTTGTCAGACTCGTTAAACACTTGATGACATCGGGCATCGTCGAAATGACACTCTTCAAGCATATGCTATCCCCGTCAAGCTTGTCATCCAAAAATAACCGGGGTACCTGCCAGAAATGGTGGGGAAAATGAAACTGCAATTGTCGCGTCGGCAGTATGTCGCTCTTGAACATGGCACTGGTCTGCATTCGTGTCGGGTGGGAATTTCTCATTTTGTTTCACAACTGACCTCCGTGGGTACGGGTTATCCTATTTGACCTCTCATTTGCTCATTGCCGTCGTCATCATACCCTCTGCTCATTTGATGTCAAATACTGCCAAATCCACTGTCGTGCCGCCGATATGTTCAAGAGAAGTTGACCTCTGCAATGATACAACCTCATCTGCTATCTCACACAAATTGTTTTACCTCTGTCTCGTGTCGATGATGTGGGAAACATTATGGCCCACCTTCGATCAAGGTCACTCCCTGTCGACTTCAGCTCATTATCCGGGAAGGTGACTTAGAGACTCCCTTCAGGTGCCTTAGAGCCTGCATGCCTCAATGGCAGGTTCTTCGTGTTCGACGCGAGGTTTTCATCATTGGCCTTCGATCGGATGATTCTGCGGGTGTTCGAAACCAGCTCATTGATTCACATGCTGCAGATTGTGCCTATAGTACCTTGAGGACCATTGTCATTATTGGTGGTACCTCTCGCGTCTGTTAACAGTTTTCATCACTGACTGGTAATCAGACGATCTCCATGCATGTTCGACTTCAGCTCATGTATTCACATGCTTGGACTTGTACTTTGTTCGGGTCGGGACGGAGCGCAAGACCCTGGATCTCTGTCTGTTATGGTCCAAGTTGCGGTTTTGTGGATGATCATTACATGACTCATTGATGGATGGCTGCGCCCATACCTGAGTCTTCATGGATGGCTGCGACCATACCTTATCATTATTCTGGTCTCTTTAGCTGGGTGGCTACATCCATTCCACAGACCTTTTTGCACGTCTTTTGGATGGCTGAGCCCATGCCTAGACTGCATGTACTTGATTATCAGAGACATTCGGTCCTTCCTGATGGTGTTCCAGTTCGGCAAGTTTTGTAAAGCATTTCACCCCTCCCACTCTCTCGATCTTCATGCTTTAGGGGGCATCTGTTACACAGTAATTTGTCACTGTCTCCCTGTCAGTCACCCTACTGTGTTAGGAATTCACAATAATCAAGTTCATGCCTTCTGAACTGGCCAAAAAACCCACTTTTCCAAAGTTTTCCTCATCAGCGCGTCTGTTTCCAAAATATCCGCGATGACTGGCGCTTCATAACAGACCGCGTGCGCTGCCAGCACGGAAGCACACGACTTTTCCGCGCTGATCGAATTTCATGACCAGCGCAGCCTCTGTTTGTATTTACCCGCGCTGACATGGCCCTTTCCATTATGTCTTTGCGACGTCAGCGCGCCAGACTAGTTATGCACCCACGCTGATCCAGTTTGGGCGAATTTGTTCCAACAGCCAGCCTTCCAGATAACTCCAGACTTGGTTGTTGGCTTTGTGAGTATCGCCTCCCTTCTATGGCATGTCTATTCGACCCTTTGCAACTACTTCCCTTAAAGATAAGCTCATCCTTCCACCCTTTTAGGAGGCTCCTCCTATATAAACCTCCACCATTACCATGAGCACCTAGTTTGGAATAGCTTGGATTGTGTGGAGCTTATAGTGCTCAGATTGCTGCTACTATAGGTAGTTGGTGTGATAAGTGTGGAAGTGCTTGATAGCTTAGGGAAGGTTGTTTTGTGTTGCTTGTGTGAGAGAGAGAGTTTCTTGTCTTGGGGAATCATTTCCAAAGGTGAATGTTTGAGACACTTGCTGACTGGACCCTCCTGAGAAGGATACCGACGTCAGAACATTTCGTTGTATTCTTCTCTGCTTGATTAATAATAGATGACTACTATTATTGTTCCATTCTCATTTGTCTATGCAATGGTTAATGTGAATTACATCCTTTCTGACTGATGTATAGTTGCTTTTATTAGATTTCACGCTTGTGTTTGTTTCCTCTTCGTGTGTGCAGGTATCTATTCGCGGAGATCGCGGAAGATCGTGACCAGCCAGAGCGGAGGAGTGAAGGTGGCATCTCTCATCAAACAACAGCGCTGGAATCCAAGTAGGTGTTCTTGCCTACCTTTTAATTGCAATTAGGAACTTGCATAGTAGCATTGACTGATTGTTGCTAGACCCACTCTGGGCTAGTAGGGATCGCCTCTATCCGTAGAGGGGATTTGCCTCTCCAACAATAACCATACACAATGCTTAATCGCCCTTCACAGGTAATATATTTCACAATTTGAAGGCCGAATTCACCCCAAAATGGTTGTAGGCTAGCTCTGTGGACCCCATTTTTATCCTCTGAATACTGCTCTTCTGGTAGGAAGAATTCCTTTTTGGCTTTTTTTTTGGCCCAACTTCCTTTCCTCCTTATCCCAGAGCATCTCCAATGGCAATCCAGTGATCCGGCTAATGAGTTCACAGGTAAATAGTCCTACCACCTCAGGAGTTTCCCTCAACTTCTTGGAGTCTGAGGGTTCCTTTCTGATAAACCCTCCAGGCATGGTGAAAACACCCTATTTTTGGCTTGATCTCTGGTTAAGGTGGAAATTCGGATGTGATTTTTCTTCTTGGTTCTTATGACAGAGTTTCATCACTGTGTAGATCTCTCCTCTCACCACTTCTCGGGTTATAATACTACTGTTGCCCCAAAACTTGACTGATCAACAAGAATTAAGCTCTCACAGACATAGTGCAGAGCTAATTTTTACACCAACCATGTAACAGTTGCAAAACAGAGATTGGATATGTGCACAGGTGAGTGTTACAATGGTTTATCGCTTCCAACAGAGGAATTTCTTAATCGGAACTGTGGAAGAGAATTTGACGCAGAACCAATTGAAACATTCCATGTAACACACAGGAAAACTGCTATTCTGGATTCACAGGAAGACTTGTTCCATTTTTTCTTATTCAAAAACAACTTTAATTCGCCACCTTTCAGATGTATCATGCAGGGAAGAGTGTTTTTTCCAATCCTACCTCTCTCAGAACTCCAAATTCGATGAAGAAAAATCTGGGCTTCTCTGGTCCAGAATGTTGTGCCATACTTCCTGTAGAAGACCCCACCCGTTTCCTGTAGAATGTTATTCTGCCTTTGAGTGAGCCCGATACACTAGAGAAATTTGAACCAGGCTGCAAAGCTCAGTGGAGGGTGATAGGTTAACCGATTGTGGGAGCAGAGGACACATACTTCGGCTAAGAATGTTGCAAGTGCAAATTAATCAGTGGATGGTGAGAGCCAGCCGAGCCTGTTTTTCAATTACAGCGTGATTCGTGGTGAGGAAGTGAAGTGGCCAGGCATACGTGGCCACATGCAGACTGCAGTGCTATCATGAACTGCATGTTCTCTTCTGGATCAGTTGCACTAGAGTTCAAACGGCCAACACTTCCTGTTTTTTTTTAATTTTCACGTGAGTCACATGTCCACATGTACTACGTGACTGCCGGCTGAGTGCTAGAGAAGACAATCGGCTTAACCTTGCTAATTTGTGGCTTAATCCCACCATTCCATTAACTCATGTCGTTTTTAAATTAAATTTGTGCAATAGAAGAACGAGTTTCAGTCACATACCTCGAAGTCGAATGGTTGCTGTGAGCTGTTGTGGGCTGTCATTGCTGCATGCATTTGATTTTATGGTTGCATGATGTCTTGGTTGCTGATTCATGGCTGGTTTCCTTGTGCAGGTGTCCTCTTGCCAGATGCATGCAACAAGAGTTCATTTCCACGTTCAGATCTGCACCCTCAAGCTGCTGCCATTGAATTTTCACAGGACCAAAACTTGTTTTTGTCATTTCTCCCAAACGGTGAACCGGATTGATCTGAAAATTTCTGAGCATGTTCCTATCATCATGGTGCACCTCCCATAGCAAAATCGTGATCAATAGATGCACAGATTTCGAGAAAATTAGGAAATGGCTGAAGATTTCAGAGACCAATTTCTCGGAAACCGTGCATCGGAATTGGCTGAAACTACTTGGGTAGGTTACCATCACTCATATGCATATCCCCATGAAACAGGTTTTGAAACGGATGCACGGATAAGGAGAAAATGCAAAAATGGCTGATGGTGATGGAGGCTGATTTCTTGGAAACCGTGCACCAGAATTGGCTGAAACTGCTCAGGCGTGTTGCCATCACCCTTGTGCAATTCCCCATAAAACGGTTTTTCAAATGGATGCATGGTTTTCAAGTTAGGGCAAAAACAAATTCTGTTCTAGGTATTTTTGCTTCAAGGCATTTTGCAAATTTTTGCATGGAAAGAAAAACTGAGCTTGGGCTGTGATGCAGGTATGGAGATGATGGAGGAGGAGTTTGAAGATTGCAGGAGGACTTCTGAACCCTTGAGGAAGCTACCAAGTTCGCCAAACCACCTTTTTGAAATCCATTTCTAGCTTCCTATAGAAATACAGAACTTCCTGTAGAAGGCACAAAAACTCCTTTGTCTTTGTTTTGAGTGATCCTCCTGACCTGCAATGTCATTGCTGCAACCTAAAAATATTCAAGGGGAATTAGATTTCTTTTTCTTTTTCTTTTTCTCTTTTTTTTTTGAAAAACAACTAGGGCGCCTCATGGAGGTTTTCACCCTAATTGCCTGCCCTGGGCGCCTCCAATGGAGGTTTTCACCCAGAGATCTTATTCTCTTTTCTCTTTTTTTTTCCAACCCATTGACCGCCTCATGGAGGTTTTCAATCAATGAGCCAATCTGAGGCGCCTCCGAAGAGGTTTTCACCTTAGATTTTTATTTTCTTCTTATTTTCGTTTTTTTTTATTTTTATCTTTTATCTTTTTTCTACCCTACCCTACTTGAAAAACAAAACCATTTTCAAGTATAAGAATACTTCCAATGGAGCCATGTGCACATCGAGATTAGAGATAAAATGATGTGAAGGCTCGAAATGCATGCTTGGACAACTATCCGGACTTTAGAGACCAAATGATCTGACTTTGAAGGGATCAAACATAGCTGAGGAAGAGAGTACCGCTGCAACTTAGTCACCTTCTGAAAGCATATCTCAATATAGCTTTGATATCCTTGGTCCTTTTGCTGATCTGGATCATTCTTCATGTCACCTTCTACCATGACCTTCTCATCTTCCTCTTTTTGCTGATCTTTCTCTTGAGTACATGGAGGATTTGATGGTAACCATGAAGGAACCCTCTCGATCTCTGATTCTGATCTCTTCTCTTCATCAAGTGCAGCCCATGGTTCTTTGATCTCCTCTTTGGAATCTTCTTTTTCCCTTGGTCCTTCAATGTTGTCAATATAATCTCTGTTTTGCAACACTCTTTCTGAGCTTTGGTGAACATCATTGAGCTCAAAAGGAGTCATTTGCACATGTTGTGCCTCAGATTTGCAATTGGGTTGAGCTACTCCATTGTATGGTTTTGGAAATGGTGGTACGGGTAGTTGAGTGGAGGTGTGTAATTGAGATGGATGTGGATGGGGTTGTGGTTGGGCAGGCATTTGGGGTTGCCTTGGTGGAGCAGGAGGTGATGGTTGTGGATGAACAGGTGGTGGAGGAAAATGAGTGGGATGAGAGTTGTACTGGGGCCTCCACTCCTGATAAGGTGCATTCCACTGAGGCTGTGGCTGAGCATAAGAGTGAAATGAATGAACAACTGGTTGGGCATAATATGGATCTGTGAAGGAACAAGGAGGAGGTGTGAACCAGGAAGGATGAGCAGGGGACCCCAAGAAGGCATGAAAGTGGCTTGGTAGGGGTCATAATAGGTCTCAGGTGTCCCTTGCAGTTCCTGCTGGTAAGATCTCCATGTGGCCTCCTTTGGTTCATATAATAGAGTGATTCAGTGGCTCCCTTGGCTCTTTGATATGCAGCTTTGATTCTGGGCAAGGAAGGGCACTAATCTGTAGGATGGTATTCTTCACATACAAAACACACTTCTATGGAGTACAATGGACATTCGTTCCTAGGATGCTTTCTAGTGCACCTAGGACAAAAAATGACCAAAGCCCTCTTGGCTTCCTCTTGCTTCTTTTGGATCCACAGGGTATCCAATTGCATGGCAAGAAACTGCCTCATATCACTCTTGAAATCTTCTATCTGATCTTCAAATTCGTCTTTGGACAAGGGACTACTCCCAACATTTCTGCTTGTAGCCATTTGCTCCAAAGGAATGTTTTCTTCTTCTTCTCCCCTAGAGGTTCTTCAAATATGCCTTGATGTCCACCCAGGGGTTCTTCTTAGTCACAGCCATCGAAGAAGAGAGAAGGTTGGCTGTGTGAAGCAAAGGGGGGTGTTATGAAAATATTTTTCTAACTTATCTCTACTCCTACAAGGCATGAAATGAAATCTTTTTGGTTGATTTTTGCTTTTTTCTACTTCTACCTGCAAAACTGAAATAGATTGAACTGCAACTAACTATCTTGCTAAAATGAAAATGCGGAATTAAAATGGAATCAGGAAATGACTAATCTATTTTGCTCAAATGAAATTGCAGGAATGAAATGCTAGGCTACACTTGCAGAATTGAAATGCTAATCTACGCTTGCAGAAATGAAATTGCAGAATTGAAATGCTAATCTATGAAAGCGGGAAATTCTAATCTACTTTTGCATAAACGAAATTGCATAATGGAAATGAAATAAACTACTTAGCAGAAGGTTGTAGTAGAAAATAGAAGAAAAGCAGCAATCACCAATACTCTGACGCTTCCCCGGCAACGGCGCCAAAAAGATGGTGAGCCCCAGTATTGTAGCAATAATGCTACAACTCCTTGAACTCCCTTCTTTAATTTTATCAACCCGGTAGTTCGTAACAAACTTGGAAGCGATGGTGCTGTATGCACAAGTACTAGCTCTTGCCGCAGCTGTCACTTGGTCAGCTGGCACATGTCCGCTAGGAGCTTAAGCCAACTTCTATGAGCTTTTAGAAGAATCTTTTTAATTGATGGATGAAAGCTAACTCGAAGGAAGCTAATCTAATTGCGAAAAGAAAATGAAAGCCAAAAAGGAACGCAAACCCTAGCAAACCCTAATTCTACCAGCTAGTCCTACTGACGCAAAGGAGAGAATGAAAACTACTGAAAGAGATTCCATTACTTCTAGGAAGGTAAAATGCATGTGTCTAAGTTATCACTATCTGAAGAAAACATCTTTTTGTATTTTTGATTAAGTTATTAGAATTATCATGCATGTGCTTTTAACTAGCTTTTCACTGTGCAGAGGTGGATCAAGGAGGAGAAGTGCTTGGGAAAGGTTGGGAAGGTTCAAAGAGGGTCTAAAGGGTCCCTAACACCCTTCCAGAGAGTCTCACAAAGTTTGGCTGCCAAGAAACCGTGTTTATGAGCTTCTACAAGAAGTCTGCAGGGGTTCTACAGGATGTTCAGAGATTTCTACAGGATGTTCTGAAAAGAGGATTTTGGAGAATGGATGGAGGGAAAAAGGTGGAGGAACGAGTATGGAGGTGAAATAGGTGTGTAGGGGAGTTCAAGACTTGGAGGTTGGAGTTGAGGAGAAGGTGTAGATGGTGAGATTTGTTCAAGGAGGGATGAAACGATGTTGTACAAGAAGATGAGAATCATGGCAAAGTAAGCGAATGAGGTAAATGTAAGGTAAGGGTTCTGAGTGAAGGATGAAACAGGTAGGTTGGATGGAGTATGTGCAGGTAAGGAAGGGTAATAGGTACTCTGCAAGTGGTTTTTCAAACTGAACAAACAAAGACATGCAAGAAAACAAAGATCTAGTTATGCTACCCCAATATGATCTAGCTAACAGTAACAAGAATGGACAGCAGCTTTATTTGCAAGGAAACCATGTATATTAACTATGAAATGAAGCATTCAAAGATCTGAACATGTGATCAACTTTTGCAAATGAAAACCAAACACTAATGATTGCATGGCAAAGCAAAGTCAGTGTTTTTGTGGGCAGCAAAGTCATCCTAGTCACAGCTCCTGATCCCACTGAGGGAGAGGTGAAACCACAAATGTTTTTTGGCCCTTTTCTTGAAGCTTTTTCTGTTAACAACCTATCAACTAAATCTGAGCATGAAAAGCTATTTTACACATAAAAAAAAACAAACTAAATAACAAAACAAGAGTTAGATCCAAATAGCAGATTTTATTCTAAGAATGCAGCAAAAACACATAAAGATAATCAAAGGAAGTATTGGGCGCTTGAGATGGGCCCAACCCCAAGAGATACAGCCTCCTAAGAGAGATTTAGAGCTGGTGCAAAGCTGGATTCATCTTTATTGATCAAGAAATGAAGAGTTACATCAAAACTGTCCACAAGGAGAGCTTGAGAGTGCGCTGAAAGCAAAGCTAATCTTATTGCCTAAAAATCGAACTAAAAAATGACTACAACAAGACTATGAAATGACTAACTACCAGCTACAAAATGACTAACCACTAGCTAACCAAAATGAGGCCCTAAGCCTTCTTATTTATACAAATTGAGGACCCCAACAGTCCTCCTAAACTTTAGGGACTCGGCTGCCCAAGACTTGTAGTTAACAGCAGTCCCACTTGACTTGCTTGGTTGCCCCTGTGCTGATTGATTTGGTGGCCCTTGAACTCCGAGATGGTGGTGGAGAATTCGAGGTAAGGGCCCATAAATGAAGGGGACACCTTCCTACAAATCCTCTCCCTTGTTCTCCCACGAATTTGGCTGCCAAGTGCTCATTAAGACCTTCAATTTTGTCTCCAAATTGACCAAAAAGGCTACACAAAGCACACATTAGACTTGTTGGCATAATGACTAACCCAATTCACTCTATTAGCATAAATATAATTAAAAACATGCAATAAACTAATGAGAATGGTGGATTAAGTCAAATTAGGAGGTTGAATGAGCCCAAATAATTATCCATTTTTGGGGCTCATCACACATTATCCAACCTCCATCTTTCTTTGGACTTAGCACTGTGGGTACTGCACAAGGACTCAAGATTTCTCTGATCAACCCTTTGTCAAGCAATTCTTGCACCCGCTTCCTAACCTCTTCATTTTCTATAGGAGTCATTCTGTAAGTTGCTTTCTCAGGTAGACTTGCTCTAGGTATCAAATCTATATGATGGCTGATTCTTCTAATGAGTGGTAATTCATTAGGCAAATCATCAACAATAATATCACAATATTTCTCCAAAATTTCGTGAATGTCAATGGGTAAATCAGAAACTTTAGTAGAAGTCATTATTACCTTGGGCTTGCAAATTACAGCAAAATTTACCTCATTTTCTTCAATCTGCTTCAAGTATTCCTTTCCTCCAAGTAACAGAGTTTTTAGATCAGTCTTCTTTTCTGCTACATCTTCTTCTTGTAGAGGCAGTAACGTATGATTGACACCATCCTTTCCAAACTTGTAGGTGTTTCTTTTTCCATCATGTATGGCTCCTCTGTCATATTGCCAAGGTCTTCCAAGCAATATGTGACACACATCCATTGGCATCACATCACAAACAATTTTATCTTTATACTTGCCCACCTGAAATTCCACTTCACATTGTTCATTCACCAACAGTTGATGTACCTTTTGCAGCCATGACAACTTGTAAGGTGTTGGATGTTTCATTTTTTTCAGCTTCAATTTATCCACTACTTTTGTAGAGACCAAATTATCAGTGTTGCCACTATTAATGATCATCTGGCAACATTTCCCTTGGACTGTACACACTGTCCTGAATAAAGTCTTCCTTTGTGATGGTTCAACCACCTCCTTTTCTGGCTTGAGAAAAACCTTATTAATTACCAAAGATTATCCTCTCTCTAGTATATTTTCTTCTTTTGTCACTATTTCTGTTGGTGCTTCTCCCTCAACTGGAGCAACAATTGCATTCCTCTTATTTGTTTCTACATTCTCTGGGCACTCAAAAGCTCCGTGTCCCAACTTGTTACATCTGTAACACCTTATTTCTCTACCTCTTCCTTTGCCTCCTCTTCCTATAGAAAAACTCCCTCTACCTCTTGCATCACCTCCTGTGGGTGCATGTTGTGTTGAGCTATTGCTAGCTCCATTTTTAGGTGTTGTAGATCTTCCTCTACCACCTTGACTTCCCCTTCCTCGGAAAATACCTCTCCCTCTAGCAGACTACTTCCTCATGAGTTTTTCTTCAACTTTCAGTGCTATCTGATAAGCTTCCTCTACTGTTTTAGGAGACAATAGACTTATCTCATCTTGAATGTCCATCTTGAGGCCATTCATATATCTAGCCACCTTCTCATTTGTATCTTGGGCTTCTCCAGCTCTTATGCTTACCTTGTAGAACTCTTCAGTGTATTCTTTCACTGTCATAGACCTCTGTTTAAGATTCTGCATCTGTCTAAACAAGGTTTCTTGATAATTACTTGGTAGAAACTTACCTCTTAGCTTTTCTACCATCCTGCTCCAATTCTTGATTGGTTGCTTGCCAAGTCTCTTCCTTTCTGCCTGCACACCATCCCACCAAAGCGTTGCATGGCCTTTTAGCTTGGTGACAACAAACTTCACTGCCCAACCTTACCCAGACTTAAAGCTGTGTACCAAGGGGCTGACGGAGCCACTGAACCACTCTACTTCCTAAACCAAAGGAGGCCTCATGGACCCAAACCATACCAGCAGGGGATGAAGGGACATCCTAGACTTATTACAACCCCAACCAATCCACTCACCTACCTTCTTGGGATCCCCCTACTCATCGTTCCTAGTCCGCACCCCCTCCTTGGTCATACCCATCTCAATACCATACTCAACCTGCTGCTCATTCATTCCATTCTCATGTTCAGCCACAACCTCAGTGGAATGCACATCAACAGGGGTGGAGGCCCCAATACAACTCTCCTCCTGCTATTTTGCCTCCACCACCTGCTCAACCACAACCATTACCTCCTGCTCCTCTAAGACAACCCCAGATGCCTGCTCAACCGAACCCGAACCCCAATAACAGATAGGCCCAGCAGGTATATACTGGAGAGACAACATGCCCTACCTATGCTGTGGAGATTCAGGAGATCAACCTATGATCTAGGAAGGTCCTCCCAGATAGCCAACCTCCTCTTAAGGAGGATGAGGAAGAAAAATAGGAAAGTGAACCCAAAGCCATTCCACCCTTTAATGAGAGACTAACTAGAACCATGCAACCAAACCCAGAAGAGACTGAGCTCCTAGGATAACTTAAACAATTATGTGTAAAAATACCACTTCTCCAAGGCATAAAAGATGTACCAATCTACAACAAATTGATCAAAGAGAAGTGTTTCAAGCACCCAGGCAGGCGCAAGAGAGATGCCCCGACTATCAATGTTATAAGACAACTGTCCGACCTGATGTTGGGACAAGTAATCTGTCCAAAATATTTGGACCCTGGGAGTCGTGTAGTCGATGTCCACATCAATGGCACCATAATCCCCCACACCTTGATCGATCTAGGGGCTACCATTAATGTGATGATCAGGGACACTATGCTCAAGCTCAACCTTCAGAGTTCCCTAAGAAATACCTTGACAGTACTGCAGTTAGCAGACCGCTCCATCGTGACCCCCGAAGGGATTGTGGAAGATGTCATGCTCTCCGTTGATTCTTGGGAGTACCCTACAGACTTCTTGGTCCTTCAGCCAAAGCCAAAACTCACTGGATACCCCCCCATTTTGGGAAGGCCTTGGCTAGCTACTACAGATGTTTACATTAGTTGTCGAGCTGGGAGCATGACCATTAAGAATGGTCCTATGTCCAAACAGCTAGTCCTATATCCTCCTGCCAAACCTCTGCTATAACATGACTTACCTCTCTGGTTGGAGGAGGAAGATGAGGATGAAGTCTACTATGCACTGTTGTGCACAGTGGAATCCACTAGGGGAGGTCCTCAAACCGAGGATGACCTTATTGAAAATCTGATTCAAAATCCACCTCCCAGTGTGCTGCCATTAGAAGAGTTGGTAGGAGACACCCAAGCTAGTGCTTTAGTGGATCTCTATGTGACTGATCCGACCTCTCCCTGAGTTAAGAATGTGGAATTTGGACTCAAGAGAACCTTGAAGATCAACTCATCCCTATTCCCCTCTCAGGAGAAAGAGCTGTGTAGCTTATTGAAAAACCATTTAGATGCTTTTGCTTGGAGTTATAAGGAGATGAAAGGAGTCAATCCTTCAGTC
This sequence comes from Pinus tabuliformis, assembly GCA_031772625.1. Taxonomy (NCBI): domain Eukaryota; kingdom Viridiplantae; phylum Streptophyta; class Pinopsida; order Pinales; family Pinaceae; genus Pinus; species Pinus tabuliformis. The sequence goes on along the minus strand of CM062819.1, from coordinate 1,135,384,552 downwards.
TGTACCCATCACATTTACATTAAAGAGGATTGTAAACCAGTTAGGCAGCCTCAGAGGAGGATGAATCCAGCCCTCAAGGACATTGTCAAAGAAGAACTGCAAAAGTTGCTGGATGCAGGATTCATCTACCCCATCTCTGATAGCGAGTGGGTTTCTCCTTTGGTGCTTGTGCCCAAGAAGAATGGGAAGTGGGGAATCTGTGTAGATAATCGAGAACTGAACAAAGCTACCAAGAAGGACCATTTCCCTTTGCTTTTCATAGATCAAGTGTTAGATGGCCTAGCAGGTAAGAAGTTCTTTTCCTTCCTAGATGGGTTTAGCGGGTATAATCAGATCCAAATCAGCCCGAAAGACCAAGATAATACCCATTTCACTTGTCCATGGGGTACCTTTGCCCACCGGGTCCTTCCCTTTGGGTTATGCAACGCTCCTACCACTTTCTAGAGAGCAGCCTGAGCATCTTTGCTGAGCTGGTTCATGATTCGGTGGAAATCTACATGGATGACTTTACTCCTTATGGTCCAACTTCCAAGAAGCATTGACTAACCTGGGAAAAGTCTTAACCAAGTGTATTGAAATGAACCTGTCCCTCAGTCGTGAAAAATGTGAATTCCTAATGACTGAAGGGACCGTGCTAGGTCATACAATTTCTTAGCAAGGATTACGGTGGATCCCAACAAGATTGTTATCATCCAAAGGGTTCCACCTCCTCAAAAGGTAAGAGATGTTTGGAGTTTTCTAGGCTTAGCAGGATATTATAGAAGATTCATTAAAGATTTTAGTAAGCTAGCCTCTCCATTGTTTGGTCTTTTGGGGAAAGATGTTAAGTTTACATGGATTGAAAACTGTCAAGAGGCTCTAGATGCATTGAAAGGTAAGCTGGTAACTGTCCCAATCTTGAGAGGTCCAAACTGGGCCCTACCTTTCCACATTCACATAGATGCCTCAAAAAAAGCCATAGGAGCAGCCTTAGGACAAGTTGAAGAAAAGCTACCATATGCCATATATTTTTTCAGTAAAAACCTGTCCAAGGCAAAGTTAAACTATAGTGTAACCGAGAAAGAGCTCCTAGCTGTAGTCCATTCCCTAAACAAGTTGAGACACTACATCACTAGTTATCAAACATTTGTACACAGTGATCATGCTGCAATTAGGTATCTGATGAATAAACTTGTTGTAAATGCTCGTATCATTAGATGGTTACTTTTATTGCAGCAATTTGATTTGACCATTGTTGATAAGCCAAGTAAGGAAAATGTTGTTGCTAATTTTCTGTCTAGACTAGATTTTCCTGCAGGTGAAGAAGGGATGGTGGATGATCAAATGCCAGATGACCACCTATTTGCTATTTCAGTACTCTCTCCACGGTTTGCTGATATAGAAAATTACTTGGTTTCAGCACAGTTCCCACCACACCTATCCTCAAAAGAGAAGAGTAAGATCGTGAGGAAAAGCACCCCATTCACTTGGATTGGGGGCAACTTGTTTAAACTTGGCCCATATCAGATTTTGAGGCGTTGTGTCAGGGAGGAGGAAGTTTTCGACATCCTCCTAACCTATCATGATGGGCCCTGTGGAGGCCACTTTGCAGCAAAAAGAACCGCCTTCAAAATTCTACAGGTAGGTTACTATTGGCCCACTCTTCATCAAGATGTCAGGAGATACATCAACCAATGTGACCAATGCCAAAGGATGGGGAAACCGACTCCAAGGGATGAGATGCCCCTCCAACCTCAAGTGACTTTCGAGCCATTTGAGAAGTGGGGCATGGACTTTGTGGGTCCTATCAACCCTCCTTCAAACCAGAGGTCTTACATCATTGTGTGCACAGATTACCTGACAAAGTGGGCAGAAACAAAAGGCAATCAAAGTAGCAACAGAAGAATAGGTAGCTAAGTTTTTGAGGGAAAATATCTTCTACAAGTTTGGCTACCCAAGAGAATTAGTCACAGATCAAGGAAGTCAGTTTACCTCTAACTTGATTAAAGACCTGCTCGCTCATCACAAGATTAAGCACAGAACTTCCACCCCGTATCGCCCACAAGAAAATGGACGAGTGGAAGTCACTAACAGAGCTTTGGAAGAGATTTTTACTAAGGTAGTGAGCAGCAACAGAAAAGATTGGGCAGATCATTTGGTTGAGGCCACCTGGGCCTATAACACCACTTGGAAAACTACAACAAGTTTCACACCCTATGAGCTGGTCTACGCGAAGAAGGCTTTGCTGTCCATAGAATTTGAATATAACACATTGAGGTTGGCAGCTCAGCTGGACCTAGATCTCAGCCATGCACAACAAGAAAGATTACTGCAGCCGAATGGACTAGATGAACAAAGAATGCAGGCCCTTCTCCACTCAAAGGTGGTCCAACTTCAAAGAAAGATATGACATGACCGGCACCTTAAAGAAAAGCAATTTCAGCCACGGGATTGGGCGTTGTTATATGATTCAAGATACAAGGATTTCAAAGGAAAGTTGAGGACAAGATGGCTGGGACCATATACACAGGAGAAATGCAATGACAATGGTTCAGTCCTAATCAGGACCATTGATGAAGAATCCATCCCCATGCTCGTCAATGGGCATCGATTGAAAATCTACAAGAAGCCCCTTTCTAAGCAGGAGTTCATTGAAGATAAAACAGTTTTGGTGGTGGAGCAGGCCCCTGTCTCCACTCCACCCACACCTTGAACAACAAAAAAAAAAGGAAAAGAATAAAAGATCCTTGGGTGAAAACCTCTAGGAGGTGCCTAGGGCAGACAGTGAGGGTGAAAACCTCCTGGAGGCACCCCAGTTGTCTCAGACTAAAAAAAAAAGAGAAAAAAAAGAAAAAGAAAAAGAAAAGAAACAGAAAAAGGAAAATACACCTAATTTCTGTTGGATAAATTGCAGGTTAGGAGGATCACACAAGACAAAGAAAAAGGTCAGCATCAGGCTGCAAGCATCCCTCACAATCCATTCCTCCATGACCACTACCCTTTCCTAATATTTGGTCTCATTCAGGCTAAGATTTCACTTTCTACAGGAAAGTTATGTGTCTTCTACAAGAAAGTTATGTGTCTTATACAGGATGATCTTGTAGAACCTACCAACGAGCCAAAATCGACCTCAAAAGAGGACCCGAAGGTTGGGAATATGCCCATGAGGCCTGTAAACCTCCCTGCTTCCATCCATCGCCATATGTCGCCTTTTTCCATCTCTGAACGCCTTCATTGCACTCATTTTTTTCTTGCACAGTCACATATAGAAATCTTGTTTTCTTCATATTGCCAGCAAAACTTTTAATAAAAAATCAAGCAGCAGTTTTTCACTCACCATACCTGTTACCCTCCATCTAGACTCTTCATCAGTCGAGACCCTCGTCAACAGTATAGCCCTGCTCATTATAGCTTACATTCCAGGAGAAGTAGCTACAGGACATCCTACAGGAATCCTGTAGTAGTTGATCCCTCTGAGAGACATACTCCAGAGACAAGGATAGAAAAGTATGGCAGAAGAAACATGCATGGTGCTCTACTTGAACGTATGAACATCAGCAACAACTGAGGCCAAGCATGCAGTGTGCATGCAGCAATGGAAAACGAAGGAATGGGTTCCAAAACCCAAAATCTACATAACACGGACGCGACCACGCAGGTAAGTGCCTAAACTTGTTCTTCAATTACATAAATTATATTTTAAAGCTGCATGACTATGGGAATGGTTCGGATTGAGTGGAATCAGTGGCCAGTCAACTGGCCACCCTCAGCTAGTTACACATCCTCGTGGAATCCCAACGAGCTCCATTAAATTCAAAACTGCCGATTAGATGTGCAGCGAGCACGTGTGGAGTGTCCATTCAGGAAGAAATTGTCGGGACTGGTAGTGGTGGCGGCAGATAACGGGAGAAAGGAGGTGATGGCGGTCAGAAACATGCAGAAATATTATGGTTGTGACATTGGATCAACGGTCCAGTCTAGCCACCTCATCCCCTCACCACGAATCACGCCGCAATTAAAAGATGCTCAATTGATTCATGCACCACCCTTTGTTCATTATGAACTCACAACGTTCTCGACTGGAGTATGCATCCACCGCTTCTCGAACAGTTAACTAGTCATCCTCCACCAGTTTTTTTTCCTGTTTTCAAAAATCTCCTGCCTATCGGGCTCTGTCGGAAGCACAGTTTCATTCTACAGGAACCGGGAGCCTTCTACAGGAAAGGCAGAGAACAACTATGCGGAAGGAAAACCCAAAATTTTCATCAAATTTCAAGCTCCAAGCGACGTGGGCTCAAGAAAACTCCTCTGTTCTTGATTTGTTTGAGCAAGGTGGTGAATTGAACACAACAATGGATTAAAAAAAGAAAGTGGAAGTTTGCCTGTGCATTGAAAAAGTTGAAAGTCTGCCTGCAAATTTCCTTGAGTCTACACAGTTTCTTTTTCTCTCTGCTTTTGAAATCTCCCCATCCTTTTTCAAAATTCTCCTGTAAAAAAGATACATGCAGCAATACGGGCCAGCCTGTGTGAGTGTGTGAAAAAACGACTGTGCCTATCTATCTATGTGCTGAGAAAAGAACCTGTGCCCCTATACTCTATTCTGTACAAAAAAAAAAAAAAATATTTTCATAAATAGACAGTCAAATTTTGGGTGATAGTAGTCTTAAAACAAGAGAATTATTGCTACTTGATATTGTAAGAAACACATGAGAAATTCCTTCTTGGGTTCAGAAGAAACCGGATTCAGCTATCCTCTGTTGCAGTGAATTCACTGTTTGTTTTCCTGAGCATTTTCCTTTCTGGTTAAAATGTAAAAAGAGCACTCAACACCATGCCAGAATGATTCATAAGGAAAGAACCCTCAGACTCTAGCAAGTTGCTTGAGCACCCTGAGGTGGTGGACCTTTTCACTCAAGCAAATTGGATATCCTTCTTTGACAAAATTCAGGGTTATGATGAGGAAATAACTGAAGAGTTCTTAATTTCCCTGAGACCACATTCAAAGACACATGCCACAGTTAGTTTTATGGGTTTGACCCTTGAACTTACCCCTGAACTCATCAGTAGAATTACTGGTCTACCATTGGGGCTCCCTTGGAGCAAAGAAGAGAGATCATTGGGCCAAGTTGCTAAGAAAACATTTTTTTTGCCTGAGGAGCATCCTGTAGAAGACAAAAACGGAGTTAGAAGGACAAGCTTGCCTCCTCTCTGGAGTGAAGTTAGTTATCAAATTATGAAGTATATCACATGTGAAGGGAGGCTTAGCATCATCTATGGATATCATTTCAGGTTGTTACATGAATTAAGACATGGGATGGATTTTCCTCTAGCCAAGAAACTAAGCATCCCATATTTCCTTCTTCAGTCCTTAATTGAATGTGGTACAAAGCTAAATGAAGGGATCCCCAATTAGTTGGCCCACCATGGGCTCATCAAACTATTGGTGGAAGATGCTTTATACACCTATATTGTCCCCATAGCTTGGGAAATCTTCAGAAATATTTCCAGGAATGATAACATTAGAACTTTGGCTAAGAACATAACCCCATCTAGCAGTGAGGAGGGGGAGAAAACTAAAGAGATTCAGAAGGACAGTGATGAGGGAGCACAGGACATTCAAGCAAAGAGAAAAATAGAGGAAGAACAAAAAGAAAAAGAAGAATTTGGCAAGACTACTGAACCCAAGACAGCAAAGGAGAAAACAACAAAAACAGAGAAAGGGAGAAAGACAAAGGTTGGGAAGAAAAAAATCCAAGAGAGCCCAAAAGAAGACTACCACAGCCAAGGCAGGGATCCAGAAAGACAAGGGAGAGACACACTGTGAGATATCAGTCATACAGACAAAAATAGTGGACACGGAGGTTTCTACAGGAAGTGAGGGAAAAGAACAGCAGGAAGAGAAATCCCCTGAGACGTTGGCAAGGGAGGCAGTAGTTGTGCTTGCTGCATTAAGCACCCCTACAAAGAAAAAAGGAAAGAGAAAAAGGACCTCCATGTACTTCAAAGCTAGAAAAAGCACGAGGATCAAAGTAGGCAAACCTCAACCATCGTCCAAGGAACCGATTGTCATTGAGGACTCACCCACTAAACAGAAGGAAGAATCTCCTTCCAAGATATCCATTACTTATGAAAGAGGAAGCCCAAAAACCTCTACATGGAAAGAGAAAATTAAGTCGATGGACTCAAAGGAAGCTCTACAGGAAACTTTAGCCAAGTTAAAAGAGACTGAGAAATCGGAGGAAAAGGTAGCTAAACAATCACAAGGGGAGAGAAAAACAGAAGAAATACCTAAACCTACCCCTCAAACTTGACTTGGGCTCATATTACAATCTGTTAGAGGGTGGGAAAATCATCGCACAGAAATTTGTTGTACCGTTATTTTTCGAATTAGAGAAAGAGAGGATCAGAACACACGCATGGATGAAAATCTCCAAATCTAAGGGAGTTGAGGCATAGGCAACATGGAGGAGAATTTAAAATAATTAAGGGGAGAATTGGCCATGGTAAGACATGTAGAAAGCTACAAAAGAGCCGAGTTGTAGGAGGAGAATGAGCTGTTGAAAAAACAGTTGCAGCTACAGGAAGTCCACAAGGAAGATAGGTTGTCCATTTTGGGATGGCAACAGCAACAAGGAGGACCTCTAGCAAATAAGGACACAACTGAGAAATAGCAGAAAGAGGAAGAGCTACAAGCCAATGTTGAAATGCTAACAAAACTACTGCAAGAACAAGAATCACAGGCAGCAAAAGAAATACAGGGATTGAAACAGCAGTTGCAAGAGAAAGAGGCCCAATTGGCCTACATCGCCATTTGGGCAATAGAAGCCTTACAATGTAGGCAACCTGCCAAATCTTATGCATTATACCTTAAATACCAATGGTTGCAATTTCAAATCAACACACTAGCCCAAAGGGGCACTACTCCATTTCAGAATTACAATAAGTTTATGTATTTGTGTGACAGTAGCTCAGCTGAAGATAAGGCCAAGATAGCAAAATTCTATTTACACAACTTGGCGCTTTCAAATATGAATCTATGGGACCCTAATACTACATTGGGAGATGTGAAACTCATGGCCATGGCTTCTTGGTTAAGCCATGAGGAAAAGAGGGCAGCGGAAATTCGGAAAGTTATGGATAGGGAGCTAAGTGAGACACTCATGATCAGGGCAGAACTAGAAGATCCCTCAGCTTTAGTATATGCCCATTAGCACCATGCCAACAACCATCAGGCTCTCCCAGACTACATCAAAAGGCAAGCTCAGGTCATTGCTCATTTTGAGGACATGGAAAGACTGTTGGGTGATAACTGCATTCATGCTTGCACAAGGAGATGGAACACATTGTCCCATAGTCTAAAAATAAGAGAGTACCACTCCCCAACGAGGATGAGGGAGGCTTTGGAAAGAGTGCCACTTTATAAACATTCAGTGCAAAATCTGAAGGCCAACTAGATTGGCCTAAAGTTCAGTCCTCCATTGCTTTTGGGACTATTGTAAGGGATCAAAGAAGAAGAAGAAGAATACAGGCAATGGGAGGAAGTAGAGAGAAAGGCGGGGTTTCATGACTGAGAAGAGGACATCACCTCGGAAGCCTGGGATGTCAGAGAGGCAGTCAAAGCAATCAAAGATGATGAGCTAGACTAGTTTCTCAGAGGATGAGCAACACATTCAGCAGGGGGTGATGATGAGCCCCAAAAATGGGTAACTTTATGGGATCATTTTGCCTATTATTCTTGATTAATCCACCATTATTCATAGTTTTATGCATGCTTTTGAATATATGTATGTCAATTGATGAATGAGAATATTCACTTGACCACAAAGTCTAATACGTGCTTATTGCAGACTTTTGGACATCTTTTGGACCAAGGTCAAGCATCTATGAGCAAGTTGACAGCCAATACGAAGGAACAAGGCTGAGGATTTGTAGGAAGGGTGTCCCCTACACTAAATGACCCCTTCCTTGAGTTCTCCACCATCAGCTCAGAGTTCAACAGCCCACCAAAGTTGATTTCAAGGGGCAGCCGAGCAGGTTTTGTGAAGTGGCTGATTAACTACAGTCTTGAGCAGCCAAGCTCCTAAAGTTAAGGAGGAATATTGGGAGTCCTCGTGTTGCATAAGTAGGAAAGCTTCAAGCCTTGGTAGTTTAGCTATTGAACACTTTTTTTTTGCACTTGAGTGCAGCTCTGCATTTCAACTCATTTTCGAGCTCTTGTTGTAAACAGTTTTGTGACATGACTATTATTTTTTGAGTAATGGAGATGAATTTCACTTTACACCAGCTCTGAGCTTTCTTAGGAGGCTGTGGCTCTTGGGGTTGGGCCCAACCCAAGTTCCAGTACCTCCTTTGTGTACTTTTATGAGTTTTCCTTGCATTCATAGGATAATTTCTTTTATCTAGGTTAAGATCTTGCTTTGCTACTTAGGTTGCTTTTGATGATTAAAATAGCTTTTCATGCTTCAGGTTGATTTGAAATTTTGGTAATAGAAAAGATCTGCAAAAATGCCATCACGCAATCCTTTATCTCATCTCTCCCTCCTTGGGACCATGAGCTAAGACCCAGGCATACTTGCTGCCACAAAAACATTGTTCTTGCCTTTCTATGTAATTGCTAGTGTTAGATTTTTAGTTGGAAAAGTTGATACCAGTTGTACTTGCATGTTTAGATCTCTTCTTTCTTAGTTTCCATAGCTACCTTGCATGATTTCCTATCTATAAACTTATGTTCATCATGTTTCTGGTTGTTAGGTCAGATTAGGTCAAAGTAGATAGATCTCTGGTTTTTCTAGTCTTTGTTCGATCAGTTTTGGAAAATAGTGTGCAAAGTACCTGTAATACATTCCTACCTACCCTTCCTCCATCATCCAACCTGTTCCAGCCCCTAATCCAAGATTCCTTCCCTCCATTCGCTACACTTTCCTGATTTGCCCTAATTTCTATATTTTTGTGCAACATTGCTTTCTCCATCCTTGAGCAAATCCAACTATCTTCATCACTCCTGAGCTTCATTTACCAGGTCCCACACCTCTTAATAGCCTTATCCACCCTTCATTTTCACTTCCCCACCATATTTTCTCCATCAATCCTCTAAAATCATCTTTTGGTCGTTCCTGTAGAACCCCTGAAGACTTCCTGTAGAAGTTCACGTGAGCAGTTTTTCGAGATCTAATCGACGTGAAATTCTCTAGAAGGGTGTTAGGGACCCCTTAGGCCTTATTCTCACCTTTCCAACCTCTTGAAAGTGCCCACTCCATTTCCTTTCGCCAATCAACCTCTGCACAGTCAAAAACAGTTAAAGCACTTGCATAATAAATATGCAAAGTTACTCAAAAATACAAAAAGATGTTTCTTCCATATTTTCCTTCAGAAGTAGCTTATTCACGTGCATTTTACCTTTCCAAGAGTCAATGGCATCCATTTCAGCAACTTTCATCTCTTTTCTTTCACCAGTAGGGTTAGTCAGTAAAACTAGGGTTTGCATTTCCTTTCAGCTTTCATCTTCTTTCTGCCAATATATTAGCCTCCTTTGAGTTAGCTTCCGTCCATCATAGTTAAAAGCTTCTTCTAAGAGCTCATAGAAGTTGGCTTAATCTCCTATTGAACTTGTGCCAGCTAATCAAGTGACAGCTTGCAGCAAGAGCTAGTACTTGTGCATACAGCACCATCGCTTCCAAGTTTGTTACGAACAACCGGGTTGATAAAAGTAAAGAAGGGAGTCCCAGGAGTTGTACCATCATTGCTGAAATACTGGAGCCCACCAAACACGCCATCCAATATTGGTAGCTTTGCAAGATTTGTAGAATACAGTTATCGTTGGTTGTGACTGAAAAACTATCAGGGAAAATATTTTGGATTGGATCCATTGTCTGAATGTTGATAGATTGGAAAATCGACAAATAAAACTTTTTATATTCCTGAGAATGAACTGAATCAACCACAAGAGTGTCAGGCAAAGGGGAGATCAGGCGATTGGCACCCTCCCATATAGGAGAATGAAAGGTATCATTTGATTGCGTATGTTGACAGACTATATTGGTTGGGAGACAATAAAAAAGATTCAAGATAATGGCCAGAGAAATCCCTTCAATAAAAAAATTAGGATATAGAGGTTGTTGCACACCAATTGAAAGGTGATGGAAATATTTTCTCATAGAGACATTTCTCGCATCATAGGATTTCCAAGATGAGCTCGCATTTAGTGGGATGATGCTGAGAGGAGCATGATGTGTAGAAACCCTAATTTGACTTGGTTAAGGGGTCTCATCAGGAACATGAGAACCTGACATAACCATCAGCGGAAGATGAAGTGCCTCAACTTCCTGATGATTCCCTAAATGTTCGAAAGGTGGGTCAGCAAATTTTGGTGGCTTCGTAGGATCAATAGATGGACACATAGGATAATCACCAGAGGCAAGAGCGAATATATTTCTAGTAAAATGAGAATCGCTGAAACCACCAGTTTGATCAAGTTGGGTATTTGATACATAAGGATGTTCTTGGCTTGGGGGTGAAGTGGGATTAATGAGGGAACCAGCTTGAGTTGGGCGAGATACAAGGCCCTCTTCTTCACTTGTTAAATACTGCGAGTGGCAAAGATCAGGCATAAGGGATTTAGACTCTGCATCCTTTGACTGTGAAACCTCACCCCCATGCACATGATTGCAATCAGTGCAAGCGAGATAAATATATGAATGATCTGAAAGAACCGCTGGTGCAGTAGACCCATGGACTAAATTAGGGTAGAATGGATGCACAGGGTCAGATGAAGGAGCACTGATCAGGCTCGGACTCACATCCTACCCATTTATGTTCACCAAAGAGAAAGATAGATTTACAGGCCTGATGTGTTCTGTGGATTTGATAAGACAATCAACGTTACTTGAGACAAGACCAAAGTCATCATGCACAGGTGAATGAGATCCTGGAATATAGTGAGACGTATGTTGAATGGACTTGATTGGGGTTCCATCAGCAGGAAGAGATGTTATGTGATTTTCATATTCAAGACCAAAATAATGTATGAGGGATTTAGAGGCAAGACCATTAGATCCGTTTCCCAGAAAGCATTGTTCATCGTTTGAACCATTTACGGCCACAATCTTATTATGTAACAAGTCAAGAGGAGGATGAGAAATCCCACAAACAGTAATCTCTTCCTTGGGGGGTTGAGGTTGTTCCAGATTCAGAGAGATAGGCAAAACAAAATTACGAGTAGAATCTAGACATTTTGTAATCTGCAAATTATGATGATACTCATGCGAAACAGGACTTGTTTCTAATTGAAAATTTTGTAAAGAAATGAGAACCAATCGTTGAAAATTTATATTCAAATACACCCAATCGACATCACTTTCAGGAAATTCAAAACAAAGATGCACATATCTGAAAGGAAAGTCCTCTAAAGATTCCTCTGGTTTCATCCTAAGCTCATTTATCCTCTTTAACACGTCCTGAAAATTGTACCTATCAAACGCTTGTTGGAGCTTACAGACAAGTCGCTCAAATGAATGAATGGATGCTACTGGAAACGTGTGGCACCATTGCTTGGCACGACCTTCAAGGGTGAGGGAGAGAAAAAGCAAACTCTTCATCGTTGATCTCAAAAGATTCACAAAACTCAAGGAAATCAAAAATGTGCTCGATTAAAGTTGTTCCATCCTCATCATCAAACTTTAACTAAGACAAGTGATGGAGCTACTCCTAGGGGATGGAAAATCAAAAAATAGACAAACTAGATAAACACCTCGGGAGAAATATTTTGGTCAGAGCCATTAACAGATATGAGACGAAATTGTAGACTCCAAGAGCTCAGCTTGTCATCTGGCCCACCTTCTAGCACCAATTTGTTGACGGGCCAAAATGTACCGCCAACGACTAAGGGGTCTCCCCGGTGTGAAGTCCAAATTAGACCTCACACCATTTGGGATAGGAGCCCCATCTGGTATGTGGGCTCGGTTGCCACCATGAATGTTTTCTACTCTTGATTATCAAATGAGAATGACTCTGCATCCTTTGACTGTGAAACCTCACCCCCATGCACAAGATTGCAATCAATGCAAGCGAGATAAGGATATGAATGATCTGAAAGAACCGCTAATGCAGTAGACCCATGGACTAAATCAAGGTAGAATGGATGCACAAGTTCAGATGAAGGAGCACCGATCGGGCCTGGGCTCACATCCTACCCATTTATTTTCGCTAAAGAGAAAGATGGATTTACAAGCCTAATGTGTTTCGTGGATTTGATAAGACAATCAAAGTTACTTGAGACAAGACCAAGTCATCATGCACAGGTGAATGAGATCCTGGAATATAGTGAGATGTATGTTGAATGGACTCGATTGGGGTTCCATCAGTAGGAAGAGATGTTATGTGATTTTCAAATTCAAGACCAAAATAATGTATGAGGGATTTAGAGGCGAGGCCATCAGATCCATTTCCCAGAAAGCACTATTCATCGTTTGAACCATTTATGGCCACAATCTTATTATGCAACAAGTTAAGAAGAGGATGAGAAATCCCACAAACAGTAATCTCCTCCTCGGGGGGTTGAGGTTGTTCCAGATTCAGAGAGATAGGCAAAAAAAAATTACGAGTAGAATCTGGACATTTTGTAATCTGCAAATTATGATGGTACTCATGTGAAACAAGACTTGTTTCTAATTGAAAATGTTGTAAAGAAACGAGGTGAAACAAGACTTGTTTCTAATTGATATCACTTTCAGGAAATTCAAAACAAAGATGCACACATCTGAAAGAAAATTCCTCTAAATATTCCTCAAGTTTCATCCTAATCTCATTTATCCTCTTTAACATGTCTTGAAAATCGTACCTATCAAACGCTTGTTGGAGCTTACAGACAAGTCGCTCGAATGAATGAATGGACGCTACTGGCAACGTGTGGCACCATTGCTTGGCACAACCTTCAAGGGTGAGGGAGAGAAACACACAAGCAAACTCTTCATCGTCGATCTCAAAAGATTCACAAAACTCGAGGAAATAAAAAATGTGCTTGATTAAAGTTGTTCCATCCTCGTCATCAAACTTTAACTGAGACAAGTGATGGAGCTGCTCCTGGGGGATGGAAATCAAAAAATAGACAAACCAGATAAACACCCCGGGAGCAATATTTTGGTCGAAGCCATTAACAGATATGAGACTAAATTGTAGACTCCAAGGGCTCAGCTTGTCATCTGGCCCACCTTCTAGCACCAATTTGTTGACGGGCCAAAATGTACTGCCAATGATTAAGGGGTCTCCCTGGTGTGAAGTCCCAATTAGACCTCACACCGTTTGGGATAGGAGCCCCATCTAGTATGTAGGCCCGGTTGCCACCATGAATTTGCACATAACACTTTGTGTATACCAACATTTGTTTCGTTTCTACTACCTGCAGGAAAATAAAATCAACTATGCATAATTTCACACAAAGCATGATCATGGAATTACAATCAACTAAATTGAAATAATGACATTAATAAACGATTAATCTGGACCCCTGTGTGGTCAATTGTTGTGCCCCAGCATTGTCAATGCATGTGGCCTTGGGTGGTCCTCTTGGATTTCCTCAGATGTATTCCCATTTACTCTCATTATCATTTCACTACACATACTATCCTGGTATTACCATTTAATAGCGGTCACTAGTGTACACCAAGGTTAGACATTGTCATGTTGGTCATTTGTGAAAAATATCATTTGACAAGCAAACTTTGTCCAAGAACTTAATTCACAATGTTGTTCCTTTCGAATAGGTATTGGTTTTTTGCCTAGTATATCTCAGTTCTTGGATTCCATAGGCCTGATGCTATTGAAAACTCTTCAATTGAAACAAAGATGGGCCATCCTTTGAATTTGTTCCTCCAATACCGCAATATGAAACCGGTGAGTTTCCTTAGTACTAATGACTAGGCATCAAGATTTTCTTAGAGAACACAACGCTACCTTTTCTCAACATTCCTTCTCATTGTCACCCTACAAATTAGGTCATGGTTGAGTCTAAGGAAGTTCTGAGAGTCTGCTACTGACAATAGGCCAAAATCTGCTCGAAATGTCATCCTCCATTACAGGACAATCCTTCTTGATTAGTTCTCCACATTCCAACCCACAAGTCTTTGTTATAGATGAGGGTTCTTAGTTGGGTTCTAAACCTGATTAGTGCTCTCGTAGCCCAACCCTTTCAATTCTAAAACAGAATTCTAATGAATCAAGCCTCACTTCTGCTACTTCACAACTTAATTTAACAATGTCTTAAGGGAGGCATAGTAACTTTCAGAACAGGCTCTTCTTGACACCAGATTGGTTTTGTGTCCTCACATCACAAAGAAGATACCTTCGATGAGTGAAGAGATAAATAAATGCTATCCTTAGGTCACAATTCTGGTTGAGAAGTCACACAGTCGCCTTTTACTGGAAGTCGCGATTCTGATGGCCTGTCATGCCTGCGATTTTTCGACTTCTTGTAGGAGAAATTTAAAGATCGATCGCATGGTTGTATCCTAAGAGGGGTCGCATCAACCTTTATTTTCTTCAGGAGAGATTTTGTGACCTAGCGACTAGGAGAGGTCACCGAGTCGCTTTTGAGGGAAGTTGCATTTTCTAGCGGCTTTCATTTAGCTCAACGCACGATCTCGCGACCTGTGTAGGAGCGCGAATTACCGGAGGTCGCGTAGTTGGATGGCAAGGTTGGCAACATTTTGTGTAATCCAGCCTATGTGCAGCAAAATAGTGGTCTTTTCCTCTTGTAGTTTAAGTCAACATAGCAATATAGTAGCCGCAAGTATTGACTACACGACCCTTCAGCTTATGCTCAAGATGTTGCTCCTGCATGGGCATATAAATACCTCAATTGGGATTGTAATGTTCTCCTCCACATTCACCTCTAATGGCACCTTAAACACCCTATGCTCTTCGTCCCCTTGGTCATTTATGTCCCCAGCTGGCTTTCTATTCTGATTTATCTTCTAATAAAACAATGGTCGTAATTCCAGTTAATAGGTCGCACCATGAGAGGCAATGGGTGAAGATGACTTTAACGAGTTACCGTGGCAACCAAATGTTCAAAAGGATCCTTTGTCATTTCTCATTTTCATCAAGAGAACACTGATAAATTGATCAGGAATGGGAATAGCTCTACTGATACTTTTATTCAGGCTTCTATTTCTAATATAAGTGATTTTGTCAAACCATCAAAGGGGCATTGTGTCAAAACATGTAATCTTTCAATTTGTAACGAGAAGAACCTAAAGTTGTGCTCAGATGAGGCTTTGTCCTATTCAAGCCCAGTGGAAATGGAGATGGCACGAAAAGAAGAAATTGAAAATGTTATATGCATTGAGGAAGCCAACTCAAAACTGACAAAGTGTGCTGAGTTGTTAGCTAACAGTGATAAAAACGAGATGAAAGAAGACAATAAAAGTGCTTTGAATTTTAGAGGACATTCCTTTTGTAGCGCACAACTTCCAGAATTGGTAGATGCAGTGAAATATGGGGCAGGGGATGTGTCAGACTCTACAAGTATTGCAGTAGAAACACTTTGTTTCCAATAAGAATGAAACAGGTCTTTGTGAATGTTCAATACCAGAAAAAATGTCAAGTCATTCTGGTGCTCTAGATTTCATTGGATATGCCTGCATAACGAGCATCCATTCTAAAATGGCATCGATGGGTGCCTCCCCATGTGCTTTGTGATGAGACGGGATGCGTGGATTCGATGCGTATCCATGCTTACTTCATTTATTGCCCCGTTTAATTCCCTGATCGAAAATACCGATACAGATGACTGTTGTCCTGATAAAGAAGCCCGAATACTACTAAAACCAAGCCACATATTTGATACCTCCCTGAAGGTAATACAGAGCGCACCCCTCCATCAATTCCATCATTCTCTCTATGCCTGGAATAATACCCGGCTCAAACCACCCATCGGACTTGGGATGTCATGCTTGCTTAGTGGAATTGGAAATCCAATTAACGCTCTTCTTCTTATTCCAATGGATATTTCATGCCTGCCTTGCTGAGTACTGGAGTTGAAAATCCAACGCGAGTCTTCTTAGTTGTAGTTGATGATTCACCACCCCACTGTTGGAATTAATTAACTCTACCTCTGCTACCTACTATTGTCTAAATCAACATCAGTCGAGTGCCCAATTGTAGCACGAGATTCGACAACCACTTTCATGGATTGATGCAAGAGGCCCTCCAATTCTAAACTAGGAATTAATAGAAATTCCAATTGATGCTGACTTTGATATCTGCACCTCCAATGGCACCTTCAACATCATATGATTTCCATATCCTCTATTATTTATGTCCCTGTTACACAAAAATATCGTCACCATGATTATTTGCAGTCAGTATGGGTCTATCATCACTTGTACTATCCTCCTAAGCAAGTCTCAGACCTTAGCTCTTCAAGTCAAGATTTGAAAATAAGAGAAAGACATTAAAAATCAATGAAACTCTGGTTCCGCACTTTCTCTCACTGTTACCTGCAGTCCCGTACCTTCTGTTTACAAAAACTGTGGACTTGCCCGCTCTGTCCCTAAAGGTGTGGGTGCAGACCCCTGTGAAAGTCAAAAAGGCGCAAGTTTATTCTAAAAAACTCACTTTGGGTTTATTCTAGATGATTCTAGAAGGAATTTTGACGTGGATTTGCCGCTCTTAGGTGGTTCATGCATCCCAAAAGAGAAGGAGCTAATCCCTTGATGAGAGGAGCTATCCCTTTGAAGGAGGGCTTTATCCCTTTGAAGGAGGACCTAGTAACTTCCCTCCATTGCACTATAAATTCAGGCATTGGGCTAGTTGCTAGGGAGGTTAGAAGCTGAACATTTTTTAGGGTAAATGCTGGTGAAATTAAGACTTCCTAGTTGAGCTTAAGAGGAGAGATCACATACCTTTTTGGCTTCATTGGGAAGTGAGTGAAACTTGTCAAAGTAGAGGAGACTTCTTGCTGGACCCTGGGAGGAGCTTGTACAGCGTCAAGGCATAGGTTGTAAAGTTCTTCTTCTTTTGAATTAATACAATCAAACTCATTTTTCTCAACAAGTATCTCATGTTATGTGTTTCATGAACTCCTTGACTTTCATGTTAAATATGTTTTATGATATTGGCTTTTCAGGTGCTATTTAATTTTTTTGCTTGTTTGTGTTTGCAGATTCGTGACAAAGGAGCTCATTTGGATCAAAGGAGCGAAGGCTTCCACAAACTTGCGTTGGACCTAAGGTAGGCCCTAAAATACTTGTTTGCCTTTGTTTATAAAAGCATATTTAGAGAAATATAGTGTCTGGTTGGTTTGCTTGTCATTAGGTCTTCTTTAGATTCTAGGAAGGTCTATCTTGTCCACAAGATCGACTTATTCCATGTGACAAAATGGCGACCATACTGGGGACTTGATTTTTTCCTTGTTTTTATTTTGACCTGAGAAACTGTGTTTTTTGTTTCTGTTTTGGCTTGTTGTGTGTGGAATTGGGTAGAGTTTGTAGATCCAGGATTATTTTTCGTTTTTCATAGCTTTGGGAGAGGACCGCACCCTAGCCTTTTAACACAGTGCGTACTTATCCGCACTTTTGCTTTTAGCACAGAGCGGGACCGCACCTGTGTTAACTATGGGCCTGCGGACCCTGTCAAAATTTTGAAAAACCTAAGATTTCCTCTGTTAGTCAGCTTAGTTTTTGTTTAGAAGTTATTATCTACTGCCCAGACCTGCATATAACCTGTCAGAAGCTTTCCTTAGGTTGATTTCATTAGTGTTAGGGTTTTAGGTGAAATTCCTAGGAGTTTTGCTTGTTGGGCTTGTTTTTCATTTTGGTCTTGTAGTAGCTCTGAGCTTAGAAGTTGTAGGGACCTCAGATCACCTTGGTGTCTACTAGCCTTCTTATGAGTCTAACCATTTATGAAATCTCCCCTTGTTGAGGAATCCGCTTTGTGTTTTCTCTTTACAGAACTTAAAAAAGCTTGTGTTTAAAAGTTTGGATTTTCATTTTTAAAAAGAAAACAAAATTGGTTGTTCTTGACTGATTTGTGATTATGCATAAATTAGTCCTTAGCTTACATCCAGCTAAGTAAAACATCCTTAAAAAATACATCTTGTAAGCTTTGACTTCAAATAGGTTTTTATAATTTATAGATCTCAAAGTTAGTCATTTCCATAGTTTTGAGTGTTTTATAAAAAATTAAAAAAATAAAAATCTCTTTTGGAAAAAAGTTTGTTTTTGTAGTGACTGAGTGCTTTGAAACGAAAAAGGGAAGTTTTTGTGAAATAACTAGTTGTCTCGTTTTGAGTGCATTGGAAAGGACAAAAGCTCTTCTTTTAATTTGTGTGTTAAGAAAGATTTGTGTTTACAAAGTATTTGCATTCTCAAACTCTTTCTTGATTAGAAGTTCATCGAAGAGAAAAGGTTGTTTAAATCATCTTAGGTGCATTTTTAGTGATTTTGAGTCGAGTCTTCATACCACGAGTTTCATCTCCGCACCTTTTGACTTAAACAAAAACCAATAAAAAATAATGCTTAAAGTAAAATTCATCTAGCAACATTTTTATTTCTAGGGTTCTGATACACCAACTTAGCTTAGGCTAGTGTCTTGGCATAGGAGAGTAATTAAATCTCCAAGACAGTAAAAACAAACAAGTAGTTGTATCTTGTGGTAGGGAAGAAATACAATTGTTGCATTTATGCTCTGGGAAAGCTCCTCTTAAAGGAGAAGCACGAGATCGTGTCCGAACCAGTGTGGGAATCAATCCTTCCTCATTGGGAACGATGCCAGATATTCACGTATTAAAAACGGCAAACCTCAGATTAACCATTGTCGAGGATCCTGGGGTCACTTGTTGGTAAGCCTTGGATTATGTCAAGGAGCCTTCAAGGGGATTGAGCTTGCTACTATGCCCTTGCGTGCGTATTGGATCGTAGACTGTTCCCCCAGGTATATTTGTTTCAGCTAGTAACCTTAGTGGCCATATTCTTTAGGATTCTTCCTGAGGTGATAGTGGTGGGAAGATCCCACTGTACCTGGAGCAGACGTCAACTAGACTTGGATTTTCTGGGGGGTTCTCTTCACTCGAGACGGTTAAGTGGAGGAACTTGTGCCAGTCTATTCATTAAGCAGGTTGCCGGGGTAACTGTTCCAACCGCCATTTCTGTATTGAACTCTGCGACATTGGATTTAATCACCAACTAGTTTTTTCAGTCTGGAAAGTTACTGTTTGTGTGTGTTTGATCTCCTAGATTCTTTAAGTGTGTGATTCAAATTTGTTTGGTTCTTTAGAGGCTTTAGGTGGTTTTCATTGAGATTTTACTTTGTTTGCGTGTGAAGTAGTTAAAAGCTTTTAACCATGGCTGAATTACCGAGGAAGTCCCGTAGACTTCGGGGCCAACCTCCTGAGTTTTCACTGAGCCAGTTTGATGGCTTGAAAGTCCTCGTAACTCCTAGAGATAGTAGAGTTGGGTCACCTGAAGAAGGAGAGTCTTCTTTGGTGGTACATCCTGATTTTCAAGTTTTAGTAGCATATTATAATCCGCAGTCGGTGTCTGTTTCCGAAGTTACTGGTAGCTTTTCATCTACTAGTGATATAGGTGAGGAACCTGAAATATCCGAACCTGAAAGTGAATTTGTTGCTGCTCTGAGATCGGGGTTTGCTTCTCCAGCTTCTAGTCGTCCTGGTTCACCTAGGGTAGAAATAGTAATCACCCAAGATCTTCCTTCTGGACTTATAGCTATTGAAGAACTAGCTACTCTGGAAGAAGAAGTAGGCATACCTATCCCTGAAAATCAACCTGTTATTGAGCTAAGGGAGCGTGAATCAATTTTTTACAGTCCACATAGGAGCATTACTTGGTATCTTTCTTTGACTAATTTCTTAGAAAACCCAGGGTTAAGTTTTTCACCACCTCGTTTTCCTTATCACCCAACACCTAGAGGTTATTATCCATTAAATATGTCAAAACAGTCGTCCATGTTTACTCAATCGCCCAAATCCTTTTTGTACGGTGGTCCTTCTATTCCCTCTGGGTATTAGTCACTTTCTGGTACTTTTTCGGGAGCATCTCCTCAACCCATTGAGCAAGGGTTATTAACTGGAAGCAATGGTACTAAGCCGTTGAGCGTAGAAGATATTCTCATGATTTCAGGTTCTATTCCCAATCCTCAACCTGAAGGTGGCCAGTTACCGCCTGGGGGGCAGCCTCAATTATCGATTGGGGGGCAACCTCAAGGTACCCAATTTGCATCTGGGGGCCAACCTCAAGGATAGTACATACCTACGGGACAGTACTATTACACAAAAATATCTTCACCATGATTATTTGCAATCAGTATGGGTCCATCATCACTTGTACTGTCCTCCTAAGCAAGTCTAAGACCTCAGCTCTTCAAATCAAGCTTTGGAAATGGGAGAAAAACATTAAAAATCAACGTAACTCTGGTTCCACACTTTCTCTCATGGTCACCTGCGGTCCCGCACCTTCTGTGTACAAAAGCTGCGTACCTACCCGCTCTGTCCCTAACGGTGTAGGTGTGGACCCCTGTGAAAGTCAAAAGGCACAAGTTTTATCTTAAAAAACTCACTTTGGGTTAATTCTAGAGTTTTCTAGAAGGAATTTTGACGTGGATTGTTCGCTCTGAGGTGGTTCATGCATCCCAAAAGAGAAGGAGCTAATCTCTTGACTAAAGGAGCTATCCCTTTGAAGGAGGACTTTATCCCTTTGAAGGAGGACCTAGTAACTTCCCTCCATTGCACTATAAATACAGGCATTGGGGTGAGGACTAGGGAGGTTAGAAGCTGAACATTTTGAGGGTAAATGCTGGTGAAATTAAGACTCTTTGGTTGAGCTTGAGAGGAGAGATCACATACCTCTTGGTTCCATTGGAGAGTGAGTGAAACTTGTCAAAGTAGAGGAGACATCTTGTTGGACCCTGGGAGGAGCTTGTACAGCATCAAGGGAAAGGTTGTAAAGTTCTTCTTCTTTTGAATTAATACAATCAAACTCATTTTTCTCAACAAGTATCTTATGTTATTTGTTTCATGGACTCCTTGACTTTCATCTTAAATATGTTTTATGCAATTGGCTTTTCAGGTGCTATTTAATTTGTTTGCCTGGTTTGCATTTGCAGATTCGCGAAAAGGAGCTCATTTGGATCAAAGGAGCGAGGGCATCCACAAGCTTGCGTTGGACCTAAGGTAGGCCCCAAAAACACTTGTTTGCCATTGTTTTTAAAAGAATATTTAGAAAAGATAGTGTCTGGTTGGTTTGCTTGTCATTAGGTCTTCTTTAGATTCTAGGAAGGTCTATCTTGTCCGCAAGATCAACTCATTCCATGTGACAAAATGGCGACTCCACTGGGGACTTGATTGTTTTCCTTGATTTTACTTTGACCTGAGAAACTATGATTTTCGTTTCTGTTTTTGAATTGATGATTGTGGGATTGGGTGAATTTATTTAATTTTGAGTTAGTTTTTATTTTTCATAGTTTTGGGAGAGGTACGCACCCTCTGAGTTAAGAACAGTGCGTACTTGTACGCACTTTTTCTTTGTGCACAGAGCGTGTTCGCACCTGTGTAAACAGGTTGCCTGCGTACCCTGTCAAAATTTTGAAGAATTTTAAATTTTCCTCTTTTTTATCAGTTTAGAATTTGTTTATAGGTTTTAGCCATTACCCAGACCTGCTTGTTCCCTGTAAAAAAATTTCCTTGGTTTAATTTCATTAGTGTTAGGGTTTTAGGTGGAATTCCTAGGAATTTTGCTTGTTGGACTTGTTTTCGTTTTTGGTTGTGTAGTGACTCTGAGCTTAGAAGCTGTAGAGACCTCAGATCACCTTGGTGTCTATCAACCTTCTTATGAGTCTGACCATTTATGAAATCTCCCCTTGTTGAGGAATCCGCTTTGAGTTTTCTCATTCCAAAATTTCTAAAAGCTTGTATTTGAAAGTTGGAATTTTCATTTTTTAAAAAGAAAACGAGAGATTGGTTGTTTTTTGACTAATTGTGCTTCTGCATAAATTAGTCCTTAGCTCACATTTAGCTAAGTAAAACATCCTCAAAAAGACACTTTGTAAGCTTTGACTTCAAATAGGGTTTTTTATAGTTTGTAGATCTCAAGATTAGTCATTTGCTTAGTTTTGAGTGTTTTATGCAAAATATACAAAAATCTCTTTTGGAAAAAGTTTGTTTTTTGTAGTGATTGAGTGCTTTGAAAAGAAAAAGGAAATTTTTGTGAGATAACTAGTTGTCTCGTTTCGAGTGCTTTGGAAAGGAAAAGCTCTTCTTTTAATTTTTTTAATTGAGAAAGATTTGTGTTTACAAAGTATTTGCATTCTCAAACTCTTTCTTAGTTTAGAAGTTCATCGAAGAAAAAAGATTGTTTAAATCATCTTAGGTGCATCTTTTTAGTGATTTCGAGTCGAGTCTTTACACCACGATTTTCATCTCCGCCACCTCTTGACTTAAGCAAAAACCACTAAAATTAACGCTTAAAATAAAATTCACCTAGTAACATTTTATTTCTTGGGCTCTGATACACCAACTTAGCTTAGGCTAGTGTCTTGGAGTAGGAGAGTAATTAACTCTCCAAGACAGTAAAAACAAACAAGTAGTTGTATCTTGTGGTAGGAAGAAATCCAATTGTTGCATTTATGCTCTGGGAAAGCTCCTCTTAAAGGAGAAGCACGAGATCGTGTCCGAACTAGTGTGGGAATCAATCCTTCCTCATTGGGAACGACGCCAGATATTCAGGTATTAAAAACGGTAAACCTCAGATTAACCATTGTCGAGGAGCCTGGGGTCACTTGTTGGTAAACCTTGGATTATGTCAAGGAGCCTTCAAGGGGATTGAGCTTGCTACTCTGCCCTTGCATGCGTATCGGATCGTAGACTGTTCCCCCAGGTGTATTTGTCTCAGTTGGTAGCCTTAGTGACCATATTCTTTAGGATTCTTCCTAAGGTGACAGTGGTGGGAAGATCCCACTGTACCTGGAGCAGACGTCGGCTAGACTCACTTGGATTTTCTGGGGGGTTCACTTCACTCGAGACGGTTAAGTGGAGGAACTTGTGCCAGTCTATTCATTAAGTAGGTTGCCGGGGTAACTGTTCCAACCGCCATTTCTGTACTGAATTCTGCGACGTTGGGCTTCATCACCAACTAGTGTTTTCGGTCCGGAAAGTTACTGTTTGTGTGTGTTTGATCTCTAGATTCTTTAGGCGTGTGATTCAAATTTGTTTGGTTCTTTAGAGGCTTTAGGTGTTTTTCATTGAGATTTTACTTTGTTTGCATGTGAAGTAGTTAAAAGTTTTTAACTGTGGCTGAATTACCAAGACAGTCCCGTAGACTTCGGGGCCAATCTCCTAAGTTTGTAACCATGAATTGAGGTCCCGTAGACTTCGGGGCCAACCTCCTGAAGAGGTCCCGAGCCAGCTTGAAGGCTTGAAAGTCCTCGTAACTCCTAGTGGTAGTAAAATTGGGTCACCTGAAGAAGGAGAGTCTTCATTGGTTGTACATCCTGATTACCAAACTCTAGTAAAAGGCTATAATCCTAAGTCTATTTCAGTTTCCGAACTTGCTGGTAGCTTTTCATCTACTAGTGATATAGGTGAAGAACCTGAGATATCTGAACCTGTTACTCCAACATCGGGGTTTGTCTCTCCAACTTCTAGTGGTCCTAATTCACCTAGGGTAGAAAGAGTAATCACCGAAAATCTTCCTTCTGGTTTGATAGCTATTGAAGAACTTGCTCCAGAAGAAGACTTAGGCATCCCTATCCCTGAAAATCAACCTGTTATTGATCTAAGGGAGCGTGAATCAATTTTTTACAGTCCACCCAGGAGTACTACTTGGTATCTTTCTTTAACTAATTATTTGGAAAACCCAGGGTTAAGTTTTTCTCCACCTCGTACTCCTTATCATCCTAGAGGTTTTTATACTCCTGTAAATATGTCAGGTCAGTCGTCCATGTTTACTCAATCGCCTGAATCCTTTTTGTACGGCGGTCCTTTTGTTCCCTCTGGGTATCAGTCACTTTCTGCTACTTTTGCGGGAGCATCTCCTCAACCCATTGAACAAGGGTTATTAACTGGAAACAATGGTAATAAACCATTGAGCATAGAAGACATTCTCATGATGTCAGGTTCTATTCCCAATTCTCAACCTCAAGGTGGCCAGTTACCGCCTGGGGGGCAGCTTCAATTAACGCTTGGGGGGCAACCTCAAGGTACACAATTTGCATCTGGGGGGCAACCTCAAGGACAGTATGTACCTACAGTACAGTACGTTCCTCAAGGTCAACCCCAGACTCAATATGTACCCCAAGGTCAACCCCAGTCTCAATATGTACCCCAAGGTCAACCCCAGTATCAATTTATACCTCAAGGTCAACCCCAGTATCAGTACGTGCCTCAAGGGTATCAACCCCAAGGTCAGTACTAGAACTAAGGTTTCCAACCACCCTAAGGTCAATCTTATGTTCAAGGAACGGGAAATGTACCTTTCAATTATCAATCCTACCCTCAACTCGGTTATGGTCCTCAATATTCTCAACCTGTTATGGGTCAGTACCCCGGAATGAACGTAGTGTGGGATCCATCGCAAATTCAACAGGTGTCGCAGCCAAATGTATAGTTGTCATCTCAAACTGGACAACCCTTAGTTTCTGGTACACCCCAGCAACCAGTCCAGTCTAACATTCAAACTTTTGTACCTTCGGTAGTTTCTCAGTCTGGGCCTACTGCGCCTCGTACTCCATCTCAAACGACTGCTGCAACTACCGCAACATCTGTTCAATCTACCCCACCTACTTCTGGAGTATCGACAGCTCCGGTTTCTACTGTTCCTGTATCTACTCCTCAGACATCTTTACCATCGTCTGGATCCACGATTCAAACTACGGTTCAGATGCCTATAGGACAACCTGGTTTAAGTATGGTTGTCACAAGTCAACCACAATTCACTTATCAACCGTACCAGGGACAGTACCAATTCGGTCCTGCTATGCAGCAGCCAGTCTATCAGTATCAACCCTACCCTGGGTACACTTATCAACAACCCCAGTACGGTCCGGTTAATCCTGGTTTCCGGGAGGATACAATATCCCGAACGCGATTCCTATTCCTAGTTATCCTAGATATCCTCCTCCTGGGGCTGGTCTCTTGACCCAGAGTTTTAGGGATCCTAATCGGCAGTTACCGTTTATCGCAACTTTGGACTTGCCTGACTTGTCGCGCCTAACGAACGATCCAATTAATTATCTTCCTTTTGGCCGCCAATGCCGAATAAGTTGCCCAGTGACATTCCCAAGTTCGAAGGTAAATCTGGAGAGGACCCGTTGAACCATGTGATGACTTACCACCTCTGGTGTGCGTCTAAATCCATCACAGATGATTCGATCTGTCTTAGACTTTTCCAGCGCACTCTAATTGGTCTCGCGGCCAAGTGGTACATTGAGTTACCGCGAGGCACTTTTTATAATTTTAGTCAGCTAGCTACCTCATTTTTAACACACTTTCAGTTGCCAGTCAGATATGACAATGGCACGGAATTACTAACTTCGTTAAAGCGATGTCGACGGCGTTTAGTGAAGGTATTTATTCCGGATCAAATCTTGGCTGAGTGGTTTGTAAAATCTTTGTTGCCAAGGATCACTGAAGATGTTGCTAAAGCCGGAGTTGTTACTGAGGAGCAAGTGATTTCTCAAGAACAGTACCTTGACTTGGTCTATACTCAGTCAGGTACGTTACACAAAAAGATCCCCGATCTTCCCAAGTCAAATCAAATCACTGCAGCTCCTTCGAGATCTCATGGCGCTGACGGTATTATTGGTACGGTTAATACTAAAAGTAAGAAGAAGTCTTCCAAGAATTCTTCTCCTATCATAACCTTGCCTGATTCCCCAACAGAAGATTCTTCTGCAGAAATTTCCGCCGATATTCACGTTGTAGAGTCATCTACAGCTAAATCAAAATCCGGTGGGAAAAAGAAAGGAAAGAAGAAGAATAAAACGGACAAAAGTTCAAAGGAGAAACCTGAAAAGCTGGAATCTAATGATGAAAAGCGCAAACCTCGTTATCCTTGTCTCATTTGTGACGAAGAACATTTTACAAGAGACTTCCCTCATCGTGTAGAGGTTGCGAAGATCGTCAAAGGTTCCCAAACTCCTGCTGTCTTGAAGGATCCATTTCCAAGTCAAGACAGTAAGTTGATAGGTTCTTCCTCGAGTGCCAATGAAGAACCCATATTGATGATGTCCCATGTAAGGATTGCGACTCGATCGCAAGATTATGGTAGTAAGAGTCATGTTGATGGTAAAGAAGCAGAATCTTCTCATTCTAATCCATCAACCTCAGCTCCCGGTTCCAATCCACTACAGATCGAGAAACCTAACCCGGACTTATTAATCAAACCGCCCGCCAAGGGTATACTTCGAAAGTCTGCTTTCAATCCACATGCGAGAGCGGCACAGAATTATAACATTGTTGAGGATTTAGCTCTTTCACCCTCAGCAATGTCGGCTTTGGAAGTGTTGCAATCATGCCCAGCATAGAGTAAATTACTTTTGTCGGCTATAGGAGCTGTTGACGTTCAGGACCCGAACCTAATAATTTTCGATCTAGAAAATAGTACACCGTGTTTACCTCATCAGATGGATTTCCAGATCCCAGTGATAGTCAAAAACAGGCCTATTCATCGGACTGTAATTGATGAGGGAGCCTCAACGTGTATTATGTCGATACAGTGTTGGAGATCGCTTGGTTCTCCTTCGCTAAATCAATCCCTGACAATTCTTAAGGCCTTTGATGGTCGTGGGTTTCATCCTTTTGGCATTCTACAGGATTTGCCTATAGGGGTTGAAGGAAAAATCGCTAATCTAGATGTGGAGGTGGTTAATGCCCCTCTAGATTACAACCTTCTATTGGGTCGAAGTTGGTCTTACGCTATGACAGCAGTCGTTTCATTGGTCTTCCGAGTAATAAAGTTTCCACATAATGGAAAGATCGTAACAATAGACCAACTGGCTTACTTTTCATCCGACCCAGCCTCTTTGGAGAGTATTCAGCATGTCGGTAAAACGACTATCCCATATAAGGATGTTGGAGTAGGATTAGTTAAAGATGCCGGTTTACTGGGAACTTTTCCTTTTCCTCCACTCAACGCATCATCTTCATTTGCAACCATTCATATGATTACATCAGACACTATTTTTTATGACGATCCTTGGATCGTTCCTTCTGAATCTGAGATAGACTCATTTGGTAATTCCATGCCTTTGAGTCCATATGAAGTTGCCTATGAAGCCGTGCAGTATTTTGCCGACCCATGTTCAACCAAAAATGACTTAATGAATGTGGTCTGTGAGGAATCACTTTTCACATCAACCTCGGATTTAACTACGTTTCTGAACTTGTTCGCTCTGACGAACAAATTCGTGAAATCCTATGTGTAGATGATTTACCATGGGAAGATCTCCATCACAGATCTTCGTTTTTACCTAAGGATGATCATTTTGAAAATGATTTCTCATCAATTTTTACAACTGAATATGTCAAGGAACCTCAGAATCCAATGAAACATCCTAATTCAGAGTTGAATTTGGGAAACATCTCCGGAACTGTTCTGTTGAGGGCCCGGAAATCGGGTCAACAACAAGGGGGATACCCACCCGGTTCGGAACTTGGTTGGCAGCTCCTTGTCCGTTTGGTATAGCGGGTCCGACTGGGGATAATGGGACCAGTTTCCCAATGTAAGGGGTGTGTGTGTGTAGAGTTTGATGATGCTGATCTAGAAGTATTTTAAGCTAATTTAATTCTAACTTCTAAACTGACTCTATGCTATTGTAATCTAACAAAAACAACACATCTAATCTACGCTAACCCGGGGTAGATTTCCTCTATTATGCGATCTAAAAAGATTTCGAACAATAACTGGTAATAAAGATCATTCAGCTATCATAAGAATAGAAATCAATTAAGATAAACCATTCTGCATAAAAAGTTAGGCAAAACAGTTGTGAACAACATATCGCATAATAAGTTATTCATATGTCAAGCACAAATAAATGACTCCACCGTACAGAAGTGCCAAATGGTAACCCACACATTCATACATTAACATATAAACAACTCAGTTTCATATCACTCTAAGAATATAAGCAGAAATTGGTCAAGAGATAAAAGTACCATTTATGACTGATTTCACTCACAAACTTCAAGCAATAACGATTTATCTCTACTTGTTCTAATATCTACTAAGAGTACAGAAGTGCAACATCAGTAGCAGACATTAAAATGCAAACATAAATAAATCTCGATCCATCCATTCATCAAAACCCCCTTCGAGGGTGCAAAAGTGCATGTTCTGAGGACAAGTTTTTTGAAAAATTTCCGGACCCTTCTCCAAATGCCATGAGAAGGGTTAAATACTACTAACTAATTAATCTTAATTACACAAATTTAGGAAACGGCTTCAAATGACCGCCCTTTTACTAAAACAAATTTATTTCTAAAAATTGAATCTAATTTCTAACCGTTTCTGTATCTGCTCCTTAGTGTTGTAAGAAATGCAACGTTCGCCTGGAAAGAGTCGGCTGGTTGTCTTTTCCTTTCGTTCGAGTGATAAAAGTAGAAATAACCAGAGCTGGCACCCCTTTCTGACAAACTAGAAGATATTTTCGAAAATCTTCCTCTGGCTGGGTGTATTCGCTGTGTGTATACTTAGTATAACCCAAATTTCTTTCAAACTGATTGTGCTGTTGCTATTTCGGTTTCCGGTCGTGCGAATGACTCAATGAGTTAGGGGTTTCGTTGCCTGAACAATCTTTTGTATTGAAAATTGCTTCCGTTCTTTGTTCCATGCTTTTCTGGAGCGTCCTCCCTCTTTAGCGTTTTTCTTTTTGCTTTACCCAGTCTGAGCTTCAGGATCTTTTGTAAACATGTTGCTTTTGTGCGCCTTTGACTCTGAGTCTTGGATAGTCTATTTCCATCAGTATCTGTTGAGTGATACTCTGGAATCCGCAGTCCTGCTGCATGCGGCAACCATTTGCGAAGGCATCTCCTCTCTGTTCTCCTAGTATTGGCGCTTTCCTCTTTTCCTTAGATGTTTCCTGCATATTGATTTATATTAGTTGCTGCCTTACAGTTTATGCAAAGGGAAAAGATAAATGACGAAAATATTGACATGAAAGCTTTAAGTTCTAATGAATGCATAATCATGACACTCATAATGACTTGACTCTTCGAAAAACGCAACACAATCATTCTTGGATACTTTGGCGTACAATCATTAATTTCCCTTAAGGTGTGCGCTCAATTTTAGGTTTACAGATTATGTCGAGGAAATCCTACGATGAGTGGTTTCTGCGATTCGCATCACAGTATTGAGGATTGCGATGTCAAGAAGTGTCATCGCAGGAATTGATAGTCTCATTCATCGCAAATCGCAGGATCACAGA
The DNA here is from genome assembly GCA_031772625.1 of Pinus tabuliformis. Lineage (NCBI taxonomy): Eukaryota > Viridiplantae > Streptophyta > Pinopsida > Pinales > Pinaceae > Pinus > Pinus tabuliformis. Next base: position 1,135,355,140 of record CM062819.1, on the reverse strand, counting down.
TTGTAAGATCGCAGATCGCAGATTGCAAGATCGCAGATCGCGTTTTTTTCATTTAATCACTGTGTGCTACTTATGCGATGTTGCGATATGCGACGTCGCATATCGGCCGTCGGCGATTCCTTAATATTTTTCATTTAAGAGCACTTTCAATATATGCGATGCGATGAATTTCGCGTCGCTTCTTCGCAGCTTATTTATGCGCATAGGAAACGCTTCACTCTCTCTTCGGAATGCGATCTAGCTTTAGGGAGTTAAAATACAAAAATTTTGATAAAAATATTTTTGGATTTTTTGTTAAGGGTCCCCCTTTGCTTTGTGTTATTGCTAATATCAAACAAAGAGGGGGGTTGTTGGTGACCACAACAATGGCGATTCACTATGAAGAACCAGTTATCTCTGCTTTTCTATTGAATTTCCACTTCCGAAACAGAAAAATTTTGATATGTCTAAATTTTGTTATGGACAGATAGAGTACATTACTCCTTATCCTGTCAATGATACTTTGTTCTCAACCTTTTCATATTCCAATTGTCTGCTTCCTCAGGCTTATTTCTTGCATTCATACCAGACATTACTCGGTCTTTTTTAAAGATAAAATAAGGTCTTCTCTGCGTACTGGCTTTTTAAAATATGCTCATTTGTCGTAGGTAGAGCCTCTGCTACCCGTAAGCGTCCATAGCCTCGACAGGGTTACCATGTTATCCAACAATGATCCTTTTTCCTGCTTGAGGTTATTTACAACATTTCAGAGAAAAATCCTTTTTGACACTTTTTCCTTTTTTATTCTCTAAAGAACAATGTCTTTTTTTGGTGGCCAAATTATGACACAGTCATTCACTTGATTTACACTTTTGCTGAACAAGCTGGCTCATGATGAGACCCCTTGTCTTTTGATTGCAACAATCTTGAGTCGTTGCCCTGTTTTGATAGATAGTATTGGCAAAGTCAGCAAGTTATAATATTTGTGATCATGATAAGCCGGCTCGTGATGAGACCTCTTATTCTTTGAGATATAGTGTTTTCTCGGATTGTTTCTCTGAATGCTGCGATTTCCTTTAGCTGGGAGGAAGTCATTGTTTTTCCTTAAGAAAGCTCTGGACGACAATAATAGAGTTTGAAAACAGCAGCTTTACAGAGAATATTTATTTTATTATTGATGATACCTTTCATTGTGCTGACATAAAACAATTTTTTTACCAAAGGTTTCTTTCATCAAAGTTTTTTGAGGTTGAAACTAACATCATATTCAGGCTAAAGTTAACTCTATTTGTCAATAATAAAAATCAGATTTTTCGAAAAGTTTTGCTACTTGTACAAGCGAAATCAAAATCTGATAGAGGATTGGTGTGCTCTTTCATGAATCCTTTTTGATGATCATTTACAACCGGTCTTATTTATAAGAAAGAGAAAAACAAATAAAAAAAACTAAAACTATCCTACAAAAATAGAAGAATGATCTTCTATGGAAAATACATTTTAAGAATCTGTCCATTCACAGGCAAATAATCTCTTCTACCTGCCAAATCCTGCAACACAAACGTCGATGGGCATATGACTTCTACAATCTGAAAAGGACCAAGCCACAGCTTCTGAAATTTCGTATGTTTGCCCTTTCCTTCATGAGCCTTATCCCATTTCAAAACTAAATCTCCCATCTGAAAGTTTTTTCTGGTCATTATGCTTGAGTCAAAAAAAGATTTTATTAGCGCTTGGTGGTGAGCATGGGTTTTCTTAGCTTGTTCTCGTCGTTCTTCTAGTTTGATTATTTCCATTTGTCTCAGTTGTAAGGAGGAAGTAGATACTTCATCGATGTATTGTACTAAAGACAAAGAGGGAATGACTAAGTGAGTTGGAAGAACCACTTCTTTCCCATAAACTAAATTAAAGGGAGAAGTGCCGATTGAAGCTTTCTTCGTAATTCTATCTGCCCATAAAGCATTTACCAGCGCTTTGTGCCAATTCTTTTGGTTTTGGTCGACTGTTCTTTTAATAATCCTGATTAGGTTCTTGTTTGTTGATTCAGCCAATCCATTACCTTGTGGATAGTAGTTGGCAGAATATTTCAGTTTGAACCCTCTTTTAAGTGCAAAATCAGTCATTGTATTTCCAGAAAAGTAAGAGGCATTATCAAACATTAAGGCTGTTGGCAATCCAAACCTAGTGATGATAAATTGATCTATGAATTCAATAATGTTTTCAGAATTAACTGTCTTGAGAGGAACTGCTTCTACCCATTTAGTACAATAATCTGTTGCCGTGAGGATATACCTATGTTGCTTAGAAGAGTGAGGAACGATCTCACCTATTATGTCCAAGCCCCATTGGCTGAATGGTTGCTCGATGTTAATCGGCTGTAGTGGCATGGACGATTTCCTTTGTTTCCCTGCAGCAGTCTGGCAGACTTGGCATTTCCTTACGTAATTGTATGAGTCTTTGAACAGCGTGGGCCAATATTATCCTACACGTAAGATTTTATGTGCAGTAGCTTCTCCTGCATAGTGTCCACCTGCTGGTCCATCGTGGAGTTCCTGCAAAACCTTTTCGGCTTCAGTTTTCTCAAGACACCTAAGAAGTACAGAATCGTAATTCCTTTTAAACAGAACATCATTTATGAGCTGGTATTGTTTAGCTTTCAATCTCAGAGCTCTTTTCTTGGTGTGGTCCAAGTGTGATGGAGCATACCCGTTCTTAAGATAATAAATGGTGTCAGCATATAATGATTCTGCGTCGTTTAGGCTTACCTCATATGTATGTACCTCTTCAGATGAGTTCTCAGGAATTTGCGATGCTCCAGCTAACATCTTGCAGAAGCCTTAACCTCTTACGATGTTTGTTGGCTTGATCTCAAGATCGTATTCTTGTAAGGCGGTAATCCAATTTGCTCTCTTTTCGCCCACATCCTTCTGTATCAGAAGGTTTCTTACCGCCAGAAACGGTACTACGACTTTGGTATGGGTTTTAAGTAAGAAAGGTCTGAAATACTTGATTGCTTTGAAAACAGCATATGCATGTTTCTCCACGTCTGAATAATTGAGTTCAGCACCTTGTAAGTTCGAGCTAAAAAATGCGATTGGAGCTTCCACCTTCTCTTGATTTGCTTGAGTTAGAATCACGGCATAAGAATTCTCTTAGGCAAATGTGTATAAGATAAAATATTCTGTAAAATTTGGGGTTGCTAAAGATGGAGCGTTGATGATAGCTTGTTTGATCAAGTTGAATGCTTCATGCTCATCTTGACCCCATTTAAAATTTGAATCCTTTTTTATCATATTTTGTAAAGGAGAAATAATACGTCAAAAATCCGGGACAAACCTTTTTACAAAATTGATTTGACCAAGGAAAGATTGCATGGCCTTTTTGTTATGGGGCATGGATATTTCGGAAATTTCTTTGATTCTGTCAGGTTCAATGTGAATACCAGATTTTGACACTATGAATCCTAGCAATTTCCTTTCACTTAATTCGAAAAAAGATTTCTTTGGGTTAAGTGAAATCCCATACCTTAAACATCTTTGAAAGATTTGTTTCAAGTCTTTGAGATGGTCGCTTCGCTTCTTGGAGTACACTGTTATATCATCCAGGTAAATCACTACAGATTTATTGACTAAACCTTTAAATGCGATGTCCATGGCTCTCTGAAAGGTAGCGCCGGCATTGATCAGACCAAATGGCATATTCCGATATGCGTATGTGCCCCATTTAGTTCGGAATGTGGTTTTTAACTGATCATCGGGGTGTACCAGCACTTGATTGTATCCTGAAAATCCATCCAGAAAAGACATTAATTCTGAGCCTGCTACTGCCTGTAATATTTGCTCCATAGGTGGGAGAGGAAAATTATCTTTTTGACAGGCTTTGTTGAGATTCCGGAAATCGATACAGATCCTAATATCTCCGTTTTTCTTTCTAACGGGCACCATATTGGATACCCATTTGGAATGTCTGACGGGGAAAATTATTATGGCTCTCAACAACTTATTTAGCTCAGTCTTTATCTGATTTTCTAAGTTGGGGTGGATTTTTCTGAGTTTCTGCTGGACAGGTTTTTCATTGTCAATCATAGGGATAGTGTGTTGAATGATAGAAGTGTCGTATGTCTTCAGCTCATCGTAATTCCAGGCAAAAACGTTTTTGTATTGTCTCAGAAGACGGATATATGCTGATTTTTCTTCAGGGGCTAGGTCGTGGCCTAGATTAACGTTTTGTGGCTTCTCATTGGTTCCTAGGTTCACTAATTCATAGTTCAGAGTCGAACTGTAGAGTTTAGAATTGGCAGACCTTTTAAACCGACTTTTTAGATCATATAAGTCTTCTAACTTAACCACCGATTTAGGTATAGCATTATCAGTGCTATTTTGTTGTATTTGGTGATCATGATGGTCTTCGTCAATTATTTGGTTTGAGTAGGATCCTTCAGAAGTGAGGAAATTTACAATGTCAGGATCGTCGTTGAATACTCTCCAGTTGGTGATGTTGTCAGGGATGGATGGTCTTAAGATTAATTCTATCGAGAATCTATCTGGACTAAAATCTTCGGAGGGAATAAGTCTAGAGGCTACGTTAGCTAACAGGTTTGCGCTCGCATTTTGGAGTCTTGGGATTGACGAAATATTGAATGCTATGAAATGTGCAGTCAGATCTTGTACTAAAGATTGATAGTGCTTCAAATGACCTGATAGGCAATGTATGGTGTTACGTACATGTTTGACAACGATCTCAGAGTCTCCAAAGACTTGAAGATACTTAACGTTCAACCCGATTGCTTTGTATAGGCCTTGTACTAAGGCCTCGTATTCAGCTGTATTGTTTGTGCAATCGAATTCAAGTCTGCACGTAAGCATGGTCTTATTTCTGTCTGGGCTAATCAGAACGCATCCTGCTCCTGCTCCCTCGTTAGATTTGGAGCCATCAAAATATAATTTCCAAAACAAAGATGTATTTACAGGGTTATCTAAAAAATTAACACATTTTGAATTATCAGTTTGGGAAAAAATTTCAACTTGGGACAAAACTGAATTTTCTAAGTAAGGTGAAATATGAGCATTGAAATTGCCGAGGAAAGAATCTACCGAGTAATTTCCTATGATACTGTTGTTGTATGCTATTGCTTCATTCTCTCCTTCCAATTCCGTCACTATGTACTTTTGGTGCAACTCTCGTTCAACCTTTATTTGATTCGGTTTACCGTTGTAGGGTAACCACATGTGCGAACAGTCGGTTGAGAAGTATCCTTGGAGTTTTTCGGACCAATCCCTGCTAAGAATTAAACCATAGAATTCATGGATATCAGCTACTAGAATGTCGATAACCTAGCATACCTTCGGGTTAGACGACAATCTTATGGTCACTTGATTAAGTTCACCAATCACTTCGACTTGAGATCGATCAAGCTGAACTATGCGCACTGCAGATTTTTGTGGTTGAACATTCAATTTGGCACATATTGATCTGGGTAAAATATTCGTTGAAGCACCAGAATCAACCAAGCAATTGTGCACGTTTTTATTGAAAATTTCATAAGTGAGAAGAAAAGGAGGAGTATGAGATCTTGATCTTCCTCCAATCAAGGCGATGTCATTTGGATCAATCTTATTGATCGTGTTGGTTGGAGGTCTTCCCATGTTGTGGGAAGCTACAGCTGTAGGTAAAGATGTAGTAGGCATGGCATGTAATTCTTTCATCATTATTTTCTGTTGATGTTTCAATTTGCTCAACTCGTAAAGAGTGATATTAGCCCTAGTCTTTTTCATGTCATCGATAATGTTATACTCCATTTCATCCGACACTATCAGTGTTCTTGATGGAGGTGCTTGATCTGATTGGACTGGGCTAAATTGGGTCGCTCTAGCGGTTGTTTTCTTTGTTGCGACCTTATCTTTTGTTGCAGGGCTTGCGCACTTCTATTTAGGGGTAGTTTGGGGAGGATCAAGTTGATTTTTGCTTCGCGTGCTAACCGGAAATGCTTCTTGATCTTCTTCTTGTGGGAGGATGAAATCCCACATTCCTTGTAGTTCCACAACTTCTTCATCATCGGTCTGCCCTTCAGTGGTATTCTCTTCTTCTTCTTCTTCTTCGGATTCGACGTTTGAGACAGCATTGGGTGGTTTCACATCCATGGGAGGATTTCTTTTAAAAGCTCTGTAGGGCTTTTTTGAAGAAGTTTCTGCTACTTGTTTTCTTATGTCAATCATCTCATTGGTCATGGCCTTTAACACTTTTTGTAATCCTTCCAAATCAAAAGTATCTTTCGTTTGCTTCTTCTTGGTGTCTTCTTTGAAAGATATTTTCTTAGATTTGCGTTCCTCTATTGCAGATCTCTTTTCTAGGGCTATTACGTGTTTTTCTACTGCTAACGCCTCTGTCAAGTTTTTAACTAAGGTCGTCTTGTTTGCCCTATCTACGAAGATAGCCAAGTTTGATGGTAAGGCCATGATATACCATTCACATCTTACTTCCTCGCTGGGTTGAGAAGCAGCGGGAATTTTGTTGAGGATCTTATTGAACCGTAAATTGAAATCTTTAATGGGTTCTCTAGCCTCAGCTTCAAGATTGGATAGGTCATTGATCAATGTCGTTGTTGATCTGTCATCACCGAACTTGGTGAGGAATTGACTTTGAAAAATGTACCAACTTGTGATAGACCCGGAAGGTAACGAAAAGTACCATGACCCAGCTGTTCCTTGCATTGTATAGGGAAAAAGCCGGACAACAGCATATTCGTTGGTAACTCCATTGAGATTAACAGAAAGCATGAAATTATTGATATGCTCTTCAGCTAGCATGCCTATTTCTGGATTGAATTTTGGTAGCCATTTCTCAGGATGGGCTGGTATTGGACTCAGGGGTGGAGGCATTAAAACCGCCCCAGGATTGTTCCATGGAGACTGGGCCATCGTTGAGTTGCTAGTGAATGAAAGTGCAGAGGATGATCCCTGATGCTGAGAAGATGAAGATATTATGATCTTTGATGATTGAAGAGGAAGGGTTGTGGAAGATGGATGAGTGATTTGGGATGAATATGTGGGTGGCTGACTTCGCGGTGAGGGAGTTGAAATGGACGAAGTAGATGAAAGAGTCTCACTGTCAGACTCTGGTGGTGTTTTCCTTGCTCTTTTCCTGGTGGGGAGAGGAAGTTCAGTTGGCTGGATGCCAAATTTTTCACTCTTCAATCTGGTCAGGCGATGAGCAGGGTTGTACTGCGAAGTCACGCTGCTTTGAGATTTATCAGACCTCTGATTAAAAATAGAGAATCCCTAGAGTTTACAAATCAAAGTTTGAATTTCAGGGGGTTCAATGATAAGTTGGTCTGATATATTAGGGTATGTAGCAGCGGTGGATACTCGAGCGACTTCAAACTCCGAGTTTAATCGTACTGGAGAAGTCGGGGGAGTTGATGAGGGTGATTTACTCTCAGAATGGTATTTAGATTTTGATTTAGGTGCCATTCATAGTTCGGGCCCTCCTTCTAGCACCAAATATGTTGAGGGCCCGGAAATCGGGTCAACAACAAGGGGGATACCCACCCGGTCCGGAACTTGGTTGGCAGCTCCTTGTCCACTTGGTATAGCGGGTCTGACTGGGGATAATGGGACCAGTTTCCCAATGTAAGGGGTGTGTGTGTGTAGAGTTTGATGATGCTGATCTAGAAGTATTTTAAGTTAATTTAATTCTAACTTCTAAACTGACTCTATGCTATTGTAATCTAACAAAAACAACACATCTAATCTACGCTAACCAGGGGTAGATTTCCTCTATTATGCGATCTAAAAAGATTTCGAACAATAACTGGTAATAAAGATCATTCAGCTATCATAATAATAGAAATCAATTAAGATAAACCATTCTGCATAAAAAGTTAGGCAAATCAGTTGTGAACAGCATATCGCATAATAAGTTATTCATATGTCAAGCACAAATAAATGACTCCACCATACAGAAGTGCCAAATGGTAACCCACGCATTCATACATTAACATATAAACAACTCAGTTGCATATCACTCTAAGAATATAAGCAGAAATTGGTCAAGAGATAAAAGTACCATTTATGACTGATTTCACTCACAAACTTCAAGCAATAACGATTTATCTCTACTTGTTCTAATATCTACTAAGAGTACAGAAGTGCAACATCAGTAGCAGACATTAAAATGCAAACATAGATAAATCTCGATCCATCCATTCATCAAAAACCCCCTCCGAGGGTGCAAAAGTGCATGTTCTGAGGACAAGTTTTTTTGACAAATTTCTGGACCCTTCTCCAAATGCCATGAGAAGGGTTAAATACTACTAACTAATTAATCTTAATTACACAAATTTAGGAAACGGCTTCAAATGACCGCCCTTTTACTAAAACAAATTTATTTCTAAAAATTGAATCTAATTTCTAACCGTTTCTGTATCTGCTCCTTAGTGCTGTAAGCAATGCAACATTCGCCTGGAAAGAGTTGGCTGGTTGTCTTTTCCTTTCGTTCGAGTGATAAAAGTAGAAATAACAAGAGCTGGCACCCCTTTCTGACAAACTAGAAGATATTTTCGAAAATCTTCCTCTGGCTGGGTGTATTCGCTGTTTGTATACTTAGTATAACCCAGATTTCTTTCAAACTGATTGTGCTGTTGCTATTTCGGTTTCCGGCCGTGCGAATGACTCAATGAGTTAGGGATTTCGTTGCCTGAAAAATCTTCTGTATTGAAAATTGATTCCGTTCTTTGTTCCAGGTTTTTCTGGAGCGTCCTCCCTCTTTAGCGTTTTTCTTTTTGCTTTACCCAGTCTGAGCTTCAGGATCTTTTGTAAACATGCTGCTTTTGTGCGCCTTTGACTCTGAGTCTTGGATAGTCTATTTCCATCAGTATCTGTTGAGTGATACTCTGGAATCCGCGGTCCTGCTGCATGCGGCAACCATTTGCGAAGGCATCTCCTCTCTGTTCTCCTAGTATTGGCGCTTTCCTCTTTTCCTTAGATGTTTCCTGCATATTGATTTATATTAGTTGCTGCCTTACAGTTTACGCAAAGGGAAAAGAGAAATGACGAAAAGATTGACATGAAAGCTTTAAGTTCTAATGAATGCATAATCATGACACTCATAATGACTTGATTCTTCCAAAAACGCAACACAATCATTCTTGGATACTTTGGCATACAATCATTAATTTCCCTTAAGGTGCGCGCTCAATTTTAGGTTTACAGATTATGTCGAGGAAATCCTACGATGAGTGGTTTCTGCGATTCGCATCACAATATTGAGGATTGCGATGTCAAGAAGTTGCATCGCAGGAATTGATAGTCTCATTCATCGCAGATCGCAAACCGCGGGATTGCAGATTGTAAGATCGCAGATCGCAAGATCGCAGATCGCAAGATCGCAGATCGCGTTTTTTCATTTAATCACTGTGTGCTGCTTATGCGATGTTGCGATATGCGACATCGCATATCAGCCATCGGCGATTCCTTAAGATTTTTCATTTAAGAGTGCTTTCAATATATGCGATGCGATGAATTTCGCGTCGCTTCTTCGCAGCTTATTTATGCGCATAGGAAACGCTTCACTCTCTCTTCGCAATGCGATCTAGCTTTAGGGAGTTAAAATACAAAAATTTTGATAAAAATATTTTTGGATTTTTTGTTAAGGGTCCCCCTTTGCTTGGTGTTATTGCTAATATCAAACAAAGAGGGGGGTTGTTGGTGACCACAACATGTTCCTATTGACATTTCGGTTAAGCCCGGAATTGTTGAGAACATTCATATAGGTGCCTCGTGTACAGATGACGAAATTCAAATATATAAGGCCCTATTTCAAGAATTCTGTGACGTGTTTGCCTTGTCCTATGAGGAAATGCCAGGAATTGATCCCGCGATTGTTGTTCATGAGATCAAGACTTACCCGGACGCTAAACCCGTCCGGCAACGTTTGCGTCAGATTCACCCACGAAAAGCTGCTGCAATTAAAGCAGAAGTTGAAAAACTGTTGAAAGCAGGTTTCATTTATCCGATCCCGTTAACGGATTGGGTATCGAATATTGTTCCGGTTAACAAAAAACAGGGAACAATAAGAATATGCATCGACTATAGGGACATTAATCAAGCCTGTCCAAAGGACAATTATCCAACGCCCTATATCGATCAAATCATTGATGATTGTGCAGGCAGCGAAATATTTTCCTTCATGGATGGTTTTTCCGGATACAATCAAATCAATATTCTACCTGCCGATCAACCAAAAACGGCGTTCATTTGTCCATGGGGGACATTTGCTTATTGCAAATTACCTTTTGGGCTTAAGAATGCCGGAGCAACTTTTCAACGGGCGATGTCTTATGCGTTTCATGACATCAAGCACATTGTGCAACCCTATCTCGATGACTTGCCTGCTCATTCATTACATAGAGCTGATCACCTCGTCCATTTACGAGCAATCTTTATGAGGTGTAGGCATTATCGTATTCGGTTGAACCCACACAAATGTGTCTTTTGTATAGAAACGGGTCGATTGCTAGGGTTTGTAGTTTCGAAATCCGGCATTCGCGTTGATCCCTCGAAGGTCGAAGCTATCATAAATTTGCCTCCTCCTTCGAGTCTTCGCCAACTCCAAAGTTTGCAGAGGAAAGCAAACTTTTTACGACGATTCATTCCTAACTATGCCGAGGTTACAAAGGGTTTTACACGGTTGTTGAAACAAAATACTTCATTCTATTGGGATGAGATAGCTCAGAAATCTTTTGATGCACTGAAACACGCGTTGACCCATGCACCGTTATTGCATCCTCCCAACTACAACCAGGATTACTTCTTGTATCTCGCCGCCTCTCATTCCACCATTGGAATGGTCTTAGTTCAGGAAGATGAATTCGCAAGTGAACATGTGATATATTACCTTAGTCGCACGTTAAATCCAACTGAGCTAAAATACTCACATGTGGAGAAATTGGCATTGGCAGCCGTTCAAGCTGTCCAATGTTTTCGTCACTACATTTTACTACGTAAAACTACAGTCATTTTGGATTGCAACCCTATGATCTACATTTTTACCAAGCAATTGCTAGGGGGAAAGTACTCTAAACGGATCGTTATCCTGCAAGAGTTCGATTTGGAATTTGAGAAATCCAAGTCTAAGAAATCTTTAGTTTTCGCGAAGTTAATGTGTGACTTCCCACGTGCTGACACGGAAGCTGTGGCGGAGGAGCCCATTGCGAACGAATCCTTGTTTCTAATCAGGACTTTAGATCCGTGGTATGGGGATATCATCGTCTATCTCCAGACCCAATCCTTTCGGCCAGAAATTTCAAGGTCGGAACGTCAGAAAATTCGATTCCAGTCCCAACAATACAGAATTATAGGAGATACTCTTTATCGTCGTGGGGCGGACTCTATTTTTCGACGTTGCTTAACTCACGAAGAAGCTGAAAGGGTTCTAAATGACTGTCACTCTGGAGTGTGTGGCGGTCATATGTCTGGGTATGCCACAGCCCAAAAGATATTGCGCGCTGGCTACTTCTGGCCGTCTTTGTTTAAAGATTGTATTACGGTGGTCCGAAAATGCCACAACTGCCAGATTTTTCATCGTAAGATGCGCACTCCACCTGCTCCTCTCCACCCTATAGTTGTCGTTGGTCCTTTCGCTAAATGGGGTATCGATTTTATTACATGTAACCTTCACTCGGTCGGGGGCCATGCGTATATCATTCTTGCGGTAGATTATTTTACTAAGTGGGCCGAGGCGATGCCTACATTCGAGGCAGACGGCAAGACAGCTGCAATTTTCATGTTCAATCATATAATTGCTAGGTTTGGTGTCCCACAAGCGATAATCACTGATCATGGGCATCATTTTCGAAACGTTATGATGACCGAACTTACAGGCCAGCTTGGTTTACGTCACGATAGCTCAACTCCTTATTATCCACAAGCTAACAGTCAGGTTGAGTCCATCAACAAAATTTTAGTTATCATGATCCGACGAATCATTGGCATTCATCGGTCGAATTGGCACAACATGCTATTTTCAGTGCTTTGGGCGTACCGAACTTCGGTAAAAACATCAATAGGGTTCACTCCTTTCCAACTAGTCTATGGTTTGGAAGCTGTGTTACCCATTGAATGTGAAATCTCGTCACTGCAAATGGCCATCGAGTTACTTCCAGCTACTTCCGAAGAGGAAAAGCGTTTATTATACTTAGCTCAATTAGATGAGAATCGATGTGATGCTGCATTGGCGATCGAGACTCACGCAAAACGTATGAAAGCTCAGTATGATCGAAATGTGACCCCTCGAAATTTTTCGGAAGGAGACCTAGTGTTATTGTATGATCAAGCTAATGTTAAATTAGGCACTGGAAAATTCATTCCTATGTGGCATGGACCCTATATTGTCAAGCGAAAGCTAGCAAAAGGGGCCTATGAATTGGTAGACTTTGACGGGGACTCTTTAGGTAAACCCAGAAATGGTCTTTACTTGAAGAGGTATTATGCTTAAAAGAATGGGTATGGAGATTTTTTAGTTAGGTTAGTTTTTCTTTCTAGCTGGTGTGTTTTAGTTTAAAAAGTGTGCTTAGCTTAGAGAGTGTTTTTCGTCATTATTCTTGCTTATCTTGGTTTTACTCTTGATATTGCAGATGTTGATGCCTCTCCAAACATACATTGGATTTGCTGATGGTGCTTGTTGTAATACACGGAACATCTCTTCCGCAGCTTGGGTTATCTATTCGCCCTCTTACGAGTTAGTTTCTATGCATGGGGTAAGCCTCGGTCAAACAACAAACAACATTGCTGAGTATAGTGCAGTGATTGAGTTATTATCTGAATCTATTTCATTTGGGATTTGGAGTTTGATAGTGAGGTTAGATTCTGAACTCGTTGTATTACAGCTTAATAGAGTGTATGCCATTAGAAATCTAGTGTTACTAAGATTGTTTTTTAGAGTGCGTCTCTTGGAACGTGAGTTTGATTATATTGAATATCAGCATATTCCAAGATCTTTAAATACATTAGCAGATGCAATTGCTTCTCGAATGTTAAGTAGACATTTGCAATAATCATACATGTAAATTTAAAAACATTTCATCACACATGTTTAACAAGATAAGCCGGTAATAGTGAGATATATATAGGAGTGTGTCAAAAAATACATCTTCCTCGATCATAGGTTGAAAAACACCTTTTGATTGGCCAAAATGATAAGTACAAAAAACAAAAATGTCATATGTGCCCATAATAGGCGATCATCCTATCACTGGTGATGATCTCTATAAGAAACCACTGCCCGGGCCACCTTGCAAAGGAACCTCCTAAAAGGTCTTGGGACCCCAATCACATAGCGCTGAAGTCGACAAGGAATGTCATCTATAGTGGTCTCGGGAATATCTCCTGCCAAACGCTCTAAATGACCCTCCAACTCGGCCAAAACCTCTTCTGATTCATCCTGTGGGGCTGGAAAGGGTGCAACTGGTTGTTTCCTCTCGAAAGGCTGGAGAGCGGCTGGTCGCTGTGGACCCACATTTGCATTTCAAATTTTTACTATCAGTTTTGAGACGATGGAAAAATAATAAAAAAAATTAAAATAGGAAAAATGTTGAAAAGGATTTTACCTGAGTCATCCCACTGCTCTCCTGGTGGAAGAGCCATGTCTGGGTCACCACGAAAATCTACCCCAGCGTAAGGGAATTCCTGAATGGAAAAGACCTGGTTTTCCAGCCATTGGAAATACTCAGGTTTGAATCGAGCAACCTCTGTCCTCTCGTCCGGGTGACGGGCCATGACTGCGACCCATCGCATCAGTTTGGGCTCTCGAGGAAGCCCAGCTCCAACAGTAAGGTGCTGCGGGATCAGCATAGGAACCCTCTCCAGGCCAAAGCTCACGACCAAAGCCCCATAATCAAAGGTCTTTAGTCGTCCGTCCTTGGCCCTGGTCAGTTGGCCTTTCACATTGGCCAACACAGCATCGCACCAGTTGAAGATGGTGCCTTGAGAGCAATCAACTGCCATACGCATCTGGGATCTGGTGGCAATATGTAATGCGGCAGCTCCGCAGAGTCTGGTGACAGTAAATGCAATCACCATGAGTTCAGGACGGGATATGGTCTTTATGTCTATCCCTTTGTCTCTAGCCTGGTTGTTGCAGTACTCTAGCCTGAGGCTATCGACAGACTGGCCACCTGGCCTAGTCCCAGATAGAGTCAAGTCTTCGCCTCTCTTAGGCAAACCAGTCAAGAAATATATGTCTGCCGGCTCGATCTCGAGTTGGTGGCCACCAATGAAGAAGCACTGGTCCTGTATGCTCCATCTGTCAACCAGCCACTGTAAGAAATCCACCTGAACCCTCATGCCAGGAATGGTCCAGAATTTGTACAAGCCGCATGCCCTCAAAGCATCAAGTGAAGGTTGATGATTCCATGCGGCAGTATCCATGTCCTCATTCTCTCTTTCACACCAATCTAGCATGATGTTCTCTCTACATCAAGTAAAAAGATTAATTAAATTGCTAGAAATGTTTTTGTTTGGTCCAATTTTGAGAGTTTTTGGGTTAAAACCCTTGCAGCGGGGTACGCACCCTCCGGGTTAGACACAATGCGTGGGACCGCACTTTGTCTACACAGAAGGTGCGGACCCCGAGCTTTTTCCCAATGGAGAAAAAGTCGGGGTTCGCAGGCCAGCAGTGGTAAACCTGCGGGCCCCCGCGCGCGGGTTTTATGCCTAAAAACCCTCTTAAGATGAAATGAATGACTAAAACAGAAAATGAAATGGTTAAAAATGAAGTGGATTACCTAGAGAAGACGGCGTTTGATTCCGACGGTTGGATTTTCCGTAATCTTCACGGGAAGTTTTCTGAACAAAAGCACTATTTTCTCACCCAAACTCAAATGGTAAAAATGAATTGTCAAAACCCCTTTTTATAAGTTTTTTGAGTAAATGAATTGCAAATTTGTTTATGTTTCACTTTGAAAAGGTATTTTACGACAGTTTTATCCATTTCAAACAGGTACGAGTAATGTTTGTGTTTTTGTGCAGAATAACGGATTATTCAGGTGAAATCTATCATTTTCAACGAAAAAACATGTAGAGTCATCTTTAAGCCCTTTTCTGACTCCTAAAACATGAAAAGATTGCCGAGCGTTTCCTTTACACTCGTTAAAACGGAATTAAAAGACGGTCCACTTACAGCTCTTTTCCGACTGTAAAAACATGAAAAGATTGCCAGATTTTTGTCGTTTCAAATTCGATATTGGTTATAAAACGACGTGTCATTGATCGCTTGTTTACTTTTTCGGGTCAAGGGCACTAATAACGAAAAGTACTCCTTGGTCGTAAAAGATCAAGCGGTTCTCTCAAGTATTATTTTATACTTTTTCGGGCTTGGGAGACACAAATTTACGAAAAAGGTCAACCCTGGAGTCTTCTTTAGTTTTTTCAGACTCTCTAAAATTGAAAAACGTCGAGTTTCTCCTATACTGGACTCGTTAAAATTTCACAGTAAAGGACTTGTTCAATTACAAATAGGAACGAACCACTCCTTCTTAGGGTTCGAATTTAAACTAAGTTGGACTCATCCAAAGGATGAGCTTATAATCAAGCAAATGTTATCCTCCTCAAGCTTGTCAAAAATAAAGAGGTACTTGCCAGAAATGGTGGGGGAAAAGAGAGAAAAATGAGTCTGTTTGTCATACTTTGTAACCACTCTTGAACACGACACTTTCATTCACCTGGGTTGGGAAATCCTTTGCCTAACAGTTGATCAAACCACATTGAAAGTCTTCAGCCGGTTTCTGGGTATTAACTTTGGGTCAATTGTCACCAAACCATATGTTGTGTCGTTATGTGTTCAACAGGTCACTGCCAATAAGCCATTCATCTGCGAAATATCTGTCATCCATCTTGACCATCCCTGAGTCAGTCCTTGCAACTGAATTTCTTCAACTTGATCTATGATTTCGTGTTGTGGGCTTGCCTACGACGGATCGCTTTCTATCGACATCAGCTCATTATCTAGAAAGATGATCTAGGAATCGTCAGTACTTTGGGATTTGCATGCCTCAATGGCAGGTTTCTCGCCTTTGACGACAGTTTACATCGTTGACTTTCGATCAAAGGATTCCGTGATATGTTCGACATCAACACATCTATTCACATCTCATGGATTGTACTGTGTACTTTGAGAGCCATTGACATCACTGGTGGTTTCTCTCACACTTGTTAACGGTTTACATCATTGATTGGTAATCAAGTGGTTTCTACCATGTTGAACTTCAACACATTTATTCGCATGGATAGAATCGTACTATTTCGGGAAGTAGAAATGAAGACCCTGGATCTAGTTTCCACCATCCAGGCTGCGAGAAATTTTGTATTCATTATATTGTGAACTATTCATACACAGATGGCTGCGTCCATACTGTGTTCACATGAGTCTATACTTGTGATGTCTTACAAGATCATTCCTATATCAGAGCAGTAGATAGTTTCTAGTTAGTTTTGATCTGAGTATGGGAATGCCTACCTCAGCGATGATATGATCTCATATATATATCTTGCACTTGAATGTTTTTCCAGGTTCCGACTGGGCTATCCACAAGATGATCTTCGAAATGATAAAGTACTTCACTCTCCTATTTGATAAATGAAATCCTCATCTACTACAGACTTCGCACTTTAGGGGGTAATCTGTTACACAAAAATATCATCACCATGATTATTTGCAGTCAGTATGGGTCCATCATCACTTGTACTGTCCTCCTAAGCAAGTCTAAGACCTCAGCTCTTCAAATCAAGCTTTGGAAATGGGAGAAAGACATTAAAAATCAATGTAACTCTGGTTCCGCACATTCTCTCATGGTCACCTGCGGTCCCGCACCTTTTGTGTACAAAAGCTGCGTACCTACCCGCTCTGTCCCTAACGGTGTAGGTGCGGACCCCTGTGAAAGTCAAAAGGCGCAAGTTTTATCTTAAAAAACTCACTTTGGGTTAATTCTAGAGTTTTCTAGAAGGAATTTTGACGTGGATTGTTCGCTCTGAGGTGGTTCATGCATCCCAAAAGAGAAGGAGCTAATCTCTTGACTAAAGGAGTTATCCCTTTGAAGGAGAACTTTATCCCTTTGAAGGAGGACCTAGTAACTTCCCTCCATTGCACTATAAATACAGGCATTGGGGTGAGGACTAGGGAGGTTAGAAGCTAAACATTTTGAGGGTAAATGCTGGTGAAATTAAGACTCTTTGGTTGAGCTTGAGAGGAGAGATCACATACCTCTTGGTTCCATTGGAGAGTGAGTGAAACTTGTCAAAGTAGAGGAGACATCTTGTTGGACCCAGGGAGGAGCTTGTACAGCATCAAGGCAAAGGTTGTAAAGTTCTTCTTCTTTTGAATTAATTCAATCAAACTCATTTTTCTCAACAAGTATCTTATGTTATTTGTTTCATGGACTCCTTGACTTTCATGTTAAATATGTTTTATGCAATTGGCTTTTCAGGTGCTATTTAATTTGTTTGCCTGGTTTGTGTTTGCAGATTCACGAAAAGGAGCTCATTTGGATCAAAGGAGCGAGGGCATCCACAAGCTTGCGTTGGACCTAAGGTAGGCCCAAAAAACACTTGTTTGCCATTGTTTTTAAAAGCATATTTAGAGAAAGATAGTGTCTGGTTGGTTTGCTTGTCATTAGGTCTTCTTTAGATTCTAGGAAGGTCTATCTTGTCCGCAAGATCGACTCATTCCGTGTGACAAGTACGTTCCTCAAGGCCAACCCCAGACTCAATACGTTCCCCAAGGTCAACCCCAAACTCAATATGTACCCCAAGGTCAACCCCAGTATCAATTTATACCTCAAGGTCAACCCCAGTATCAGTACGTGCCTCAAGGGTATCAACCCCAAGATCAGTACTCGAACCAAGGTTTCCAACCACCCTCCGGTCAAATGTATGTTCAAGGAACGGGAAATGTACCTTTAAATTATCAATCCTACCCTCAACCCGGTTATGGTCCTCAATATTCTCAACCTGTTATGGGTCCGTACCCCGGAATGAATATAGTGTGGGATCCATCGCAAACTCAACAGGTGTTGCAGCCAAATGTACATTTGTCATCTCAAACTGGACAACCCTTAGTTTCTGGTACACCCCAGCAACCAGTCCAGTCTAACATTCAAACTTCTGTACCTTCGGTAGTTTCTCAACCTAGGCCTAGTACGCCTCGTACTCTGCCTCAAACAACTGCTACAACTGCCGCAACATCTGTTCAATCTACCCCAACTACTTCTGGAGTATCGACAGCTCCGGTTTCTATTGTTCCTGTATCTACTCCTCAGACATCTTTACCACCGTCTGGATCTACGATTCAAACTTCGGTTCAGATGCCTGTAGGACAACCTGGTTCAAGTACGGTTGTCACAAGTCAACCACAATTTACTTATCAACCGTACCAGGGACAGTACCAATTCGGTCCTACTGTGCAGCAGCCAGTCTATCAGTATCAACCGTACCCTGGGTACACATATCAACAACCTCAGCAACCCTAGTACGGTCCGGTTAATCCTGGTTTTCCGGGAGGATACAATATCCCAAATGCAATTCCTATTCCTAGTTATCCTGGATATCCTCCTCCTGGGGCTGGTCTCATGACCCAGAGTTTTAGGGACCCTAATCGTCAGTTACCGTTTATCGCAACTTTGGACTTGCCTGACTTGTCGCGCCTAACGAACGATCCCATTAATTATCTTCCGTTTTGGCCGCCAATGCCGAATAAGTTGCCTAGTGACATTCCTAAGTTCGAAGGTAAATCAGGAGAGGACCCGTCGAACCATGTGATGACTTACCACCTCTAGTGTGCGTCTAACTCCATCTCAGATGATTCAATCCGTCTAAGACTTTTCCAGCGCACTCTAATTGGTCTTGCGGCCAAGTGGTACATTGAGTTACCACGAGGCACTTTTTATAATTTTAGTCAGTTAGCTACCTCGTTTTTAACTCATTTTCAGTTGCCAGTCCGATATGACAATGGCACGGAATTGTTAACTTCGTTAAAACAACCGACGTCCACTTACATTTCAAATCATATTCATGAGTGGAGACGTCGACAGCGTTTAGTGAAGGTTTTTATTCTGGATCAGATCTTGGCTGAGTGGTTTGTAAAATCTTTGTTGCCAAAGATCACTGAAGATGTATCTAAAGCCAGAGTTGTTACTAAGGAGCAAGTAATTGCTCAAGCACAGTACCTTGACTTGGTCTATATTCAATCAGGTATGTTACACGAGAAAATCCCCGATCTTCCCAAGCAAAATCAAATCGCTGCAGCTCCTTCGGGATCTCATGCCGCTGATGGTATGATTGGTACGGTTAACACTAAAAGTAAGAAGAAGTCTTCCAAGAATTCTTCTCCTATTATAACCTTGCCTGATTCCCCGACAGGAGATTCTTCTGCAGAGATTTCCGCCGATATTCACGTTGTAGAGTCATCTGCAGCCAAATCAAAATCCGGTGGAAAGAAGAAAGGAAAGAAGAAGAATAAAACAGACAAAAATTCAAAGGAGAAACCTGAAAAATCAGAATCCAATGATGAAAAACGCAAACCTCATTATCCTTGTCTCATTTGTGACGATGAACATTTTACAAGAGACTGCCCTCATCATGCAGAGGTTGCGAAGATTGTCAAAGGTTCCCAAACGCCTACTATTTTGAAGGATCCTTTTCCAGCTCAAGACAGTAAGATGATAGGTTCTTCCTCGAATGTCAATGAAGAACCCATACTGATGATGTCCCATGTTAGGATTGCGACTCAATCGCATGATTATGGTAGTAAAAGTCCTGTTGATGGTAAAGAAGCAGAATCTTCTCATTCTAATCCATCAACCTCAGCTCCCGGTTCCGATCCACTACAGATCGAGAAACCTAATCCAGACTTGGTAATCAAACCGCCCGCCAAGGGTATACTTTGAATGTCAGCTTTCAATCCACATGCGAGAGTGGCTCAGAACTATAACATTGTTGAGGATTTAGCTATTTCACCCTCAGCAATGTCGGCTTTGGAGGTGCTGTAATCATGTCCAGCACAGCGTAAACTACTTTTGGCGGCTATAGGAGCTGTTGACATTCAGGACTCGAACCTAATTATTTTCGATCTAGAAAATAGTACACCGTGCTTACCTCATCAAATGACTTTCCAGATTCCAGTGATAGTAAAAAAAGGCCTATTCATCGGACTGTAATTGATGAGGGAGCCTCAACGTGTATTATGTCGATACAGTGTTGGAGATCGCTTGGTTCTCCTTCGCTAAATCAATCCCCGACGATTCTAAAGGCCTTTGATGGCCGTGGGTTTCATCCTTTTGGCATTCTACAGGATTTGTCTATAGGGGTTGAAGGAAAAACCGTTAATCTAGATGTGGAGGTGGTTGATGCCCCTCTAGATTACAACCTTCTCTTGGGTCAAAGTTGGTCTTACGCTATGACAGCAGTTGTTTCATCGGTCTTTCGGGTTATAAAGTTTCCTCATAATGGAAAGATTGTAACAATAGACCAGCTGGCTTACTTTTCATCCGACCCAGCCTCTTCTGAAAGTATTCAGCATGTCGGTAAAACGACTATCCCGTATAAGGATGTTGGAGTAGGACTAGTTAAAGATGCCGGTTTACTAGGAACTTTTCCTTTTCCTCCGATCAATGCATCATCTTCATTTGTAACCATTCATATGATTACGTCAGACACCACTGTTTATGATGATCCTTGGATCATTCCTTCTGAATCTGAGATAGACTCATTTGGTGATGTCATTCCTTTGAGTCCATATGAAATTGAGTATGAGGCCGTGCAATCGTTTACCGACCCATTTTCAACCGAAATTGACCTAATGAATGTGGTTCGTGAAGAATCACTTTTCACATCAAGCTCGGATTCGATCACGTTTTCTGAACTTGTTCACTTGATGAGAAAATTCGTGAAATCCTATGTGTATATGATTTACCATGGGAAGATCTCCATCACAGATCTTCTTTTTTACCCGAGAATGATCGTTTTGAAAATGATTTTTCATCAATTTTTACGACTGAATATGTCAAGGAACCTCAGAATCCAATGAAACATCCTGATTCAGAGTTAAATTTGGGAAACATCTCTCAAACTATTCCTATTGACATTTCGGTTAAGCCTGGAATTGTTGAGAACATTCATATAGGTGCCTCGTGTACAGATGACGAAATTCAAATATGTAAGGCCCTATTTCAAGAATTCCACGACGTGTTTGCCTGGTCCTATGACGAAATGCCATGAATTGATCCCGCAATTGTTGTTCATGAGATCAAGACTTACACGGACGCTAAACCTGTCCGGCAACGTTTACGTCAGATTCACCCAAGAAAAGTTGCTGCAATTAAAGCAGAAGTTGAAAAATTACTCAAAGCAGGTTTCATTTATCCGATCCCGTTAACAGATTGGGTATCGAATATTGTTCTGGTTAACAAAAAGCAGGGAACAATAAGAATATTTATCGATTATAGGGACATCAATCGAGCCTGTCCAAAGGACAATTACCCAACTCCCTATATCAATCAAATCATTGATGATTGTGCCGGCAACGAAATATTCTCCTTCATGGATGGTTTTTCTGGATACAATCAAATCAACATCCTACCTTCCGATCAACCAAAAACGGCTTTCATTTGTCCATGGGGGACATTTGCTTATTGCAAGTTACCTTTTGGGCTCAAGAATGCCGGAGCAACTTTTCAAAGGGCCATGTCTTATGCGTTTCATGACATCAAGCACATTGTGCAACCCTATCTCGATGACTTGCCTGCTCATTCATTACATCGAGCTGATCACCTTGTCCATTTACAAGCAATCTTTATGAGGTGTAGGCATTATCGGATTCGGTTGAACCCACACAAATGTGTCTTTTGTATAGAAATGGGTCGATTACTGGGGTTTGTAGTTTCGAAAGCCGGCATTCGCGTCGATCCCTCGAAGGTCGAAGCTATTGTCAAATTGCCTCCTCCTTCGAGTCTTCACCAACTCCAAAGTTTGCAAGGGAAAGCAAACTTTTTACGACGATTCATTCCTAACTACACCGAGGTTACAAAGGATTTTACCCAGTTATTGAAATAGAATACTCCATTCTATTGGGATGAGATAGCTCAGAAATCTTTTGATGCACTCAAACACGTGTTGACCCATGCGCCGTTATTGCATCCTCCCAACTACAACCAGGATTACTTCTTGTATCTCGCCGCCTCTCATTCTACCATTGGAATGGTCTTAGTTCAGGAAGATGAATTCGGAACTGAGCATGTGATATATTACCTTAGTCGAACTTTAAATCCAACTGAGCTAAAATACTCACATGTGCAGAAATTGGCATTGGCAGCTGTTCAAGCTGTCCAACGTTTTCATCACTACATTTTACTACGTAAAACTACAGTAATTTCGGATTGCAACCCTATGATCTACATTTTGACCAAGCAATTGCTAGGGGGAAAGTACTCTAAATGGATTTTTATCCTGCAGGAGTTCGACTTGGAATTTGAGAAATCTAAGTCTAAGAAATCTTTAGTCTTTGCGGAGTTAATGTGTGATTTCCCGCGTACTGATACGAAAACTATGGCTGAGGAGCCCATTGCGGACGAATCCTTGTTTCTAATCAGCACTTTAGATCCGTGGTATGGGGATATCATAGTTTATCTCCAGACCCAATCCTTTTGGCCAGAAATTTCAAGGTCAGAACGTCGGAAAATACGATTCCAGTCCCAACAATACAGGATTATTGGAGATACTCTTTATCGCCGTGGGGCGGACTCTATTTTTCGACGTTGCTTAACTCACGAGGAAGCTGAAAGGGTTCTAAATGACTGTCACTCTGGAGCGTGTGGCGGTCATATGTCTGGGTATGCCACAGCCCAAAATATATTGCGCGCTGGCTACTTCTGGCCGTCTTTGTTTAAAGATTGTATTACTGCAGTCCGAAAATGCCACAACTGCCAAATTTTTGATTGAAAGATGCGCGCTCCACCTGCTCCTCTCCACCCTATAATTGCCGTTGGTCCTTTTTCCAAATGGGGTATCGATTTTATTACATGTAACCCTCACTCGGCTGGGGGCATGCGTATATCATCCTTGCGGTAGATTATTTTACCAAGTGGGCCGAGGCGATGCCTACATTTGAGGTAGACTGCAAGACAGTTGCAATTTTTGTGTTCAATCATATAATTGCTAGGTTTGGTGTCCCGCAAGCGATAATCACTGATCATGGGTGTCATTTTCGAAACGTTATGATGACCGAACTTACAGGCCAGATTGGTTTGCGTCACGATAGTTCAACCCCTTATTATCCACAAGCTAATGGTCTGGTTGAATCCATCAACAAAATTTTAGTCATCATGATCCGACGAATCATTGGGATTCATCGGTCGAATTGGCATAACATGCTATTTTCAGCGCTTTGGGCGTACCGAACTTCAGTAAAAACATCAACATGGTTCACTCCTTTTCAACTAGTCTATGGTCTAGAAGCTGTGTTACCCATTGAATGCGAAATCCCATCACTGCAAATGGCCATCAAGTTACTTCCAGCCACTTCCGAAGAGGAAAAGCGTTTGTTATACTTGGTGCAATTAGATGAGAATCGACGTGATGCTGCATTGGCGATCGAAACTCACGCAAAACGCATGAAAGCTCAGTATGATCGAAATGTGACCCCTCAAAATTTTTTGGAAGGAGATCTAGTCTTAGTTTACGATCAAGCTAATGATAAATTAGGCGCTGGAAAATTCGTTCCTATGTGGCATGGTCCCTATGTTGTTAAGCGAAAGCTAGCAAAAGGGGCCTATGAATTGGTAGACTTTGACGGGGACTCTTTAGGTAAACCCAGAAATGGTCTTTACTTGAAGAGGTATTATGCTTAAACATGGATATGGAGATTTTTAGTTAGGATAGCTTTTCTTTCTAGCTGGTGTGTTTTAGTTTAAACAGTGTGCTTAGCTTAGAGAGTGTTTTTTCGTCATTATTCCTGCTTATCTTGGTTTTACTCTTGATATTGCAGATGTCGATGCCTCTCCAAACATACACTGGTTTCGCTGATGGTGCTTATCGTAATACACGGAACATTTCTTCCGCAGCTTGGGTTATCTATTCGCCCTCTGACAAGTTAGTATCTATGCATGGGGTAAGCCTCGGTCAAACAAGGAAAAACATTGCCGAGTATAGTGCAGTGATTGAGTTATTATCTGAATCTATTTCATTTGGGATTCGGAGTTTGATAGTGAGGTTAGATTCTGAACTCGTTGTATTACAGCTTAATAGAGTGTATGCCATTAGAAATCCAGTGTTATTAAGATTATTTTTGAGAGTGCGTCTCTTGAAACGTGAATTTGATTATATTGAATATCAGTATATTCCAAGATCTTTAAATACATTAGCAGATGCAATTGCTTCTCGAATGTTAAGTAGACATTTGCAATAATCATACATGTAAATTCAAAACCATTCCATAACATGATTTACAAGATAAGCCGGTAATAGTGATATATATATATATATATATATATATATATATATATATATATGAGTGTGTCAAAAAATACATCGTCCTCGATCATAGGTTGAAAAACACCTTATGATCGGCAAAAATGATAAGTACAAAAAACAAAAATGTCATATGTGCCCACAATAGGCGATCATCCTATCACTGGTGATGATCTCGATAAGAAACCACTGCACGGGCCACCTTGCAAAGGAACCTCCTAAAAGTTCCTGGGACCCCAATCGACGAGGAATGTTATCTATACTGGTCTACGGAATATCTCCTGTCAAGCGCTCGAGATGACCCTCCAACTCGGCCAAAACCTCTGCGGATTCGTCCTATGGGGCTGGCGCGGCTGCAACTGGTTGTTTCCTCTCGTAAGGTCGGAGAGCGGCTGGTCGCTGTGGACCCACATCTGCATTTGAAACTTTTGCTATCAATTTTGGGACGATGGAAAAATAACAATAAAAATTAAAATAAGGAAAATGTTGAAAATGATTTTACCTAAGTCATCCCACTGCTCTCTTGGTGGAAGAGCCATGTCTGGGTCACCACGAAAATCTACCCCAGCGTAAGGGAAGTCCTGAATAGAAAAGACCTGGTTTTCCAACCATTGGAAATACTCAGGTTTGAATCGATCAACCTCTGTCCTCTCATCCGGGTGACGGGCCATAACTGCGACCCATCGCATCAGTTTGGGCTCTTGAGGAAGCCCCGCTCCAACAGTAAGGTGCTGCGGGATCAACATGGGAATCTTCTCCAGGCCAAAACTCACAACCAAAGCCCCATAACCAAAGGTCTTTAGTTGTCCGTTCTTGGCCCTGGTCAGTTGGCCTTTCACATTTGCCAACACAGCATTGCACCAGTTGAAGATGGTTCCTCGAAAGCAATCAACTGCCATACGCATCTGGGATCCGGTGGCAATATGTAATGTGGCACTCTCGCAAAGTCTGGTGACAGTAAACGCGATCACCATGAGTTCAGGACAGGATATGGTTTTTATGTCTATCCCTTTGTCTCTAGCCTAGTTGTTGCAGAACTCTAGCAGGAGGCTATCGACAGACTGGCCACCTGTCCTAGCCCCAAATAGAGTCAAGTCTTAACCTCTCTTAGGCAAACCAGTCAAGAAATATATGTCGGCCGGCTCGATTTCGAGCTGGTGGCCACCAATGAAGAAGCACTGGTCCTGTATGCTCCATCTGTCAACTAGCCACTGTAAGAAATCCACCTGAGCCCTCATGCCAAGAATGGCCCAGAATTTGTACAGGCCGCACGCCTTCAAAGCATCAAGCGAAGGCTGATGATTCCATGTGGCAGCATCCACGTCCACATGCTCTCGTCCACGCCAATCTAGCATGATGTACTCTCTACGTCAAGTAAAAAGATAAATTAGGATGCTAGAAATTATTTTGTTGGGGCCAATTTTGAGAAATTTTGGGTTAAAAACCCTTGCGGCGGGGACCGCACCCTCCGAGTTAGACACAGTGCATGGGACCACACCTTGTCTACATGGAAGGGGCGGACCCCTGACTTTTTCCCAATGGAGAAAAATTCGGGGTCCGCAGGCCAACAGTGGTACACCTGCAGGCCCCCGCGCGCGGGTTTTAAGCCTAAAAACCCTCCAAAAAATGAAATGAAAGCCTAAAACAAGAAATGAAACAGTTAAAAATAAAGAGTAGGATGATGTGGATTACCTGGAGAAGACAGCGTTCGAATCCGACGGTTGGATTTTCCGCAATCTTCACGGGAAGTTTTCTAAACAAAAGCACTATTTTCTCACCCAAAATTCAAACGGTAAAAATGAATTGAAAAAGGCCCTTTTTACAAGTTTTTTGAGTAAATAAATTGAAAATTTGTTTATGTTTCACTTTGGAAAGGTATTTTTGCAACATTTTTATCCATTTCAAACAGGTATGAGTAATGTTTGTGTTTTTGTTCAGGATAACGGATTATTCAGGCGAAATCTATCACTTTCGACGAAAAAACATTTAGAGTCATCTTTAAGCTCTTTTTCTGACTCCTAAAACATGAAAAGATCGCCAAATTTTTCTTTTAGACTCGTTAAAACGGAATTAAAAGACGGTCCACTTACAGCTCTTTTCTGATCGTAAAAACATGAAAAGATTGCCGGATTTTTGTCGTTTCAAATTCGATATTGGTTATAAAACGACGTGTCATTGATCGCTTTTTTACTTTTTTGGATCAAGGGCACTAATTACGAAAAGTACTCCTTGGTCGTAAAGATCAAGCGGTTCTCTCAATTATTATTTTATACTTTTTCGGGCTTGGGAGACACAAATTTACGAAAAAGGTCAACCCTGGAGTTTTCTTAAGTTTTTTCAGACTCTCTAAAATTGAAAAACACTGAGTTTCTCCTATACTAGACTCGTTAAAATTTCACAGTAAAGGACTTGTTCAATTACAAACAGGAACGAACCACTCCTTCTTAGGGTTCGAATTTAAACTAAGTTGGACTCATCCGAAGGATGAGCTTATAATCAAGCAAATGTTATCCTCCTTAATCTTGTCAAAAATAAAGAGGTACTTGCTAGAAATGGTGGGGGAAAAGAGAGAAAAATGAGCCTGTTTGTCATACTTTGTAACTACTCTTGAACACGACACTTTTATTTATCTGGGTTGGGAAATCCTTTGCCTAATAGTTGATCAAACCACATTGAAAATCTTCAGCCGATTTCTGGGCATTAACTTTGGGTCAATTCTCACCAAGCCATTTGTCGTGTCGTTATGTGTTCAAGAGGTCACTGCCAATAAGCCATTCATCTGCAAAGTATCTGTCATCCATCTTGACCATCCCTGAGTCAGTCCTTGCAACTAAATTTCTTCAACTTGATCTATGATTTCGTGTTGTGGGCTTGCCTGCGACGGATCGCTTTCTATCGACTTCAACTCATTATCTACAAAGATGATCTAGAAATCGTCAGTACCTTGGGATCTACATGCCTCAATGGCAGGTTTCTCGCCTTTGACGACAAGTTGCATCATTGACCTTCGATCAAAGGATTCTGTGACATGTTTGACATCAACACATTTATTCACATCTCATGGATTGTACTGGGTACTTTGAGAGCCATTGACATCACTGGTGGTTTCTCTCACACTTGTTAACAGTTTACATCATTGACTGGTAATCAAGTGGTTTCTACCATGTTCGACATCAACACATTCATTCGCATGGATAGAATCGTATTGTTTTGAGAATAGAAATGAACACCCTGGATCTAGTTTCCATAATCCAGGCTGCGAGGAATTTTGTATTCATTATATAATGGACTATTCATAAACAGATGGTTGCGTCCATACTGTGTCCACATGAGTCTATACTTGTGATGTTTTACAAGATCATTCATGTATCAGAGCAGTAGTTAGTTTTCTAAGTCAGTTTTGATCTAAGTATGGGAATGCCTACCTCAGCGATGATATGATCTCATATATATATCTTGCATTGAATGTATTTATAGGTTCCAACCGGGCTCTCCACAAGATGATCCTTGAAATGATAAAGTACTTCACTCTTCCTAAATGATAAATGAAATCCTCATCTACTACAGACTTCGCACTTTAGGGGGCAATCTATTACACAAAAATATCGTCACCATGATTATTTGCAGTCAGTATGGGTCTATCATCACTTGTATTGTCCTCCTAAGCAGGTCTCAGACCTCAGCTCTTCAAGTCAAGCTTTGAAAATAAGAGAAAGACATTAAAAATCAATGAAACTATGGTTCCGCACTTTCTCTCACTGTTACCTGCGGTCCCGCACCTTCTGTTTACAAAAACTACGGACCTGCCCGCTCTGTCCCTAAAGATGTGGGTGCGGACCCCTGTGAAAGTAAAAAAGGCGCAAGTTTATTCTAAAAAACTCACTTTGGGTTAATTCTCGATGATTCTAGAAGGAATTTTGACGTGGATTTGCCGCTCTTAAGTGGTTCATGCATCCCAAAAGAGAAGGAGCTAATCCCTTGATGAGAGGAGCTATCCCTTTGAAGGAGGGCTTTATCCCTTTGAAGGAGGACCTAGTAACTTCCCTCCATTGCACTATAAATTCAGGCATTGGGCTGGTTGCTAGGGAGGTTAGAAGCTGAACATTTTTTAGGGTAAATGCTGGTGAAATTAAGACTTCCTAGTTGAGCTTAAGAGGAGAGATCACATACCTTTTTGGCTTCATTGGGAAGTGAGTGAAACTTGTCAAAGTAGAGGAGACTTCTTGCTGGACCCTGGGAGGAGCTTGTACAGCGTCAAGGCACAAGTTGTAAAGTTCTTCTTCTTTTGAATTAATACAATCAAACTCATTTTTCTCAACAAGTATCTCATGTTATTTGTTTCATGAACTCCTTGACTTTCATGTTAAATATTTTTTATGATATTGGCTTTTCAGGTGCTATTTAATTTGTTTGCTTGTTTGTGTTGCAGATTTGCGACAAAGGAGCTCATTTGGATCAAAGGAGCGAAGGATTCCACAAACTTGCGTTGGACCTAAGGTAGGCCCTAAAACACTTGTTTGCCTTTGTTTATAAAAGCATATTTAGAGAAAGATAGTGTCTGGTTGGTTTGCTTGTCATCAGGTCTTCTTTAGATTCTAGGAAGGTCTATCTTGTCCGCAAGATCGACTTATTCCGTGTGACAGTCCCCATGCCTCGTTTTGGATTGTTTGTTGGATTTTTATGGTTTTCTGAGTGAAAAGATCTCCTATATGAATTTTGGGTGCATTATGATGACTCAAACCCAAAAACATAATCCATATATAATTTTCAAACATCCACCATGCCATGTAATTAAGGAATTCTGGCATCAGAGCGTCTAATTATTGTCGTGCCAAGGTACCACTTATGCAAATGTAGTGTAGTTCATGCTACCTTCAGGGCATCCTGAAAAAGTAGATGAGATGAAAAATAATCTATTATGCCACAGTGACACTTTTGTGTGAACAATAAATGAATAAAACACTAATTCATTTGAGGACCCTGAACAATAAATGATCCTGACTTAAGATGTCATTTTATATTGGTTGATGAAAACATGCTTAAGTTTGGAGGCCAACTCAACATTCCGGTGTTGTCATGGATTTATTAATTACAATCGATTTTGATAACACATGATACTTGAGGGGTGATGCACTCATAGAGAAAGTTTCTTGAAATGTTAGTGATAGTTGGACTATAGGTTAACACAATCTAGGGTTTTGAATATCCATTGGAACGAAAGCCTTGAAAAAATCCTAATATGCAGGTCGAGATGAGGAACCAATCATTAACTAAGGGTACTATGACATGCAACAATTTCTCCCATGATGACTGACAATGTTGATGGGAACACACTCTCAATGGGATGCGAATTAGGTCAAAACCGAGGGGGATCACCTTTTCCCATTTAAGGTTTCGCCCAAACCTCAAAACTTTCCATCATTTGAAAAGCCAAATTGCATGTGCGTTTGCTCAAATGGCCTCCAAAACCGTGAGACTTTTGACGCATCAATAAAGCCATCAACATTTGAAACCCTAATTTGGTCCTAAGGCATATGTCTGAGATGAAACATGGTGTACGGATGCAATGTATGAAATGTGGGTGGGTGTAACAAAGGAGTTGGATAGGCAAGGTCACTGGGAGAGCAACCAGTTGGGGCCCTATCAAAAAACCCTAAAAGCTCAGGGTGAGTAGTGGGGTACCCAAAATTTTGAATATGCCCAAAAATTTGGGTGGTGTTGTAGCGGCTACAACACGATCCTTTTAAAAATCTCCATTCAGCTTCGCTATATGACATGATCGCAAACTCATTCCATAAATCAACAACCCTTGAGATACTATTACTGACATTCTTGAGTTGTCGTATCAATTTAGGATTCCACTCCTTGTGTTTGTCGTTCTTGAAACAAGGTTTATGCTCGGTCAACTTGGATACCCACTCGTACGATTTAATGTGGAACAAACCAATGAATATTTTGTAAATCTCTTTGAAGATATACTTCTGAAACTCGTCTTTAGTTGATAATCGAGGGTTTATGTTCTCTTTTTCCGTGAATTATCTTTCTTTCTGTTCAACCCACTCCTGGATTTCTTTCTTTGATGGATGCCAAAACATATCCCTTAAGTAGATCTTGGTCCCGAAAATGGAACCATTTTTTGGTTTAAGGGGACTTTACCCGGGTTCAGAGTGTACTGTGCACCAACAAAAACCTCAACCACTGGCCCTTTTGGCAATGACCTACAAGTAGATCGCAGTCTCACCCGAAGTGGTTATGGGAGGTTGCAGAACCAGGTGTCTGTAGCTAGAGGGATATTTGCATTGTGGCGCCCATGTGTTCACTTATGTATTATATCTATCTACAACTATTCATGTATGAATCACTTCGCGTTGATGATTAACTTCACAAATTGGTACTTAATGCAAAGACATAACAAAAAATAGTATAACATGTGTTATTTCGCATAATTCAGTAAAAAGCATGCATGACGATATATATAACAACAGATAGTGAACACAAAAAATATACACAATACTTCGCCAAAACTTCTTCTTTATTAATAAAGATCTTCAATACATACACTTCTCTGACCTGCGCACCTAGCGACAAGTGGTTTGCGCACTCAACTGCAAACTCTTCAAGGCCTTTGCGAACTCAGCTACGAAGCCTTCCCTAAACATAGACTCAGAAAATATGATCAATTATGAATTTTATCTATGTTTAGTCAGTTATCTTTGACAAAGTATTACATGTTCGTTATATAGGCTTCCTTACTACAAGACCATGGTCCACATACCATGGTTCCAACAAAACAATGGACTAATACCTGATACCCGTTACAAAATGAGGGATTTTTGATCCACCCCAAAGCCCCTAAACATTGTGTGATGAATAAAACTTTGCCAGCTCTGCACACTCTGCTCCTCAAAATGTAGAGTCTTTGACCAAAACTTGGACCAAGTTGGGCTGCGCCCAACAGCATGTGAGTTGTGTGCAATATTGTCAAATTATCCTTGCTATGTTAGCTCTTTTACTTGTGTATTTCCTTTAGTTATAAAGTTTTGTAAAAATAGAGAAAAAGGGAGGATAGAGGTGACACATGGAAATTTGTACCAAGGGCATGTGCCAAGATCATACAGTTGATGTGGTAGACTATTTGATGATGTGGAATTTGAGTTGCCAAGACAATTGGTAAATGTGTGGTAGAATCTAGAGGCGGCACATGGCATAGGAGCTAACATAGCAAAGTGAGATGGTAGAGCCTAGAGTTGACACGTGGTAGAGGAAATGACATGGCATCTAGCGTGGCATGTTGTGTAGTAGATAGCTCAACAGGTGACTGAGCTTTGGGCACTAACTATGCGTCAGGCAGGCCAATCAAATTTCGCCATGTGGCAGCCTTTGAGAGGCCAAGAAGGTTTGAGGCTCATTGAACAAATTCCAAGCTGGTGGAAGGTTGTAACAATATTGTTTAAAATAACTTACGCGTGGAGCCAATAGGGTTTGGCCTTGTAAATATCGGAACTACAAATAAGACACGCCACTAATGAGTAATCAGCGGAGGTTGTATGCAAATGGGAGAAGCTTCCATTTAAACATTTTATTGTTATATGTGGGTTAAAAGTGGAAGGCCCATGGTTTTGACCACTTGACCTAGCCTTTTGTGTCACAAAGGTTTAACCAATATGCCTGCCACCAAAATTTGTATGGAGCCATGATAATAATTCATTTTGATATGTTGATATATAGTATGACCCATGCCACAACCTCTGAGGGCTCGATCTCAGGGTTGCATATCCCCAAAGATTTATATACCAAAATTTATGCCATTATGTCGAGCCTCGACATATGTACGCAAGTATATCGTTGTGTATGTGATAAATACACTATTTTGTGCCCTTTTGGAGATCAAAAAAATGAGAGTTTTTTGTAGGGTTCTCAGAGGCTATTGTATAGTTGCAAAATAGAGAGTTTGATTTTGAGATTGACTTTGATGTAAATTTTGTTATTTTGCATCATAATTGAAGAGGCCACTTCATTGGAAGCGGACTCAAAGTTGTAGCCTACATTGGGTGAACTTTGGCATCAACCTTGTTATGTTCTTCTTATATGTTTGCAGTCAATTCTTTCTATTCATATTATTTTCATTGTTTTTTTTATTGATTTTGGTATTTAAATTCTGTTCAAGAAGAAAAATTGTAGGCTCATAAATAAATTATCCTAATCAACTATCAAGAAGCAATGCATGATATTTAGAATGGATATCCTTCACTCATATCCTTTGAGAATTAAACACAAAAAGTTGACACACTATCAAAGGAAGCACTGGAAATGCATGTTGGCTCCATGGATGTCACATGGCTTTCTACTTTTGAGCAAATTTCACTATATTTTATGAAGATTGTTGTTGGTATGAAGATATCTGGAAATAAGTTATTTGAGACAATTAAAGACTTGTGTACTAGTTTTTTCTCCTTACAAAAAAGGAATCATGAAACATGTATTAGATCAACACAAAATGTCTTTTTTATTGAGGGATCACTAAATTGAAGAGTCATATCATTTTCAATGTATATTCAAGATATATATAGAGAGAGAGTAATATTGGTTTATAATATTTTAGAATTCAAAAAAAAATTATTAATTATTTTAAAGGATAAATTTCTTTTATTATAATTTGCTTTATAATTTTTATTTTTTGTAATGACTATGGTGTAAAAAAATTAAAAATAATAATTATAATAATTTAGAAACCCATACCTTCATTTAAAAATTTTTAAATAAACTTATTAATTTGATTAAATATTGTTTATATAATTTTAATGTTATTCCAAAATGGAATTCCTTAGCAAAGTATTTTGTTTTCATATATATATTTTATCTATTTTTTAGTCCTTGCCGCAGGCACGGTTGGGACTATAGTAATCGATTGACCAGCTTGGAACATTAATTCTAGTTGCTTTAAGTCTTGACTGCCGCAAATAACCAAAGTATTTACCCTACCAACGTATGCAATCGATTTCGTCATGTTATTTGGCCTCTTCCCGAGGCAGAGGCAGGTTAAACCATATGTTATAGTCATTTATTTCTTGTGCATTTTTTAGTTTAATGAAAGCTTTAAACTAATGTTAGCATTAGTTTGGATGACATTTCATGCCAGGAATTAAAAGTATGTGCCCATGTGACAAGGGCAGGTTTCCAGTTTATGTGACAAGGTTTCCAAAATTGCAGCATTTGGCTCCTCCACGTTTAAAACTTTGCATGGGCGTACGCACTTGTCAGCTCGCCCAACCACTACGTCGGCCCCTATTACTACTTGTCCTGTGCCTCAGTTTGGATTGTTCTATGCCTGCAAGAGCGCCGTGGAGAAAAACCAAGGGAGGAGCAGTGTATGCCCCTGTACCCATGATTTGGCTTCTGGACTGCTTCAATGGCTCGTTCAAGCTCCATAACCCTTGCTTGTCATGCTACTGTACCTGGAGTAGTTGGTGCATCGAAAACCATGGTTAATGTATTTCAAAAGGAAAACGAGACAGTTTCTGGCTAGTCACATTGAACCTGGCGTTGGCCAGGGCACTGCTGCAGGCCAAGATGTAGAAGGTATTCTAAGACAACCAGAGGCAATTTGTAATATACAAGGTATGCGTTCTATCATGATATATATAAAGAATACACTAGAGATGAATTTTCTGCCTTGAAAGGGTTTGAAAAATACTGAAACTCGGGTTCTTTTCTTCATTTAGACAGATTATAGTTAAGAAAGGTCGAGACTCGAAAGTACTAAAATTGGGGTAAAAGTATAAACACCTTGAATATGGAGAACCTCTGATAGGTTTCTACCTGTATTTTCGCCAGGCCCACTTATCTGAGGGCATTCATCTTTCTTCTGCCTTCCATCCACTGGGCCAACTGGGACACATATTATTTTCTTCTCAACTGTCTTCCTTCACACAATTTAGCGAAATTTTAGTGAAAAGCAAAGACAGAAACAGTGAATTCCTGTCATCACAGTCCGCCAGGGCACTGCTGCGGGCCAAGATGTAGAAGGTATTCTAAGACAACCAAAGGCAGTTTGTAAAATATGAGGTACGCGTTCTATCATGATATATATAAAGAATACACCAGAGATGAATTTTCTGCCTTGAAAGGGTTTGAAAAATACTGAAACTGGGGTTCTTTTCTTCATTTAGACAGATTATAGTTAAGAAAGGTCGAGACTCGAAAGTACTAAAATTTGGGTAAAAGTATAAACACCTTGAATATGGAGAACCTCTGATAGGTTTCTGCCTGTATTTTCGCCAAGCCCACTTATCTGAGGGCGGTTCATCGTTCTTCTGCCTTCCATCCACTGGGCCAACTAGGACACATACTACTTTCTTCTCAACTGTCTTCCTGCACACAATTTAGCGAAAAGCAAAGACAGAAACAGTGAATTCCCGTCATCACAGTCCCTTAAAAGGCCAACCAAAGGAATCGAAGCTTTAAATAAAATATATCAGTAAATAAAAATTCGTTTCTAGGGTTCTACTTTTCATTTATTTATTTATGTTGTGAATCCACGTTGGAGCTTTGAAAAAGTTAGCACATTTTGGAGTTAAATTATCATGGAAAACTGTACATCTTTAGGAGCTTGCCGACCGACTCAAGACGCTAAAGAATTTAAAGAAGAAATAAGCTAAAGAATTTAAAGCAGAAAAATGCTACTGAATTACTAGCAGTCCTTTACCAGTGAAAATATCGCCCATGATAACCTGCTATCTCTGCAGGCACTCTTTAGCTCCTCCTTTATATCTGCTATTATGACACTTTCTCAATGTGTCACTCTTCTCTGTGTAGCAGTATATTGAACAACACTGGTTACTTTGTAATCACAGCATTATATGAGTTAAGTGTCATGTAATCGCAGCTCAAAATGTGTCAGATATCTTTTGCAAGTTGAACCAACACCTTCAATATGGTTGCTTGCCTACATGGAGTGTTCGACCGAACGAACCTTGATATCTCACATTCCAGTTAGTGCACGGGACTCTTTGCTCGCTCGATTTTAGTGAAGCAGGCAATCCAGCTCATTCGCAGAGGACGAACTCCTACTCCTGGGGACTAAAAGCTAGGCTTTAGTTGGCTTTGGGAGACGAGAACTGGAAGATTGATAAGAGTCGGATCCTCTATGCACTAGCACTTTATTCATAACGGGATCTTACAAAAAAATATGCTTATGTGGAGCGGCAGAACCAGTATTCAGAGATTCACATGCACGAGATGGATTTATATAGAAATCAATCTTTGAAACAAAAGCGCCCCTTAGATGTGTTTTTCGTCTACGTAGTCTTCTCCAGTTCGGTGGTCAGGTTCCTTGCCCATGCTTTTGTCCCAATTAGTGCAGCAGATCTCAATTCATAAATGCTGGTGTTGGTGCCCAAATTGCATGTGCTCTGGGTGCTCCATCCATGCTGCTTGTTTTTCAACGGCATCATCAATAACTAGAACATTCACTGGGTTAAACCGCTTCAAAGTCATTCACTGCCACTAAATTCACATCTGTATTTATATCTTATTTATATCTGGAACTGTGCGAAGGTCTAAGTGGACATTTGATCTACACTGATGATGGTTTAAGATGCTGGGTCACTTGGCTCAACTAAGTAAACTGATTCAACTAGATCTATATCCCCACCGGCTTTGGATCTTGCCTTCAAAATGTAGCTTTTTCTCGGTAAACAAGGACCACTGGCTCTATTTCTGGTGCTTCCACCTCTGCTTCTAGTGGTGCTTCAACCGCTTCTACTATTTTAGACTCAGTCAACACCTAGCTGCATCAACCATTCGCTGGAGCAAACCATGCCTGTGAGAAAACCACGGAAAACAGACAGATAACATAACGTTTTGTGTTTTTCTTACTAAGACATTCACATGTACCTGTCTCAATTTCATACTCTACTGCGAAGTGGCAACGTGGCTTGCATGCAAGCACGACGTGGACCCACAAATTTGTTGTGTTGTTTTTATCAATATATAGATTTTTTAATGTTAACACATGGGTTGCATGCAACCTCATAGTTGTTCTTTTCATTTTCTTTGAGTCCATTTCAAGCAAACGAGAATACAATTATTATTGACAGCGCTGTAACTGAGTAGAGTGGCGTGAAGCTGAAGCTGACAAACTACAATATAATTGTACGCAGTTATTTCCTAAGACATTTACATATATTCAAGTGCTTCAGATTTTTCCTACCCTAATACCCTAAGTACATTCAAGTGCTTCAGATTTTTCCTTGATTTTCATTAATTTCTTGTTGTAATGAGTCTCCATTTCGCTAGGGATGGTGGCCTTTGCATGGTCCTTATTGGAACCCAGGGGTTCGTAGTCCTATGTGCTGCCCAAAAGTAATCTGCGCTCTTCTCCCAACTCAGCTTCCTGCAAGCAAAACACACACAATTTATATATATATTTCTTTTCCTACCGAAATAATAATCCCAACTCAGCGTCCTGCAAGCGATACAGATATACAGATATAGTTCAGAGAAATTCTATAATGGTTTTCCAATCGCAGTTGCATGGTAATAGTTTCGCCTACAGAGTCTATTGATAATGTATGGACAGCCTTTGAAAGCTGTGTATAGCCTCTCAAATGCAAACCTGCCAATGCACAAGACTACACTTCACAACTTCAATTTGCTCCCACCATTGCTTTCAACATTCACATAGGGTAGGGACTCGTTGTTGCACAAACCCTTTTGTATAATACTTGAATCAAGCTCACAAGAAGTTATGAGTTTCGGATTAATTGCATTTACTAGAACTAATTGCATTTACTAGAACTTTGTTTAATATTTTGATGCTGAATTGTGATCAATTGTAATACACTTATCTTTTTAAACATTGTTTTGAACAACCACCCAAGAATCTCGAGAAATGGATAAGTATTAAAGAAGTAATTTTCCTTCCATACAAATGAAATTAGTGTTTTTTTATAATTTTGTGAAGTCACTTTCTATCTTGACATTGCTACAAAAAGTTCACTTCACTATATTAGTAATATGATGCCCTCGGATTAGTCCTTAACTCACGAAAATAAGAAATCTAAACGAGTTTTTCTATGCTCACCTATTACGAATAAAAAATGCTTATTTAAAAAAAGATATATAACAGGGTGTCACAAATTTAGCAAGTGAATACCGTACATTAAAACTCGATCAACCTTTAAAGGAAGGTTCTTTGCGTGTTAGGATTGGAATGAAAATCAGCTAAAAGAATGGTAATTTTTTTATTAGTATAAACATCAAATTAGTAAACTGATTGCAAACAACTTAAAAATACAAAATTCTAGAATGTTGTTTCACTAGTTTAAATGGGGAAACTTAGGTTTATGTTAATAATATATTTATTTTTTAAATTAATATTGTATTTCTTCAAAAAACATAAGAACTAGATATATCAGTGAGTAATATATTTTAGCCATGTTTATTAGTAGGTTGTTTCAACTTATTCAACTTATTTTTGTAGGAAATCGGGTATTTTTGACCACCTATATATAGAGTAACTTGTCTAAATTTCAAACAACATTAACAGTCTTAGCATGATTAAAGAGTCTATTGTCCAATCCAAAAACCAAAAGCTATAGGCATACATATTTCACTTAAGAGTCTCTTGAAGTAATAGGGGCAATGTCTTTTACACTAGACCCCAAAAGCGCTAAAGTGACGAGAACACGTTTGATATGACGTTCAATATGATCCAACTTGGCATCAATTCTATTCATCCTATGAGCCAATCACTCAAGGCAAACTCATTAATTTCTTTGAACCTGCTTGACATCTTCAAGGCTAGCAAAGATGTTATATTTGTCAGTTTGCTTCTCTGTAAGAACCCTGCCCAGCAGGGTCTTCATCTGCGAATACAAGGAGAGAGTACCAAAGTATTGCTTCCTCCTACCCTTGATATGACTAGGGTCAAGAATCCATTGACCAACCTCATCCATAATCTTTGAGTCAGAGAATATTTTCCTGTCTCTGGTAGCGAGAGTTTCAAATTTCCGAATTTAATTTCGGGCCTCAGGGGGAACAATTGAATGGTAAGATGTAGTAGCTTCATGGGCCTACTATTAAGCCCTATTTCGTCCATATGGACCTCAACTGCCTCCTCCCATGTGTTTCCTTCTCATTCTTTGGAGTTGTATGAAGGCTAACAAATAGAATTGCCAAGCTTCAATGCAGGTGGTGAGAATATCAAGGGTAGTGTTGCGAAGGGAAGTAAATGCCTAGGTTAAAAGCAAGACAAGGCTAGAGAAATGCCTGCATATCTAAGGCCAGATATCACATAGAGAAATCCACCTCCAGATAGGCTGACGAACTAGAATTAAACCAAAAATATATATAAAACCAGGAACAACCACCACAACACAGAGAACTAGACCCACAACTAATAATGAGGAGCAAAGGAAATCGAGGGGTCGTCCTGCTGGACCAAAAACCACTTAACATAAATACCAATAACATAGCATCGAAGAACCAAACCGTAAAGCTATCAAACCCGTGCCACAACTTAGAATGAAATCAAACATTAAGCTTTAGAGGAAATTTGGCGGGATTTAGAGTTACCCAGAGTAAAACAATTGTAAAATACCGAGGATGTCGAGAAGGAGGAAGATTCTAGAATCTAGGAAGTGAAGGAGCAACCAGGAACCCGCAATCCTCGGAATCTGATAATCTAGTGAGCATTGATAGCCCCCCAACACCAGTGTTTCATTGAGTTTGTAGAATAATTTCCTTTGAGCCACCTTTATGCAGGGTGGCCCAAATTAAGGTATTCCCCTGCTCCACTCTTAAGTTGAAGAAATAACTCTCAGCAAGTGACACAAACCTCTCATGGTGTACAATATGGCCTGACACTTACCTCCCAAAACAAGAAAATCAACCCACTTTCACCGGGAGGCCAAGCGACGTTTTCCCCTGTCTCCATTTTCCCACCAAACTCTTTATATTGTCGTCTTGATCTGCAAACCACTCACCATGGAAACTAATATGAGTTTCCTTCACATGCTTATGCATGCATGGGGGTGGTCAAGCTACCCCATCATTGAGTGCACATGTATCCTCGAGGTGGCGAGCACAACCCCCAAGCCCATATATTAACTCATTTGTCACACCCATCAAGGGGATGTCAATGGTATATTTAAATATGTTTTTCAAGAGATTGTAATATGCTTCATGTTAAAAATCAAACTTTTAAATAGTATAAAAAAAATAAAATAGAAGTAACTCCATGGTTTAAGTGACAGAAGAATGAATGTGAAGCCTTTTTTAGGAGTACTCTTTTCTACAATAGAAAAATGTACAAGATGAGGTGACTTCTAAAACCATGTGTCCTTGCATGCATATGGGAGAGAAAGGGTACAATTACAACTAAAGGGGCTAACCAATAACACTAATATAACTAAAATGTAATAACTCAATTCTTATGGCTTAACATGCTTATCATCTTCAAAAGAATGTTTCCCTCAACACTTGATTAGCTATGGATGATTTTGTGAGAAGAGAGAATGTTTCCCTTAACACTTGATTAGCTATGGATGATTTTGTGAGAAGAGCTCATATTCACATGTTGCTTCTTCTACTGGTAGGTTCTTCCACTTTCTAAGGTACTTGGTATTGCTTGATTTCATAGTTGCTTGATCTTTGTTTCAAGGATTATTCTAGTTCTAGTATGATTTTCCCATATTCATTAACAATTGGTAAAATAGTATGAACTAGGATATTGTCGTCAATTACCTTGTTTAAGCAAGAAACATGTAAGACTAGATGTACATGTGAAGATGGAGGAAACTCCATTTTGTAACTCATGTTTCCAATCCTCTCCAACACAATATAGGGACCATAGTACTTGGGTGCTAATTTATTATTCTTATTTTGTTGTTCAAAGAACATTTGCTTGTATGGTTGTAACCTAACAAATACTCAATACCCCATTTCAAATTCTCTTTCACTACGATCTATTTGTTTCGTTTTATTATACATGTCGATGGCATGTTATCTTGTTTTTGTTTTTATTTAAAACAATTGGTTCTGAAATTTTTAAATAGATTTTATAAAGTCTATTAAAGTTTTGAAAAAAAAAAAATTAAACTTAATATTTTGAAAATTAAAAATAGATTTTGAAATTTTTTAAATTTAAATTTCTATTTTTTTATTGGTTCATATAGATGAAATGAATAATTTTATGGAGTTATAAATAGTATTTGTAGGAGTTAATGTACTTATATATACTACCAAGTGTCATCATAGTACACATATCAATGTCAATATTTATGACCAAATTTCAATCAAATCTCATGAGTTGTGAATATTTGATTTGACATGTTATCATTAAAATATTTTATAATTAAAATGTCATTAACAACTTTTATTGATTTGACATGTTATCATTAAACTATTTTATAGTTAAAATGAATTAGTTTATTTTTGTTTTTGTCAAAATGTATTTTTTACAAGTAAATATGAAAGAGGTGTAACTCTTATGTTCACATAGAGTTTACATATAATATTAAAAGAAATTAATAATAAAAGAATATTTCAATATTTATTAAAAGTAAATTATTTTAATATCTATCTTAAATAAAATATTCTAAAATCAATTTTATCTAAATAATATAAAGAAAATAATTGAAAACAACTCTCTTTTATTTAAATTTCATTCAAAATTGTTTTTATAACTCAATA
Organism: Pinus tabuliformis; assembly: GCA_031772625.1. Classification (NCBI taxonomy): domain Eukaryota; kingdom Viridiplantae; phylum Streptophyta; class Pinopsida; order Pinales; family Pinaceae; genus Pinus; species Pinus tabuliformis. The sequence goes on along the minus strand of CM062819.1, from coordinate 1,135,313,960 downwards.
CTATGGAGATATATCATTTTTTAAATGTTTAATATAAAATTAAAACATGGCATTTAAAAAATTGTTCCAATGTCAATCATATATATATATAATTACCCAGATGCGGGTGACAATCAAGGTAATTAATGCAGAATAGACTGGAAGGTGGCAAGAGGACGAGCCACATGGCCGTCGGCATTCCACCCCACACCAGTCTGAGCCGAATTCATGGTTGCCTGCAAGCAGCATTTAATGAATGCTTGGGCCGAGAACTAGCCATTATGTGCCTAGAAATGGACTCCCCTCGCCATACTGTTTTCCCTCCTCCCCTGCTCAATTGCAATTGCCCGCCCCAAGCTGCTGAACCCTGCTCTCGCACTGTCACCGGGAGTCGTTGTTGGTTAGTGAGTTGTGTTGATCTTGGCAATGGGCATCACTATTCCCATTCTAGGCTTTGCTATTTAACCTCCGCCCAGTCGTCCCTTGTTCCTCCTCTGCTCAATTCCTCTGCCATTTCTCCCACTGAAAACTTGGCCAAGCATTCCGTCATGGTTCGTCATCGCATGAGGAGCCGCAGAGGGGGTAATCGGGGTGGTAGTTCTCGTCCTCAGGCGACGCCGAGTCCTGAACCTGTCGCCTCCTCTCCTTCCCTTGAACTTTTTTACCCCCATAGCTCTATTTTGTGCAAGTATCCTAATACCCGCAGTTGTTGGGGACGCGCTCAGTTTCCAGGTGGTTGCCGAAGCGATGTCGTGGTTCACACTGCCAACTTCCCTTTGCCCCCTCACCCTACTCCCCACTCGACCCAATTTAGATTCCGCAACAACCTAAACAGATTGGTGATTACTGCCACCATCACCATCGTTTTCACTTAAGAAAATGAGTTGCAAGCCACCCGGGTAGGCAGTACTGAAGTGCAGCAAGAGCAGGCACGCAGACACAGGAATGGCCGAGATACTGGAAGGCATCTGCTAGACAAGGAAAGAGGTGCTCTGCATGGCCAAGCCATGGGTGGCGGTTAGCATGCAGCAGGAGGAAGTTCTAGAGCCACACTGTTATGAAACCAGCTCAAGAAAAAGATAAAAAAGATAGATCAATGCCTTAGAATTCAGCCTCTTCGAGGGGGTAACCTCCTTTACGTTACATAAATGAACAATTCTTGGATGATTCAAATGACAAAACCTCCTTTCTATATATAGGAATATAAGGAGTCACAATATAACCTAGCCAACCTAACAATAATAATATAAAGCCACAAAAATAACAATAGAGGGATTATATGGGGCACAGTAATAACAATATGGGGATAATAGGGGCACAACAATATTAATAAGGGGTACAACTACAATAGTAATGGGGTAATCACTAGTATTATAGGGACCCAACATGCCCCTCTCCAAAAAAGTGTTGTCCTCAACGCTTGAGAAGTTCTGGATGCTTCTGTATAAAATTCTCATCCTCCCATGTGGAATCTTCAGTGGATAGGTTCTTCCACTTGATAAGATACTCCGAAATTGATCGATTTCGTAGCTGTCGAGCTCTTATTTCTGTGACTGCTTCCGGTTCCAATATAATTTTTCCTTCCTTGTCAAGTTCTGGCAATATTGTTTGAACTGGGAGCTTGTCGCCTATAACCTTCTTTAAACATGAAACATGGAAAACTGGGTGCAATCGAGAAGTTGCAGGAAGCTCCAATTTGTATGCCATAGTACCATTCTTTTGCAACACCTTGTATGGACCATAATACTTTGGTGATAATTTATTATCCTTCTTAGCTTGCTTGAGTGACATTTGCTCATATGGTTGTAGTCGTAGGAATACCCAATCACCTACATCAAAACTTCTTTCGCTACGATGTTGATCTGCCTGTTGTTTCATTCTATTTTGTGCCAACACGAGGTTATCCTTTAAGAGTTGGAGGACTTGTTGATGTTCGATGTGATGTTCCACTGCTTGAACCTTAGAATTTTCTCTTAAATATGATGTGATGGATGGTGGCTGATACCCATAAAGTGCCATAAATGGGGTCATTTTTGTTTTTGTATGGAAGGAAGTGTTATACCACCATTCAGCCAGAGGCAACCATTTGACCCATTGTGTCTGTTTATCAGATACAAAGCAACGAAGATATCCTTCCAAACATTTGTTTACTATCTCAGTTTGCCCATCAAATTGAGGATGATAAGATGATATATGATCTAACTGAGTACCAAGACAAGAAAATAATTATGTCCAAAAATGTCCAGTGAAAATGGGATCTCTGTCACTTACAATAATCTTTGGGTTTCCATGTATCTTTTGAATTGTTTCCATAAATGCAGTAGAAACTGTACTGGCTTTAAATGGATGTGATAATGCACAAAAGTGTGCATACTTGGTAAGTCTGATTTAAGGCCATTCCAAAAAAATTCCTTCTTAGCCCTATGGTAAGTTTTTAAAAATCCTGAGTGCCCTCCTAAGGGAGAAGTGTGCAATTCCATAAGAATCTTTTGTTTTAGCTGGGAATTCTTACAGAGGTATAAGCAATCTTTGTACCATAATGAATCATTTTTCCAGCTAAATGTATCAGACATACTGGAATCTTGTTGTAACTTTCGAATAAGTTCCCACACTTCTTCATCATTCTTCCATTCCTCCCTTGCTTCGTTTATCCAGTCTGGTTGGATAATAGAAATGAGCACAACAATGCTTCCACATCCTCATCCTTTCTTGAGAGTGCATCTGCCACCACATTTTGCTTCCATTTTGCTTCCCTTCTTTGTGACCCAGTTTTTTTGCTCTTCAGAGGATAATCTTTGTTCTAAGAAGTATTTAAGGCTATCATGATCCGTTTTTACCTTGAATTGTCTTCCCATTAGGTAGGGTTGCCATTCCTTAAGTGCATGGAGTATTGCCAACATTTCCTTCTCATAAATAGCTTTGTGTGAAAACTTTCCCTTGATTGGACGACTTTCAAAAGAAATGGGTCTTTCATCTTGCATTAAAACAGCACCAAATCCATTTCTTGAAGCATCACATTCCACAATAAAGGTTTTTGTGAAGTCTGGTGTAGCTAAGACCGGTGCTTGGCACATTGCCTCTTTAAGATGTTCGAATGCCTTTGTTGCTTCTGGAGTCCATGAAAATGCATCTTTCTTCAATAATGTTGTTAGAGGTGCTGCTATTCTCCCATAATTATTAACAAACTTGCGATAATACCCTATCAACTTGAGAAATCCTCGCAGATGCTTTATGGATGTGGGAATTTTCCATTCCTTAATGGCTTTAATTTTGCTAGGGTCTACCTTAACTCCTTCATGAGATACAATATGACCCAGATATTCCACCTCTTGTACTCCAAAGAAACATTTGGATCTTTTTGCATATAATTGTTTCTCCTCCAATAGTTGTAGCACCCTGTCAACATGTTCAACATGATCCTTCCAAGACTTGTTGTAGATTAGTATATCATCAAAAAATACTAACACAAATTTTCTAAGGAATGGTTTGAAAATTGAATTCATCAAACCTTGAAATGTTGAAGGTACATTGGTAAGGCCACACTGTTATGAAACCAGCTCAAGAAAAAGATAAAAAAGATAGATCAATGCCTTAGAATTCAGCCTCTTCGAGGGGGAAACCTCCTTTACATTACATAAATGAACAATTCTTGGATGATTCAAATGACAAAACCTCCTTTCTATATATAGGAATATAAGGAGTCACAATATAACCTAGCCGACCTAACAATAATAATATAAAGCCACAAAAATAACAATAGAGGGATTCCATGGGGCACAGTAATAACAATATGGGGATAATAGGGGCACAACAATATTAATAAGGGGTACAACTACAATAGTAATGGGGTAATCACTAGTATTATAGGGACCCAACATGCCCCTCTCCTTCAAAAAAGTGTTGTCCTCAACGCTTGAGAAGTTCTGGATGCTTCTGTATAAAATTCTCATCCTCCCATGTGGAATCTTCAGTGGATAGGTTCTTCCACTTGATAAGATACTCCGAAATTGATCGATTTCGTAGCTGTCGAGCTCTTGTTTCTGTGACTGCTTCCGGTTCCAATATAATTTTTCCTTCCTTGTCAAGTTCTGGCAATATTGTTTGAACTGGGAGCTTGTCGCCTATAACCTTCTTTAAACATGAAACATGGAAAACTGGGTGCAATCGAGAAGTTGCAGGAAGCTCCAATTTGTATGCCATAGTACCAATCTTTTGCAACACCTTGTATGGACCATAATACTTTGGTGATAATTTATTATCCTTCTTAGCTTGCTTGAGGGACATTTTCTCATATGGTTGTAGCCGTAGGAATACCCAATCACCTACATCAAAACTTCTTTCGCTACGATGTTGATCTGCCTGTTGTTTCATTCTATTTTGTGCCAACACGAGGTTATCCTTTAAGAGTTGGAGGACTTGTTGATGTTCGATGTGATGTTCCACTACTTGAACCTTAGAATTTTCTCTTAAATATGATGTGATGGATGGTGGCTGATACCCATAAAGTGCCATAAATGGGGTCATTTTTGTTGTTGTATGGAAGGAAGTGTTATACCACCATTCAGCCAGAGGCAACCATTTGACCCATTGTGTCTGTTTATCAGATACAAAGCAACGAAGATATCCTTCCAAACATTTGTTTACTATCTCAGTTTGCCCATCAAATTGAGGATGATAAGATGATCTATGATCTAACTGAGTACCAAGACAAGAAAATAATTATGTCCAAAAATTTCCAGTGAAAATGGGATCTCTGTCACTTACAATAATCTTTGGGTTTCCATGTATCTTTTGAATTGTTTCCATAAATGTAGTAGAAACTATACTGGCTTTAAATGGATGTGATAATGCACAAAAGTGTGCATACTTGGTAAGTCTGATTTAAGGCCATCCCAAAAAAATTCCTTCTTAGCCCTGTGGTAAGTTTTTAAAAATCCTGAGTGCCCTCCTAAGGGAGAAGTGTGCAATTCCATAAGAATCTTTTGTTTTAGCTTGGAATTCTTACAGAGGTATAAGCAATCTTTGTACCATAACGAATCATTTTTCCAGCTAAATGTATCAGACATACTGGAATCTTGTTGTAACTTTCGAATAAGTGCCCACACTTCTTCATCATTCTTCCATTCCTCCCTTGCTTCGTTTATCCAATCTGGTTGGATAATAGAAATGAGCACAACAATGCTTCCACATCCTCATCCTTTCTTGAGAGTGCATCTGCCACCACATTTTGCTTCCATTTTGCTTCCCTTCTTTGTGACCCAGTTTTGTTGCTCTTCAGAGGATAATCTTTGTTCTAAAAAGTATTTAAGGCTATCATGATCCGTTTTTACCTTGAAGTGTCTTCCCATTAGGTAGGGTTGCCATTCCTTAAGTGCATGGAGTATTGCCAACATTTCCTTCTCATAAATAGCTTTGTGTGAAAACTTTCCCTTGATTGGACGACTTTCAAAAGCAATGGGTCTTTCATCTTGCATTAAAATAGCACCAAATCCATTTCTTGAAGCATCACATTCCACAATAAAGGTTTTTGTGAAGTCTGGTGTAGCTAAGACCGGTGCTTGGCACATTGCCTCTTTAAGATGTTCGAATGCCTTTGTTGCTTCTAGAGTCCATGAAAATGCATCTTTCTTCAATAATGTTGTTAGAGGTGCTGCTATTCTCCCATAATTCTTAACAAACTTGCGATAATACCCTATCAACTTGAGAAATCCTCGCAGATGCTTTATGGATGTGGGAATTTTCCATTCCTTAATGGCTTTAATTTTGCTAGGGTCTACCTTAACTCCTTCATGAGATACAATATGACCCAGATATTCCACCTCTTGTACTCCAAAGAAACATTTGGATCTTTTTGCATATAATTGTTTCTCCTCCAATAGTTGTAGCACCCTGTCAACATGTTCAACATGATCCTTCCAAGACTTGTTGTAGATTAGTATATCATCAAAAAATACTAACACAAATTTTCTAAGGAATGGTTTGAAAATTGAATTCATCAAACCTTGAAATGTTGAAGGTACATTGGTAAGGCCAAAAGGCATGACCAAAAATTCGTAATGACCCTCATGAGTTCTAAATGTTGTTTTCGGAATGTCTTCAGTCTTCATTCTGATTTGATGATATCCTGAACGAAGATCCAACTTGGTGAAGTAAATTGATCCATGCAATTCATCCAGTAATTCATCAATGACAGGAATGGGAAACTTATCTTTAATAGTGAGCTTGTTGAGCTCCTTATAATCTGGACACATGTGCCATGATCCATCCTTCTTGTGCACCAATACTACTAGAGCAGAGAAAGAACTTTGACTCGGTTGAATTATACCAGCCTCTAGCATTTCTGCAACCATACGTTCAATTTCACTCTTTTGGGCATAGGGATATCTATAAGGCCTGATGTTTGGAGGAAAACTTCCTGGAATCAGATAAATAACACGATCATGATCACGAATAGGTGGGAGACCTTTGGGAGTCTCAAATGCCTTGGAATGATTGTCCAAGACTTTTTGGAGATCTGTAGAAATAGATGATTCCAATGTGGAAACATCTAGCGAACATAATTGTGCAATCACACCTCTTTGTTCCTTTTTTAGAAGCTTTGTCATACCGTTAGAGCTGATTATCTTTCCCGGTTTCCCTGCAATACCCATTAATTCAACTTCCTTTCCTTCCACAGAAAATTTCATGAAAAGTTCTTGAAAATTAAAAGCTATTGTACCCAAGGATTGTAGCCATTGGACTCCTAGTACAACATCAGCACCTCCCATTGGAATGGAAAGAATTGGGCTAGTCAATACATATTCTCCCATGGATAGCTTAATATTATGGCACTTTCCCGAGCAATTTATTGTTCCTCCATTTGCAACCATCACTTGACACTCTAGTGCTGGATATAAGAAGCAATTCAATTATTTTGCTACCTTACAATGAATAAAATTGTGGGTACTTCTTGAATCAATCAACACTATTACCTTTTTCTTCTTGATTTGTCCTTCTATCTTGATGGTTTGAGGAGTGGTAATTCCCGCAAATGCATTACAAGATATGGTCAGATTCATTTCTTCTTTATCTAGGCTTTGTTCCTGGAGTATATCCTCTTCTTTTGACCTTTCTTGCTCCTTTTCTTCTTCCTCTTCACAATCTATGTAGAATAATTTCTTCTCAGCACACTTATGACCTTTAGTGTATTTGCTATCACAACTGTAACAAATCCTTTTTGCTCTTTTTTCTTCCAATTGTTGTGGTGTCAACCTTATAGGTTGTGGAAGACTAGGGGCAACAACACTTCCATCTTTATAGTTGTGAGTGGTGTGCTTCCTGGTTGCCATAGTTTTGCTTTCCATTTTTCTTACTAACCTGAATGCCTTCTCTAATGAATCAAGTTTCCAAAGGCGAACATCATGTTGGATATTATCCTTTAAAGTCCCTATGAACACATCAATCCTATGCTCCTCTGGAATATTTTTTACCCTTATGTTCAATTTTTGGAACTCCTCAATGTGCTCCATTATTGAACCCTTTTGTTTGAGACTTATCAATTGGCTAAAAAAAGTGTTGCTTTTTGTATCCTCATAATGTGCTGTCAATTCTTCCGTAAAAATTGCCCAAGTGATAATTTGTTTACGAGAGCAAAGCCATTGATACCATACAAACTGATTTGGTTCCAAATATAAAGTTGCAATACGTACCTTTTGTGTGTTTTGCACATTATTGAGATCAAAAAATTTCTCCATCTGTAATATCCATGTTGCGGGATCCTTACCATCAAACTTCCTCATATTGATTTTTGGAATATGGTGGGTCTTCTATCCAACATTAGGGTCTATGGAATCATGATTAACATTTCTTTTGTTCTCATCATGAGTTTCCTTTACTACCCTTTCACCATTAGAGACCATTTCTTGTAGCAACTTATTCATATTTATATTCAATTCTTCCATGTCTGTCTTCAAATCTGTCTTCCAATCATCCATCTTAGCTTCCATGCCATTCATCTTAGCTTCCATGCCCTTTATCTTAGATTCCATGCCATTTATCTTAGCTTCTGTTAGCTTTTGTGAGACTAACATTTGTTGCACTTGGTCTTGTAATTTTGATATATCATGTAGCATTTCTTCCTCTTCTTCATGAGTCATGCTACTGCTTTCAGGTTGCTTACTAGGTGTTTGCATTTTCTTTCCTCTAGGCTTCAGTTACTGATAACAATGCTCTACTATGCCCTTTGAATTCCTTCAAAATAATTTTTCAAACCAAGCTTAAGCAAAAGTTTAAAAAAATCTACACACATTTTTTCACTTTGTAGGAGCTCGATATTGCCTCTGATGTATCTTTATAATTTTTGATCATCTAGTTATGAAATTGTGACTTGTAGTAGCCCTCTATGTCCTCTTTCCAATGCCACCAGTCTGATCCCAATTGGATTCTCCAAGGAAGAGTTATGTCAAATCTCCCATAGTGAGCTGATTATAAACCAGTTCAGTAGAGCGAACTTGTACGATGTGCCACGTGTCCCTGTTTCGACCTTTGGCTCTAAACAAGATATACAAGAAACTACAGTCTGTCCTATTTCTGTAGCTTTTTACGAAATTTCAATCTGATGCTCATAGAGAAAGTTATGACGATTTCCCCAGGTCACCTGTTTGGAATGTAATTCAGAAGTCTGCAAAAAGACCAACTTCCTCAGATCATATCTCTGCCAATATAGCGCAAAAAGCTATGAAATTTGGACTCGAGATCCAGCGCGATGTCTTCTCAAATGGGTTTTTTTTTTAGCTTCTGAAACGTCGTAGAAAAAAGTTCTAGTGAAAATGCCACGATGACCTGTTTGGAGCAGTGAAACCCTAGAATCCAAAGCTCTGATACCAAATGTTATGAAACCAGCTCAAGAAAAAGATAGAAAAGATAGATCAATGCCTTAGAATTCAGCCTCTTCGAGGGGGCACCTCCTTTACATTACATAAATAAACAATTCTTGGATGATTCAAATGACAAAACCTCCTTTCTATATAGGAGTATAAGGAGTCACAATATAACCCAACCGACCTAACAATAATAATATAAAGCCACAAAAATAACAATAGAGGGATTCTATGGGGCACAGTAATAACAATATGGGGATAATAGGGGCACAACAATATTAATAAGGGGTACAACTACAATAGTAATGGGGTAATCAATAGTATTATAGGGACCCAACACACACGACCACCAGGTGGCAGCATGACTGATGCGTTGGCTCCGCATGCAGCTACTGGCAACTCTGGTGGCCTCCAACCTGCGTGTGGGCCACACAACAGTGTGTCGGAGGAGGAGGATGATTGGGATCAGTATGCGTGTCCAGTTGAAGAGATACCCATCCCAGATGAGTTTAAATGACGACGCGTGGCAGCCAGGTGTCGCCAGCTGAGGTCTCCTTTGCTAACTGGTCTTTTTCTGATATGTTTGTTTTGCTGGAACTTTTCTGGGTTTATGTTTGTCCCGTTGGAACTTCTCTCGTTTTGTCTTTCCTATCTTAAAGAATGATATCCCATATCTGGGTATTTTTTGCCTTTGCGGACTGGTTTCCCCAACGTTGGGGCAGTCAAGGTATTCTTTGATATACAATGTTCAGCACTGCTGAGGCCTAAGCCTCATTGTACTCATATTTTGTTACATATTAATAGATTAACTTTACTTTAATATATATATATAATTGGTGTGTTGTTTAATATGAGTGAGGTTTAATTTTTATCATGTTCAACAAGGAGTTGGTTTTGTGCACATGCACTTGTGCATGTATAGACTCGCATACTAAGAATTAATGTAAATCCATTTTAACTTTGATTTATCATGCATTGATTTGTAAACAAGAGACTAGTCTACTTGTTTTACTAAAACAATTGTGGAATTAACTTTTAATCTTTGTGAAGGAGAAATCTGAAAGAATATTAAATTTACACAAATTTACTTGACTTAGATGTTCATTGAAATGGTTGAATTCCCAATAATATTTTAGTTTTACACATGTTTCATCCCAAACATCATGTGGAAGAAATATAAACACCTTATCACTCAACGTCCACAAGAGGAACACAAAAGACCATATGATGCCTGCATATATTTCTTTAGTATATATATTTTATTAATATTATGCATGGTGGTGTAATTTATTTTATTTTATTTGTATAATACACCAACACACACTTTTTAAGTGAAATATCTTTATAAGGTTGTCAAAGGATTTTAATTTCTAAGGTACACTTCGATTGTTGAGTATATATAAAAGTTACCATTTCAATTATCAAATTTATTTTATTTTAATTTCTAAGGTACTCAATATTAACTTTTTCATTTTACCTTTTTCCTTAAACTTATGCATTTGGTTAAAATTATATGTATTTATTTAAAAATAATAATTAAGTATATAAATAGGTTTTTCTTTCTTCTAATTAATTACGCGTAATCAAAGGTTAATATTTTTCATTTGAAATTTCATATACAATTATGTTTTAATTTTATAATTAATTATTTTTTATATTAATATCAAAAAATAGTTTCATAAAAAATAATTATTTAAAATAATATTAAAAGTTAAAATTTTCATAATTAACTATTACTATATATCCAGATCTAATATATATATATATATATATATATATATATATATATATATATATATATATATATATATATATATATTTCTAAAGTAATTTTATCATCAAAATAAATGGAATTATATGAATTATATAAGTAGTAAGCATATAGCAATCTCTTTTATGATATTTTTCAGAAAGTATTTTTAATAAAATAAAGATCAATTGCATTATTAAGTACTCAATCACATATTAAGTTGGTTGATAAAATTCACTTGTTGATATTTTCAATGGAATAATAAAATATCTTTTATGTTCTATTGATTATAATTCCCTACTAGACATAAGACAAAATTGATCGAGAAATGCAAGGGCCAAAACATCCAATAATTCAACTAAATTTTGTCTATTTGTTTATTATTATAGATATCTCATATACACTCATATTAAATCATAATTTAAAAATATGTGGGCCAAAACATCCAATAATTCAACTAAATTTTGTCAATTTATTTATTAGTATAGATATCTTATATACACTCATATTAAATCATAATTTAAAAATATGTGTTACAATACCAACTTCTAAACATTTAAGCTCATAAAAAATCAGAATGATTTATGATTGGATTTATTAAAAAAAATCAAAATATAAAAATAAAATTTTAAAGCAAATCAAATAATTATTTTACCTATTTAAAAAGTTCATCAACCAAATTTAATCTTATTATACATTATTGTATGTGTGAACTAACAGAATTGGCAACTAGGACAACACTTAAACTACAAGTAATCAACAAAATACAAACAATTTTAATATTTTCTCGAGGCATCCAATATCTTTACGAGACCAATAAGTTTAAAAAATAATGATATTAATTTTTCCTATTTATAGTCTAAATATTTTTTGAAATATCGTAGTATTCGTTTTATCTTAGTTATAATAACTTCTTATTTTTGCATAATAGGTAGGTAATAAGCAACAATACGCTTGTTTTGCATTGTAATCCAGTTGTCCTTCAATATTTTGAGAACATCTCCTTGGTGCTCTATGTGGTCCTCCATTGCTTGAATCTTCACCTTCCCTCTCAATAGTGATGTGTTGGATGGAGGATAATATCCATAGATTGCATAAATGGGGACATTTTCTATGGAGTATGGAAGGATGTGTTGTACCACCATTCTTTACAACTCATCCTTCCAAGGGAAACAACTTAACTCATTGTGTCCCTTCGTTAGATTCAAAGCAACAAAGATACCTTCTTGACATTTATTCAGAATCTCAATTTTCCTATTGGATGGAGGATGGTATGAGAAGTTATGAGAAAATTGAGTAACCAAAAAATAAATAATTCAATCCAATAACTATTAGTGAAAAATTCATCTCTATCACTTATAATAATTTTGGGGATTCCCTTAGCTTATGAATTGTTTCCATGAACATTGTAGGTATTGTACTTTCTTTAAAACCATGATAAATAGAACAAAAATGAGCATATTTTTTTAGTTAATCCACCACTACCATGATGGCATTATTTCCTTTGGACTTGGGTAGAATTGCAATAAAATCCATTAAGACCTCCTCACAATGTTGACTTGGTATGGCTAGTGGTTGCAGGAGACGTAGGATCTTTATTATCTCTCACATATTCTATTGGAAAACCAAGCATTCAACCACAAAATTACATTAAATTTAAGACCTTCCTAGAAAAAATTCTTATTCATCTTGTGGCAAGTTATTAGGAATCTTGAATGTCCACCCTATAGGAAAAATGTGCAATTCAAAAGGGACAATTTATTTAGTTGGGAATTCTTACATTAATATAAGTGAACTTGATACTGCAGTGAATCATTCATCCACATCAATTGATCCAATGCACTTGGATCTTGTTGCAATTGTTGAATGATCTTGCATACCTTATAATCTTGCTTCCATTATATCCTTGCTTGCCCCCCCCCCCAACATTAGATTATGGAATGGAAATAGTATAAAGTAAACCCTTTGTGTCTTCTTATTTCCTTGAAAGTCCATACCATGACATTTTGTTTTATCTTTTTGTAAATAATTTCAAAGTCATACCCTGACATCTTTGTAACCCATGTTTGTTTCCCTTTCAAAGATAATTGTTTTTCCAAGAAGTACTTCCAACTATCATGATCTACTTTTACCTTGAAGTGTTTTCCTATTAGCTAGGGCTGCCATTTTTATATTAGTACATGTAATATGACCAACATTTTCTTTTCAAAAATGGGTTTGAGTAAATTATTTTATTTTAGTTAGTGGCTTTCATAGGCAATGGGGCTTCCTTCTTGCATCAAAATTACACCAATTCCATGCCCTAAGGTATAACACTCCACAATAAAGGCTTTTGTCAAGTCAACTTTGGCTAAGACTAGTGCTATATGCATATCCTCGTTATTGAAAAGATTTGATTTCTTCTTGAGTCCAAGAAAATGTCACTTTCTCTAATAATGTTGTTAGAGGTGCTACTATTTTACCATGATTATTGTGAAAATTATGCTAATAACCCATCAATTTGAAGAATCTTGTAAGATTCTTTAAAATTTAGGGAATTGGACATTCCATAATAGTTTTAATTTTGTTAGGGTCGACTTTGACACCTTTAAGAGATATAATATTAAAATATATATATATTCCACTTCATGAACCCCAAAGGCAAGGCTTGCATATAGTCTTTGATTTTTCAATACTTTTAAGACCATTCAACATGTTGTAAATGCTCTTCTCAATAAATTTTGTAGATTATCATATCATAAAAAAATACTAACACAAATTTTATGACGAAGGGTTTGGAATAGAATTCATCAAGCCTTGAAATGTGGAAGGTGCATTGGTGAGGCCAAACGACATCACCAAAAACTCATAATGACCTTTATGTGTTTTAAATTTTGTTTTGGACATGTGTTCATGCCTCATCTAATTTGATGATATTTAGAATGGAGGTCAAACAGTGTCACGAAAAAATCATAATGAACTCCTTGTGTTCTAAAGATTGTTTTGGGGATGTGTTCTTGCCTCATACTAATTTGATGATATTTAGAATGAAGATCCAACATGGTAAAGAAAATTGTTAGCAATTCATTTAATAGTTCATCAATGACTGGAATAGGAAACTTATCTTTAGTGGCCCTTTTGTTGAGTTTTTTATAATCTAGACACGCATGCCATGAACCCTCCTATTTTTTAACCATCACCATTTGTGAAGAGAAAACACTTCAGCTAGGTTTAATGGTGCCAATGCCTAATATTCTTGAACCATATGCTAAATCTTATTCTTTTGTGGATATGGATACATGTAAGGTCTTATGTTAGATGGTAAAATTCCCAATTGCAAATCAATAGCATGGTCATGATCTTCAGTAGGTATAAAACCCTTAGAAATCTCTCTAAATACCTTGGAATGATTGCCAATAACTTTTTGGAGATCCACAGGAGTGAAGTTCTAAATGTTCAAACATCTAGTAGGCACAATTGTGCAATTATGGCATGTTGTCCATTTTTTTAACAATTTTGGCATGCTATTAAAACTTATTTCTTTAGAATGTTTCCCTTGGATACAACTAAGATCATCCTCTTTGCCTTTTAAGAGAAGTCTCATGAAAATTTCATGAAAATTAATAGTCTAATACAACATCAACACCACCCATTTGGATTACAACCATGGTATTATCAAATAAAGACTCCCTAACAATGAGCTTAATACTATGGCACTTGAATAACTTATCACTTCCATTTGCAATCATTACTTGGAACTCTAGTGATATATATATATATATATAAGAAATTGATAAGTTTGGCTAATTTGTAATTAATGAAGTTATGGGTGTTGCTATCAAAGTCAATCAACACTATTACATTTTTTTATTTTTGATATATCTTGAGTTTGAGGAGTGTTGATCCTAACCAATGAATGAAACAATATAGTTAGAGTAGTTTGCTCTAGTTCTATTTCTTTCAATGGTTCCGATTTGTGATCTTCTTCCTCTTCATAATTTATGTAGAATAATTTTGTCTCACCACATTTATGTCCCTTACTATACTTTTTGTCACAATTGAAAGAAGGCCCTTTAATCTTCTTTCATCCATTTGTGAAGGTGTCACCCTTGTAAGTCGAGTGATGTTAAGAGAGGGAACATGGAACTCTATATAGTTGCTAGTGTTCTTTTACAATTGTTAGTCGCTAACCTTATAGTAACCATATTTTTGCTTTTAATTTTCCTCCCCACACTAAAATCATGCTCCAAGGATTTAGGTTCCAAGAGATGCACTTCACGGTGAATGCTTTCCTTCAAAGTTCCCATAAAGACACCTAATAAATAATATTCTAGATTTTATTTTATTATGAGACTCAATTTCAAAATGTTGAATGTCCTTTGTAATTGGACCTCTTTGGTGGGGATTTCTCAATTGACTGAAGAATGTGTTGCTTATAATATCTCATAATGTGTAATCAATTCAACTATAAAAAAATGGACCCAAAGACAATAGAATCATTTTTTCATTCACAAAACTTTTGGTTCTAGAAAAATTGATTAGGTTCTAAATACAAGGACGCAAGAGTTACCTTTTGTAAAGTTGGCACTTAGTGTAGATCAAAGAATTTTTCCTTTTATAATTTACATGTTATAAGATCTTTACCATCAAATTTCTTCATATCGATCTTGAGAATAAGTTCCTTGGTCATGAGTTGAATGCCCGATGATGTAGATATTAGAGTGATAAATGATCATGACTCTATAATTCAATAATCATTATGTCCAAATGTATTAAAATCTTCTCCATATATGACTGAGGTTTAACACTATAGTTCTCCTTATTTTCATGATTTCCTTAGATTGCAATATCTATTTCACGAAACCTCTATAAGAGCATAATTTCCATGGAATTTGTAATCATTTCATTTATTGATACATCAAATTTTCCAATTTAACTTCCATTTCCATTTTAAGGATTTTATGAAAATGTGAGAAATCCACCATTTCTAGAAAACTATTGCTTATGTCATTGACTTAGTTCTTCAATTGGGATACCTTGTTCTCTAAGTTTTTACTTTCTTCAATCATCATGTGTGAGTTCTCTATAGATTTAACAAGAGCAAAAGTTCTTTACAAGGGCCTTTCCTATATTAGAAATTAACAATACTCCTCTATTTTCTTTTTATTACAATTTTTAATACTAAAAATAAATATTTCAATCAAAGTTTAGTTAATTTCAAGTTAACATATCTTTAAACACTTTGCTTTGTAGATTGTTTTGTTCACTAATATTTCACCTAAAGTGTCTCTGAAATTCCAACCTCTGTAAATCAAAAATTTGATTTATAATATCTCGATATGTCTTCTTTGCAATTCCAAAGTTTTACCAAATACCAATGTGTCAAAATAAAGTTACAGTAAATTTCCCAAAACATGTTATTTTTGTTCCCTTAAAGAAAGAAAAATTGTATGACCCACCACATGTCCAATTTCTCATATATATTTATTAAATTTGAACCTAAAATACTATGGTTTGTCTTCCTTCCAATGAAACTTGTGGCACTCAATTTGGAATTTTCTAGTTTTATATATGACAATTGTATTAGGGAACACTTGTTTGAGACTAGTTTTAGGACTAGTCCAATATCCTAATTTCCACAACTTGTATATTTGAACTTGTAGATAATTGAACCCTAAAATTTTTATCACGTGTAATAATTTATGTATCCTTAGTCTTCCATAAATTTTACTATTCAAAACATCTTAGAGAAATTTTATAAATAGATTTCCAAGATAACGTGTTTATGACTAAGTTTTAGACTAATCTGAGGATTAATCACAAACACTAATCTCCACATGTTATATCTATTGATCTAGATTGTCATTGATGTTAATATGGCAATATTCTGGATAGTAAATAATGATGTGAAGCCAAGCAGAGTGGATCCATGAAGCAACAGGAGCAAGAAGAGTTCATTGGAAGCCATCATATAAGAGTTATCAGAAGAAGAGATATCGGAGCAATGTATTGGAAGTCATAGGAGTAAATAGAAACCACATGAGTGACAAGCCAAGACAATGTAGATCAATCGCATATGCCAAGAGTAAAATCCATATCGGAGGAAGTGACCATATATAATATCGGCATAAATCATATCGGCGGTTTTATTATATTAAGTTATGTAAACAGTGCTCAAACCCTCGATTGCAATATGAGATACGGACCCGATGGTCCCATTACAACACACCCTAAAATATATTGCATCTGCCATATCGCTAAACCTCAAAACCTCATCACATACAAATCCGTTGATTGCAATATAATTGCAGACCCACAGGACCATCACAATTCACCTTAATGAAATATCATGTCTGCCTATCAGAACATTCATATCGCAAGTCATCAGGAATGTATATCCAAATCCTCTGTTTGCGATAACATTGTGAACCTACTGCACCATTATAGCATGGCTTAATGAAATATCGCATCTGCAGGAAACACAAGTTTCAAAGGGATGTCAAAATGTTGATTATGATATAATACGTGGACCTGATAGCTCCATAGAATATACTTTTATGTAATATCACGTCCAGGTATTGAGGAAGTTACGCAAATCATAAGGGTTGTCACTGTTGGATCACTAATTGCAATAAGACTTGTGAACCCGACCGCCGATTGCGATAAGTCTTGTGAACCCAACTACCGATTGCGATATTAGTTGTGGACCCGACATATCTATTGACGATGGTTTAATATTATATCACGTTCATTTCATCGGTAGTATGAATATCGGTCATGTTACATCGGTGATGTTAAGAGTTGTGATTGCGGGACCTCTGAAAGTTGTGATTGTGATTGATGACGTGGATGTGGGACCTCTTTGGGTACGGTCTCTCCTATAAAATCTTCCGTAAATAAAATAGGCTTATGAGTAATTGGATGAATATCCATAAGTTGTCCTCTCCTTTCAAATGAACGTGTCTTTTGAGTATTGGGGAAACCCGTATAAATACAAGTTATAAAACCTCACCTTAAGGAAAGATAGGGTATCGTCACAGAGAAGAATTAAAAGAATTTCACAACTCATGAACTTGAAGTGATAGAGGAAGTCAAAGGTCTAGAAGCTAAAGTTCTAGCAGATGACAAAGGTGCAGCAGAAGCCGAAGGTCGAGTGAAGAAGGAAGCAAAAGACAAAGCGGGAGGATAATATTTTGAATTGATTCACCTTGGAAGGTTTGGACCCAAAGTGAAGCCATAGTGCAGACAAGAGACCTTTTGCAAAGGCTACAAGGACAGGATTTTGTAAATAAGTCCTTGGAAGCAGTATATTACAATCAAACATTTCTTGACAGAATAAATCTATAGGGTCGGAGCCCTTGGGGTTGGTGCCTCAGAATTGGAAGGATTGGTGTCCTTGGAGTTGGTGCTCCTAAATTCAAGGTTGGTGCCTTAGTAATATAGGGTCGGAGCCCTAGAGCTTGGAGCCTCATCAAAGTCCAAGTTGGTGCTTGGAAAAACTCATCAGATATTGTATTCAATCTTTTTCTATATTTAATAAAATCATTTCTTTGATTAAAATTGTAAAGAATCTAAACTGGTAATAATAACAATTGAAAAGAAATATTGATTCACCCCCCTCTCAGTATTTCCAACAATTGGTATCAGAGTCGGATTCTTCATAATCAGCCTAACAGTTGGAAGAAGGATTCTTAATTACAATGAAGAATCAAGAAATGACAGCAAGAAGGCTTCCCTTGTTCGATGGTACTAATTTTGGTTTTTGGAAAAAGAGAATGTCTTACTACTTAATGTCCCTTGGACCTGAAGTTTGGAACACTATTTTGAATGGGTACAATGCCCCGCCCACTCTTCCTATTGATCAAGATGAAAGAAAAGCATACATTGCCAATGCCAAAGCACTAAATTCCATTACCAGTCGAATTGTTGATTCTGAGTTTACGAAAGTCTTGAATTGTGACTTGGCCAAAGAAGTATGGGATAAACTGGTTACCTTATATAATGTGGATTCCAAGGTTAAGAAGGCAAAGCTTCAAACTCATAGGAGGTAGTTCAAAAGTCTGAAAATAGATGATGAAGAAGATATTACATCATACTTCCTCCGAGTAGCTGAAGTAGTCAAATATCTTAAAGGATTGGGAGAAAAGATTGAAGAAAGAAATGTTGTTCAAAAAGTCTTAAGATCTCTCCCGGACATATTTGACTTCAAAAGAAGTGCTATAGAAGAAATGAAGGAACTAGACACTCTCAAAATGGATGAACTTCATGGAATCCTCACTGCCTATGAGATGAGAAAAGGAATCCCAAGTTCCAAAGATGCAGCATTCAAGGCCTCAAAATCAAAAAAGGGAAAAGGATCGAATACCAACGGTGATGACTCCGATGTTGAATCAAAATTGGTGCAATTTGTACGAAGACTAAAGAAAGGATCCATGCTAAGTATCCTCTTATTTTTTTCAACTGTGGAAGAATAGGTCATTACGCTGCAAAATGTCCTCATAAGCATGACGGTGATAATGAGGAAGGAAGGATATACAAAAAGAAAGAACTTACTAAGAATAATTTCCTCTCTAAACAAGATGAATCTGATGAGGATGAATATGTGGTCATCAATAAGAAATCATCCCAATATATCTTCCATCACAAAGAAAGTAATGATAAATCAGATGAAGAGAATGACTATGCTGGAAGCAAGGAAGTACTATTTATGGCATTCACTGAAGATGATGAACCAAGACAGGAAAACGAAGAATATACAAATAAATTATTGATAAGTACCATTGAAGAAAATGAGCAGTTACGAAAAAAGGTTATCTCTCTTAAAACGGACAAAGAGGAAGCTAAAAGAAGGGAGGACACTATATGTGAAAGACATGAAGCTGAGATAATATCTCTCAGAAAGGAAGTGGAACAAATAAAAATAGTTTTGGCAAAGTTCTCAAACACTTGATCACATTCTTAACACTCAGAAATCTCAAAGTGACAAGTCCGGGATCGGTTTTTCATCAAGTGCTAAGGATAATACAAGAAGCTATGTCGACATACTTTGCAGAAATCCAAAAGAAGAAAAATCATCTCATCAAAGGCCCGACTCAAATCCAAAGAATGAAGATATAGAAACTCCAAAGAAGAAGGTTTATTCAAATCATGGCTATTATAACAGGTACCAAATTATCTTTCTTGGACAGTGATATTATTGGAAAAAATTTGGTTATCAAGCTAAACATTGCATGGCTCGTAAGAATGAAGCACCAAGATTGAAAAATCAGACAAACAAACCATGTAGTCTCAAAGGGAAAGGACAAATCAAGACTTTCAACTCGTTTGATCCTTTGGCCAAATTTGATCCAATTTTCTCATTATGTAATGATAATGGACATAGCGAACAAAATTTCCCCCTCAAAAGTAGAGAAGCAAAAGATGAAAATCCCAATATGGATAAATGTGGTCTGGCTTTATGTGCTCATGGTGAAGAAAATCTTTGGTTTGTGGATAGTGGGTGCTCCAGACATATGACAGGTCACAAAAGGAAGTTTGTCTCGTTAAACAAAAAAGAAGGAAATCTATCCTTTAGGAGTGGGTTTGCCAAAATTGTTGGAAAAGGAACCATTACCCTTATTAATGGAAAAGGAAAGGCTCTAAATGCTTTGTTGGTAGATGGGCTCAAACACAATCTCTTGAGTGTTAGTCAAATTTGTGATCAAGGACATAATGTTGTCTTCAGCACTAAAAATTGTGAAATAAGGAACTCTTCATCAAGAGAACTTGTGGCGAAAGGAGTTAGAACGTCAGATAACGTCTACATTCTGAACAAAATTCAAGAAGATAGATGTTCTAAGTCAAACAGGTGAAAGTTGGTTGTGGCATAAACGACTGGGGCATACAAGTTTTGATAACTTGATCAATATCAGCGAAATCAATGCATTAAGGGACACTCCAAAGATGTAAACACTAGATCAAGTTGTATGTGGCCCATGTCAACATGGAAAGAAAACTAGAACCAGCCACAAGTCTAAGGAGTTCTCCAAATCAAAACCTCTAGAGATCATTCATGCAGATTTATGTGGTCCAACCAGAACTCCAGCACTCCAAGGAGAAAGGTATTTTGCTTTATTTATTGATGATTATACTAGAATTATGTGGGTATATTTCATAAAATATAAATCTGAAGCATTTGAATGTTTTAAGAATCTTAAAGCTCTTGTAGAAAATTAAAAGGATTCAAAAATTAAATGTCTTAGAACAGATAGAAGAGGAGAATTCACATCAAAAGAATTTGATGAATTCTGTAAAGAACATGGAATCGAAAGAGAGTTCTCCGCTACTAGACCACCTAAGAAAAATGGGGTAGTTGAAAGGAGAAACTGAATTATTCAAGAAATGGCTAGAACTATGTTACTAGTAGCAGACTTGCAGCCAAAATTTTGGAAGGAAGCGGTTGGGACAACATTTTATACCTTGAATCGAACTCAACTAAGACCAAATAATGAGAAGAATCCTTATGAATTATGGAAAAGAAGACCTGCTTCAGTAAAATACTTCAAGATTTTTGGAAGCAAATGCTTCATAAATATCAATGATGACTCACCAGAAAAATTCGATTCTTGGGTTGACAAAGGAATATTCTTTGGGTATTCTACTATAAGAAAAGCTTACAAATGCTACAATAATCGACTATGGAAAATAGTGGAAAGTATTGATGTGAAGATTGATGAAGAGCTTCCAGAAAAGAAAATTGAAGATCATGAAGCTGACCCCTTTATTGAAGAAAGTGAAGAAGAACCTGAAAAGGAAGAAAAAGATCAAGAAAAACAAAAACAAAAAGAATCATCTCAAACTCCTTTAAAAGTGAAATTCCTCCAAAAGAATCACCTGGAAGAGCAGATTATTGGCAATGTAGATGAAGGAATACAAACCTGAAGAAGGATGACAAGTACACCAAAGAGAAATGGTGTTTCTCTCCTATCTATGATAGAACCAGAAACTTTTACTCAAGCAAGTAAGGATCCTCATTGGGTGGAAGCCATGGAAGAAGAAATGTCTCAAATCGAGAAAAATGAGACATGGGAGCTGGTACCTTGTCCAAAGGATAAAAATATAATTGGAACTAAGTGGGTGTTCAAAAACAAAATGAATGAAGATGGACAAATCATCATAAATAAGGCAAGACTTGTCTGTAAAGGTTATTCACAAATTGAAGGAATCGATTTTGAAGAAACCTTTGCATCAGTAGCTTGTATGGAATCTATAAGGATTTTCTTGGCATTTGCATGCTCAAAAGGATTCAAAGTCTATCAAATGGACGTAAAATCAGCATTTCTGAATGGGGAACTCAAGGAAGAAGTCTACATGGAGCAACCAGAAGGTTTTGATCTAGCAGAAGGAAAAGACTTTGTATGTAAGTTGAAAAAGGCATTATATGGTTTGAAACAAGCTCCTAGAGCGTGGTACGCAAGATTGGATCACTATCTACAACAACAAAACTTCAAAAAGGGGGTGGCAGGAAGTAATATCTACATGAAGATGGATAAGGATAAATTACTAATCACCCTTGTATATGTTGATGATCTGATTTTTGCTAGCAATAATGATGAAATGAGCCATGAGTTTGCTCAAAATATGTCAAAAGAATTTGAAATTTCAATGATTGGTGAGCTATCCTACTTCCTTGGACTACAAGTATCACAAACCATAGTAGGCATGTTTATCTCTCAAACAAAATATCTCAAATATATGCTTAAAAGATATGGAATGGAAGAATGTGCACCTATGAGCACACTGATGACCACAAACTTCAAACTAAGCAAAGATGATGATTCCCCCCCAGTAGATGCAACTCTTTACAGGTCAATAATTGGAGCTCTCTTATACTTAACTGCTACAAGGCCCGACATTATGCAAGCAGTGGGAATGGTGAGAAGATTTCAATTAGCGCCTAAGCAATCCCACATGTTGGTTGTGAAAAGAATTCTCAAATACTTGAAAGGAACCCATGATTTTGGTCTTTGGTATCCCAAAAGCACAAATACTACAATGACAGCTTATACTGATGTTGATTGGGCTGGAAGCGTGGATGACTATAGAAGCACCAGTGGAAATGCATTTTTTATGGGGAATTCCTGGTAGCTTGGCTCAACAAAAAACAATCATCTATATCTCTCTCTACAACTGAAGCCAAATATATAGTTGCAACTGACTGTTGCACACAAATACTATGGATGTAGGAATATTTGAAGGATGTCAATATAGAAACTAAACAGCCAATCACCATCCATTGCGATAACGCAAGTGTTATCAATCTTAGTAAATATCCAGTGATGCACTCAAAAACCAAACATATACCAGTCAAGTATCATTTTCTCTGAATAGGTGGCTGAACAAAACATCAAGTTCAAATATATCAATACTAAGGAACAGATTTCAGATATTTTCACCAAACCTCTTCCTCGAGAAGCATTTGAAAATCTTCGTCAAAAGATGGGGGTTATTGCTTTAGCATCACACTAAACCGATTATTAAGATGTCACATGAAAAGGGGAGTAGTTCGATAGGGGGAGTCCTTGTGCACTCCTTTTCCATTGATGTCAAAGGGGGAGAGAAGAAGAATATTTCCACCAATGACAAAGGGGGATATTTTTTATCTAGATTGTCATTGATGTCAATATGGAAATATTTTGGATAGTAAATAATGATGTGAAGCCAAGTAGAGCGGATCTATGAAGCAACAGGAGCAAGAAGAGTTCATCGGAATCCATCAAAGAAGAGTTATTGGAAGAAGAGATATCAGAGCAGTGTATCGGAAGTCATAGGAGTAAAGAGAAACCACAGGAGCGACAAGTCAAGACAATGTAGATCAATCGCATATGCCAAGAGTAAGATCCATATCGAAGGAAGTGACCATATATAATATCGGCAGAAATATTATCGGCGGTTTGATTATATTAAGTTATGTAAACACTACTCAAACCCCCGATTGTGATATGAGTTACAAACCCGATGGTTCCATTACAACACGCCCTAAAAAATAGTGCATCTGCCATATCACTAAACCTTAAAACCTTGTCACATACGTCTATTGCGATATAATTGCGGACCCACGGGACCATCACAATTCACCTTAATGAAATATCACGTCCGCATATCGGAACATTCATATCGCAAGTCATAAGGAATGTATATCCAAATCCTCTGATTGCGATAACATTGCAAACCCGCTGCACCATTATAGCATGACTTAATGAAATATCATATCTGCAGGAAACGCAAGTTTCAAAGGGATGTCAAAACATTGATTGTGATATAATACGTAGACCCGATAGCTCCATAGAATATACCTTTATGTAATATCGTGTCTAGGTATCGAGGAAGTTACGTAAATCATAAGGGTTGTCACCACCGAATCGTTGATTGCGATAAGATTCGTGAACCCAACCATCGATTGCGATAAGTCTTGTGAACCAAACTGCCGATTTCGATATTAGTTATGGACCTGACGGATCTATTGACGATGGTTTAATATAATATCTCGTTTGTTTCATCAACGATATGAATATCGGCCATGTTACATCGATGATGTTAAGAGTTGCGATTGCGAGACCTCTGAAAGTTGTGATTGAGATTGATGATGTGGATGTGGGACCTCTTTGGGTACGGTCTCTCCTATAAAATCTTCCATAAATAAAATAGGATTATGAGTAATTGGATGAATATCCATAAGTAGGCCTCTCCTTTCAAATGAACGTGTCTTTTGAGTATTGGGGAAACTCGTATAAATACAAGTTATAAAACCTCACCTTAAGGAGAGATAGGGTATCGACATAGAAAATAATTAAAATAAGTTCACAACTCGTGAACTTGAAGAGACAGAGGAAGCTGAAGGTATAGCAGATGGCGAAGGTGCAGCAGAAGCCGAAGGTCGAGTGAAGAAGGAAGCAAAAGACAGAGCGGGAGGACAATCTTTTGAAATGATTCATCTTGGAAGGTTCGAACCCGAAGTGAAGCCATAGCGTAGACAAGCGACCTGTTGCAAAGACTACAAGGACAAGATTTTGTAAATAAGTCCTTGGAAGCAGTGTATTACAATCAAACATTTCTTGACAGAATAAATCTATAGGGTCGGAGCCCTTGGGGTTGGTGCCTAAGAATTGGAAGGATTTGTGTCCTTGGATTTGGTGCTCCTAAATTCAGGGTTGGTGCCTTGGTAAGATAGGGTCGAAGCCCTAGAGGTTGGAGCCTCATCAAAGTCCAAGTTGGTGCTTGGAAAAACTCATCAGATATTGTATTCAATATTTTTCTATATTTAATAAATCATTTCTTTGATTAAAATTGTAAAGAATCTAAATTGGTAATAATAACGATTGAAAAGAAATATTGATTCACCCCCCTCTCAGTGTTTCCAACAATATATCCAAAATTATAGTGAACTAGAATTTGGAATTTTGACTATGGGTACTTTGTTGTCTCTCATATACCTCATAGAAATTCCATATTATGAACTATACCAATTAACTCAAAAAGTGTATGCTCTAAAATCAAATGTTGTGCACAAAACAGCCCAATAACATTAAAAAAATATAATTTAACATCTAAAGAGTGAGAGCATAATGAATGTGAAACGTCTTTAAGGGGGGCAACCTCCTTTAACAATATAACAAATATATAAGATGATGCAAAACGTTATTGATGCTTGATGTATGACCCATAAAAATGGAATAGGGAGTATTAATCGGGGAATAGAGACTTTCATCTGGCCTTGTGCCTCATTAATTGTGGTTTTTGACGTTCTTTTCATAGTTGATTTTTCATTTGGTTAACTTTTATTATTGCAGCTAGTTTAGTACAAAAACATTCTTTACATTTTAGTAGAAAAAAACTAATACTAATTGAAAGCTAAAATAAATTGCTAACTTAATGAATATTATAAATTAAGGTCTATTATTTTAAGGTGGAAAGGCTTTGCTAATTCAAGTAACCAATTAGTTTAATCTCATAGTTGGTGAGTTTAGTGTTTAAAACTAACCCTGTTAATGTTATCTTGAGGAAAGACCTCATTGGTGCTTGATTTATGAGCCATAGAAACGGAATAAAGAGTTTCATTTTGATCTCTTGCTAGCCCAATAATGGAATCTCCATGTTCTGCTTGAGCCTAACTCGAATCCACAAAAATAAAAACAAGAGGCATGCACTTTAATAGATCAGTGTAGCATAACTCATTGAAGGAATTTTGTGCTTATATATTATCAAGACTCAAACTACAAAGTTGGTTGTATTATGTGTAAGCAACACCTTGGGAGTAAATGCACCTTGTTGCATGTTTTGTGTAAGGATTCTCAACCCTTGATTCCAATCCAATGGTGCTAAAGCAAGCCTTCTCTCCCAATACCTTTACCCTATCATTCAACCTCACTGGTGCTTGGTGTATGAGCCATGAAAAAGGGATAAAAGATTTATTTTGATCTCTTGCTAGCCTAATAATGCAGCCTCCATGTTCTACTTGAGCCTAACACTCTTCCAAAAAAACAAAAATGAGATCCTTCCAAAATAACTTTTGTGTATCTTATTTCTTTGTGATCGTGGAATACTAAAATATTGTATAATTTCTTAATGAAGAAGAAATAATAACTAAAAGGAGAAGATTAATATTCCCAAGTAATTATCAAGTGGGAGAATCAAGCTTCATTTCCATTGCACTTGATTTTCCAATAATAAAGAATAGAGGGAGAACAAAGGCCTTGTACCCATTTGGAGCACATTTAATCTTTCCATAGGAAATCCAAACACTCAAAATCCATGAACTAACCAATGTACTACCCTCACATGTCAAAGGATAGTGAAAAAATAGGTTAGTAGAAAAGCTTGCACTCAGATTTTCATCAAGGAAAAAGGCTAAGTGGCCATTGCTAGAACAAAGCTCCCCATACAATACAGACAAACAAAGATCAACCATAAATTACACAAAGAATCTAGGTTAGTGAAATGAGTGGGCTGTAGGTTCCCCACTTATGGATCACCTCAAAATTCAAGTGCTCCATTAGGTCCCTCCTCTATGATGCACATTTCTCCCCTAATTACAATGTTCTCAAAGCATGCAAACTTCTCCATAATCAAAAACATACACTAGACTATCAAATGAACTTTGATGCTATAAGGAAGAATGCAAGTAAAGCATCCAACCAAGGCCAAGAAACCATTGAGGAAACCATCTAAAATGTGAAAACCAATCATGGACCAACACCAAGTGAAAATCCATCCCTTATTATCAAGGGAATAAAAATACACCATGCACTCCATATCTCATGAAGCACTCCAAAACATAGTATAAACACTTTCAAAATAATCCCAAAAGCTGAGAAGAATAGACCACCTAGTTGACTTTTTCGAACAAAATGGAAAAATTAAAGCTAAAATATGTGGAACCACATATGCTAGTACTTGTTAGAAAATCAGAAAGGCAGAAAGATTTTCTTATTCTTGATAATTACTTGGGATGTTTCTTGTTATTACAATTCTTTATATATTCTTTATTTTAGTTCATCAAACAATTACCAAAGCAGCAACACATAAAACAATAGACGCCAGATTTAGGCACTATGCTAAGGGAAGCCCCCCTCAAGGGGAAAACCCAATCAAGAAATTCTTCCTTTCAATAGTATTCTTTAAGACTCTTCACCCTAGACAAAGACCAAACCTTCCCTCCACACCAAGTCAGCCTCCCATATCTTCGACCCATTTCCAGCAACTTCGACTAGGTAGCATCTTCCGACAACAGTGAAATTTGGAAGACTCTGATCTCCATTATAGGGCATGAAACAGAGAGAGAGAGACACCAGAATTTCAATTTTCTTCTTCTCCTTAGACTCCACCCAACTCACACTTATTTTGGCTTCCCAGCTTTAGACTTCGCACTTTTCCTAGCTACAAGAGATATCGAACGTCCTGTGAGAGAGTGTGTTCCAAATGAATTTGATGTGCTTGTATTTATAGGGTCCATGTGAGGTCGAATTAGGGTCCTTAGTTCGACTTGATCTCTTCTAGGACAACTTGGTGTGGAGGATATATAAAATATATTTGACTCAATACTTCACCTTTTTAAATGCTTCAAGAGCCTAATAAGGGTCTACAGTGACTATATTGACTCAAAAAAAATACTAGAAGTCCTCAATTGGGACTTTGACCTAAAACATGGTGACTCGAGCATGAAACTCATGCTTTAATAAGTCACAATAATAATAATAAATATTTTCTTTATTCTTTTGACAAGTACATTACAAGATGACTCAAATACATTATATGAAGACCGAACCTGGTTACATTCTCCAACGCTCCCTCTTAACTAGGGAGGTATTCATCATATACAAGTACAATGGAAGATCTCAAACTATATGAACAATGAATAACTTTAGGCATTGCAATGCCATGGACTAGATTCTTGACCATGGAAATCTATCCATTGGTCTCTCAACAATTTAGGCACCGCAATGCCACAAGATAGATTCTTGACAAGGGAAATCTATCCAAGTGGAAATAAGGTGGACTCAAGCTTTCAGCCCCTCTAGGTATCATCAGGCTAACTTGCTAACCACCAACCCAAAGATCCGGGTGTGTATCCAAAACAGGTCTCTATAGTCAACACCACCTTTCCAACTTTGCGACCTAGACATCAACACAAAGTGTCAGCCAAATGTCCTCCTAGGCAATGCTTCACTCGCAAAGCCTTAACACCCTTGATCCAGCAGATCATGGATGACCAATCTCTCCTAATCAAATCAGCATGCTATAAAATCCTTCGAGAGGTTCACCTGTGCAAACACAACCCAAATTAATAATATATTTTCATATGTACATAATCAAATACAAACCTCTGGGGTCTACATGTTGCTTCTCAACTTCTCATAGTAGGGCTATGAATAGAATCTCCGAAAAAAGATTCCTCAATCATACACTTTCCTTTCCTACTTCTCATGCAACAACATATCCTCGGAAATTCATTCCTCAATCAAAACCAAGCTATTCCCTCCCTCTTAACTAGGGAGCATCTCTTTATCCAAACTCTGTCTTAATCTTAAGGAGATATCTTCTATTCAGGATTCCTCGGGGAGATCAACTTATATTTTTGTCATCAAAGAATCTTTCGTGGCTTCTCATTTCATTAGAGTTATCATCATCCTCATCATGATTATCACATCAATGCACATCTTCACCATATTGAATATTGTGTACCTGCAAAACTTAGATAACAAGTACAACCAAATCTATAGAAGCATGAAGTTAGTCATATCAGAATCATGGAAGCATATATCAGATACCCAAAACCTAATTGTGAACAAGAGACGCATACTCTTCAACATGTTGTTAGGGACTTTGTCATAAACCCTAGACTACTTCATAACAACTTTCATTCCATCTAGGCTGTTAATGTTTCTTTCAAAGGTGTGACATACCTTACTACAACATATAGAAAACCGTAGAAACAATTCAAACAAATATAGATCTACAAGACATCTAACAACTTTCATAATTCATATGTTATATTTTCCACTAGGGTTTCATACAAATGCTAAATTTCATACAAGATAATCAATCAAAATCAATCACGACTTAGTCATTAACATGACCAGCTTCCACTAGGGTTAGTTGCAAACCCTAGATTTCTTATCAACTGTCAAATCCAAAACTCAGATTTCAACAATCTTACACAAATCTCAAATTATCATATTGTCATCATTCATCAAAGATTTTTACTTCTACTAAGGTTTAACTCCAAAACACTAGAATTCCATTTTCACAATCTCAACAATCATTAAATAAATAGATCTCATATTGTTGTATTACACATACTAGATAATGTAACTACTACTAGGATTCAGCTGCAAACCCTAGATTTCCAAAAATCATCATCCTAGAGTTTCAGACAAGGACTTCCATTAAATCCTAAGATTTATGACCATCAATGACTAGGTCAACACACATATCTAGGAATTCATAAGAATATCATATGTCTAATAACATGAATACATCTGATCTAGACCAATATAGGGTTTCAACCAAAAGGACATATCTATATATGCCTAGATTTCATCATCATGCAAATATATTCATATCATGTGTTAGTCAAACCAACTTCACCAAAATATCAAATAAGAATTAGACATACAAACTTGATTAGACTAGGGTTTGATCAGAGAAACACACCCATACCAAGGAAGTCATTTCTACGACATTGTAAGAGTCTTGGTCACACATTCCACCAAACCGTAATGAGTTAGGGTTTCAATGTAGAAACATAGCAAACCCAACATTACCAGAAATTCAAAGGTTTGGGATTTTAGACCTTATCATTCAACCCTAACAAGTTATGTTTTCTTGATCATACCAAAATCCCAAATATGACATCATCAATAAAAACTTCAAATGCATTTCACAACATCCCTAAGCAGTTTTAGGGTTTCAAACATTCACATTAGCATACCCTTCAACAAGGGTTTTCTAGAACCTATCTAGGGTTCTTTATTTCTTAGAAAACCTTGTCTTGAGAGGTCCGCATTCATACTTCTTGAGATGTTTTCCTAATCAAGGAAATAGAGGGAGAATGGTGATTAGTATTTAATATAATCAAAACTAAATGAATACATGAAACCAAAACTGAAAAGAAATGAGATACTTATCTTAGGGAGTTGTTGGGGGCTCCCTCCAAAGCTTGATGGATACCTACAAACTTATAAAAACAATAAAAATGTTTTTTTCCAAAAATATGTTAAAAACCTATAAATTCTAAAGCATATAAAACAAGATATCTAAAGCAACAAGCAAAGGATTTAGTAGTGCAAGTCCCTAATGCCAGATTCTTCAGGCTTGGCTTTCTTTGAGTCTCCTTCCTCGGCAAAGTTAGCATGATATCTATCTATCTTCTTATTATTTGGATTGTTGGTACAAACACTCTTGTAGTGACCCTTCTTATCGCATTGATAGCATTCTATCTTGGACATGTCAACTTTATTCCTTGGTCCTTTTGATTTCTTTCCTTTATGTTGAGCAATGTAGGCATTTGATACTCCTTCATTATTGGAAACTGATGCAGGAGCATTCACCCAAGAGAAAATCATTGTAATTAAGTAGACATAGGGGGTCATGTATTTTTAGGAATTTGGATTCCTAAGTGACAAATTAATGTAATATTAGGCTTTCAAGTGAATTAATTAGATAATGGGAGGAAATTGTAAGTGCTCTCGAATAAATGAGAACATGAGTGGAAATAATGACAAAAGAGCCTAAAGTCAATTAGGACTCTTTAAACATTCCATGATTCGAGGGACAAGAGAGAGACTTTAGGAATGAAGTAGAAGTGGACAGAAGATTTAGGAGTCAGTACAGAGGATTTAGGAGTCAGTTTAGGATTTACTCCAGAATTAGTTCAACAAAACCATTCTGGATATATGTAAGCCTACGGGCAGAGTCAAGGATGAAGGCCACTGACATTGAAAAATAGGCCTGTGCGAGACAGAGAAGTCTCGAATGTAATCTTTTCTTTTACATATATATATATATATATATATATATATATATATATATATATATATATATATATATATATATATATATATATATATATATATATATATATATATATATATATATATATATACAGAGTTTATTTCTGACTGTGTCAGGGTGTGTGATTCGCGTGTTTTATGATTGATTATGATGTGAACTCGTAGGTTCTGTAAAAGAGAATTGCAGACAGAGTTCTGAAGAATACACAGAGGAGAGAACGATTCGGAGGAATCGTAAGGGATCTTAGAATCTAATTGATGAATAGAGTAAAGCTCTGAAGAAGTAGCGAAGTGAAGGTTCGCAGAGGAGAGAAGTTGAGCAGAAGCAGAAGAATGAAACCCTGAGGAAACAACCCAAACCCATAGAGGAACGCTGAGAAGATAGTGAAAACATAAGCAAAGAGAAGAGCGGAGAAGCGAAGAGGAGTCGCGCAGCGGAAACAACGAAGGACGGGAGTTTTTGAAGAACCTCAATCACAAAGGAAAATCGAAGAAATAAGCGGAAAAAATCCAAGTGGAAGGAAGAATAGAAGAGTTAAGAATCGGCGCACAGCAACCGTTAGATCTCATAGATCAACGGCCGAGATTTGATCGCATCGGCAGCAACCCTTTTAGAGCTATCGGAACTGAGCTTTGGGTAGTTGCGATGAGCGATCGTGATTGATCGTGGACCGTTGGATCGAGACCAGATCTATGGTCCAGATCTAATCGCAAGTCGGAAGTCGGAGATGTAAAGGGACAATGCGATGAAATGCGACATGCCGATGGCTGAAACTCCGATATAGTGATAGCTGATTGGAGATCAGGCCGATCGGAGTTCGGAGGAGGAACTTTGCAGAGGTGGACCCGACGATATATAGATTTGGGTCTATACATTTTAAAGTCCGGTATATGTGAGTTCGAGCGAGATTTCCATGGTTTCCTTTGTATTCCCGTATTTCTTATATTTCCCGATAATATGAATGGGTCAGGGTTTAATGTAAAAGAGCTTATATATGTGTTATGATAGTCGTGTATCGAAAGAAAAACGGGTGATGAGGCATAGATGACCCATGAATAACCCGATTTCAATTGTGATAAAGGCAATCCTTGGGATCTGTGCAGAAGTCGTATGAAAGGTGGAAAGGTAAGGTTTTATTCATATTTTCCTTTGTAAATGGTTAAGAAGAGAAATAATGTCGAAGGAGAAGGTTTATGCATTAATTATGTAATAAAAAAAGATTAAGAGGGCTTGTTATACATATGCGGCCGATGGACTAATGAAAGGCTTAAACTAAGGCTTGAGAATTAGTTTAAGTCCTGATAGAAGGTTTTGGTGGGGTGATTGAGTTTCGATACAAAGGAACTGTAAAAGGGGGCCTTAACCATTTGCAGATTGAATATTTGACTTCTTCGAGAGTTAAATACCTGGGATAGTTGTGTTTATGCATGTTTATGCACACTGTGGGTATGTGCGGGGGTAACCCTGCATCAGAAACTAATGAGATCCTTAATTCTTCCCGACTTTAGTAGTCCATAGTTCTTCAAAAGTGGGAGCTTCCTTACAACAGTTAATACCTACAATAAATGCACCCCAAGAGGATGGCAATCCTAATAGAGCAGTGATCACAAGTTCTTTGTTTGGAACAATTTCATCAATGGCGAAGAGATCATTCCCAATTCTAGATATCTTCACAAAGAAGGTTGCCACAGTGTATTCTTTAGTAATCTTTGTGGTCCTTAGCTCATTCTTCAAACTTTCTACTTGACCAATGTTCTTAATAGTAAATAACTTTGACAATGCTTCATACATTTTCTGAGCGTGATCGATGTTAGCTATGAATGGGACAAGGTTGTCCTTTATTCCTATCGGTGTTAGCTATGAATGGGACAAAGTTGTACTTTATTCCTTCTACCATCAATGTCATGGCCACCAATTCTAATTCCCTAAATTTCACTTTGTTAGCATCATTGGAACCCTCTGTAGGCTTCTTTACTTTTCCTTTGACCAAGTCTAGTACGTTGTTCTTTTCAAGGATGAGGTCAATCATCTTCTTCCAGGACCTGTAGCTTGAGGCTCCTTCAAGTTTGCTCTCTCCCTTGATTATGTTAGAAATAATCCTTGAATATAGTAAACGCCTTCCCTCAGATAATCCCTTTGAATGGTTCCCTGATCAAGTGCTTGAGACTGCCTTTTCTTTCTTTGTTCTTCACTAAAGCTCTAATACCATGTTAGAAAATCAGAAAGGAAGAAATATTTTCTTATTCTTGATATTTACTTCTGATGTTTCTTGTTATTATGATTGTTTATATCTTCTTTCTTTCATTTAATCAAGCAATTACCAAAGCAACAACACATAAAGCAATAGACACCAGATGTAGGCACTCTTCCAGGGGAAAACCCCCCTCGAGGGTAAAATCTAGTCAATAAATTCTTCCTTTCAATAGTATTCTTTAAGACTCTTCACCCTAGACAAAGACCAAACCTTCCCTCCACACCAAGTCAGCCTCCCAGATCTTCGACCCCTTTCCTGCAACTTTGACTAGGTAGTAGCTTTCGGCAACAGTGAAACTTGGAAGAATATGATCTTCCAATCTAGGGCATGGAACACAGATAGAAAGGCACAAAAATTTAAATGTTCTTCTTCTCATTAGACTCCACCCAACTTGCACTTATTTTGGCTTCTCAGCTTCAAACTTTGCACTTTTCCCAGCACAAGCGATATCAAACTTCTTGTGAGAGAGTGTGTTCCAAATGAATTCGATGTGCTTGTATTTATAGGCTCCATGTGATGTCGAATTAGGGTCCTTAGGCTGACTTGATCTCTTCTAGATGGAATTGGTGTGGAGGACACATAAATTATATTTGACTCAATAATTAACCTCTTTACATGATTAAAAATCCTAATAAGAGTCTCTTTAAAAGTACAATGACTCTATTGACTCGAAATAAATCCCAGAAGTCCTCAATGAGGATTTTGACCTAAAACATGGTGACCCAAGCATGAAACCCATGCTTTAATAAGTCACAATAATAATAATAATAATAATAATAATAATAATAAATTCTTTATTCTTTTGATAAGTACATTACAAGATGAATCAAATACATTAAATGAAGACCGAACCTTGTTACATTCTCCAACAGTCCTTACAAGAAATTAAAGGATAGACAAGGCAAGGATGGCCAAGAGACAAAACCTATTTCTAATATCACAATCATTTATAGTAAACCAAGTTAAAATTAGATTATGGATATAAATCAATATTGAAACAAACCACCATTGAATCCTCCTACATGTAGAAAGAATCTAGATTAGTGAAGTGAGTGGACCATAAGTCCCTCATTTATGGATGATCTCACAAGACAAGTGTTCCACTAGGTCCGCTACCTCTACATGAACATTTATCACAACACAAGCATCCTTGAGTAGGGATATAAATCAATAATGAAACAAGCCACTATTGAATCCTCCTCCATGTAGAAAGAATCCATGTTATTGAAGTGAGTAGACCATAAGTCCCTCATTATGGATGACCTCACAAGTCAAGTGCTCCACTAGGTCCACTACCTCTACATGAACATTTATCATAGCATAAGCATCCTTGAGCCAATTCCAAGCCTTCATCTAATAATCTGAGAAACTACATAGCGTGTATTTCTTGATGCCCTCCTCTAAGGTGCATATTACTCCTAAATAAGGTGTTCTCCAAGCATGCAAACCTCTCCATGTAGACATAATAAAAAAACATCCACCAAGCTATAAAAATAATTTCAGTGCCATAAGAAATAATACCAAAGAAAGCATCCAATCAAGGCCAGGCAACCATTGAGCAAGCCATCTCTAATTTAAACACCCATCGTGGACCATCTCTGATGTGTGAATCTATTTCTTGCTATCTAGGAAATAAGAAAACACCATGCACCGCATATCGCATGAAGCACCCCATAACATGGTGTAAACACTCTCAAAGTAACTCCTAAAAGCTAACAATAATAGACCACCAAGAAAGTATATATGTTTATGCAATCACTTATAACCAACCAAATTAAAATAGGGATAAAAATAGGCATTGAATCATATCACCACTCAATCCTCTTTCAAGGAGAAAAGGAAAAAAGTAAACCATCAAGCCCTTCGTAAAATATCAAAGATGTAAAAAAGGCTTTATCATAATAGCTCTATTGTTTCTGAGAAAACTAGTGTCTTTTCGATCTGCTAGTCCCACTAAGATGGGTAGCTATCTTAGAAACAAACAATCAAAGCAATTTGCGATTTCCTTTATGTATGATAAATAAGAAAGAAGCAGAGGGGACCAGCCTGGATCTTCTGCTTGGCTCCATGCTTGATTTCTCTCTCCCTTGATAGAGCTTTCCACTCCTCTCCTACTTGTCCCACTTTAGAGAATACCTATAGAGGAAAAGCAACAAAACACCATCAAAGCATCTCAATCTATAATATCATAAATAATGTAGAATCAGAAATACATTGACCATACAATTGCATTCATAAACAACAAGATTCACAAATACACAATTATATGGAGGAAAACTCGAATAACTTTATTAATAGTAGAAGAGAGGATTACAACTCAACTATCTGATCCAGCATCATCCTCCCAGCATCAAAGCCCTCTTCACCTCATGAAAAGCAAGATCACCCAACAATACAATGTCTCTTCTCATAGATAAACCAATAGCACTTCCTTACAAATACAAAATTCTAGTCTCCAGATCTCTCAGATGAGGGATCCATTTATAGATGTCTTGCAAGGGTGAGTCAGTTCTAGGTTTTTGATTAGTGTCATTCCACTAATATTTCTTGGTTCCACATGGAGATTTCATTGATCTCTTACTCATCCCTCAGCGAATTCATAGAGGCAAGTGTCATGGGAGAAGTTTCTAGCAGATTCCATGAGCTTCCACTTAGCAAACTGTCTCTGCCATTTGTCCATTCTCGCTCATCGCACCCTAAAGAAGGCCTTTTTAGGATGCATCGCACCCCCCGTGTGTAGAAGGTGAGATGCATCGCACCCTGAAAGTGGAGCGCTCAGTATGGTCCAGTTTTGGCCTGTTCTGAGTGGTTTTTCAGGTGGAACTTCTGGGAAATGATGTAATCAGTTGACCATGATATTTTAGGGTATGAAACAACACTTTTAGGGGTTAAAGAGCCCTTGGTTTATGGACATATGAGTTCGGGGTTGCAGTGCCAAAATATGTCTATAACAGTTGCCCCCTAAAGCATGAGGTCGTAAATCTTTTGATGTCGGGTGAAATGTTTTATCATGAGGAACTGAGGTATTCGAACTAGAAGGTGACCTGTATAAGATACAATAAAATACATCATCATCATATTATTTTCATGATCTAGCTAAGGTGGGCATTCCCATGCTCAGCTTTATAAATTCATTTTCATGTACATAGGATAGACAATCGTCTGTTGTTGCAGACTGGTGATTCTTCACATGAAAAGTCATCTTCCCAGGCTTAGATGACTATCTGTGTAGGTTCTATGTACAATTGATGTCTTTATTTTCCTAAATATATCGCAGCCCGGATGGATGAAACTAGATCCGAGGTCTTCAAAACTCGTTCAATATTCACCCGATGTACAAGTCGATCCATGTGAAAAGATGTTCTGAAGTTGAAAATGGAAAGACATCGCCTGATTACCAGCCAATAATGTACATTGTTAACAAGCGTGAGAGGAGTCACCGATAATGATAATGACCCTCAAGGTACTACAGTACAATTCACGTGGTGTGAATATATGATCTGATGTCGAACACCACATAAAATCTTTCGGTCGAAGGCCATTGATGTAAACCTGTCACTGGAAGTGAGAAACTTGCCATTAAGGCATGCAAGCTTCAAAGTACTGAAAGGGTTGTTTCTAAGTCGACTTCTTGGATAATGAGCTGATTTCGACAAAAAGTGACCTGTCATAGGATGGCCTTGATGTATCCCACATCTACGAAACGAAACGGAGCAAATGATTTTTTTTTTGGAGGTGAAAACGATGTGATGATACAAGGTTCAGGAACGGCGGTTATGAAAAATGAAGGGTGAAGGTATTGCAGTGGATGAGGTGTGTTGGATGGTGAATTCTTTGAATGATTTCTCTTGAACATGTCGGCAACACTGAGATGGATTGGTAGCGTTAACCCCAAAATATGGATGGTATGGAGGACGAATGGTGATATGACCGGTGAATGGAAAAGCCCAACCTGACTCAATCATGGTGATGGAGTGAAAGTGTCATGTTCAAGGGTGACCTGCTACAAATAAAATTCTTCAAGTTTTCTTCCCTTTTCTCCCCAGTCATTGCTGACCAGTACCTCTTTATTTTTTTCAAGCTTGAGGAGGATAACATATGCTTGTTCTATAATTTTCCCTTCGGGAAAACCTGTCGCTATATTTAGTGAGCCTAGCGACAGTGAAACTCATACTTATCTGGATGGACAAGTTTGTCGCTATTGTTTTAACAAGTTTAACAACAAAGATAACTCGGCCCTTTTCATGTTTAGAAAGTTTGAAAAGAGACGAAAAGGAAACTCCATAAGTCCTTTTTCGTAGCATAATCCCTTAAGTCTGAAAAAGTATAAAATAATACGAAAGGGATGAATTTTCGATTGCTTTAGCGAGTCGAAAAAGACAAGCGCTTGATCTTTTTGTTTGATAATCCCTCAGGTCCAAAAGATTAAAATGTACAGGAGGGATGGCGCTTCCCGTTACTTTAACGAGTTGGAAAGGCCAATAGCTCGACAATCTTTTTATATTTAACGAGTCTAAAAAAAGTTTAAAAGAGACTCGTTTTTGAGGAACGAGTGGTGTTTTGGGGTAGCAACTGGTTCCGGGTAAGCTTGGAACATCTTAAAACATGGTGATGTGAAGAGGGTGGATAACAGGGCCACTTGTTGCAACTATTCCTCAAAAGGGTAAACAATCAAGTGGAAGCATATGATCAGCCAAAAGAATGGAGGTGACAGTAGGAACACAACCAAGGTTCAAAAGGCTGATAGCAGGGCAATCACAAAGGTAATTTACTAAGGGTGGATTTATTTTTTAACGAGCTTGAACCTTGCGGAAACATTGCTCTTTTCCTTTTTATGTAAGCTAGGAATGACCAAACTATAAGGCTAAAAAGCTAAAAACGCTAAAAAGCTAAAAAATGAAATTGGTCATATTTGCTTGCATAAAAAGGTTTTCATGCCCCCAGCATAAAAAAAAAAAAAAAAAAAAAAAAAAAAAGGTCTTCAGTAACCATATGGAAACTTACTGTGGTTAAGTAGGATGATTTTCTGTCAATACTTAGACAAAACACTTCCTGCACTTTGTCCGTCAAATAGACAAAGGTGAAAGGTCACCCCGACCGATCACATAACTTACATGGAAACTTATCTCTATAGTTGGGTTTGTTCACAAAATAGACAAGGGTGCATGCCCCCTAAGCTTCGTTACATTCATCGGACTACTCATGGTAATTAGGTGGATGGAATGAAGGTTGAAGAGTCATACTTGAAGGTGGATGGAATGAAGGTTGAAGAGTCATACTTGACTCAAAGAGACCATTTAGGGATAATGTTTGACTTGGAGTTGTGCTTGAACCAGGAAATGAAAGCTGGTCGATAAGCTGGACAACTTTGCCTTCATGCGGGAAACACATCACTCGAAAGAGTGTGGAAACAATAGCTTCCATGCTATAAACATAGTCACATCCAAGGAGCAGATTATAATTTAATAGCCCTTGGACCACCATCACGTTCAAGTGAACCTTTTTCCTTCTCAAAGTTATTGGCGACTTAGGAAGGATCCCTAACTGTTGACTGGTTCCTTAGTTAAAACCTTATAAATTTTGCGTACCAGGTGTAAGTGATGGTGAACTAAGTGCTTTCCAAGTAGTTGAGGAAAGGATACTCACTGAAGCCCCTTCATCTATGATAGTGCCAGACACGATCATTTTTTAAACTTGTACTATGATCCAGAATGGTACATTAGATGGAAGGCGGGGTCTTGCTAGTTGATTCCAATCGAATGAAATGACTAGACTGCTTGGAGGGGTTACTGGATAAATGGTTGAATGAACCCCTTGAACTAGGGAATTTTCCCCCTGTTTTAAAGGAATGGGCAGATTTCCCCCAAGTTCATCGGACTCTGAAGTAACAAAATAATTTCAATGGTATCGTTCTCACTTTCTCAGCCACTTGGTTACTAGCATCGCTATCTTCACTAAGTGAAGAGGAAGAAGGGAAGGGAGATAGGTTTCCACTGTGGCCACTTCCGCCAGATTACTTGGAGGTGGGAGGGAAAAGGTACCCATTAAGGAATGGTCTTTTAGGAGACCTACTCCGACATTTTGAAGCGATTGAGAACTTCCATGGATCAATGGAATGCTTCCAGTAGCTTGCGAACTATTGGGGGAAAAGGTTAGTTGGTCAACGATTGTAATTTTACCTTGGAAGGGAAATGCAATCTTTCTAAAATATGTTGACACAACGGTGGCCATAGCATAAATCCAGGGCCTTCCTAGCAAGATATTGTAGTCAAGGTTTCCATCAATGAGCTTGACTTCAATATCTACTATCTTTCCCCCCAGTGCAACTTGCAAGTTACTTAATATCCCATACGGCGTGTATGTTCTTCCATCGAATTATTTTAATGTCATTGATGATCGTGACAAGGGCGTTGAGCCTAAAGTTTTCCAGCAACTCATTGACATAATACAGGTATATGCCTCATCAATGATTGTTCGATGAACAGTTTTATTGAGGAATTTTACCTGTATGAGGAAAGCAAGTTGGGCCGGTGACTGAGGTTCATATCCTTTATGGTTGAAGGCCAAAAGATTGGAATCCGTTGGGTCAATCCCACCTATTGATGATAACAAAGCCTACTTTTGGGAGGGGCAATTTTGCAGTACTTCAAGCGTCGACATAGCAGATGGAAATTGAGCCAAATCCTCCACTATATTATAATTCTATGCTGCTCGAGCAAGAGGATTAAATTTTGATTTATGTACTGCTCCCTTTGGCGGCTTTATAGTTAGTTCAAGAATGATGGGCAGAACAACTTCAAGCGAAGTTGTTGTCGAACTACTGGGTTGATCTGTAGCCTTGTTGTTCGACAACTGTGGATTCCCATAATCTTTATTCCTTGTCGATATCAAAGCATCATTTTGTTGTTTCGAGATGGATAACATAAGCACTTAGGATGGGGAAGAATGATCGATAGCAACCAGGTTTGTTTCTGGGTTCGGAAACGGATTAGTCAACACCGCTGGGGTATTTGAAGTTTTTAAAAATTTCATAACCTGAACTTTATGTCGACAATATTTTGTGAAATGCTCATCGTCGCATATGTAACATGGATAATGAGGTTTCTTTTTCCCAGCAGGGTTTTCAAAATATTTTTTAGGAGGTGAATTTTCCTGTTTCTTCTTATTATTTTTCCCTTTCTTCTTGCCCCCTGGTTGCTTTGGTTCTTTGCCCTTGTCAGATGACACGACATTAACCTCCGAGGCAAGAAGTTCTTCATTTTCTTTTTGACTAGAGACTGCAAGGGATTTTTTAGATGCAACCTTTGCGGTTTTCGTGTTTGTGGTACTAATCACACCATTGCTAGCATAAGAGTCCTTGTTTGATTTAGGAGGGGGTGGAACGGAAAATTTTGGTCTAGGAGCATCAGGAATTTTGTCATAGAGCATGCCGGACTAAGTATAGATCAAGTCTAAATATTGTGCACTAGCAATGACTTACTCTTCAGTGACAACTCCTCCCTTAGCGACATCCTCTGTAATAGAGAGCAATAATGACTTTATAAACCATTAAGCTAAAATCTGATCAGGAACATATGTCTTGACCATTCGACGACGACGCCGCCATTCATGAATATGACCAGATATGTGAGTGGCTATTGTCTGTTTAAAATTAGTAAGGAGTTCTGTCCCTATTTCGTACCTTATGGGTAACTGAAAATGGGTTAAAAAGGTAGTGGCAAGGGTGTTGAAGTTATCAAACGAGGATCTAGGCAATTCAATATACCATTTTTCTGTCGGACCAATTAGCGTTCGTTGAATAAGGCGAAGCCTAATCGAATCATCATTGAGGGTGTTTGATGAGCACCATAAATGAAAGGTCATTACGTGATTCGATGGATCATCACCTGGATTTCCATTGAATTTAGGAATATCAGAGGGAAGTTTATGAGGAATCGCTAGCCACCAAAGGGCATAAGCAATTGGATCATCTGGCAGTCAGTTCAGATTTGGTAATTCTAGAGTCGCCACAAAAGGCAACTGTCGATTCATGTTTGGTGAAGCATACCTAGGATAAGATGGGATTGCCCGGGTAGTGGGTCTTTGCATACTAGCATAATGTATCTGATTCTAATAACTTTGATAAGGTCGATGGGCATAACCATTATAGTATGGTTGTTGATAACCGTTTCAAAAATGCAGTTGTCCACTACCTACAAAGCCTTGTTGCTCAGGTCCTTGGTAAGCTTGCTGGAATTGCGATTGTTGATATTGTACCAGCCATGGTTGTTCGACCATTTGCTATTGCTCAATACTGGATGATTGACCAAGATGTGGGGTGATAGTACCCGTTTGAGCCTGAGTCGTTCTAGGTAAGGAAACACTAACCTGAGATTGGGATTGAGCCGTAGAGACAAGAGGTTGTTGTATTGTAGCCTGAGAGACTTGAGGTTAGCATACAACAGGCAATTCTTGTACTTGCGACACAGTCACACTGGCAGGTGTAGTGGGAATATTCGACGCAGGTTGATATGGTTTCATTGAATATACAACTCTTGGTTGTTGAGGTAGTATTAGTATCCAACCACTAGATGTAATTCCAGTTTGACCTTAATTTTGTTGTGAACTCTCATATGGTTATTCTCTAGGTGGGAACAATGAAAAAGCATACTGCCCCCCATATGGCGGCAGTCCGGTGCTCAAAGGATAGATCAGCCTTTGAAGACTGGATTGTCAAAATTGAAACTGGTATGCAGGATCAATTTGCTAAGTTTGAACATAAGAAATACCAGACAGGATTCCGTATGAACAAGTAGGAACAGACCATGTCGTCGAAACAGTCCCCAGGTAGATTCCATCTAGTAATTGATGACTAGTTGGGACAGATGGTATACCAATAAAAATCGTCGGAGTGGCAGCAGGAAGTTCTTCTGTGGCTGTATCA
Source organism: Pinus tabuliformis (assembly GCA_031772625.1). Lineage (NCBI taxonomy): Eukaryota > Viridiplantae > Streptophyta > Pinopsida > Pinales > Pinaceae > Pinus > Pinus tabuliformis. The sequence continues at coordinate 1,135,271,667 of CM062819.1, read as the reverse complement.
GATGGCACAGTCCTAGAAGTTAATGGTTGTTAAGACATATTTAGCCTATCCAAAATATTTCCTAGCGATTCGATAGGAACTTGCAATGAAGGATGATTAAAAGAACTAACTTTTGTGCTAGAAGGATATAAGTGGATCCCAATTCCAAAATGCAATGGGGTACTGGATGGAAGATTCTCTACAATCTCTTCTATGGCAATCAGTCCAAGTGGAAGAGGTAGATCGTTAGGTCTGTAAAATATTTTTGGAGCCAAAGAAGGTACAGCTTCTGCAGTGACAAATACTGGAGGGGTGACACCTTCTGAATTCTGGAACTCAACTTCCAGGTGTTCAGGTAATTGAACTTCAGTTTCTGGATCAGCCCTAGATGGAGCTGTTTTAGGAATAGAGGTGTCCACCATTACACTAGGATCAATTCTAATGTCCTCTTGTAACTGGGGAACTTCTTCTGTAAAGGCATATGTACCAGAAATGATTGGAGTAACTGTAGTCTCTGACGATGTTGAAACACAAGTTTCAAATAAATCAGGTAAATTGGACTTAGTTAGACGAGACCGTTTTGCCCGGAATGGTTTCGTCTCCAGAGTCAAAGATGGTTGACTCGCTAGTCTCTGTGAATGACAGGGTTTTGATTGAATTTCTTCCATGATTGCGGATTACTTGATCAACTCAAAATTAAGGGGAAAAAGATGTTCCGTATTAAATAAATTTTAATGATGCTTTGAAACAACTTTGATTTTTCAATTTTTAAGAGTCAAGAAAAAGCTAAATATGACTCTAGTTGCCTTCGATTTTTAATGATCCTGAAGTGACAAGTGCTTAGATGGACCTTTTCTTTTCAGGAGTCGAAAAGGAACGGAAGTGACTACTCTAGAAATCTAGACAAAGGGATTACCAAACCAATTGCAAAACTGCAAAATAAACCTTAGTGATAAATTAAACAGAAATTACCAAGGACTTATGTATGGCAGTCAATCTTCTCAAATGTTGTGTTCAGTGCATAGCAATCGATAAGGCGGCAGACACGGCTTCCTATGGATAAAGGATATCAGCCTATTGTGGTCTCCCAATATATACTCGACGGTATGGGGAGCACAAGTCCGTACTAGCACTTGTCGTATCAAAGAGGAGGAATCACCCAACCTACGATGAAAACTATAGTTAGCAGGTTTTACGACGCCGAAACACGTCTCTAGCCTAGACTTCTAGATGTGTTGCATTAGGTTCCAAAGCGTTTTTATGTAAATTGAGATTTATTTTAGAGTTGATCTTGCTTAGAAGTTTGTCTTTCAAGGTTCACAATGTGATGTAGATGTAAAATTCCTAAATATGCAATCTAAAATGATAAACAGTTGTTTATTTTCTTTTAGCAATGAAAATCCTAGCTACTAAGGAAAGAAGATTATGATTCTTTCAACAGAGAGCAAAGAGCACACACTAAATGCACTTTTCCTAAATCATTTTCGCACACAGTCTAAATGCAAATGCACATGCATGTATTTGTTTTTCGTTTCCTTAATGTGAGAATGCCAAAAAGGAAAACTAAGTATAGATCTGAACTATTTTCTTCAAAGCGACATTTCGACAATTTCTTTTCAAAAAACGAAAGGAAGACTAAAACGACACTTTTCGATTTCGAATAGAAAACTGCTTTCAACACTTCAAATATTAACAATTCAAATCAAATACAATGACAAAAGTACAATCGACTATCTAGAGGAGGAAGACTTTACGACACTCTTCTTTTTGACTCAAAATGACAGTTACGGCAAAAAACGACAATTCGATTAAGCTACTTTCGACAAAGGAGGACTGTAAATGATTAAAAAATACATAAAAACATTTACAAATCCTAATCAATGGAGGTTGAATAATGTAAAGGAAGGAGGCATCAGCAATGAGATACTGATCATAAGCAGCAAAACTACCGAATAGAGCTAAAAACAAGGAGAAAAAAACAAATCCCAATGAGAGAAACAGTATCACTCAGTCATCGCACCTGTCCTTCAGGGAAATAGGGATGCATCTCACCTGCAACACCCGGGAGGTGCGATGCATACAGGCTTCCAGTTACAGACAGTGTGATGGGCTAGGAAGCGAAACTAAGTTTGGTTTTTTCTCAAACTTTGCAGCTAAGTTTAGTTATTTTAGCTGAGCTATGATGGACAGTAAAAACAAAGTACAGAGGTATGATCTCAAGAGGTTATTGAGCTACCACAAGGACACTTAGAATGTTTGTAAGTCAGATGTTCAGTTCATAAACCAACCCGAAGATTGACTGAAGCAGCATTCATCTACTTTGCAATTGCATAGCAAGAGCAGTTCGAAGGCTAGCTGGCTAACTTTAGGCTCCGTCTGTAGTTTATAAAGCAAACAACAATAACAAACAAACAAACTATTCATTCCCCAGCAGAGCCGCCATTTTGTTTCCGGGAAAACTAGTGTCTTTTCGATCTGCTAGTCCCACTAAGACGGGTAGCTATATTAGAAACAAACAATCAAAGCAATTTTCAATTTCCTTTATGTATGATAGATAAGAGAGAAGCAGAAGGGACCAAGATGGATCTTCCACTTGACTCCTTGCTTGATTTCTCTCTCCCTTGATAGAGCTTGCCACTCCTCTCCTACTTGTCCCGCTTTAGAGAATACCTATAGAGGCAAAGCAATAGAACACCATCAAAGCATCTCGATCTATAATAGCATAAACAATGCAGAATCAGAAATACATTGACCATACAATTGCATTCATAAACAACAAGATTCACAAATACATGATTATATGGAGGAAAACTCGAATAACTTTATTAACAGTAGAAGAGAGGATTACAACCCAGTTTTCTGATCCAGCATCATCCTCCCAACGTCAAAGCTCTCTTCACCTCATGAAAATCAAGATCACCCAACAATACAATGTCTCTTCTCACAGATAAACCAACAGCACTTCCTTACAGATTACAAAATTCCAGCCTCCAGATCTCTCAGATGAGGGATCCATTTATAGATGTCTTGCAAGGGTGTGAGTCAGCTCTGGGTTTTTGATTAGTTTCATTCCACTGATAGTTCTTGGTTCCACTTGGAGATTTCATTCATCTCTTACTCATCCCTGGGTGAATTCATAGAGGCAAGTGTCATGGGAGAAGTTTCTGGAAGATTCCATGAGCTTCCACTTAGCAAAATGTCTCTGCCATTTGTCCATTCTCGCTCATCACACCCTACAGAAGGCCTTTTCAGTATGCATCGCACCCCTCGTGTGTAGAAGGTGAGATGCATCACACCCTGACAGTGGAGCAGTCAGTATGGTCCAGTTTTGGCCAATTCTTAGTGGTTTTTCAGGTGGAACTTCTAGGAAATGATGTAATAAGTTGACCATGATATTTTAGGGTATGAAGCAACACTTTTAGGGATTAAAGAGCCCTTGGTTTATGGACATATGAGTTTGGGGTTGCAATGCCCAAATATGTCTATAACATCTATGAAAAAAGAACTAAAGATGACCAACCCTAGCCCTAGCTAAATTAGAGGTCAATATAGCATATATATACAAATAGGATTATGTCATTGCATAGATTTAGACACAAACAATACTGAAATCATAAGAACAAAAGAGGAAAAATATTCAGAAGATTCCAGATGTGTTACACTAAAAAATGTCACCATGACTATTTACAGTTAGTATGGCTCAATCAACAGTCATGCTACCCTCTTAGGCAAGTCTTATGCCTCTGCTATCCATCTCAAACTCAAAAAAGAGAGAAAGTCTTGTAAAAAATGTGTTTATCTCTGGGGACGCAGGTTCTCTCAAGCCTTACCTGCGGGGACGCTCACAATGTTCACAAAGGCTGCGTCCTTGGATGCTCTGTATGTTAAGGGACAGATGCGTCCTTCTGTAAAAGGCAAAATGCGCAAGTTTCATCTTAAAAAAGTTACTTGTGGTTACTTCTAGAACTTTCTAGAGGTCGGTTTGATGAAATGGATGCGCCTCCAGTTGGTTCATGTATCCCTATTAAGGAGGAACTTATCCCATCAATAAGGGAGCTATCCCACCCAAAGAGGGGGATTATCCCATTGATGGTGGACCTGAATAACCTCTTTACAGCACTATAAATAAAGGCATTGAGCCAGAAGGAGAGGAGGTTGGAGCTATACATTTTCTTTGGGTAAATGCTGCAGGAATTAGGACTCCCATTTAGAACCTTGTGAGGAGAGATTGTCTTTGCTTGATTCTACTTGGAAGTGGGTGAGCTTTGTCAAAGTAGAGGAAAACCCTTGATGGACCCTGGGAGGAATTTGCACAACACCAAGGCCAGGTTGTAAGAGTTTCTTTGTTTCGTTATTAATACAAACTGGTTTATTTTTCTCAATAGCTTGTGTTAATCAGTTATTTCATGTGTTCCTTGGTCTGCATGTTGAATATATGTTTTATTATATGAAATGCAAGTGCTTGGTAATTGTTTGATTGTTTGTGGTTGCAGGAATTGATGTGAAGGAGGAGCTCATCCGGATCGGCAAGGACGGACTACAACAACAGCGTTTTGGAATAAGGTAAGCCTAAACACTTGTAGTTTTCATGTTTTAAAAGGTATATTTAGAGAAAGATCACTCCATTTTGTCTTGTTTGTCGCTAGAGAGTTTAGACTCCTAGGGAGGTCAGTTGTGTCCGCACAAACGACTTTTTCCGGCACGACAAATTGGCGACTCCACTGGGGAATCCATTAATGTGAAAGTCTTTTCCTTTGTGTGAACATTGCTCTGAGAAAATCATTTTTATTTTCTGGTTTTTGACTGTGAGAATTAGTATTTGGGTGGCTTAGCTTTAGATTTAGTTAGATTTGGTTTTTCTTAACTTTTCCAGAAGGACGCACCCTCTGAGTACTGCACAGTGCGTCTTTGGACGCGCTGTTGCCGTTTGCACAGAGCGGGCCCGCGCCTGTTCTAACGGGTTGCCTGCGTCTTCCTGTAAAAAGTTTAGGAAAACTCCATTTTTGCTTTAATTGCTTTTAGATTTTGTTTTTTCTTAGTGTTTTCTGCCCAGATCCTTTAGTACCCTGTCAAAAATTTTCACCTGAACTTGTTTCATTAGCATTCCTGCTTTTAGCTTTCATCAATTGGGTGTTTTGAGTCTCTTTTTTGAGAAATTCTTAATTTGATTTCCTTTGGTCATTACTTGGAGGTTTCTCTCAGTCTTTTCACAATTTTGCATCTTTTTGCTTTTGTTTTTGCAAAAAAAATTGTGTATGAGTGTTAATCGCCTTTGAGTGTTTTTATGTTTTGATCTTTGGAACTCTCACCCAATTTTCTCGACTTGCACTTGATTGGTTCTTAGATTACATTAGAATCATCTTGTGTTTGAGAATTCTCTTGCATAGATCACATTTGCATAATTAGAGTTCTCAGTTTCAGAATATGAATGAAAAATGTGCATAGATTACATTTGCATACTTTTCATGTGAATTGTGCATAGATTACAATTGCATAGTTTACATTCTGAAAAATCAATCGTAGATTTAGATCAGCTTTCTTTGATTTGAATTTACGCAAAAATAAAAATAAAAATTGGTTTGGAATTGATTTGCATTAGTTTTTCTTGATGAAATTAGTACATTAGAGAATTTGTTAAATTTTCTCTTAATGATCAATTTTTTTCATTGTTGGAAGTGAATGGAAACTCTCTCCTTACTCTAGTTAGGATTCATCGAATTGAAAGGATTGCATTATCATATTCGATTGCATTCAGTTGAGTCGGGTCATAACACCATTGGTTTCATCTCCATTTACCCATTTGAGTAATAACAGCCTTAATAACACAGCGCTTAATTAAAATTGATCTAGTAATTTTTACATTTCTAGGGCTCTGAAACACCAACATAGCTTAGGCTAGGGTCTTGGAGTAGGTGAGTACTTAACTCTCCAAGACTACAAAACCAAACAGATAGTTTATCTTGAGTAGAATAAATCCAATTGTTTCAATTGCACTCTGGGAAAGCTCCTCTTAAAGGAGAAGCACGAGCTCGTGTCCGAACCAGTGAGGGGATCATTCCCCCCTCATTGGGAACGACGCCAGACAGTACGTATTACAAACGGTAAACCTCGGATTAACCATTGTCGAGGAGCCAGGGGTCACTTATCGGTAAACCTTGGATTGTTGTCAAGGAACCGGTAAGGGGATTGAGCTTGCTACTCTGCCCTTGCGTGCTGTCGGAGTTTAGACTGTTCCCCCAGGTGTATTTGTTACTGTTGGTGACCTTAGTGACCATAATCTTTAGGGTTCTACCGAGGTGACGGTGGAGGGAAGGTCCCACTGTACCTGGAGCAGACGTCGGTTATACTCACTTGGATTTTCCGGGGGGTTCACTTCACTTCGAGACAGTTAAAGTGGAGGAACTTGTGCCGGTCTATTCATTAAGCAGGTTGCCGGGGTAACTGTTCCACCCGCCATTTCTGTATTGAATTCTGCGAGGTTGGGCTTCATCACCAACTAGTGTTTTCGGTCCGGAGAGCTTACTGTTTGTGTGTGGTTTGACTCCTAGATTTGATAGCGCGTGTTAATTTGTTTGTTTTTACTTTTAGAGACCATAGGTGTGAATTGTGAATTTTAGTTGTTAAGTGTGAATTGTGAATTGTTAATTTTAGTTTTAAATTGTTAATAAAATTCACTGAAGTTGAATATAATGGCAAATGTTCCGGAATTTATCAACCTAGGAACCCCTCCTAATGAGAATCCTAGTACTTTTCCTTACTTTGGAAATGTTGGTCCTCCTTATATGGCTACTTTGTCATTACCTGGATTTACAATAGGTTTACCGATATGGTTATTTTCAACTTCGTTGGCCCAAAATACTCCAATTGTTCCATCTCAACCGAATGCTTCACCTCAACAGAGTTCACCATCTCAACATCACCAACCTTCTGTTGACCCTTTACCTTCTTCGCCTAATTTTTCTTCCTCCATTTCTTCCTCTTCGCCTGGTAAAAGCCTTGATGTTAGTAACCAGGAGGCTAAGAAGAAGAAGAAAGGGAAGAAGAAGAAGAAGAAGAAGAAGCAAGATAAGAAAGAAGTCAACCAACCAACCATGGCTGTAAGTGTTAGTTGTGTTGAGGAAAATTCCGACATGCATCGTAAACCCAAGTACCCTTGCAGGCTTTGTAAGGGTGACCACTTCCTTGTCAATTGTCCTAGTATTCCAAAGGTCTTGGAAGTATGGTCAGCAAAATCTCATCAACTTTCCATTGATCCATCAACCAGTGATAGTCAGGTTCCTGGGAAAAAGGGTAAAGTTAGGTTTCCTTGTAAGTTATGCAAAGGGAGTCATCAAACTCACATTTGCCCTCACATGGATGAAGCCTCAACATTGTTGGAAAACCTTACTGTTCCACAGCAAGAATTTCCAACTGGTTACCATAAACTTTCTCCCAACCTACCGTCAACTGACGGAGTGATTGATCTAAATTCAAGTACAGTCGATCACACTCTCCCATTGGAGAGTGAAACTCATGTCACTCAGGTTGATGATCCATTAGTTGATCAAGTGGTCGATTCAATTTCACATTCGGTCGATCACACTCTCCTTTTCGAGAGTAAATTTCATACCGCTGATGTTCTTCTTGTTACATCGGATTCTTCTATGCTGGGGGGAATTTCACCTGTTTCTACAGAACCCCCTCCAAACACTGAGGTCTTTTCCTTTGACTGGAATAGACTGACAGAACCTCATCTTCCTTCCTCCATCCCTTTCCAAATCGTTGTCAAGGCTGGTGGTAGGGACATACATCGTACTCAGGTAGATGAAGGTGCTTCTGTTAGTATTTTATCCTCAGCTGTTTGGAAAGCTTTGGGTTCCCCTCAGCTTGCGCCTATTACGCAGAATCTGAAAGCTTTTAACAGAACAATTAGTGAACCTTTAGGGATCCTTCCTAAGTTTTCTATTACCTTGGAAGGTAAAACTGTTTGTGTTGATCTTATGGTAGTTCGAGGTCCCTTGGATTTCAATTTACTCCTTGGGCGAGACTATGTTTATGCAATGAAAGCTGTCGTATCGACACTCTTTCGCGTGATGTCTTTCCCTCACAATGGCAGTATTGTGACTGTAGACCAGCTTTCGTTCCCTAGTCTTGTTTCAACTACCAATAATATGACACCCCTAACTGTTCCTGATTCTAAAGTGGTATCTACCCTGCCACGGGTTAATTATGTGGCAACTGGTCCCATGTTTTCAGTTACCGATGTAAGTGAGCCTCTCACTGTTGATTTAGCTCCGGTAATTGACATGGAAAACTCTATGGGATTACTTGAACACGATGTTCTTATCCCTTTTGAGTCCCTTGACATGTGTTCCTTCCCAAGAAGTATTCTTCCTTCGGATGAAGACCTCTTGGAAGCCATGATCAAGGTGTGTCCATTGACATGTCTTTCCTCCAGTTGGAAGCCATGATCAATGTTACGAGGATAGTCTTTTCCTGTATCAACCTCGTTAAAAAATGAAATAGGCTGTAACGAGGATAGTTTTTTCCTGTATCAACCTCGTTAAAAAATGAAACAGGCTAGCGTGAGGATAGTTTCTTCTAGTCTCAACCTCATTAAAAAATGAAACTGGAAGTCATGAGCATAGTTCCTTGTCTTGTGTCAAGCTCATTAAAAAATGAAACAAGGAGTTGTGAGGAAAGTTCCTTTTACTGTGTCAACCTCGTTAAAAAATGAATCAGGTACGAGGATAGTTTTTTCCTGTATCAACCTCGTTAAAAAATGAAATAGGCTAGCATGAGGACAGTTCTTTTACTGAGTCAACCTCATTAAAAAATGAATCAGCTAGATTTTAGGATATGTAGGTAGATTGTAGAAAGTAGGGTTTTGAGGACAGTTCCTGTTACTGAGTCAACCTCATTAAAAAATGAATCAGGTTTGAGGATAGTTCCTGTTACTGAGTCAACCTCGTTAAAAAATGAATCAGGTATGAGGATAGTTCTTTTCTTGTGTCAACCTCTTTAAAAATGAAACAACTCCCTTTTCAAGTTAAATATTGAAAGTAAACCTTCATTTCATCCAGCCGGTTGAATGCAATGAAGCCTGGGGGGCATGTACCTCATTTCGCATCATTATGTTGGGGGCACGCGAACATTTTGAGCATAGTTCCTTGTCTTGTGTCAAGCTCGTTAAAAAATGAAACAAGGGTAGGTTAAGTAGGTAGATTGTAGAGAGTAGTCATGAGCATAGTTCTTTGTCTTGTGTCAAGCTCGTTAAAAAATGAATCAAGGTTTTATAGAGTATAGTTTTTTGTTAGGTAGATTGTAGAAAGTAGTTATGAGCATAGTTCCTTGTCTTGTGTCAAGCTCACTAAAAAAAGAAACAACTCCCACGAGTCTTTCCAAGATTTTGAAAGTAAAGCTTCATTCCATCCACCTCATTGAATGCAATGAAGCTTGGGGGGCATGTACCTTGATTTGCATCATTATGCCGGGGGCATGTGAACTTGTAACAAGCATAGTTTTTCGTTTCAAGCTTGTGTAAACATGAAACCGAATCCGAGCATAGTTCTTTTCCTGTGTCAAGCTCGTTTAAAAAATGAAACAAATCCTCCTCTACTTGAGTCGAGAGATTGACTAGATCTCGTAAATGTTAAGTTGTATATTTAGGTTAGTTGTTTCGGTGTTTTGCATATTTTTCTTACAGTTTTAGGTCAAAGTCTTTTAAATGATCTCGTCACTAAACCTTCATTTCATCCAAATGGTTGAATGAAATGAAGCTAGGGGGGCATGCACTCTAGCAGTTATGCTTAGGGGGCATCAAGCACAGTTTTATCTCTGTTTCAAGCTTGTGTAAAAATGAAACTACTTTGAAGCATAGTTTTTCTCTGTTTCAAGCTTTTGTAAAAATGAAACCTATCTTGAGTCAATTTTAGTTATTTTCAAGACTCGTTAAACTCATGAAAATACCGAGATTATTTTGCTATCTTTCATTCTCGTAAAACAAATGAAAATGCCGAGTTCTTTCCGTCTTTTCCTACTCGTAAATTAAATTGAAAGTCGGCCATATGAGTACATTTTTATCATTTTTTTCGAACTCGTTAAAACTTACGAAAAAGTGAAAACCATGAGTACATTTTTATCCCTTTTTCGAACTCGTTAAAACTTACGAAAAAGTGAAACCTTGGAGTTCTCTTTTAAGCCCTTTTCAGACTCCTAAAACATGAAAAGATTGCCGAGCGTTTCTTTTACACTCGTTAAAACGGAATTAAAAGACGGTCCCCTTATAGCCCTTTTCTGACCGTAAAAAACAGGAAAAGATTGCCGGGTTTTTGTCGTTTCAAACTCGATATGGAAATAAAACGACGTGTCCTTGATCGCTTTTTACTTTTCAGGTCAGTGGCACTAATTATGAAAGTACTCCTTGGTCGCAAGATCAAGCGGTTCCCCCAGGTATTATTTTATACTTTTTCGGGCTTGAGGGACACAAATCTACGAAAAAAGTTCAACTTGGAGTCTTCTTAAGTTTTTCAGACTCTCTAAAATTGAAAAACACCGAGTTTCTCCTATACTGGGCTCGTTAAACATTTCACAGTAAAGGACCTGTTCAATTACAAACAGGAACGAACCACTCCTTCCTAGGGTTCGAATCAAAACTAGGTTGGACTCATCCGAAGGATGAGCTTATAATCAAGCATATGTTATCCTCCTCAAGCTTGTTAAAAATAAAGAGGTACTTGCCAGAAATGGTGGGGGAAAAGAGAGAAGAATGAACCTGTTTGTTACCTTTTGTCTCAAAAGAAACTTTATTACCACTCTTGAACACGACACTTTTCATTCACCTGGGTTGGGAAATCTTTTACCTCACAGTTGATCAAACCACTTTGAAAGTCTTTAACCGGGTTCCGGGGATTAACTTTGAGTTATTCGTCACCAAGCCATCTGTCGTGTCGTTATGTGTTCAAGAGGTCTGCAAGCAAAACTTTCATCTGCAAAATACTTGTCATCCATTTGACCATCCCTGAGTCAGTCCTTACAGCAACATTTCTTCAACTTGAACAATGATTTCGTGTTGCGGGCTTGCCTGCAACGGGTCGCTTTCTATCGACATCAGCACATTATCTAGAAAGATGACTTAGGAATCGACAGTACCTTGAAGTCTGCATGCATCAATGGCAGGTTTCTCGCCTTTGACGTCAGTTTACATCATTGACTTTCGATCAAAGGATTCCGTGAAGTGTTCGACATCAAAACATCTATTCACATTTCACTGGTTGTGCTTGGTACTTTGAGAACCATTGACATTACTGGTGGTCTCTCTCACACTTGTTAACAGTTTACATCATCGACTGGTAATCAAGTGGTTTCTAACATGTTCGACATCAAATCATTTAATCACATGGCTAGAATCGTACCAATTCGGGAAGTAGAAGTGAAGACCCTGGATCTAGTTTCTACCATCCAGGCTGCGAGGAGTTTTGTATTCATTATCTATGTAGACTAATCATAAACAGATGGCTGCGTCCATACTGTGTCTACAAAAGTCTATAAAAATGATGTACTGCAAGATCATTCCTGTATCAGAGTAGTTAGTCCATTAGTTAAAGTTTTGAATCTAAGTATGGGAATGCCTACCTCAGTGATGATATAATCTTATACATGTATTTTGTGTTGAAAATTGCAGGTTCCAACCAGGTCATCCACAAGACAATCCTTGAAATGATAAAGCGCTTCACCCTTCCTAGAATTACAAAACCCTAATCTATTCCAGGCTTCGCACTTTAGGGGGCAATCTATTACACTAAAAAATGTCACCATGACTATTTACAGTTAGTATGGCTCAATCAACAGTCATGCTACCCTCTTAGGCAAGTCTTATGCCTCTGCTATCCATCTCAAACTCAAAAAAGAGAGAAAGTCTTGTAAAAAATGTGTTTATCTCTGGGGACGCAGGTTCTCTCAAGCCTTACCTGCGGGGACGCTCACAATGTTCACAAAGGCTGCGTCCTTGGACGCTCTGTATGTTAAGGGACAGATGCGTCCTTCTGTAAAAGGCAAAATGCGCAAGTTTCATCTTAAAAAAGTTACTTGTGGTTACTTCTAGAACTTTCTAGAGGTCGGTTTGATGAAATGGATGCGCCTCCAGTTGGTTCATGTATCCCTATTAAGGAGGAACTTATCCCATCAATAAGGGAGCTATCCCACCCAAAGAGGGGGATTATCCCATTGATGGTGGACCTGAATAACCTCTTTACAGCACTATAAATAAAGGCATTGAGCCAGAAGGAGAGGAGGTTGGAGCTATACATTTTCTTTGGGTAAATGCTGCAGGAATTAGGACTCCCATTTAGAACCTTGTGAGGAGAGATTGTCTTTGCTTGATTCTACTTGGAAGTGGGTGAGCTTTGTCAAAGTAGAGGAAAACCCTTGATGGACCCTGGGAGGAATTTGCACAACACCAAGGCCAGGTTGTAAGAGTTTCTTTGTTTCGTTATTAATACAAACTGGTTTATTTTTCTCAATAGCTTGTGTTAATCAGTTATTTCATGTGTTCCTTGGTCTGCATGTTGAATATATGTTTTATTATATGAAATGCAAGTGCTTGGTAATTGTTTGATTGTTTGTGGTTGCAGGAATTGATGTGAAGGAGGAGCTCATCCGGATCGGCAAGGACGGACTACAACAACAGCGTTTTGGAATAAGGTAAGCCTAAACACTTGTAGTTTTCATGTTTTAAAAGGTATATTTAGAGAAAGATCACTCCATTTTGTCTTGTTTGTCGCTAGAGAGTTTAGACTCCTAGGGAGGTCAGTTGTGTCCGCACAAACGACTTTTTCCGGCATGACAAGATGGAAACTAAATCATCAAGCAATATGGTTACCATAGAGATGTGAGGTTGTCACAACTTTGGTGACAATGGGGAAAATACCAACAAACACCATAAGAGAAGACAGAATGATAGTCATCATAAGATAGTGTAAAATTAGTAATATAGGAATTAAAGGGAATTTTGTTTAAAATGACAAATAAACAAGGAAAATTAGTTGAGATGACTTATTTTTTTCCCACTTTCATGGGATAGGAAGATAATGAGAGTATGGAGGCAATATCAAGGAACAGTTTTCAACAATGCTAGCACAGTTTTCCTAAGATTTCAACAATGCTACGGGTATCGTAACATCAAGGCAAACATCATTTGAAGGAAATAGCCTATGGTCCTTCCAACATAGGGTCCTATTGTGATTGTAACTCCCATGTAAGGGTAAAATGTTTCAACTAGCAGTGGTGGAGGCTTGCATAGAGATGCCATGGAGAAATAAAAAAATTCCCTGAATTTCAACTCAACTTACCAACAGAGGTGAAACAAAACAAAGAGAATGAAAAATTGCACTGGTGGATTTATGCCACTTTCAACCGGATTGTAAATATGGTGGCTTTAATCTATAGTTCTAACTGGTTTATAAATATAAAATTCAAATGAAATATAGACATATCCTACCTGGCATGCTTGTTGCTTAATGAATCCTTGCTGACTGAGAGGAACAATGGTGATGCTAATAAATGAAGGCAAGTGAAGCCCTAAGAACTTGGTAGTCTCATATTTAAATGTTGGAATGTACATACCCTCCACATCAAAAGTGACACAACTCTTCCTCTACTCATATTCGCACCAATTCGGTGACTACATAGTAACTAAAAAATAAGCTCACACATAGTGACTACAGAGTAAGCTCGCGGAAAAGTGTCATGTGGTATGAGTGCACAGTCAAGTTTGGAGTCAGCGAAGCTCCAATGAGAGTTCATTTTAAGATTTGATCATAATTTCAGGTGAAAATTATAATAATTGGTTCAAAGAGGTGGGAAGCTTGTGTAGGAAAAGGATCCAGGGGTGTACCCTATGATAGCAGTTATTCCATTGTCATGCTCCATTGAGGGTGCACAAGACACTCCTTTTAGTTGGCTAGGTTTTTTCTTTTTCAGATACATGTTATTGACAACAAGTTTGAGACTTTTCTATCCTGGTTGGAGGGGTGGTTTTGTGGGCCTGGAGATCACAGGTTTTTTACTTTCTCCTGGCACATAGCAGATCATATTTATGTTGCTCTACTCCTGCAACTAGTGGATTTTAGAACATTCTATAGTAGGTTTTTTTATAGTTATTGTTTATATAGAGACAATTAACTTTGTGACCTCTTCATTTTTGGTTGCCTAGGTGTTTTCAATGAGGTAAGGTACCGAGTTTTGTTTTGAATCAGTGTCTGGCTATTTCATGATAATTTCATGAGTAATTGATGTTGATACAATTCCATAATAATGGAGAAAGTTTGTTTTATTGTTTTAATTAATGATCCTATTTTCTCAATTCTTATTGTGATCTCCCAAAACAGAGTGTATTCATTTATATCAGTGATTGATTGATGGTTTGATCAAATGAGAAACCCCACTTTGTGGCAGCCTCGAGGGCTCTCCCTGAGGACTGCGAAATTCATTCATTTCTCTGTCTTCCTACTTTTTTTTAGTTGGTATCAAAGCCAGGTTGTGAGTAAGCTTGTAATTGTTGCATCGGAGAGAAACGCGTTGACTCATTGAGATACATGTATATGAGATTCATGAAGCCTGTGTGTGGAGACCCGTGAGAAGTGAGCTGGTGGTTGTGGAGGTAGAGGATTTTATGGTGGCCGTGGTGGCTTCAGTGATGAAGAAACGGATGATGACGGTCGCAGGCATGTATATGGGAGGTGAAGTGCCAGTGGTGGCGGCTTTGGTTCTGACCTAAGAAACTGGGGAACTCTTGTTGACCAGGTAGATTTTTAGGAAATAGAAGAAGGTATTGCTTTTGAAGAAGAAACAAAAACATCTTAAGAGAGCCCAATAGAGGTGGAAGAGCATGCACCTATCCATGAGGTGGAAGATCACACACTTGTCTCTTTCTGTGATCTCAAATTCGTCAGTTGGTTGTCTTTTTTCATCAAATTCGGCATCCTGCAAGCTCGGTGGGAGACAATCATTTTAGTAAAGAGTCAGTGAAGTTCTTTGTTTTTTGTGTTCAGATGCGCTGAGGTCTATTGAGCTGACTGTTGTTGTGCATGTCAAGAATAGAGCTTCGATCTGGCATGTGAAGTGTCAGCATATAGAAGATCAACAGGGAAATCAGTGTGGAAAACAACAATCCACCGATTGCTTGAGCGCTTCACTGGAAGAAAAAGTGGTGGCTGTGGCGATCTGCCCTTGGAGGTTTGCGTCAGCTAGAGAATTAATGGTCTAATTTTTATTTGTTTGATCACCACATTCAGCAACTGAGAGCCCCTGCGTTGACAAGGGTAAACTTCCAAAATTTATAGATTTTGGGTTGCAGTGCTCCCATCCTCCAACGAAGATTGCGGTGATGTTAGTTAAAGCATCAGTCAAAGGGTATTGGATGTGACTTCGATCACTTGTTTTTTGCCCCAGTTCAAGGGTATTCCTATTACCTTACTTCCCACATCGAGCTTTCATGAATGGGCAGTCGTTCTAATGCTCATTTGATGCTCATTTGCAGGAAGTCTTCAAAGTTGAAGGAGAGAAGGCATTTGTGTTGCCTAACAGTGTCTCCAAAAGCCCAGTAAACCGACGTTGCAGAAGGTAGAGACATTACAGTATTGTCGGCAAGTAAATTGTTTTTTTTTTTAATAAGATTGTCCATTTATATCTTAAAATGGCCTTTGTTTTTTAATTGCCCATGTGAAGGGGCTGTTTTTTTTAAGTTTATATATATATATATATATTTGGAAAAAGGGAACTTATATTTTTTTTAAAGAGCACTTATTTACAAATTCATAATTTGAGTTATTTGGAGGTATTGGAGGTCCTCTCGAGGGACATTAGGGGAAGATGGTGAATCCACTTGTAGAGACATACTTGAAAGAAAGATGGTGAATCCACTTGTAGAGACATACCTAAATGAAGCTAATAAATTAGATCACACAAACTATGTTCACTGGAAATTCAAGTTGCAAACATTGTTGGAAGGTTATGGCGCTTGGACCATCGTGAAGGGAGAAGAAGTGAAATTTGTTGTAGACTCGATAGTTGCATCAATTGGAGAAGCGGGAGAATAAAACAAAGGTATTATTAAGGATGTCTATTAAATATAATGTAATTCCTTATATTCATGATTGTCAAACCTCTAATTCAACCTGGAATGCATTAAAGGAGTTGTATGAAATTAAGAATACAAATCGAGTTATGTTTCTAAAGAGTAAGCTTATGTATATTAAAATGGAAGAGAATGAATCTACTAGTGCCTTTATTTCCATAATTAAATATTTGAAAAATAAGTTGGGAGATATAGGAGAATTAGTACATGCGAATAATCTTGAGACCATCACTTTAAATAGTATGTGAGAGGACTACCAGATGTTTATTATAGGTCTTGTAGCGAGGGAGAAAGTGCCAAACTTTGATGAATTGACAGTATATTGTGGAAGAAAGAAGAGGGATGCAAGAATTTGAAGCCTCGGAATCTAGATTTAGCACTTGTGGCAAAGAAGAAATTCTTCAAAGGGAAACAAGGAGGAGCAAACAAAGGTGGAAGCTCATCTCAAGAAAAAGTCATTTCTAAAATCAAATCAATGTATGTCTTATGGAATAACATTTTTTACTATGGTAGAAGTGGGCATCTTTCTAGAGACTCTTATAAGAATAAAATTGATGAATCTAGGCATAAACATAGAAGACAGTTACAGAATTTTGTAGGAGAAGCCCTAAATTCTGATCTCAAAAATCTCAAGTTTTTTGTGTCTAATGTTGTGTTGTCTGCTGAAATGGATGATCTTAATACATGGTTTGTGGACTCTGGAGCTTCAATTCATATGACATGTAACAAGAGTTGGTATGAGACTTTCAAGAAGGTATGTAATGGTGCTAATATATATCTTGGAGACGATCGGCCACATCAAATTAAGGGATGTGGGGATATTCATGTAACATTGCCAAATGGAAATGTCGGGACATTCGTAAAGTTATGTATGTGCCTGGGATCAAGAAAAATTTGATCTTTGTGTCTACAATTATAGATCAGAACCTAGAAGTTGAATTCTTCAAAACACATTGCATAGTGAAAGATTTGTTGAATCATTGTTGATCTAAAAATGAAGATCTTAGATTAATTTTAAGGTATTACAGACTCATGTGCATGGATTTGCCTATATTACTTAGTGCAATGGATCGATAAGATTACGAATAACATAAACAATGAAGCAGTTAAAGAAACATAATCGACAAACACACATAACACAGCAAGTTTAATATGGAGTTCACCCAAAACTCCTGGGCTACATCTTCTAGTCCAGACTTTAGTGGTGACCTCTCTATTATGTCTTCAAGAGCAGAGTTTTAAAAAATGTGAGCTCAATTTGAGTCTCAACACAATAGATACAAAATAGCAAGAGTTTGCTTGAATCCTTTAAGCCTCTCTGAGTACACAAACTCTTTCTCTCCTTCTCTGGCTCTATTTTCTCTCTGTCTCAGCACTGTTTGTCTCTGTCTTCTATCTTCTATGGTTTTTAAGCCAATCGACGTTGTCTGTTCGTTTCCCCTTCTCAGGATCTCTGGCTCTCAACCTCTGTCTGCTCAAATCCCCTCTGAGCATTAACCAACCATGGCATAATGTCTTCAGGTAGAGTGGCCACCTATTATGCAACGGAAGGGACCATCAGGCCTTTGAAATCCCCAAAATAGCATTCTCTATCTACACAGAGAAATACACTAAAAACATGGGAAAATTCGCCAAACTGTCATTTATCGGACTTCAAATATCCTTAAATCCACTCTATACTCTTATCGGGTCTGCCTGTAATCGCTATCCTAAGTCACAAGTACCCATGTTCTGTGGTTTCCCTTTGTATTTGAAAAATACATTAAACATTGAAAATCTCGCAAAATGGCTTTATGGCGGACTTGAAATGTTATGCATTTGCATCTATAAGTTCCATCAGGTCCGGTTATTGCGAGTCATATTTATATCAGCCCCGCTCCGTTGTAATTCTCCGACGGGATATTGCGATGCGACTGATCGCAATCGCATATCACATAGACCTGGGGCCATTTGTAAGCGCTCCTCTATGTTTTGCAAGTCATTTCTTCATGTTTTTCACTCCCGATAGTGTTTTTCTCCATTTTGTGAAGGTTTTCCTTTTGCGATAGTTTTGACCTTTAGAATACTTTGAAGACTTAGAGGGTTTTCTAGGATCCATTTTGGATCATGCATTCCCACTAAAAAAAACTTTCGGACCACCAAAAGTTGGTTTTTAAGCATCAATCAAGTGAGGTACAGCTTCCTCACTTGTCCAATGTCTATCCATATTGCACTGCTTGGTTTTGAACCTTTGAGTCTGATTCTGAGGTACTCAACATCCCCTCTGCGTGTAGTTATCACCTTCCTATCCAAAACTATATCTTCTTGCAACTCATTGAGATATTCAGGCAATAAATCATTAATAGAAGGCAATTGAATTTGCTCTTCAAGATCTTCAATCAATGAAGGTTCAAATAGTCTCAAGTTCTCTGCATTAACTACTGAATAGATATGTGTGTAAGCTGGAAAATCAAGGCGAAAAGCGTTTTCACCAATTTTCTCAAGTATCTTGAAAGGCCCATACCTTATTGGCTTCAGCTTCTTACCTTCACCTTGCATTTTGTCTTTGCTAATATACAACTAGACTTGATCACCAACTTGGAAGCTATGTTCAATTCGATGCTTATCACGCCTTGCCTTATACTTGGCCTGGCTCTTTTCCAGATGTTCCTGCACTGCCTGGTGAATTTCTTAGATCTGTTCAATGAACTTTGTTGCTTTTTCCACATCATTATGTCCATCAACCGCTATGACTTTTCCAAAGCCAAAATCCAAGGGAGACTTTGGTGTAAAACCAAAACAAGTCTCAAAAGGAGATCTTTGTGTAGAAGAGTTCTTAGCACAGTTGTAAGCATGTTGCACATAACACAAATGTTCATCCCAAAGCTTGGGATGTTTGCTACAATAGCCCCTGAGCAACTAGATCACTATCCTATTGACCACCTCTTTTTGGCCATCTGTTTGTGGATGAAAGGTTGTGCTCTTCTTCAGTCTGGTGTCCATCAATTCCCACAGACTTGACCAAAACTTCCCAACAAATCGGGAATATAGATCAGATACAATGGAAGTGGGTAACCCAAAATGAACCCAGACATGTTGAAATAACAACTTCGCTGTTTGTTCAGCTGTAATCTTCTTGTTACAAGGTATTAAAATACATATTTTGGAACCTATCCAAAATAACATATAAATAATCATGACCTTTTCTAGATTTTGGCAATCCCCCAACAAAGTCCACGGAAACACTTTCCTAAGGACGAGAAGGAACTAGAAGTGGAGTGTACAAGCCTAATTTTCTATTGATGGGCTTGCTTTTAGCACACATGGTACACCCTTTAATATATCTAGAAACCATTTCATGCATTCTTGGCCAATAACAGAACCTTTGCAACTGTGCCACTGTTTTACTTACACCAAAATGACCTGATATTAGAGAAGTATGTGCTTCTCAGATTATGTTAACTCT
Organism: Pinus tabuliformis; assembly: GCA_031772625.1. Taxonomy (NCBI): domain Eukaryota; kingdom Viridiplantae; phylum Streptophyta; class Pinopsida; order Pinales; family Pinaceae; genus Pinus; species Pinus tabuliformis. Next base: position 1,135,252,129 of record CM062819.1, on the reverse strand, counting down.
TTCAGTTTGAGGAATGCATAACTTTCCCAAATGAAGAGTTGGTCCTTAACATGATAATCCAATTCTTCTACTTGTTTTCCATGACTTAAAGTTGCATATACATCTTTAAAATCTACATCTTGAGCATATTGTTCAATGTAGCTTTCATGCAATACTGAGTTATGCTTAAGTATAGTAGATGCATTTATGATTGGTCTTGATAGCATATATGCAACTTTATTGTGTATGCCATTCTTATATCTGATGACAAGATGAAAATGTTGTAGAAAACCCATCCAGCTATAGTGTCTTGATTGCTGCAATTTAGTTTGTGAGTGCAAATATTGAAGTGGTTAATGATTTGTATGTATAATTGTTTATTTTCCCATTAGTTAATGTTTCCACTTTTTCACACTCTGTACTAAAGCATACAATTCTTTATCATATGTGGGATAATTAACTACTGCAAAAGTAAATGTCTCATAATGATAACATATGGATTTACCGTGTTGCATCAACACTACTCCCATGGCATAGTCATTGGCATCCGTTTCTATCTCAAATGGTCGTTGAAGATCTAGCAGTGCTAGTACTGGTGTTGTACTATTTTTTTCTTTCAAGGTGTCAAAGGCTTTCTGTTGTTTGCCTCCCCACTGAAACACCTTGTGCAATCATGTTAAAGCATGTAAGGGAGCTACAATCAAGGAAAAGTTAGCAATAAACTTTCTCCAATATTGTGCTGCTCCTAGGAAGCTCCTAACTTCTGTAGCAGATTTGGGTTTAGGCCAGTTCACAATGACTTCAACCTTAGAGGGATCTATCTTCAATTCGCCACCCCCTACAATATGACCCAAATAATTTAAAGATGTTTTGCCAAATTCACATTTTGATAACTTCACATACATATTTTCTCTTTTCAAAACATCTAAAGTCTGCTTTACATGCTTCAAATGTTCTTCCCATGTTTTATTGAAAAGAAGAATGTCATCTAAATATACAATTACAAAATCAGCAATAAATGGTTGGAGTACATCATTCATAATTCTCATGAAAGTGGCAGGAGCATTAGTTAAGCTAAAAGGCATAACCAGCCATTCATACAACTCTTGCTTTGTTTTGAAAGCAATCTTCCATGCATCTTTTTTTGCAACTCTGACCTGATGGTAGCCACTACGCAAGTCTAACTTGGAAAATTAAACTGCTTCTTTCAGCTGATCGAATAGATCATCAATGCGAGGAAGAGGATAACAATTCTTGATCATTATTTTATTCAGTGCTCTATAATCAATGCACATCCTCCACAAACCATCTTTCTTTCTCACCAACACGATTGGAGATCTGCATGGTGATTTTCTTAGTCTTATGAACCCTTTATCGAACAGCTCCTATACCTTCTTCTTGATCTTTGCATTCTCTAAAGCAGATAACCTGTACATTCCGATGTTAGGCAATGGAGCATCTTGCTGCAAATGAATATCATGTATTATTTCCCTTGTGGGTGGTAGACCTTTAGGTTCTTGAAATAGGATATCATATTATGAAACAAATTTTTCTAAATCAGCTTTTTGTTTAGCATCATAGCCTTCAAATACATTGGTTTTATCAGGGTTCTTTTCCTTTACAACCATTAGTAAAAATTGCTTGCATGAATTTACAATTCTTTTCATCTTCCCTGATTTTATGAGAGTGTAGTTATTTTTGAGTTTATGAGCTCTTATAATGTATTCTGTTCCATCTTTAGTGAGTTGATACTTATTTTCAGCTCTATAGAAAATGGTTTTTCTATCATACAAGTAAGAACTTCCTAAAACAATACCACATATATCCAAGGGAACTATATTTAACTCAACCTCATCTACAAATGTTGACCCAATAGCAAACCTAATTTTACATTGTCTAGTCACTTGTAGCTTTGCTTTATCACATATCCAACCTAATGGATATGGCTTGTGAGGTGTTGTTAGTAAGCCCAACTTCTTTACAATTATTTCAGAAATCAAATTTACTTGTGAACCACTATCAAATAAAGTATCAATCTTGTGGTGCTTGGAAATAACTCTAATATGAAAAATCTCATGTCTTTTCCTCTCATTATCTTCATTATCAATAGATTGAGCAGAATTACTTGTAGATGCTTCAGAATTTTTACTTTTAATACCTGTAGTTGTGACTGTTGTTTCATCACTTGAGTCTGACCCCAAGTATTTTTGAATAGTAGCAGCGATCTTCTTCTTCTTACCACCGAACTTTTTGGGTTTCAACTCTGGATGCAAAGACCAGCAGTGTTCATCATTGTGTCCATCCTTCTTGCAGTGTGTACATGAAGGTTTGTCTTTCTGTACAGCGTTTGCCTTCCTCTCTTTCCATTTCTGCTTCTTCTTTTCCTTGTTCTTGCTTGCAGAGGGTCTTAATGATCCCCCAATCTCTGGGTTCACATTCTTGCCTCTAGCCTCTAGATGTGTAGCCTGAATTGATATATCATCTAGGCTAGCGGGGTTAAACATGAGAATGGTGTGCCTCAAATAGCTATGCAGACCACCTATATGCTTCAGCAAAGTTTCAGGTGAGTCTAAAGAAATGCCTAGAGTTAAAGATCTTTTTCTAAATTCCTGGGTATAGCTTTGTATACTTTGGCCCTTTAATTGGTGAAGAGTTTTCCAACTCATCATTGCTTGCTGCATATAAGCTAGTGGACAGAACTGTTTTTTAATAGCAGAAATAAATTCATTCCAGGTAGAAAGAATTTTATCATGCTTCTTCAAATCAGCTTGTGTCCTGCCTTCCCACCACACTAGGGCAGCTCCTCTAAGGTGAAGGCTAACTAGCTGAATCTTTCTCCTTTTTGAATCGATGCTCTACACCCTGCAATATACTTCAATCTGTCTCATCCAGTTATCTAGCTTTTCTGCATTTAATTCTCCATCATAGATTGGCAAATCAAACTTTACATCTAATTTAATCAAAGATGTTTTCTTCTTTTTCTTTTCAGGGCTAGGAGATGAGGATAATGGAGGTGATGGTGGAGGAGATGATGGAGGATTCTTTTCCCCTTTTCCTTTGCCCTCTGGGGCATCTAGAGAAGGTTATTCTGCTCCTTTATCTTGTTTGGGTGTCGAAGTGCTTTCACCTCGACCCTTCTTGAATTCTCTATACATCTCTTATACCATGGATCTCATGGTCATGAAACTGTCCATGAATTGAGATTCTGATTCCAATGGGATTTATTCTGCCATTTTCCTTCTATGATAGACTCTTCCAATTTCTAGATTAGCCTCAACCAGTTCTCCTTCTCATAATTTGAGCTTTGACCTAGTTAGCATTCAACAATCCAGCACAAGCTTGTCTAACCTTAGCAAACCTAAAGTTTTGATACCAATTGATTTGAAAATGAAGATCTTAGATTAATTTTAAGGTATTACAGGCTTATGTGCATGGATTTGCCTATATTACTTAGTGCAATGGATTGATAAGATTGTGAATAACATAGACAATGAAGCAATTAAAGAAACATAATAGACAAACACACATAACACAGCAAGTTTAATATGGAGTTCACCCAAAACTCTTGGGCTATGTCTCCTGATTCAGCCTTCAGCGGTGACCTCTCTATTATGTATTCAAGAGCAGAGTTTTACAAAATGTGAGCTCAATTTGAGTCTCAACACAACATATACAAAATAGCAGGAGTTTGCTTGAATCCCTCAAGCCTCTCTGAGTACACAGACTCTTTCTCTCCTTCTCTGGCTCTGTTTTCTCTCTATCTCAGTACTACTTGTCTCTGTCTTCTATCTTCTGTGGCTTTTAAGCCAATTGGCACTATCTATTTGTTTCCCCTTCTCGGGCTCTCTGGCTCCCGACCTCTGTCTGCTCAAATCCCCTTTGAGCGTTAACCAATCATGGCATAACGTCTTTAGGTACGGTGGCCGCCTGTTATGCAATGGAAGGGACCATTGGGCCTTTGAAATCCCCAAAATAGCATTCTCTGCCTACACAGAGAAATACACTAAAAACACGGGAAAATTCCCCAAATTACCATTTGTCAGACTTCAAATATCATTAAATTCGCTCTATACTCCTATCGAGTCCACCTGTAATCGTTATCGCAAGTCGAAAGTGCCCATGTTCCATGGTTTACCTTTGTATTTAAAAATACATTAAAACATTGAAAATCCTGCAAAATGGCTTTATGGCAGACTTGAAATGTTATGCATTTTCATTTATAAGTTCCATCGGATCCGGTTATTATGAGTCATATTTATATTGGCCCTGCTTTTTTGTAATGCTCCGATGTGATATTGCGATGCAACTGATCTCAATCGCATATCACATAGACCCCGGGCCGTTTGTAAGTGCTCCTCTGTGTTTTACTAATGCGATATCGCGAGTTAACCTGGGCCATCGATTTGCACGCTTGATCGACAGTCCTCGTTGATCGCGCTAATGATTGTCACAAGATTTATGTGGTAGCTTTCAATAGCCTGTGTCGATTGCGATATGCTGATCAGATCTGGACCGTTGATCGGCTAGATCCGATGGCTCCTATGCATCACTTTCCAAGCCTCTTATAGCTCTGTTTTTTGTCATTTCTTCGTGTTTTTCACTCCCGATAGTGTTTTCCGCCATTTTGTGAAGGTTTTCCTTTTGCGATAGTTTTGATCTTTAGAATACTTTGAAGACTTAGAGGGTTTTCTAGGATCCATTTTGGATCAACTGCAAACATGTTGCTTTAGGATTCAAAGTTGGAGGCTATACAAGCTTGATGTTATCAGCAAAAGTCATCAAGCACTAACTTCTACAATTATGTCAACATAAAGTCTTTGGCATCAAAGGCATGGTCACATCAATTATCATGATTTAATTTTGTTGCAGAAACAAACTATGGTTGAAGGACTCCCTATGTTAAAGAAAGAATATGTTGCTTGTGAAGGTTATGCATTAGGAAAAATTCATAGAGATTAATTTCCCTCTAATTTTGATAGGAGAAGAAGGGATGTATTAGAACTTCTGCATTCTGATGCTTGTGAACCCATGCAGACTAAATCCCTAGGAGGTGCCTATTATTTTCTGTTATTTATTGATGATTTCACATGGTACACTTGAGTGTACTTCCTCAGGAAAAAGAAGGTGATGTTTTCCAGTATTTTAAAGAATTCAAAAACATAACAAAAAATAAAACATGGAAGTTTATAAAGATCATTCGTTCAGATCAAGGGGGAGAATACAGATTGGGGAACTTTGTTAAGTACTACAAGGATCATGGAATAATGTAGCAATTCACAGTACCCTACACTCCATGGTAGAACGGTGTTGCAAAAAGGAAAAACAGAACATTGATGGAGTGGGCAATGAGTATGATCAAAGGTAAGGACCTCTCAAATGCTTTTTGGGCAAAAGACATTAGTATTGTTGTTTATTTAAAGAATAGAAGTCCAACAAGGTATCTTGATCTTAAGACCCCATTCGAAGCCTTGTATGGGTTTAAACCAGAAATTCATCATTTGAAGGTGTTTGGGTGCAAGGCCTTTGCACATATTCTAAAGGAGAATAGAAAGAAGTTTGATGCTAAATCCGTTAAATGAATTTTTGTAATATATCTTGATGCTAAATCCATTAAATGCATTTTTGTAAGATATTGTTCAGAATTTAAAGCCTATTGTGATCCCTCTACTCACAAAGTGCTTGCAAGTAGAGATGTAATCTTCCATGAGAAAACAGTTGAAGGAAACAAGGATAACAGCTATGAAAAATGGCACAATCTTCCTGAAGTCGAAGACGATAAAGTAGAAGAAAAAGCAGAAGAGCAAAAAAATCTTGGGGAAGAATCCAACGATATGGACATCACCAGCAATCATAGCCCAATTAGAAGTGGAGAAGTACTTTAAGAAAACAAAGGTGAAAACAGTGAAGTGAGAAGGAGACCCACTCGACAGATTCACCTACTTGAAAGGTATAAGGATTATGCCCTCATGACTAGTGTTTTAAATGTCATAGAACCCATGAGTTTTAGTGAAGCTAATGAACATGAACAGTGGAGAAAAGAAAAGGAAGAAGAATATGAATCTATAATTAAAAATAAAACCTGGGAATTGATTGAACTTCCTAAAGGAAAAGAGACCATTTGATGCAAATGGTTGTACAACCCCAAGTTTAAATCAAATGGCAGTATAGATAAATATAAAGCTAGATTGGTGGCAAAAGGGTACTCACAAAAGGATGGCATTGATTATGCAGAAACATTTGCACTTGTAGCTAAATTGAATATTATTAGATTGTTAATGACATTAGCTACAAAGTACCATTGGAATTTGCACCAATTAGATATAAATTATGTTTTTTTGAATGGTGATTTAAAGGAGGTGTATTTGACACAACCTGAAGGGTTTGTGGAAAATGGGCAGGAACATTTAGTTTGTAGATTAAACAAAGCTTTGTATGGGCTAAAGCAGGCACCTAGGTCATGGTATGAAAAGATAGATTCCTTCTTTCTTCAGTGGGGCTTTATGAGGAGTCAAAGTGAACCAAATCTGTAAACCAAGTTTGATGCAAAGGGGCATATAGTTCTAATTTCTTTATATGTTGATGACTTAATTATTACAAGAAATTAAGTCAAACTAATTGATGAAATTAAGAAGCAGATGTCACAAGTATTTGAAATGAAAGATCTTAGTGAGTTACATTATTGTCTAGGTCTTGAAGTATGGAGATATGTTGGTCAACCTTTTGTTACTCAGGGTAAGTATGTCAAAGAAGTGCTCAAAAATTTTAATATGGATCAGTGCAAAGCTACTTTTTTTCCAATGCAACAAAATTTGAAATTGCATTTTGATGATGGCTCAAAGGAGGTAGATGGTACATTTATATAGACAACTGATGGGAAACTTGAATTATCTTACTACAACCATACCTGACATAGCATACTCTGTTAGTGTGTTAAGTTAATTTATGGCGAGACCTCTATAAAGCCATTGGAGAGTAGCAAAAGGAGTTCTCATGGATCTTAAAGGAATAATCAATTTTTGGTTTTAAATATACTGACTCATTTGATGTTTAGTTGATAAGTTACTTAGATTCAAATTGGGTTGGTAGTCCGGATGATAGAAGATCTACTACATGTTATGTGTTCAATATTGGATCTGGGATTGTTTCATGGAGCAGCAAGAAGAAGCCTATTGTATCTTTGTTATCTATAGAGGCATAGTATAAAGCTTTGTGTGCAACAACTTGTGAAGTTGTTTGGTTGAGGCAAATTCTCCAAGATGTTGGAGAAGAACAAAAGAAGGCTACAGTGATCAAGTGTGATAACCAGAGCTAGATCAAGTTGGAAAATAACCCAATATTTCATGCAAGGAAAAAGCATGTTGATGCTCAATTTCACTTTATTAGAGAAAAGATACAGTCTAAGGAAATTTTTATTGAATATTGAAATACTGATTTTGATAAATTCTTTCGAATTAATCACATCATGAGTTCTTGGTCGACGTTTCGAATCATATAATGTGGTTCACCTCTATCCTAATGATGAACCACATTAGATGGTTCGAAACGTCGACCAAAAACTCATGATGTGATTAATCCGAAAGAATTTATCAAAATCAGTATGGATCACAAAAGTCTAAAATCAAATATTGTAATACTTTTTCACAAAGCCCATTGGGAAGATAAAATTTGGATTGTTTAGGGAGATGTTAGGTGTGCAAATCAATCATTCCTCCAGTAAGGGGGGAACTTGATAATAATGGAGAAAGTTTTTTTTATTGTTTAATTATGTCTTAGATTAGAATTAGATCCTATTTTCTTGAATCTTGTTGTGATCTCTCGAAATAGAATCTATTCATTTATATCAGTGCATGATTGATTGTTTGTTAGAATGAGAAATCTAGCATTATGGCAGCCTCAAGGGCTCCTCACCCGAGGACTGTGAAATTCATTCATTTGTCTATCTTCTTATTTTTTAGTATACAGAATGTATCTCTGGTGTTCTACAGTTCATTGCTAGGATCTATATGTATCAGTGGTACTCTCTTTTAAGAGGGACGGCGTTATTTTTCAATTTCTTCATATTAAATGGTCTCCTTTATGTTTGATTTTTATGTTATGGGATAGTAGCTATCCGAGTGGGGAATATGATCAGATTCACACAACTCCACATCTTGGTAGATGATGCCTTCATTCGTAACGGTTTTTAGTTGGGTCGGATTGAGAATTTTGAATCTGAGCAAGTCTTTTCCAACATTAAGGGGATTCAACTGCCTTGTGCATCATTAATTGTGGTTTTTCTTAAAGGCATTCGATTTCCCTTTTTGATAGTAGACGTTTGGTAGAGTATGTTGTTTTCTCTCATTTAGAAGTTTGTGTGCTTTTAAGTTGTGCGTTAGGTGTCATCTCTAAAGGTAGCTTTAGTGGAGTGTTGTTTTGAGAGTGTTGCATGTGGGTTACATGGCTTCTTTGACAGTGACCCGACAATGGATGGAGAGGGAAACCTCTCCAAATGATTAAGCCTTAGAGAGGGCTGCCATTTTGGTAGAAAAAAAAATACCATCTCCTGGCAGTGGTTTGCAGTTTGTCATGTCTTCTCCTAAGTTTGCAATGGAGAGTTCAAAGAAGCACACTAAGACACATGACTCTCTTCAAAATCCATAGGTTCATTGAGCAAGGTATAAGGTTGTTAAGTCAACTACATGTTGGAAGATCAAAGATATTATGAGGGTTTGGTTCTCCTTTCTTGATAATTACTTATGAGTGTGTTATCTTACCTTTCATCAAGCAATTATACATATATGGAGATCACAAAAGCAAAAGACACAAGATATAGGCACATGCATGGGAAAAACGCCCCTCGAGGGGAAAACCCAATCAAGATAGTTATTCCTTTTAATAGTATTTTTTGAGACTCTTTACCCTAAACCAAGACCAGACTTCCCTCCACACCATGTCAGCCTCCAAGATCTTCGACCCCCTTCTAGCAACTTCGACTAGGAAGCAGCTCCTAGCAACAGTGAAATCTTAGGAGACTTCGATCTCCCAACCCAAACCACAAAACAGAGAGAGAGAGGCACCAAAAACTTGATTTCTTCTTCTCTAGAGACTCCCCCAAACTCGCACTTTTTTCGTCCTCTTGACAAGAGACTTCGCACTTCTCTAGCTCTTCTTGAGATATCGAACTTTCTTGAGAGTGAGTGATCCAAATGACTTCAACCTCCTTCAATGTATAAGCTTCAAGTGGGTCAAATGGGGGTCCTTATGCAGACTTGATCTTCTTTAGGCTGACATGATGTGGAGGACACATAATTCATATTTGGCTTGATACAAAACCTTTTTACATGATTTGAAAGCCCAAGAAGGGTCTCTTTGAATATACAATGACTCTATAAACTCAATATTAATCCTAGAGTCCACAATGGGGACTTTGACTAATATAATGATGACCCAAGCATGAAACCCATGCTTTAATAAGTTATTGTTACAATAATAAAAATTATTTTCTTTATTCTTTTGACAAGTACATTACATAATGATTCAAGTACATTGTTGAAGATCGAACATAGTTACATTTTCTCACACTCCCTCTTAACTAGGGAGGTATTCATAATGTACATATACAATGATAGATCTCAAACTATATGAAAAACATGAAGAACTTTTAGGCACTGCAATGCCATGGACTAGATTCCTGACTAGGGAAACCTGTCCAAGTGGGACTAAGGTGGACTCAAGCTTTCATCCCCTCTAGGTACCATTAGGCTTACTTGCTAACCACCAACCCAAAAATACATGTGTGTATCCAAAATAGAGCTCAATAAACAACACCACCTTTTCAATTCCAGGATTCCAGACATCAACATAGAGTGTTGGCCTGATGTCTCCTCGGGCAATGCTTCACTAGCAAAGCCTCAAAAATCTCTTCCATTTCCTTATTATCAATACAATCACCAATATCTACCGAACCCAATAGGTTCCTTATATATTCAAACTTCTTATTAGGAAGAGCCTTTGTCAGTATGTATGATACATGTTTGTCTGTCATAACATACTCTAACTTCACGATCCCATCTTGCACCAGGTTCCTAATAAACTGGAACTTGTTATTGATATGTTTCATCCTCCAATGAAACACGGGATCTCCAGACATATTGATGAAACTTTGATTGTCACAATTAACCACAGTAGGACCCAGAGACTTCTTGCACAAATCTGTCAGAATCTTTCTTAACCAAACAACCTCTTTTCCTACTTCACATGCAGCCACATATTCTTCCTTAGCACTACTCAATGCAACGGGATCTTGCTTCCTACTCATCCATGAGATCATAGCAGCTCCCAAACTAAAGCATCCTCTGGTAGTGCTCCTTCCATCAGTCTTATTGCCGCCCTAATCAGAGTCTATGAAGCCAATTAGCTTGACCTCCTTACTATCATACTTTAGGTAGTGATGTATAGTGCCACGAAGATACCTCAATATATGTTTGGTAGTTATCCAATGATCATGACGAGGCTCGAATTGAAATTGACTAAGAACGTTCACTACAAAACATATATCTAGCCTAGTATTTACCAGATACATCAAGGAACCCACCAACTGACAATATGAGGAAGGTTACACGAGACTAGAGTTGGAGCTCCTCAACTTCTTAAGGTTGGTGATCATAAGAGTAACCATCGGCTTGGAGTCCATCATCCCAAAATTCTGCAATAGCTTGATGATGTACTTTACTTGCCCCAAATATATCTACCCAGGTCTCTGCCATACTTCTAAACCTAGGTAGTAATGCATCAATCCTAGATCCTTCATCTCCAATTCAGTAGCCAACATCTTCTTGCATTCTTGAATCCTTCGTTCTACACCAGTGATGAATAAATCATCCACATATATTAGAATAATGATGGGTTCATTGTTCACGATCTTGATATATAGATCTAGATCAACAGTACTCTTCACGAACCCAATCTTGAGAAGATATGCATCCATTCTTACATACCATGCCCTCGATGCTTGCTTCAAGCCATATAGGGCCTTCTTGAGTCTGCAAACATGAGAGAACCTACTATTCACTTCAAATCCTTCAGGTTGTTCGATGTACACTTCCTCATCAATGGTTCCATTTATAAATGTGGTCTTAACATCCATTTGATGGATATTCCACCCCATTGTAGCAGCCAATGAAACCAATGATCTAATAGTAGTGTACCTTGCAGTAGGTGCAAATGTTTCTTCATAATCAATTCCTTCCTTTTGAGAGAAACCCCTTGAGACGAACCTTACTTTGTACTTGTCTATACGTACATCAGCATAATGTTTGATCTTATACATCCACTTCGATGTGACAATCAATTTGTCACCAAGTCTAGGAACAATTTCCAGAATCCCATTCTTCATGATGGATTGATATTCTTCATGCATAGCTTTAGCTTTCTTCCAAACCTCTTCATGCTCAGCTTCCTAGAATGTAGATGGTTCGGCTTCAATCAACTTTGTTATATATGCAGCATAACCAGAATACCTTTTCAGTTCCTTGCTTTCCTTAGAGGACCCTTTTGTAGCTTCATGTCCTTCAGCATCTTCTAATGTAGCTTTCAACCAATTTGCCTCTTCCTTGTGGTTGGGATAACCACCGATTGAATAGGCTCATTTGGTCCTTCTTCTTCATCATTTGCAGTAGAGTTCTCATGATGAACTTCATCTTCTTCAAATATGGGAACTTCTTCATCATCAAAATCAACAGGAATATCCTTTGTAAGCTTGATTCTCATCAAATATGACATCCCTGCTTACTTCAATGTATCTTCCCTCCTTTATGTAAGTTCTATATGTTTTTGAGGAAACACTATAACCAACAAATATTCCCTTGATTCTTTTTGTGTCCAACTTCTTCCGCTTGTCTTTCAGAACATAGATATATGTTGGACTTCCAAATATGTGGAAATGATCCACACTCAGCTTCTTTCCTATGAATACTTCTTCAGGTGTAGTATTATCAAGACTCTTATGAGGACTTCTATTTTGAACGTACATGCCAATCATCATTGCTTCACCCCATCAAAACTTCAGTAGATCTTGATCAAGGAGCATAGTTCGAATGCCTTCTTCAATTGATCTATTCTTCCTTCTAGCGAATCCATTTTGTTCAGGACGGTAGGGAACAATGAGCTCCCTCTTAATACATGCATCCTTACAATATTCAATTAATTCTTTAAAAGTGTATTCCCCACCATTGTTAGAACTAAGAGTCTTTATATTTCTTTCAGTTAGGGTTTCCACCTCAACCCTGAAATCCTTGAATTTATCAAATACTTCATCTTTAGTTTTGAGTAGGTAGAGCCACGTGTTCCTTGAATGGTCATCAATGAATGTTACATAATAGAGATGTCCTCAAGTGTTTTGTTAGACATGGGCCCGCATACATCAGAATGGATGAGATCTAATATTTCTTTAGATCTATATTCACTATGATGAAATGGCTTTCTTGTATGCTTTCCCAAAGAGCATCCCTTGCACACACCTTCATGATATAACTTCATATTAGGAATACCATGAACCAATTGACTAAGAGTGGGGATGACCCTATAATGAAGATGACCATACCTTCCATGCCATAGTTCAATGGGACTTATTTCCATGTGAACCAAATCTTGAGGAGATGGAGTGATAACCTGGTAAAGACTTCCTTCACGAACTCCAATAACCCTAGCTTTGTCAATACTAGAGTTCTTTCCCCATACCAATATTTTTTTATCAACAAAAGCAATCATTTCCCCTTTATCTTCTAAACAAGAAATAGAAAGTAAATTATTTTTCAAACCTAGAACATTTAGAATGCTATTGAGATGCAGCTTTGATCCATTATCCAGCTTCAATGATGTAGATCCCATGCCTCTAACAACATAGCTTTTGTTGTCATCAATTCCACCGCATGAGTGAATGACTCCTTTGATAGTGTGTGTAGTTTCTTGCTTTCACCTGTCATGTGTCTCGATGCTCCACTATCAATGATCCATGCATTGTCATCAGTAAGAGAACCTATAAGGGCAGCCAAGAATCCTTGACTCTTGACTTTGTTGAATAAGTAGTATATGGTCTTCTTGATCCATCTTCCAACACATTTGAAAACCAATCTTATGTACTTTATCATAGAGGGAGAATCAATGCCAACAAAGTGATCTTCAACTTCTCTTGTCCTTAGCTCTGATACCATGTTGGAAAATCAAAGATATTATATTAGGGTTTGATTCACCTTTCTTGATAATTACTTGTGAGTGTGTTGGCTTATTTTACTTATTTATTATCTTATCTTTCATCAAGCAATTATACATGTATTAAGATCACAAAACAAGAGACACAAGATATAGGCACATGCTGAGGCAAAACTCCCCAAGAGGGGAAAACCTAGTCAAGATAATTCTTCCTTTCAATAGTATTCTTTAAGACTCTTTACCCTAGACCAAGACCAAAATTTCCCTCCACACCATATCAGCCTTAAAGATCTTTGACCCCTTCCAACAACTTCGACTAGGAAGCAACTTCAAGCAACATGCATCTTCCGGCAACAGCGAAATCTTAGGAGACTTCGATCTCCCAACCCAGACCACGAAACAAAGAGAGAGAGGCACCAAAAGATCGATTTTCTTCCTCTCTATAACATTCCCCAAACTCGCACTTCTTTTGTCCTCCCAGCAATAGAGTTTGCACTTTTACCTCCTTGAATATATAGGCTTCTTGTAATTCAAATGGGGATCCTTAAGCCAACTTGATCTTCCTTAGGCCAACATGATGTGGAGGGTACATAATTCATATTTGACTTGATAGAAAACCTTTTTACATGACCCGAAAGCCCAAGAAGGGTCTCTTCAAATGTACAATGACTCTATAAATTGAATATTAATCCTAGGAGTCCACAATGGGGACTTTGACTAATATAATGATGACCCAAGCATGAAACCCGTGCTTCAATAAGTCATTGCTACAATAATAAAAATTATTTTCTTTATTCTTTTGACAAGTACATTACATAATGACTCAAGTACATTATTGAAGACCGCACATAATTACATTTTCTAACATTACAGAGTATCGAGAGTTAACATTCGGAAGGGATGTTACATCCCACAGAGTCTCCAATTTCACCAAGAGGACCTGTTATCACTCCAGGAAACTCTCCCAGGTTGCAGATCGGAGATGCCTAGTAACATGTAATCTTCAATATTGTTCTCTGAAAATTTGGAATAAATAATGGTTTGGATCAAGTCAGATAACCATTTCAGCTCTATTCTCACTCAAGACATGCATGAACACCCTCAACAACACAAGGCTTTAGACCACTAATGCTCAATAGTTTGTAGATTTAATGGATAGATGGAGAATACTGACAGTACCAGCAGATTGCATACATGAACATATGTGCATGGCTAGCTACAGGCAGAAAATGAGCTTACTAACTATACTGGCAGATGCATATATATTAACACATATAAATAGCTAGCTATAGGCAGCAAAGAAGCTTGCAAATCTAATATATCAAAGCAGAGATAAGATGACAGTTATCTGGCCTTAAACACAAAGAAAACTTGAACAAATTGTTCAAGTGCAAGCATAGAATAGCAAAGAGAATGGACATTGAACATATAATGGCAAAAGAAGCTTATATTGCTAAAATGCAGATGAGAAACTTGAATGAACAGAGGAGGAATAATCTCCAAAAGTTGAACCTCTATTACATCTTACTAATAGCTATTTATAGTTCTTTACAATGATGCTGAGCCTTTTGAGGCTTGAGAGGTCTTAATCTATCCCTCTGTCTCTTCAACTAATTGATTCCCTCAATAGGTAGCATGGTTCAGAGGTTTTTTCTTCTGAAAGAAGAATAACTGCATTCAGATATTTTGGTAGCTTGTTGCGCTATCTGTGCCCCCTGATATTTCTATTTCTTTTGGACAGCTGTGCTGTCTACTACATGATCTCTGTTGTCTTTGGCTAAGCTGTGTTGTTGATGCTCCATGATCTTGTTTGATTTGGCTATGTGTGTTGTGGCCCTTCCAACGATTTTAACAATTCATGCTTCTATTATAGCATAACAGCGTTGCCCCTATGGTGGACCTCTGTTGAAAACAATGTATATTTATGTTTTAAACAGAAAACATAGCCATCACTGCTAAATCTCGCCTTCTCTGTCCATTCAGACTTCAAAGGTCTTCATAAATGGTTTATTTACCCATCGGGTCTGCCCTTAGGGTTATCGCAAGTCGCATTCGGCCCTGTTCCTATGTTTTTTGTTAAACCATGAAAATACATGAAACACATTGAAAATGGCCCTCTTACGGATCTCAAATTTCATATATTTCACTTCCCAGACCCTTTCGAGTCTAGGTCATATCGCATATTGCCACTGCCAAGGTTCCTATGTATTTCGTTAAATAACGAAATATATGAAAAATGTATTAAAAATGGCCAAGCCACGAACTTCAAACATTATATAATATCATTCCTAAACCCTTTCGGGTCTGGGTTGTATTGCTATTAGCGTTGTCATGTCTTCCTTTGCATTTCGTTTAAACAACAAAATACATTAAAATACATTAGGAGTAGGCCTTCACGCAGACTTCAAATTTTATCAATTGTCGCATATAATTCCGTCGGGTCTGACAGATTGGGTCGCACATATTGCCATGCCTAGGCCCCACCCCTTGGTCAGCGCTGATAGCAATATTGCGATGTGATAAATCGCAATCGTGCGTCACTCGTTCGCCGGTCCTTTATATAACAGAACATATGGTCCTTGCCGATGTGACCTGCCGATCTGATCATCGGCAATCGTTGATCGGCGGTGTCATGTGCCCACCTTTAAACCTTCTTTGTGATAGCGCCGATTGTGATTAGTCATTTAGATCTGGTCCGTTGATCGGCCAGATCTAATGGTTGTTGTGCGATGCCTAGTTTAAGCCTGCGATAATGATTTTTCATGGTTTTAGAGTGTTTTGAGCCTCCCGATAGTGTATTTCTACCCTTCCAGGGGCTTTCCTCCTACGACCATTTCGACTTTGAACGATCCTTAAGAAGGTTTTGAGAAAATTTGGAGACTCTAAAAGGGCATACTTGGATCCATTTTTGGACCGTTTGCCCACAAGGCTAACACTGGCTCCCTCTGGGGATGAAAGCCTCCCTGTGAGGTTTCAAGAATTGCAGATCAATGCCTTTCCTGTAAAAAAAAAAAATTAAATCTTCCTTCTATTGCTCCATTGGGCATGGAGTCTATTTTGTAATGAAAATAAAAAACTGGAAAAACATATTTACGATGACAAGGTCTTCAAGCCTTAAACGAAATAAAGTTTCAAGAACCGCCCATTTACTGGGTTTCCAAAAGTATCTTCTCCTTCCAAACCTTTGCAGAATGAATGTATTGTTCTGCTGAACTTAAGCAATGACAAAAGGACCTGTCCATAAGGAGTCAAACTTGCAATAATTACCTTTCTTTTCCTTAAATGCATCCCATTTAAGCACCCAATCACTAACTTGGAAATTGTCCACTTTTGCCTTCTTGTCAAGGGTTTCTTTGATTTTCTTCTGATGAACCTTTGACTTCTCAACCAGCTACTCTCTGATCTACTGTAGTTCAACTAGGTTATTCATTCTTCTTACCATGTCATTTTCTTCATCTTGTTCTTCTTGCAAGAACTTAGCCACAGGGAGAATCAGCGGGATGGGGAAAACAACATTAGAACCATAAACTAGTTTAAATGGAGAATTCCCTATGGATTTTTTGATGGTAACTCAGTCAGCCCATAGTGCAAACTTCAGCTTGGAATCCCAGCGCTTTTTGTTGTCCTATAATAGCTTTTTGATTACCCTTACCAGGCTCTTGTTGGATGATTCTGCCAGGCCATTGCCTTGAGGATAATATGAGGTAGAATGCACCACCTGAATGCCCATGGATTCAATCATGTCCATCAATTCTTTTGCTTTGAAAAATGCTACATTATCAGTGACTAGTTTGGTTGGGCAACCAAATATAGTGAAAATATTATCATTCAATAACTTTATGACAACTTGATGATTGGCATTCTTAGTGGGTATGGTGTCAATCCACTTGGTGAAATAATCAGTGGCTACTAAGATCCATTTGTGTTGGTCCCTGGAATGTGGGTTGATCTTACCTATAAAGTCCAAGTCCCACTGTTGGAAGGGACCATTGACATGTATTGGCTTTAAGGGCAGAGATTTTAGTTGTTGTCTTCCTGCAAACCTCTGACACTTGTCACAATCTTTTATAAGAGAAAACACATCAGAGAATAGAGTAGGCAAATAACATCCAACCCTCAAGATTTTGTGAGTTGTGGTTTTCCAATAATGATGCCGTCCATATATGCTAGAATGGCACTGATGTATGACCTCCACAGATTGTTCTTTATCTAGACATCTCAAAAGGATTCTTGATGGGTCTTTCCAATAAAACAGATTTTATTAATGTAGACTGGCATATCTAAGTTTAATGGCACGAGCTTGACTTGAGCTAAGCCCGGGAGGGACTTCTAGCTTTTGCAAAAAATGAACTATGTTGTAATACCATTCACATGTGGCTAGATTTTCAGCCAAACATTGATTCTTCTTTTGCTCTTTTGCTACTCCCTTTGCTTGCTCATAATCTAAATTTAGACCCATGGAATTTATATCTAACAAGCTGCAATTTTCTTCATCCATAAGTTTAACCAAGCCCTGGCCTTTGACAAGCTTAGTGGGTTTCACCTCTATGTTAAACTCTATGAATTTTGCAATCCATTTAGCTCTCTTCCCATCAATATATGTCTAAGTTAAGACGTCCTTTACTGAGGTTGAAAGTACATATGTAACTACTTTGGAATGCATAATATAAATTCAGAATGCCTTTAAAGACTTTTTGAGAGCACAAGCTTGTTTTTCAATAAGGTCATACCTTAATTCAGTATCCCTTAAAGTTTTGGTGAAAAAGGCCACATGGTTCTCTATGCCTTCATCATTTTTCTGCCACAGAACTGTTGCAAGTGTATCATAAGAGGCAAAAGATAAGATGCAAAACTCCTTGGTGTAATCTGGGTTGATTAGAGTGGGAGCTTCCATGATAGCTTTCTTGATGGCTTCAAAAGAGCTTCTTGAAGCATCTGTCCATTTTATTTCTACTCCTTTCTTCAGCATGGAAGTGATGTGCTTTACAAGCTCTGCAAAGTTTGGAATGAACCTCCTTACAAAGTTAATCTTACCCAAGAAGGATTGAATATCCCTTTTTTACCTTGGGATGGACATTGTCTGAATGGCTTGAACCCTTGATGGATCAATCTTCACACCTTTAGCAGAAGCAATATGTCCCAAAAGTTTTCCTTCTTCTAGAGCAAACTTTGACTTCTTTCGGTTGAATGAAATTCCAAACTATCTGCACTTTAGGAATACCTTCTTCAAATGTTGTAAATGGTCTTTGTGGCTGCTGGAGAAGATTGTTATGTCATCAAGATAAATAACAACAAATTTGTCCTTCTCTCCCACGAAGGATATGTCCCTGTGAAGGCAGTCTTTTCCTGATCTTCAGGGTGTATAGCAATCTGATTGTAACCTGAAAATCCATCTAAGAAAGACATGACTCTAGCCCCTAAAACTCTTTGCAGCAAGTGTTCCATCTTGGGCAGGGGATAGTTATCTTTTTTAGAGCACTTGTTCAGATTCTTGAAGTTAACACAAACCCTGATTTCTCCATTTTTCTTTCTTACAACCACAAGGTTGCCTATCCACTTTGAATACCTCAGGGGAACTATGATTTTGGCATCCAACAACTTCTTTATTTCTTTCTCAATAAAAGGCAACAAGAGAGGGTTGATAGGTCTTAACTTTTGCTTAAAAGGGATGGTGTTCTTTTCCAGTGGGATCTTATGCTGAATGATGTTTGCGTCATAGGTTTTAAGATCGATGTATTCCCACGAAAAAATGTCAGTGAATTGCTTCATAAGGGTGCAATACTCGAAATTCTGGGTAGAGGACAAACGCGTGGACAGATTTATGTTTTTTGGATGGGCTGGGCTCCCTATATTATGTTTACAAACAACAAACTAATTTTCTGTTTTGGCAAGCTTATATGGCACATCGTTTTGGTCGAAAAGCTTCTCTAGAGGCACCAATCCTTTTGGTATGTGATTACTGGGTAGCTGGACGATGCTTCCTCGGTTGATCTCGCTTTTTAGCTTGGGTTGGCCACATTCTCCCATGGCTTCATTTTCCCAGTCGATGTGCGTTTCAGAAAATTCCTCCACGACTTGCAAAAACCTGTTAATTTCCTCATCGTCTTCAAAAACCCTCTAATATTTGACATTATTAGGCAGAGACTATCTATATTTTACCTGAACTTCATATGTTAATTTAGGAGGCAAAGGAGGAATAAACATGCTAGCAGAGACAGCAAGAGAGTCGAAAAGCTGGTTCTTCATTCTTGGAATATAAGAAATGCTGAAATCATTAAAAGAATGCTTGAGCCTCCATACCTCATCTCTGTATGCCTTTAGCCTTGGATGCTTAGCTTGGAAAGTTTTATTTACCTACTAAATAATGAGGTGTGCATCTCCAAACACTTTCAGGCCTTTGATACCCATTTCTTTAACAGTGCTTAAGCCCAGAATCAAAACTTCGTACTCTGCAATGTTGTTTATGACTTGGAAGGTTAATTTGAAAGATAAATGAATGTGTTCCTGTGTTGGGGACACAAGGACTACACCTGCCCCAGTAGCTTCCTTAGAGCAAGCTCCATCAAAGAACATGTCCCAAATCTGTGGGTTTTCTTCCTCTGTGATCTGGCAAACTGGTTTCTTGAGCTACATGGAGGCCAACTAGGATTCTTCAATATGAAGAATACAAGCTCCAAAATCAGTGTCAACCGCATATATGGAATGATTGGTGGGATTCTTTTCATCGCTGATTATATAAGCCAACTGTGCCTCTTTGTATAATCTCTTGCTCTCACCTCCAAAAACTGGGATAGTAGCATAGGACCGATCATTTTGTAATGATCCACCTAATCACTTGATCCAACCTCTGGAAAGTAACATGCCAAACTTGGGAGGTACATCTACTACCACAATATCCATCATCATGCTTTTCATAGGTAGCTGAGACAAAGTGATGGCTAGGTCCTTGATTAATCTTAGACATTTCATTTTCCTAGAGTCAAAAGAAAACAAGTCATGATAAGGCTTAGTGATGTCAAGGCTCAACTCATCCATGATAGCCTTGGGCATTAGATTATGGCTAGCTCCAGTGTCCAGAAGGCAGTTGTGAAGGATTTTATCATGAATATTCAGGGAGACATAGAACGATGGGGAGTTGTCTTCACAAATTTCAATCAATGGGCTGAGAATAACAGCTAGCTTATCATCTTGCAGATTTACATAGTCAATGGAGGATTGGATGGCTTTAGGCTCAAGGGCCTCGAGGATGGATCTTTTGAAGGACTCATTATTCACTAGTTCAATTAGAGGCATAGGTATTCTTAGCTTCTAAATTTCTGATTGAAAATTGAAAGGAAAATGAGACTTGTCAAGGCCTCTTACCTCGTGAGCTGGAGCTTTGAGGATGATGGGATCAACTGCCAGTTGTTTTTTCTTATTAGCTTGTTGTACTATAGGGACAATAGCTCTTGGAATAGGAGTTTCCTTGGCATTATTTATCTTCGACCTCAAATTATATCTTTGTTGATCTACAGTTTGTAGAATAGCTTCACCATCCCATTCTTGGCTGATTTGGTCATTGCATAATGACTTTTCATACGCAGTTGAGGACAAAAAGGAATCATTGCCTTTGTCTTCCAGACAATGGATCTCATCATCTTCTTCAAACTGCTCTTCTTCCATGACTGCATTTTGAAAAGGAGCCTTCACCCTTTGGTCTTCATTAGCATCTTTTTTTCTTTGCAAAATCTGCAACTGCTCATTTGTTCTCCTATATGGATTTGGATTTGGGTTTCTAGGAACAAAGGTATTAGGCAGTCTTCCTTTCCTTGGTTGCTACTCAACCTTCAATTTAGAGATTTCAGAGGCTAATGACTCGATCATTTTGGTCATTTTATCTGAAGATGATGAAGACTCGCCCCTCTGTCTTCTTCTATCAACATTTCCCTTAAGTTTCTCTGCAACCATGATGTTTGATTCTACTTCCAAGGCTGCATCCTACATGTCAGCCAAAGTAGCACATCGCCTCTCTCACAACAGTAGGCAGAAGTTAGAATCAACAACACTGGCATAGGTGAGTTTAGCAGAGAGGTAGTAGTAGGTTTTACTTCAGCTGGTATCTTGTTGTACATACGGTTAAACCTATTATTAAAATTAGACAGTGACTCACCACTTTGGCTCTTTAAGTTCCCAAACTTAGTGTGGTAGTAGATGAGATCCTTCTTATCCCCCAATGCTTTAGGAATGCATCATCTAAAGCTTCAATATCTGCTATAGATTTGGGGGTTAGTTCTCTGAACCATTTTCTAGCCTTTCCATCTAGGATTTGGACAAAGACTCTCATCCACACTTCATCTTCACTAATGTCCAGATTATTAGCATAGCTATAGAATGACTCAAGATGTTCTTTAGCAGTAACATCTTCAGTCCTCGTGAACTTAGGCCTATATTTCTGATATTCTCCAGTAAGCATGGCATTCAAAGGAGTGGGCAGTATTAGAGGTCCATACCTAGCAGCTATGATTCTTTCCATTTTGGTAGGTGCTTGTGGACCTGCCATAGTTGTGGTGGCTAAAAGAGTACTGGCAGTCTGAATGATAGAGGGCTAAGGAGTGACTAACAAGACTAAAGGACTATGATGGATAGGAGGTGAGGTTTCCTTTGGGCTTAAAGCAAAAGGAGAACCTAAAGAATAAGGAGCTTTATGAATCTCAGAGAGTTTTTCTTCATTGCTAGTATTAGATGTTATACTCTCAACATGTATTTGTTCTATTACAAGCCTTTCTTGAAGAGATATAGAAGATTGCTTAGGTTTACCTGAACCTGATGCTCCTTTTTGCAATACCTTTCTCTCTTTGATGATTTTTTCAGGGTCATGTATTGGGTCAGCTTGTAGCTTTTGAGAATTTCTCCAAGTATGTCTCACAAACTGAGCCAAGAGGTTCGGCCTCAAGTAGAGTCACCAGATAGATGATTACAACCAGAAAAGTGCCCAGACTTTTTTTATCATCAAATGTGGATCTATGTTGTTTCCTAGGGAAGCTAAGCTTCAGTTTCCTCCCCGGTAGTGGCGCCAATTATGTTATCAATCCAGGAAACTCTCCTAGGTTGCAGATCGAAGATGCTTGGTAACATGTAATATTCAATATTGTTCTCTAAAAAGTTGGAATAAATGATGGTTTGGATCAAGTCAGATAACCATTTCAGCTTGATTCTCACTCAAGACATGCATGAACACCCTCAAAAACACAAGGCTTTAGACCACTAATGCTCAATAGTTTGTAGATTTAATGGATAGATGGAGAATACTGACAGTACTAGCAGATTGCATACATGAACATATATGAATGGCTAGCTACAGGCAGCAAATGAGCTTACTGACTATACTTGCAGACGCATATCTAATAACACATATGAATGGCTAGCTACAGGGAACAAAGAAGCTTGCAATATAATATATCAAAGCAGAGATAAGATGACAGTTATCTAGCCTTAAACATAAAGAAAACATGAACAAACTGTTCAAGTGCAATTACAGAACAGCAAAGAGAATGGACATTGAACATAGAATGGCAAAAGAAGCTTATATTACTAAAATGAAGATGAGAAGCTTGAATGAACAGAGGAGGAATAATCTCCAAAAGTTGAACCTCTATTACATCTTACTAACAGATATTTATAGTTCTTTACAATGATGTTGAGCCTTTTGAGGCTTGAGAGGTCTTAATCTATCCCTTTGTCTCTTCAACTGATTGATTCCCTCAATAGGCAGCATGGTTTGGAGGTTTTTTCTTCTGAAAAAAGAATAACCGCATTCAGATATTTTGGTAGCTTGTTGCGCTGTCTGTGCCCCCTGATCTTTCTGTTTCTTTTGGACAATTGCGTTGTCTACTACATGATCTCTGTTGTCTTCGGCTAAGCTGTGTTGTTGATGCACCATGATCTTGTTTGATTTCATTGTGTGTGTTGTGGCCCTTCCAATGATTTTAACAATGCATGCTTCTGTTATAACAGAACAGCGTTGCCCCTATGGTGGACCTCTATTGAAAACAATGTATATTTCTGTTTTAAACCGACAACACAGCCATCACTGCTAAATCTCGCCTTCTCTGTCCTTTCAGACTTCAAAGGTCTTCATAAATGGTTTATTTACCCATCGGGTCCACCCTTAGGGTTATTTCAAGTCACATTCGGCCCTGTTCCTGTGTTTTTCATTAAACCATGAAAATACATGAAACACATTGAAAACAGCCCTCTTGCGGATCTCAAATTTCATATATTTCACTTCCCGAACCCTTTTGGGTCTGGGTCATATCGCATATCGTCACTACCAAGGTTCCTGTTTATTTCATTAAATAATGAAATATATGAAAAATGTATTAAAAATGGCCAAGTCGCAGACTTCAAACATTATATAATATCATTCCCGAACCCTTTTGGGTTCGGGCTGTATCGCTATCGGCGTTGTCATGTGTTCCTTTGTATTTCGTTTAAACAATGAAATACATTAAAATACATTAGGAGTAGTCCTTCACGCGGACTTCAAATTTTGTCAACTGTCGCATATAATTCCGTCGGGTCTGGCACATCGGGTCGCACATATGCCCGTGCCTAGGCCCCGCCCCTTGGTTGGCGCCGATAGCGATATTGCGATGCGATAAATCGCAATCGCACATCGCTCATTCCCCCGTCCTTTATATAATAGAACATATGGTCCTTGTCAATGCGACCCACCGATCTGATCATTGGCGATCGCTGATCGGTAGTGTCATGTGCTCGCCTTTAAACTTCCTTTGTGATAGCACTGATTGCGATTAGCCACTTAGATCTGGGTCGTTGCTTGGCCAGATCTAACGGCTACTGTGCGACGCCCAGTTTAAGCCTGCGATAATGATTTTTCATGGTTTTGAGGTGTTTTGAGCCTCCCGATAGTGTATTTCTGCCCTTCCAAGGGCTTTCCTCCTGCGACCATTTCGACTTTGAACGATCCTTAAGACAATTTTGAGCAAATTTGGAGACTCTAAAATGGCATACTTGGATCCTTTTTTGGACCGTTTGCCCACAAGGCTAACAGGACCCTTGTGGGTCGTTGGGAATTTCGACACTTGGAGACTAAGTTGATGAAGGAGTGGGTGGACTATGTGTGGGCACTGGTAATTTCTTATCTGCCCAAGATGAGTATTTAATGAATCACTAGTATTGTTTTCATTTCTTGGAAAGATGTGGAGCAGGTCTTTCAAAGGCCTTGGGTCTATGGGTGTTGTTTTTTGAGCTTGCGGGGATGGGATGTTAGATTTAACCCTTTGTTAGAAAAACCAAGAAGAAACTTAGCGTGGGTCAAATGGCCTAGGTTTCCTATCGAGCTATGCACTTTTAGGGCTATAAGGGACATTGGGAATGAGATAGGTAGGTTCATCTATCTAGAAGAAAAAATTCTAGTTGATGTGGACAAGAGGATGGCTTGAATTTTGGTTGAGGTAAATTTCTCGAGTGGACTCTTGACAGAGCTTCAGCTATGTTGGGAAGGGAATCTCCATAAGCAACGTATAAAATATTAGAGGATCCCATTTCATTGTCTTGCATGCCATGAGACGAGACACCTTATCAAGAGTTTCCCCTATCACATGAAGTGGGGCCACAAGTCAAAGGGTAGGCAAATGTCTTCACACCCTACTACAGACGTAAGTGACAAAGGGGTAACCTCATTGTAATCTACAAGCAAACATACATCAAGTACCAACACATGTTGCTTCTCTTTTTCACCAGTTATATGTCATGATATTCCACAGTTTGGGGATAACATTAATGAAGGAACGTTGTCTCCATCTTCTGGAGAGGATGTGGGTTTTGTACCATTTGGTCATCGTATTTTTGATGAAGCAATTGATGAGCTTAGGGTCAAGAACATATTTTGACCTCTCCATCACCCTTGTTCTTCTTCACCTAAGATTTCAAGCTCGGTACAACCTTATGGAGCCATAAGCAAGCCACAACCTCTCGATTTACAACCCTGCTTGATCATCCACTACCAACACTTGTTGAGTCTAGTCGGTATGTTGAACTTCGTAAAGAGGGACCCTTAAAAAGTACACTTATTATGGGTGTGCCATCACAACCTTATTCTCCTCATTTGGATGAGGATTGATCCCCCTATAAGACTTTCGATCCATTGTTACCATTGAACCCTTTTCTACCATGTACTCTGTATTGGGCACCAAATCTACTTATCTTTTCTTTACATTTTCACCCATCCTTTCATCCTTTTGCACTAATTGATATGCATTTATTATGATAAACCTATGAGGTAACCCTTCTTTCTAATGTCTTTTAGAATATTTAATTGATGAAGTAAAGTCATGCGGGTTTTGCCTATGCGAACTACTAAAACTTGTTATTTCCGCAGATTTTGGTGAACAGGTATTATCTTCACAACTTGAAGCAGCAGTCTCACATTCACAGCAGCTGTTCGGCAATGCTGTAACAGCATAACCAACTCGCAGCTGCTTTCAAGCCTATTTTGGATCTTTTCTGTTCTCACTCTCTCGGCAATTAGTTGTTGTTCTAAACTGTTGTATATTTTGGGCATTAGTTGCCAGGTTTTTGGGGAATATGTCATTCCCATGTATTTGTATAAAAGGGGTTTTATTCTTGTGCAAAGGGTTAGCCGCACAGAGACATATATTGTAACATCTCTTTTACATATTAATCGAATACAAGTAGTTTTGTTGTTCTCTTCCTAGCTGTGAATTAATGCAGCCCTGATCAGAGAGTTGGGCCCGCTCTTCTGATCAGGTGTTGCGTATTTCTTTCATGTGTGTTGTTTCATTTATTGTGTATTCATTCTTTATTGTTGTTACAGATCTCTATTGATTGTTGTGAATACCTTTTTAAGTTCTTCAATTTATTTCTAATTCCTGTTACAGCAATGCTTTGATTTCTTAGTCACGAATCCTTGGCTGATGTAAGATTGTAACATTTTTCCTGCATATACCCTGTATGTTACCTTGAAATTGTACACACCTGGATTGATGAATTAATGTGGAAAAGGGTTGAAAAGTTTATTCACACTTGGACACCAACAATTTAGCGTTGTTGCCGGGGAAGTCTAACAAGGTGCAAGACACGATCTGTATTGACCAAAGGATCAATCTCTCGTCTTAGGTATGGAAGTGCTACCCTACTCTAAGTCTTGAGCTTAGTATTTTTTATTTCTGTTGTTTTTCATTTTTTTGGTCGATTTGCTTGCTTTGGTTAACTATTCTGAATTTTTTTGAGTTGTTAAAACCCAATCTCTCGTCCTGGGGAGGGAATGGTCCTTTGACACCCTGCTCCAGGTCCTAAGCTTTAGATTTCCTTTAATGTGTATTCTTTTATTGTCTGGTTTCTTGTCCTGGGGAGGGAATGGTCTTTTGACACCCTGCTCCAGGTCCTGAACCCTAGATTTCTCCTTAGATGTTTTCTTTTCTTGTTTACTAAAAATCGATCTCTTGTCCTGGGGAGGGAATGGTCTTTTGACACCCTGCTCTAGGTCCTGAGCATAGTGATTTAATTTAGATGCTTCCCACTCACCAACTTACATGAACAGATACTCGAATAAAAGGGGTAGAGGAAAAGACCCGAAGAAAGGAGGATAGGATTTGGGAAGGAACACTTATATCCAGCAAATCATCGCAAAAGCTGAATCAGAGGCATCTTCTCGTGCTACTGTGAGGGCAGGGGCTCGAACAAAATCAGAGGGACAATCTGTTGAACAGCTAGTGCTATCCACAATATCTCCTGTTGATTCAACACAACAAACCCTTCCAGCAGCAGAAGAAGTATGTAACAGTATACCTGATGAAGGAGTACCACTGCTGGTGACAGTGGAAGAAGAAGTTGCAAGCAGAAGATCTAAGGGACCAGCCCATTCTAGTAGGGGAGAAGAAGTTGCAAAGAAGGGGTCTCAAAACTCAAGCTATTGTGATAGGGAGGAAGAAGTTGTAGGGGTATTCATATCACCACAGGATAAAGGGAGTATTGTTAAAGCAACTCAAACTTCTATGATAAGACCCCCTCCATCATTCCCTGCAAAACTTGTTGAAATCCCCAGTGATTATTGGAGGATATTCATGGCACCCACCACCTATACTATTGACTTCCCAGTTGGGGATCTTGGGACTGGTGCACCAACGAAGCCCATTCCCTTGACAAATTTCCTAGCTTTCATGGGCTGGCTTCTGAAGATCCCAACACATTCCAATTTGAATTTGATATTATATGTCGGGGATATGATTATATAACTAATGCTTAGAAACTGAAAATCTTTCGTGCTACACTAAAAGGGACATCCCTGCGATGGTTTATGGGTCTAGGAGGAAAGATTATCTCCACATGGGATGAGATGAAGACCTATTTCCTGGAGAAGTATCAGGATTACTGCAAATCTCAGGATATTAAGGAAGAGGTTTTTAAGTTCATGCAGAAAGAAGATGAGAACATGGAGGATTGTGTGGAACGTTTTAAGTACACATTACACAGATCAAGTCATTCTAACCTGGATAAGGACATTTTGAAATTTATCCTTCTCCAAGCCTTTCGAGAAGACTCTTTGGCGTTGTTAAACATAGTAGGAAAGGGAGATATATCAAAAGAGGACTTCGATACCATCTGTGAGCTATGCATCTAGTGCTCGAGGGGAGTTGCAAGGAATAGACAAGGAATTCGGTCAACAAAAGTTTCTGGTGGAGGTGTCACAAAAGCAGAAATAGGAAACCTGTTCGATAACTTAAGGACTAATATCTTGAGTACCTTGTCTGCATAGATGGACACATTGCAAAAACATGTTGGGTTGTGTTATATTCTTTCCACGACTTGCTCCACTAGTTAAATGGGGGGTTAGAGTGGGTGCGGATCCCCCCGTTCGTTGCGCCAATTGCATAGCGGGTGGGTCAAATGGGGGGCGGCAGCCCCCCCTATCTAGGGGGTTTGAGGGGGGCCAGTAGCCCTCCTCTATGGGGTCTGTGGCAGCGCCGTGGGGAAATTTTTTTGGACCATATATTAGGTTGGGCAGAACTACCTATGGTTTCGTGCATGGTTTTCGCACATGGTTTTGGACGCGATGGTTTTTGGTCCATGCTATTGGATGCTTCGGCATGTATAAATATGTATTGTAACATTGAAAGGAACATAATGAAAAATCAATCTAGTAGTCCCAGTTTTCGGATCCAGCGGAAAATTTCTGTGTATATATGTTTTATGTGTTATGCTCTTGAATTGTTTGATTTCTGTGTTTTAGAATTTGTATGCAAGTAATTTATGTACGGGGTTAAAACCTACAAAACAGAAATAGATGGAATTGGAAAAGACTATGGCTATATTTTGCCCGAAGTGCAGAAAGAAGCATCCATGGAGAGAATGTCCATTGAACTCCGTAGAAGAATGTGCGATCTGTGAGCTAAGTCATACAACAAGTTCATGCCCCTCCTTGCTAGGTCTGAAAACGGTTTTTCAAGGGACAAGCGAAGAAATGAACCAGTTGTATTTTATGGGATCCAAAAAGCCATGGCAATCTTGGCCACAAAATTTAAATCAAGGTATGTTTCCAGATCCATCTCAGTATTTCAATAATTTTAATATGGGTCCTCAGTCCATGCCTTATCCACCTATGTGGCCCCAATATCAGCTTCCACCCTGGCAGTAGTGGGCTCTTCAAACCAGTTTGAATGCTCCATGGGCTACGAACTGGCGTGGACCCTCTCCTCCTGGACATTTTCCCCAGTCAATGCTACAACAACAACTTTAGTTTCCCTCTAATACACCTCCTGGTAATCCGCCCATTCGCCCTCAACTTCCTATCCAACCCAATCCAAATTCTAATAATAAGGGGCTTAACAAGCTGACACACTTAACCTGCCTTCATACAGCATCTCTACTGCAGAACTTTATGAGATGAATTTGAGATCCGAGCGGGTAGTAGATGCTTAGCCCTCACTTGTTATTATTCAACAAGTTGGTAGTGAGGTTAAAGAACGAGAAATAGTTGAAGAGAAATCGAACCAAGCTAGTAAAAATTAGACATCTCCTCAACTGCTAATTACTCAAGAACACCGACTTGACCCGCCTTATCTTGAAAGATTGGCCTTGAGTAAACAAATCCCTCACGATGAGTTTGACTTGTTAGGGGAGTTACAAAATATGTTTCTTAAGATCCCCTATTACAAGCTATGAGGGACGTCCCTATATATGAAAAAACTCTCAGGGAATATTGTGCTAAAAATCCTAGAAAGAAACCAAGGGACCCACTCACTATTCATGTGATGGGAAAGCTATCAGATTTTATGATGGGAAAGACTATGCCTATGAAATATGGGAATCCCAGGAACCCCATTCTAACTATGCAAATTAATGGAGTGGAAATTCCAAATGTGCTGGTAGATTTGGGTGCTGCTATAAATGTCATTACTGCTGAAGCTATGTATACATTGGGTCTTTGAAACCTGAAACATACACCTATTGTGTTAGAGTTGGCAAATCGATCTACAATCAAACCGGTGGGGAAGTTCGAAGACATTACAATCTTAGTTGATTCATAGCATTACCATGTGGATTTCCTAGTGCTGCAAACGCAATCCCCAACTGGTGGCCATCCCCTGATTCTGGGAAGACCGTGGTTGGAAACCGCAGATGCTTACATTGGGTGTCATTCTGGGAATATGGTTATCTCAAATGGGCAGGTTACTAAAAACCTTGTGTTATACCCTCCTGCAGAACCTAGCCCATCAGTGAAGCCATCTAGTCACAAGAAACCTTTACCAAAGGAAGAGTCTGAATCTGAGGATGAGGAATTAAGACCAGTTCTTACTATTGGACAGGCCCTTCAGCTGAAAACGGAAATAGAAGATGACACAATTACCACTTTCATTAGTGACCCTTGTTCTGTTTCATATTCGAATCAGCGAATTCTAGAATCTATCTTGAGCTATGAAATGCAGGAAAATATTGAAACAATAGATGGATTTGAAGAACTACCTACAACTGTGTCCCATGACAGCATTTCTGTAGAGATAGAGCCAGGAAAGACCCTAAATATTAATCCAAATCTATCAGAATCCTAGACAAAACAGCTTCTAGATGTTCTCCAAAAACACAAAGAAGCCTTTGCCTGGGACTGTATCAACATGAAGGGGATTCTTGCCAACCTATGTACCCATCATATATACATCAAAGAGGATTGTCATTCTATGAAACAACCTAGAGGAGAATGAACCCTGCTCTGAAAAACATTGTCAAGGAAGAACTTCAAAAGTTGATGGATGTAGGATTTATTTACTGCATTTCGAAGAGCCAATGGGTTTCCCCATTGGTAATTGTTTCCAATAAAAACGGTAAATGGAGGATATGTGTAGATTACAGAGAATTAAATAAGGCAACACAGAAATACCATTTCCCTTTAGCATTCATTGATCAAGTCTTGGATACTTTGGCCAGGAAGGAGTTCTTCTCCT
Organism: Pinus tabuliformis; assembly: GCA_031772625.1. Taxonomy (NCBI): domain Eukaryota; kingdom Viridiplantae; phylum Streptophyta; class Pinopsida; order Pinales; family Pinaceae; genus Pinus; species Pinus tabuliformis. The sequence goes on along the minus strand of CM062819.1, from coordinate 1,135,221,500 downwards.
TCCTCGACGGATTTAGTGGGTACAACCAGATTCAGATAGCTCTCGAGGATCGAGATAAAACCACTTTCATGTGCCCTTGGGGAATTTTCGCATACTGAGTCCTTCCATTTGGTCTCTGTAATGCACCTGCAACATTCCAAAGGGCAGTTTTAGGGATTTTCTCTGATCTGGAAGATGACAGTGTTGAGATTTATATGGATGATTTTACTCCATACGAGAACTCATTTGAAGAAGAGATGGAAAATCTGGAAAAAGTTCTTGAAAGATGTAAATGGGTGCATGTCTCTTTGAGTACAGCGAAATGCCACATGATGATGGAGGAGGGAATAGTCTTGGGACATTTACTTTCAGCTGATGGAATTCTGATAAATCCAGCTAAGATAACGGTAATATTGCACTTCCCAATACCCAAAACACCCACATAGGTACGTAGCTTTACTGGTTGTGCTAGTTTTTACAGGCACTTTATAGAAAATTTTGCTAAAATAGAACATCCACTTTTTCAATTGCTAACAAAAGATGTAGATTTTGTGTGGACAGATGACTGTGATGCATCCTTTGTGGAGATCAAGGAACTTGTTTGTAGGGCTTCAATCCTTCGAGGACCAGACTAGACATTACCATTTCATATCCATGTTGATGCCTCTCATACAGCAGTTGGGGAAATTTTGGGACAGCAAGTGGAGAAAGTGCCATATGCAGTTTACTATGTTAGTAAAAGCTTGGCTCCTGCTGAGTTAAACTACATAGTGACTCAAGAAGAATTCCTTACTGTCATCTATGCCATCAAGAAGTTTCGGCATTATATTACCGATTATCCCACCTTTGTACACATTGATCATGCAGTAATCAAGTGTTTGATGAATAAACCCATTACTCCTAGTCGTATTACAAGATGGCTTTTGTTACTTCAAGAATTTGACATCACCATAGTAGATAAACCAAGAAAGGACAATGTGGTTGCTGATTTTCTGTCTAGACTAGATAATAATGTTGAAGGTACACCTATAGAAGATAACTTTCCAGGTGAGCATCTTTTTGCAATCTTTGCTAACACTTCGTGGTATGCAGATATTGCTAACTATCTTGCTACAGGGAAAGTACCTCACCACTTGTCATACAGGGAACAGCGGAAAATAATTCATCATAGTACCCGATATTCATGGATGGCAGGATACCTTTTTCACATAGGGGTTGATCAATAGATTTGGCTTGTGTATTTGAGGATGAAATTTATGAGATATTGAAAGCTGCCCATGATGGCCCTTGTGGAGGACATTTTGTAGATAAAAGAACAGGCCACAAGGTGTTTCAAATGGGATATTATTGGCCTTCTATCTTTTGGGATGCTTGAAATTATGTTCGAAGATGTGACAGTTGTCAATGCATGGGGCAGCCTGGAAAATCGGATGAAATGCCATTGCAGCCCCAAGTAGTCCTCAAACCTTTTGAGAAGTGGGCAATTGATTTCGTTGGACCTTTTAACCCACCTTCTCATCAAAAGGTTCACATTCTGGTCTGCACTGATTATGTGACTAAGTGGGTGGAAGCCAGAGCTATTGCGAAAGCAATGGAACAAGTGGTTGTAGATTTTCTTTTTGAAGATATTTTTGCTCGATATGGTACTCCAAGGGAGATTGTTTCAGATGGAGGGGCACAGTTCACATCCCACATGATAGCAAGGCTTATGCAAAAATATGGGGTCAAACACAGGGTGATAACTCCTTACCACCCCCAGGTGAATGGACAGGTAGAAAGTATAAATAAGGTATTGGAAAATATCTTGACAAATCTGTAGCAAGCCATCGTCGGTATTGGTCTCAGAAACTTTTGGAAGCTCTCTGGGCATATAGAACAACATGGCAGAACACAACCGGGTTTTCACCATTTGAGTTAGTCTACGGGAAATCCCCCTTGTTTCCAATAGAATTTGAGATCACCATGCTCAGAACAGCGTTGGAAGTAGGATTAGACTTATCAGAGGCTCAAAAACACCAGCTGGAACAGCTCAATGAGTTAGATGAAATACATTTAGTGTTTGTTCAGAAAACTACTGCTATTCAACAACAGATAATGAAATGGAACAATAAATTTATTAATAATAAGTTGTTTCGTATAGGAGATTGGGCACTGCTCTATGACTCCCGTTTTAAATATTTTAAAGGAAAGCCTTGCACTCGCTGGATGGGACCCTATGAAGTGGATGTTGTGTTTGACAATGGAACAATCATATTGGTTACAATAGATGATACTTGTACTTCCTTCTTAGTAAATGGACATCGTCTAAAATTATACCACTGTCCAACTTTTGAAGATGCCTTCATCAAACATCTCTCTGATAAATCTAATTTGATAGTTGTTGGTCCAGAGAATGTCTCCTCTACATTCTCTTCTTAAAAAAAATGTATCTATATATATATATATATATATATATATATATATATATATATATATATATATATATATATATATATATATATATATATATATATATATATATATATATATATATATATATATATATATATATATATATATATATATATATATATATATATATATATATATATATATATATATATATATATATATATTGTTACTACTTACTTGTTTGTCTTTTTCAAAAATAACGATCAAAATTTGATGATGAGGAGCTGACAAAAAATTTCCAAGTAATAGTTGATGATGTTACTCCACTGATGTTGTTAGTCTATCGGTGTTGTTACTTCACCACTACTATTACTCCTGAAAAATTTCTAAGTGTCGATGGTGCTACTCTGCCACCGTTGTTACTCTTGAAAAAAATTTTAAGTGTCGATGCTGCTACTCCACCACTGTCGTTACTCCTGAAAAAAAAATTAAGTGTCGAATGTTGTTACTCCACCGTTGTTGTTACTCCGCTGTCGTTGTTACTCCACCGTTGTTGTTACTCCATCGATGTCGTTACTCCGTCGTTGATGTTACTATGTCGGTGTTGTTACTCTGCCGGTGCTATTACTCCACCATTGTTACTCCACCGGTGTTGTTACTCTGTCGATTACTCTGCGGTTACTCCACCGCCAAGTAGGTCGCTAGGTACGTCTTTGTTGACTCCTACGGATTCAATTAAAATATTCCATCGATGAGACATGTACGTGCCGCGGATAGCTACATTTGAGTTTGGGGGGGGTCCCATCATGAATAAACGACGACATATTTAAAACCATAATAATGACATATCATTATTAAATCTGGTGTGAACGGTAACCCAAAAATTCCTTGATTTCGTAATAATTACTTCGATGCATTGGAATTTGAATTACGTACGTCCAATAACCAATCAGTCTTTTCCAATACATTCGAATTAATCACTGTAATTATTTCATCATATTACCATGATTTTCCATTATTCTTTATGTTTTTCAAAAAATTACTGGTCTCTTTCATCGGTTTTTACCCCGCGCTCCACATGTTGTCACCATTGTTGTTAATGTTGTTGTTGCTACTTTCTCCCCAACAGCCGACTGCGTCCAGCTGCTGTTAATGTTTCCACATCAATGGGTGGGTTGGTTGTGCGTCACGAGCCGGTGAATACCACCTTGGTCGGCAACAATAGAGAAGTGTGGTAGATTTTCATCAATGCAAGTTAGGATGTTTATTTTAACAGGTTGCAGGGATTCGACAAAGGGATTGCAGTAGAATTCACACTCAATTTGAGTGAAGACAGCTCTCGGTTCCAAGGGATAGAAATCCTTGTCACAGAGGAAGTTATTGCAGAAGTTAGTGGATTGCCTCGGCAGGGACAAAGCTCGTTTTCACGAAGGACTTCCCTCCCGGAGTTGCCTGAAGCATTTCTATAGGCTGACGAGAGCGTTGTCCAAAAAGGCCAGGGGTATGATCAGAAATCATTACCGCATCTGTGGGGCGATGTTGTAGGTTTTTTAATGAAATACATAACTTGGGAAGGACGGTACACCACTGTATTCAAGTATCATTTCAGGGTGTTAGCTTGACTTCGATTTCCACAGTCATGGGTCTTCTCATTGAACATGCCTTTCTTTTTTCTGAAGAGCCTCCAATTGATGGCGCAGTCTGCTCGGCATTCGCAACAGGTTGCAGCAGTCATTACCAACCATGGGTTGGTTTGATTACTAGTTATGCATGCATTGGCCCGATTTCAAATTTCATGGGCAACATTCTAGGAATCGACAAAAGAAGAGATAGCAGCTACTATAGTTGCTAGAGAGGAGGAACCGGAGAGAATGGAGGGGGAACCAGCAAAGGATGAATACATAGACCAAGAAGAGCCTGAAGAGATGGAAATGGGAGAAGAGGAACCAGAGCAATAAAGGGAGCTTGAAGTGGAAGAAGCAATCGAGGTTGTTACACAAGAACCAGCATTGACTGTGGAGCTGATGGAAGAGGAAACACTGGAGCAAGAAAGGCTTGAAAAAGAAGAAACTGTCAGTGCCACATCTGAGGCTGTTACACAAAAGCCAGCCTCGAATGTGGAGCCAATGGAGGAAGGAATTATGGATACGATGGATGGGATTGACACGGTGATACAAGAATCCACCTTTATTAATGACATGCCAGAGGAAACAGTGCCAGCACCATATGTTCAAGAAGCATCAGATACAGGTGATGGTGCCACACAAGAACCACCACCTACCCATCCGGTCCCAGAAAATGTGGAAGGAATAAATCCTGAGGTTGACACTGCCCCACAAGAACCTATGTCAACTGCAGGATAGGAGTTAACATAGGAGGGAGCCTCGAGCCAGAGAAGAATTGTTGTAGGAGAAGGGAAGGAACTTGAGGTCACAAACAAAGTTGGTATAGACCTGGGAGAAAACATATTTCAGTCTCCTTTTTGTGCCTCCATTCCAAGAGGAGAAAGAGTGTCTCGTTCTCCCCGACGCTCAGAAAAGGAGGTTGTTGTCCCTCCCATTTTAAAGTTTGATGGGTCAGTTAAAGGTCTGGCCGTTGTTATTTTGTTGACTGCTGATTCTTAGCAAGGCCATTCCAAAGAACAGAGGGAGGAGGAACACCCCGCAAAAGAACAGGAACAACAAGTGGATGAAGAAGGTGATGTTCAGGAAACAAATGCCCTAGAGCCTAGAAGGGAGGAAGAAGTGAATGCTTCTAAAACAAAGGAACCGGGCAGGGGAATCCCAGTTGAAGTGTCGGTGGATACTCCTCTGATTGATCCACCACCTGTTGAACCAGCTCCAGAGCCGGTTGAGTTAATTGTCAAAAAGGAAGCAATTGCTCCCGAAGAAGAGGGACTAAGTAAGGAGGGCTCGACGGATGAACCAATGGGTACTCTTCCGAGTAATCCACCACCTGCTGAACCAACTGCAGGGTCGGTTGAGTTGGTTGTCAAACAAGAGGTGATTGCTCCCGAGAGAGAGGAACTAAGGGAGGAGAACCTAACAGATGGACAAGTAGCGATCCAAAATGGATCTTGTATCAAACATCTAAGTCTAAGTCGTCATAAGTGTTAACTATCGGAAAACACTGTCGCAGAGGAAAACACTAAAGAATGGTGGAAACCCAAGTAAAGTAAGGTTGAAGTAACATTGCACCGGAGTCGTCAGATCGGCGAGATCAACAGCCCAGATTAAATCGGGATATCGCATCAGGAGAGGCTAGTGGAGTATATCAGAGTCATCCTTATGGGAAGTGTAATCAGCGATCTAGCGACATAACGTGAGTCATCGGATCGAGCGCACAGATCCAACGGTGGAGATCACATTATCACATCACAATATTTCCAAAGGGAGGACTTCACACAAGCGGACCCGAAGGATCTATGAAATAAAACAGTGAAGGATTTGAGTTCTGTGGTAAGCGATATTTCGGGCGGGATTCAGACAGTAAGAAGTATTGGGGAGGCTCTGCCCAATTCCATACACTAGCCGACATGTAGCACATTGTAGGAGAGAGAAAACCATTTTTTCGGGCGGGTAATCTCCGTGCACGTAAGCCGCCTGAAATGGATGTCAGCCTTTGGATTGGAAGATTGTGGATCGACGGTGGGCTTGTGACAACAATAAAAGGCGGACCCGAGAGGATTATAGGGCGGACTTTATATCATTTGAAGTCTGGCTTTAATGTTGCAGTCGGGTTTTTCATTGGTTTTCAATGTATTTCCGTGTATTGTTGTGTATGAACGAAATGTGTATTTTCAGGGATTTTCACGCACACCCAAAGAACCTTCCGTTTGTAAGCAGTTACCCTGTGCTTTAAGCGTTTTGCAATGATCGTTTAAACACTTAGCAGGGAGATGAAGGGACAGTGCCGGGAGACAGAGAGACCAAAATGGAGATGAACAGATAGCGCCAATAAGCTTAAAAATCCATCCCATAACAGAATAGAGACAAGTCGGAGTTCAGAGATAGAGGGGAGACAGAGAGTCAGAGAAACACACAGCTACGAACAGTTGATCAGAGGCACTAAGAGGGAGAGTCTGTGCACTCTTTAGACTTGAGGTTTTCGAGTGAAATCCCTATGTAATATCATTGTTGTTGTGTTATGGCTCTGATTGAGCTCACACCTATAAACTCTGCTCTTGAAGACATAATATAGAGGTCGACACTGAAAGTTGGACCAGGAGACGTAGCCAGGAAGTCTGGTGAACTCCTTGATTATTTGTTGTGTTGATGTGTGTGTTTATTATGTTTTATAACTGTTCATTGCCTATATTATTCGCAATCTTTTCGATCCATTGCACTAAATAATATAGGCATTCCTGCACATGACTCTGTAATACCTTTTCTCCTTAATTTAATATCCAATTTCAGATCAAGTGGTATCAGAGCATTTGGTTTTGGTTTTATTAAGGTTAAACAAGCTTGTGTTGGATTTTAAATTCTAGCTAGATTAAAGCTCAGACTAGGAGAAGGAGAACTTGTTGAGGCTAATCCAGAGATTGGAACAGTCTATTCTCAAAGGAGAATGGCAGAAGAAGCTCCATTGAGATCAGAAACTCAATTTATAGAGAGTTTTAAGACACTCCAAGCCATGGTGGAAGAGATGTATCTGGAATTTAAAAAGGGTCGAGGTGAAAACACTTCAACACCTAAACCAGACAAAGGATCAGAGGAACCTTTTATAGTTTCCCCTCCAGAAGGCAAAGGGAAAGGGGAAATGCCTCCTCCACCATCTCTTCCATCATCACCTTCGTCATCCTCATCATCTTATAGCTCTTCTAAGAAGAAGAAGAAAACTTCCTTAATCAAATTAGATGTAAAGTTTGATTTGCCAATTTATGATGGAAAAATCAATGCAGAAAAGCTAGATAATTGGAGAAGACAAATTGATGTATATTGCAGGGTACAAAATGTTGATTCAGAAAGAAAGAAGATTCAGCTGGCTAGCCTTCGACTTGGAGGAACTGCACTAGTATGGTGGGAAGGCAAGACACAAGCTGATCTACAAAAAACATGGTAAAATCATTTCTACCTAGAATGAATTTGTTTCTGCTATCAAAAAGCAATTCTATCCTTTAGCTTACATGCATCAAGCAATGATGAGTTGGAAAACTCTTCGTCAGTTGAAGGGTCAAAGTGTACAAAGTTATACTCAGGGATTTAGAAAGAGAGCTTTAACTCTATGTATATCATTAGATTCACCTGAGACTTTATTGAAGTATATAGGTGGTCTTCATAGCTATTTAAAACATACTATTCTCATGTTTAATCCCACTAGCTTAGATGATGTATCAGTTTAAGCCACACATCCAGAAGCTAGAGGTAAGAATGTAAACGCAGAGGTTGGGAAATCATCTAAATATTCTCTAAGCAATAACAAGGAAAAAAAGAAACTGAAATGGAAGGAGAGGAAAGCAAACTTTGTAGATAAGGATAAACCTTCATGCACTCATTGTCAGAAAGGAGGACACGATGAGGCACATTGCTAGTCTTTGCATACATAACAAAAACTTAAGAAGTTCGGTGGAAAGAAGAAAAAGAATGTTGCTACTATTCAGTAGGACTTGGGATCAGATTCAGGCAATAAAACAACAGTTACAGCCACAGGTATTAAAGGTAAAGATTCTGAAGCATCCACAAGTAATTCTGCACAATCTATTGATAATGAAAATAATGAGAGGGAAAGAAATGAGCTTTTTCATATTAGAGTAATTTCCAAGCACAATAAGATTGATATTTTATTTGATAGTGGATCACAAGTAAATTTGATTTCTGAAACAATTGTAAAGAAGTTGGGATTACAAATAAAACCTCATGAGAAGCCATATCCATTAGGTAGGGTGTGTGATAAAACAAAGCTACAAGGAACGAGACAATGTAAACTTAGGTTTGCTATTGGATCAACATTTGTAGATAAGGATGAGTTAGATATAGTTCCATTGGATATATGTGGTATTGTTTTGGGAAGGCCATACTTGTATGATAGGAAAGCTATTTTCTATAGAGTTGAGAATAAGTATCAACTCACTAAAGATGGAATAGAATACATTGTAAGAGCTCATAAACTCAAAGATAGCTATTCTCTCATAAACTCAGGACGGATGAAAAGAATTGTGAATTCAAGTAAGCAATTCTTACTAATGGTTGTAAAGGCAAAGGATCCTGAAAAATCCAATGCATTTGAAGGCTATGATTCTAAACAGAAAGCCGATGTAGTTAAAGTTGTTTCAGAGTATGATGTTCTATTTCAAGAACCTAAAGGTCTGCCACCCAAGCGAGAAATAGTACATGATATTTATTTGCAGCAAGATGCTCCATTGTCTAACATTGGAATGTACAGGTTGTCAGCGTTAGAGAATGCAAAGATAAAGAAGCAGGTACAGGAGTTGCTCGATAAAGGGTTTATACGACCAAGCACATCACCATGTGGATCTCCAATCGTGCTGGTGAGGAAGAAAGATGGTTCGTGGAGAATGTGCATTGATTATAGAGCACTAAATAAAATAACGATCAAGAATCATTATCCTCTTCCTCGTATTGATGATTTATTAGATCAATTGAAAGAAGTAGTTTACTTTTCTAAGTTAGACTTGCAAAGTGGTTATAATCAGGTCAGAGTTGCAGAACAGGATGCATGGAAGATTGCTTTCAAGACAAAGCAAGGACTTTATGAATAGTTGGTTGTCTTTTGGCTTAACTAATGCTCCTGCTACATTTATGAGAGTTATGAATGATGTACTCAGACTATTTATTGATGACTTTGTAATTGTTTATTTAGATGACATTCTTGGTTTTAGTAAGACATAGGAAGACCATGTAAAGAATGTAAAGCAGACTTTAGATGTTTTAAAAAGAGAAAATATCTATGTAAAACTGTCAAAATGTGAATTTGGCACAGCATCTTTAAAGTATTTGGGTTATATTGTAGGGGGTGGTGAATTGAAGATATATCCCTCTAAGGTTGAATTCATTGTGAACTGGCCTAAACCCAAATCTGCGACAGAGGTTAGGAGTTTCCTAGGGGCAGCACAATACTGGAGAAGGTTTATTGCTAACTTTTCTTTGATTGCAGCTCCATTACATGCTTTAACGGGATTGAAATAGGTGTTTAAGTGGGGAGGCAAATAGCAGATTGCCTTCGACACCTTAAAAGAGAAAATCAATACAACACCAGTACTAGCACTGCTAAATCTTCAACATCCATTTGAGATTGAGACAAATTCCAGTGACTATGCCATGGAAGCAGTGTTGATGCAATACGAAAAACCCATATGCTATCATTCTGAGACATTTTCTTTTGCAGTAGTTAATTATCCTACATATGATAAAGAATTGTATGCATTAGTACAAAGTGTGAAAAATTGGAAACATTACCTAATGGGTAAAGAAACAATCATACATACAGATCATCAACCACTTCAATATTTGCACTCACAAACTAAAATGCAACAATCAAGACATTATAGATGGATGGGTTTTCTACAGCGATTTCATCTTTTCATCAGATATAAGAAGGGCATACACAATAAGGTTGCATACATGTTATCAAGACCAATCATAAATGCATCTACTATACTTAAGTATAACTCAGCAATGCATGAAAGTTACATTGAACAATATGCTCAAGATGTAGATTTTAAAGATGTATATGCAACTTTAAGTCATGGAAAGCAAGTAGAAGAATTGAATTATTATGTAAAAAGCCAACTCTTATATCATTTTGGAAATTTATGCATTCCACAAACTGAAAGAGTTAACATAATTCAAGAGGCACATACTTCTCTCATATCAGGTCATTTTGGTGTAAGTAAAACAGTTGCACAATTGCAAAGGCTCTGTTATTGGCCAAGAATGTGTGACACAGTTTCTAGATATATCAAAGGGTATAATATGTGTGCTACAAGCAAGCCCAATAATAGGAAATTAGGCTTGTACACTCCACTTCCAATTCCTTCTCATCCTTGGGAAAGTATTTCCATGGATTTTGTTGGGGGATTGCCAAAATCTAGGAAAGGTCATGATTATTTGTATGTTGTTGTGGATAAGTTCAGTAAAATGTTTATTTTTATACCACGTAACAAGCAGGTTATAGCTGAACAAACAGCAAAGTTGTTCTTTCAGAATGTATGGGTTCATTTTGGGTTACCCACTTCTATTGTATCTGCTCGAGATTCTCAATTTGTTGGGAAGTTTTGGTCAAGTTTATGGGATTTGATGGACACCAGGTTGAAGAAGAGCACAACATTTCATCCACAAATAGATGGTCATATAGAAGTGGTCAACAGGACAGTGATCCAGTTGCTCAGAGGCTATTGCAGCAAGCATCCCAAGCTTTGGGATGAGCATTTGTGTTATGTGCAACATGCTTACAACCGTGCCAAGCACTCTTCTACTCAGAGATCTCCTTTTGAGACTTGTTTTGGTTTTATACCAAAGCCTCCCTTGGATTTTGTCTTTGGTAAAGACATAGCAGTTCATGGACATAGTGATGTGGACAAAGCAACCAAGTTCATTGAACAAATCCAAGAAATTCACTAGGTAGTACAGGAACAACTAGAAAGAATTCAAGCCAAATACAAGGCAAGACATGGCAAGCATCGAGTTGAGCATATTTTCCAAGTTGGTGATAAGTCTGGCTGTACATCAGCAAAGAAAGAATGCAAGGTGAAGGTAAGAAGCTAAAACCAATAAGGTATGGACCTTTCAAGATACTTGATAAAATTGGTGAAAATGCTTTTCGCCTTGATTTGCCAGCTTATATGCAGATCTATTCAGTCATTAATGCAAAAAACTTGAGATTGTATGAACCTTCATTGATTGAAGACCCTGAAGAGGAAAGTCAGTTGCCTTCTATTGGGGATTTTTTGCCTGAGTATCTCAATGAGTTACAGGAGCACACAGTTCTAGATAAGAAGGTAAGAACTACGCATCAAGGGGATGTTGAGTACCTGAGAGTGGGACTCAAAGATTCAAATCCAAGTAAAGCATGATGGATAGAAGTTAGACAGGTGAGGGAGCAGTATCCTCACTTGATCGATGCCTAAACCCAACTTTTGGTGGTCCAAAAGCTTTTTAGTGGGAAGGTGTGATCCAAAATGAATCTTGTATCAAACCTCTAAGTCTAAGTCTTCATATGTGTTAACTATCGGAAAACAATATCGCAGAAGAAAACACTAAAGAATAGCGGAAACCCAAGTAAAGCGAAGGTTGAACTAACGTTGCACTGGAGCCATCGGATCGGCCAGATCAACGACCCGAATTAAATCGGGATATCGCATCAGGAGAGGCCAACGGAGTATATCGAAGGCAGCCTTATGGGAAGTGCAATTAGTGATCCAATGACATAACGTAAGCCGACGGATCGAGTGCGCAGATCCAATGGTGGAGATCACATTATCGCATCGCAATATTTCCAAAGGGAGGACTTCACACAAGCGGACCCGAAGGAGCTATGAAATAAAACAGCGAAGGATTTGAGTTCCGTGGTAAGCAGTATTTCAGGCGGGCTTCAGGCGGTAAGCAATATTGGGGAGGCTCCGCCCGATTCCATACACTGGCCGACACGTAGCATGCCGCAGGAGAGAGAGAACTGCTTTTTTGGATAGGTAATCTCCATGCCCATAGGCCACCCGAAATGGTTGTCAACCATTGGATTGGAAGATTGTGGATCAACGGTGGGCTGCCGACAACAATAAAAAGCGAACCTGAGAGGATTATAGGGAAGTGAAATTAGTGATCCAATGACATAACGTAAGCCGACGGATCGAGTGCGCAGATCCAATGGTGGAGATCACATTATCGCATCACAATATTTCCAAAGGGAGGACTTCACACAAGCGGACCCGAAGGAGCTATGAAATAAAACAGCGAAGGATTTGAGTTCCGTGGTAAGCAGTATTTCAGGCGGGCTTCAGGCGGTAAGCAATATTGGGGAGGCTCCGGCCGATTCCATACACTGGCCGACACGTAGCATGCCGCAGGAGAGAGAGAACTGCTTTTTTGGATAGGTAATCTCCATGCCCATAGGCCACCCGAAATGGTTGTCAACCGTTGGATTGGAAGATTGTGGATCAACGGTGGGCTGCCGACAACAATAAAAGGCGGACCTGAGAGGATTATAGGGCGGACTTTATATCATTTGAAGTTCGGCTTTAATGTTACGGTCGGATTTTTCATTGATTTTCAATGTATTTCCGTGTATTGTTTGTTGACATAGATTGTCATTGATGTTAATATGGCAATATTCGAGGAGCCAGAGGAAGCAAACAGAGCTATGGGAGGAGAAAAACAGAGAGGAGCAAACACAGCCAAACAGAGCTATCAAGGCATATCGGGAGTATCAGGAGCAATGTATGCCAAAGAAGAACTATCAAGGGTAATATATGCCAAAGAGCCAAAGAAGAGCGGAATACTTATATATGCAGAAGAGTTAAAGGATCGGAGTTTACATGTATATGCAATATGCACTATCGGAGGCGGAGTTTACATGTATATCGATATACACTATCGGAGGTGCAAAAGATATATATATCGGAGTATAGAAGCGGAAAATATATATATATATATATATATATATATATATATATCGGCAATATTGTAATCGACAGGTTCTACAATGATCCACTACCTGAAACCCCCGACAGCAATATATATGTGCGGACCCGATGACATATATGTCCAAGTGTATAAACAGGTGAAGTCCACTAAGTGTGTCGAAGCATGGTTTTTTAGTGTATTTCATATATTCAGGCTTTAAGCCTTGCCACATTAAAACATGTGAAATGCGATATATATATATATATATATTGCGACATGTTGCGGACCCGCTGCAACATTATGGAAGGCTTTGTTGTTATATCGCATCCGCCCTATCGGTACTCGCATATTGCAATACACAAAAGGTTGTCACTCCTGCAAGCACCGATTACGATGTATGTTGCGGACCCGATGCAACATTGCAGTTTGATTTAATATCATATCGCATCTGTAGGTGAATCGGCCATCAGCCATCAGCCATCGGGAAGTTGCGACTGCCAATTGCGATTACACAGCGGACCTGATGTAGTTATAGATGTGGGTGTAATAAATTTAAAGTCCGACCTTAAGCGCTTCGCTCGGTTTTTCCATATATTCATGTGTATTTCAAAAATTGTATTGCATAGGGTTTGAAGGCCAAAATGCATAAAAACACACCTGATAGTTCAGGAGGCCTGAACGATCCTGATTGCGATTGCGATGGTGATGTGGCAAGTGGGGCCCTTGATTGTTACAATCTCTCCGTAAAACAATAAAGTCTTGTGTATGCCTATTATTATTGAAAAAAAAAGGGGCTCTGTTACAGTTTTAATATGCAACATATTTTTCTCTGTGGATTTCTGGTCTTCCCTTATAAATTTACGTGTCTCTGGAGTTTTGGTGAACACGAAGAGACGAAGGAAGTCGAAAAGCCGAGAAGCCGAAGGACAAGCCAGCGAAGAGGAAGCTGAAGCGAGCGTTGAGGAAGCCGAAGAGGCAGCGGAAAGCGGAAACCAATAGTCAGAGGCATCAGGAACACATAAAACAGGAAAAACAAGGAAAGGGGAGGTGTGTGTGAATAAGCAAAGCAAGAGAAAGCTGAATTTTAGGCAGAGGCAGGAGAAGTAGGAGAACAGGAGTGAAGCATAAGCTTAGCAGGCTTGGGAGCAGAGAACTACAGCAAAACAATTTATAATAGTTGATCATAAAGGGTTGGAGCCCGCAGGGTTGAAGCCTCAAAACTGAAAGGATTGGAATCCTTGGGAGTTGGTGCTCCTAAGTATAGGACTGTTGCCTTGGCAAATCAGAGTTGGTGCTCTGGAGGTTGGAGCCTCAGAAAAGTCCATGTTGGTGCTTGGCCACTGATTGCAACCATTTATATATTGTATCTATTTCATTGCATTGTTTGTGTTAATAAAAGCATTTATTCCAGCCATTTATTTCTGTGTTCCATATATAAATGTTTTGGTGATAAAAAGAACAATTAAAAAGAAACACTGATTCAACCCCCCCCCCAGTGTTTCCAACAATTGGTATCAGAGTGGGCTTATTCATATTAGCCTAACAGCTTGAAGAAGGATTCATAGTCATGATGAGAAATCACGAAGCGTCAGGAAGACCTCCTCTGTTCGACGACACCAATTTTGGTTTTTGGAAAAAAGAGAATGACCTACTACTTAATGTCCCTCGGACCTGAAGTCTGGCATTCGATTCTAAATGTGTACCCAATTCCTTCTACTCTTCCAACAGATCAAAACGAGAGGAAAGCCTACATTGCAAATGCAACAGCCTTGAACTCCATCACTAGTGGAATCACTGATTCCAAGTTTACAAAAGTCATGAATTGTAACTCTACCAAAGAAATGTGGGATAAGCTAATTGGCTTATACGATGGGAAGTCAAAAGTCAAGAAGGCAAAGCTTCAAACTCATAGAAGGCAATTTAAAAGTTTGAAAATGGAAGATGAAGAATATATTGCAGCATACTTTCTCCGAGTAGCTGAAGTCGTCAACTCTCTTAAAAGATTGGACGAAAACATTGAAGAAAGTACCATTGTTCAAAAGGTCTTAAGATCTCTTCCAGACAGATTTGACTCCAAAATAAGTGCCATAGAAGAAATAAAGGATCTAGATACTCTCAAGATGGATGAACTCCATGGAATCCTCACTGCCTATGAGATGAGAAAAGGTGGCCCAAGCTCCAAAGATGCAGCATTCAAGGCTTCAAAATCAAAGAAGGGGAAAGAAAGGAATGATTGTAGTGATGAATCCGATGTGGAATTCGAATTGGCTCAAATTGTACGAACGTTGAAGAAAGCATCTAAGTTAAAAGGTAAGTACGCTCTTATATGTTTCAAATGTGAAAAAATAGGTCATTATGCTGCAAAATGTCCTCATAAACATGATAGTGATGATGAAGGAAATTCTAAAAGAATGGTATATAAAAAGAAAGGGATCAATAAGAAGAACTTCTTCTCTAAGCAAGATGAGTCTGATGAGGATGAATTTGTAGTCATCAAAAAGAAATCAGATGAGGAAAGTGATCATGATGAAAGCCAAGAAACATTATTCATGGCATTCACAACTGATGATGACTCAGTGCTAGAAGGAAATGTAGATGAACTGTTAATAAGTTCCATTGAAGAAAATGAGAAATTGTGGAATAAAATCATTTCTCTCAAGGTAGAAAACGAGGAAACAAGAGGAAGAGAAGATATCTTGGAAACAAAGCTAAAAGAAAAAGAAGAGACTTCTGAAGAACGTGAAGCCGGAATAGTATCTCTGAGAAAGGAATTGGAGCAAGTTAAAAAGGGTTGGAAAAGCTCTCAAATACTTGAAACTATCCTAAAAATTCAAAAACCTCAATATGACAAGTCTGGAATAGTTTCTAAAGGAGAATCATCAACCACTAAGAATAGTGTGAAAAGCTATGTCGATGCACTTTGTAGCAACCCAAAAGAAGAAAAAGCATGTCATCAAAGGTGCATCCCAGATCCAAAGAACGAAGAGAGAATAACTCCAAAGAAGAAAGCAGATTCAAATCATGGATATTACAGCAGATACAAACCAGTGTTCCATCAAAGGCCCATCTCAAATCCAAAGAATTAAGCAGGATTAATTCCAAGGAAGGAAGTTGACTCAAATCGTGGCTACTACAATAGGTACAAAACTATATTTCTTGGACATTGTTTTCATTGTAAAAACTTTGGTCATCAAGCCAGACATTGCATGGCTCGCAAGAGTGAAACACCAAAGCTAAAGGATCAAATAATCAAACCATATGGCCCCAAAAGGGAGGGACAAATCAAAACCTTCAATTCGTTTGATCCCTTGACCAAATTTGATCTGATTTGCTCATTATGCTATAATAATGGACACTATGAACAAAATTGCCCACTCAAAAGAGGAAAAGAAAGGACTGAGAATCCCAACATGGATAAATGTGCTCAACCATCATTTATCTTCTTTTTCCTTGTGGAAAAATGGGTTAGAACACCAAACAACATTTACATTCTGAACAAGATTCAAGAAGATAAATGCTACCTGAGTCAAACAAATGAAAGTTGGTTGTGGCACAAGCGACTTGGACATACAAGCTTCGAGAACTTGATCAATATCAGCGAGATTAAAGTTGTACGAGACATCCCAAAGCTATTCAAACCAAATCAAGGAGTATGTGGTCCATGTCAACATGGAAAGCAAACCAAAACCAGCGACAAGACCAAGGAGTTCTCTACATCAAAGCCTTTGAGATCATCCATGTTGATTTATGTGGACCAACTAGAAATCGGACACTCCAAGGAGAAAGGTACTTTGTTTTATTTGTTGATGACTATACTAGAATGATGTGGATATATTTTATAAAATATAAATCTGAAGCATTTGAGTGTTTTAAGGATCTTAAAGCTCTTGTAGAAAATGAAAGGACTCAAAGATTAAGTTCCTCAGAACAAATAAGAGGGGGAAAATTCACATCAAAAGAATTTAATGAATTCTGCAAAATACATGGAATTAAAAGAGAATTCTCTACTGCCAGAACACCCCAGCAAAATGGGGTAGTTGAAAAAAGAAACCGAACAGTTCAAGAAATGGCAAGAACAATGTTATTAGCAGCATATTTGCAGCCAAAATTCTGGAGAGAAGCAGTCGGGACAGTTGTCTATACCTTGAATCGAACTTAATTAAGACCAAATTATGAAAAAACTCCTTATGAACTATGGAAAGGAATACTTGCTTCAGTAAACTACTTCAAGATCTTTGGAAGCAAGTGCTTCATAAAAATCAATGATGGCTCACCAGGAAAGTTTGATTCTCGGGTTGATGAAGGGATCTTCCATGGATACTCTACACGGAGCAAACCCTACAAATGCTACAATAATCGACTAAGAAAAATAGTGGAAAGCATGGATGTAAAGATTGATGAAGACCTTCCATAAGAAGAAATTGAAGAATACGAAGTTGATCCTTTCATTGAAGAAGAAGAACCTGAAAAAAAAAAAAAAAAAAATAGATCAAGAAGAAGAAGAAGAGGAAAAAGAACCACCTCATACCCCTTCAAAGATGAAGTTTCTCTAGAAATATCATCTAGAAGAGCAGATCATTGGCAATAGAGATGAAGAGATGCAAATCCAAAAAAGGATGATAAGTACACCAAAGAGAAATGATATTGATCTTCTATCCATGATAGAACCAGAAACATATACTCAAGCAAGTAAGGATCCTCATTGGGTAAAAGCCATGGAAGAAGAAATGTCCCAAATTGAGAAGAATGAGAAATGGGAGCTAGTACCTCATCCAAAGGACAAAAACATTATAGGAACCAAGTGGGTATTCAAAAACAAAATGAATGAAGACGGACAAATCATCATATACAAGACAAAGCTTGTTTGCAAAGTGTTGGGCCTCAAAATTGTCCCTATTTTCACTCCATTATTCACTTATATCTTCACATTTTACCTTCATGTCACCTCCATTCCACCTCCATATCATTATGTTTACCTCATTATTGGGTCATAACAATACTTTTCCAAAGTTTATTAATTCTTAACATTTCTAAGTGAATTTATGGCTAAAACTTAGAAAATAATATGCTTAAACTTATACCTAACAATTAGCATGAGTTTGTTGACATGTGTAGGTTGCAAGGAAGCTTCCAAGACACCTTTTTGTGGCCTTGAAAGATCAAATTCGAATTTGATAAGATACACCTCATGGAAAAGATCATGGAGAAGATCATGGACCTCATGGAGGAAATCATGGAGGATAGGATTATGTGTCTAGATGGTTGAGAAATGTATGGAACTAAAAGAGAGATTAATGGATCATCATTATGAGTTTGTTATCTCCTCTCATTGTATAAATAGGAGTACCTCCTCCATTCCAAGGGGAGGACTCTTAGAGCATTGTATCCAATTGATGATGGAATAGAATAAAGCTTCATTTTTCATACATTTCCATTATGTAGTTTTCTTTCCATTATGTAGTTTTTAGATATAGGTTTGCTTAATGTAGTATATGGAATAATTTGTCTTGTTCTTAGGAGAATTGAGCTCACTCTAAAAGGATGAGAGAAACATGTTATTTCATATTAGATTTTATTTCATTTCATTGTTTAGATGTTTAAGGATTTGATTGGTGAATGAGTTTTGAATTAAAATCTTATCAACATATGAGAGAACAACCAAGGGTCTAAGTTAGACTCTCTCTCTATTTGATTTGCATGATAATTGGAATTCATTCTTTCGCTTTTATGTTTCAAGTATCATATGAGGAGATACCAAGAGTCTAAGTTAGGCTCTCTCTCCAATGATTTATATGGTAATTGAAATTCATTCTTTTGCGCTTTTATTTCATTTCTTCTGCTTATGAATGAATCTTAGTTTAGTTTGGATTAGTGCATGAGAGGACAATCAAGAGACTAAGTTAGTATCTCTCTCTACTTGAATCTGAGCAACAATTAAAGTTAAGTCTCTTGTCTTTATTTCAAGTTTTTAGTTTTATATGGTTTCTCTATGATACTGTAGGGAAGGACAACCAGGACCTCCTTAGTTAGGAGCCTCTTCCCTTGCATATTATATTGAATCGTAAATAATTAAGTTAGACATAGAATTAGTCGCCTACTCCTGCACATATAGTGCTGGCATCATCAAAAGCTTACGAGTTTCCCTGGTCGATAATTTATGCAGCAATTTAAGTCCAATAAATTGTCCAACATTTTGGCGCCGTTGCCGGGGAATGGTGCTAAGGGATTAGGCATTAGAATTTAATTCAGTATTTATTTTTTTCGTTAGACAAAATAACTTGTGAGACCTGGTGACAGCAGGATCTTCACAAAGGAGTTTAAATTTGAGTTTTTTTTTTATGATTTAGTGTTTAGCTAGTTTTAAATTTTGTCTTTTCAAAAACACCCCCCCTTGCATAAATAAACACAAATCAATCGATAAGTATGCTCTCTTCCTGCGCTTCGTGCGATCAGGAAGATCAGAAAGTCCATTGATTTGGTTCAAATAAAAAACTCTTGCTGAAGAATTAATTTGCAAAATGAAATAAAAAATTTTGTGAAAAAAAAAAAAAAAAAAAACATTTTTAAATTTTTAGTTGAAATTTGGTTTTTCATCAGGGTTCTCCATTAGCAAGGAGAACATGGAACTAATGCCTGGGTTCTTTCAGGATCCTTTCCTTTAAGAATCGCGACCTGGGAAGCGAAATCGGAAGAAAAAAAAAAACACTTTTGGGGGACTAAAGCTTTGAATATTCATTTAGAAAGTGTTCGACAGATTTGTAAATGATTTACAAATTTGGCGAAGCATTCACGTTCAAATTTACAATGCATTCGGCTTCGTTCCAGTGGGCCTACTGTATACAACACCTTTTATTCAATCAAAAGGATCAAACTGGGACCACTCTTTTCACCTGCACATAAACTCAAAGCATTAGCAATGGTCATAATTTTAAAAATGACCCCAATGGTCATTTTAAAATTATAAAATTATGTTATAAAGATTATGCGCTATATGGAATTCAAAAATCATTAAGTTTATGATATATGTTAATGATATATATCATAAGTTTATAAATGCGCTAACATATATGTTACAAAAAGACATACGCATATATCATTAACATATATGTTACAAAAAGACATACGCATATATCATTAACATATATGTTACAAAACCCCGGATGCGGGTGATCGCTAGCCATGTGACACACAAGGCTCGTCCAAAGGGCATGTGTCCGCCCGGACGAGCCAAGCATGACAGAAGGACACGCATACATTCTACCACCCTTCAGCATTTAAGGAGGGGAATTAAGAAGGTTGACAGAGAAGTCCTGTCGACCATCAAGGCGATTCTTGAGAAGCGCATCATGGCGCTTCATAACAGCCTTCTCCCAGACATTCTTACGCCATTTCTCGCTGCAACTGTTTCGTTCTCGCCGGAGGTGACGGAGGTTCTGAACTTTGATTGTGAATGTGAGTGTGATGCTGCGGAGGAGTGGGGCAATTGGCAAGCTCACAAGCAAGCCAATTGCGCCTCTGAGAATTTGGTAACGCCTCTCTGTATGCGCCTTTCGTTAGCTCCTGCTCTGGCTTCGTTAGAAGGTGAGGGCACTCGGAGCTTCAGCTCGTATCCGCGTCCATTGTTAAGTCCTGTTCTGGCTTCGTTAGAAAGTGTGGAGGCTCAGAGTCTCAGCCCTCAATCAAACATTAAGAAAGAGGGTCAAGGCTCTGCTGCCACTGCTCTCGGCAATTGGGAAACTCAAACCTGGTCTGGCAGCATTTCTAGGCCGACTCCGCTGTTTCACTGTGGAATTAAGCGCTCTGCTCATAAGACCAGCATGCAGCGTACTAGGGGAAGAGGCAGCGGCGGCAGGGGTGGGTATAGTGGCAGAGCCCCCTCGACTTCCTCCTCAATTGAGGAATCCTCTGAATGCAGAAGGCCGAGGGGAAGGCCCCCGGGCAGAGGCAGAATGGGGGAACAGCCTGCGCGCATGGATTGTGGGCACACGGAACACCCAATGGTGCGTTACCGCCTCCCCTGCACCTTAGCTAATTCCACTTTCTTTGTGACTGTCTCTGTTGAGCATTGTAGCAATCCATGGGAAGATGAGGATGACATCCCTCGGGCCAACCCTCCGCGTGTTCCTGGGATTGTTCCCATGGTGGATATGGAATTCCTGCTGTTGAGATGATGCGGCCCTTACATGACCCGGGAGCGAGCCTGAGAGAGCCTGTTGGTGACTCAGGCGCTGGCCCAAGCGACCGTGGAGCGCGCAACCTTGGCAAAGCTATCCTTCAGCCTCCACGCTGCAAGGCAGAAGATGAGCCGCAGACCACTGACGAAGATTGACATGCCCAGCTCGCACTCCAGGTTCTACAGCAAGAATTTTTCTCAGTCAGCTTCCTATGCGGTTATATATGAGTCTGTCACTCTGTCTCTATGTAATGGTGTCGGTTTTATGTTATCTCTGTTCTGTGTCGATGTTCTGCAAGTGTATATGTCCATGTGTCAGCTGCATGAATGTGGCTCTAAGTCTTTATCCATGTGTCCTCTGTCCATGTGTCCTATGCAATTCTGGCAAGAATTCTCAAGTGTCTACTGTCTGTCCACGGACAAATTTTACAGGGCCGCGGCCCCGTTGTAATTTTCACAATGTAACTCTGCTCTTGCTGTAATATAATAGTTTAGTATTACTTAGAAAAAAAAACATATATGTTACAAAAGGGAATATAAAATGCGCATATCAAAAAGGAAAATATATAAATCAAATGCGTATATAAAAAGGGATATAACATAGTTATAAAGGGCCAAATGCCCATATCAAAGGAATATCATATAGTTGCAAAGGGCCGAGGGTTTCCAAATGTGCATAAACTACAGAAATGAAATGCGCATATAATATTACAAAGGGCCGAGAGTTATTATGGGTTGCAAAGAAATGATACAAGTGGAGGCCGTAAGCATTCATTCGATGGTGAGAGAGAATGATATTTAAAACAAAGTTATGGCATATATATATTTCAAAATCACCAAACAGAAAGCATATTCAAATACAATGGTGAAAGAAAAAAAATCAATAAGGTCTTCGATGCGACTACGGCTTGGTCCGGTCTTATTCCATTTGTGTTGTTTTTGTTTGTGATTGTCTGCGCCCGCGAAATGGCATGGGAAGTGGAGTGCACCTATAAATTGGAGTGCGCCGAGTCCAACAGAAAGCAACTGTGGCTTGAGTAACATCGGATGGAAGATCGCCAAACCTGTTGAGAATGAGCGGATATCATAGTGGTAAATCAGTGTGGCCATTGTGATATGGAGGACGTAGTTTTGGGTCTACTGAGTGAGGGTGTCCATGTTGGCAATCAGACTTTGACCAAGACCCTTGCACCCAACGAATCCACCAGTTTCCGTCATGAGACCTTCCAGGGGGACAGTTTCCTTGGCACGACTATCGTTTTCGTCCTCCTGCCTCTGTCGAACTTATTCTTTTCCAAAGAAATAATCATTCTACATGTATGTGGCGGTGTTTGTTTCATGGTGCAGTCAGTACCTCCGATAATAGAAACAAATTTCTGGAAATTTTGTGATGAATTTGCGCCAGCACTAAGAATGGCGTGGACGGACACGATTGATTGTTTAGTTATATGCCTCCGCAGTTATTCGTTTGATGCGAATGTAAGCTGGAATACAAAAGATCGTTCGGCTGTTGTCACAATGAGGAAACAGCGCATGCTGGCATATCCACGTGGGAGAATGCAGATAACTATAGAACGCATTCATTCAAACGTACCTCAAATCCTGGCAGCAAATCTTCTGATTATAACAAAGATCCTGGAGAGATCATCGGCAATCATAAATTTCGCGGATTTTTCTCTGATGCAATGATGATCAGCCCAACAAACCATCAGATTCTCGCCGAGTTCCTGGAGAAGATCGCGCCAGTTCAGGTAATTTGGGTTTGCTCGAGAAGGCATCATGACTAAAAACCATTATGCATTCCATTGGATCGTTCTTCGAATCTGGTGATAACCTGCCATGGACAGATATGGCATTATCGCTAATTGTGAGCGTGAATTTGTTGGAGAAGGAGATGGTCTTTCAAAAGACATTGAGAACATAACGAAGTTATCATGGGCGTTGGCACATTCCCGACATCCTCCAGACGTTCAAAGAACAACTCTTGAAGAATTCGTGGATCGTGATGACCTGGTGCCGACTGTGGAGACTCCTGTGGTGAAACCGACACTTCAAGAGTTCATTATGACCCTGGGCTGTTGCTTTTTGCGAAGTTGTGGCTTAAAAATCATGCCACTAATCTTAACTAGTCAAAGAAGCAATTCCGTTATCGTTTTAATTATTATTCACAGAGTTTCTCCAGTATTCTTGTTTTTTATTCTTGCAGGGCTTTTGGATTCCTTGTATGTTAAAATATGACGCTTTTAACTAAAAGCTCTTAGAAGCCTTGCGCCGCTTGTGCTATTATGATGCAGGAGATTTGCTGTTGGATCACTCCAGCCTGGACTTTTCAATTTGATTTAAGGTCCTTTGATCTTCAGGTAAAACGAATAATAAAAATGATTTCCCTCAAGCCTGGCTAGTTAGCGTTCATTCAGATTTTTAATGAATCCTGCCTTTATAGTCTCGTGGGCCTCGGTTTAAAGCTATTCAGAAGGGGCTATGATTTGTATTTTTGTTGACTGGGCTAGATTTGTAGCCTTGTGTAAGAACCTAACATCTAAGATTGTTGTACATATGTTTGATAAATATTTCCGAGATTTGGGAAAACTTCAAAAGGTGAATGCAAATTCTGGAACGCAACAACAAATCGCTCGTAGCATGCCACGTGAATCCACCAAGTACTGGGCTCCAGATCGACGTCCAAATGGCAACCACGTGGATGGCACTCTCTTTATTTTGAAACTCCCCTTGAATTCCATTAGAAGGTAGGTTTTCTTTTGGATTTTGTCGACCAGTCAAGAGAGAAGTTTTGGCGCTCAGCTGAACGTTTTCAACCTCCAGATTTATGGAGCATGCAAGATGACATCCTATCTCGGGCTTTCCAGTCCGGAAGCCCCTATCTCAGTTAACAAATAACTATATACTGGCTGGCTCCTTACTGTGTTCATGTGTTCAGTTATATTTTTAACATTCACATTTTAATATTTTAAGTTTCTAGAGGAAGTTTGAAGGTTCACTTGTTTAGGAGAGTTGCAATGCCCACATTCTATACGGCTTAACGCAGGCCACCACCATGTACAGAGCGCTCCAGAATTTGGACACGAACGAGGCTACACATCGACACGAGGGCTCTCTTGGAATACATGAGACAAAGAAACTGGTGGCCCACATGGTTTTGGCTTTCTGACTCTTGCAAGATCTGTGGTCAATGGAATCTACCATTAGAGATCTACGCGTTGGGGAGGAAATATGCTCCAGCGTTGACGCTTTCTAGAGTCATTGTTTGTTACATGATTGGGTGGTTTTATGAAGTTTGAAGGTTCATTTGTTTAACAGTATCACTTAGTTTTTCTTTATAACTTAAAAAAAAAAAACATAAATAATAAATTAAAAACGATGGTTTTTAATTTGTTATTTAAATAAAAATAAAAAAATTCACAAAATTCACACAGCTTTGCAAATAAAAAAGGGAAACATGGAAACACATTTCGAAAATTGATTGGAGGATTCTCAAGACGATAATTATTTGGCATGATAGCTTTTAGTTGGCATCACATCTTTCTGTTGTATGCTTTATGATGCACTAATATGCAGGCCAGAATTGCCAAGCACATTGGTTATCTGACACAAACAGGGAGTATTATTTTTCATGATTGCTTTTAAGATGGGATTGAAACTGATATCATGAATTGAGTTACTTTCAACGCTTTGATTTTTCCTAAATCTGATTTATTTGGTATGAAATTTTTGCGTAAGAATCATGAAGGAAATGATCAATTCTTCTTGAACAAACTTATGTTTCTTCTGCCAAGTTTTTTTACAGGTTACAGGATAACAAAGTGATCATTCAGGAGATTACATTGTGACGACAATTAGTCTTCCAAAGACTAAATTCATGACAAATTCTGAAGACAAATCCATCTCCACAACCACTACCTTCCACCTCCCTGAAAAAGTTTGAATTCCACCAATCATACATCCATAAGGTGTGACACTTCCATATCCATTTTTCACAGCAAGAGTTCTTAATTCATACATTATGCATTTCCTTACATCCATCCATTTTCCTTCTCATTACCATTCCCCTTCATTTCCACCAATAAAACTCTGCTTGAGTCAAAGTCCTAGAGTCTATGTATCATTGAAAAAACACCTAGAGGCTTGCATGCCTTAATGGCAAGTACTCTTGCCAATGAACAATGGGAGTACATTAATATCCCTTGTTCGTTGGATCTTGTAGGTGACTCGACCACGACAAATTTATTCGTACCTACCAAGATGTGTTAGGCATCCTGACTCCCATTGGAATCAATGGTGGGAGCTCTTGTGTTGGCTAGGGGCATTCATTAACGGCCACTAAGTCAACAACTTCTTGCTATGTTCGACATCGACACATTTAATCACATAGTAAGATTTGTGCCATCAAGCGTTGAAGACTTGAAGACCCATATTTTGTAGCAGATGAAGCCAATTTCCATTCATTGTATTTCCATTCATTGTATACATTGTATTTCACTTGAGGACAAGTGAATAAATAAGGCTGGGAGGAAAAGGTAACTTCTATATTTTGTATACCTTCCAAGCCTTATATATTTTCAACCATATTCAGCAAGACTCATCAGATTCATCATCCAGCAGCAGATACAACTTTCAGCCATGTTCAGCAGACTCCTCAGATTTTTCATCCAGCAGCAGAGGATCCAGCAGCCGATACAATAACACAGATTCATCTTTCACCCACAGCTTGAAGAAGCAGATTTAGAGCAGAATTGTGGCAGCTACACATGCATGATTTTTCCAACCAAGTAAAGAAGACCATGAACAAAAGTTCTTGCAACCACACGTGCACAGCGCTCATCCATTTTGGAAGGGTAAGTTAAGGTATGATATTTTCTAACTTTTAACCATTAAATTCCTTGAAAAGTTAGAATAATAATTTTTGGAAAAACTTCACTTCCTTTTTCCTTGCTTTCCCCATTTCACATAATTTTCCAAATCATCCGTTTAAGGGGAAGGATACATCCACATTCATATATCACATTCATATAACATTCACATTCATATATCACATTCTTAACCCCACTTACCTTCAAGCTATATTCACTATTACATGAGCATACAAATGGCTTTGTCAAAAGTATTTAAAAGTTAATTGGATGCTAACAGAATCATGGTTGTTACACAAGAACCAACCATGATGCATTCCAACAAAATGCCAACACAAGCATGGTTGTTACACAAGAACCAACCATGATGCATTCCAACCAAAATACTCTGCAATAAAAAGCACATTATCATTATGCAAAGGTCATACATTGAATGCAACAAACAAAATATGGTTGAAACACAAGAACCAACCAAGTTGTAATTCATCAAAAATGCTTTGCAAAAGTTAAGTAAATGATATCATGCAGAGTTCGAGCCAAAGCTCAAGTACCAAAACGTAATGTAATAGATTGCATGTGGACATGTGATACCATTGATTGCATGAGGACATGCAATATCTTGAGTTTGGGGGAGATGTTGGGCCTCAAAATCGTCCCTATTTTCACTCCATTATTCACTTATATCTTCACATTTTACCTTCATGTCACCTCCATTCCACCTCCATATCATTATGTTTACCTCATTATTGGGTCATAACAATACTTTTCCAAAGTTTATTAATTCTTAACATTTCTAAGTGAATTTATGGCTAAAACTTAGAAAATAATATGCTTAAACTTATACCTAACAATTAGCATGAGTTTGTTGACATGTGTAGGTTGCAAGGAAGCTTCCAAGACACCTTTTTGTGGCCTTGAAAGATCAAATTCGAATTTGATAAGATACACCTCATGGAAAAGATCATGGAGAAGATCTTGGACCTCATGGAGGAAATCATGGAGGATAGGATTATGTGTCTAGATGGTTGAGAAATGTATGGAACTAAAAGAGAGATTAATGGATCGTCATTATTAGTTTGTTATCTCCTCTCATTGTATAAATAGGAGTACCTCCTCCATTCCAAGGGGAGGACTCTTAGAGCATTGTATCCAATTGATGATGGAATAGAATAAAGCTTCATTTTTCATACATTTCCATTATGTAGTTTTCTTTCCATTATGTAGTTTTTAGATATAGGTTTGCTTAATGTAGTATATGGAATAATTTGTCTTGTTCTTAGGAGAATTGAGCTCACTCTAAAAGGATGAGAGAAACATGTTATTTCATATTAGATTTTATTTCATTTCATTGTTTAGATGTTTAAGGATTTGATTGGTGAATGAGTTTTGAATTAAAATCTTATCAGCATATGAGAGAACAACCAAGGGTCTAAGTTAGACTCTCTCTCTATTTGATTTGCATGATAATTGGAATTCATTCTTTTGCTTTTATGTTTCAAGTATCATATGAGGAGATACCAAGAGTCTAAGTTAGGCTCTCTCTCCAATGATTTATATGGTAATTGAAATTCATTCTTTTGCGCTTTTATTTCATTTCTTCTGCTTATGAATGAATCTTAGTTTAGTTTGGATTAGTGCATGAGAGGACAATCAAGAGACTAAGTTAGTCTCTCTCTTTACTTGAATCTGAGCAACAATTAAAGTTCATTCTCTTGTCTTTATTTCAAGTTTTTAGTTTTATATGGTTTCTCTATGATACTGTAGGGAAGGACAACCAAGACCTCCTTAGTTAGGAGCCTCTTCCTTTGCATATTATATTGAATCGTAAATAATTAAGTTAGACATAGAATTAGTCGCCTACTCCTGCACATATAGTGCTGGCATCATCAAAAGCTTACGAGTTTCCCTGGTCGATAATTTATGCAGCAATTTAAGTCCAATAAATTGCCCAACACAAAGGCTATTCACAAATTGAAGGAATTGACTTTGAAGAAACATTTGCACCAGTAGCTCGTATGGAAGCTATCAGGATGTTCTTGGCATTTGCTTGCTCAAAATGATTCAAAATCTATCAAATAGACGTAAAATCAGCATTTCTGAATGGGGAACTCAAGGAAGAAGTCTACATGGAGCAACCAGAAGGGTTTGATCTAACAGAAGGAAAAGACTTAGTCTGCAAGTCGAAAAAGGCATTATATGGGTTGAAACAAACTCCTAGAACTTGGTATGCAAGGTTGGATCACTATCTACAACAACAAGGCTTCAAGAAGGGAGTGGCAGGAAGTAATCTCTACATAAAGATGGATGAAGGTAAGTTACTAGTCACACTTGTTTATGTTGATGATCTGATTTTTGCTAGCGGTAATGATGAGATGAGCCATGAATTTTCTCAAAACATGTCAAAAGAGTTTGAGATGTCGATGATAGGAGTGTTATCTCACTTCCTTGGACTACAAGTATCTCAAACCATAGCAGGATTGTTTATATCTCAAGCCAAATATCTTAAAGACATGTTTAAAAGATATGGAATGGAACATTGTGCACCTATGAGCACACTTATGACCACAAATTGCAAATTGAGCAAAAATGATGACTCCCTTCCAGTGGATGCAACTCATTACAGGGCAAGAATTGGAGCCCTTCTGTACTTCACTGCTACGAGACCCGACATAATGCAGACAGTAGGAATGGTGGGAAGATTTCAATCTGCTCCTAAACAATCCCATTTGTTAGCTGTAAAAAGAATTCTCAAATATCTGAAAGGAACTCCTGCTTTCGGTCTTTGGTACCCTAAGAGCTCAACACTGACTATAACTGCATACATCGACGCTGATTGGTCCGAAAGTGTAGATGATCGAAAAAGTACTTGTGGAAATGCATTCTTCCTGGGAGACTGTTTAGTATCTTGGCTCAGCGAAAAACAGAGATCTGTATCATTATCCATAGTGGAAGCCGAGTATATAGCTGCAGCGAACTGTTGTACTCGAATACTATAGATGAAGGAAGCTCTAAAAGATGTCAACACAGGTACAGATCAACCAATTACCATCTATTGTGATAACACAAGTGCTATCAGTTTCAGCAAAAATCCAGTGATGCACTCAAAGACCAAACATATACCAATCAAGTATCATTTCCTTCATGAACAAGTAGCTGAACAAAACATCATCTTAGAATATATCAATACTAAGGAGCAGATAGCTGATATTTTCACAAAACCTTTTCCTCGAGAAGCATTTGAACATCTTCGTTAAAAGATGGGGGTTATTTCTTTAGCATCACTCAAGTTCATTCATAAAGATGTTACAGGATAGGGGAGCAGTTCTATAGGGGGAGCAGTTCGACAGGGGGAGTCAGTGTGCATTTCTTTGCCATTGATGTCAAATGGGGAGAGAAGAAGAATATTGCCATCAATAACAAAGGGGGAGATTGTTGACGTAGATTGTCATCGATGTCAATATGGCAATATTCGAGGAGCCAGAGGAAGCAAACAGAACTATGGGAGGAGCAAACAGAGCCATCAGAGGAACAAAACAGAGCTATTAAGGTGCATATCGGGAGTATCGGGAGCAATGTATGCCAAAAAAGAACTATCGGGGGTAATATATGCCAAAGAGCCAAAGAAGAGCGGAATACATATATATGCGGAAGAGTTAAAGGAGCGGAGTTTACATGCATATGCAATATACACTATCGGAGGTGGAGTTTACATGTATATCGATATACACTATTGGAGGCGAAAAAGATATATATATTAGAGTATAGAGGCGACAAATATATATATATATATATATATATCAACAATATTGTAATCGGCAGGTTCTACAATGAGCCACTACCCAAAACCCCCGACAGCGATATATATGTGCAGACCAGACGACATATATGTTCGGGTGTATAAACAGGGGAAGTCCGCTAAGTGTTTCGAAGCATGGTTTTTTAGTGTATTTCATATATTCGGGTTTTAAGCCTTGCGACGTTAAAACATGCAAAATGCGATATATATGTGTGTGTGTGTGTGTGTGTGTGTGTGTGTGTAACTGCGATATGTTGCGGACCCGCTGCAACATTATGGAAGGCTTTATTGTTATATCGCATCCGCCCTATCGGTACTCGCATATCGCAATACACAAAGGGTTGTCACTCCTGCAAGTGCCAATTGCGATGTATGTTGCGGACCCGATGCAACATTGCAGTTTGATTTAATATCATATCGCATCTGTAGGTGAATCAGCGATCGGCCATCGGGAAGCTATGACTGCCTATTGCAATTACATAGCGGACCCAATGTAGTTATAGATGCGGCTGTAATAAATTTGAAGTCCGGTGTTAAGCACTTCGGTTGGCTTTTCCATATATTCCTGTGTATTTCGAAAATTATATTGCGTGGGGTTTGAAGGCCAAAATGCATAAAAATGCACCTGATAGTTCAGGGGGCCTGAATGATTCCAATTGCGATTGCGATGGTGATGTGGCAGGTGGGGCCCCTGATTGGTACAATCTCTTTGTAAAACAATAAAGTCCTGTGTATGCCTATTGTTATTGAAAAAAAAAGGGGCTTTGTTACAATTATAATATGCAACATATTTTTCTGTGTGGATTTCCGGTTTGCTCTTATGGAATGTTGGTGAACATGAAGAGACGGAGGAAGTCGAAACGCCGGGAAGCCGAATGACAAGCCAGCGCAGAGGAAGCTGAAGCGAGCGTTGAGGAATCTGAAGAGGCAACAGAAAGCACAAACCAATAGTCAGAGGCATCAGGAACACATAAAATAGGAAAAACAAGGAAAGGGGAGGTGCGTGTGAATAAGCAAAGCAAGAGAACGTTGAAGTTTAGGCAGAGGCATAAGAAGCATGAGAACAGGAGTGAGGCATAAGCTCAATAGGCTTGGGAGAAGAGAACTACAGAAAAACAGTTTATAACAGTTGATCATAAAGGGTTGGAGCCTCAAAACTGAAAGGATTGGAATCCTTGGGAGTTGTTGTTCTTAAGTCCAAGATTGTTGCCTTGGCAAATCAGAGTTTGGTGCTCTAGAGGTTGGAACCTCACAAAAGTCCAAATTGGTGCTTGGCAACTAATTGCAACCATTTATATATTATATCTATTTCATTGCATTGTTTGTGTTAATAAAATCATTTATTCCAACTATCTATTTTTGTGTTCCATATATAAATGTTTTGGTGATAAAAAGAACATTTAAAAAGAAATATTGATTCACCTCCCCCTCTCAGTATTTCCAACATTGTTGTGTATGAACGAAAAGTGTATTTTCAGGGATTTTCACCCGCGCCCAAAGAACCTTTTGTTTGTAAACAAATACCTTGTGCACCAAATCTGCTTATCTTTTCTTTACATTTTCACCCATCCTTTCATCCTTTTGCACCAATTGATATGCATTTATTGTGATAAACCTATGAGAAAACCCTTCTTTCTAATGTCTTTTGGAATATTTAATTGATGAAGTAAAGTCACGGGGGTTTTGCCTATGCGAACTACTAAAACTCGTTATTTTCGTAGATTCTGGTGAACAGGTATCGTCTTCACAGCTTGTAGCAACAGTGCCGCATTCACAACATCTATTGGGCAACGTTGTAACAACATAACCAACTCGCAGCTGCTTTCAAGCCTATTTTGGATCTTTTATGTTTTCGCTCTCTTGGCAATTAGTTGTTGTTATGAACTGTTGTATATTTTGGGTTAGCCTCACAGAGACATATATTGTAATAGCTCTTCTACATATTAATCGAATACAAGCAATTTTGTTGTTTTCTTCCTAGATGTGAATTAACGCAGCCCTGATCAGAGAGTTGGGCCCGCTCTTCTGATCAGGTGCTACGTATTGTGTGTTCATTCTTTATTGTTGTTACAAATCTTTATTGATTGTTGTGAATATCTTTTTAAGTTCTGAAATTTATTTCTAATTCATCTTACAGCGATGCTTTGATTTCTTAGTCACGAATCTTTGGCTAATGTAAGATTGTAACCTTGTTCCTGCATATACCTTGCGCATTACCTTGAAATTGTATGTACATGGATTGATGAATTAATGTGGAAAATGGTTGAATAGTTTATTCACACTCGAACATCAACACTCCCCTACTCCTATAATCCCCCCCAAACTTGTGGCCACTCTCAATGTAACAAATCGAAAAAAGCACAGGGCCAAGCAAAGAGATGATTGCTCTCTAGATGAGTCTACTCTTGTATCCATTCTGATACTACACATGTCAAACTCCCCAAACCCTTCACATTCTCATGATGATAGGGCTCTTAGAGATTTGCCCTCTTGTTCGAGTCCAAAACGATAATTATGTCACTGAACATTAGAGGTTTGGGTGATGCCTCCAAAAAAAAATGCCCTCGGGTATCTAATAAATTCAATAAAACCCTTTGTGATATAGTTTCAAAAGGAAATGGTGATATTTTCTTAGCCTTTGTTCAGGTTGTCATCTTTGTGCGACTAGATCAAGGGGCTTATCAAGGGGATTGGTCTCAATGTGGAATCCTTTAAAGGCTCATTTTTCTTGCAAAAGGTATTCTTTTAACATGTATGTTCAAGGGATCAACACATAAGCTCCATATCATCAATTGTTATGGACCATATGCAACAAGATTGGATTTCTGGAATGAGTTAGATATGTAGGACCTTCTAAGTGTGGGTTCTTTCCTTATAGCAGGGGATCTAAATTTGACCATGTCTACTAATGAGATTGGGGGGATCACGGTAGTTTAGACCCTTATGCAGTGTTTTTCCATAATTATTTTGAACAACACCACCTTTTGGATGTAAGTTGTTTGCCTATTTAGCTAACTTCGAGCAATGGTCGTTCAGGTGGTGATGGAGTGGCAAAGCTTCTAAACCGATTCTTATTGTAAGGGGGCCTTCTTCAAAGGTTGGGTGTATCTAGATCTTGGGTATACCTTGTTGGCATCTCAAATCATTGTCTAATCTTTCTTCAATGGGATGATGAATCCTTTCTTCAATGGAATGATGAATCCTTTCATCAAAGAATACCCCTACAAGTTTAACCATGAATGGTTGAAGGATGGAGTTTCAAGATTTAGCACGACATTGTTGGAACCAACAACTTGAGGAGGGTTTTCCAGGCCAATGGGCAAAATTTGCAAAAAACTGAGAATTCTTAAAAAAGAAAGTCAAGTTATGTTAAAAGAACAAAAAGAAGAGTCTTTTATCTGAGTTGGAGGAAATGGATAGAAGTATGGAACATTTGGCAGATCCAAAAAGGGTAAACATCTTCTCAGATGATGTCAAGCTAAAAGTAGTGGATCTTGAAAAAAGAAAAATATATCTTGAGACTTCAAGAAGAGGAAGCATTTGAAAGTTGAGCTATCTAGATTTCATTTGGAGGAAAAAATATAAAGTTATTTCGTAAATTTGACACATAGGCAAAAGGACAATACCATCTATGAGATTCATAAGGAAGACAATAGTCTTATTCGCACTTTGGAAGATCTTCGTCAAGAGGTTGTTACATATTTCAACAATCAATACAAAGCAAGGGACTTTGTTGATATTGACCTCCAAATCCATGTTACACAAACCTTGCCATGTATTTTCAATCATGAAGTCTTAATAGATATTAGTAGATTGTTATTGGAGGTGGAGAGTCTTATAACCCTTTGCCAAGGACAAGAGCATGACCGTAACAAATGGTCAATCGAACTTTTTAATCTTCTTCTTCTTCAACCTTATGGGGTAGGATTTGTAAAAATGGTGGACGAATCTAGGACAGATTTGAAGGTATTTGATACATTAAATTCTACATTTGTGGCTTTAATCCCTAAAACATCAAAATTGGTTTCTTTTAAAGATTTCTGCCCTATTCCATTATGCAATTTCTTGTAGAAGTTGGTATCTAAGATCATTGCATAGCAATTAAGAGACAAGTTGTCACAACATTTATCCCAAAGGTTCAAATTTCTTAAGGATAGGGAAATTCACTATGCAATTGCTATTGCACAAGAGTGTCTACACTCGAGATCAAGGATAAACACTTCAAGGCTCTAATCCTTAAACCATACCTTGTCAAGGCATATGACCGTGTTAATTGGACTTTCTTGCACATTATGTTGTACAAGATAGGCCTCTCGTACAAAGTTGTGGGGGTGGATCATGGCGTGTATCACTTCTCTGAATTATGTTGTTATCATTAATGGAATTCCAACATCTTGGCTTCTCAGGGGTTGAGGTAAGTTTGTCCACTCTCACCCTTAATATTTCTTATTATGTGGAAAAGCAACAAAATAATATTAAGGGCATCAAAATATCGAGAAATATTTCATTGATACAGTGCATTGACAATGTGTTACTTTTTGGTAGGGGGATTTTACCAAAAGGGGGCTCGTATTTTCAAACAATTGAGGTTTTCGAGAGAGTGACAAGGTTGTTGGCCAGTGGAGAAAAGTCCCTATTTATTGAGTCATGTGGATGAAGAGGCATTATGAATTGTTAAGTTGTTTTCTTTCAAATGTCAACCCTTAGAAAGAGGCTTTTCCTACTTGGGGTCTTTCTTAAAAACCTCTGATTTCCAAATTTTGAATTGGAGATGCTTTTGTAAAAAATTCAAAATAAATCAAGAAGTTAGACATTTAGATGATTAAAGTATGGTGGTAGGCTGAATTTTACAAGGGTTTCCCTCCAAAACTTGCCCAATATATTGGACACTTATTGCCAAAATTCCCGAAGGCACTATCAATAAGTTAAACTCTATTTTAGCACATTTCATTTGGTTGGGTTCAAAGGAGAAGTAAAAGATCCACCTTGTCAATTTGAGAGATATTATTAGGCATGTACAAGATCTGGAGGATGGGGGCTAAAATACCTCAAATGGTTTCGATGGTCAGTTGTGGTTAAATCATTATGGAGGGTGTTTTCTAGAGTGGGCATTTGGCATGAAGTCATTCTTGATGTAAAAAATGCAACAAGAAAAGTCTCAATTTGATTTTTGCCTTAATTAAATTGAGAAAATTCGAAATTGTATATCAGCAAACAACTTGGAGGAGTCAACTAAGGTGGCATGGCACTTGTCACTTAGTTAAGAACACTCGATTCAAGTTAATGAGTTGGGGTTCAATTTACTTGTATTGATCCCTAAAAAAAATAGGAGTCTAGCTCAATTAATTCGAGTTAGGACATGAAGTTCCATTGTGTGCAATGGGTTCCTAAATTTTAAGAGCCTATGTTGAGTTAATTTCAATTGTAGCAATTTAATTCAATTAAATTGAGTTATGATCAATTAAGCTAGTTCTAACAATTGGACGAATTAGTGGAAGGTCAAGTTGTAGAATTGGAACTTCAACCACACTGAGTGATCATCCAAATAACTAATCAATCAACCTAAATTAACCCATACATATAGAGAATTCAAGTTACCCAATTGAGATTAGAGTTCAAGGACAGTGTACTATCAATTGTAAACTATTCCAAGTTGTACAGATGGTGCATGAAATGAAAAAATTGACCTAAAGGAATTGCGCACTCTAGATGAGGGAATTTCTTAATTAATAGGGGCCTAATTCCGAAAAGAACGGCACAAGGAATTATGAGCTTGGGGGGTTTGAAAATTGGCCAAGTATAGCCAAGTATTGGCACGGTTCAGTCAATCAAACAAAGGAGAGAAA
The DNA here is from genome assembly GCA_031772625.1 of Pinus tabuliformis. NCBI lineage: Eukaryota > Viridiplantae > Streptophyta > Pinopsida > Pinales > Pinaceae > Pinus > Pinus tabuliformis. The sequence continues at coordinate 1,135,185,867 of CM062819.1, read as the reverse complement.
ATACAGGTGTAGGTTGTACTCAAGCTTGAGCAACCATATTATATTCATACAAATTCTTTGATTAATGCAATATAGTTAGTAAAGGGTTTTGAGCAATTGCTTTCCTCTAGATAAATATGTGTATGTATGATGTTTCCTTTTGCATGTCAATGATGCTTGTTTTGAATGGTGAATTAACTTCCACAAATTGTAGAGTAACTTCAAGTCTTGTGATCTAGTAAATTTCATGAGCAATTTTGAATCTACACATTAATTTCTACATGGTATTAGAGTTGGAATCATTGTCATGGAAATTTTAAAGTTGTCATTGCAAGAGATTCGAATTTGAAGATGAGTGTTGCAAGTTTTCTTCAAGACTTGGAAGATGGCTTTCAATGAACTCATACTCAAATAAGCCTTCGAAAGCACACCTCAAACTTTGTTGCATAGAATGACAGGATGGAGGCAATGTTGGATGATTATGGGTTGTTAGAATACATCAAGACAAATGTAACAAAACCCCAAGCATCTAATGACCAAAATCTTGCTCAGTGGAAGAAGGTTGTGGCCAAAGCGAGGAGAATCATGTTGGAGCGAGTTCAGGGTCATATTGTCTCTAATCTCCACAGAAAAAAGACCATGTTCGCAATGTGAAAACCGAGATGTTTGATAACAATTGTGACCACATGAAGTTGGCACTCAAGAACAATCTTTGAAGTATCAAGATGCAAAAGAATGACAAAATTTTGCAGTACCTAAGCAAGTTTACAGTGTCGTGATGAATTTGCCAAAGTCAATGTGACCGAAAACCGAGATGTTTGATAACAATTGTGACCACATGAAGTTGGCACTCAAGAACAATCTTTGAAGTATCAAGATGCAAAAGAATGACAAAATTCTGCAGTACCTAAGCAAGTTTACAGTGTCGTGATGAATTTGCCAAGGTCAATGTGACCGAGCAGTCACCTTTCAAAGGAAGTCAAGCTCCCTTCTCAGACTCAATGATATGATGTTTGTTCTAGGTCTAAAGAAAGATCTTGTCTCCATTGCAATTTTGGAACACTGTGCTTATAATGTGATCTTCAACAAAGGAAAGGCATCCCTGAGACATAACCACAAGACAAGTGAAGCAAATTGGGATTCGAGTTAAGAACTTGCATGCACTCGAGGTAAAAGATGCATGAAAATCTTTGAGCAAGGCAAAGACTAGAGATATGATGATTGAAAGGGAGAGCATATTAGACCATGAAGTTGGCACTCAAGAACAATCTTTGAAATATCAAGATGCAATAGAATGACACAATTTTGCAATACCTAAGCAAATTTACAATGTCGTGATGAGTTTGCCAAGGTCGATGCTAATGTCCCTAAAGATGACTTGGTAATTCTAGCCCTTTTGGGGCTTCCCAAGAGCTAGCATAGCTATCAAGATTCAGTAAATAGTAGAGAGAAACTACCAAGTTGGGAGCAATTATGTTCCAATCTAGTGCAAGAAGAAATAAAGCAAAATACCAAAGATTGTTAAGCTTTGGCTTCACAATTCAAGCTTGATTTTACTCTCATTACAGGCATGGCCAACACAATGATGGGAAGTGTGGTATCTCGACCAGAGTGCCTCATTCCATATGACAAGGAATAATTATTTCTCCATATGAAGAGTTTTGAGATGACAAAGGTACAACATGACCAAGATCGGTGCAATCACCTTTCAAAGGGAGTCAAGCTCCGCTCTCAAACTCAATGATATGATGTTTGTTCTAGGTCTAAAGAAAAATCTTGTCTCCATTGCAATTTTGGAACACTGTGGTTATAATCTGATCTTCAAAAAAGGAAAAGCATCCCTCAGACATAACCACAAGACAAGTGAAGCAAATTGGGGTTCGAGTTAAAAACTTGCATGCACTCGAGGTAAAAGATGCTTGAAAATCCTTGAGCAAGGTAAAGACTAGAGATATGATGATTGAAAGGGAGAGCATATTAGACCCTCTCAACATGCAACCTCGATAAAAGCCTCAAGAAGTTATTGAATAGCCACAAATGGAGAAGCAGAACAGGAGAGTGGAAGCATCCCCCTCAAGCAGAGACTTCCAACAAAGAGAGAGTTCGAGCAAAGTGGGTAGAGGGAACACATGCAACTATACCTCCAAGAGTCAAGTGGAGCAATGTAGATTCTTAGTCCAAGAGATGCAGAAATTTGGACAAAAGTCCATTGAGGTGTTCTCTCATGGATCATTACTTTGCTACGAGGACCACACAATATTCAATAACAGGAGGATCAGTGACAATCAAACACGAGTGTAAAGGAGTGTTCACAACAAGGTAGGAGGCTTAATAGCAAAATCAATGACATCACAATTTTCCCAATGGACAATTGCAAACAAAGTGGATTCAATCTTTTTTTGGATGCTTCTCAATGGCAAGTGTTGCAAAAGCAACAACGGCAGTGAGAGGTGTTGCATGCAATACACATTCCAAAGGTGTTAAATCGAGGTAGTTGAGAATCTCTTTCTTGCTGAGACATTTTGAAAATGAAACAAGAAAAATTTCAATTTGATTTTTACTTTTATTAAATTGGAAAATTGAAATTCCATATCAACAAACAACTTGGAAGAGTTAACTAAGATGACATGGCACTTGTCACTCACTCAACACTCAATTCAAATTAATGAGTCGAGGTTCAATTTACTTGTGTTGATTCCTAAAAACTAAGAGTAACTCAATTAATTTAGGTTAAAAACAAGAAGTTCAATTGTGTGCATTGGGTTCTTAAATTTTAGGGCCCTAAGTTGAATTAATTTCAATTGCAACAATTTAATTCAGTTAAACTACGCTATGGTCTATAAAACTAATTATAATTATTTGAAGAACTAGTGGAAAATCAAGTTGTGGAAGTGGAACTTCAACCACAATGAGTGATCATCCAAATAATTATTTTAGGACCCTAAGTTGAGTTAATTTCAATTGCAACAATTTAATTCAGTTAAACTAAGTTATGGTTAGTTAAACTAATTATAATTATTTGAACTAATGGAAAATCAAGTTGTGGAAATGGAACTTCAACCACAATGAGTGATCATCCAAATAATTAATCAACCAACCTAAATTAATTCATGCATGCAAAGAATTTGAGTTACCCAATTGAGATTGGAGTTCAAGGCCAATGTATTATCAATTGTAAATTATTCCAAGTTATACAAGCTGTGCATGCAAGAAAAAAATTGACCAAAATGAATTGTGCAATCCAAATGAAAAATTTTCTTAATTAGTAAACATCCAATTCCCAAGGGAACAACGCAAAGAATAAATAGTTTAGAGGGCTTCAAAATTGGCAAAGTATTGGCCAAGTTAAGTCATTCAATTAGATGATAAAAAAATAAAGCGCAAGTGCTCAAGCTTGAGCAAGCGTATTCATCCAAATTCTTTGATTAATGCCATACAAATAATAAGGGATTTTAAGCAATTGTTTTCACCTAATAAATTTGTGTGTATGTCCTTTTAACATGTCAGTGATTCTTGTTTTAAATGGTGAATTAACTTCCACAAAACAATTAAGTGACTTAGTAAATTTCATGAATAATTTTAAATCTACACATTAATTTCTACACTCAACAAATATTTTAAGAATATATAGATTTAAGAAATGGATTCATTCATAAGCACATAAAAAGAGATGGGCATCATCCTCTTAAGAATATATAGATTTAAGAAATGGATTCATTCACAAGCACATAAAAAGAGATGGGCATCATACTCTTAGAGGGGCATGTTATTAATTAAATCATGGATCTTTGAAAAGTTACAAATGGTGCAAAAGCTAGAGTCAATTAGTAAAAGTGAGTGATTGAAATAACTGGAGGATTGAAGGGACTAAAGGAAAATATAAGATTTTTTTCCACAACTTATAATTATTTCCATAAAAAGGCATTTTCTTCTACAGTCAAATTACAAAGGAAAATGCTTCAATGTGTTTTTATTCCTTAATAAGTCAAACTTGGGTCTAGTGGGGGATATGGAAATGCAATGGGAAACATACACAACTTGTACAAAAAACCAATGTCATTATCCTCGCATGGTCTCAACAATGTCATTATCCTCCCATGTTCAGTCCGTGATTTGGAATGGAAAGGGGTATTTTTAGTGTGGTATCAACAAAAAATGCCTATTGTTTTATTGCTAATTCATTTAATTAGCATGATAAAATGTGGTGATTCAAAAAGATCTTGACTTGGAAAGGACCATTGAAACTACAAATATTTATGTCTCCTTTTGAAGTGTCATATTTTTACATGGGACAATCTAAAAAAGTCCAAGTATGAATGGGCCTGGTAAATGTGCCATGTGTTCCTGTGGAGGAACCAATTCAACACTTATTATGCCCTCTCATTAAAAAAATTAAGAGGCGCCACATTTTCTTGATATCAAATTCAATTTGGGTTTCAACCTCTATCAATGATTATTTGCAAGATTGGATGACCAAATATCACACTTACAAAGCACTTCCATTGTTTATCTTTTGGCACATATGAAGAAGAAACACTTCCATCGTTCAATTTGGGTTTCAACCTCTATCAATGATTATTTGCAAGATTGGATGACCAAATATCACACTTACAAAGCACTTCCATTGTTTATCTTTTGGCACATATGAAGAAGAAACACTTCCATCGTTCATCTTTTGGTGCATATGGAGAAGAAGAAACACTTCCATTGTTCATCTTTTGGTGCATATGGAGAAGAGGAAACTTATTTGAGGGGAAGTAAGTGTACTTTCTAAAGGAAATATAGAAAATTTATTCAAGAGGAAGTAATTGCGTACTTCAAGTCTACTCTAGAGGAGATATAGAAAATTACCAGGAGAATCCAATCCCATAAACTTGTTATCCCTGGGTTGATTGTTATCGTGTATTGCTTAATTGAAGCATACCAAGCCTTTCATTCATTTTATTGAAAGGCTTGACATGCTTCAATTGTTTGGTGTTGTTATTCTTCATACTTCTTCCCATTCCATCAATAATGGATATGGGCAATTCACCTGCATCCAGCAAGAATTGAACCCGCGAGTTCACCAATTATGAGTAGGGTGTTTTAACCATTCAGCCATGGATGCTGGATAAAAATCATCAACATATTCATTCTATAATATGAATATAGAATCAGATCTAAAATTGGATAGTTCGGGATTGGAACCCATTTACATTCTCTCTCATACTTGATTCATGTTGGATAGTTCGGAATTGGAACCCATTTACATTCTTTTTCTCATACTTGATATATGTCAAATATTCTCAATAGACATTCAAATAACATTTCATTAAATTAATTTGATAATAAGCCATGGACAAAACAAAATATGTGAATCAATTAGAATTGAATGTATTTATAATTGAATGTAATGTATCTATAATTGAATGTATTTATTGTTCGATCCTTTGGTCTTTGGTGGGTGAGATCGAATCTTTGACTCAAGATTCATCGAATGGTACATGGATCAATTAAATTCATTGCACCTCATGAGAATCCAATCCCATAAACTTGTCATTCTTTGAGGCTTCAAAATTGTAACATTATTTTCCAAATGCTTATTCTCCTATCCCATAAAACTTGTCATTCTTTGAGGCTTCAAAATTGTAACATTATTTTCCAAATGTGTATTATTTTCGAAATGCGTATTTTCATGGGGGTTCAAAATTGTCACATTATGGGAGTGATGGAACCATATTTTTATCCAGGGAATCATAGTTAATAAAAAAATTTGGGAAATGGAGGGTACAAATACTTAAATTAATTATGCTATGGGAGCATATTATTCTTTGCAATAGGCAAAAGCTGGGCCAGCTCTTTAAAAGTAAGTGTTTGAAGTGTAGGTTAACAAAATGGCTATGTTTTTTCATATTATTCTCTACGATAGGCAAAATCTAGGCTCTTTAAAAGTGTTTGAAGCTTCCTAAATTTGCATGTGTAGGTCAACAAAATAGCTTTATCTTTTTTTGAAAAAAGAAAAAAAAATTACAAGGAATTAAAAAAATGAAAAATAGTTATCAACGAGGGGTGTAAGTCAACCAAAATAAAATAAACAAAAAAATCATTTTTTGAAAAACACAAAAAGAACAAGTGCCATGGATATAGACCAAGTACTATTGACAACTATCATTTTTATAGATAAATTTTAATGAGTTGTGATCATTAGTTTTTTGAACTATTACTAGAAGGTCTATGTATATTATGTAAATATAAAACAATTAACACTTCTTTTGTTGGTGTAATCATTGTACATAGAAGCTTGTAAACAACATATATAACACAAACAAAAACACTACACTGTCAAAACCGGAGAAAAAAAATGACCATCGGAACATCAAAAACAAGCTCAAGCTACCAAACACAAACAAAAACACTACTGTCAAAAACGGAGCAAAAAAATGTCCATCGGAACATCAAAAACAAGCTCAAGCTACCAAACACAAACAAAAACACTACTGTCAAAAACAGAGCAAAAAAATGTCCATCGGAACATCAAAAACAAGCTCAAGCTACCATCGCATTGCATGTTCCATAAGAACAACATAAAAAACAAGCTCAAGCTACCATCGCATTGCATGTTCCATAAGAACAACATCAAAAACAAGCTCAAGCTACCATCGCATTGCATGTTCCATAAGAACAACATCAAAAACAAGCTCAAGCTACCAAACACAAACAAAAACAAGCTCAAGCTACCAAACACAAACAAAAACACTACTGTCAAAAACAGAGCAAAAAAATGTCCATCGGAACATCAAAAACAAGCTCAAGCTACCATCGCATTGCATGTTCCATAAGAACAACATCAAAAACAAGCTCAAGCTACCAAACACAAACAAAACACTAATGTCAAAAACAGAGCAAAAAAATGTCCATCGGAACATCAAAAACAAGCTCAAGCTACCATCGCATTGCATGTTCCATAAGAACACAAGCACAGCTCCTGTATAATCATGATCACAAGTATCATGAATAACACTGATTTAGAATCTTCATGTATAAAGAGATGCTCAAAGAAACCTGGTGACAATAAAATATATAATTGTTGTCTAAGTGAGCCAATGAACATCAGTTCTTTTTGAAATAATTGTCCAGTTCCACTAGACTAATTTTGAAAACTCCACTAGCAGGGCCAAGTGGAAGTCAACAAAACTGCCGCTAATAAAAGCCCAAAGAAAACTCCTATAACTCGGGGATCAGTGCACCTTTTCCTTTGGGGTTGTTCTTATCTCATATTTATGATAAAGATAGTTCCAACTGTAATTGGGGAATTCCAAATTGAGCGTGAATTTCTCAAAATATCATAGAATTTTTGAAAATTGTGTGAAAATAATTGAATAGGTCACCTGTAGTACACCTGCAGAAGACTAATTTTGAACGCTTGTCACTTAAATTCACTGTAAAGAATCAGATTGTAAAGCTTAAGCTGGAAGCCCTAAAACTAGCAGCTTGAAAATTAAAATTTCTAAGAAATCAGCTTGCAACACATCCACATGGAGCTAAACACAACAGCAAATCATAAATAGCTCTTTTGATGGACACAAGTGAATTACATTTATGTTCTGATTTTTTTCTAGGAAAAATCTAAGCATGCTTACAGCTTTTGTTCATAGCTGGAGATTCTCCTCTTCGATCTTCTGTTTTAGGCTGTGGAAGCCCCCCCTCATGCAAGTTATTATGTGAATTTCTCAAAATTATAGAATTTTTTTTAATAATAGTATGATAATAATAATGAATACGTCATCTGTAGTACACCTGCAGAAGACTAATTTGGAATGCGTGTCGCTTAATTTCACTGTAAAGAATCAGATAGTAAAACTTAAGCTGGAAGCCCTAAAACTAGCAGCTTGGAAATAAAAATTTCTAGGAAATCAACTTCCAACACATCCACATGAAGCTAAACACAATAGCAAATCATAAATAGCTCTTTTGATGGACACAAGTGAATTACATTTATATTCTGATTTTTTTTTCTAGGAAAAATCTAAGCATGCTTACAGCTTTTGTTCATAGCTGGAGATTCTCCTCAAAGGTCTTCTCTTTTAGGCTATGGAAAGCCCCCACTTTTTAATCAGATCTATGTTTAAGACTAATTTCAGCTATTGACAACGTTGTCTTTTAGCAACCAAAGGTAAAGAACTCTCCTACAGAAATTCATGTTTATGCTGTGAATAACAAAAACAAATTTTAAGACCAAAGGAGAGAAAACAAAACCAAACACAACTTCACTATAAAAGAAATACATATATAATATCAGATTAACATATTTTTCTTGTACCTTGTGAAATAATGAATTTTGGTTTGATACCCAGACTAATAGCCTTTGAAGCTATAAAATTTTGTGTGATACCCAAACGAACAGAAATAAATTCAGAGAAAAAAGATAATTCATGTAGCTTTGGACAATGGCGCAAATGGTATATAGAAAGGCTGGAGATAATAACCGACCGACCTGAATATGATAGCAAATGTAGGCACTCCATCTTCGAACCACAACTTCATGAGTGTAGAAGATGCAGCACTATTATAAGAAGGCCAGCTTAATTTCAGTCCATTAGCATTCAAAGCGAGTCATTGCCTCAAAGGCTCACGGCTTTGCCAAGATGGACTCTCGCAAATACACACGCATTCATTAACAACTGCCATTTTTACGGTGAGAGAGAAAGAATTAAAGTTGCTTTTGCGAAAGACCATTGAGAAGAAATATTTTACCCTGTGCTATACGAAACCACAAAAGCCATAAAGAGGTCGGCAGAGTCTCTCAAACTAGTTTGGTTCTATAATATGTACATCATAGCGAGCAGCAAGTTCATGGGAATTGAACCAGCGCTTTCTGAGATGCACTCTATAAGATTTCTTGTTGGTCACACTTAAAAATCACACATCTCATCATTCTTAACGAACTCGTTATGCTTTCTTCTAAGCGGACCTTACACACGTTACACAGATTGTTGCCAATGCCAACTTTCCTGCTCGCTGCTTTCTACCAGGCAGCCCAGGAGCATATTCAGCCCAGATGCTCCTTGGCTGGTTGTGTCTATACATCAGGCAGGGGAAGATGCTCCTGGGCCGACTGGGACTATGCATCAAGCAGGAACTAAACCAGACATATTAAAATAAACTAAACACAGTAAATTTATAAAGCAGCCCTGCCACTACAAATAGAATCTCCGAGCCGTACCTCGAAAGCTAGGGTTTCAAACCCTAACCTTCAACTAGGAATTTCTAAACCCTAGCTTTACTTCAGGCTATCTAAAATGAACTAAACACAGTAAATTTATAAAGCAGCCCTGCCACTACAAATAGAATCTCCGAGCCGTACCTCGAAAGCTAGGGTTTCAAACCCTAACCTTCAACTAGGAATTTCTAAACCCTAGCTTTACTTCAGACTATCTAAAATCCTCACATTAACCCTGGACTTTCTAAAACCCTAACCTTAACGTGGGGCCTTCTAAAACACTGAGTTGTTGACCTCCTTATGACCAATCTGATACTTGAAAAGAAATTTCACGATATGAGCTAAGTTTGAAGATATCATCTTCGAGATTAAAAAACCGTTTACATTAGCGAACAAAGTGATGGGGTTAAATGATAAAAAACCGTTTACATTAGCGAACAAAGTGATGGGGTTAAATGATAAATTCGAGTTGGTTCATATACATATATCAACTAGTTGTTCAGAAAACAAAGCATTTATGATGAAGATTGAAAAACAAAACTTTTATGATAGACTCCCCTTAAAACTTTTTAAGTTTGTTATTATTACCGGTTTAGAATTATTTTAATTTTTTATTTACTCTTATAATTCTAAAAGAGATGATCCTTGTTTGCGCTTAGTTGATCCAAAGTTAGGATGGATAGAGGTTGGTTTAATTCCCCCCTTAAATAAGTTATATTCCATGATTTACTAAGTGTTAAAAGGGATCAAATCTCTTTTCATTCTAAAAGAGATTTGCATCTTAAGAGATTTGATCAATTTTTGCACTTAGTTTATCCAGAGTTAGGATGGATCTAGATTGGTTTAATTCCCCCCTTAAATAAGCTATATTCCACATGAATACCATAGGTTTTCAATACCATGTCATTTTTGTTTTTATTATTATTTATTTTTATATAGTTGTTTTTATTTATTTTATTTTAACTGATTTAAAAAGTTTACATTTTTTTTAATAAATGGCGGAATTGGTATCGCAATGATTCTCATACATGCGTGACACGTTGTCAATCCCCAACGACTGCCACTATAACCTCCAGATGCAACCGCACAGCGCACAGGTAAGTAGAGGTTTAAACCTATGACCTGCACATTGGCACAAACGCCTTAATAGTGTGTTCATTGGCCAACAAGCCACACCTCCAGGGGCCAATTTAAAAGGTTTACATTACATTACTTTAATCTTTTTATTTAATTTAATTTTTATTTATTTATTTATTTTTATGTAATTTGACTTAGTTAAAATGTTATACATTGTGTTACAACATCTCTACCATATTGGGCTTGGGTGAAATAATTTCTTGTTAAATTATAATTTTGAATTGATAAAATTGTTGTTTTTAATAGATAATTTGAGAGGATGTAGTGGTTAAGAACATGTATTTTTTCTTTAAATTTTATAAGTTCAAGTTGAAAGATAATAGAATATGATATGTACACCCCCCTAAACTTTAGTGATCAAAACATTACATAGTTATCCTACAAACAAGGGGTTTTATAAATCATGGTTGTCCCTCAAACAAAGAGGTTTCATGAACCAATTTGGTGTTTGGCTTGGTTATGATCTCAATTAAATTGTGATTGTCCCATAGACGAGAGGTTTTATAAACCACATTTGTCTCACAAACAAGGGGGTTTCATAAACCAATCTAGTGTTTAGCTTGGCTCTAGCCTTGCTAAAATTCTTATTCTAATTATTATTATTATAAATGGATTCCATACCCTTGAAAAAAATGTTAACATTATAATTAAATTATGTAATGATAACATTTAATTCTTATTTTAATTACTATTATTGTAAATGGATTCCATATGCTTAAAAAACAATATTAACATTATAATTAGATTATGTAATGTTGACATTTAATATCTATGATTCCACTTTGATGAGGATGAGCAAACCAAGAACTGCGGGGGCAGTGGCGAATGACAACTACCCATATGGGCTTGATGGCATTTAACGAGCTTGTGTCGTGGCACGTGCCTCACATGCAAAAGTGTGTGAAGGCATATGCGTGGAGTGTGAACGCATTGATATATTTGATGGTGGCTTTAGTTTTGATGGAGAGCCTAGCATCCTTGTGTTGTGGTGAATTTGTGAGCTAATGGAAGGTTTTGTAGTCTAGTATGGGATGGCTTAGAGTGAGGACTTGATGTATTGACAGAGTATTCATGGTGGTGAGTTTGGGAAGCAGTAGCTGATATGTGTTTGTTAGGGCAATTGGTGATGTGTTGTGGAGTGGCGGAGGGGAAGAGTTGCCAACCCAGACAATCCACATTTGGGATCCTAGGATAGGAACCCGCAAGCGATTTTATTCAATACACTTCACCAGTAAATGATAGTGTGATGGCCTTGGTAGCTCGGTGATGCATGCACACTCTGGGTGTTGGGACTCTCCCATTGGCATTGAGGTAATTGTATAAGAACATTCCCTATTATTATTTTTCTTCAATCTGAATCTTAGTGGTGGTGGAATTCTATTAGTAGGTTGGTCTTGGGTCGAGGTTCTGGTAAGTAGAAATTGGGTGGGTGGTGGTGGTGCGAGGACTTTGTTGTGGAGGTTAAAGGAGGTGGCGTGGAGTAATTCCATTGCGTGAACCTCTCGACTCGCCTTGAATCACTCATCAGTATATGTTTTCAAGCCCCTTTGGCCTTTTTTGGGATGGGGTGGGAAGGGGCTGTCTTGGGAGTGTTGGTTCTTAAGCTGGTTGGTTTCATTTTTGTGTTGTGGTGTTTGGAGGTGTTGCATGCCATGGTTCCAGGGGACAGAACTTTGGCCAGATGACTCTCTTGGGAAGTAATCCATGCTTCACCAGAGGGGTCATGTGAGGAGAGGAGTAGGCCGATGGGGCCAATTAGATGGCCACATTGGCAAGGAGTGTGGCCTTGGGGAAGCCATGGACCCCAACCATGAGGCGTTTCCATATTTTTGTTGAGTTGTCGCCTCCCCTAGACCATTTTGAGGAGAAATTAACACAAGTAATTACCTTGCAGAAGCGACTCAGTGATGATAGACATGAGGATAGGAATATTGTCATAGAATTCATGAATGCTCTACAAAGTCATCAATGGAGGATGATGGATAGTCTGGATACCCTGGTTCGGAGGGAAAAAGGCTTATGGAAAAGTGGATTGGGTGGAAGCTCGTTTAGCATGCATGGAAACTCATGTTCATTGCTCATTCAACCCAACCTCCTCGCCTGGTAATGTACCTGAGAATCTTTCTCCTATTCACTCCTTAGATTCTGGATGATAATCGATTATTTCTTAGTGTTATCAGTTGATAGTCATACCGACCTCTTGCTCTTTTCATGTTTCGGTTGTATTGACATTTTGACATATGTTTTGGTTTCTTTCTCCTAGCCAACAAATCCGGTAGGAGTGAGGCAGGAAGAATTTTTCAAAGATGTACCCAACAATGTAATATTTTCATGAATTAATAGAAGCATTTAGACTCACACACACACATCTACGATTCCATCCATTAAAAAATATTTATTTGAAATTTTAGGTCAAAATTGTTGATTTCCCCTCCCATTATTATGACTCTTTGGGAGAAAAAATCATTTCCTCAAACATTTGGCCTACTTATTTATTTAATACAAAATCCACTAAAAAAATGAATTTGGCTTAGTGCATGGCCTTCCACCATTTTTTATCCTTTCAAGAAGATTTATCATCAACATCTAAAATGTGATTCCTTTCCAAAAGCCTTTAGGCGGTGTTGCATTCAAGGGGAAGGTACGATTGTGGTTAGGGAACCAACCAATAGTAGTAACCTAGATTGTGATTATCATTTGGAATTGATCATTGTGTTTTTTAAGGTAGTGGAGGTGGGTAAAGGAAGTAATTGTAGTGGTTTAGTTCATTTTCATAGGTTTTGTTTGACTAGCCTTCTTTGTTGTTCAATGTTCTTAGGTTTATGCAATTTGGGTTCTATGAGCATTAGTTGCTCTAGTAAGGAAGGTTGCCTACACATTAGGGCAACAATAATGCTGGGAAAAGATGACTCCTTTGGAGTCATTACAACAAAACAAAGGATTAATGTTGAGTTTAGTGTCAATTTGTAGCATAAATTTGTTTCAAATTGGAGCAATTTCCCAACATAAAAACTTGTGAGAAATGATTTTCCATATTTAATGTTGAGTTTTGCAATGAGTTATATAAGGTTTTGAGTTTAGCTTTAGGTTTTGTGTCAATTATTACACCAAATGCCACTTCATGTGCTAACCAAAGCACTGAATTTAGCATTAAACATTACTCCTACCTATATTTCATTTAATGTCAAATTTACCATTTTTTTGTTTGTTTGTGCTTGAATAACAAACAAACAAACAAAAATCCTTCCACGATTGCTTCCACTACAATTTTCATTGTAGCATTGATTTTTTCTTCCACTATAGCTTTCATTGTAACATTTGTTTTTTGCTTCCACTAAAGATTTCATTGTAGCATTGATTTTTGCTTCCGCTGTAGCTTTGACTTTGGCATTTACTTTTAGTATAGTTACTAGTTTAGTATCAAGTTTTGCTTCCACTTCAGAATCAAGATTTGCTTCTAGTTTAGCATAAGTTTACTTCCACTTTAGCATCAAGTTTCTCTTCCATTTTTTCATCATGTTTTGCTTCCACTTTAACATCAAGTTGGCTCCTTGTTAGGCTTTAAGTTTTGCTTCCACTTTAGTACCAAGGTTTCCTTCCACTATAAATTTCAATTTAGCAATGAGATTTGCATCCACTATGACTTCTAACTTAACACTAAGTTTTACCTCCAATTTAGCACTAAATTCGCTTCAACTTTAGTACCAAGTTTTTCTTCCACTTTAGCATTGGGGTTTATTTCCACTATAGCTTGTACTAGATTCACTTTCACTTTAGCTGATTTTTCCTTCCTCTATAACTTCCATTGTACAACTTGGTTTAGGTTCCACTTTAACACATGTTTTGTACTAGCTTTGACTTCCACTTAAACATTTGGTTTTTCTTTCATTATAGTGTTAGGTCTTGCTTCCAATTTTTCTTACAAGTTTAAAATATTTACATATATGAGTTTGTACTACAATATAAATTTGATATTTAAATGTAAATATAATTATAATCATTTTATTCATTTAAATGATGTCAATGAAGTATATCATAATTTTATAATTAATTATAACAATACTAAACAAATACATGTAGTCAAATGACATTTACTAACAAATAAACATGGTTATGGGAAAGGTCTTAGTGGAGAGATTTGAGGAACAACAAGAAATTCTACTTTTTCTTGATGGAACCCATAAACAATTAAAGAAACTAGACACAAGGTGATGAAGCTAGCTTAGGTATTGGCTAATCTAGAGTTTTCAAATTATGGAGGAGATATCAGCGTACTTGTCACTATACGGGTGAATACCCCATTTAAATATCTCTTATGATAATGGATTATGATCTCAAGTTTTGTATCATTTTGGAAATACTAGTTGATAGGTTGTACACCTCAGTAGATAATATAGGCCATAATAGGCCAAGACAATAATCCTTAAAGCAATTTTTATTTCAGTTTCATACTCTTTCAATGGTCTAAGTCAAATATGTTATGTGATTGACCTGGTTTCCCCAGCGAAAACTAGTACACATACTATATATATATATATATATCCTCTTTTTGCTTTGATTAATACAAAATGCTTGCCTAGTTTATGTAAAAATAATGCAGTAGTAAACTAATACCTCAATTCAAATTTACATCACAACAATTATTGAAACATTTAATTGAAATGAAGAACATAGATCTAAAGTAAAATAAAATAAACACCCATTAAAACAAGCCCATGTATTTTGAACAATGTAAATAATTTATTAATCATGATATATGATGGATGACAAGATGGGGGGTCTATGGTTTTTCAACAATGGATTTCTCCATTAGGTTATCTTTTGTATGTAGGTGCCACACAGATGTCCTTCCATGTCATAGACTTTTTCCAGGGTCATCATTAAGGTTATCCATTATATTCTTTTATGGACTTGGATATGCTAGATTATGGGGAGGATTCAGACCCGTCGACAATTATCTTCCCACATATGCTTAATTTTTCAATGCACTCAAACATGTATGGATTTTGAGGGAATTTGGGCCCTTCGTGAAGTCAAATGGGCTCCATCCAACTACTCCTATCGTGGAAGCTTCGAGAAACCCTAACCTAGGGCATTGTAGAAATATTACTCCAAGCAAACCACCATTTTAGAGTCTCCTTCTCACATGTACATTTATGGCGTTCTCCCTTCTATGTATTTATGGTTATTAATTAAGCCCTTGATTGGTGAGGATATTGTTGAAGTTGTGCCAAGTCCTAAAGAGGTCCTCTTTCCAATAAGGGAGGCTCTTGTTAACTCATAAAAAAGGAACTTCATGAAGAAGAGAGCCTAAAATGTTGTAATTATGGTAGAGGAAGATGCTTCCCTCACAAACATCCCTAAGTTGATGGATAAGGTGGTTGTTGGTAGGTTATGGCACTATAAATAATTACATCCCAAATCCATCAAGGTCTGGATCTCCCAAAATTGTGTTGAGGTGGTGGGATACAATCTTGTTTTCTACTTACTTGCTCATGGAAGGCTTCTCTTCAAGTTTGTTTCCTTGAACAATAGGGCTTGTATCCTTAATTTGAGTTGGGTTAGGGCTTGTCTTGTCCCTTTCTCAAGAAGTAGAACTTATCCTTCATTCCCTACAAGGAATCCTTATTAGTTTCTTAGATATGGGTCATATTTCCTATCCTCCCACCCCAATTTTGATATGAAAGTTTTTTTTAAGGAATTAGAAATAAAATGGGGGGTTCATTAGGGTGGAAAAGGATTGGGATGCTAAGTTAGATTGTTGTTGGCTCTGAATTCAAGTGGAAGTAGATGTTTCGAAAGGCCATTGGACCAAATTGAAATTATCAATAGTGAAGGTTCATGGTTCCAAAAAATGACTATTAGTGAGTCCCCTTTAGATGTTTTCAATGTCATGAAATCAACCATGTTTAGGCACATTATAAGTTTTTTCAACATAATGTCACACCTTTTAAAAAAGTATGGAGGGATAAGTCAATTTAAGCAATGGAAAGAATGTTTGACAAGTCTTTAGGGGATCTTTTCAGAAGGATCTTAGGGTGTCCAAAGAGTAAATTGTCATCCCCAATAGTAGATGTTAGGACACAAACTTAAGCAATTATGCCTTCGGTGAAAGTCTCCCTTGGAGCTCCTTGGGAATTCTCTACATTGAAGAGAATCTTGGATTTATATCAATAGGCAATATGAATGGAGATTAATATGGCCAAATATAGTCTTCTTTGTAATTTTCCTAGAGAGGAATTTCAGTCCATCTTGATTCTTTACTCCTCTTTCTGTAATAACCCTCGTGAAAATTCTATGTAATAATGTAAATAAAGGCAAAAATAAGACCATGGGTAAGGGACACGTATTCCAAGCTGAATGTTGGGCTAAGATATCCTAGTGGGCATCACTGGATGTGTGTTTTGGCTAAGGAAAATTGGCAAAGGCTAAGGTTAAGGCTAAGGCATTAAAAGGCAAGAAGGCATTTTTGGCACATTTATTTATGAAAATAAAGGAAATTAGGAGAAAAGGAAGGTAAAAGATCACAGGTTGCATGTGAGGAGGAAAATGAAGGAAAATAAAGGAAAATGAAGAAAATAGAGGCCTCATTCATAAAAAGGCTTATGAGGATCAGTTGGCAAGCTTAGTCAGTGTTAACCTTTTGTTAGTTCAAGTTTGGAGCTCTCCCATTTTTCTCTCTCTGTCTCTCTCACTCTTGGTCACTTAGAGTTTTCTTGGAGCACTCTAGTTTTGGATCAAGGAAGTAAAAGCAAGCAAAGGGAAAGGAAGGAAAGTAAGGATCAAGGAAGGAAAGCAGGATCAAGCAGCTTCAGCATGAATACTTGTAGGTAACCTTTTGCATGCATGATTTCCTAGCTGGTTTGGAAATGCATGGTTTTACATGTTGGTGTATGGGTCTCTTGCTATCAATGGCATGGTTTTATCGAGTTATGACAGTAGTTTTCAACCTAGCCTTTCTTTTTTTTTGGTGCCATGGTGTTGGGATGTTTATTTTATTTTTTGAGGTTTGGTTTGTTGGATGGATTTCAGAATCTGAGGCGGAGGTGGTCTCAAGTTTCATTCCCAAAGGCCTAGGAATCCCTTGACCGGTTTTGGTGGGATACACGATAAAGATTGAGGGAGGAGTCTCAATTTAGGGCCTAGTGATCTGGGTTTGGATTGCAGTAAATCCAGAGAGACTGGTCTCAGTTTAGGCCCTAGTGATCCGGGATTGGATTGTGGTAAAGCCTAAGAGACAAGGAGACAAAAAATTCCTCAAGGATAGTGATGGATTTCGGATGGCATTCCAAGTTTGGTTCGGCTATGATTAGAGCATTGGGTTTGGTGTGATCACGGTTTGGTGAGGGTGGAGGTGGTTTAACCTCAGGATTCCCTTGATTATTCTTGGATTGGTTGTTCTATGAGATCCCACATTCATGCTTGGAATATGGCATGGGGGTGACTAGCTGAAATAGAGATTTGGTTCAACCATGTCTATGGTCAGGTGGTACATGGAAGTCTTGAACCTAGTTGGTTGCTTGGATAAACCTGGGAGGAGGGGGTGTTACAGATTGGTATCAAAGCATGGTTACACTCTCCTTGGGTGAAGGTGCTTGGTCATGCATGCATGTCAGTTGCATGTGTGTCTCTTACACTTTCATTCCATGTGCTTGTTGCATTGCATCATGTTGATCATGGTTGTAGCAAGGTTATCATGAGGAGCTTGATGTTGATTTTGTGGAATGCATCATCAGTAGTATATGACTCATTACATATTGTTATATGTCACTTACATGTTGTTATATGTTGCTTGATTACATGTATTAGTCTTGTGGGTTGGTTACAAGAATTGATCACACATGCTTGACTACATGCATTCATGTGTATGTGTAGTTGATTTGGCATTGCTTATGCATGTTGATGGTTGCATGTGGAAATGTGTACAATGGAGTAATGGTTGTTTTCATGCATGAGGTCATGGTTTGTGAAGTTGATATGGTCATGCTTTGATGACTGAGCTCTAGCTAGAATGGTGTGGATATGATTTGGTACTCATGTGTTATATGTCTATATGTAGTTGTTATGCATGTATGGTCTTGGTTATAGTTTTGCATGAATAGTAGGTCAAACATGCCTTATGAAGTCATGGTATACAATTTAGGTCATCATGGTGCTATTGGTTGTTAGGATGCTAATGTGTTGGCTGAGATAGAAAATGAGATGTAGATCATTAAAGTGAAGTTGTAACATTGGACCTCGAGGCAAGAGCAGATCGTCATACAGGTATTGTATGTTTAGCATGTAGGTATGTAAGTTAAGGATTATCATATGCATTAGGTTTATATACATTTCGTTAATGTACATGTTTTTTATGTTATGGTTACATACATGATAGAGGATAGTTGATTAGTATATTCACATGCACACGTGTCATGAACGATCATGATTATGTTAGATAACTTGATGATCATATTATATGTTGTTGATGAGTATGGTATAGGTTAATTTGTTGTTGTTATATGATAGTTAGCTTGATGATTAGGGTTATAACATTTATACCTTGATGTTGTATGTATCACATTAAGTTGGATTGGCCTATGCAAATGGTTAGGGTTACGACATTCAGGTATGAGTCAAAATATTGTGTTGCATTGTGTTGTACTAATCTAGACCGATCATACATATGTGATTGCTATGCATAAATGGTAATTGTGTACGAGTTATGAATCATGTAAACATGTTAGCTAGTGCCTATTTTGGGTATCATGATCTTATTTATATTTGAGTTAATATCTTGTGAAGTTATATCAGGCTAACTAGATTGATTATGCAGACAAGATTGTCTCCCCTGAGATACATTAAGGTATGAACTTATTTATGTCATCTACCTTGTTCTGTATTGTTTGATTATGCCATCTATTTGGTGTTTGAGTGTTTGGTGTCTAGTTGATTTATTTAACATGGTATGTTTTCAAGTTGGTTGAACATTTGATGAATTCCATAATATGAGTATGTGTTCAAATGATTTTGTTATAAGATGATTGTAATAACATATATGTGTTGAGACAATTGATATGTAATTGAATGTAGTTGAAAATTGTAGCATTATGTCTAATTACTATGAGTTGACTATGGATTATGACATGATTGTTTGTAAAAGTTGATTTATCAATTGATAGATATGATTTTCTTTATATTTGAAACATGTGGTTGACATGTGTGAGTAGTTGCAGGAAACATGCTACGTATTAGCATGACAAGGAAACACTTGATGTGTTTATATAACTAATAGTTGGGTGATCTGATAGTACATAATAAGTCTCACTTCCAACAAAGTAAAAAGGTAAAAGGAAGGAATTTGACAAGAATTACTTTGGCTAGGTTTGGAAACCCTAATTCCAAATGAAAAAGCGCTTCACATAGAGGAAGTTTTCTTAACCTTGATTTGTCTAAAATTATGTGGATATGTGCTAGATTCATGAACATGTATTTGATAGATATGTTAGCTAATCTCTAGTTAGAGGTGGATTTGTCAAGGGAATTAGAGTCACTTGAGAGATGGCATGGACGTGTTCAGCTACAAGGCAAGCACAACAAGGTAAGGTAACCTATGTATTGTTATGTTTAATTATGCATTGACAATTATGTGTTTATGGCAGTATGATGTAGGGAGTTGCATGGCAAGAGAGGTTGCCATGAAATTTTGAAGAAGGATCTTGTTGAGCTTTCCTTGGGAACCATGGGGATTGAGTCACGGTGTCTATGGTTAGTCTCATGCTTTTGGTATTTTGTGATTGTTGCACTTGCTTTGCAATTTTGTGGGTGTCTAGTGCATAACTATGCCACTTTATTGCAGTGTCATGTTGTTATTGGTTTTCATGGTTTTCTTCTTGGTTGTTTCTTGGTATTGCCTTTTACTTTTTGAGTCTTGGGAGTTGTTTGGGAAAGAGGAAGGTTAATGGAGACCGGGGAGAGTTGTATGGTGCCCAACAGGTAATGTAAGACTCAGACGAAGCTTTGTGCATGAGTAAGCACAACAGAAGGTAAGACTATGACAGTTGATTGCGCTAGTGGTAAATGGATGATGGTAGTACATACATGAGAAGGGTAACCAGAAAAGGTAAAGCAAATGGAATTGAGGTGTTAGATGGTTTGACTAAGTTGGGAACAATGGTTCTCAATGTTGTGCATGTCATGCACAAAGAAGGAATTTTTCTGACCTAGACTTTATGCTATCTCGTAATTATGTTATGATCATGATTATGTTGATGTTTATATGTTTATATGTATATATGTATGTCATTGTCTGACATAATGATGATTGTTTTATGTTAATGATTACATATGTATGCATGTATGTAACTATGTCACTGTCTAACAGGGTCACTGGGAATCGTCCTTGTGGAGGAATGATTGCTTATGTAGGCGAATGGAATGAAGAGGTTCCTCGTCTTATGAGGAATCAATTGAGAAGAATAATCATGACAAATATACAAGTCCAATGTCATATGGTTATGAGTTGATATTATGTGATTATATTGCCTATATTGTGGACAGGTTATGCTGAGGGATACAACAACGAAATGAAAGCAGTGTGGTCTACGACATGCTGGGACAAGCATGGATAAGACACTGGAAGCAAGGTTGCTTGGTAAAGACAGTGTGGTTTTGGATGTGTAGTACTATTGTTGTGCACAAGTTGCATATGTGATGTTATGTGCATGTAGTGTTGTGCGGATATTTCATATGTAGTGTTGGGCATATATGGTGCCACATAGATGTTGGATATGTGGTGTTGTGTACAGATGATGCTATGTACATGTTGGATATGTAGTGCTATGTACATGTGGTGTTGCATGCATATTATAGATGTGGCGATATGTACATATGGTGTTGTGTGCATGATTGTACAAGTGGTGATGTGTGCATGTGGTGTTGTGTACATGTTGTATAATTGGCGTTGTGTGTAGGTGGTGTTGTGTACATGTCATGCATGTGGCGTTGTGTACATATGGTGTCACATACATGTCGTGTGTGTGGTACCATGTACATGTGGTATTGTGTACATGTTGTATAATGGTGCAATGTACATGTGGCATTGTGCAGGTGGTGTCGTGTACATGTGATGTTGTGCAAGTGGATGCAGTGTATAGGTGGTATTGTGTACATGTGGTACATATGGTAATGATGTAGATGCATGTATTGCATGGTGTTGTATGACATGTGTAGTTGTATGTGTGTGATGCACACTATGTGTATGTGCACATGGTTGAGGAGAAGCCACTGGGCATTTGTCTGCTGTGGCAACCAATCTGGAGTGTGTATAGAATAAAGACAAAGGTAGAAGCTAAGGATTGATGAAAAGATAAGTATCAACATTTTATTTCAGTTTTATTATGCATGTGATTTATGACTATGGTATATGATGATTATATGTGATCTATGATTCTGGTTTATGATGGTTACATGTGATTTATGATGTTGATCTATGATGGTTGTGTTTTGAGCTAACCAGATGTGATATGTTTATACATGATGTTTTGATCAAACAATTAGTTTGACTTTTTGTGACAGGAAGTGAACATGATTGCAAGTGTACCTTATTGATGAACTACCAATGAGGTATGATTTGAGGTTATTTCAATTTATTTGAATCTAATGGAAATTATGTGCTTGGAATAGGAATGCATGAACATGCCCGGTTGGGTGGTTGAAATCGACTGCAAAAATTGGTAGCAACAGTAAACAAAATTTGAACATGTAGCAATATGTTGGTAGAGTACTTCAGGAGCAGGGTCATTGTGGGACACTGGTACCCAATAGTGTCCATTGATTGCCATGAGCATGCTATGATCGGTATGATGGTTTTGAGGCAGGTATATGCCTTGGTTTTGTATCTTCCGATGTGAGGAAGCCTTGCTAAGGGATGGATCACCCGAGATAGGGGATTTTGAGGAACTTGGAAGGTGAGTGATTGCACAAAAGTGGGTGACCGGATTTCCCGAGGGACTGTGTAGCAGAGAAGGGAAGGTTGCGGAAATATTGGTTTTGGTCGTTAGCACTGCTAGATGGAATCATATACACATTGGGAGTGCACCATGGAACAATGAGTTCGTAACTGCTCGCTGAGAGGACAAGTGGCGCAGAGTTATAACATCGGACATTGGATGTAACTTTGATTGTGGCAATAGATTCTAGACTTCATGGGAAGGAGGTGAATCATGGTACTACTTTGAGGGTGGAGGTGAGCTCCTCTGGATTCCATTGTTGATTGATACGAGCATTGTATCATTTTATTTGTTGGTTTAGCAAATATGCATATGTGTATATGTGGTCACTGTAAATACTGTAATGAGTTGTTATAAAGCTCCAATATGTACTATGTTGTGATGTAGTCATGATGTTTTACTTTTGAGTAGGTCATTCATTGTAAATACTGCAATGAGCTAAGTTATAAAGCTCCATGGGCAGTATGTTTGCTTTTAAGCGGCCTTGCTGAGGTCTTGGTGTGGTTTAACACCGAGGACGATGTTCACCAAGAGGGAGGGTTCTGCAACAACCCTGGTGAAAATTCTATGTAATAATATAAATAAAGGAAAAAATAAGGCCACGAGTAAGGGACATGTATTCCAAGCTGAATGTTGGGCAAAGATATCCTAGTGGGTATCATTGGATGTGTATTTTGGCTAAGGAAATTTGGAAAAGGCATTAAAGCAAAAAAAAAAAGCATTTTGGCACAATTATTTATGAAAATAAAGGAAAATAGGAGAAAAGGAAGGTAAAAGGTCATAGGTTGCATATGAGGAGGAAAATGAAGGAAAATAATGGAAAATGAAAAAAATAGAGGCCTAATTCATAAAAAGGCTTATGAGGATCAGTTGGAAAGCTCTTAGCTCAAGCTTGGTTAGTGTTAACCTTTTGTTAGTTCAAGTTTGGAGCTCTGTCATTATTCTCTCTCTCTCTCACTCTTGGTCACTTAGAGTTTTCTTGGAGCACTCTAGTTTTGGAGCAAGGAAGGAAAAGCAAGCAAAGGGAAAGGAAGGAAATGAAGGATTAAGGAAGGAAAGCAGGATCAAGCAGCTTCAATAGTAATACTTGCAAGTAACCTTTTGCATGCGTGATTTTCTAGCTGGTTTGGACATGCATGGATTTGCATGTTGGTGTATGGTTCTTTTATTGTTGGTGGCATGGTTTTGTTGGGTTATGATAATGGTTTTCAGCCTAGCCTTGCCTTTTTTGGATGCCATGGTGTTGGGATGTTTATTTCGGTTTTTGATATTTAGTTTGCTAGATGGATTTCAAAATCCAGGGCAGAGATGGTCTCAATTTTCATTCCCAAAGGCCTAGGAATCCCTTGACCAATTTTGGTGGGATACATGGTAAAGCCTGGGGAAGGAGTCTCAACTTAGGGCCTAGTGTTTCGAGTTTGGATTGCGGTAAATCCTAAGAGACTGGTCTTAGTTTAGGGCCTAGTGATTCAAGATTGGATTGCGGTAAATCTTGAGAGATAAGGAGGCATAAAATTCTTCAAGGATAGTGATGGATTCTGAATGACATTCCAAGTTCGATTTGGTTGTGATCAGAGCACTGGGATTGGTGTGATCACGGTTTGGTGAGGGTGGAGGTGGTTTAACCTCTAGATTCCCTTGATTTTTATTGGATTGGTTGTTCTATGAGATCTCACATTCATGCTTGGAATATGGCACGGGGGTGACTGTTTGAAAGAGAGATTTGGTTCAACCATGTCTGTGGTTGGGTGGTACATGGAAGTCCCAAACCTAGTGAGATTTTCCTATGATTAATAAAAGCTAAGTTCTCTTACTTTTGCACTTGTTCATATGTGGATTTAATGGTTTTCATATCACTGATATTTATATGGTTTTATGTTGGCTATAAGCATTATTATATAACTGGTTCATGTCATGGTTATTTCTTGTATTTACTTGTAATTGTTAAATGGATGGATGCAAGACCTAATTGATGATATAATAGTTCAATGGAGAAGGTGGTGATCCTTCTTGTTATGTTTCATAATTTGTTTCAGTCATATATGCTCTATCTTGTATCCTAGTCCTATAAGTTGCATTGATGCCAAGTGTTTAATAGAATGTGAGTCTCAGTTGGGGATGCTCAGGCCTAGTCTTGAGGTTGGTTTTTGATTTATTTATCTTGTAATCATGGCTTTGATGGATTTTAGAGGTTGTAACAATTTCTGGGCAGAGGCCAGGATTCTGGGCTAGAAAAGTGGCTCAAATCTTGGGGACGCTAGCACAAGTCTACTGAAAAGAGTCTAGGGACGCTGGCACATAGGCCTGTGAGAGAAAATTTGAATTCTGGACATTGTCTTTTCTATATCATGAGATTTACCAAGGGTTAAACGACTTAAATCATCAACGAGACTTAGGGATAGGATGTCTGAGTGGCTGACATGTCTCCTGAGGGTGTTGTTGCTGATGTGGATGGGTTTTTTTGATATGTTATGTCGATTCCATTTCCTTAAGGTCACCAAAGAAGTTGAATCCCTTATAGTGACCTCTCTCGTCGCATGTTTACCCCGGTTGGTCGGTTTATTGGGTAGACCTTGGAAGAGGGGGCGTCACACTTTCCTTAGCAAAAGATCAAGAAGCAATGAAGCATCTTGGTTTCATATTAAAGCCAAAGTCATATCATTTTAAGGATTGGATATGGGTTTTCAAAAAGGTAGAAGCTTGGATTTCATGGTGGGTTAATTGGTGGTTTTCAAGAGGCAGTTGTTTGGTCCTTTTAAAAGTAGTGTTGTTGGGCATATTTGTCTATTGGACTTCTATGGCCAAGGTACTTATGGGTATTCTCAACAAAATTCGTAAAACAAGTTTTCATTTTCTTTGGTAATGAGGTAGAAAATTAAATGGGATCCCTTTGATTAAGTGTTCAAGATATCTTTTCCCAAGTTCCTTGGAGGACATGGAATAAAAAAAAAATCTACCTTTTCAATCGAGCGTTTGCAACAAAAAATCTACGGAGACTAATTTTTAACAAATCTATTTTGGAAAGAGTAATGATCTCAAAGTATATGGGTAGCCTATTTGTTGAAGATTGGTTTCAATGTCCTAGAAAATTGGGAAAGAACAACTCAATTGTTTGGAGAGCCTTTATGGATAGTTTCCTTTTGATCAACCTATGGATGATCTGGAAAATATGTAATGGTAAAAATGTTCATCTAGGAGAAGACCCAAGGCTACGGGTAGATAAAGACTTCAAATTATCTATGAATTTGATTGGAAAGCTTCATGAAACAAGGTTATATTCTCTTTGGGATATAAAATATGTTGGTCAAACTTATATGGGAAAAGGGAGATGGATTCCAGTAGAGAAACTTGGTATATATGTAGATATGGTGGCTGATTGGTATTTTTATGTGGTAAAATTGCTCTCTAGTTTTATTAAGTTAGACCTAGATGTTGAGGACACATTGTGCTAGTAAAAAAAAATCCACATGTGTCTTCATATCTAAACTAAGATATAAGGCAAAGCTTGAGCAATATTTCTCGAGAAGAAAATAGGGGGTGGTGGGATCATTTATGGGAAATTCACACTCCCCAAAAGGTAAAGATTCTCATGTGGCTTGCCATGAGCAACAAACTACTCTCATAGGAAAACATTCAAAAAATGGGTTTGCATGGACCAATTTGGTGTTCTTTGTGACAAGATGATGCTGAAACCATTTTCCACATTTTCATTTCATGTCCCTTCATTGTCAAAGTTTGGTGCTCCCTTGACAAAAGTTTTGGTCCCAAATATATTTGGATCTCATTCATTCTAGAAGAAAGTGTGCACAATTATTTGCGTGATTCATCTATGTCATGCTTTAGATCTCTCCCTTTCTTTCTCATTTATTTCATTTTGTGGGCAAGGAATCTTAGATTTTTCCAAGACAATTAGGTCCTTATGGAAGTTGTTATGGAATTGATCATGAAGTTAATGAAGGAAATCATGGTTGACAATAAGAAGTCTAAATCTCATAGTCCAATCACGCGTCC
This sequence comes from Pinus tabuliformis, assembly GCA_031772625.1. Taxonomy (NCBI): domain Eukaryota; kingdom Viridiplantae; phylum Streptophyta; class Pinopsida; order Pinales; family Pinaceae; genus Pinus; species Pinus tabuliformis. Next base: position 1,135,159,551 of record CM062819.1, on the reverse strand, counting down.
TTTGGATTATGATTTTCCTTGGGATATTTTGATGGAGCTTGTTAAGGCCACCCTCCTTGATGTGGGTGGGAGCGGTCCTCCATTTAAACTCCTCTCATTTTTATCTCCTATGGTATTCTCTTGGGCTTGGGTAAAACTCAAATGCGATGGCCTCATTTTTTTCATGCCAAACAAATTTGATTATCCAAACTTTAGTTCACGGGAGATTCCAATATGGTCATTGAATGGGAAAAAATAACTTAAAAGTACAAAATAAGAGACTTCAATATTTTCTCTTTTAGATAACGAAGTTGATTTAGAATTTTGAATGGCCTTCATTCTCTCACATCCATAGGGAGCTAAATGTTAAAGCAGATGGACTCTTCAACGAAGCTTTGACTCTCCAAGATGGGTCTTTTATAATTCATGAATTCAATGAAGACCATATAATTCAGGATATGTCCTTCTCTCTCTAACTTCCATCCTTTTTTATTAGTCATATTGCAGTGCTATTGATTTCTTGGATATAAGACGAACACAAGAAGATATAAACTAGTTTTTTGAGGTACTTGGTCCTTTAATTGATATTTTTATTGTAACTTTTTTTCTTTTTAAGTGAACCAAGGATCAAATAAAAATGTCTCCTCAAGCATTTTATGTGTCCCTTTAGAGGGAAAACATATGTATATTTCCCTTGGACACGCACACACACACAAGTGTGTGTGTGTGTGTGCACGCGCACGTGTGCATCTCTCTCTCTCACATCATCATAGAAATTTAGCATTAAAAAAAACAACTTTCAAGGCAATATGATAAAAATAAAAATAATATAATTTTAAGGTCACTACCAAGCTAGACACCAAATTGGTGCATGATACCCCCTTGTTTTTTAGAGAAGGGACCCACTCCATGTAGCAATTTAACTGAAAAAGTCTAAAGATTTTTACATACTCTACCTCCCTTTGGATTTGAACTTGTGACTTCATAGAAGGAAACAAATGTTCTTATAATACTTATAACATCATCATCATTATCAAATAAAACATGTCAAAATATAATGTCAATATCATCACAGAGTCATAAAAAAGAAAATAAACAAATCAGTGTGATGTAAATACCAATGTCATAATAGATAAGTTTGAGTATCCCATATATACAAAAGTCAAAACGAAGTTTCTATTATCATAAAATCTCCCAATGTCAATCCATGAAAGAAACCAATATGATGTAAATATGATGTACCTAGATAATCATATATCCTATATATCCGCACTAGCATTTAGATCCTCATGATCATCATCCTTGACAATATCATCATCCAAATCCTCCCCTCCTTCTACCCCTCCTCATATTTCAACTTTAATCTAGTCTTAGCATAGTTGGGGCCAAATCCTTAGATTTGACACATTGAAAATAAAAAACATATTATATTAAACATAAGTATTAAAAGCATTTTATATAATCAAGTTACTCATTGATATATGAAAACATTCCAAATTTTTCCATAGGATTAAAATAACGAAGAACACAAACAAAACAATTTTTACAATGTTTTTGTGCCTAGCTAAAAAACATAGTTTTCTACATGTTTTATGTGCCTAGCTAAGTTGCAATTCACATAAATGTCCATTTAAACCATGCAATTTTTCATATAAAAGTGAAAATAGATTATACCATTCACCACAGTTAAAGAACCAACATCGATTTTGGAAACATGAGAGAATGTAATCATAACAAACTACAATCCCTAAATTCAATATAAATCACTCATCATTGAACAATCATGTGGATTTTAGTGGAGTTATTGATCCTTAAATTATCATATAAGATTTATCATCTATCCTATAACTTTTTCGGTGGGAATTTTGGGGGAATTAACTTGTAAGGTCCATTTTTGTATATCCAAGTTTGGATATTTAAGGTCTGGAACCTTTTAGAGCCATTTTGAGGCATTAAATAACACTTTTCACGTCAAAAATTGACAATCACAATTCACAATTCCTCGACATTGTTTTATAAACCAAGACCTTGTCTTTAAAGTGAAAATTGCCTCATTTGGAGTTCATATGAAAAATTTATGCCTCCCATAAGTTGAACTACCTTATTGACCATCGTGATACCAAGGATTCCATGCTAATCCCCATTACTGATATGTGGAATTTCAACAATATTCTAGAAGGTCCAAAATCTAATAATAATTGAGGGTTGAGGACTAAAAAAGCCCCAATGCTAAATGAGTATTAGGACATGCTAAATATTGTCCAAGTAGAAGGAGAGGGGTTTTCCATTCTTTTAGCATTGTACTTGTTCCATAGTTGAGCAAAGAAAATAATATAACATTACAATATGAGAGCATAATAGAAGAGCAAAAAGATAATGTAGCATCCATGCAAGCTACAATGTCAACGGTAACTCCATAATGAGTACCCCTTTCTTTGTATTTTCATTTTCATAATTGAAGAAAAAAGAATAGATCACAAGCCTCACCTTCTAGCTAGGTTTTCTCCTATCTTGGGTTTCCCATGACACATCTTGTGTTCTTTTGTGTGAATGGTGTTTTCGCTTGCTTGATATTTCTTTTGTATTTAGGTTATTTTTATAATTTTGAGCAATAAGCTAATGGTAATAAATATGAGATCCAAGGAGATAAACTTGTATAATAAAATATTTGAGAATTTTACAAGATCTTTTTTAATGAATTGTTCTAGTGGAATATCCATGGAAATTTGCAAATTATATCGGTAACAGAGCTTGCCTTCTTTGGGGTTTTGTGTGGAAAGTTGTAGGAACTAGGAATTGGATTAAGAAGGAAGTTGTAGAACCCTAACCATCATAGATAATCCCATTCATAGTAAACCTTGGAATGTGGTATAGGGGAGATTTATTAGGTTGGAATAGAAATTCATTGATATCTCTTACAACATAGTCCTCCTCATGGTAGCCTTAGTGAAAAAAATTAGACCTTAGGGATGTTTGTAGCTTTAACTTGGAAGTCAAATTGAAGGAGGAACTAAGAGATAATTAAGGTCTAGAAAAGAAGTGGAAAGAAGAGCCTAGAAATAGTAACTAAGTTTAAGTGCCATCACTCCTTAACAACCTCTATTTAAAATAGAAGCAAAGTCATACCAAGGTGAGATTCATGTTGTTAAGTTGAACCATTGATTGCAATAGTTGGAAGTGTATTTTAGTGTCCATAATATAGACAAAGAGAAAAAAAAAATTCATTTTCTTGACTAAAAATAGAGGACACACACTAACTCAGTGTGAAAGTGACATAAAGACTTAGGCTAGTGGGGTGATCCACCAATGACTAAGTGGGAGGTGTTAAAACCACCATCAAGTCCCACTTCTACCCTATTGGGTATTGTTGACAGTGTTGGAAATCCATCAACCAAGGGGCCTCCCTAATGTGAAGTCCCAATTAGATCTCACACCATTTGGAGTAGGAGCCCCATCTAGAATATCAGCCTGGTTGCCATGTATTCTTATATATTCGCTTTTGCTCTAACTGTCAGCAAGAGAGAGAAGCGAACATGTGCCTTTGAAAAGCAAGGGGGTGTGCATGGTGAGTGCTCAATCGTATGTGTGTCAAAGTTCTTTCACTATGGAGGGGAGGAAAAGTGAGCCCCTAAGATATAGGTAGTATTACCACCCTAGTAGAGACACACATGAACAAGAATTTACACTCGATCTAAATCTTGAACTGAAACTAAAGCTGCTTCTTTGATTGGAGAAACTCCGTCAGCTCAATCTATAGTTGCTGAAGCCTCTGCTACCTTCTCTATTGGTGGTGGGTGGTGGTGAAACTGGATCCCATACTTTTTATTACTTTGTCTATAGGTTGCATTTTCACTAATTGTTTTATCAACATCCTAGGTATAGGCCTCTTGAGAAGCAGACCCAAGCGAGTATTAAGATTGAATTCCAGAACCATATAAGCCTATTGACCCAAATAAATTTATTAGATTGAATCAGTTGGATCCATTTCAGTTCCATATCCCATAAAGGCAGTTTCAAATCCAATTGTTTAACCATAATCACAAGCATATTACAGAGCAAGAAGGGTTCATGCAACATCAAGCATAATAGTCCACAGAGATGCGATGGTCATTGAAACCAATATAACTAAGAAGATTTGTCTAATATCCAATGAAATAGCCCATGAGGATGCAACAACGATAATAGAAATTACAACACATTATCAATATGATAAGTACCAAAATAACCGAAATAGTTCAACTACTTTAACACAAATGAAAATAAACATGAATTACAAATATTCACAAAATAGTCTTACAAATATCAATAATCCATGCATCAAGAATGTGTTGGCCTTTAAGGCTTCTGTCATTAAGTAGAAGTTCCAAGACACATGTATACAATGAACACCACTAGCTCTAATAGTGGAGCGATGGATCCACTTCTTACTCAAAAGAACTAGCTTATCTCTCCAATGCCTTGTGGGAGGAGCCAAGGTGAAAAGTCCTTTTCTCATGCAATGAGGGAGTATATATAAACAAGGGGTGATGCTTCCCCTTCCTTGTGACTCTTTGACTACCCATGACTATTTGAATTCCTATGACTTTTCAATGTACATGACTCTTTATATTCCATGTGTGTCCTTTGGACTTCCACTTTACAATACATTTTGAATACCATTTACATGATCCACAATGACGATATGGCATATGAAAACTCATGACATGACACTGTTGACATGGACTCCTTGATGATGTGGTAGTTTAAAGTCATTGTTGCTACTGTGTGTTGAGTGTCTACTTGAGAATTCTCTTCTTTTCACCTCTGTATGACTTGGTGATAAGGATTGTTCAATTATCATAAGTCTTGAGTTGTGATCGCAAACTGATTCCCTTTACTTTCTTGTGATTGATAAACTTGCATGTTCATCTGCAAGGGTGTCTTTCAACATGTTTCCCTACTTCATCTCTTTCTTCATCATCTCACCATATCATGGTAAGGTACCTGTATCTACAATTCACTCATGACGAGATGACATCAGTCCGAAAACTCCCTAGTCTAAGATGGTGCATTTTGATCCATTGACTGAGTCGGAACCAGGTGACAGGTCGAGAGAGAGGGCTCAGTGACTATGCAATTGCGAAGTTCAAGCAGCTAGGGGTAATTCTTGAGCCTCGAGACTACATAGTGCACAATTTAAGCTGGATCGAGGGGGAAAATTGTGCAGTTCTAGGAGCTAGTGAGACAGGTTGAGGGGGTGGACACTGAGAGGACATACTGTGTAGTTTCAGGAGACAAGGGAGGCTGGGAAATTGTGTAAATATGTAGTTCATAGGCTCAAGGAATGATCTTGAGGCTTGCGATTGTGCAGTGCGCAGTTAGGCCCAGGTTGAGAGAAAGGATTGCACAATTTTGGAGGCCAAGGTCAGAGTTTAAGCCCAGAAACGGTGCAGTGCAGTAGTCCTAGGAAGCAGGAAATACACATTATGCAGAGCCAAGGGGCAAGTTCACAACTAGAGGACTGAAAAATTGTGCAGTGTATAGTTTAGGGAGGTCTAGTGAAGGCAAGTTTCTTGGTCGGGAAGCCTTCTTAGAAATGGCTAAGTGTAAGACTGGTTAGACTGATGTGAACAGTGATAAGACTTCGACTGTGATATCACACTTAGAATACTTGATGACATGAAAACATAGATCACCCAGGACACATGAAAAATGCATTTCCCTTTGTGTGACAACTTTATGACTAGTTACGACAAGTGCGACACTTAAGATACACTTTGCGACGACTGTGATGACACTTGTGCGATAGTGCTTAAAACTTTGCGAATGAGTGCGATGGATGTTTACATGGTTAGAAAAACTCATCTTCACAAAGAAATACCCTTGAAACCATGAGATCAAGCTTCTACACATTGTGCAACAACCATTCATGCAAAAAGATGACAACTTACCCAACTTGCAAAGGGGAGAAAAATACTTCAAGAAAGTACATGAAATGAGTTTCAGTGTTTGCGACAACAATGTGCAAGACCAAGGAAGGCTCTGAAATTGAGTGTAACCAAAATTTTGGCGGGCGTTGTAGTAGCTACAATGGGTATATATATGGTCAGTGGAATCATTAGCATTACTTCAAGTAAAGGCAAGGGAAAAGTGTGCAAGATTAATAGTTGAGTTCAAGAAGATGACAATCATGTTGGGTATCTCTCATGAGAACCTAAATGCACTCCTCAAGTATCTAAGGAGTCTCCATAATCATTTTTTAAAGCAAGTGATACTCTTCAAACAAGGATCATTGTTGAAACTTGTGTGAGAGAATGATAACTAGAGAACATAGGCCATGAGAAAGGAAATCCAAGTAGTTCTAAATAGAAAGACTACCAAGGTGCTTCCAAGGAGGGGAAGAAGAAGTATAAAGGAAAAGATAAGAAAATGATAACTACTGCACATCAATGAAAGGATCCAAATAACTACTACAACCATTGAAATATCAAATATCACACTAAAGATAAGAGTTGCAAGCTACATCCAAAGTTGGATCCAAAGAAATTTAAGAAGGGTGCCAAGAAGAAGAACTTTCTAACCATAAATTCAAGTAGCATGGTAAAGAGTAACTTGGATGTGGTGAGTGAACATTTGCATGTTAGTGTAGAAGGATATTAATATTTGTATCTTTCATCACAAGGAAGAGAAGGAGATGACGAAACTCTTATACATTAAGGTCTAGGTAAAAAAGACCAAGGTCAATGTTCTATTCAATTGTAATTCACAGGTCAATCTCATAGTAGTTGATCTATCCATCAAACTCGGGCTTGGAATTTTCAATAAAATCCTAGCCATTATCCATTGTGAAGGGTAAATAAGGATGTAAATCTCAAGGTCATGAAACAACATAAGATCAAATTTGAAATAAGTACAAATTCTATTGATCAAGTGGAGTTAGATGTATTACTCCTTAATGTATGTAGTGTATATTTTGGAATCCCCCACATGTATGTGAGGGATGTGATATTCATGTAGAGAGAAAACTAGTTCCACCTAATCAAGGATGGGAAGTCTTACATCATCAACACATGCAAGTAGATCCAATATCTATATGGTAAGTGCTAACCAGGCCAAAAAAAATGATATGTTCTAGTAAAAAGTATGTATTCCTTTTCTTAAGAGAGAATCAATTGAGTGATGAATCAATAAGAGTAAATGCATCTATATAGGGATGTATTAAGGAGCCAAAAAAAATGGAGGAGTTGTGGCGGGCATATAGAGGAGTGTTCTAGGAGCTTATATGGTTTCCACCTAAGAGGGAAGTGGATCACAAGATATATTTGTTCCCTGACTCCCCATTACCAATTATTGGGTTGTATAAAGAGACTATTCTAGAAGAAAGTGAAGTGAAGAAATAATTGTAGTATATTTTAGAGTAGGGAGTAATTTGATCAAACGTCTCACCTTATGGGCCACTATCATAATAGTACCCTAGAATGATGAGGTTTAATGAATGTGTATCAACTACAAATCCTAGAATAAGTTCACACTTAAGAATTGGTGTCCTCTACCTAAGATTGATGATTTGTTAGACCAGTTGCAACATGACATGTACTTGAGCAAGTTGGATCTCAAATTGGGATACCTCTTGGTACACATACACTTATAAGATTACTTTCAAGCCAAGGCAAGGCTTTTATGAATGGTTATTCATGATTTTGTTTTATCCAATACACCGACTACATTTATGTGATTGATGAGTGATGTACTGTGTCCATATTTAGATTAATTTGTAATAGTGTATTTGGATGACATATTGATTTATAGCTCCACCTAGGGAGAGCACATCTCACATCTCACGTAGGTGTTAGAGACTTTCAAAAAGCATAAGTTATTGTTAATCCTAAGAAATGTGATTTTTCTTAGCAACCATTGGTGTATTTGGGGTATGTGATTGATTAGTGTATATTTTTTGTTATCCATCTCGATGCATTTGGAGAGGAAAAAGTGGAGGAATCATCTCAAGGGACCATTTTTACTGGTGGGACCCAATTTGGCAAAACAAGGTCTGAAACCTTCTAGGAGCATTTTGAAGCATCAAACAATGTTTTTTGGGGGTAAAAATTTACCGCTCTAGCATAGCACTATTTCTTGTTGTTCTGCACACATAGATATTTCCAACGGTGTAAGAAGCACGTCAATAAGAGTCTGTATGCCAAAGTTATGCCACTCAGAAGTTGACCTTCTTGTTTTCACACCTATAATTCGGGAGGATGCCGCGTCAACCCCCATTATTCATGGAAAAGGGGATAGACATGTGTTTGTGATGTAAAAAAATCTAGAAGAGTCTATATTGTAACTCTAGTTAAGATTTGATGTAGTCAAAATTAACCACTAGTAGGTTATCAATCTGTGTTATAACTGAGCCACTAGGAGGAAGAGACATTCCATTATTTTGAGAACATTTTGTTCCATAGTTGAGAAAAGATAACCAAGAGGGATAGGAGGTAGAGCAAATAGGGAGGATTTGTGAATTGTAGCAGACCATGGGCCACATGCCTTACTTCTTTGTATCTGCAACCATATTTCTAGACAAAGAAAGAAAGCGATGCGACCACACCTTCCAGCTGGGTTTTCTCCCGAAAATGTTTCCTAGAGAATATTTTGTGTCTTATGTGTGTGTGAGATTATTTTTCCGTTCTCTGTTTTTTTGCATGATTTCCATTTGCATGCATGCACTAATCATAGCTAAATCTACAGATTTGTTGACGGTGTTGGACCTACCAACATTCAAGGGTCTCCTCGATATGTGGTCCCAATTAGACCTCACATCATTTGGGATAGAGCCCCATTTGGAATATTGTCCCACTTGTTGGTTTCTTAAGGATTTTCCTTGGCTATAACTGTTAGCACGAGAGAGGAATGCAAATGTGCCTTTCAAAAGAAAGTGAGTGTGTCGGGAGAGTGTTCGGCTGTAAGTGTGTCAAGGATCTTCTATTGCGAAGGGAGAAATGAAAGTGAGCCCCTAAGAGAGAGGTAATAGTACCACCCTAGTAGAGACACACATAACCAAGAAGAATCCATCTAACATCTAGTGGAATAATCCACAAAGATGCGACGGTCAATAGAACCAACCAACAAGAGAAATTTGTCCAATATCCATCGGAATGGTCAACAAAGATGTGCCAACAATAGTAACCATTAAAACACATTATCAATATGATAAATACTAAAATAGCTAAAATAGTTCAACTAATTTAGCACAGATGAAAGAAAACATGAATTACAAACATCCACATAATGATCTTACAAATATTCATAATACATGCATGAAAAATGTGTTGGCATTGAGGCTTCTTATATTAAGTAAAAGTGATCCAGATTTAAATAGGAATGCAACAAATTATAGAGATAACCATAAATATAGAGATGCAACAGAAATAATACTTCATTTCATTAATGTAAAATACTGAAATATGCTTATAAACAGAAATGGAAATGAACAAGTTAGGGCGATGGTAGCTTATCTTTGAGAAGAGATGTGGCGGCTACATGCCTCTGAACTATGTTACAATGAGGCTCGAAGGCCTATTTATTGTTGAGAAACAATGGAAAACCATAAACATCCAAAAAAATAACCCTAGGAGATGAAACGCCAAACTGTGGGCCCCGTTTGGGTAAATTGGTACATCAACTTCCCGGGGTTGTAACTTTGGCATACAATCTCCGTTTGACGTGCACCATAGCTCGTTAGAAAGATCTATCCGAGGAATACAACTTTAGGAAGAGAAACATCGGTCCATGGACCCATGTTATTCCCATTTTTCCCAAAAAATGTCATTTAGGGCCTCAAAATGGCTCCGGAAGTTCAGGACCCGAAAAAACTGCTAAAAATAGTAAATTGTGCTAGAATTAAGGAAACTGAAAAATTGAAAGAGATAGTTGTGGGGGTCCAAGTGGGATAGATGAGTAGCCACCAACATCCATATGGATCATTCCTTCCCCCTTAGGAAGCAACGGTCCCCATTGCGTTGAGTTCCTCCTTGAGATGAGGAAACTTCTGCTGAGCTGGGTCCCTGGTGAGCTGTTTTGCAACCTCTGATGTGTCCAATAATCGTGGGAAGCATGGTTGAGGGTAGTCCACATTGAACACTCGGTGCAATCAGAGGAATGGGGAAATTTTGTGCTCCAAAGCATTGTTTCCCATAGCCTTGGTATGGGCTCTTGTAAGGCGTTCTTTCTGCAGATGCAACCAGACTTTGTCGCCCACTTGAAACTTGGGTGGTACCTGATGTTGATCATGTCGTTTCTTGTACTTGGAATTTTCTAGAATGGAGCGATGATATATTGGCCCATTGGTTAGAGGTGCTCCAAAAGTAAGATCGGACGAATGCTTGATCTAACTGTGCAACGGTACCCCTGTGGGTGAGGAGAAGATGACCGTATCCATCTGCTGCTACTGCTGCATGGAGGAACCCTTCACGAGAGTCATGGATGTGGCGACGATCTTCTCCTAACTTTGGGAGTGAACTAGACAAAAAATAAATTTCCTAGTCTGGGAGATGAGCTTGCTGCATTTCTTAGCAGATATCAAATAAGTGGCGGTAGGTGGGGCTACCTCTGGTATCCTGTATAATGAATTACCCAAAGAAATAATAACACCGTGAGGCCTTGACTCATACACATCATGTTGCCTCCATAAGTATGGTTGGCCTAATAATACATCACAAACATCAAGAGGTGAAACATCACACAATACCTCATATGTGAAGGGCTTGATGTTGTAGGGAAGGCGACACTACTGACGGACTCAGAGAACTCGTCCGTGGTGAAGCCACCTGATACTGTACGGTTGTGGGTGTGGTGTAGTTGGTAGCCTAACCACTTCATGACCTCCGTTGAAATGAGGTTCTTTTGGCTGCCACTGTCGACAATGAATTGCAGTGGTGAACCCTTCACCCACATCTGTGAGTGGAAAAGATGCTCCCCCTCCTCTGAATCTTCGGGATCATTCTTTTGGACCTTGGTGGTGGCAATAGTGGTGCTAGGCTCCGCATCAATGATTTGCTTCCCTTTGTCATTCCCCTTGTCAGGTTCTGACTCAGGGTCAGAACATGCATCTGATTCTGAAGCCTTCAACTGGCCACCAATGACTGCTTGGTCTGACACTCACTTGTGTTGTGAGTGGGGCTCTTGTGGAACTCGCACCACTTTCCCGTGTCCTTCTTCGACTTTGTGGTGTTGTTCTTTTCTTGTGGCTTCGATGGGTTGTCTTGGGTCACCCCACCTTGGATTTGTCCTTTGGTCTTCGGATTCGCAGATCCAAATTCTCGCTTCTCCTGTTTAAACTTCTGCTCGATCTTGACAACGTATCGGTACACCATGCTGAGAAAGGAGATGTTCAGGAAATCCATCTCATCTTGGATGTACCTATGTAGGAGGCTGCGATATTTGAGTACCAAATACAGCTCAGAATCATTGATACCCAACTGTGTGCAAAGGGTATGAAAAATATTAGTGAACTTCGGCACATCTTGGTCCCTTCCCTGCCGCAGTGTGGTCCACTTTATGTATTTGTCCTCATAGCTCTTGACAGGGTAGTACTGCTCCTTGATGGAATTCTGGAATGAATTCCAAGTGGGTACAACTGAGAATAGTGAGTTCGTACTTTCATCCTTCTGCTCGCAGTAGGTTTCCCACCAGTCCTTAACGTGGGGGGCTGCTTTGAGAAGTGTGAAAGTGATCTTTTGCTGGCTAGAAAAATCATGAATAGAGAAATAACCTTCTAACATATTTAACCATTTATCTACAACATCCGAGTCTATCTAACCCTCGAATATGGGGATTTCAAAGTTAACTTATACCTCAAAGGGTGTGGTGTTTCCAAAGTAGCTGTTGGAAGCCGATGTGTCACCTTTGGGTAGCCGCTGAAGGATCTGGGCAAAATTTTCCATCATCGCGTTCCTTTGTCGCTCGAGGGCTTCTTCAAGCAAGATTTTGATAGGATCTCCTGCCCCCTCATCTTTCTTTTCATTCGCCATTGGAGGCCGTCGGGATTTGCGAGGCTGGTCTTGCAAAGGTTCGACCAGTTCAAGCCCTAATTCCTTATATCCCGACCTCGTTGGGGACATGTAAAGAAAAACAGAGAAAGAACAGACTGCTCTGATACTACTGATCTAGACTTAAATAGGAACGCAACAAATTATAGAGATAACCATAAATACAGAGCTGCAGTAGAAATAATACTTCGTTTCATTAATGTAAAACACTGAAATATGCTTACAAACAGAAACGGAAATAAACCGGCTAGGGTGATGGTAGCTTATCTCTGAGAAGAGATGTGGCAGCTCATGCCTTTGAACTATGTTACAATGAGGCTCGAAGGCCTATTTATTGTTGAGAAACAATGGAAAACCCTAAACATCCAAAAACCTAACCCTAGGAGATGAAACGCTAAACTGTGGGCCCCGTTTGGGTAAATTGGTACATCAACTTCTCAGGGTCGTAACTTTGGCATACAATCTCTGTTTCACACGCATCATAGCTCGTTAAAAAGATCTATTTGAGGAATGCAACTTTGGGAAGAGAAACATTGAGCCATTGACCCATGTTGCTCCTAGTTTTGCAAAAAAACGTCGTTTAGGGCCCCAAAACGGCTCTGGAAGTTCATGACCCAAAAAACTGCTAAAAGTAGTAAATTGTGCTACAATTAAGGAAACTGAAAAACTGAAAGAGATGGTTGTGGGGGTCCAAGTGGGATAGGTGGGTGGCCACCAACATCCATCTTGATAAAAAAAGTTCCAAGGCACGTGTATACAATGAACACCTCTAGCTCCAATAGTGGAGCGTTGGAGCCACTGCTTGCTCCCCAAAAGAACTAGCTTGTCTCTTTAATGCCTTTCAGGAGGATCCAAGGTGAAAATCCCTTTGGTTATACAATAAGGGTGTATATATAACTAATGAGTTGACACTTCACCTTCCTTGTGACTCTTTGACTACTCTCATGACTCTTTGAATTCCTATGATTTTTCAACTTTACATGACTCTTCACATTCTGAATGTGTGCTTTGGACTTTCACTTTACAATACATTTTGAACAGATAATTACATAACCCACAATGATGATGTGGCATATGGCAACTCATGACATGACATGACGCTGCTAACATAGACTGCTTGATGACATGGAAGTGTCAAGCTACTTCTACTGTTGCTTGCTACATGTCTTATTAAGGATGCTCTTATATCCACCTCCTTATGGATTAGAAGTAAAGTCTCTTCAATGATATCAAGTCTTGAGCTGTGACTGCAAACTGGTGTCCCTTTTGTCTTCTCTTGATTGATTAGTTAGCATAATCAGCTACACAGGTGTATTTTAGCATGTTTTCCTTCTCCATCTCCTTATTCATCATCTTCTAATAGTATGATAAAGTACTTGCATCCACAATTCACTCATTACGAGACAACATCAGTCTGATAAAAGCCTTAGTTTAAGATGGTCCATGTTGATCCACTGACTGAGCCAGAACCATATTGTAGGCTAGAAGAGAAGCTCGGTGACTATGTAATCGCGCATTTCAGGAGCTCAGGGGTAAAACCTTGAGACTGTGCAATGTGTAGCCTAGGCTAGATTGAGGAAGAAAATTGCATAGTCTGGGAGATCAATGTGACAAGCTCAGGGGATGGGCACTTGTTGAAGTCATTACGTAGTTCTGGGAGGCAAAGGAGGCTGGGTGACTACGCAGTTTTGCAACTTAAGAGCTCAATGGCTGAGCTTGAGCTTAAATACTGCACAATGCGCGATTAAGGCCAGGCTGGAAGGTTAGATTGCACAATTCTTAGGGACAAGGTCCATGCTTGAGTACTAGAACTACATAGTGCATAGTCTTGGGAGGCAAGAACTTCACATTGCACAATGGCAAGGGACAAGGCTGCAACTTGAGGTTTGGAACTGTGCAATGCGCAGTTAGGGAAGGCCGGATGAGGCTAAGTTGCTCGGAAATTTCTAAAAATTGGCTAAGTGTGGGGTTAGTGAACCGATGTGACCAGTGACATGACTTGACTATGACCATACACTTAGAACACTTTATGACACAACAACATAGACCATCCTGACACATGAACCACACATTTCCCCTAGTGTGACAACTTTGTGATGACTTATGACAAGTTCGACACCAAAGGTACACTTTGCGACAACCATGATGACACTTTTGTGATAGTGCTTAAAAATTTGGGAAAGAGTGCAACATATCTTTACATGGTCAGATCAACTCATTCACATAAAGATAATTCCTTGAAACCACCAAAACGAACTTCTAAACATTATGCGACAACTAACATGTGAAAATATGGCATTTTTCCTTTTTTGCAAAAGGGACCAAAACACTTAAAAAAACACATGTAATGGACTTCAATGTTTGCAACGACAAAATGCAAGATCAAGGGAGGCTCTGAAATTTGGTGCAGTCCAAAAATTTTCAAGATGTTGTAGCAGCAACAACACTTGGTGACACAATAGTGGAATTCCAACTTCTCTATCTCGGTCAACTCGTTTGTGCAGGGTCTAAGTTCCTAAGGGAGTATTGATTCATCATGCAAATACATTTTGCTTCCCCACTCACTCTATGAATAAACATGGTCCCCTTTGTGCCTTTCTAGGTTAAACACAAGCATAAGATTCAATAATATCACAATATTTCAAATTGGAAAGGGTAGTGAAGTTCACAAGCTTTATATTTTCAGAGTATAGTTTTTCATCTGTGGTGTTGCTTCGCTGCCAACATGGCTTGACAGTACCCCAACAGAGTCACTATAGGAACACAAATATTTCTCTGCTTCCAGTGAGCCTATATAGTACCCCAGCGAAGTTGCTTATTTCACCTCTCTGCGCAAGAAGCCTTTCTCTTCTTTCACCTTTATTTATATATTTAAATAGGAATGTGCATTATCACTTATTCATTTTGTGGGCGGAAGAGGGATCCTGACTTATTGAGAGCAGGAGAGGTTGTTACTTCAAAGAAGCATATATAGACCTTTGATTTAGCTTTTCTCATTTAGTTTTTTCCTTTTTTCTTCATCTACTGATTGGATAAGCATGAAAACACCAAAACATAAGAACGAAGTGTGGCATAAGGTTTCTAGAATAGACACAAGGATCATGGTTTGACCAAAACTCTCCTTATAGATGGATCGTATTTTCAATCGAAACTTCATTGACCAAAAGATGTGACCCAACACAAAGAATATGGATGAAAGTTAGCCAAATGTTGTGGTATCACAAGACTCTTTTCAATTCATCCACATGCAAAGAAGCTGGAAAACACATTCACACATGATGCTTAATTACACGAACAAAAACAAAACAAGGCCAAAAAAAAACATGCAAGAAGAGAAACTATGTACATAGGGTAGGGTACAAACCCGGATCATCATTGAAAGTGTTTTAAATCTTGGCCATTAACAGGAAGAGAGTCAATCTTCCCATTTAGTGATTGCATATGAAAGGTGTGTTGGCCAAGATTTTCGTGTACAGTGAATGGTTTGATCCACAGGAATTGGAACTTAGTGTGTTTTCCTTTGTACTCGTGGGATTTGTCCCACTTCAAAACTAAGTCACCCACACTAAATTCATTCTTCCCGGTATACTTCCTGTCGAATGACCTCTTGATACAAATCTAGTGAAGTGAAAGTGAATATTTTTCTTTTGCTTTTTGCCTTTCTTCTTACAGCTTGTGAAGAGTGTCTATCCTACATTGAACCAATAAACATCGCTTGCCTTGGGATTCTTGTGAAAGTTGAAGGGAAGGAAAGTAGATGTTAGGGGGTAAGATGGCCTCTTTTTCGCACACCAGGAAGTAAGGAGAGGTGTTTAGGGAAGGTTTTGGTGTGACCCGGTTAGCCCATAAAGCATTCACCAAAGTAGAGTGCCAGTTCCTTTGTTCAGAGAAAATGGTCTTCTTGATAATGCGGAAGAGGTTTTTGTTTATAGAATAAGCAAGACCATTTCCCTGCAGATAGTAGTTTGATGAATGTTTTAATACAATGCCATTTTCCAATGCAAAATCATATAAATTTAATGATTAGAAATATGTTGCATTATAAAAAATAAGTAAAGTCAGAATGTTGAACCCGGAGATGATGTTATGCTTAAGGAACCTGATGACTTCCTAATCATTCACTTGTTTGAGTGGAACTACTTCTATCCACCGTGTAAAGTAGTCTATAGCAGTGAGGATGTAGCGGTGCTTCTTTGACGAGTGCGGAAAAATTTCACCAATCACATCTAAACTCCATTTTTGAAATGGTTCTTCCACTACAATAGGTTGCAATGGGCGGCTGACCTCTTTTCCCTACCGACACACCTTTGACAGACCAGACACTTGCGGGCATAACCGTGAGCATCTTTGAATAATGTGGGCCAATAAAAACTGGTTCGCATAACCTTGTGCATGTTTTTGTTACCTGCAAAGTGTCCCCCGATTGGTCCATCATGGAGATCACGTAGTACTTTTTTTGAATTGTGCGCTTCCAAGGATTTGAGCAAAACTTCGTTATGGTGCTTCCTAAAAAGCACCCCATGCACTAACTGATAAGATAATGGTTTGAGTTTGAGTGTCGTCTTCTATCGTGTAGATAAGTGTGATATGAAGCCAGCTCACAAAAAGATAGAAAAGATAGATGAACACCTTATAAATTAGCCTCTTCAAGGGGGCAACCTCCTTTACATTACACAAATGAACAATTCTTGGATGATACAAAAGACAAGACCTCCTTTCTATATATAGGAGTCTAAGGGGTCATAATATAATCAAAGCCGACATAACAATAATAATGTAAGGGCACAATAATAACAATAGTGGGCTTCTATGGGGCACAATAATAACAATATGGGGACTACATGGGCACAACAATATAATAAGTGGGTTGTACTAATAACAATAAGGGGTTACACTAGTAGTATAGGGACCTAACGTGCCCCTCTCCTTCAAAAAGTGTCGTCCTCAATGCTTGAGTAGTTCTTGATGCTTCTATATAAATTCTTGTCCTCCCACATGGAATCTTCAGTGGGTAAGTTACTCCACTTGATGAGATACTCTGAAATTGATCTATTTAATAGCTATGATTTCTCGGTTCTGTGACTGCTTCAGGTTCCAATATGATTTTTCCTTCCTTGTCAAGTTCTCACAATACTGTTTGAACTGGGATCTTCTGCAACTTTTGAATGAGTTCCCACTCCTTTGGGCATATGGATATATGTAAGGCCTGATGTTTGGAGGAACACTTCGTGGAATCAAATGAATAGCATGATCATGATCACGAATAGGTGGGAGGCCTTTGGGAGTCTCAAATACCTTGGAATGATTGTCCAAAACGTTTTGGAGATCTGGAGAAATACATGATTTCGATGTGGGATCCTCTAGTGAACATAATTGTGCAATTACACCCCGTTTTTCTTTATTTAGAAGCTTTTTCATGCTGTTAGAGTTGATTATCTTTCCATGTTTTCCTTTGATACCCCTCAATTCAACTTCCTTTCCTTCCCAAAAAAATTTCAAGAAAAGTTCTTGAAAATTAAAAGTTATCGTACCCAAAGATTGTAGCCATTGGACTCCTAGTAAAACATCAACACCACCCATTGGAATGGAAAGCATTGGGCTATTCAATACATATTCTCCCATGGATAGCTTGACATTATGGCACTTTCTAGAGCAATTTATGGTTCCTCCGCTTGCAACCATCACTTGACACTCCGGTGCTGGATATAGGAAGCAATTCAATTCCTTGGCTCCCTTACAATCAATAAAATTATGGGTACTGCCCAAATCAATCAACACTCCTACCTTTTTCTTCTTGATATGTCCTTCTATCTTGATAGTTTGAGGAGTGGTAATTTCTTCCAATGCATTACAAGATATGGTCGGATTGATTTCTTGAGACTCGATGTGATCTTTCAATTCTTGAACATTTTTCTTCTTGATATGTCCTTCTATATTGATAGTTTGAGGAGTGGTAATTATGTCCAATGCATTACAAGATATGGTCGGATTCATTTCTTCTTTCTCGATGTGATCTTTCACTTTTTGAACCTTTTTCTTCTTGATATGTCCTTCTATATTGAGAGTTTTAGGAGTGGTAATTCTTTCCAATGCTTTACAAGATATGGTCGGATTCATTTCTTCTTTCTCTGGGGTTGGTTCCTGGTGTATATACTCTTCTTTTGACGTTTCTTGATCCCGTTCTTCCTCCTCTCCACAATCAATGTAAAATAATTTCTTCTTAGCACACTTATGACCTTTAATGTATTTGTTATCAAAATTATAACAAAGCCCTTTTTCTCTTTTTTCTTCCAATTGTTGTGGTGTAATCCTTGTAGGTTGTGGAAGGCTAGGAGAAACAACACTTCCATCTTTATAGTTGTGAGGGGCAGACTTCCTTGTTGCCATAATTTTGCTTTCCACTTTGTAACAAAGCCCTTTTTCTCTTTTTTCTTCCAATTGTTGTGATGTTGCTCCAAAGAAGGTGTTTCTCTTTGTATCCACATAATGTGCTATCATTTCCTTCGTGAAAATTGACCACGTAACAAGTTATTTACGAGAACAAAGCCCTTTATACCATAAAAATCGATCCGGTTGTAAACGTAAAGATGCAATACATAACTTTTGTAACAGTGGTACATCATGTAGATCAAAATATTGCTCCATCTGTAGTATCCAATTTACTAGATCCTTTCCATCAAACTTCCTCGTATTGCCTTTTCTTGATTTCAGGAGCTCGATCTTGAAATGACTGTAACTATGTACTTTCAGATCTCAAACTTCTAAAATTGTCTCCTGTAGTAGCTCTATGAGTCCTCTTTCTAACCCCGCAAGTTTGATCAGAATTTGATTCTCCAAGAAAGAGTTATGCCCAATCTCCTAAGATGACCTGATTATATAATGCTTCAGTAGAGTGAACTTGTATGGCATGCCACGTCTCACTGTTTCGACCTTTAGATCTAAAAACTATGCACAGAAAACTACAGTCCATCCTCTTTCTGTAACTTCTTACGAAATTTCAATTTGTTGCTTAGAGAGAAAGTTATGACGATTTTCCCAAGGTCACATGTTTAGGATGTAATTTGGGAGTCTGCAAAAACCCTAACTTCCTCATATCATATATCTGAAAATATAGCGAGACAAGATCTGAAATTCAGACCTGAGATTCAGAACGATTTCTTCTCAAATGGGTTTTTTCTTTAGGTTCTGAAACTTTGTAGCGAAATAGTTATAGTGAAAATTCCACGATGACCTGTTTTAGATGAAATTCTAGAGTTTGCAAAAACTCTAACTTCCTAAGATCATATATCCTAAAATATACCAAGACAAGATCTAAAATTCGGACCCGAGGTTCAGTGAGATTTTGTCTCAAATGGGTTTTGCTTTTAGCTTTTGAAACGTTGCAGAAAAATCGTTATAGAGAAAATACCACGATGACCTGTTTGGAGCAATGAAACCCTAGAATCCAAAGCTCTGATACCAAATGATATGAAACCAGCTCACAAAAAGACAGGAAAGATAGATGAACGCCTTATAAATTAGCCTCTTCGAGGGGGCAACCTCCTTTACATTACACAAATGAACAGTTCTTGAATGATACAAATGACAAGACCTCCTTTCTATATATAGGAGTCTAAGGGGTCATAATATAATCAGAGCTGACATAATAATAACAATGTAAGGGTACAATAATAACAATAGTGGGCTTCTATGGGGCACAATAATAACAATATGGGGACTACATGGGCACAACAATATAATAAGGGGGTTGTACTAATAACAATAAGGGGTTACACTAGTAGTATAGGGACCTAACAAAGTGAGAGGGAAAGGTGTCGTGCTCGAGATACTGGCGCACATTTGTGTACCAAGAATTTGCGATGGTAGTTGGGGAAGCTCACTCAACAATGTACATTTCGATTTCATGCTCCTAACTGGATGGATCTTCTTCTTTTGTATCTACTTCTTATGCTGCTAGCCAACAGAGAACATGGCCCTTGATTATATGAACTAGCTTGAATTCTAAGTCATACTCCTATAAACTAGTCATCCAGTTTGCTCTTTTCTCACCTAGCTCTTATTGAACAAACAATGATCTGAATGTTGGGTGCAACACAAAGATAATGCAATGATTCTTTAAGAGATAGGGCTAGAAGTGTTTCACTGCCTTGTAAACTTTGTATGCATGCTTATCAATTGTAGGGTAGTTGAGTTTGGGTTCTTGAAGGCTAACGATCATGAAAGATATCAGTTGCTCATTATTCTAATCATATTTCTGAGTAAGCACTGTGGCAAGAGAAGTATCAGAATTGAAGGTGTAGAGCGGAAAATATTTGTCGAAATCTGGGCTATAAAAAGTGGGTGCTTTAGCAATATCTTGATTGATATGGGAAAACACATCCTTTTCCCTTTTGTCGCAGTTGTATATCACGTTCGTCGTCACCATCTCATGCATGGGTTTAACAATTTGAGCATAATCAGAGATAAACTTGCGGAGGAAATTGATTTTTTCCAGGAAGGAATGCATAAATTTCTTGTTCACTAGGAAGGTAATATGTGTGATGGATTTCACCCTCTCAGGATATACCTTAATCCCACTCTTTGCGACAATATGGCCTAAGAGATTACCCTCAGACATTGTGAACATATTCTTTTTGGGATTAAAAGATATCTCATATTTGCGACATTGCTCTAAAAAATTTCTTCAAATGGTGCAAGTGTTCAGATATGTTCTTGGAAAACACTGTGACATTGTCAAGATAGTCCACCATGCTCTGCCTAATGAGTCCACGAAATGTGATGTCCTTGGCGCAGTGAAATGTCGCACCAACATTGACCAACCCAAATGACATTATTCTAAATGTGAATGTGCCCCACTTCGTGCATAATGTAGTTTTGATTTTGTCATGGTCTGAGACCAAAACTTGGTTGTAACCTAAATATCCATATAACAAAGAAAAAATCTCTAACCCTGACATTGTTTGCAATATCTGCTGCATAGACGACACATGTTGGTTATCCTTATCTGAGGCACGATTCAAGTTGCGAAAATCTAAACATAAGCGGGCATCCCCAGACTTCTTCCTTACTAGGACCAATTTGATACCAAGGTAGAATGTCGCACTTTATATATGATCCAAGCATCCAATAATTTCCTCAACTCCTTTTGAATCAGAGGCTCAAGCGTTGGGTGTACCTTTCACAACTTCTGTTGGAAAGGCTTGGCCCCTTCTTTGATTGGAATAACACACTGGATTATTCACGTGTCATAGATTTTGAGCTTTTCATACATCCACATGAAAACATCTCGGTACTTTTTTATAATTTTGTGGAAAAACCTGTGAGCAGTTTTGAAACCAACATTTCAGACTAGCTTAGTGAGTCCATCATCAGGGCAATGAGATTTATATTTGAGAAGAGAGAGCGAATTACAGAGCTTATTAATAGTTATTGAGAAATATTTTTGATGTCTTCTTTTGTAGTCGACTTACAAATAATTAATTTAATTAATAATAATTTTATTTATTTATTTAAATATGTATTTATTTTATTTATTATTTATTATTAATATTTATTTATTTAGATATATTCTTATTTTATTATTGTTTATTTATTTACATACCTGTGTCTCTATATATATGTGTATATATACTATTATTATAATAATAATAATAATAATTATTACCTGTTTTAGATGCTTAGCTATATGTTAGTTGTTTTATTAGAATATATATAATTTTAAGGATTATATATATATATTCTAATAAGTGGATGAAATCGTGTCGCTCCTGTGGTTTACAACAAGTATTGAGATTGAAAACTTTCGGATCTTTCTCTATTCCAAGATTTATTTGCTCGTGCGACAACGTTAAGCTATTGGTTTTTGCATTCGTTGGACCTCGGAAATGATTATGCAAGTCATATAGCTTCTCAAGTGATACCATGCCTTTTGGCATGGGTTTTCCTTGTTTGTGTGGGCTGCATCCTACAATGCTTTCTCGTGCTCGTCTTCATCAATAGTTGCGTCCTTGAATACATGAACGTTCGCCATAAAGGAAATTATCTATTGGTCATCATTAAAAGCACGTAAGTTAGTTATATTGTAAATGACTCATGGTTTATAAATAATCTCTATAGAAAAATCGTCCCTAAGTGGTGACAACCTAGTAACAATATTTGGTAATGCATTTGCAGCAGCGTTACGCATTCTAGGAACATAAATAATATTGAAAGCTTGGAAATGAGAAATCAAACACCATAACTCTTTTTAATACCCCTTTAGATGAGGTGACACATAATGTACAGTATCATGTACATGTTGTACGACAATTTCTGAGTCACCTACTTCTTTGAGGACCACGACATTGAGTTCAATGGCTCTTTGCAAACCCAAGATGTGTGCTTCGTATTTTGTGGTGTTATCGGTGCACTTAAATTCCAAGCGATTGGAGATCATATGTTTCCTCTGTCGTGGGTCTATTAAAACAAAACCAACTCTAGATCCCTCATGTGTCTTAGAACGATCATAGTATAGTGCCCAAACATCATATGTACAGGGACTATGTGCTGCACTAGTACTACTATTAAGACTACTAATAATTGTACAAATATCATTTCACTAGTTGGAATAGGAAGGAGTTCCAATTGTGTGTCACGTGGGACTAGGGATGTATGAGCAAGGTAGCACCCCAAATCAGTTTCAAGAAAGCAATTTCCGAAGATAAGATATGCGAAAGCCATTAGCTCATTTTTTCCTTCGAAAGGAGTAACCATGTGTTTCATGTATCACTCTGAGTTCACCTAGATTTGATTGTTCTTGCCCTTGTACAGAAGCCACAAATGTGAGCAGTTCATAGAAAAATACCCCTGTAACTTGCTGGACCAGTTTCTGCTCAATAATACACCGTATGCTTCAGGAATGTCCACAATTACTATATTTATACATTCGTGAACTCGCTGGTAAGATGATAAGCATATTAACACATTTCTGAGTTCACCAATCTCATGGACAAGAGTCCTATCCAACTTAATGATTTGTGCATCTATTTTATCCCATTTTTCATTGATTTTATTTGTTACCAATAAAGTATTACGTTTACAGATGCACCAGAATCAACTAAGCAATTGTGCACATTATAATTAAAATTTTTGAACGTTAACAAAAACTGAGGGCAGAGTGTGTTTGCATCTAACGTTAAAGCATTAAGTACAAATTTGAGGGAACTAGAGGACGTACTAGATCCCTTATGAGAAGAAGCATCGTTACTTGAGGTAGACTATTTGAGTCTGCGAACAAGAAATTCCCATTGGCTAGTGATCTTTGTCAGTTAAAAGAGTGAAATATTAGCACGAGATTTCTTCATCTCATCAACTGTGTTATAATCCACTGCGAGAGACATTGCTGAACTGTTTGGCAGAGTTTCTTTATCTGCTATCTCTGGAGTGACAGGCTTACTTTTATTGTTTGTAGAAGTACTTTTCGTTATAGTCGCATTTCCAGACTTGCTCTAAGTGTTATGGGATGAGTTGATGGGTGGTGTGGTTTTTCTCATCAAATTCTCTTTCAATTTATGCTTCGTCAAATCTTGTGTGGAGGCCGACCCTTGGGTTATCAAGTTGTATTGAGTGTTCTGATATTGAGATGGGGCCTCACTCAGTGGTTTTTCTTTGACACTCTTCTTCTCAAATGCGAAAACACAACTGAGTGTGTTTACTGGGTGTTCAACATTTGCAGTTTCTTTGACTGCAACATTCACTTACTTCTCTTCCATCGGCTTAGTCTTATCATATGAAAGCACTGTATCAATAATGTTCACAACAAGAGTATTCATGTTTTGGTTCCATTGTGGGCATGTATTTTCTGAGTGATACTCTTGATGAAACGAACAATACTGATTCATGCCCATACTTTCAACATTCAACACAATGTTCGAGCTCTGCGCAGACTTGGCTGGTTGATTACTGTTGTTTCCAAAGTTAGAAACCCTTTTTAGAATGTTGAATCTAGGAGGCTTGCTGCTCATGATGGTCTCGTTTAAGCTTTTTCTCAATTCTACCAGCTCATTGGACAAATACTTGATAATGCGGGTCTGGCTCTCAAGATCAGTTGCTTCTTTCTCCTTGGCCTTTCTTACGGAGGCCTGAGACCTTTTACGCATGTCTTTGGAGTCCTTCATTGATTCATCATATGCGATGACTCCAATTGCATGCAAGTCCTTTTCAACTATGATTGCCTCTTCGAAATTTTTAGCCAAAGTTAGCTTCACAGTTCTTTTCACAAAATGCACAATGCTTGTTGGTATGACAGATGTAAAATAATTGACGGTGATCGAGTCATGAGGTTTCTTAAGACTTCCCAACTCTCTTAACATCATGGCAAGGGTTTTATCATTACAATTTTCTCAAGAAACAATTTCTTAAAACATGATCTAATTGAGAAAACTAGTTTTTTTGTGGTAAAATTCCTTTTCAGAATATATTAAATGAGCTTGAGGATTTATGAAATTATTTACAAGTTTCAACATGGGTTTTTAAGTGCTTTTATGTAATTTTTATGTGAAAATTAACATAAAAAAAATTACGGAACAACAACATATAACAGACATAAACATCACCATAAACAGTATCATAACAACACATGATGAAGGAGTTCACCCCTCCTGGGCTACGTCTCCTTGGTCCAGCTTCCAGTGGCTTGGTCCTCTCTATTATGCTAAAAATGTGAATACATCAGTTTATAATGCTCATAAAGCTTTGAAACCTATTCCAGTGGGTCCATAATGACCAAAAATGCTCATGTAGTGTCTTTCTGCTCCTGATTTAGTCAAAAACTCATCAAGTTATGATTTTCCCAAGTTTCGCTGTTATTTGCTCTACAAAATCCCCAAAATACGGCACCTAACCCACAATTTTGCTTCTGAATGTGCTAACGAAGCACCATTTTACCCAAATGACAATGCAAATTGTGGGCGCCTTAATTCGGCCTCTAAGGGCTAAAGTTCGAAAAGTTTGGGCATGCGGGGGGCCACGTGCTCAGGGATAAGGCCAACGGCCCACCCTCGCCAGCTAGGCCCCCCGTTCCTCTCCACCGGTGATCGTGTGCTAGTGGTGTAACCAAGTGCCACCCCTCGTAGGCTGGCCCTACCTCCCAAATGACGTGCATTCAACTTTAGATGAAACCTATGAACCATATATGTTAAGACTCATGTGTATGGTGTATTGGCAGAAGTCTTTGCTCGGTTGTTGTTGGTCGTGGGTTTGACCCCCACTGCCTCTGCCCAGACTTGAACCATAATTTTGGTGGCCCCCAAGCTGCCACATGGCGGCCTCCAACTGGGCCATGTGTCAGCCTGTGGTTAGCCACCAACCAACCAATAATAATACGCCAAATTGCACCAATGAAAATGTGCCACTTGGCACAACACAATTCACTGAGCCCATTGACCAGTCAATCTACCACACACACCTATCCAGTCAACGCTACGTCAGCAGTATAGATTGCTGACTGGGTTTTCAATTTTTTTCAAAAATTCGCCTGTTTGGGAAAGTGAACAGAACATGATTCTGGGAGCATATGGTGTTTTTTCACACGAAACGAGTTGCATCGGATTCAGGATGACAACCACTATGCGATCGTCTAGGTTCCACACTGATCTAAAAACTTTGAATTTTGAACTATTTTTTTTAGCACCTAATCATTCACCCCCACTAGAAGCCTTTTGGACCCCAAAAGATCACTTTCAGTTGTCCAGTAGGTGAGGGTACAATTCCCTCACCTTTCTAATCTCAATCCATTTGGTCATTGAAGGATTTGTTCCCTTGATCCCCACTCGAAGGTAATCCACTTTCCCTCATTTTGAAGACCTTGTTCTTGTGTTAAGAATGGTGTCTTACTATAGTTCATTAAGGTATTCAGGAGAAAATTCCTCAATGGAAGGAATTTGGACTGTTCTCCTTGGTCTTCAATCAAAGGAGGCTCATACAACCTTAAGTTCTCAACATTAACAACAACATAAATTTGCATATATGAAGGCAAATCCAACCTAAAGGCATTGTTACCAATCTTTTCCAAAATTTTGAATGGACAATATCTAATTGGTTTTAACTTTTTACCTTCCCTTTAGAGCCTCTCTTTGCTAATGTGAAGCCAAACTTCATCACCGACTTGGGACCTGTGATTTACACGAAGCTTGTCATGCCTTGCTTTGTACTTGCCTTGGCTCTTTTCAAGCTATTCTTGAACTCTTTGGTGTACCAATTGGATTTGTTCAATGAACCTTCTTGCTTTGTCTATGCCACTATGACCATTAATAGCAACATCTTTCCCAAAAGTGAAATTTGAAGGAGACTTGGGCAAGTATCACAAACATGCTTCAAATGGCGATGTTTGAGTTGAAGAGTGCTTGGCGGAGTCGTAAGCATGTTGAATATAGTGCAAATGTTCATCCCACAAGTTAGGATGCTTGCTGCAATACCCATGAAGAAGATGTATCATTTTCCTATTCACCACCTCTGTTTGACCATCTGTTTGCGGATGAAATGTTGTACTATTTTTCAATTTGGTGTCCATGAATCCCCACAAGCTTGACTAAAAATTGCCAACAAAGCGAGAATCTTGATCACTAACAATGGATGTGGGCAATCCAAAATGCACCCATACATTTTGAAAGAATAATTGAGGAGTTTTTTCAGCGGTAATTTACTTTTTACATGGCATCAAAATACACATTTTGTTGAACCTATCCACAACTACATAAATAATCATGACCTCTTTTTGACAATGGAAGACCCCCTACAAAATCAATAGAAAGACTCACCCACATTCAATTGCTTGTCATATGTAGGATAATTAATCACTGCACCATTGAAAGTTTTTGAATGAAAACAAATAGGCTTACCATGTTTCATGAGGACTGCACCCATGGCGTAGTCACTAGAATCAGTCTGGATCTCAAATGATCGTCTCAAGTCTGGAAGTGCAAGTACTGGAGCTAAACTAATATTTTCCTTCAATGCATCAAAGGCCTTTTGTTGTTTTTCTCCCTGCAGAAAAACCTTTTTCACACTTGTCAATGCATGCAAAGGAGCTGCTATAGAAGAAAAGTTAGTAATAAATTTCCTCCAATATTGGGCTGCTCCCAAAAAAGCTTCTATTCTTAGTAACTGTCTTGTGCCTTGGCCAATTCAAAATGACATCAACCTTGAAGGAATATATTTTCAACACACCTCCTCCAACAATATGACCCAAGTAAACTAAAGAAGTTTCTCCAAACTCACACTTTGACATCTTTTGATACAATTGTTCTTTCTTTAAGACATCAAGTACTTTTCTCACATGCGTGACATGTTCATCATGAGATTTATTGAAAATTAAGATGTCATATAAGTAGACTATAAAAAACTCATCAAGAAATGGCCTAAACACATCATTCATCACACGCATGAAGGTAGCAGAGCATTACATAAACCAAAAGGCATAACTAGCCATTCAAACAAACCTTGTTTTGTTTTAAATGTTGTCTTCCAAATGTCTCCTTCAACAATTCTAATTTGATGGTAGCCACTCCTTAAGTCCAACTTAGTAAAATAATTTGCATCTTTCAATTGATAAAGTAAATCATCCATTCTAGTCAGTGGGTAATGGTTCTTTACTGTAATCTTGTTCAATGCACAAAAGTCCACATACATGCACCATGTTCCATCCTTCTTTGGCACCAAAACAATAGGTGAACCACATGGTGAAGAACTTGGCCTGATGATCCCTTTATCCAATGACTCTTGAATTTCATTTTTAATTTCCACACTTTCCATCATTGACATCCTGTACATGCCAATGTTAGGAAAAGGACTATCTTGCTGTAGCTATATCTCATGTTGGATTCTTCTCTTGGGAGGCAATCCTTTTGGTTCCTGAAACATCTCATCATATTGGTTAACAACATCAACCATTTCAGATTATCAATCTTGAATCATGACCTTGAAAAGCTTCATTATCAACATCATTCTTGGGTTTGATCATTAGAAGCACAAAATTATTGCTAGAATTCACTAGTCTTTTCATTTGCCCCACATTAACAAGTGAAAGATTTAGTTTCTTGCTATGAGCTCTCACAATATATTCTACTCCATATTTGAATAAATGGTATTTGTTTTCATGTCTATGGAAGATAAATTTTCTATCGTAGAGATACGGGTTACCCAAAACTATACCACATATGTCTAATGGCACAACATCAAGCTCCACTTCATCTATGAAATTTGTAGTAATGGCGAATTTTAGTTTACGCTTTCTAGTTACTTGCAATTGTGCATTGTAACACACCCATCCTAGTGGATATGGTTTATGATGTGGAATGGTTTCCAAGTTTAAACTTTTGACAATGTTTTCAGAGATGAGATTGGCTTGAGAGCCACTATAGAAAAGAGTATCAATTTTGCTATGTTTTGAGGTCATCCTTATGTAAAAAGTTCTATCCTCTTCTTTTCATTTGGAGTTTCATTGTGTAAATTTTAAGTACTAGTGCTAGCAATGGATTCTTTTCCCTTCATACCCATGGTTTTAATTTTAGTTTCATCACCCAAATCAGATCCCAAATCCTATTGAGTGGTTGCAATTGTATTTTGCTTTCCCTTGTTGTTGAATTTCTTTGGTTTCATTTCGGGATGAAGCTTCCAACAATGAGCTTCATCATGACCCTCTTTGGAACAATCCTTGCATGTTAATTTCTCTCCTTCCTTCTTAATAGATGCATTTTTCTTTCCCTTACCTCTGAAACCCTTTTCTTTTCCTTTACCCTTAAATGAATTTTTACTACCCTCTTCTGGAGTGTTTTTCCCTCTTGCCTCAAGATGAGTGGCTTGCGCACACACCTCATCTAGATTATTGGGATTAAACATAAGGATAGTATGCCTAAGGTAATTGTGTAATCCCCCTATATACTTCAGCAACATGTCTTGTGATTACCAATCTACACCTAACATTAGAGACCTTTTTCTGAATTCTTCGGTGTAATATTGCACATTTTGACCTTTAAGTTGTCTAAAGTTCTGCCAATTCATGATGGCTTTCTACATATAAGCTAGAGGGTAGAATTGTCTTTTAATTGCAATAATGAAATTAGACCAATAAATTGAAATCTTACCATACGTTTTTATCTCTTCTTGTGTCTTTGATTCCCACCATACTAGTGTTGCACCCTCCAGTCTCAAGGAATCTAATTGAATCTTTATGTTATCCTCTAGAAGGTTTTGAATTATGCAATAAACCTCCAACTGATGAACCCAATTATCAAGCTTCTCCGCATTCACTTCACTATTATACATGGTGAGTTCAAATTTAACATCAACTTTTAACAAGGGTGATTTACCATTTCCTTTTGAGGTATGTTAATGAGTATGAGTAAGGGTTGTGTTAGTGGAAGAGGGTGAAGATGCTTGTGAAGAAGAAGATGAAGAAGATGGTGGAGAGGGTGGAGGTTTACCTCCATTTCCATTACCTCCTCCTAAAGAACCTTCTCCTTTGGGAGGTTTGGAGCTTTCACCCTACAGTCTAGTATTCCTCTCTTCATAGAGGACCTTCACCATCTCTGTCATATCAAAGAAAGTCTTCCTGAAGACCTTCTCATCCTCTGTCATGTTTGTAGGTTCTCGTTCATGAGACATTCTCACTGGAGTCTCAACTGCATCTTGAGGAAGAAATGGTGGTGGAGATTGTGGTAATCTTGCCCTCCTTTCGCTTGACCCAACTTCAGGACTTTCAACCAGCTTCCCTTCTCCTCTCTTGAGTTTCAACCTTGTACACTTGCAAACAATTGAATCCTTGTTGCATAAATAAAGCCAAGAGATATGATACCAAACTTGATCTGATTGAGAAAATTAGTTTTGATGTTCTAAAATTCCTTTTGAGAATATATTAAATGTGCTTGAGGATTTATGAAATTATTTGCAAGTTTAAACATGGGTTTTTGAGTGCTTTTATGTGCAAATTAACATAAACAAATGACTGAACAACAACATATAACAAACATAAACATCACCATAAACAATATCAAAAAAACACATGATGAAGGAGTTCACCCCTCTTGGGCTATGTCTCCTTGGTCCGGTTTCCAATGGCTTGACCCTCTCTATTATTCTAAAAAATGTGAATACATCAGTTTACAATGCTTAGAAAGCTCTGAAACTTGTTCCAATGGCTCCAGAATGCCCAAAAATGGTTGTGTAGCCTCTTTCTGCTCCTGATTTGGTCAAAACTCATCAAGTTATGATTTTCCCAAGTTTGGCTACTATTCACTCTACAAACTCCCCAAAATACGGCACCTAACCCATAATTTCGCCCCATAATGTGCTAACCGAGCACCATTTTCCCAAATTTTGACGCAAATTGTGGGTGCCTTAAATCAACCTCTAAGGCCTAAAGTCTGAAACGGGGCTAAGGTCAATGGCCTACCCCCGCCGGACAACCCCCTCACTCCTCTTCGCTGGTGGTCGTGTGCTGGTGGTGTAACCAAGGGCCGGCGCTTGTGGGCTGGTCTTACCTTCGAAATGACGCACAATCAACCTTAAATGAAACTTGCAAACCATATATGTTAAGACTCATGTGTATGGTGTATTGGAGGAAGGATTTGCTTGGTTGTTGTTTGTCGCGGGTTTGACCCCCGCTGCCTCTTCCTAGACTTAACACATAATTTTGGTGGCCCCCGAGCTGCCACATGGCGACATCTGGTAGGGCCACATGTCAGCTCGTGTGGTTGGCCACCGACCAACCAATAATAATACGCCAAATTGCACCAATGAAAATGCACCACTTGGCACAACACGATTCACTGAGCCCGTTGACCAGTCAACCTTCCACATACACCTGCCCAGTTAGCGCCACATTAGCAGTATGGATTGTTGACTGGGCTGTCAATTTTTTTCAAAAATTCACCTATTTGGGAAAGTGAATACAACATGATTCTCGGAGCATACGGAGTCTGTTTGACGTGAAACAAGTTGTGCCAGATTCAGGATGATGGCCACTACCTGGTCGTCTAGGTTCCACACCAATCTGACAACTTCGAATTTTGAGCGATTTTTTTTTTAATTTCTCAAGAAACAGTTTCTTAAAACCCCTCCAATTCTTGATCCAGTTCGGAGGAAGGCTCTGATACCATACAACTACTCTATCATCCAAGGTACATGGAAAAAGTCTACATGCAACATCATTGTAATGTACCTCAAGCATTTGCAGGTGCAGGTAAAAGTTGTCTATGTGATCCTCTGCCTGCACTGCTTTGTCAGGGTCATACTTTTTTAATAGCTTCTCTGGGTGCCTCAACATTTTGTGTAACACACTCGACAATGCAAGTGGGCCCTAAGTCATCTATTCTATATCTTGGTCCACCATGTCTTCATCATTGTTTTCCCCCTCTTTGTCAAAATCTGATTGGTCTTCTTCTTCTTCACCGCCTAACCCACAGAAAGTATCGTACGAGAGTACCACACTATCACCATCACCACCATTGAAGGATGGAGGTTTATTTGGTTTTTCTACGTTCTCCTTACAGTCTGCTAGCTCTTCAAGAGTGGCTAGAAAAAAATCTTCAACTGTTGAAACCACTATCTTAGTGGGGATGGCTGGGTTCATCATTGGAAAATATGGAAGATTATATACTTCAGGTATCAATAAAATACTTCTTGTAAACTTACGGGTGATAGGGTGAATGGCCCAGATTTGGTCGTAAGATATCTCACAAGTTTGTATAGTCTTAGGCTAAGAATTATTACCAACTTCAGGAATATGCGCAGGGGAGGTGATGGGAATATTACTTCCTTGACTGGAGGAAGTAGGATTTGGGTGGTGAGGTTATCAGCCATAAAAATTTGGTTGCCCTCCTTTTAGTATCAGGAATGTTGATGGTGTTGGACTTGCCAACATTCAAGGGGGCTCCCCGATATGTGGTCCCAATTAGACATCACACCATTTGGGATAGGATCCCCATCCAGAATATGGTCTGGTTACTAGTTCCTTGAAAAATTTCCTTGGCTCTAACTGCTAGCACGAGAGAGGAATGCAAATGTGTCTTCGAAAAGAAAGTGAGTGTGCCTGGTGAGTGTTCATTTGTAAGTGTGTCAAGGTTATTCTACTGCAAAGGGAGAAAAGAAAGTGAGCCCCTAAGAGAGAGGTAATAGTACCACCCTAGTAGAGACACACATAACCAAAAATATTCGTCTAACATCTAACATAATATTCCACAAAGATGCAATGGTCAATACAACCAACCGACAAGATAAAGCTATCTAATATCCAGGGGAATAGTCCACAAGGATGTGACAACAATAGTAACCATTACAACAAATTATCAATATGATAAGCACTAACATAACCGAAATAATTCAACTATTTTAGCATAGATGAAAGCAAACATGAATTAAAAACATCCACGTAATAGTCTTACAAATGTTCATAATCCATGCATGAAGAATGTGTCGTCCATGAGGCTTCTTATATTAAGTAAAAATTCCAAGACACATGTATACAATGGACACCACTAGCTCCAATAGTGGCGCGTTGGAGCCACTCCTTGCTTCCCAAAAGAACTAGCTTGTCTCTCTAATGCCCTACGGGAGGAGCCAAGGTGACAAGTCCTTTGCTCATACAATGAGGGTGTATATATAACTAATGAGGTGATGCTTCACCTTCCTTGTGACTCTTTGACTACCCTCACGACTCTTTAACTTCCCATGCCTTTTTGAATTTACATAACTCTTCATATTTTGAATGTGTCCTTTGGACTTCCACTTTACAATACATTTTGAATAGATAATTACATAACCCACAATGATGATGTGGCATATGACAACTCATGACATGACATGACACTGTTGACATGGACTGCTTGATGACATGGCAATGTCAAGCCACTTCTGTTGTTGCTTGCTACATGTCTTCTTGAGGATGCTCTTCTATCCACCTCCTTATGGCTTAGAGGTAAGGAGTCTTCAATGATATCAAGTCTTGAGCTGTGGCCGCAAATTGGTGTCCCTTTTGTCTTCTCTTGATTGATCAACATGTATAATCAACTAATGTGTCTTTCAGCATGTTTCCCTTCTCCATCTCCTTCTTCATCATCTTTTCATGGTTTGATAGAGTACCTACATTTGCAATTCACTCATGATGAGACGACATTAGTCCGATAAAACCCCTAGTCTAAGATGGCATGTGTCGATCCACTGAATGATCTGAAACCAAATTATATGTAGGGAGAGGGGCTCAATGACTGTGAAATTACGTAGTTCAGGAGCTTAGGGGTGAAGCTTGAGCCTTGACTGAGGCTGGAAATTATGCATTCTAGGAGATCAGTGTGATAGGATGAGGGGATGGGCATTGGTTCATCCCATTGCATAGCTCCAAGAGGCAAAGGAGGTTGGGTGACTATGAAATTGTGCATCTTAAGAGCTCAAGGGATGAGTTTGAGCTCAAATACTACGCAATGCATAGTTAAGGCCAGGCGGGAGGGATGGATTGTGTAATTATGGGGGCTAAGGTCTGGGCTTGAGTAATGGAACTGCGCAATGCATAGTCTTGCGAGGCAAGAACTGCACATTACGTAGTCACAAGGGACAAGGCAACAACTTCAGTGTTGGAATTGCTCAATGCACAGATGGGGAAGACCGGATGAGGCTAAGTTGCTGGGAAATCTCTGAAATAATGTGATAAGTGACATGAGTTGACTATGACCATACACATAGAATACTTGAAGACACAACACCATAGATCATTCGTGCCACATGAAGCACACATTTCCCCTAGCACAACAACTTTGTGATGACTTACGACAAGTGCGACACCACAGGTACACTTTGCGACGACTATGATGACACTTGTGCGATAGCGCTTAAAACGTAGGGAATGAGTGTGACAAATTTTTAGATGGTTATATTGACTCATTCACGCAAATATAACCCCTTGAAACCACCAAAACGAGCTTCTACACATTATGCAACATCTAACATGAGAAAAGACAACATTTTGCCTTTTTTACAAAAGGGACCAAAACAATTAAAAGAAAACACATGGAATGTACTTCAATGTTTGTGACGAAAAATGCAAGACCAAGGGTGTCTCTAAAATTTAGTGTAGGCTAGAATTTTGGAGGGTGTTGTAGCAACGCCAATAATATCCTAAAGTTTAATAAAACTGTAATATTGTAGAATCTCAAATTTCTAATATAATATTATCAAATATGTTGTGACGAACTGTCTAATGGAATATCCATGATAGTTTACAAATAATTTGGTATCAGAGCTAGGTTTATTTGGGTATTTTATGGAGATTACAGGGATCTAGATCGGAGGGGCCAAAAATTGTAAGACCCTAATCATGGCCAATGAATCTGTAAACAAACCTCCTGATCCCACAGAGGTGAGGCTTACGCGACTGTAAGAACAAGTCGTAGATATCAACCACAATGTAAGCCTCCTCATGGCAACCTTGAATAGAAAGCTGGGGATATTTGGATAAGATGGGGGTTCAAATGCAAAGGACAAATCATAATGAGGATCAAAATATCGGGGAGAAATGGAGAACAAATCGAAGAAAGGACCTGAAAAATATCAACCTAGTTCGAGTGTTGTGAACCAATCATAGTCCCTATTTAAAATGGAAGAAAAAGTCTATATCAAGCTATACTACAGTGAGATCGACACTCTAAAGCTTAACCACTTGTTGTAGCAACTAGAATTTTATTTTAGTGTCCATCAAATTGAGGAAGGGAAAAATATTTCCTTCATGTGGATGAAATTAGAGGGCCATGCACTAGCATGGTGGGAGAGCCACATGGAAACCTTGAGGTTGGATGGAGAACTTCCAATGACTAAGTGGGAGGATTTAAAAACCATCATTAAGTCACAGTTTTATCCCATTGGGTACGTGAAGGATTAATGGATCTGGTGGAAATATTTCAAGCAAAAGCCAAGCCAAAGCGTGCAGAAGTACACCAAAGAATTCACAAAGATGGCTATAATGTTGGGTATCTCTCCAAAGAACCCATATGTACTCCTCAAGTATTTAGGGGGTCTGCACCATCATTTGCGTGAGCAAGTGATGCTGTACATGCCCAAATCAGAGGACGAGGCTTGTGCACATGCGTAATACCTAGAAAACATAGGCCTAAAGAGAGCACAATCAAGTGGACCAAAGCAGAAGGAGCAACAAGATGCTTCTAAGGAGGAGAAGAAGAAGCAAAAAGGCAGAAACGATAAAAATATGGCAGCCGCAATGCACCCATGCAAAGATCCTAGCAACCATTGCAACATTGATGGCCATATAGAGGACAAGTGCTACAAGTTGCATCGAGAGCAAAACCCGAAGAACAAGAAGAAAGATAACAAGAAGAAGAATATCATGGTCACTGATTCAATAACCAAGTTGAAATCAACTTGGATGTGGATAAGAATATTGTCTATACGTTAGTGTAGAAGGAGGTGATTCTCACTAGCCTTCAACAACAAGAAGAGAAAGAGATGACCAAACTCTTCCATATAAAGATACAAGTCAAGATGACAAACATTGATGCTATGTTTGACTCAAGATTGATGCTATGTCTACATGTACATGCATGATGCAATATTCATGAGGAGATCCAACCAGTACTAGCTCATCAAGGATGGAAAATAATTCATCATCAATGCACACAAAGGCAAGTCAAAATTTTCAATGGTAAGTGCTAACCAAGCCAAGAAATTGACCAGTTCCAACAAGAAGTATGTTTTATTGTTTTTAAGAGAAAGTAAGTTTGAATAGGAGTCAATAAGAGACAAGGCATCCATAGAGGGGTGTACTATGAAACATAAAAAAAAAATGGAGGACTTGCTACAAGCATACATGGATGTGTTCTGAGAGCCTAAAGGGTTATCACCCAAGAGAGAAGTGGAGTATGAGATCCAACTATTGCCAGACTCCCCATTGCCAAATATTGAGTTGTAGAGGCAGTCTGTTATAGAAGCAAGTGAGGTGAAGAAATAATCGTAGCAGCTACTGGAACAAGGTGTCATTCGACCGAGTACATCACCATGTGGGTCACCCATCATAATTGTGCCAAAGAAGGATGAGACTTGGCATACATGTATAGATTACTGGGCGTTGAACAAAATCACGCTGAAGAACAAATACCCCCTGCCTAGGATAAATGATTTGTTGGATCAATTGCAACAAGAAAAATACTTCACCAAGTTAGACTTGAAGTCTGGATATCACCAAGTTCGAGTTAAAGAAGAAAATACCTAGAAAACAACCTTCAAAATCAGGCAAGGTTTGTATGAGTGGTTAGTCATGCCATTTCGCCTATGTAATTTACCAACTACATTTATGAGATTAATGAATGATGTAATGCACCCTTTATTGTCTATGTGGATGATATACTGGTATATAGTGTTACTTGGGAGGAGCATATGTCACATTTAACGTAGGTGTTGGAAACATTGAAGAAGCACTAGTTGATAGCAAATCTCAAGAAGTGCAACTTTGCGCAATAATCTTTGGTGTATATGGGGCATGTGATCGATGGAGGAGAGCTAAAGATAGATCCTTCCAAGATGGAGGCCATCATGAAATGACCGGTGCCTAGTAATGTTTCTGAGATCCGAAGTTTCATTGGGGAAACACAGTACCTGAGGAAATTCATAACCTCATTTTCAATGGTAGCAGCATCACTCCACGCTATAACAACAAGTGTCAAGATTTTCCACGGGGGGAAATGTCAGCAAAGGGCTTTCGAAGAGCTAAAGAAGAAGATAAATTAAGCACCAGTTTTAGCATTATCAAAATTGCAACGACCCTTTGAAGTGGAGACAAATGCAAGTGGGTATGCTATGGGAGTTTTCTTGATGCACAAATTAAGGCATGTATGCTACCATTCTGAAGTTTTTAATGGGGAAGTTCTTCACTACCCTACCTATGACAAGGAAATCTATGCCATGGTGCAAGATGTGAAGAAGTGGAATCATTATCTGATGGGAAAGGAGACAATAATCCACAATGAACACCAACCACTATAGTACTTGCAAGCACAAAGTAAGCTACAACAAACGAGGCATTACAAGTGGATGGGGTTTTTATATTAATTTCATTTGGTAATCAAATATAAGAAGGGAAACACAAAAAATTTGGCCGACATGCTTTCACAACCACCCACATCGAAGATTACAACTTTGGGGACTCTTATGCACATGGAGCCATTCATCCATGGTGCATACATAGAGGCATATTCAGAGGATGGGGACTTCAAGGAGGTGTATCAATAGTTGCAGAGTCATAGTCATGTGCACAATGGTGACAACACCATTGAATACCATCTCCTAAAGGTGAGCGATTACAGCTGATTAGAGAGGCTCACACCTCAAAGGTTGTAAGGCACTTTGGGTAGGCAAGACCGTGGCTAACCTCCATAGGTATGTGTATTGGCCCAAGATGTAAGAGTAGGTAGCTAGGTTCATAAGAGGATGCATGCTTTGTTGTACCAACAATCCTAGTAATAAGAAACATGGTCTATATCATCCCTTACTTGTACCTACTCGTCCTTGAGAAAGCAATTCCATGGACTTTGTGGGAGGTTTATCAACGACTAGGAAGGGACATGACTACTTGTTTGTGGTAGTTGACATGTTCAACAAGATATGTGTTCTAATGCCCTGTAAAAACACCATCAGTGGGTAAGAAACCACAAACTTGTTCTTTGGATAGGTCTGGGTGTGTTGTAGTTGTTGTAGTGTTTTCTTCTCAATGATGTACAAAAATAACCCACTTAAAATCATGTATGGCAAATGATATCAACAATAGAAATGACTACTAAACATTGTAGATCTGCAACTATTTATAGAAAAAAAACCTGCCAAAATCCCGATCTATGCTGCAATCATAGTTAAACAGTAAAATGAAGAGTAATAACCCAAAAACATCCAATGGAAACCACATTTGTAAAGAATGATTTTATGATAACACCTGTGAAGGGAACAAATATATGTTACCAGTCCCCCTCTATGGGATGGGTTCTTGGCAATCCTCAAATTCTTTTAGCTTCTGTAAAGTCTCTCTCTTCTATAATGCATAAACCTAGCAAAAATGTGGTGTGCGACAATGAAAATAATCAGAGTTACAACATTGATTGCAACAATGAAAATATTAAAAAGTGAATAATGAATGGAAAACCCTCCTATTTATAACAAAATATTGAGTTATCCTCGAATAATGAGCAATAATAATATTATTGATCCCATTCTTGGAATTACCACTTGGAATATTTTATTATATTTGTTTAGGAGGGAAAAGTATTTAAACTTTTATTTAGAAATAATAAATAAATAAATGAATAATTTATCATCTCAAGGAGTTAGTTAAGGAATAATAAACAAATAATGATTTATTTAATTATTCCTAAGGGATTTAGTCAAATTTGACAAAGAATAATAATTAGTTAGTGATTAATTAATTATTCTTAGAGAAAAATAAGATAAATAGTTATTTATCTGTTTATTTTTCATGATTGGGTCAAATTTAACAAAGAATAATAATAAAACAATGGTTTAGTTAATTATTCCTAGAAGAAAATCAAATAAAAAGTGACTTATTTAATTGTTCTTCATGGGTTTAACTATAGATTACTTAATAAAGGTGGTTTATTAGGTAATTTATCATAGTGAAAGCAATTTTACTAGGGTAAAAATGGTTTTACATGGTATACTTCGATCCATCTAGTAAATTAGGCTAGACGATCAATTTTTTGGTGATAACATGGTGCACTTTGGGATACCAAGGAGCATTCTTTCAGACATAGATACAAGATTTCTTAGTGCATTCCAAACTACATTGTGGGAGAAGATGGACACAAAGTTGAAGAGACCTACAACATTCCATCCACAAGCAGATGCACATACTAATGTAGTCAATAGGACTTTGGTGCAACTTCTAAGGGGATACAACTAGAAGCATCGAAGACCTGGGATGAAAATCTCGTATATATACAACAATCTTGCAACAGAGCAATCCACACTTCTATAAGAAAGTCCCCAGTTGAAACTTGTTTTAGATATTTTCCACCTTCACCTTTGGATATTGCATATAGGCAACAAGGAGGAGTGAGGGAAGATCTTACAGGAGATGCTTTAAGGGATAAAAATTTCATAGAGAAGATTAGGTAGATCCATTTATAAGTACAAGAAACACTACAGAAGTCACAACAGAAGTATAAGGCCATGCATGATCAACATAGAACAAAGATCATTCAAGGTAGGAGATAGAGTATGGCTACAGTTGAACAAGGAGAGGTTGCAGGGGTCTGTTAAGAAAATCAAGTCTCTAAGGTACAATCCCTTTGAGATACTATAAAAGGTGGGTGATAATGCCTATCAACTCATTTTAGCACCATATATGTGCATTTACTCAGTTGTGAATGTAGATAATTTGAAACTCTATAAGCCTTCCATGCTAGATTAGGAAGATGAACATGTCCTACCTTCTGTGGAGGATTTAGCACCAGATGCTAAAAAAAAGTTGACAGAAGATACTATTTTATAGAAGAGGTACATAACTACAAGACAAGGATAGCATGACCTTTGGCATATTGGGTTTAAGGGACAACTTCTAGGAAAAGCTAAATGGTACACCAGAGAGAAGGTGGAGGAAAAATTTCCTCACCTCATTCAGTAGAAGCTTTTGGGGACCAAACGCCTTCCAAAATCGGGAGGTGTGATCCAGATTGGATCATTATATTGTTTGTCTTCCATCTCGATGCATTTGGAGTGGAAAAAGTGGAGGAATTAGCTCACATGACTATTTTTACGAGTGGGACCTAGTTTGGCAAAACAGGAGACGAAACCTTCTAGGAGCGTTTTGAGGCATCAAATGGCGTTTTTTGGGGGTAAAACATTACCACTTTAGCATGCACAATTTCATGTTTTTCTACACACAAAAATCTTTCTAATGGTAGAATAAGCATGTCAACTAGAGTTTGTATGCAAAAGTTATGCCACTCAGAAGCTGGCCTTCCTGTTTTCACACCTATAATTCAAGAGGATGTCACGTCAGCCCCCATTATTTCTAGAAAAGAGGCTAGACACGTGTTTTTGATGTAAAATACTTTAGAAGAGTCTATATTGTATCTCTAGTTAAGAGTTGATGTGGTCAAAACTAATCACTAGTAGGCTATCGGGCTATGTTATAACTGAATCACTAGAAGGAAGAGGCATTCCCTTCTTTCGAGAAAATTTTGTTCCATAGTTGAGAAAAGATAGCAAACAGGGAGAAGAGGTAGAATACACATGGAGGATTTGTGCACTATAGCAGCCCATAGGCCACAAGCCTTACTTCTTTGTATCTGAAGCCATATTTCTAGACACAGAAAGAGAGGGAAGCAACCTCACCTTCCAGCTGGGTTTTCTCCCGAAAGGGTTTCCCATAGCATATTTTATGTCTTATGTGTGTGTGTGTGAGCTTATTTTATTGTTCTTTATTTTTATGCATGATTTCCATTCACATTCATGCACTAATTACAGTTAAATCCACTGATCTTAAAGTTTAATAAAACGGTAATAATGTAGAATCTCATATTTCTAATATAAGATTATAAGATATGTCGTGACACACTTTCCAGTGGAATATCCACGATAGTTTACGGATCACTCAATATAGATCCCACAAACATGGTGGCAATCGTCAAATGTCTAGTTCATAGTAATGTCACTAAAGTTAAGAGCTTCATTGGGGTAACATAGTACTTGCAAAAGTTCATATCATCCTTTTCAATGGTAGTTGCACCACTCCATGTCATGACGACTAGTGGTAAGAGTTTTTAGTGGGGAAAGAATCAACAAAAAGTCTTTGTTGCTCTAAAATGGAATATTAGTCAAGCACTAGTCCTTGCATTGTCTAACTTGCAAAATCCTTTCAAAGTGGAGACAAATACAAGTGGATATGCTATGGGGGTGGTGTTGATGTAGGGAGGTAAGTCCACATGCTATCATTTTGAAATGTTTCATGGGGAAGTCTTGAACTACCTACCTATGATAAGGATCTCTATGCCTAACTTCAAGATATTGAGAAGTGGAAGATCTATTTGATGGAAAGGAAAGCATTATTCATATCGATCACTAGTTGTTATAGTATTCATAAGCATGGAGTAAGATTCAACAAATAAAAAATTACAAGTGGATGGAGTTTAGAGTATTTTCATCCAGTCATAAAATATAATAAGGGAAACATAAATAAGTTGGTAGACATGTTTTCAAGGCCACCCACATCCATTACACTTTGGAAACTCTTATGCACATGGAACCTTTTACCAATGACACATACATAGAAGATGATGGATTTGAAAAGATGTTTTAGTAGATATAGGGCGAAACTCATGTAGAAGAAGGTGATGGTAAGGCATACTATCATATCCAGAATGGGTTACTCTATAAGCTAGCCAAGTTTTTTTCCAATAAAGATGAAATATTGTAGCTAATTAGAAAGGCTCACACCTCTAAATTTATAGGACATTTTGATGTTGGGAACATAATTACCAACTTACAATGATATGTATATTGGCCCAAGATGTAAGATTATGTAGCTTGATATGTTAGAGGATCCATGCTGAGTTGCACTACATAGTCTCAGCCCTTAGTGACCTTGCTCTGTTGCCTGAAATTGCGCAGTGCTTGAGGTTGTCCTCTAGGTTAGTTGCACTGCACAATCCCAGAGGTGAGCAGTCTGTCTGCCTCCCAGAACTGTGCAAAAAGGGCCTCCATGTCCAAACTGAACTGCATTTCTCAAGCATAGTCATCAAGCCTCCTTCTGGCATTTCAGAACCCTGCACTACACCAAGACCTGGGTCTGCACTAATCTACAAAACTACATAGACATGTCCTGCTGGTCCTTTACTACCTTGCTCTGCATTGCCTTTGGAAACTATGCAGAATTGAGTCTTTTCTTCCCACCAAACTAGTGCAGCTCCTTCTAGCCTCAATGAAGCCAACTGGATCTTTATTTCATATGCTTGAAGGTTCTGAATTTTGTTGTATACCTCCAACTGTCGAATCTAATTGTCCAACTTTTATGCATTCACCTCTCCATTGTACATGGGAAGTTCGAATTTTATGTCCAATTTTAGTAATGGAGTCTTTCCTTTTGGGGTTTTTTAATGAGTATGGGTAGTTTCAGTGGTGGTAGTGGAAGATGATGCTATGTGAGATGATGAAGATGATGAGGAAGATGATGAGGATGGTGGAGATGGAGGTGGATTTCCACCATTCCCTTTGGAATCCTTCTTCTCATCTTTTTTGTCCTCTGAGCTTCCTTCTCCATGTGGAGGTTTAGAACTCTCTCCAACCATTCTAGTGTTCCTCTCTTCATAAAGGACTTTAAGCATCTCAGTTAAAGTGAAGAAATATTTCTTGAATTATTCCTCTTTTGAAGAGGTACCTTCAGGCTCTCTTTCTCCAGACATAATGGTTGTGGATTCAGGCTCAGAAATTGGTACTGCTTGTACCTCTTCAATCTCAGTTGAAGGCAAAACTTGAGGAGTTTCAAGTGCAACTGGAATTGGAACTTTGGGTGGTGGATATTGTGGCCTTGTGGCTCTCCTTCTTCTAGGCATTACCTCAGGAGTTGCAACCAATAGCTTCCCTTCTCCTTTCTGCAACTTTAACCTTGTAAGCATCACAATTTTGCAACCATAAAAACCCTAATTGCACAAACTCAAGCAATCAAGCAATTCAACATGTCCTCTGATACCAAATTGATCTTTTTTTGTATGATTATTTTTGATGTGCTAATAGCAATTACATATTTATAAACATGTGATTTCTTATTGATTCTTGTGTTGAGGTTTCCTTAGTTGTTTATGCATGTAAACAAGTAATTTTCCTTAAGTTTAAAATGACATTCACGAGAAAAATAGCTTCAAACACAAATACTAAATAGCGTACATTCAAAATACAACAAACCATCAAAGAGACACTTTAACATAGTGTTTTGATGAAGGAGTTCACCCCTCTTGGACTACATCTCCTTGGTCCAACTTGCATGGCTTAAGCCTCTTTATTAGCTCAATGTGGAAAAATGCTATTTTACAAAGCTCTGTGGCTCCTGATACCTACACCAATGTGTTCAGAATGTCCAAATTAGCCAAGAACACCTCTTTCTAAGCTTAATTTGGTCGAAAATTGACTTCTCTATGGCTCAGTCAGTCTTTTCCTAGAAAAGCTCCACTAAATCTGGAATGACTCCATTTAGCACACTAAATTTGGAGGCAAGTCCGAATTTGGGGGCACCGCCAAATCCTCTGCCAGATTAAACCCAGAGTTAAATTGTGCTTAAGTGCTTTAAGCTCAAATTAATTAATTTAAATCTGCAATTAGTGTTAACCACAACCTTAACTTGCGGCAATTTTAGTGGAGTTGTCACATGCCATGGTTAGCATCGCATTAACCATTGGAGTGGATCCATCAGAGCGCTGACCGTGGAGGTTGTGGTGATAACATTCACATGGGAGACTTAAACCGTCATAGAGTGGTGTGGTTAATTGACTGCTAGATAACCATTTGATGTCACAACCCTTGTGTTCAGATGTGGTAACCGTTTGGTGTTTCGTGGATAACTGCCGAAACATAACTGTAACCATTTGTGGTTTGTGACATTGCATTCACATGGGGGGAAGCTGGCCTACGGGCTAACCCTCCCCTAACTG
Source organism: Pinus tabuliformis (assembly GCA_031772625.1). Lineage (NCBI taxonomy): Eukaryota > Viridiplantae > Streptophyta > Pinopsida > Pinales > Pinaceae > Pinus > Pinus tabuliformis. The sequence goes on along the minus strand of CM062819.1, from coordinate 1,135,115,867 downwards.
CCCAACTCCACATCACTTAACCTTAAATATATGCGAAGTTGTTACATGGTAAGAACCACCTGGTAGAGGAGGCGATTAAGGTGCATGGACGGTACGTTGGAGGTCGCGAGTTTGATCCAACCTCCAACCAAAATTTTGCTCCAATGTATATACCTCCAAACTGAACTTTGGGAGGTGCCACGTGGTGTCCTTCAGGCTTGCCTTGTGGCATTCTTCCATTGGTCCATAATTAAACCAATAGAAATGCGCCAACACATCACCTGTACAACCCAACCAAAATTTGCCACTTGTCCATCCCTGATTCACCATTGACCAGCTTTGACGATGCCTAGTCACCTACCATGTCAGTAGTAGAGACTGATGACTATGCAGTGACTGGGCATTTGTTTTACAAATTTCGCCTGTTTAGCAAAGTGATTAGGACACACTAACTTTCTCATACGATCTTGGTTTGCGACGAAACGAGTTGCGTTAGGATCGTTTTTCCAAGACATATGTTGTCATGCAGGTTTCGAGCCATTCTGAGAACTTTGATTTTTGAGCTAAATATAAGCACCTGATCAATTAATGATATCCAAATCTATGTATTTCTAATAGGTTGGAGTAGTTAGAAAAACATTTTTACTTGACGATGGAGGTAAAAGTCATCCATTAATTATCTACTATAATTGGCCCCTTAAATATTCCCATCATATCTAAAACTTTCTTATATTTTCTCTTGTCCTTAACATGGATTCTCTATATGCATCTACAAACATTAAGTTGTTATTATGATTTCAACAAGAAGGCGTACCCCTTTCTCATAACATTGAACTTTGTATTGAATGATTTCGCCTCCATTTTCAATAACCTACACTTATCCTGAGCTTGTTGGATGAATTTTATTTTATTTGAAACCTTATTCACCTCTATTATAACATGATTATTGTCTTCAACACCCAGAGCCTTTAACTTCTCCCAATTTCTAGAGTTGAGGAATTTTACTATTCTAGAGAAAATTTGATGTTTATCACCATATTCTGCTTGAATTTTTTCAATGACATGTTCAATGTTGTAGACTAAATATGATTCATCTCTAGTAATCCTAATTGATCCCCACATTTATGAAATATTTCTAACTATTTCTATCCAAAGGATTTTCCTTGCTCCATTCAAAGCCTATGCTCCCACTAATTGACCCTTCATTTGATCTAGTTCTCTTTGCTTTCATATCTTGGTCTATATGAATTGTTTCATTTCTATCAACTATCCCCTCTCTAAGACTTTTTTTTTTTTTTTTTTTAACTTTTCACTATGATTATTTTCTTAATATTTTTAATCTTAATATCCTTAATACTTAAAGATGACATTGTTTCATCCAACTTCTCAGATGGATCCCAGTGTTTTTGGTAATGAGGAAGATGATGGGCATACACGCTCAATGATTTCCTTTTCTAAAAGTTCAATTTGTTTCTCGTAATTTTCAACCTGTTTGTTATGCTCAATAATAAAAGAAAATAATTATTCCTTCTTTTTCTACACAACTTCCAATTATGGTGTTTATAGATGTTCTATAGTTGGAATTTTCAACTTTCTTCTTAATACCTAAATTTTTGTATTCTAACATTTGATTATGGATTATATTGAATATTAGGCCTTTGGGTCTACCCCCAGTCTAACAATGCATTAATCTAATTAATCAATTTTCATTACTTCGTATTGGGAACAATCTTTTCCTGATTCAATTGATTTGTGAATATGGTCAACATATTTTGTAATTTTGATACATTTAAACTAGTATTTGTTAATGTTTTAAAAATCATCTCTCCACTCTGCCTGTCTAGATCAACCTGATCCACCAAATGTATCTTCTCTAGGTCTATGGTAAACTTGGATACCTTGTAATGTTCTGCATTTTTAATTTCCTAAGATTTATGTTCCAAAATAACCACATTCAACCATCCTTTTTCATAATCTAGGGCAATAAATAACCTAGTCTAAGATGATCCTAAAACTTGATTCAACAAATTTGAATAAGAATCTTGATTCATTTTAAGATTCTTACTTTTAATCTCCATTAACTGTGAAAAAATGCTATCCCGCTTCACTGTAATGAAGGTGATATTCCTAGAGATGAAGTCTCTAGGACTATAGAGTCTATTTGTTATATACCTAGGGGGGATAATATGGGGTACAAAGGGAGGTACCCAAGGTAATAATGTAATAATGGGATGGGCCATAGTAATAAATAAGGTGGTTAACCCATATCATGTAAGGGACCACAAGTAGTTAGTAATAATGTAATGGGCCCATGGTATTAGTTCGATGGTATGAGGGAACCATGGTAAAGACCATGGTATTCTATGTATGAGGCCTATATAGAGGCTAGAGACTCCACATGGAGGGATGTCAAGGATTATAGTATGAACAGGCATATGACTTGTGGAGTGTTCTCCTTCCTTAAGGAGTGAATGTATGGTGTTGCCCTACCTTAAGGGTTTGATCCATAAAGAAGCATTTCTATATTCAAATATTGTTATTCTTGGGTTTATTTGCATTGTCTTATATTTTCATATCAGATCTATAACACATTCACTCCTTAAGGAAGGAGAACACTCCACAAGCCATATGCCTGTTCATACAATAATCATTGACATCCCTCCATGTGGAGTCTCTAGCCTCTATATAGGCCTCATACATACAATACCATGGGTCTTTCCCATGGTTCCCTCATACCATCAAACTAATACCATGGGCCCATTACATTATTACTAACTACTTGTGGTCCCTTACATGATATGGGTTAACCACCTTATTTATTACTATGGCCCATCCCATTATTACATTATTACCTTGGGTACCTGCCTTTGTACCACATATTATCCCCCCTAGGTATATAACACTATTGGAAAAAGTTCCAATTGAATGTAGACCTGTTTAATGTAGCCTCTTTGGTACTATGAGTTGACACTATAACCTCTTCTTCATCAATTTTAGGTTTCTTTCATTTTTGTTTCTCTTCATCCTCTATTTCTGAGATTGAGAGTGCCTAATGTATCTTTGTGAATAATTTTTTTTTTATCTTTATCTTTTGGTCGAGGAGTGTCCAAATCAAGAGGTTTTGAAGTTTGAGTAACTTCCTAACTTTGTTGTGTAATCTAAATTGGATATTGTTCCCAAACATTACCATTAGAAATTTTTTCTATGTCTGGTTTAGCCACATGCTTATAGGGGGGCTATTCCTATTTAACTCTTCTTTCTGATAAAATATTGTGGGGATCATATGACCACGATTTTCCTCGATATAAGTTCATTTAATTTAATATTTCCTTAACTTCTTGCAATGTTTCTCTAGTATTAATTTAAAAATGTCCCACTTGTTTCTTTAGTTAAACATCCCTGGATGTTTCTTTGATACAAAATTTCAAAGTTGAGGTTCTATCTAATGAACTCAAGAGAAAATATCCTCGTCGAGAGAAAAACTAGAAGTCTGTAAGGAGGAAATTCATAACTATATACGCAAATTTCTACAATTTTTTTGACTAAATACGAATCCCCCACTTTAGTATTTGGAATGAGCTGCAAAATATTCTTGATTTATGGAAATACTCTAGGAGGGAACTCATGAAATAATAAATTATATATAAATGATAAAAATTGATTCACAAACTTAACAAAACCTAGATTTTGGGGATTCCTTCTAACAACTAGGGTCAAATGAATGACATTTTCATTTTGATCTTGATTTTTCAATTGTAAATTTGAAAGTAAAGTAAGAGATACACAAGGATAGACTAGTAGTTAAAAGAACTAGTAATACTATAGTGGTCAAATTGGATATTAATTTCATCCACCAAATATTGACTGAAATGAAATCTAATAAATGACTTCTTGTGGGTGAAAGGGAAGTTAAAAACCCTAATAGACTATCGTTAACTAGCTGGTCATCATCATATATAAGTACACAACAAACCATGGCTATGATATATCTATAGATTTCAACAAATATAGTTGAAGGTTATGGATGGGAAGTTTCTAGTGAAGGGGCATCGAAGGGTAAGAAAGAATCGAGAAACAAATATATTTTCCTTATAAGAAATCAACTCATTGTAAATTTGGCTAAAAAATACTCATTTAAGTATTGTGTTTAGTCAGGAATTACAATATTTAGCATTTATTGAATGGAGGAAGGGTGAATAGGGAAAGGGAAACTCCATTTTTGTACACAATGGCTTTCTTGATAGGTATTGAATTCTTATCACACCAAGAGATAAATTCAAGGCAAAGGTATGTTTGAGGAAAAATGAACTAGGTTAAGTGGGATTCCCAAACTAAGAACATATCATTTTGGTATTGGAACTACTAATTGGCACATTCATTGAGCTCATACAAATCAAATTTGCAACAAGTTTCATGCGTATTAGCTTCCCGGTCAATTAATGGGAGGTATTCAAAATTGAATGGTTGGAATGAGTTTAAGGATTAGGGTTTAGTCAATTTACTATTCATATTTGTTAAAAGAAATGGAACAAGGAATTTGAACTTTATTAGATGGTCTGATACCATTGGATGGCTCTAGAGACAAATCACCAAATTTTCTTCCACAAAATGAGAAAAATAAAGTTTTTTTTTTTTTTTTTTCCATTTAACAATTATCCCAATTGCTTTTAGACATGTTATGATGTCTGATTAGACAAATCCATTTTTATTTTCAAAATTAAAACTTAGTTCCCATTGATTTCATTTTTATTCACATCATTCTCATGTGTATGACATGTGGGGCAATGGTCTTTTACCACCTAGATGCCAACTGGGCTACTTGCTAAACTACTTGTCTATCAATTCATTTATGCAGTTGTCCACTGTGGTGCTTTGTGGTCTGGAAATAGTCCCACCACTTACATCATTGAGTGGTTTTTTGAGGGTGATATAATTGTTTAACAAACCTCGGGAGGTGGGGGGGGGATATGGTTGTTTGTGTGACACTTGTCCCGATGGTACATTACTCACGCACTACTTCAAACCCCCTCGTTAACCTTCGAACACTGTGGGGCCCTTGACATAGACCTTCTTCTATGGATTCATAACAAACTAATGATGCACCTCATAACTTGCATGATGGTTAACAAAGGGTGGAAAGGAGTGAAAAGTACTTAGATTTGATATTTATTTTTAATAAATTTTTATTTTGTAACTATGGGAATGTATTGTAAGCTTCTTCCTAATGCATTTATAAATTTAATGTTACAATAGCCCTAACGAAGTTACCTACATGTTATGAATTCTTAGGCTATTCTCAAGCATTTACCTTGTGTTTTTTCTTTTCCTTCATTTTCTCTCTCTCTCTCTCTCTCTCTCTCTCTCTCTCTCTATATATATATATATATATATATATATATATATGGCTTAATTTACCTCAAGGCGGATGAGTGGATCTTGAATAAAAGCTAGGGTGGTTTCTTTTAGAAACTGTAAAACATTTTCTTGATATGATATATCTATATGGAGCACAACTCGGGATTTAGTATTTAGATTAGTTTAAGGTCATGGACAATATCTTATTGGATTGCTTAGGATTCTTAACCACAATAATCATATCAAAGTCCACTCAACATTACCATTTCTCTCAAAGTGTTCCCTAACATAATAGTGATCATATTATATTTTGATAGAATTAGGAATTGTAATATTTATGAGTTTGTCTCAATCACATAGAAATTTAAAGATCTAACATGTGCAACATCAGAATGTAGTGGCCTTGACCAAAGAGCATATGTGAAAGGGAAAAAATCGAAGAAAATTGTAAAATGAAAAGAGAACAATAATTTATGTACAAGTGATGACATATGCTACTGTCAAGAAACGTATCTTCTAATAACCTGGCTATTGACTAGGAGAAGCTCAACTTCCCCTTCAATATTTTGCATGCGTTAGGTATCCATGCCAAGTTTCTCAGCTACAATGGAGGGACCAAGCGATAGTGGTCGTAATTTAATATGTTTTCCTCTTTATTTGTGAAATTTATCCCATTTAAGTACAAGTACTCTTACTTGGAAATATTTCTCATTAGTGGACTTATTATTACACCATCATTTTATTGTTTGCTAGTGGGTGGAAAATTTATACTAAGTCTTTTTTCCTTTGTTCTTTGAGTTTGAGCAAGGTGTTAATTCTCATTTGTATGATTGGGCATGACTTTTTTCCACTGGAAAAATCCGTAACTTTCATTATGTAGAAAATTACATATTGAAGATGCTATGCGCATATGCCTGAGGTCAATGTACACAGTGTGCCTGTTAGTTACAAAAAGGATTCTGTTCATATATATCAGATCAGATGTACCTCGCTGGGTCATCTTCCAATATTCTATAATAATACATGTTTACAAAAATGCCTTCCGACTTGCCTAGCTGTTCAAAACATGTTTAAATATTAACAAAACACTGTTTCTGACATGTACAATAATTCATCAGATGATTTATTGCTCAGGTGCATGCTGATATCTCGGATCAATGCATGGACGATGGTAGTATTTGTACTCCTGTTGGCCTTGAACCTATGTGATCTCCCATACTCCTCTGTCCATCATCGAGGCCTCCTTGGATAGTTTGTCAGCACTCTCGTTATGTTCCCTGTAGATGTGTGAACATGTGATGTTGTTAAAAGCTGCTTTGAGTTCAAGAACTTCATTCAATATAATGCTGAGTGTGTGAATGTGACAAATAGATATGTTGTTGAACCAATTTATGATGATTTTTGAATCCCCGAAGATGTTTATGCAAGAGATATGATGACTCAAAGCAAAATGAAGTAAATGACGGAGGGTAATGAGCTCTGCAAAATTGTTTGTTCCCATTCCCAGGCCTGCTTTTATTCTGTAATAATGTTGTTCGGATTTGTATATGATGAATCCGCCCCCACAACTCTGCTGGTTTGCGGCCCCATCAAAATATGCCCACGGTGTGTTTTGATCTATTCGGGGAGGTGGGTGAGGGTGACGCACTTGCGGGGGCGGGGGTTCTGGTAGTTCACTATAAGCAGCGATAATTCCGACCTCCACCAATTGCCAGAAAACAGGTTGGCCATTGAAGATGATTCGGTTTCGTGCTTTCCAAATGTACCAATTTACAAGAATAATGATTGGGCATGACTATCCTCAAGAATCTTGATATAAATTCACAAAGGGTAGTAAGATATTGGGAAAAAATATGGACTCCTTACCATAGAGCATGAAACAAGGAGGGGTTCCAATTGCAGCGTTAAGTGTGACTCTATCTTCCCATAGTGCACTAGGTAGGGCATTGTGTTAGTTTATTTGTTGATCAATTATGGTTCGATTGAGGGTGAAAAAAAAGTTTTTTTCACAAGACTTAACCAAAACATTGCCTTGCAGGTAACAATTAGTAGAGTGTTTCAGGATGATACCTATGTTCAATGCGATTTCAATTAATTTTGGAGATGAAAAATATGTTGCATTATTCAAAACTAGAGAAAAAAAAATGCCAAACCCAGTTATGATCTGGTGCTCAGGAACTGAATAGACACTTAATCATTTATGGTAATCAATGGTGCAATGTTTTTTCACTAGTTTGTTCACTAGGATGAATTTCATAGATAACATCCATTCCTCACTATTGAAAAGGTACCTCTATCTTCATCGACTATATGAGAATGACATGCCTCTTTTTTTTACCAACACATTTTTGACATGTTGGAAATTTTTTAAAATAGGCATGTGATTCTTTAAATACTATCGACTAGAAGTATCTAGCTCTGAGGATTTTATGGGCCATAGTCTCCCACTAGCTGGTCCATAATGTAACTCAAAAAGATTTTTTACAACATATTATTTCTTTAAACAACAATGAAAGACTCTATTGTAGTGTTTTCTAAAGGGTACCCCATTGAAAAGGTGATACTATGATGCTTTAAGACTTATTTCTCTTCTTTGCTTGGAGCTTAAGTTTGCAGGCATGGTGCCTAGTTGAACATATTCCTTTAAATAATGGTACTAAGAATATTCAATCTAGATAATGCATGGGTATCAAATAAATACATAGATAGTTTGCTCTCCTAGCCTTCTTTGTTCTCATTGTTTGGGTCCAAATATTCTATTGAGAGCTTGCATAAGCCATGACATTTTATGGTGTGGATAGGTTTAAATTATAAGTTGTACTCTTACAATGAAGTCATTTGTTTTCCTCTCCACTCACCTAATTATTTTTGTACAAATAAATATCTTACTGCGAGGTGAGGTACATCATTTTCATGCAAATTTTTAGTATGCATGATATGAAATACTTGACTGATTTGTACACAACATAAGCCTACTTATCAATATCAGGATAATTTAACTCATGGACCTACAATCCCAAACCCAGGAAGGAAATAGATATTTCTTCTCCCTTGATATATTTCTGGATAAATGCGGTGGCCAAAGAGAAGTTGGAAGCAAAGGTATATAACACAAATTCCTTACTAGAATCTAGACTATACAAGGTGGGTGTGTGACAAATGACTTCTTTCATTTTGACGAATGCCTAATTTTTGTTGATAGTCCACTTGAACTATACATCCTTTTTAATAATTTCCTAAATGGGTTTTGAAATCTATGCAAAGTCTAAGATGAATATCCTCACAAAATTGATCTTACCAAGGAAGGACTGCATTGAATTCTTACTGTTGGGGTATGGGATCTCTGTGATAGTTTTGATTCTTTCTGGGTCCTCAAATATACTTTGTTTGGACACAAAATGACCCATATTTAACATACCTTTCAGAGATCAATTTGGGGTGGCAAGGATGATTTGTCCTCTTTTTTGAATAAATTGTCACATCATCTAGATAGACTAATACATTGTCTCTAATAAGTTCTATGAAGGAAATATCCATTTCCCTTACGAACGTATCCCAACATTGATTAATTTGAAGGGAATCTGTATGTATGTGAAGGTATGGGTGAGTTAGTGTCAAATGTAGTTTTGATCCTATTTTTTTCAACCACTAAGACATGTCTGTAATCGAAACCCATCCAACAATGAAAACATCTTAGATCTTGACATTTGTTGGAGTATCTTCTCCATAGGGGTTACTAGATATTTGTCTTTATCTGTTTCTATATTTAAATTTTAGAAATCCACACATAGCCTTATTTCACCTGATTTTTTGTGAATTGGAACTAGATTGGAAGCCCAAGTTGAGTGCCTAACCTTAAAATAATTCTAGCATCTAGAAACTTTTTAAGTTATTTTTATATTAAGGACTCCAACCTAGGATGCACTTTGTGCAAATTCTTACTAAAAGGGATTGACACCTTCTTTGATCAGAATGACATGTTGAATAATGCGAGTGCAATATGTTTTAAAATAATCATATGTCCATGCAAAAATATTTTTGTATTTGATTAATAACTAGACATATGCTTGTCTTAGTTGGTGAATAACAAATACCTAAGTTCACATACTTGGGGTCCATTTCAACCCCTAAGTTAATCTGTTTGTACATTAGAGTGGGACTATGGGTCTTTGGATTGTTTAGCCTTTTAAATATAGATTGGAGGTCAAATTATTTCTCAGGTGAAGTGACTCCTTTCGAAATTGGATTGCAATGCTATATGTGCTTTGGGTCCTTCTTTTGTGCCATGCATTGATATTCATCAATGTTTGAGCCTTTGAATACATCATCATTCATGATTAATTGTAACACCTATTGGTCATCATAAAACACCTGCCAATTAGTAACATTATGAGGAACAATGGGTTTAAAAACTAATTCAACTAAAAAACCAAAACACAATGGGGAGAGTCTAGCGGTAGTGTTCGCTAAAGTGTCAATATTTTTTGTTAGAGTGAGGAATGGAAACAATGTTAAATAATTTAAAAGATGAAATAAATTTTCACACCTCTTGCTGGTAAACTTTCAAGTGTGGACATAAATAATGAAAAGTATTCTATACCTATTGGATGATTATATCTAAATACTTGAGGACTTTCAAGCACTCTATCCTCATGTCAATGGCTTTCTTAATCTGAAATATGAGTGCTTCATACTGGGTAGTGTTATTAGTGCATTCAAACTCTAGTATATTGGATTAGGTTTTTCATTTCCATGGATTGATTAATATGCACTCCGCACTAGCTCCATCCTGTGACTTAGAAACATCATAATAAAAAGTCCAAATGTTAGTGTATTTACCTATACATGGATCATTTTCACCACATCATCTTAGGTAAATACACTAACATAAGATAACCTGATCAACACATCCTTCATCACATCAATGGATTTAACCTCAAACTTATCTAACTGAATAATCTGTTAGGTCTCTATAATACTAGTGTATTCCCCTTATTGTTATTGTTGTGCCTCATAGAAGTGCACTATTGTTATTGTTGCGCCCTTACATTATTATTGTTATGTAGGCTCAGATTATATTGTGACCCCTTAGACTTCTATAGATGAAAAGGAGGTATTGTCATTTGTATCATCCAAGAATTATTCATTTGTGTAATGTAAATGAGGTTTCCCCCTCGAAGAGGATAAGTCTTGAGTCGTTGATCCATCTTTTTGTGAGCTAGTTGCATAACATTTAGTATCCAAGCTTTGGATTCCAGGGTTTCTCTTATTCAAACATGTCATCTTGGAATTTTCTCTATAACGTTATTTCTATGATGCTTCAGAAGATGAAATATTTACCACATCAAGAAAAAATCTTCGTTAACTTTGTGTGAAAATTCTAGAGCTTGTTTCGCTATATTTTCATAGATATGATTTGAGGAAGTTAGGGTTTTTTCAGTCTCCAGAATGTTTTTGCAAATAGGTGACCTAGGTAAAATCGTCATAACTTCGTTTTGGGCATCGGATTTGAATTCTGTAAAAGTGGCTGAAAGTACATGGACTGTAGTTTTATTTATACCAATTTCAAGTCTAAAATTTGAAGGAGTGACACATGGCATCTCGTACAACGTCGCTTTACTGAGCCAGTCCATAATTAGGTCGTCATGGGAGATTTGACATAAATCTTTCTTGAAGAATCCAATCGCGATCGGACTTGTGGGGTTGGAAAGAAGACTAAGAGAGATACCACAAGAATAAATTTCAAAACTTTTAGATTGGAAATTATATAGTTACACCTATTTCAAGATTGAGCTCCTAAAAGCAAGAAAATGATGTGCATTTGTTTTAAAAAACAACATAAATTTTGTTTGAAAAATTAGTTTGAATTATTCCAAGGGCATATCAAAGCATATATATCAATATAGGGTTCTAAAATTCCTCCTAAGAAAAATAATTCTATGTGCATTAAGCCCTTAGAAATCTCTACTGTGATACATGAAGAGGAAGAATTACAGCATGATATATCAAAATTATTGGACCAAGTGCAACGAATTTCACTCTCACAAAGCGAAACCAAAGATGAATTAAAAGGTGACATGGATGGTTTAAAAGGAAACATGGATGGCTTGTGACATGAATGGTTTAAAAGCATACATGGAAGGTTTGAAGGAAGGTTTGACAAAGTTGTTGCAAGAAAGGCTTCTCAATGGTGACAAGGTAATCCATGAAGATCATGATGAGGAAAAAACGAATATGAATTACAATTTTAAAGACTCCAATGTGGGGTTTAAGAAACACCACATTCCAAAGGTAGATATGAGGAAGTTTGATGATAAGGATATAGTAACATGGATACTACAAATGGAGCAATGTTTTGATCTACAGGATGCACAACCCTCACAAAAGGTATGTATTGCATCTTTATATTTAGAACCCAATCATTTTGTATGGTATATATGGTTTTTTCTCGTAAACCACTTTTCACCTGGTCAATTTTTATGAAGGAAATGATATCACATTATGAAGAGCCAATTGATAAATGTCAAACAAAAGGGTTCAATGGCGGATCACATTGAAGACTTCCAAAAATTGAATATTAGGGTAATCGATATTCAAGAGGAGCATAGGAATGATGTCTTCATAGGGACTTTAAAAAATAACATCTAATACATGGCTTTCCTTTGGGAACCTGATTCATTGGAGAAGGCATTCAGGGTGGCAAGAAACATTGAAAGAAACATTATGGAAACAAATAAGTCTACCACTCACAACTATAACTATGGAAGTGTTAGTCTTCCACAACCTACGACGTTGACACCAAAACAATTGGAGGAAAAAAGATCAAAAGGGATTTGTTATATTTGTGATAGAAAATACACTAAAGGTCATAAGTGTGTTGAGAAGAGATTATTCTACATAGATTGTGAAGAGGAGGAAGAAATGGAACAAGAAACATCAAAAGAGGAGGATATACACCAGGAACCAACCCCAAAGAAAGAAGAAATGAATCCGACCATATCTTGTAATGCATTGGTAGGAATTACCACTCCTCAAACACTCAAGATAGAAGAATATATCAAGAAGAAAACGGTAATAGTGCTGATTATTCGGGTAGTACCCATAATTTTATTAATTGTAAGATAGCCAAGGAATTGAATTTCCTCCTACATCCAACATCAACGTGTCAAGTGATGATTGCAAATGGAGGAACTATAAATTGCTCTAGAAAGTGCCATAATATCAAGCTAACCATGGGGGAATATGTATTGAATAGTCCAATGATTTCCATTCCAATGGGTGGTGTTGATGTTGTACTAGGATTCCAATGGTTACAATCTTTGGGGATGATAGCTTTCAATTTTCAAGAACTTTTCATGAATTTTTTTGGGAAGGAAAGGGAGTTGAATTAATGGGAATCACAGGGAAACCAGAAAATATAATAATCTCTAATGGCATGATAAATATTCTAAAGAAAGAACAATGGGTAATTTCACAATTATGCTCACTAGGGGTTCAAACATCGAAATAATCTATTTCTCTAGATCTCCAAAAAGCCTTGGACAATCACTCCAAGGTGTTTGAGGCTCCCAAAGGCCTCCCACCTATTCGTGATCATGATCATGTGATTCACTTGATTCCAGGAATTATTACTCAAAATATCATGCCTTACAGATATCCTTATGCCCAAAGAGAGAAATTGAATGTATGGTTGCAGAAATGCTAGAGGCTGGTATAATTCAACCTAGTCAAAGTTCTATCTATGCTCGAGTAGTATTGGTGCACAAGAAGGATGGATCATGGAGTATGTGTCCAGATTATAGGGAGCTCAATAAGCTCACTATTAAAGATAAATTTCCCATTCATGTCTTGATGAATTATTGGATGAATTACAAGGAGAAATTTACTTCACCAAGCTGGATGTTTGTTTAGAATATCATAAAATTAGAATGAAGACTGAATACATTCCTAAAATATCATTTAGAACTCATGAGAGTCATTATGAATTTTTGTTCATGCCTTTTGGCCTTACTAATTCACCTTCCACATTTCAAGGTTTGACAAATTCCATCTTCAAACCCTTAGAAAATTTGTGTTAGTATTTTTGATGATATGCTAATCTATAACAAGTCTTGGAAGGATAATGTTCAACATGTTGACAGGGTGCTCAAACTATTGGAGGAGAAACACTTATATATAAAACCCTCCAAATGTTTCTTTGGAGTACAAGAGGTGGAATATTTGGGTCATATTGTATCTGATGAGGGTGTTAAGGTAGACTCTAACAAAATTAAAGCCATTAAGGAATGGAAAATCCCCACAAACATAAAGCATCTTCGAGGATTTCTCGGATTGACAGGGTATTATTGCAAGATTGTTAAGAATTATGGGAGAATAATTGTTGAAAAATGTGTAACTAGGTTTGGTCTTCATTAGTATGAAATGTATTCTTGTAAATGTAAAATGAAAAAGAAATTATTATTATTATTGAAGCATGGGTTTCATGCTCAAGTTATTTTATTTTATAGGTCAAGCACCCATTCAGTGCTTCTATGGTTAGTCCTAGGTATAAGAGTCATTGTCATATATGGAAGACCATATGGGCACATTATAAATTGTAAAAGAAAATTTATTTTGTCTTGAAAGTGTCAAAATACCTTCAAAATAAAGTTTGTCTAATGAGCTATCAAGTCGGCCTACATGAAGAGCCACATCTACCCTTGAAGAAGCCTATATATAATAAGAACTCCTCCTCCATTTGGATCATTCATTCACTGATATCTCATGCAAATAATTCAGAAGAAAGAAGTCGAAGAAGGAAGTGAAAATAAGATAAGGACGAAGAAAGTCTAAGTGCATTAGTCTCTCCATATTCTTTTGGAAGTGCGAAGTTAGGGTTTCTGCATTGGGCTAGTCTGAGGTTCGATTTTTGAAGCAATAGAGAAGGAAGGAAAGAAAAGGAATTCTAGGGCATCTGATTAGCCCTAAGACTCAATTCGAGGCAAGAAAAATCAAGGGGAAGGAAATTAGAGGGAGATCAAAGTCTCCTAGAGGAAAATTAATAGTTACAGTAGTTGTTGGGAAGAAAAATTTCAGATCTACTAGGAAGTTGAAGACATTTCTGCATGAGGTCGAGGAAGAATTTATGTTGGAGGGTATTTTTCTGACTCTAGGTCATGGTATTCATAATTGAAAGATCTAAAATATAAGAAGAGATTTTACTATTTTCCCATTAAGAGGAGGGGTTTTGGCCCTAGCTTGTAGCCTATATACTGTGTCATTGTTCTTACTATTTTGGTAGCTGTTTGATATATTGCACATTGGAATAAAAAATATCAAAGCTAATAAGTAAAAACGTAACAAAAACAAATTATCAAGTAAAGAGAATTAACATGTACATTTCCCTATTGAATTCTCAACATGGTATCATAGCTTTAGTTCTCTTAGGGCATCATGAAGATCTCCTCTACAATGAAGAAAGTCTTCAAGAAGATTGCAAGCCATCTCAAGAAAGGTATCAAAGAAGTATGGAGTCTCATATTCCATTCAAATAAGGTATCACTCAAAGAAAGAGATGAGGGACTCTTCTTGAATCTCTTTGGGACTTTCCAAGATAAGGACATCTGGGTAATCGATAGCGGTGCATCAAGGCACACGACTGGTCACTCCCACCAATTGAATACCTTGTCAAATGGAAAATTTGCATACTTTGTAGAACTTGGAGACAATAAAATCTATCCAGTGAAAGGCATTGGATCATCATCAATAAAGCTCGAAGATGGTAGAAACATCCACCTCAACAACATTCTATTTGTTCCAGGTTTGCACAAAAATATGATTTCTATTTCAAGCTTAGAATATAAAGGATATAGAGTAGCCTTCATTGATGGTAAAGTAGTTGTATAGGAAAAAAGATCAAGCATAGAACAAACAAAAGTGATTGGTATCCGAGAAGGAACAATCTACAAATTAATATATCCCGTAAACCATGCCCTAATTCACACCGATATTAGTCGATGTCAACTTTGGCACTGAAGGTTTGGTCATCTACATTTCCAAATACTTACAACTCTAAATTCCATAGTAGATGGAATACCAAATCTAAAGGAAGATCATGAAGGTGTCTGCAAAGGATGTGCATTGAGAAAGAATACCAAGAAACCATTTGGAAGCAATGGTTCATGGTCAAAAGAAATCATGGATCTCATTCACTATGATGTGTGTGGCCCTATGACCCTAAAATCACTTGGAGAACATCTTTATTATGTCACATTCATAGATGATCACTCAAGAAAGACCTGGTTTTACTTAATGAAAATGAAGGATGAAGTATTTACTAAATTTAAAGAATTCAAATCCAAAGTAGAGAACCTTACAAAAAGAAGAATCAAGATACTGAGATCTGATAATGTAGGAGAATATACATCCAAAAATATTATAGTATTCTATAGGGAATCTAGGATTAAGAGGGAGTTGATAGTTCCATACAATCCCAAACAAAATGGATTTGTAGAAATAAAGAACAAATCAATTGAATAAAGTGTAAAAGAAATGACACATGATCAGGGTCTACCCAAGTTTCTGTGGGATGAGGCAACAAAGAAAACAATCTACATACAAAATTGATGTCCTCATAGATCTCTAGATAACAAGAATTCATGAGAAGTGTTCACTGGGAAGAAGTCGTCCGTTGATCATCTCCGAATCTTTGGATGTCATGTGTATATTCATATACCAAAGGACAGAAAAAAGAACCTAGATCATTCCGGTGTGAAGGGAATATTTTTTGGGTATACTAACTCATCGAAAGCTTATAGAATCTATATGAAAGATGGGCATCACATTGAAGTTAGTCACGATGTCATATTTGACGAGAGCATATCATTCAAGAAATCAAAAGAAATTTCTATAGATTCTGATGACGAAGAACTTCCTATATTTGAGGAAGAAGTTGACAAGGAAGGAGAAGGATTTCATCGCAAGGAAGAAGAACCTAGTGAACCTATTCAACTCGTGTCCATTAAAGAAACAAGGAAAATACCTAACTGGTTGAAGTCTACACTACTTGATGTAGAAGGTCACGGGGCAGCTCAAGGATCATTTAGAGAAAGTAAAAGATGCAAGATATATTCTGGGTATATTGCATACATGACTAAATTAATATAAGCGGAACCATCCACCTTTGAAGCAGCTGTAGAACATCGAGAATGGAAAGATGTTATGAACAAAGAATATCAATCTATAATGAAGAATGGAGTTTGAGAGATCATACCTAGGCCTAAAGACAAATCTGTAGTTACTTCCAAATGGATGTATAAGATCAAACATGCAACAGATGGAAGTATGGATAAGTATAAAGAAAGATATGTGGCAAGAGGGTTCTCTCAAATTGAAGGCATCGACTATGAAGAAACATTTTCAACATCAAGATATATAATGATTCAATACTTAGTCTCTCTGGAAACATCGATGGGATGGAACATCCACAAAATGGATGTCAAGACTGTGTTTCTTAATGGCACTATAGATGAAGAAGTCTACATAGAACAACCATTGGGATTCGAAATAAAATATAGGAAGACATATGTTTTCATATTAAAGAAAGAATTTTTAGGCCTCAAGCAAGCACCGAGGGCATGGTATGCTATGATGGATGCACACCTACAAACATTAGGCTTCAAGAAAAGTTCTGCTGACTTAAAACTCTTGTTGTAGCGACTGTAACACCCTCCAAAATTTTGGCTTACATCCAAATTTCGGAGCCTTCCTTGGTTTTTCCTTTGATGGTTGAAAACACTCGAGCTCACCCCATGAGATCTTGTGAAGTATTTTAACCCTTTTTCTTGTTTGACCAACGATCATATTTTGGCATATTGATTGCTTTGTCATGCTTGCGATCTTGTTGTGGTGAGTTTAAAGGTTTGTCTCTGTATGTTTGGGTTATCTTCACTTGTAAGCATCCATCATACTTGTTAGGGCCTAAATCTACCTCAGGCTGAGAAAGGTAGGATCTAGGGTAACATCAAACCATGCTTAACTTGGTAGCTAGCCCTACCAGGTCGGGAGAGGGCTCTCTCCTTGTCAATCTCAGTAAAGAGAGCCAATGAAAGCTTGAGATGACTGATGTAATGATTTATTTTAGGCTAGGTATGTGTACAAAGGTGTTTGATTGAATTTGATGATGTTTTGTTGGCTCAAATGGAAAGGAAAATTTGGGTCTGGGGAATGAGGCTCAGTTTTGCAGAGATCTCTATGGGGCAAGGTAGGCAACTGATTTGGCACTTCAAATTAAATGAAATGGAGAGATTTAGACAGGTGAGGAATTGAAGAGGGCAAGAAAACCTTAGGGATCCTCTTCAAACAGTTGAAAACATCAATAACTAAGCAAACCCTAAGTAGAGCACTGCAATTTCAATGGATTCTACCTTTATCCTTGTTTGTTTTAGTTCAGATGAAATAAAGAGAGATATGGCATACATAAAACACATGTAGACTTACAATTACAGAGAAAGACACAATATCAAAGCAAGATGCCACATGAATCCCATAAATTGGTGCAAACCACTAGTCTATTCCTTAGCCAAACTGCTGAAATGAGTATACAATGAAGCTCCAAGCTTTCTCAAAAGTCCAACCATGCTAATGACTGAAAAATCACAAGATATAGGCAAAAAAAACTCATCCTAGCCTCTAGGGGTCGAGCTCATGAGTTTAGGAGCTGTTCCAACTAATTCTAAACTGAGAACTAAAAAGTAGACAGTGGAACAGCATGCCTCTAAAAACTAGGGAACTGATTCATTCAGTTGCAAACTACCTTTTCATGGATGAATCTACCTCTATGAGTAAAAAATCAACATAATTACATCAAGATCCATAAAATTACATTAAATTACATCAGGAGTTTGACATTAAGAAAGAGAAAATTCAAACTGTCAAGGAACTAGGCGAAAAATAGAGTATACTTGGTCAAACTGATCAAAATTTCCCCAATGCACCACGCTAATTTCTCTATGCGTAGCGCCTGTTTGCAACCACTTTTGGAGGCCTTCCCGATGTCATTTTTTTGGTGTTTTTGAACTTTTTGGGGGCTCAAAACCTGTCAAAATTTCTTGGCCATTGGTAGGCATACATATTTTTCCAAGAAAAATCCAAATATGCTGAGTTTTTTTCATTTGGAGGCCTCCATCAAAAGCGAGTGCCAGGTGGCACGATGCATTGGGCATAAAAACCTGTGTTAAAAATTTCTACGCATAGCGCCTTTTTGCAGACCCGTTTTGAGGGCCTTCCCAGTGTCCAAATTGAGTTCATAATAGCTCATTGGAAAGATTATTGAGTCTACTTTTCAACCCAACTTTAATTTTTAAATTTGGAGTTAATTTTCCCTATCAAAAGTCAAATCTCCCAAAACTGGGCAAAATGTGCAAAATGAGGCTGCCTAAAGGCAGAGTGCTGTTGCTGTCAACTTTTGAAGGTCTTCCTCAACCCCAAATTGAGTTCATGATAGCTCGTTGGAAATATATTTGTGTCTAGTTATCATTTGACAAATAAATTTAGTCATTTGACCAACCAAGCTAGGATAAATCTTGATTTTCCCAAAGTCACTTCAGAGGTGCATCAATTATCCTGAGGCAACTGTATTTTTGACATTTCTCTAAAACCATGGCACCTGTGTAAAAATTGAAGGAGGTTTTTCTTCCTTGGCCTATTGTGGACAAAAATT
Source organism: Pinus tabuliformis (assembly GCA_031772625.1). NCBI lineage: Eukaryota > Viridiplantae > Streptophyta > Pinopsida > Pinales > Pinaceae > Pinus > Pinus tabuliformis. The sequence continues at coordinate 1,135,096,834 of CM062819.1, read as the reverse complement.
TATCTCAGTTTTTCCAAATTCATCTTTCCTTGCTCAAAAACGTCATTTGAGTAAAGCCTACCCCAATGTGTGGAACAGGGGATTTGTCGAAATGAAGGGAAATGAAGGAGATAAGGGGCTTATAAATTCTTGAGGAAATTTTTGGAAGTAGGGACGGATGTTAGGAAATAGGGGAAAGTTTAATTTCAAAGATTGAGTGAGGGGAAGGGGTCCAAAAGGGCAAAACACAGGCCTAGCCTAGAAAATTGCCAAATTGTAGCAAGAAACTAGGGTTTGTGTGAAAATGAGGAATTTGAGGGATATCAATGATGGGAAGTGTTTAATAAGGTACATTAAGGATAGGGGAAGGTGCATGAACATCAAGATACAAGTTTTGCTAATGATTTTACCATCCAACAGAAATTGCCTTCAGAACCCTAGGAGAGGGAAATGAACCTTAGCTAGGCACAACTGAAGCATGAACAAGGTGTAAAATGACCAATTGGAACCTGACATGATGATGAAAACTCTCTGAATGATGGTACACTCAAATGAATGGTGACATGAAGCTCTTGGAAAGAATCAATAACAGTTTCATCATCCCACTTATAGGAAGGATCAGACTCCATGTTTGCCAATGTTTGAGTTTTCTTAGATGAGTATGAAGAGATTTATGGTGTCTTTAGATTTTTGCTACCAAGGATAAGAATGTATGAGGGACTGTGGAGGGAATGTGTATGAGGGGTTTTGGGAATGTTGCTGACAAGTTTTTTGGGGAATAGGGGGTTTAGGGAATAGTATTTAGGCTCTTGGGACAACAATTAGGGTTTGGGGATTTTTAACTAGGGTTTGGGATAGTGGGAGTTAGGGATATGGGGATATTAAATTTAAGGATATGGGGATTAGGGAATGGGTTGATGAAACTAGAAAATGAATGAGGGAATCAAAGAGTGAGGGAGTGATGGAGTGGAATTGGCAGCAAAAACACAAATTGTAAACCCTATGCAACTGTTTTTTGGCAAAAATTGCAAGGAGGTAGGGTTTCAAGTTTTTCTCATTAAATCACCATAAACTCTAAGAGAAACTCATTCACTAGCAGTGGAAGAATGCTTGACTTACTTGGACACCTGAAGATTGAGCAAATTTTTCAAATTTGGGAGAGTTTGTGGGTGAAATCGGCTTGAAGCCCTATGCGCCACGCCAACCATATGTGCTGCGCCCACGACCCAATGCGTCGCGCCCCTGAAACTTGCCCAAATTGCTGCAGTTTTGCTCTTTACTTTTAACCCGACTATTCTCTTGTTCACTCCTTCTCCTTTGGATGAAAATGAGCTCTTTAAACATGACAAATGGTTTATATACAAAATATTTTAATTTTTCACTTATCAAAAACCCACTTTGTAATGTTTGCATTTGACTTGTTTTTCAAACTCTGTTTTTGGGCAGTTTGCTTTATTTTTGCCTGTGATGAACTGAATGCTTTGATTTTTTGTTTGCCTTGCAGGTGATGGAGATGCTGAAGCTTGGAAAGGTGACCAGGGTTTCCACTGAAGTTATTACATATGGAAAAACTGAAATTACATCAAATTTATACATAAAAACATAAAAAACTCTGTTTTTCCTCAAAACAAGGTTTTGAGGAAAAATCAATCACTGAGCATGTGATTATAGAAATTATTGTTGTTGAAATTATTTTTCCTCCTCATGCACCTGCTAACTGTTATTGGAAATTTTGAAGACCTTTTTGATGAAACCGTAGACCTAATGAAACTGAAACCCTAGAAACGACTCTTGCAAATTTAAAGACAAAAGGTGACTACAGATGATCTTGATGAATGAAAATGGGCCAGCAGGTAAAGGACATGAGGGAAAATGTACAACAAGCCACTACCGTCAGATGATCCATGCTCCTAATGGAATGCAGCTGACTGAGCGAGACACCTAATATGCAATGCAACAAGAGAATTTGATCTCTGATGGAGGGATGAAGATACTAACACTAACATTGGCTCCAATGGGGATGGTAGCTCCTTGGAGGTGCCAAGAACTATAGATCTCTGGGAAAGCAGGCATTGCCTTCATCCATTGGGCTATGGAGTCAATAACTTCGACAAACCAAAGCCAAACTCTCGACTCAATTTCAGGACTGAAATGTGACTAGTAGTTGAACTGACTAATTCAAAACTGAAACAAGACTCTCAAAAGATAAAACTAGACACTCAGCTGAAACTATCTTTAAACTGAACTGACTAAAACAAAAAATGACTCAAGACTGACTTAACTGAAACAAGTACTTACAAATCTTTCAAAGGGCAACAATCCATCGAGATTTGAGGGCTTCAAATCATGACGACAACTATCTGCTTACTGATGAAATATGTACAATCATGTGAAGTGGGCCTTCCAATGTAACCAATCCAACAAATGGCTACTCAATGAAATTCTGCTCTCTCTTTCCTTGAGCAGGCAGAACGATGTACATGTAGGCAACTCATAATAACAATTGAAACCAAGGCTTATGCTAACAAACCAGCCAACATTCATCTTCTCTGGTGCTTGCAAAAGAATGCCAAAAGGATCTTGAAAATCCTGAAGCACTATCTTGTCTTGAGATCCAACAACAAAAATAAAAGTACTCCCTTCATTCTGATCTGAAAGAACAACTAGTTTCTGAGTGATAGGAAGGTACAGAGAGCTATAAGCTTCTGCCATCTGAGTGTTAGCTGTAAATTCCTCGACCATGAGAAATTCTGGCATATTGTCTCTCTCAAGCTCATATCCCTCAACTTCATGGTCTAGGTCATTCTTAAACAGAAAAAAATATTCAAGATTATCAAACATGACAGTCTTATCATTTTCATGAAGGAAAACATTATCTTTTCGCTGATCAATAAAGCTAATTTCAAGACTATCATTATTTTCAAAAGTGGAAGAAGTTTCACCAACACTTTCTTGACCATGTGTACACTGCAGACCTGCATTAGCTTGGGCTGGAACCTGACCTTTTAGGAGTAGATCTATTTCATCTTTAGACAAAGGAGATAATGCTTTTTGTTTTCTTTTGCTCAAATAGTGATTATTGTCTTCTTGAAATAACATTTCAAAACATGAAAAACTTGAATGACAATCCTTAATTCCCTGATCTTCTGAAATTTGAAAACATTGTTGATCATCTTCATATGACATAGCAATCAAATTATCATTTACCACTGAGTTATTGAAAGAAGATTTTTCACTTACTTGAACAAATATCTCATCTTATTTTTCATGAAATGACTGGATTACCTCCTCATGAAGGCTTGGGTCAGTAACTTTGTCTTCTTCATTCTAGATGATCTTAACAACAGAGCTCTCCTTCATGGGATTCAAAACAATGTAGTCTTCATCATCACGATCTGAATCTAGATCTAAAATAGATGACTTGACTTTATCAGATTCTGAAACTGAAACTTGACTTTCATGCATGATGTCTTCATCTATGGACAGATATGAAATAAAACCTTCTCTTTCATCATTTTCCATTGTGCTAAGATTTTGATCCTGCTGCAAAGTTTCCTGAGCATCTTGATGAGTATCTTCTAAGGTCTTTTTATGCTGCTAAAATGGATTTTCATACAGGGCCTCCATGATCTCATCGCCCATAAAGTCATCATCTTCATAAACTTTTTCAAGATTTTAAATAAAAACATGAACATGGCTACAACAGTCCTGAACTAAGGTTAAGGATGGATAAGATTCTTTATACCTCTCAAAGAACATGGTATGAAAATCCTTCAAACAGTAGATACAAGCAGGCGGCAAAATTTCATACCAAGATCGGGCTTCACCTTCTAGAGTGGCCATGAATATTTTCATCAAGCAGTCTTTGGGAAAATCAACCTTCAACTTGTGAATATGCATGTGAAATCTAACCAGATGTAAAGGAGCATCATTCCTATCATCATCTTTAAACATAGGCAAATTCCTTTGCCAATCTACCTTAGGAATTTTATTTGGGAAACCTGGAACGTGATCTCAGCTCATGGGAGCATACCTTTGATCCAGTGAAACCATTTTGATAACAATGAATTCACCAAGAAATTCTTCAGGCTACTGGTTCTTGAAGAGTGGAGTTGCCATAAAAATTCTGAAGCTTGGGATTCTTTGACACTGGAGTCGCTAGGAGAATGATTTCAGCCTTCATATGTGTTTGACTGCTGTCCACCATCAACAATCAGATCTAACTTGATTCATGTACTGGGGCAATTTGCAAGTCAGATGTTTAGCTTATAAGACTAGACCGGAGATTGACTGAAGCTGCTTTTATCTACTTATGCACTCGCAAAGCAATGTGTAGTTCGAAGGCTTCCTGGCATAACTTCAGGCTCCGTTTGTAGTTTATAAAGTAAGAACACTAACAAAAAAATAAGCTTTTCTTCCCCAGTATGGTTGCCACTATGTTAGGGCCTAAATCTACCTCAGGCTGAGAAAGGTAGGATCTAGGGTAACATCAAACCACGCTTAACCTGGTAGCTAGCCCTACCAGGTCGGGAGAGGGCTCTCTCCTTGTCAATATCAGTAAACATGGCCAATGAAAGCTTGAGATGACCGATGTAATGAATGATTTTAGGCTAGGTATGTGTACAGAGGTGTTTGATTGAATTTGATGACGTTTTGTTGGCTCAAATGGAAAGACAAATTTGGGTTTGGGGAATGAGGCTCAGTTTTGCAGAGATCTTTATGGGGCAAGGTAGGCAACTGATTTGGCACTTCAAATTGAATGAAATGGAAAGATTTAGATAGGTGAGGAGTTGAAGAGGGCAAGAAAACCTCAGGGATCCTCTTCAAACAGCTGAAAACATCAATAACTAAGCAAACCCTAGGTAGAGCACTGCAATTTTAATGGATTCTACCTTTATCCTTGTTTGTTTTAGTTAAGATGAAATAAAGAGAGATATGAGATACATAAAACACATGTAGACTTACAAGTACAGAGGAAAACACAATACCAAAGCAAGATGCCACATGGATCCCATAAAGTGTTGGAAACCACTGGTCTATTCCTTAGCCAAACTGCTGAAATGAGTATACAATGAAGCTCCAAGCTTCTCAAAAGTCCAACCATGCTAATGACTGAATAATCACAAGATATAGGCAAAAAAAACTCATCCTAGCCTCTAGGGGTCGAGCTCATGAGTTTAGGAGCTGTTCCAACTAATTCTAAACTGAGAACTAAAAAGTAGGCAGTGGAACAACATGCCTCTAAAAACTAGGGAACTGATTCATTCAGTTGCAAACTACCTTTTCATGGATGAATCTACCTCTATGAGTAAAAATTAAACATAGTTACATCAAGATCCATCAATTTACATTAAATTACATCACGAGTTTGACATTAAGAAAGAGAAAAGTCAAACTGTCAAGAAACTAGGCGAAAAACAGAGTTTTTGACCAAAAATGAGCAAAAATTCCTCCAATGCACCGCGCTGATTTCCCCATGCATAGTGCCTTTTTGCAGCTGATTTTGGAGGTCTTCCTAGTGTCAAAATTTGCTACAAAATAGCTCGTTGGGAATATTATTGAGTCTATTTTCCAACCCAACTTTAATTTTTCAATTTGGAGTTCATTTTCCCTGCCAAAAGTCAAATCTCCCAAAACTAGTCAAAATGTGCAAAATGAGGCTGCCTAAAGGCAGAGTGCTGTTGCTGACAACATTTGAAGGTCTTTCTCAACCCCAAATTGAGCTCATGATAGCTCATTGGAAATATCTTTGTGTCTAGTTATCATTTGACTCATTAAGCTAGTCATTTGGCCAACCAAGCTAAGAGAAATGTTGATTTTCCAAAAGTCACTTCAGAGGTGCATCAACTCTCCTGAGGCAACTGTATTTTTGACATTTCTCTAAAACCATGTGTCATGCGGAAAGAGTCAATTTTGTGGACAAAACCGACCTCCCTAGAAGCTAAGGCTTTCTAGTGACAAACAAGACAATTAAATACTACCTTTCTCTAAATATGCATTTAGAATACAAGTAATCAGGTGTTTATAACATACCTTTAGTCCAACGTTTTGCAGTAGTCCAGCCTCATCGATCCAAATGAGCTCCTCCTTCTCTTCGAATGCATTCACTAACATGCCAAAAGATTACAAGCACCTGAATAACTTATAAAATAAAACATATTCATCATACAGACCAAGGAGTATATGAAACAAATCATGTATAACAATCTGTTGAGAAAAGTGAGTTTATTTGTATTAAGTGGAAACAAAAGAAACCATTACAACCTGAGCCTTGGTGTTGTGCAGGTCCCTCCTAGGGTCCAGCAAGAGTTCTCCTTTACTTTGATAAGCTCACCCACTTCCAAATAAGGCTAGGAAAGGATGGGAATCTCTCCTCTCAAGCTCTATAAGGGAGTCCTAATTCCAACAGCATCTACCCTTAGGAATGTTCAGCTTTCAACCTCCCCTCCCTCTGGCCCAATGCCTGTATTTATAGTGCTTTAGAGGAAGTTAATCAGGTCCACCATCAATGGGATAAACCCCTCTTTGAATGGGATAGCTCCCCTCTTAATGGGACAAGTTCCTCTTTCATAGGGATACATGAACCATCTGGAGGCGCTCAATACACGTCAAACAAACTTCTAGAATGCTCTAGAAATGACCACAAGTAACTTTTTTGAAGTGAAACTTGCGCCTTTTGACCTTTACAGGAGTACGCACCCACCCCTTTACAGACAAAGCGTACAAGTACGCAGGTATTGTGAACTTGAGGTGCGTACACGCAGGTAAGGCTAAGAGAAACTGCGTACCCAGAGATATATAGATTTTTAAAGACTTTCTCTCTTTCTTGGAGTTTGACATGAAGAGTAGAGGTATGAGACTTGCCAAGGAGGATAGTATGACAGTTGATGGAGCCATACTAACTGCAAATAGTCATGGTGACAAATTTTAGTGTAACAGATTGCCCCCTAAAGTGCGAAGCCTGTAGTAGATTAGGGTTTCATATCATCTAGGAAGGGTGAAGTACTTTATCATTTCAAGGATTATCTTGTGGAGAGCCCATTCGGAACCTGCAAATATTCAACACAAAATACATATATAAGATCATATCATCGCTGAGGTAGGCATTCCCATACTCAGATAAAAAACTTTAACTAACAAACTAACTACTGCTCTGATATAGGAATGATTTCGCAATACATCATAATCATAGACTCTTGTAGACACAGTATGGACACAGCCATCTGTTTATGATTAGTCTACTGTATAATGAATACAAAACTCCTCGCAGCCTGGATGGTGGAAACTAGATCTAGGGTCTTCATTTCTACTTCCCGAAAAGGTATGATTCTATCCATGCGAATAAATGAGTTGATGTCGAACATGGTAAAAACCACTTGATTACCAGTCGATGATGTAAAATGTTAACAAGTGTGAGAGAGACCACAAGTGATGTCAATGGTTCTCAAAGTACCTAGTACAATCCATGAGATGTGAATGAATGAGTTGATGTCGAACATTTCACGGAGTCCTTCGATCGAAAGTCAATGATGTAAACCGTCGTCAAAGGCGAGAAACCTGCCATTGATGCATGCAGATTTCAAGGTACTGACGATTTCTAGGTCATCTTTATAGATAATGTGCTGATGTCGATAGAAAGCGACCCGTCGCAGGCAAGCCCACAACACGAAATCATAGATCAAGTTGAAGAAATGTAGCTGTAAGGACTGACTCAGGGATGGTCGAGATGGATGACGGGTATTTTGCAGATGAATGGTTTATTTGTAGTGACCTCTTTGAACACATAATGACACAACAGATGGCTTGGTGACATTTGACCCAAAGTTAATACCCGGAACCGGTTTGAAGATTTTCAATGTGGTTTGATCAACTGTGAGGCAAAGGATTTCCCAACCCAGGTGAATGAAAAGTGTCATGTTCAAGAGTGGTGATAAGGCTTCTTCTGAGACAAAGGATAACAAATAGGCCTATTTTCCTCTCTTTTCCCCCACCATTTCTGGCAAGTACCTCTTTATTTTTTACAAGCTTGAGGAGGATAACATATGCTTGATTATAAGCTCATCCTTCGGATGAGTCCAACTTAGTTTTGATTCGAACCCTAAGAAGGAGTGGTCCATTCCTGTTTGTAATCGAACAGGTCCTTTATTGTGAAATTTTAACGAGTCCAGTATAGGAGAAACTCGGCGTTTTTCAATTTTAGAGAGTCTGAAAAAACTTAAGAAGATTCCAGGGTTGAACTTTTTCATAAATTTGTGTCTCCCAAGCCCGAAAAAGTATAAAATAATACTTGAGAGAACCGCTTGATCTTGCGACCAAGGAGTACTTTCATGATTAGTGTCTTTGACCTGAAAAGTAAAAAGCGATCAAGGACACGTCGTTTTATTTCCAGTATCGAATTTGAAACGACAAAAATCCGGCAATCTTTTCCTGTTTTTACGGTCAAAAAAGGGCTATAAGGGGACTGTCTTTTAATTCCGTTTTAACGAGTGTAAAAGAAACGCTCGGCAATCTTTTCATGTTTTAGGAGTCAGAAAAGGGCTTAAAAGATGACTCTGATGTTTTTGTTTGTGAAAAATGACAATTTTCCCTGAAAATCCTTTTATCCTGCACAAAAACCAACACATTACTCATACCTGTTTAAAGATAGATAAAAATACTTTGAAAAATACCTTTTCACGGTGGAAAATAAACAAATTTAACATTTATTTACTCAAAAAACCTATAAAAAGGGCTTTTACCATTTCATTTTTACCATTTTACTGTTGAGGAGAGAAAAAGGGCTTTTGGCAAGAAACTTCCCGTGGACATTGCGGAGAATCCGACCGTCGAAACCGAACGCCGTCTCATCAGGTATTCTACGACATCCTCCCTTGAATTTCCATCCGTTTAGAATTTGTTTTTAAGCTTTAGTTTCATTTTTTGGAGGCCTTGGGGTTTCAAGGTCCGCTTTTCGGGGTACGCAGGTGCTCCATTGGTGACCTGCGTACCCCGACATTTTCTCAGTTGGGAAAATTCCGGGCGTACGCGGCTTGCCTTAAGAGAACCTGCGTACCGACGCTCTGTCTCTAAAGGCGGGTTGCGTACACCGCGGAGAGGATTTTCAAACCCCCATTTCTCCAAAATGAACCAAAAAATTTTAAATTTATGGACTCTAACAGATGTTTTATGGTGTGTAGATTGCCCACCATGCTTGCTTGGCGTGAAAGAGAACACGAAGATGTCGATTTGGCCGCCATTAATCACCAACCTTCCATTGATGCTTTGAAGGCATGCAACCTTTACAAATACTGGGCCATACCTGGCATGAGGGCCCAGGTGCGCTTTCTAGAGTGGCTGGTTGAAAGGTGGAACGTTCAGGATCAGTGCTTTTACATTGGAGGGCACCAGCTCGAGATAGAGCCCTCAGATATTTACTTTCTCACTGGTTTGCCCAAGAGGGGCGAACAATTGACTCTGTCCGGGACTAGGCTGGGTGGCCAGTCCATTGCTAGTCTCCGTCTAGAGTGGTGTAATAATCAAAACCAGGATAAGGGGATAGAGATTAAAAAGATATCCCGACCTGAACTTATGGTAATTGCCTTTACAATTACCAGACTTTGCGGAGCTGCTGCTTTGCACATTGCCACTGGATCCCAGATGCGGATGGCGATTGATTGCTATCGGGGCACCATTTTCAACTGGTGCGATGCTGTGTTGGCCAACTTAAAGGGCCAACTGACTAAGACCAAGAACGGACTGCTGAAGACTTTTGGTTATGGGCCTTTAGTTGTGAGTTTTTCCCTAGAGAGGGTTCCGATGCTGATCCCACAACAGCTCACTGTTGAGGTTGGGCCTCCCCGAGAGCCTAAGTTGACGCGATGGGTTGCGGTGATGGCCCGTCATCCTGACGAGGGCACGAAGGTTGTCTGATTTAGACCAGAGTATTTTCACTGGTTGGAGAACCAGATCTTCTCGATACAGGATTTTCCTTATGCCGGAGTTGATTTTCATGGAGATCCGGACATGATTCTTCAACCGAGAGAACAGTGGGATGACACAGGTACTTCATTTTTCACAAGTTTTTAAATTATCTATTTTTTTTTTGTTTTTATATCGTCTCAAAACTGACAGTGACAATTTTCAAAATGCAGATGTAGGCCCACGACGTCCAGCCAATCTCCGGCCTTTCGAGAGGAGACTACCAGTTGCACCGGCACCGGCCCCATAGGACGCGGCCGCAGAGAACTTAGCTGAGTTGGAACAAGACCTAGAGCGTCTTACGGCGGATATACCAGAGATTACTATAGACGATATTCCTATCAGACTTCAGCGCTATGTCGTCGCAGTCCCAGGACCTTTTAGGAGGTTCTTGTGTAGGGTAGCCCGTGCAGTGGTGTCATATAGAGAGCATCACCAGTGATTGGAAGGTCACTTTTGTGGACACATGTGACATTTTGATTTTTTGTACTTATCATTTTTTTCGATCATAAGGTGTTTTCCAACCTATGATCGAAGACGATGTATTTTTTGACACACTCCTATCTATATATATCATTATTACCGGCTTATCTTGTTAAATATGTGTGATGAAATGTTTTTAAATTTACATGTATGATTATCGCAAATGTTTGTCTAACATTCGAGAAGCAATTGTATCTGCTAATGTATTTAAAGACCTTGGAATATGCTGATATTCAATGTAATCAAATTCACGTTCCAAGAGACGCACTCTCAAAAATAACCTTAATAACACTGGATTTCTAATGGCATACACTCTATTAAGCTGTAATACAACGAGTTCAGAATCTAACCTCACTATCAAACTCCGAATCCCAAACGAAATAGATTCAGACAATAACTCAATCACTGCACTGTATTCTGCAATGTTGTTTGTTGTTTGACTGAGGCTCACCCCATGCATAGAAACTAACTCGTCAGAGGGTGAATAGATAACCCAAGCTGCGGAAGAGATATTCCATGTACTACGACAAGCACCATCAGCGAATCCAATGTACGTTTGGAGAGGCATCGATATCTGCAATATCAAGAGTAAAACCAAGATAAGCCAGAATAACGACGAAAAACACACTTTCTAAGCTAAGCACACTGTCTATACTAACAAACACACCAGCTAGAAAGAAAAACCTAACCTAACTAAAATCTCCATACCCATCATTTAAGCATAATACCTCTTTAGGTAAAGTCCATTTCTGGGCTTACCCAAAGAGTCCCCGTCAAAATCTACCAGCTCATAGGCCCCTTTTTCTAGCTTTCGCTTGACAATGTAGGGCCCATGCCACATAGGAACGAATTTTCCAGCACCTAATTTATCGTTAGCTTGATCATATAATAGCACTAGGTCTCCTTCCGAAAAATTTCGAGGGGTCACATTTCGATCATACTGAGCTTTCATACGTTTTGCGTGAGTCTTGATTGCCAATGCAGCGTCACGTCGAGTCTCATCTAATTGAGCTAAGTATAATAAACGCTTCTCCTCTTCGGGAGTAGCTAGAAGTAATTCGACAGCCATTTGAAGTGACGGGATTTCACATTCAATGGGCAGCACAACTTCCAAACCATAAACTAGTTGGAAAGGAGTGAACCCTGTTGATATTTTCACTGAGGTTCGGTACGCCCAAAGCGCGGAAAATAACATGTTGTGCCAATTCGACCGATGAATACCAATGATTCGTCGGATCATGATAACTAAAAATTTGTTGATGGACTCAACCAGACCGTTCGCTTGTGGATAATAAGGAGTTGAGCTATCGTGACGCAAACCAAGCTGGCCTGTAAGTTCTGTCATCATAACGTTTCGAAAATGGCGCCCATGGTCAGTGATTATCGCTTGTGGGACACCAAACCTAGCAATAATGTGATTGAATACGAAAATTGCAGCTGTCTTGCCGTCTGCCTCGAATGTAGGCATCGCCTCGGCCCACTTAGTAAAATAATCAACCGCAAGGATGATATACGCATGCCCCCCGGCCGAGTGAGGGTTACATGTAATAAAATCAATACCCCATTTGGCAAAAGGACCAACGACAATTATAGGGTGGAGAGGAGCAGGTGGTGCGCGCATCTTGCGATCAAACACTTGACAGTTGTGGCATTTCCGGACCGCAATAATACAGTCTTTAAATAAGGACGGCCAGAAGTAGCCAGCGCGCAATATCTTTTGGGCTGTGGCATACCCAGACATATGACCGCCACACGCTCCAGAGTGACAGTCATTCAAAAGCCTTTCAGCTTCCTCGTGAGTTAAGCAACGGCGAAAAACCAAGTCTGTCCCACGGCGATAAAGAGTATCTCCAATAATTTTGTACTGTTGGGACTGGAATCGAATTTTCCGACGTTCTGACTTTGAAACTTCAGGCCGAAAGGATTGGGTCTGGAGATAGACGATTATATCCCCATACCACGAATCTAAAGTGCTGATGAGAAACAAAGATTCGTCCGCAATGGGTTCCTCTGCCACAGTTTCTGTGTCAGCACACGGGAAGTCACACATTAACTCGGCAAAGACTAAAGATTTCTTAGACTTAGATTTTTCAAATTCCAAGTCGAACTCTTGTAGGATAACAATCCATTTGGAGTACTTGCCCCCTAGCAATTGTTTAGTCAAAATGTTTTGCAATCCGAAACGACTGTAGTTTTGCGGAGTAAAATGTAGTGATGAAAACGTTGGACAGCTTGAACGGCTGCCAATGCCAATTTCTCCACATGTGAGTATTTTAGCTCGGTTGGATTTAACGTCCGACTAAGGTAATATATCACATGTTCCGTTCCGAATTCGTCTTCCTGAACTAAGACCATGCCAATGGTGGAATGGGCAGCGACGAGGTACAAAAAGTAATCCTGGTTGTAATTGGGAGGATGCAGCAACGGTGCATGGGTCAACACCTGCTTGAGCGCATCAAAAGATTTCTGAGCTATCTCATCCCAAGAGAAATGAACGTTCTGTTTCAACAACCGGGTAAAACCCTTTGTAATCTCGCCGTAGTTAGGAATGAATCGGCGTAAAAAGTTTGCTTTCCCCTGCAAACTTTGGAGTTGGCGAAGACTCGAAGGAGGAGGCAATTTGATGATAGCTTCTACCTTCGAGGGATCGACGCGAATGCCGGGTTTTGAAACTACAAATCCCAGCAAACGTCCCACTTCTATACAGAAGACACATTTGTGTGGGTTCAACCAAATCCGATAATGCCTACACCTCATGAAGATTGCTCGTAAATGGATGAGGTGATCAGCTCGATGTAAGGAGTGAGCGGGAAAATCATCGAGATACTGTTGCACAATGTGTTTGATGTCATGAAACGCATAAGACATCGCCCTTTGAAAAGTGGCTCTGGCATTCTTAAGCCCAAAAGGTAATTTGCAATAAGCAAATGTCCCCCATGGACAAATGAAAGCCGTTTTTGGTTGATCGGCAGGTAGAATATTGATTTGGTTGTAACCAGAAAAACCGTCCATAAAGGAAAATATTTCACTGCCGGCACAATCATCAATTATTTGATCGATATAGGGTGTTGGGTAGTTGTCCTTGGGACAAGCACAATTAATATCCCTATAGTCGATACATATTCTTATTGTTCCCTGTTTTTTGTTAATTGGAACAATATTCGATACCCAATCCGTTAATGGGATCAGATAAATGAAACCTGCTTTCAACAACTTCTCAACTTCTGCTTTAATTGCAGCCACTTTTTGTGGGTGAATCTGACGCAAACGTTGCCGGATGGGTTTAGCATCTAGGTAAGTCTTGATCTCATGGACAACAATCGCAGGATCAATTCCTGGCATTTCCTCATAGGACCAGGCAAACACGTCGCGGAATTCTTGAAATAGGGCCTTGTATGTCTGAATTTCGTCATCTGAACACGAGGCACCTATATGAATGTGCTCAACAATTCCGGGCTTGACTGAAATGTCAATGGGAATAGTGCGAGAAATGTTTCCCAAATTCAGCTCTGAATCAGGATGTTCCATTGGACTCTGAGCTTCTTTGACATATTCAGCTGTAAAGATTGATGAGAAATCGTTTTCAAAACGATCATCCTCAGGTAAAAACGAAGATCTATGATGGAGATCTTCCCATGGTAAATCGTCTACGCACAGGACTTCACAAAGTTGTTCATCAGATGACACAACTTCGGGAAACATTATTAACTCCGAGGTTGACGCGAAAAGTGATTCCTCACGGACCACATTCATTTGGTCGATTTTGGTTGAACTCGGGTCGGTAAAAGACTGCACGGCTTCATAGGCAATTTCATATGGACTCAAAGGCATTGCATCACCAAATGAGTCTATCTCAGATTCAGAAGGAACGATCCAAGGATCGTCATAAACAATGGTGTCTGAAGTAATCATATGAATTGATGCAAACAAAGACACGACGTTGATTGGAGGAAAAGGAAAAGTTCCCAGTAAACCGGCATCTTTAACTAATCCTACGTCAACATCCTTGTAAGGGATAGTCGTTTTACCGACATGCTGGATACTCTCTGAAGAGGCTGGGTCGGATGAAAAGTAAGCCAGCTGGTCTATGGTTACTGCCATTATATGGAAACTTTATTACTCTGAAGACCGATAAAATGACCGCTGTCATAGCGTAAGACCAACTTCGACCCAAAAGAAGGTTGTAGTCTAGAGGGGCATCAACCACCTCCACATCTAGACTAACGTTTTTCCCTCAACACCTATAGGAAAATCCTGTAGAATGCCAAACGGATGAAACCCACGACCATCAAAGGCCTTAAGAATTGTCGGGGATTGATTTAGTGAAGGAGAACCAAGCGATCTCCAGCACTGTATCGACATAATACACGTGGAAGCTCCCTCATCAATTACAGTCTGATGAATAGGCCTGTTTTTGACTATCACTGGGATCTGGAAAGCCATCTGATGAGGCAAACGCGGTGTACTATTTTCTAGATCAAAGATTATTAGGTTCGGGTCCTGAACATCAACAACTCCTGTAGCCGACAAAAGTAATTTTCGTTGTGCTGGGCATGATTGCAGCACTTCCAAAGCCGACATTGCTAAATCCTCAACAATGTTGTAATTCTGGGCCGCTCTCGCATGTGGATTGAAAGCATACCTTCGAAGTACACCCTTGGCGGGCGGTTTGATTACTAAGTCAGGGTTAGGTTTCTCGATCTGTAGTGGATCGGAATCGGGAGCTGAGGTTGATGGATTTGAATGAGAAGATTCTGCTTCTTTCAATCCATCAACAGGACTTTTACTACCATAATCTTACGATTGAGTCGCAATCCTTACATGAGACATCATCAATATGGGTTCTTCACTGGCACTCGAGGAAGAACCTATCATCTTACTCTCCTACTTTGGAAATGGATCTTTCAAAACAGCAGGAGTTGGGGAACCCTTGACGATTTTCACAACCTCGGCCCGATGAGGGCAATCTCTTGTAAAATGATCCTCTTCACAAATAAGACAAGGATATCGAGGTTTGCACTTTTCGTCATTGGTTTTCGACTTTTCTGTTTTCTCCTTTGGAGTTTTGTCTGCTTTATTCTTCTTCTTACCTTTCTTCTTTCCACCGTTTTTTGATTTAGCCGTAGATGACTCTACAACGTGAATATCAGCGGAAACTTCAGCAGAAGATTCTCCTGTCGGGGAGTCTGGTAGGGTTATAATGGGAGAATAATTCTTTGAATACTTCTTCTTGCTTTTAGTATTCACCGTACCAATCATGCCATCAGCAACATGAGATCCCGAAGGAGCAGCAGCGATTTGATTTGACTTTGGAAGATCTGGGATCTTTTCGTGTAACGTACCTGACTGAGTGTAAACTAAGTCAAGGTACTGCGCTTGAGCAATCACTTGCTCCTCAGTAACTACGCCGGCCTTAGCTACATCTTCAGTAATCTTCGGTAATAATGATTTAACAAACCATTCAGCTAAGATTTGGTCCGGGATAAAAACTTTCACTAATCGCCTTCGATGTCTCCACTCATGAATATGATCAGAAATATAGGTGGATGTCGATTGTTTTAATGAAGTTAGTAACTCCGTGCCATTATCATATCTGACCGGTCACTAAAAATGAGTTAAGAACGAGGTGGCTAACAGACTAAAATTATAAAAAGAGGCCCGTGGTAACTCAATGTACCACTTGGCCGCGAGACCAATGAGCGTACTCTGGAAAAGACGTAAGCGGATTGAATCATCTGAGATGGAATTTGAGGCACACCAGAGGTGGTAAGTCATCACATGATTTGACGGATCCTCTCTAGACTTACCTTCGAACTTGGGTATGTCACTGGGCAACTTATTTGGCATTGGCGGCCAAAACGGAAGATAATTTATTGGATCGTTCGTTAGGCGTGACAAGTCTGGTAAATCCAAAGTTGCGATAAATGGTAATTACCGATTAGGATCCCTAAAACTCTGGGTCACAAGACCAGTCCCAGGAGGAGGATATCCAGGATAACTTGGAATAGGAATCGCATTTGGGATATTGTATCCTCCCGGAAAACCAGGATTAACCGGATCGTACTGGGGTTGTTGAGGTTGTTGATAAGTGTACCCAGGATACGGTTGATACTGGTAAATTGGCTATTGGACAGCAGGCCTGTATTGGTACTGTCCCTGGTACGGTTGATAAGCGAATTGTGGTTGACTAGTGACAACCGTACTTAAACCAGGCTGTCCTACAGGAATCTGAACCGACAACGCAAATTACTTTTGTCGGCTATAGGAGCTGTTGATGTTCAGGACCCGAACCTAATAATCTTTGATCTAGAAAATAGTACACCGCGTTTGCCTCATCAGATGGCTTTCCAGATCCCAGTGATAGTCAAAAATAGGCCTATTCATCGGACTGTAATTGATGAGGGAGCTTCCACGTGTATTATGTCAATACAGTGCTAGAGATCGCTTGGTTCTCCTTCACTAAATCAATCCCCGACAATTCTTAAGGCCTTTGATGGCCGTGGGTTCCATCCGTTTGGCATTCTACAGGATGAAAAACTACCAGCAAGCTCGGAAACTGAAACAGCTTCGGGATTATAACCTGTTTCTAGACCTTGGTAATCTGGATGGACTACCAATGATGACTCTCCTTCTTCAGGTGAACCTACTTTACTGCCACTAGGAGTTACAAGGACTTTCAAACCTTCGTAATGACCCGGGACGTCTTCAGGAGGTTCGCCCCGAAGTCTACGGGACTTTCTCAACAAATCGGCGACGGTAACAATCTCAGGAGATTGGCCCCGAAGTCTACGGGACTGTCTCGGTAATTTAGCCACAGTTAAAAACTTTTAACTATTGCACACGCAAACAAAGTAAAATCTCAAAGCAAACCGCCTAAAGTCTCTAAAGAACCAAACAAATTTGAATCACATGCCTAAATAATCTAGGGCGTCAAACCATACACAAACAGTAGCCTTCCGGACCGAAAACACTAGTTGGTGATGAAACCCAACATCGCCGAATTCAGTACAGAAGTGGTGGGTGGAACAGTTACCCCGGCAACCTGCTTAATGAATAGACCGGCACAAGTTCCTCCACTTTAACCGTCTCGAGTGAAGTGAACCCCTCGGAAAATCCAAGTGAGTCTAGCCAACGTCTGCTCCAGGTACAGTGGGATCTTCCCTCCACCGTCACCTCAGGTAGAATCCTAAAGATAATGGTCACTAAGGTTACCAACAGCAACAAATATACCTGGGGGAACAGTCTACGACCCGATAGCACGCAAGGGCAGAGTAACAAGCTCAATCCCCTTGCCGGTTCTTTGACAATAATCCAAGGTTTACCGACAAGTGACCCCGGGCTCCTCGACAATAATCCGAGGTTTACCATTTGTAGTGCGTGCGTATCTGGCGTCTTTCCCAATGAAGGAGGATTGATCCCCTCACTGGTCGGACACGGTCTCGTGCTTCTCCTTTAAGAGGAGCTTTCCCAGAGTACAAATGAAACAATTGGATTTATCCTACCACAAGATGAGCTACTTGTTTGGTTTTACTGTCTTGGAGAGTTAATTACTCTCCTACTCCAAGACACTAGCCTGATCTATATTGGTGTTTCAGAGCCCTAGTAAATAAAAAGTTACTAAGTTGATTTTACTTTAAGCGTTAATTTTTATGGCTTTTCTTTAGGACAAAAGGTAGCGGAGATGAAACTGATGGTGTATAGACTCGACTCAAATCCACTAAAAAGATGCACTTAGGATGATTTATACTAATTTTCTTTTTCAATGAATTCCCTAGCTAAGAGAGTTGGAGAATGCAAAATTGATATAAAGACAACTTTCTTGGCAATGAAAATCAAAGAAACAAACTCTTTATCTTTTCAAAAGCATACAACACATGACCATTAATTACTTCACGAAAATTCCTTTTCTTTTCAAAGACTCAAATGCTACTAAAGCAAACTTTTCTTCAAAAGAGAGTTTTTGGATTTTTCCCTATATTAACAAAGCATATAAAACTACTTTAACAGAAATCAAAGTTAAAAAATCTATCGCAATCAAATCAACTCAATTTCACGAAAAAACAAATCTAAGAGAAATTCACCTAAAAGTAAATCTAATGAGGCAAAAGCCTAGCAAGTATGATTCCAGGATGTTTTACTCAGTCATGATTTAACCAAGGACTAGTTAATGCAGAATAAAAAACCAGTCAAAAACAAAAATCAAAATCTTTTGTTTTTTTTCTTAAGAATAAAATTCAAAGTTTAATCAACAAACTTTTTCGAGATTCCGCAAAGAGACAACACAAAGGTAGGCTTCTCACAAGGGTGGATTCTATGAAAGGTCCGACTCCTAAGAAGGCTGAAAAGACCAGGGATGTCCAAGGTTTTACGACTTCTAAAGCCAAAGTCACTACAGGATCGATTCAAAAATCAAACCCTAGGGCCAGAACCTCTATGAATTTCACTAAAACTCTTGACACTGATGAAACAAGCTTAGGTGAAGATTTATGACAGGTAACCAGTGGATCTGGGCAGCAAAAAACAAATTAAAAACAAAATCTAAGAGGCAAAAAAGAGAAAATTGAAATTTTCTCAATTTTGACAGGGTACGCAGGTAACCTGTTTGCACAGGTGCGTGTACGCTCTGTGTACAAAGCTGCAGTGCGTACAGGTACGCACTGTGCTCAACGCAGAGGGTGCGTACTTCTAGCAAAACCAAGAAAAACTAAAATCTAATTTAACCCTAAGCTATCCCACCCAAATGCACAGTCAAACAGCCAAAAACCAGAAAACAAACGACTTTTCTCAAATCAAAGTTTCACACAAAGGAAAAATCATTCACATCAATGGAGTTCCCCAGCGGAGTCGCCATTTTGTCATGCGGAAAGAGTCAATTTTGCGGACAAAACCGACCTCCCTAGAAGCTAAGGCTTTCTAGTGACAAACAAGACAATTAAACACTACCTTTCTCTAAATATGCATTTAGAATACAAGTAGTCAGGTGTTTATAACATACCTTTAGTCCAACGCTTTGCAGTAGTCCAGCCTCGCCAATCCGGATGAGCTCCTCCTTCTCTTCGAAACCTGCATTCACTAACATTCCAAAAGATTACATAGCACCTGAATAACTTATAAAATAAAACATATTCATCATACAGACCAAGGAGTATTTGAAACAAATCATGTATAACAATTTGTTGAGAAAAGTGAGTTTATTTGTATTAAGTGGAAACAAAAGAAACCATTACAACCTGAGCCTTGGTGTTGTGCAGGTCCCTCCTAGGGTCCAGCAAGAGTTCTCCTTTACTTTGATCAGGTCACCCACTTCCAAATAAGGCTAGGAAAGGATGGGAATCTCTCCTCTCAAGCTCTATAAGGGAGTCCTAATTCCAACAACATCTACCCTTAGGAATGTTCAGCTTTCAACCTCCCCTCCCTCTGGCCCAATGCCTGTATTTATAGTGCTTTAGAGGAAGTTAATCAGGTCCACCATCAATGGGATAAGCCCCTCTTTGAATGGGATAGCTCCCCTCTTAATGGGATAAGTTCCTCTTTCATAGGGATACATGAACCATCTGGAGGCGCTCAATACACGTCAAACAAACTTCTAGAATGCTTTAGAAATGACCACAAGTAACTTTTTTGAAGTGAAACTTGTGCCTTTTGACCTTTACAGGAGTACGCATCCACCCCTTTACAGACAGAGCGTACAAGTACGCAGGTATTGTGAACTTGAGGTGTGTACACGCAGGTAAGGCTAAGAGAAACTGCGTACCCAGAGATATATAGATTTTTAAAGACTTTCTGTCTTTCTTGGAGTTTGACATGAAGAGCAGAGGTATGAGACTTGCCAAGGAGGATAGTATGACAGTTGATGGAGCCATACTAACTGCAAATAGTCATGGTGACAAATTTTAGTGTAACACCATGACACCTGTGTAAAAAGTGAAGGAGGTTTTTCTTCTTTAACCTATTTTGGACAAAAAACTCTCTCAGTTTTTCCAAATTCATCTTTTCTTGCTCAAAAACATCATTTGAGTAAAGCCTACCCCGATGTGTGGAACAGGGGATTTGTTGAAATGAAGGGAAATGAAGGAGATAACGGGTTTCTAAATTCTTGACGAAATTTTTGGAAGTAGGGAGGGATGTTAGGAAATAAGGGAAAGTGGAATTTCAAATATTGAGAGAGGGGAAGGGGTCCAAAAGGGCAAAACACAGGCCTAGCCTAGAAAATTGCCAAATTGTAGCAAGAAACTAGGGTTTGTGTGAAAATGAGGAATTTGAGGGATATCAATGATGGGAAGTGTTTAATAAGGTACATTAAGGATAGGGAACGGTGCATGAACATCAGGATACAAGTTTTGCTGATGATTTGACCATCCAAGAGAAACTGCCTTCAAAACCCTAGGAGAGGGAAATGAACCTTAGCTAGGCACAACTGAAGCATGAACAAGGTGTAAAATGACCCATTGGAACCTGAAATAATGATGAAAACTGTCGAAATGATGGTACACTCAGCTGAATGGTGACATGAAACTCTTGGGAAGAATCACTAAGAGTTTCAACATCCCTCTTATAGGAAGGACCAGACTCCATGTTTGCCAATGTTTGAGTTTTCTTAGATGAGTATGAAGAGATTTATGGTGTCTTTAGATTTTTGCTGCCAAGGATAAGAATGTATGAGGGACTGTGGAGGGAATGTGTGAGGGGTTTTCAGAATGTTGCTGACAAGTTTTTTGGGGAATAGGGGGTTTAGGGAATAGTATTTAGGTTATTGGGACAACAATTAGGGTTTGGGGATTTTTAACTAGGGTTTGGGATAGTGGGAGTTAGGGATATGGGGATATAAAATTTAAGGATATGGGGATTAGGGAATGGGTTGATGAAACTGGAAAATGAATGATGGAATCAAAGAGTGAGGGAGTGATGGAGTGGAATTGGCAGAAAAAACACAAATTATAAACCATATGCAACTGTTTTTTGGCAAAAATTGCAAGGAGGTAGGGTTTCAAGTTTTTCTCATTAAATCACCATAAAATCTAAGAGAAACTCATTCACTGGTAGTGGAAGAATGCTTGACTTACTTGGACACCTGAAGATTGAGCAAATTTTGCAAATTTGGGAGAGTTTGTGGGTGAAATCGGCTTGAAGCCCTATGCGCCGTGCCACTAACCCAGCGCCACTTCAATGTGTCGCACTAGTGTAATTTTAACACTATAGAGGGCGGCCCAATGTGCCTCGCCCACGACCCAATGCGCCGCGCCCTTGAAACTTGCCCAAATTGCTGCAGTTTTGCTCTTTGCTTTCAACCCGACTGTTCTCTTGTTCACTCCTTCTCCTTTGGATGCAAATGAGCTCTTTAAACATGACAAATGGTTTATATACAAAAGATTTTAATTTTTCACTTATCAAAAACCCACTTTGTAATGTTTGCATTTGACTTGTTTTTCAAACTCTGTTTTTGGGCAGTTTGCTTTATTTTTGCCTATGATGAACTGAATGCTTTGATTTTTTGTTTGCCTTGCAGGTGATGGAGATGCTAAAGCTTGGCAAGGTGACCAGGGTTGCCACTGAAGTTATTACATATGGAAAAACTGAAATTACATCAAATTTATACATAAAAACATAAAAAACTCTGTTTTTCCTCAAAACAGGGTTTTGAGGAAAAATCAATCACTGAGCATGTGATTATAGAAATTATTGTTGTTGAAACTTTATTTGTCCTCCTCATGCACCTGCTGACTATTATTGAACATTTTGAAGACCTGTTGAAGCCCCGAAAATCGGGTATACAACAAGGGGAATACCCACCCGGTCCAGATCTTGGTTAGCAGCTCCTTTTCTGTTTCGTATAGTGGGTCTGACTAGGGGATATGGGACCAGTTTCCCAATTTATGTGTGTGTGTGAAGAATTGATATTTCTCTTCTAAAAGTTCCTAATTGAGATGCTTTAATTCTAACTCTAATCTAGTAACATGTAAATGGTATTCTAATAAGCAGAAGTATCTAAGTGTACACTAACCCGGGGTGTAATCCTTCTGTTATGCGATCTAAAATGATTTCAGATAACAATTGGTAATAAAGATCATTCAACTGTTATGAGAAAAGAATTCAATACAGATAAACCACTTCGTATAAAAGTTAGACGAAACAGTTGTGAAAAGCATATCACATAATAAGCTGCTCATATATTAAGCATAAATAAATAGCTATCACCGTACAAAAGTTCCAAATGATAACTCAAGCATTCACACATCAATATATAAACAACTGAACTTGAATATCACTTTTAACACAAAGGCATAAATAGTTAAGAGATAGAAGTACCATTTATAACTAGTCCTACTCATGGGCTTCAAGCGATAAAGATTTATCTCTTCGTAATCCAACATCCACTAAGAGTACAGAAGTGCAACATCAGTAGTAGATATTAAATGCAGATATCAATAAATCCTGTTCCATTCATTCATCAAAACCTCCTCAGAGGGTACAAAAGTGCATGTTTTGGGGATAAGTTTTTAACAAATTTCAGGACCCTTCTCTAAATGCATGTGAAGGGTTTAAATACTACTAAACAAATCTAAAAATAACTTATTACAAAAATGTAGGATGCGGTTTAAATGACCGTCCTCATTTTGGGCAAAAATAAAACTAAAACTGAATCTAAAATTAAAATTACTAATTATTTCTGTATCTACTCCTTGAATTTGCACGCGTTCAACATCTGTTTGAGAAGAGTTGGCTGACGATTTTCGATTTTAGTTGTGCTACGAAAACAGAATCGGCAAGAGCTGGCGCCATCTTCTCGGCAGAATTGATGATACACTTGAGAGTCATCCACTGGCTTTCGGATTTAAGTTTTACTTCTTTTACCTCTAGTGTTCTTTTTTATAATTTTCTGGGCTTACAGGTGACTGAACACTCAGAAGCTTTCCTTTTCAAGAAGTTTTTCCTAGCGATGCCGCTAATTGTGCATCAAAAACTACCTCCGTTTCTTGATCCGGGCTTCCTTGGTGCGTTTTTTACCCTTTGCGCATTTTCTTTTAGCGGATATAAAGCTCAATTTTTTGTGAAAATAATGATTCCGTAAGCTCTTGACCCTGAGTTTTAAATTGTCTGTTTGTGATGTGAGCGCTGTCCGGTATCTCCGTGTATGGAAGAATTTTGGGCCTTGCCGCTATCCTGTGTAAGAATGAACAAGCCAGTTCTGTGATGGATGCCTCAAAAGAACTATATGAGCCTGGAGTAGCCTCGACTTCCATTACTCTAAGATTCTCTTCCTCAAGTAGATTGTACATGCCTTCCAAGGTAGCAATACCAGTGTCTCTGTTACAGGTGGTGTCTGTATACAAGGGTGCCATTTCCTTCTCTTCAGAGATCGAAGCTTTGCCTTTCTTCCCCATGGTATCCTGCGTACGACTTTGTATCGTTCTCTGTTCTTCGTTCCTACAATTTTCAAGTGAAGTGAGAATAATGATAAGAAAAGGTGACGGGAAAGTATTAAATGCTAAAAACATATAAAATATACCACCTTACGTGAAATGACTTTTCGATAAGCACGAAACCGTATTCCATTAATAACTAGCAACTAACTCATTAATTAGCATTAAAGCACATAACCAAGTGTCGGTTTATGGAAACTACTTCTTTTTGAACAATGAGCCCGAAAGATCTGCGATGAAGCGATTTTGCGATTTGCTTCGCAATATCACAGATCGCAGAATCAGAACATCACAGAATCGAAACATCGCATAATCGCAACATTGCATGGTTGCTTAGCTTGCTATATCGCATTATCGCATTGTCGCTCTATCGCAATATCGCAATATCAGAGAAATGTGACATATGACAATTTTTTGTTAATCTATTTTTTGCGAAATGCGATTTGCAATATGCGCCATCGTATATCGGTGGTTTAAAGTTTTTTGAGCATAAGTGGTCTTTGATGCATGCGATGCGACATATGTTTGTAGTTCCGTATTGCGATCTCGCAGTCTTAGAATTTAGCTTGCAAGGGGGTATCCTATTATCCTTTTGCGATGCGATATTTCCTAAAGAATAATTCTACTTTATCATAAAACTTAAGCTTTTTTTCTTAAGTTTTTGATGGTAAGTTTTATTGAAAAAGGAAATAAAAGCACTAATTTATTTTTTAAATTTTTGACTAAGGGTACCCACTTATTTGGTATTAGTAATAACACCAAATAAGAAGGGGGGTTGTTGTTGGCCACAACAAGACCTTTTTGATGAAACTCTAGACCTAATGAAACTGAAACCCTAGAAACGAATCTTGCAAATTTAAAGACAAAAGGTGACTGCAGATTATCTTGATGAATGGAAATGGGCTAGCAGGTAAAGGACATGAGGGAAAATGTACAACAAGCCACTACCGTCAGATGATCCATGCTCCTAATGGAATGCAACTGACTAAGTGAGACACCTAATATGCAATGCAACAAGAGAATTTGATCTCTGATGGAGGGATGAATATATCGACACTAACAATACTCACACACAAAGTTGTAAGCACTTTCATGCAAGTGTCATCACGGTCGTCCGAAGGTCTATCTCAAGTGTTGCACTTATCGCTTTCAGCTCTAAGATCATCTCACTGAGGGCATGTTTTGTCTTGTTTTACTAGTGGTTTGTGTTGTCTTGTCGTCAAAGTATGATAAGTGTATGATCACAATGTCAAGTCTGCACAAGTTCACTTGCTTTCAACACTTAGCCATTTTCCTAAAAATCTATCTTAACAGACAACCCTCTTTCACTGCATCCTGACTGAGTTGCACTACATAGTCTCAACCCTCAGTGACCTTTCTCTGCTACCCAGAACTATGTAGTTCTTGAGGTTTTCCTCTAGGTCAGTTGCACTACAAAATCCTAGAGGTGAGCAGTCTGTCTACCTCCGAGAACTACGTAGAAACTGCCTCCATGTCCAAACTAAACTACACATTTATTAAGCACAATCTTCAAGCCTCCTTCTGGTATACCGAAAACCTGCACTGCACCAAGACGTGGATCTGCATTGATCTCCAAAAATGGGCATACATGTCCTGCTAGTCCTCTGCTGCCTTGCTTTGAACTGCCTTAAGAAACTACACAGACATGTCTAGTAGGCCTCCTACTTCCTGTCCTACACTAATCTCCAAAAATACGTAGACATGTTCAATTGGTCCTCTGCTGCCTTGCTCTACACTTCCTTTAGAAACTGTGCATACATGTCTAGTAGTTCCTTTGCTATATGTCCTGCACTATTCTTCAAAACTGCACAGTCTTGTCTAGCAACCCCTCTAATATCTGTCCTGCACAGCTCTCCAAAACTGCGCAGAACTATCTAGCAGGTCCCCTGCAACCCTATCTTTCCTTCCCTCCAAAAACTATGCAGAAGTGCCCCTCAGAGTACTTCACTATGCAATCCTGCTTCCCAGTGGTCACTACACATTTTTTTCTCGACACTGTAGGTTTTCCTCCCAAATTTCCTCATTCCAGCATGAGTTGCGCTCTGCACTGTCTCAGTGAGTTGTCCTCCCTCCTCGTCACCCAGAACACGATAACAATGCATCATTCTATACTAGGAGGTTTTGGATTTGATGTTGTCCCATAATGAGTGAATTGTGCGAGCAAGTACACTAATAGATGATGGCGATACAATGAATGAGATGAAGAAGGATCGTACATGCTAGAAGAATTGCTTGCAGCTGGATGGACATACCAAGCACATCAAGCAACAAGCGAAAGGAACATATGTAGTGAATCATCATGAAAGACCAAGACCATCGAAGACCTCGTAGCACTATGCCACATAGAGGAGAAGACAAAGCACACCAAGCATACATCCATCACTCAGCAACGCAATAGCTTGACACAGACACAACAGTCGACCAATACATGTCAGCAGTGTCATGTCGAGTTGTGTCATGAGCTGTCTTGGACACATCTCCACTACAGGCCATATGTGTTGTAACTCATTGTAATGTAAATTGAAGTCCAATGTTTGCACATAAGAACTTGAAGAGTCATGTCAGTTGAAAAGTCATTGGAAGTTGAACGGTCATGAGGGTAGTCAAAGAGTCACAAGGGTCAAGCATCACCCTTGGCTATAGATACCCTCCCATTATATGAGAAAGGAATTTTTGTTGAAATTTCATGACCTTGGATCTAGGTTAGAGTCTTAAATCACTAACACTACCAAACCAAGAGTCTCAACCATAAACTACTTTGCACAACGGAAAATTCTAAAGAAGTAAATCATACATGCACAATATACACAGTTTTTAAACAAAATTGTACAATATGTACAATCCCAATCTTCATTATATTAAACAAAAGGAGTAATAGAAAAATCTATGGGTCACAAGATATAACAAGAAACTTCATTGTGCAACTTCTATTTCGTATCTTGCCTTGCCAGTCCTTTGGTCCCAGACTGCTCACTGGCAGTGCCTAAGTCCATCAAGGCATCTACACATCGAGACTCCAAGAGGGTTGCCTCCTATCACTACCGCAAGTCACGTTTGCCGCAATGAACACAGGCTCCTCAACTTCTCTCTGGGGAGGCCTAATTCTCGAGCTTCAATCTGCCAAGCTAGCAACAAATTTCATCCATCAAAGTGTTACACTTTGGCACCGATCTTCACCCAACCTTCAACTGCTCTTCTTCCTTCATGATAGCTCGACTAGGACTAATTTGGGTAGTCAACTCGCTACCCTCCAACAGTCCTATGACACCCAATCTTGTCACTATCGATTATAATCCTAAGATGGCACTTCACCACCACGAAATGTCATCTACATGGTACCAACAGGAGGCACAAACATGATCCAAATTTCGTCAATACTTTGAACCAATACCTCTCCTCAAAATGTTGTTGTCCTCCACTGTTTTAGGTCTGCTCATATGCTACAAGTTTGGGCCTGATTAGGGCACATAACACAGTCCCCTAATAGCCCCAAAATTTGCCCAGATTTTTCCTTAATTAATGCAGTTATCCTCCAAGGGAAGGTTTTCCCCTTCACTGTAATTATGGGTAGCCTTCTAGCCCTTAACAATGGCTTTTCCCTCCTCTCAGTATAGTGGCATCCTATAGCCCTTAGAATAGGCCTGCGACAACCTTTCTAGAGCACTGTTCTACTCTCTACGAGCCCTCAAACAAATCCCTTTCTCCTCGGCCTTCTAGCAAGATACTCAGCCTCCTTTCAGCCCTTTGGTCTCCCTGAAATGGCTCTAGAGAAACCCTATTTGACCCATGCTGAATTTCCTCCTCTTGTTGCAGCCCTAAGCTTCAAACTTTGGCCTTTCTCCCTGCAAGAGCACCCAAGAATATCACCCAAACAATGTTAGGCCCCTATAATACTAGTGATTCCCCCATTAATATTGTCATTGTATCTCTTATTTTTATTAATGTGCCCCTATTGCCCCCATATTGTTATTATTATGCCCCATAGAAACCTACTATTGTTATTTTTGTGCCCTTATGTTATTACTGTTATGCCAGCTTGATTATATTGTGACCCTTTAGACTCCTATATATAGAAGGGAGGTTTAGTCATTTGTATCATCCAAGAATTGTTCATTTGTGTAATGTAAAGGAGGTTCCCCCTCTAAGAGGCTGAATTCTAAGGCGTTGATCTATATTTTCTATCTTTTTGTGAGTTGGTTTCCTAACATTTGGTATCAGAGCTTTGCATTCTGGGGTTTCACTGCTCCAAACAGGTCATCATGGAATTTTCGCTATAATTTTTTTTTGCAACATTTCAGAAGCTACAAGAAAAACCCATTTGCGCTGAAATCGTTCTGAACTTCATATCCGAATTTCAGAGCTTGTCTCTATATATTTGTGGAGATATGATTTGAGGAATTTAGGGTTTTTGTAGACTCCCGAATTACATTCCAAACAGGTGACCTAGGGAAAATCATCATAACTATTTTTTTGAGCATCATATTACAATTTTGTAAGAAGTTTCAGAAAGAGGATGGCCTATAATTTTCTTTGTATCAATTTTAGGTACTAAGGTCAAAACAGTGACACGTGGCACGTCGTACAAGTTTGCTCTACTAAACTAGTCTATAATCTAGCCACCGTGGGAGATTTGGCATAACGATTCCTTGGAGAATCCAATCTTGATCAGAATTGCGAGCTTAGAAAGAGGACTCAAAGGACTACTGCAGGATGATATTTTAGATATTTGAGATTCGTAGTTACAGAGATACAATGGATTCAATATCGAGCTCTTACAAAGTGAAAAAAAAGGTGTGTAGTATTTTTAAATTTTGCATAAGGTTGGTTTAAAAAATTAGTTTGGAGGAATTCAAAGGGAATAATGAAGAATTATTAGCATTAATTAATGCCTCGAAGAAAGAAAATGGAAAAACCTAGTAAGCAACTTGAAATCTCTAGCATGACTCGTGAAGATGAGGAATAAATGCAACATGATATATCAAAATTACAGACCAAGTACAACAAATTTCACTCTCACTAAAGGTAAATGAAGCCAAGATGAATGGTGTGGAAGCTAATATGAATGGCATGCAAGTTAAGATGGATGGCATGGAAGCTAAGATGAATGGAATGGACGCTAAGATGAATGACATGGATGATAAGATGGAAGAATTGACGATACATTTGAATAAGTTGCTACAAGAAATGGTCACTAATGGTGAAAGGGTAGTAAAGGAAACTCATGATGAGAACAAAAGAAATGTTAATCATGATTTCATAAACTCTAATGTTGTATTTAAGAACCACCATGTTCCAAAAATCAATATGAGGAAGTTTGATGGCAAGGATCCCGGAACATGGATACTACTAATGGAGCAATTTTTCGATCTCCATAATGTGCAAAACACACAAAAGGTATGTATTGAAACTTTATATTTGGAACCAAATCAGTTTGTATGGTGTCGATGACTTTGCTCTCGTAAACAAATTGTCACTTGGGCAATTTTTACGGAAGAAATGATAGCACATTATGAGGATACAAAAAGCAACACCTTTTTTAGCCAATTGATAAATCTCAAACAAAAGGGTTCAATGATGGAGCACATTGAGGACTTCCAAAAATTGAACATAAGGGTAAAAGATATTTCAGAGGAGCATAGGATTGATGTGTTCATAGGGACTTTAAAAGATAATATCCAACATGAGGTTCGCCTTTGGGAACCTGATTCATTGGAGAATGAATTAGGTTTAGCAAGAAAAATGGAAAGCAAAATTATGGCAACTAGGAAGCCTACCACTGACAACTATAAAGATGGAAGTGTTGTTGCCCCTAGCCTTCCACAACCTACAAGGTTGACACCACAACAATTGGAAGAAAAAAGAGAAAAAGGGCTTTGTTACAATTGTGATAACAAATACACTAAAGGTCATAAGTGTGCTGAGAAGAAATTATTCTACATAGTTTGTGAAGAGGAGGAATAAAAGGAACAAGAAATGTCAAAAGAAGGGGATTACTCCAGGACCAAACCCTAGATAAAGAAGAAATGAATCTGACCATATCTTGTAATGCATTGGCTAGAATTACCACTCCTCAAACTATCAATATAGAAGGACATATCAAGAAGAAAAAGGTAATAGTGTTCATTGATTCAGGAAGTAACCATAATTTTATTCATTGTAAGATAGCAAAGGAATTGAATTTCTTCCTATATCCAACACCAGAGTGTCAAGTGATGGTTGCAAGTGGAGGAACCATAAATTGCTAAGGAAAGTGCCATAATATTAAGCTATCCATGGGAGAATATGTATTGAATAGCCCAATGTTTTCCATTCCAATGGGTGGTGTGTTGTACTAGGAGTCCAATGGCTAAAATCCTTGGGTACAATAGCTTTTAATTTTCAAGAACGTTTCATGAAATTTGTGTGGAAGGAAAGGAAGTTGAATTAAGGGGTTTTTCAGGGAAATCAGGAAAAATAATTAGATCTAACGGTATGACAAATCTTCTAAAGAAGGAACAAAAAGGTGTAATTGCACAATTATGTTTGCTAGAGGTTGCCACATCAAAATCATGTATTTCTCCAGATCTCCAAAAAGTCTTGGACAATCATCCCAAGGTATTTGAGACTTCCAAAGGTCTCCCACCTATTGATGATCATGATCATGATCATGCTATTCATTTGATTCCAGGAAGTGTTCCTCCAAACATCAGGCCATACAGATATCCCTATGCCCAAAAGAGTGAAAGCGAACGTATGGTTGCAGAAATGTTAGAGGCTGGTATAATTCAACCTAGTCAAAGTTCTTTCTCTGCTCCAATAGTATTGGTGCACAAGAAGGATGGATCATGGTGCACGTGTCTGGATTATAGGGAGCTCAACAAGTTCACTATTAAAGATAAATTTCCCATTCATGTCATTGATGAATTATTGGACGAATTGCATGGATCAACTTACTTCACCAAGTTGGATCTTCGTTCAGGATATCATCAAATTAGAATGAAGACTGAAGACATTCCAAAAACAACATTTAGAACTCATGAGGGTCATTATGAATTTTTGGTCATGCATTTTCGCCTTACCAATGCACATTCTACATTTCAAGGTTTGATGAATTCTATTTTCAAACCCTTCCTTAGAAAATCTGTGTTAGTATTTTTTAATGATATACTAATCTACATCAAGTCTTGGAAGTATCACGTTGAACATGTTGACAGGGTGCTCAAACTATTGGAGGAGAAACAATTATATGCAAAAAGCTCCAAATGTTTCTTTGGAGTGCAAGAGGTGGAATATCTGGGTCATATTTGTATGCCATAGTACCAAGCTTTTGCAACACTTGGTACGGATCATAATACTTTGGTGATAATTTATTATCCTTCTTAGCTTGCTTGAGGGACATTTGTTTATATGGTTGTGGCCGTAGGAATACACAATCACCTACATCAAAACTTCTTTCATTGCATTGTTGATCTGCCTGTTGTTTCATTCTATTCTGCGCCAACGTGAGGTTATCCTTTAAGAGTTGGAGAACTTGTCGTTGATGCTCGATGTGATGTTCCACTGCTTGAACCTTACAATTTTCTCTTAAATATGATGTGATGGATGGTGGATGATATCCATAAAGTTTCATAAATGGGCTCATTTTTGCTGTAGTATGGAAGGAAGTGTTATACCACCATTCAGCTAGAGGGAACCATTTGATCCATTATGTCTGTTTATCAGATACAAAGCAACGAAGATATCCTTCCAAACAATTGTTAACTATCTCGGTTTTCCCATCAGATTGAGGATGATAAGATGAGCTATGAGCTAACTGAGTACTGAGACAAGAAAATATTTTTGTCCAAAAATTTCCAGTGAAAATGGGATCTCTGTCGCTTACAATAATCTTTGGGTTTCCATGTAGCTTTTGAATTGTTTCCATAAATGTAGTAGAAACTGTACTGACTTTAAATGGATGTGATAATGCACAAAAGTGTGCATACTTGGTAAGTCTGTCAACTACCACCATGATGACACTCTTTCCTTCGGACTTGGGTAAACCTGTGATAAAATCGATTGAAACCTCCTCCCAACGTTGGCTTGGAATGGATAAAGTTTGTAATAGACTTGTGGTCTTAATTGTTTCAACTTTATTTTGTTGGCAAACCAAACATTCCGCCACAAACTTTTGAATATCCAATTGAAGGCCATGCCAAAAAAATTCCTTCTTAACCCTATGGTAAGTTCTTAAAAATCCTGAGTGCCCTCCTAAGGGAGAAGTGTGCAATTCCATAAGAATCTTTTGTTTGAGTTGGGAATTCTTACATAGGTATAAATGAAATTTGTACGATAACGAATCATTTTTCCTGCTAAATGTATCAGATGTACTGGGATCTTGTTGTAACTTTCGAATGAGTGCCCACACTTCTTCATCATTCTTCCATTCATCCCTTGCTTAATTTATCCAATCTAGTTGGATAATAGAAATGGCACACAACAATGCTTCCATATCCTCATCCTTTATTGAGAGTGCATCTGCCACAACATTTTGCTTCCCTTTTTTGTAGATGATTTCAAAGTCATAACCAAACATCTTTGTGACCCATTTTTTTTGCTCTTCAGAGGATAATCTTTGTTCTAAAAAGTATTTAAGACTATCATGATCCGTTTTTACCTTGAAGTGTCTTCCCATTAGGTAGGGTTGCCATTTCTTAAGTGCATGTAGTATTGCCAACATTTCCTTCTTATAAATAGCTTTGCATAAATACTTTCCCTTGATTGGACGACTTTCAAAAGTAATGGGTCTTTCATCTTGCATTAAAACAACACCAATTCCATTTCCTGAAGCATCACATTCCACAATAAAGGTTTTTGTGAAGTCCGGCATAGCTAAGACCAGTGCTTGGCACATTGCCTATTTAAGATGTTCGAAGGCCTTTGTTGTTTCTGGAGTCCATGAAAATGTATCTTTCTTCAATAATGTTGTTACAGGTGCTGTTATTCTCCCATAATTCTTAACAAACTTGTGATAATACCCTGTCAACCCGAGAAATCCTCGCAGATGCTTTATGGATGTGGGGATTTTCTATTCCTTAATGGCTTTAATTTTGCTAGAGTCTACCTTAACACCTTCATGAGATACAATATGACCCAGATGTTATCACCCCAAGAAACTCTCCTAGGTTGTATCTCAGAGATGCTCGAGAACATTACAAACTCAACAAAAGTGTTGGAAATAGGTGGATGAATGGAAGAAATGATGCATATTCAAGCCAGATAACCACTTCTACTATGCTTAACCCCAAACATGGGTGAACACCCCCGGACTACAAGGCTTTATACCACCAATTACTCATAGTTTGAGGATTAAGTGAACATGAAGAATACTGACCACACTAGCAGATGCACAAGACCATGTGATGGCGGCTGCAACCAGTGAAGAGGTTTGCAAATCTATTTCCTAATGCACAGACAGGATGACAACTCTCTGGCACTAAGAAAACAAAAACCTGCATAGCACATTCAATGATACATACTAGATTCTAACACAGAGGTGGGATGATATTCCCTCTAATGCTAAACATCAAGAGCACATGAACAAATGCATAACAGGCACAACCTAAAACAGAGTAGAAATGGAAAGTGAGCAATTAACAACAAAATAAGCTTGTATTAGCTGAAAATGAAGACCAGACGCTGCAGGTATCACAGTAGTTACAGTCTCTAGAAGTTGAACCTTACATCAAAACAACAACCATCAACCCCATTACATCTGTTTTTCGGTATATATAGAGGATGGTTACAAAAATATCTGCTATCCTATGTGTGGAGGGGTCATAATGGACCACCAACTACCTTAACTCTCTGATACGGGTCTCTAATACAATCTAATTGATTTAGTAGATGAATTTGATATTTTCTGATGTTCTGCTGTACTCCTCGAGCAGGTGGAGTGTAATATGAATAAAGCTCCATGATTGATTAATGCTTTCAACTGCTCTTTCCTTCAGGCTCTCTTTCCTTGACAAATGCAGTTATTGAGGAGTAACTGCTCGGGTATAGGTAGCTAGCCATCTTCGTCCTTCAGGGGCATATAATGGTTATGGACGTGAAGATTGCATGGTGGGTGAATGATCGGGACCAGAATAAACAATAGTCGTTGGATCATGCAGAGGAACGGTTGAGATTGACTCGGAGAGAGATATTGAGAGGAAGCGAGGCGGAGTGATTATGAGCCGTCGGATTGTACATATCAACGGCGGAGACAACGCGACAGGGGTTATCAGGAAGGTGAGGCGAAGGATGATCGCAGGCCATTGGATCTTGGGCAGACAGATCCAACGGCGATCGGGGGCGGATGCTGCGTGGATGATAATGAGCGGGGGAACGGGCGAATGGCGGTAAGCGGTATTTTTGCACCGCCTTTGGAGCTGTGGCAGTATTCGTACATGGACGCATGATCCCATTTATCGGTCGACACATGGCCGATGTGAAGGGGCAAACCGCTTTCCCCGCTGGCTATCGCGCGCGCATGTTTCAGTGGCGGGAGGTGCGAATGCCATCGGATCGTGCGGTAGACGATCGGACGACGAAGGTTAAACGTACATGTTTGGTGGGACTGATGTGATAGGGAAAGCCGTGGGCTAGGGACTTTACGAAGGCACATGGTTATATGTGCTTTAAAACCTTAGCGCTTGGGGGCTAAACAAAAAATGGGTTTATGCCGAATTTGGAGTAAAATAGAGATGGCAGGGGGTTAAGAAAATAGAAGGAGAATGGAGGAATATGAGAGGACCGACAAATGCAGGTCCCTTCGAGCACAAAACAGGATGGCCAAGCTGTCCTTGACCCTCAAATGTTAAAATAAATAGCAGAGCTAACACTGGCTCCTTCTGAGGATGAGATCCTCCCTGTGAGGTCTCAAGAACCTGCAGATCAATGCCTTTCTGATGAAAACAAATTAGCAAAATTCCTAGTGTTCCCTTGGGCATGGAGTTTGACTGAACCTACACTAAGACTGATAAAATCAAATATTTACAATTTTAAGGCCAAAAGAGCTTAAACAACATAAACTTTCAAAAACGCCCATTAACTGGGCCATCAAAAACTGCGTCTCCTCCCATACTTTTCAGTATGAAGGTGTTGTTCCCTTGAATCTGTGAAATAATAAAAGGGTCTGTCCAAAAAGCATCAAACTTCCCATGATTGCCTTTCTTTTCTTTCAATGCATCCCACTTCAACACCAAGTCTCCAACCTGAAAATTATCTGTCTTTGTCTTCTTTTCAAAAGCATCTTTGATCTTTTTCTGATGTGCTGCAGCCTTTTCAACCAGCTGTTCCCTGATTTGGTGTACCTCTGCTAAATCAGTGATCCTTTTTGCCATGTCTTCTTCATCATTCTGTTCTTCTTGAAGGAATTTTGCTACAGGGAGAGTTAATTAGATTGGGAATACAACCTCAGTGCCATACACCAACTTGAATGGAGAATTCCCTGTGGATTTGTTAATGGTCACTCTGTCCGCCCACAGTTCATACTTGAGCTTAGAATCCCAATTATTTTTGTTGTCTTCTAACAACTTTTTGATTATCCTTATCAGGCTCTTATTAGAGGATTCTGCTAGACCATTACCTTGAGGATAGTATGAGGTGGAATGAACCAATTTAATACCCATTGAATCACACATTTCCACCAATTCCTTTGCCCTAAAAGATGATGCATTATCTGTGAGTAATTTATGTGGACAACCAAATCTGGTGAAGATATTCTCTGTCAAAAACTTCATAACTACATTATGATCAACCTTTCTAGTAGGGATTGCTTCAATCCACTTAGTAAAATAATCAGTGGCTACTAATATCCATCTGTGTTGGCCACTGGAATGTGGATTGATTTATCCAATAAAATCCAAGCCCCACTGCTGAAAAGGTCCTTTTTCATGTATTGGTTTTAAGGGCAGGGATTTCAACTATTGTTTTCCTTCAAATCTTTGGCACCTGTCACAGGATTTAACAAATGAAAATACATTAGAAAATAAGGAGGGCCAGTAATATCCAGCTCTGAGGATCTTATGGGCTGTAGTCTTCCAATAATGGTGCCCTCCACACATGTTGGAATGAAACTGCTGCATAACTTCCATTGATTGTTCTTTGTCTAGACACCTCAAAAGAAATCCAGATGAATCACTCCAATAAAGCAGATTTTCATTAATGCAATATTTAGCTGCCCTAAGCTTAATAGTTCTAGCTTGACTTGTGCTTGAGCATGGAGGGATTTCTAGCTTCAACAGGAATTTAAATATTGCAGAATACCAATCACAAGAAGCTAGATTTTTAGCCACTGACTGCTTTCTCTCTAGTTTAGCTGCTTCCTCTTCTTCATTTGTCTGACCAATTTCTGTAATTGTGCACAGGAAATCAATATCCAATGATTTGCAATTTTCTTCAGCTAATAACTTGGCAAGACCCTAACCTCTGACAAGCTTGGTGGGCTTTAATTCTATATTAAACTCAATTAACTTTGCAATCCATTTAGCCCTTCTTCCATCAGCATTAGGTTGTGTTAAGACATCTTTTATTGCAGCAGAGGGCACATATGCAATTATCTTGGAATGTAGAATATAAACTATGAAAGCTTTCAAAGACTTGATAAGAGCATACGCTTATTTCTCCATAATATCATACCTCAACTCAGCATCCCTTAATGTTTTTCTGAAAAACGCCACCGGATGCTCTGCACCTTCTTCATCTACTTGCAATAAAACTACTGCATTGGTGTCTTTAGAGGCAAATGAAAATATATGGAACTCCTTGCTGTAATATAGGCTTATTAAAGTGGGAGCCTCCATAATAGCCTTCTTAATGGACTCAAAGGATTTTCTTGCTACATCAGTCCATCTGAGTTCTGACCCCTTCTTTGACATGGAGGTAATATGCTTCATAAGTTGTGCAAAATTTGGTATATACCTCCTCACAAAATTAATCTTGCCCAGAAAGGACTGGATATTTTTTTTTGATCTCGGGACAGACAAAGACTGTATTTCTCTTACTCTTTCTGGGTCAATTCGGACACCTGCAGCAGAAACAACATGTCCCAGCAACTTGCCTTCTTCTAAAGCAAATTGTGATTTTTTAGGATTGACTGAAATCCCAAACCTTTTGCACTTCAAGAACACCTTCTTCAAATGTTGCAGATGATTTTGATGGCTGTTGGAGTATACTGTTATGTCATCAAGGTAGACAAACTTATCCTTCTCTCCCACAAATTCTATATCCATAGCTCTCTGAAAGGTATCTCCAACATTCATCAACCCTAAAGGCATCTCGACATACATGAAAGTGCCACAAGGAGTGGTGAATGCAGTCTTCTCTTGATCATCTCGATGCACAACAATCTGATTAAACCCTGAAAATCCATCCAAGAAAGACATTACTTTGGCCCCTGAGACATTTTGTAGCAAATGCTCCATCTTGGGTAGAGGATAGTTATCTTTCTTAGAGCATTTGTTTAAGTTTCTGAAATAAACACACAGTCCGATTTCTCCATTTTTCTTCCTCACTACCACCAAATTGGATACCCATTTTGAAAATATGAGAGGGACTATGATCTTGGCAGCCAAAAACTTTTTAATTTCCTTTTCAATCAGAGGAAGGAGCAAAGGATTTATTGGTCTCAGCTTCTACTTGAAAGGTATAGTGTCTTTCTCCAGAGGGATTTTATGCTGAATAATCTTTTTATCATAGGTTTTCAGATCACTATATTCCCAGGCAAACACATCAACAAATTGCTTCATCAAATTGCAATATTCAGAACTTTGGTCAGCAGACAGATGGGAAGACAAATTTATGTATCTAGGCTGACCTGGACTCCCTATATCATGCTTACAAACTGTAGATTGGTCTTCTTTTTGGGCAGCCTTGTAAGGCACATCATTTTGGTCAAACAGTCTTTCTAGAGGAATTAAACCCTTAGGAATATGATTGTTGGGAAGTCAGACAATGCTATCTTTGCCAATTTTGTTTCTAAGCTGGGATTGGGGTTTTTCTTCCAAGGCTTCATTTTCTTGGTCAATTTTCATTTCAGCAAATTCATCAATGACTTGCAGAAACCTATTTATCTCATCATCATCATCAAAAACTTTCCAATGGTGGACATTGTATTTGGACTTCATAAACTAGTCTGGGAGGCATGGGAGGGATAAAAGACTAGTAGACACAGCAAGGGAATCAACAAGATGATTTTTGGCTCTAGGGATATATGAAATACAGAAATCATCAAAAGAATTTTTGAGTCTCCATACCTCATCTCTATACGCTTTCAGCCTCAGGTGCTTTGCCTGAAATGTTTTATTTACTTGCTGAATGATCAGATCAGCATCTCCAAACACCTTTATGCTTCTGATTTATTTGTCTTTAGTTGCATTAAGGCCCAATAGCAGAGCCTCATACTCTACTATATTGTTTGTAACTTGAAAAGCCAACTTGAAAGACATATGTGTGCTTTCTTTCTTTGGAGATACCAACACCACCCCTGCTCCTGCAGTCTCCCTGTAACATGCTCCATCAAATAACATCTCCCAAACTTGACTTCCTTGCTCTTCTTTAGCCTGAACTGATGGTTTCCTGATCCACATTGAGGCCTTCTGGGATTCTTCTATTTGGAGGATACATGCTCCAAAATCAGTGTCCACAGCATATATGGAATGATTAGTAGGATTCTTCTCATCACTAATGATGTATGCCAATTGTACTTCTTTGTACAATCTCCTGCTTTCTCCTCCAAAAGCTGGGACAGTGGCGTAAGATATATCATTTTGTAATGTCCCACCTAGTCTCTTAATCCATCCTCTGGACAGCAGCATGCCAAACTTAGGAGGGACGTCTGCTACCACAATATCCATCATCATACTCTTCATGGGTAGCTGAGTTAAGGTAATGGCCAGGTCTGTGATTAATCCTAGGAATTTCACTTTCCTTGAATCAAAAGAGAATAAATCATGATATGGTCTAGTGATGTCAAGGCCTAACTCTTCCATGATAGCTTTAGGCATCAAATTATGGCTGGCCCCTGTATCTAGCAGGCAGTTGTGGAGGATTTTGTCATGAATGGTCAATGAAACATAAAATGATGGGGAATTATTATCAGTAGGTTAAATCATGGGGCTAAGCACAACAGCAGGCTTATCATCTTGAAAATTGACAGAGTCAGTGGAGGTTTGTGTGGTTTCCAGTTCAAGGACCTCAAGGATAGGCTTTCTAAACATTTCACTCTTTACCAACTCTACCAGAGGCACAATTTTTTTTAATTTTTGGACTTCTAACTCTAAGCTGAAAGAGGAAGGTAGCTTGTTAGAACCTCTTACCTTAGGAACTGGAGCTTTGAGGATGACTGGGTCAGCTGCTGGTCTTCGCTGTGTTATATTATGTGACTCTGTTTGGACAACAACTTTTTGGGCCGGATTCTCCTTGATATTTTTTGCATTTGACCTCAGATTATATCTTCGCTGCTCCTCAGTTTGTAGAACAACCTCTCTGTCCCACCTTTGACTGTATTTCTCCTGTAGTAATGATTCTTCATACGCAGCCAATGTCAAAAAGGCAGCACTGCCTTTATCTTCCATACAATGAATCTCATCCTCATCTTCAAATTGTTCCTCCTCCATGACTACGTTCTGGAAAGGAGCTTTAACCTTTTGTTATTCATTTGTTTCTTTACCCCTTTGAATGATTTGCAACTGTTCATTTTCTCTTCTAAATGGATTTGGATTTCTTGGAACAAATGTGTTTTGCTGCCTTGTCTTTCTTGAATTCTGCTCAACCTTCAGCTTAGATATTTCAGCAGCCAATGACTCTATCATCTTAGTCATTTTATATAATTTAGGGTCTAAAGATGAGGCAGAGGAAGAAGAAGCCTCACCTCTCTGCCTCCTTCTATCAGCATGACTTTTAGCTTTTCTGCAACCATAATATTGGATTCTACCTCTAGTGCTGCATCCTGCATTTCAGCTAGAGTGGCACATCTTCTTTCTCTCAATAACATGCAGAAATCAGAGTCAAAAGCATTGGCATAGGTGAGTTTGAAAAAAGTGGGGCTAGGCTTTACCTCAGCTGGTATCTTACTATACATACGGTTAAATCTTTTGTTAAAATCAGGCAATGATTCTCCATTTTCCCTCTTCAGGTTACCAAACTCAATATGATAATATAGCAAATCCTTTTTATCTCCCCAATGCTTCAAAAATGCATCATCTAAGGCTTCAATATCAACAATAGATCTAGGGGCTAGTTCTCTGAACCACTTTTTGGCCTCTCCATCAAGGCTCTGGACTAAAACTCCCATCCACACATCATTTTCACTTATGTCTAAGTTATCAGCATAACTATAGAAAGCCTCAAGGTGTTCTTCTGCTGTTACTCCCCCTGTATCAGTGAACTTAGGCATGTATTTATGATATTCTCCAGTAGGCATGGGATTCAAAGGAACAGGTAAGACCAAAGGTCCATATCTAGCAACAACAATTCTTTCTATCTTCGTGGGTGCTTGCTGGCCTACCATGAATGGGATATGTGGAAGGATACTGGTAGATTGAGCCAAATATGAAACAATGAAATGGATGAGAGAGACAAAGGGATGTTCTGGATTGTATGAGAAGCTTACTTTAGATTGAGATTCAAAGGGGAACTAGTTGGACAAGGAGCTTTATGAATCTCTGCAGGTGTTTGTTCACTAGCAACACTAGGCTCTAAGTCTTCCAATTGTGTATTCTCAACTAAAAGCTCCTCATGTCAGGCACTAATTCAGCTGGTGATTTCTGAGGATTTCTTCGAGTATGTCTCACAAACTGAGCCAGGACTATACTGTGGAGTCACCAAAGGTTGGTCTTCCTCCAGTGGAGTCGCCAGATAGATGATTACAACCAGAAATGTGCCCAGACCTTGTCTATCATCAAAATCTAGAACTGTGTCATTCTCTCAGGGAAGCTGAGCTTCAATCTCCTCTCCCCGGCAATGGCGCCAATTAATGTTATCACCCCAAGAAACTCTCCTAGGTTGTATCTCAGAGATGCTCAGGAACATTAAAAACTGAGCAAAAGTGTTGGAAATAGGTGGATGAATGGAAGAAATGATGCATATTCAAGCCAAATAACCACTTCTACTATGCTTAACCTCAGACATGGGTGAACACCCCCAGACTACAAGGCTTTAGACCACCAATTACTCACAATTTGAGGATAAGTGAACATGGAGAATACTGACCACACCAGTAGATGCACAAGACCATGTAATGGCCAGCTGCAACCAGTAAAGAGGTTTGCAAATCTATTTCCTGATGCATAGATAGGATGACAACTCTCTGGCACTAAGAAAACAGAAACCTGCATAGCACATTCAATGATACATACTAGATTCTAACGCAGAGGTGGGATGCCAGCCCCTCTAATGCTAAACATCAAGAGCACATGAACAAATGCATAACAGGCACAACCTAGAATAGAGTAGAAATGGAAAGTGAGCAATTAACAGCAAAAGAAGCTTGTATTAGCTGAAAATCAAGACCAGACGCTGTAGATATCACAACAGTTATAGTCTCCAGAAGTTGAACCTTACATCAAAACAACAACCATCAACCCCCATTACATCTGTTTTTTCGGTATATATAGAGGTTGGTTACAAAAATATCTGCTATCTTATGCATGGAGGGGTCATAATGGACCACCAACCACCTTAACTCTCTGATATAGGTCTCTGATACAATCTGATTGCTTCAGTAGATGAATTTGATGTTCTCTGATGTTCTGCTGTACTCCTCGAGCAGGTGGAGTGTAATATGAATAAAGCTCCATGACTGATTAATGCTTTCAACTGCTCTTTCCTTGACAAATGTAGTTATTGAGGAGTAACTGCTCGGGTACAGGTAGCTGGCCATCTTCATCCTTCAGGGGTACATAATGGTTATGGATGCGAAGACTGCATGGCGAGTGAATGATCGGGATGGGAATAAACAACAACCATTGGATCACGCAGAGGAACGACTGAGATTGACTCAGAGGGAGATATTGAGAGGAAGGGGGGCAGAGTG
This sequence comes from Pinus tabuliformis, assembly GCA_031772625.1. Classification (NCBI taxonomy): domain Eukaryota; kingdom Viridiplantae; phylum Streptophyta; class Pinopsida; order Pinales; family Pinaceae; genus Pinus; species Pinus tabuliformis. The sequence goes on along the minus strand of CM062819.1, from coordinate 1,135,054,936 downwards.
ATTATGAGCCGTCAGATTGTACATATCAACGGCGGAGACAATGCAACAGGGTTTATCAGGAAGGTGAGGCGAAGGACGATCGCAGGCCGTTGGATCTCGGGTAGACTGATCCAACGACGATTAGGGGTGGAAGCTGCGCGGATGACAATAAGCGGGGGAACGGGCAAATGGTGGTAAGCGGTATTTTTGCACTGCCTTTGGAGCTGCAGAAGTATTCATACACGGCTGCATGATCCTATTTATCAGTCGACACATGGTCGATGTGACGGGGGCAAACCGCTTTCCCCGTTGGCTATCGCGCGTGCATGTTTTAGCAGCGGGAGGTGCGAATGCCGTCGGATCGTGCGGCAAACGATCAGATGACAGAGGTTAAACGTACACGTTTGGTGGGACTGATGTGACAGGGAAAGCCGTGGGCAAGGGACTTTGCGAAGGCGCGCGATTATATGTGCTTTAAAACCTTAGCACCTGGGGGCTAAACAAAAATGGGTTTATGCTGAATTTGGAGTAAAATAGAGATGGCGGGGGGTTAAGAAAATAGAAGGAGAATGGAGGAATAGGAGAAGACCGACAAATGCAGGTCCCTTCGAGCACAAAACAACATGGACAAGCTATCCTTGACCCTAAAATATTAAAATAAATAGCAGAGCTAACACCAGATATTCCACCTCTTGTACTCCAAAGAAACATTTGGAGCTTCCTGCAGCTTCCCGAGTGCACCCAGTTTTCCATGTTTCATGTTTAAAGAAGGTTATAGGTGACAAGCTCCCTGTTCAAACAATATTGCCAGAACTTGACAAGGAATGAAAAATCATATTGGAACCAGAAGTAGTCACATAAACAAGAAATCGACAGCTACGAAATCGATCAATTTCAGAGTATGTCATCAAGTAGAAGAACTTATTTGCTGAAGATTCCCCATGGAAGGATGAGAATTTTATATGGAAGCATCTAGAACTACTCAAGTGTTGAGGACAATGCTTTTTGAAAGGAGAGGGGCATGTTAGGCCCCTATAATACTAGTGATTCCCCCGTTAATATTGTCATTGTATCCCTTATTGTTATTCTTGTGCCCCTATTGTCCCCATATTGTTATTATTATGCCCCATAGAAACCAAATATTGTTATTTTTGTGCCATTATGTTATTATTGTTATGTCAACTTGATTATATTGTGACCACTTAGACTCCTATATATAGAAGGGAGGTTTAGTCATTTGTATCATCCAAGAATTGTTCATTTGTGTAATGTAAAGGAGGTCGCCCCCTCGAAGAGGCTGAATTCTAAGGTGTTGATCTATATTTTCTATCTTTTTGTGAGCTAGTTTCCTAATAAATAACCTCTATTTCCCATGCTGTACCTATAGCAAAATAGAAAACTTTCACGCTGCTTCTAGGGCTTCCACATTGTCCTTTAGTCTCCTTGCTTCACAGAAATTTCAGAGGATCTATTGCTCAAGTTGGATGCCTAAAATGATTCCATATCACCTTCTATATATACCATAAGGAAGGGCTCCTAAAACATCATGTTTGAAGAAACACACCCATTGGATTCTTCAAGTCAGCCTACTTGACACCCAATAATAATTATGTTAACTTCAAAAATTCATATCTCTCTAATGACAACTCGGATTCAGACTATTTTAGATGCGTTGGAATTGTCTTTCCGGGCACTATCATCCTCATCCATCACATATCATGTAACCATAATGGTTCTACCCCAAAAACATCACTTGTGCAAAAACCCCTTCTTGGGTTCCAAGCCCACAAGCTGCCCTTGTGGCACTTTGTTGTCCAACCCCTAAACCCTTTGTAAGAGCCCTATCCTAGGGTCTTCTAATAGATTTATTTCTCTAGAATTTTAAATGCAATAAGAGGCAATAATTTACTTTCTTACAAGACTTTTAAACAATGAAAATTTTACCATTTACATTCTAATCCTTATAACTTATAGTGAACATTTCATTTTAATATTAAATTTACATGAGTAATCTATAGAGGAATACCTATACCGGTGGCTGGTGGAGATGCCTTTGAGCTGCTGCCCCTGCTGAATGCTCCTTGTGACTAACCCAACTGGATTTACCTCCCAGCCAACTAGGAAATAATCCCTAGCCCAAGAAACCTCCACAGGTTCCTTAGCCCTCTGAGCAAAAGTCCAACCGGATGTAGTGTGTGTGTCCAAGATGAATGATCCCGACTAAGATGAACAATGTTTCCCTTCTCTCAACAATCCAAGAAACCTCCACAAGTTCCTAAGGTCTCCAAAATCACAAAAAATCCTAAAATCACAACCAACCCCACAATCATAAGCAAGACCCAACATACCCTTTTCTCTCTTCCCCCTTCCCTTTTTATACCTTCCCTCTCTTCTCCATCTCAACCACCTCTCATTAATGTCATTAACTTCTCATCCATCCTTACAGTTGACTTCTTTTCTCCCAAGTAAAGCTGAGAGCACATTTGGAAATGTGACATGAATATAAAATTGGGAAATTAATGGGAGAGGACCATGTCTTCTCCCAAGTAAATCTGAAAGTACATTTGGGAATGTGAGATGAATATATATATTGATAATTAAATAGAGAGGACTATTTCTTCTCCCAAGTAAATGTGAGGGTACATTGGGGAATGTGAGATGTAATTAAATGGAGAGGGCCATGTCTTCTCCCTAGTAAATGTGAGGGTACATTGGGGAATGTGAGATGAATATATATATTGATAATGAGTTGGAGAGGACCATGTCTTCTCCCATGTAACTGTGAGGGTACATTGGAGAATGTGAGATGTAACAAAATGGAGAGGACCATGTCTTCTCCCTAGTAAATGTGAGGGTACATTGGGGAATGTGAGATGAATACATATATTATTTGAAATAATGGAAGGAGACAATATCCTACCTAAGATTAAATTTGAGAAGGTAAGTTGTGAATTTGAATAGTATAAATCATGAATTTTATATTAGACCAATATTTCTCAATATTTTTAGATAATGTAAACATTAATAAAATTTGCAGGATAAGATTTAGGTGGTGCATTACATACACCCCTCCTCTGCTGCTTTATCAGTGGAAATGACCATACTAACCACTAATAAAATCGACATGGTGGAAGCGCCGAATACATCGACCTAACTTCCCCAGCAGGCAACTGACAATCGTCATCACACGTCTAGGGGAGCATGTCCACCATTGCCCTCCCACGATTCCAGGTTTCAAAGGATACAAAGTGGGAAATGCCTCCACCCCTCCTTCAGAACTAGGGTCCACACCTTAATATGGACCACACTACAGAGCTGGTTGGACTTGTCATCGAATAATCCAGTCAGGTCGTCTTGCCACCTGTCATTTGCATTTTACTCGTGTCATAAGAGTGCATATCAAGTATATACCAAATGTAGTAGAATAATGTACATTATACCTTTCTCATGAGATGTTTCATCCTCCCCTCAATGGAAGAGTAGATCTCAACTATCATATAGTTCTTTTCCCCCTGCGGGTTAGCTCTCATTCATACATTTATATAACAATAAGACATATAATCATCACATTATTAAGTCTAGTATCCATGTGTCAATCTGGGAATTCCCGCTGGAAGTAAATCATAAATTCACTAAGTCTTTCTTTTAAATTAAATCATATCCACTTGAGCTATATATGAACCAAAATAATTCTGATAAGTTACACACTAGATAATCCATCACTAAGTGAGTCATACATGTAGGCCGTACATCAACCATTTCTATAATCAATATCAAATCTATCAATTGATTCATATAAGTAGTTTTATGTGTCAAACCAAATGCATAAATATTACATAAAGTTCATAAATAAATAACATGGAATTGCAAAATAGAACCTTAACATAGGTAGCTGTCTAAGTCAAAATAGGCATCACAAATGCTCAAAAAATGAGGGGTAGTCACGACGCATAGTCTCTGCATCCTCCCAGGTAGTAGATCCTGGGCTATACTTGTCCCACTAGACCTTAACTTGGTCCATTGTGTGACGTCTGAGTTGTTGAACCTACCATCCAATATGCGTAATGGTTCTACCATTACGGTTCCCATGTCCGAGACCTGCAAGTCCCACCAATCCAGTTTGTGAGATTCGTCAGAAACATAATGTCGTAAAATAGATACATGAAAAACATCATGAGTTTTATGCAAATGGGGCGGCAGTACAAGATGATAGGTAATTGGTCCAATCTTCTCTTTGATCCTAAAAGGTCCTACGAATGGGGTGACCATTTCATCCCCTTCCAAAACCGGATGTAGAACCATTACGGTTCCCATGTCCGAGACCTGCAAGTCTCGCCAATCCAATTTGTGAGATTCATCAGAAACATAATGTCATAGAATAGATACATGAAAAACATCATGAGTTTTAGGCAAATCGGGCGGCAGTACAAGATGATAGGCAACTGGTCCAATCTTCTCTTTGATCCTAAAAGGTCCTACAAATGGGGTGCAATTTCGTCCCCTTCCAAAACTGGATGGTGCTTTTGTTGGGATGGATACGAATAAAAACTTGGTCCCCTACTTCATAACTACGATAAATCCTATGTGAATCAGCATAACTCTTCTGTCTATCCTGTGCTTCCTTTAACCTTTGCTGAACCTACTTTACTTGTTCCTCCATTTCTTGAACTAATTCTAGGCCAACTATCACTCGGTCCTCCAACTTTTCCCAACTCAACAACATCCTACAAGGCCTTCCATATAGAGCTTGATAAGGAGGCATCCTGATTGAACTATGATAACTGTTATTATAGGCAAACTCTACCAATGGTAAGTACCTTTTCCACTGAGTCTGATTATCCATGATGTACATCCTAAGCATGTCCTCCAGAACCCGATTTACTCTTTCAGTCTGCCCATCTGTTTCTGGATGATGTGCAGTGGTCAGGTTCAACTAAGTCCCTAATGATGACTGCAAACTTGTCCAAAACCTAGATGTAAATCGGGAGTCTCTATCAGAAATGATCTTTGTGGGCAATCCATGTAGTCGAATAACTTCATTGACAAACACTCACACCACATCCATAACATCGTAAGTGTCCCTTATTGGGATGAAATGGGTACTTTTGGTTAATTTATCAACTATGACCAATATAGCATTGTGCCTTTGGGAAGTGAGCGGTAAAACCACCACAAAATCCATGGAAATTACTTCCCATTTAGATGTAGGGATGTCATGGGGTTGTAGGAGTCCTACTGGATGGCGATGATTAGCCTTCACTCGCTGACATTCAAGACATTTGGCGACAAATTGGACTATGTCATGCTTCATGCTTGTCCAAAAGAAGAGTTTCCTTGTGTCTGCGTACATCTTCTTTACCCCAGGATGTGCACAATAGAGTGCTCTATGAGACTCTCCGAGGATGGTTTCTCTTATACCCCCTTCCTTAGGTATGTACATTCTCCCTTGGAATCTCAATAGCCCATCTGGTTCAATGACATATCCCTCAAACTTTGGTTCTATCTGTTTCCCATTCTGGATGGTTGAGATGACTTTTAGATACGAACTATCTTCAAAGAGTTTCTCCAATATCTGCTCCCTTAAATTTACCTTTAAGGCTACTAGGGAGAAGGTTCGTGGCCTCCTGCTTAGTGCATCTACCACTACGTTCTCTTTTCCCTTGATGTATGAGATTTCAAAATCATATTCACTCATGAATTTGCTCCATCACCTTTGTCTAGCGTTCAAATCCCTTTGAGTGAAGAGATGCTTCAGGCTTTCATGATCCGTTCTTAACTCAAATATTCTCCCAATGAGGTAGTGTCTCCATAGCTTTAAGGCTAACATCACTGCTACCAATTCTAAGTCGTGGGTTGCATATAACTCTTCATGCTTCTTTAATTTTCTAGAAGCATAAGCTATTACTCCACCTTCTTGTATCAATATTGCACCCAATCCTTGCGCCGAAGCATCGGTGCAGACAATGAAGTCTTTTCTCATGTCTGGTACTTGAAGGATAGGTGCACTAGTTAGTAACCTATTCAGCTCTGTGAATGCAGTGTCACATTCATTTGTCCATTCATACCTAACCCCCTTTCGATGTAATGTGGTGATGGGTTTTGCAATCCTTGAAAACCCTTCCACAAACCTACGATAATACCTAGCTAGCCCCATAAAACTACATACCTCATGGGCATTTTTTGGTACTGGCCAATCCATTATGGCTTTCACCTTTTCTAAGTCAACTGAAATCCCTTCTCCTGAAATGATGTGCCAAGGTAATGGACTTTCTTCTGAAAGAAGGAACATTTTGAAAATTTCCCATACAATTGATTTTCCCTTAAACAAGTAAATACCACCCTTAGGTGCTTTTCATGCTCCTTTTCATTCTTGGAATATATAAGAATGTCATAAAGGAAGACTTGCACGAATTGGTCCAAATACTTCCTGAACACACCATTCATGAGGCTCATGAATACTGCTGGTGCATTGGTTAAACCAAATGGAACAACTACAAACTCATAGTGCCCAAATCGAGTTCAAAATGTAGTTTTTGACATGTCCTCCTCCTTTATCCTCAATTGGTGGTACCCAGATCATAGATCAGTTTTTGAGAAAACCGTTGCCCCCTTCATTTGATCAAACAAGCCATCTATTCGAGGTATTGGGTACTTATTCTTTATCGTGGCTTTGTTTAAGTCTCTATAATCCATGCATAGCCGCAAGGAACCATCCTTCTTCTTGACAAAAATTACTGGTGCACCCCAAGGAAAAATACTAGGTCTGATCAATCCCAAGTCTAAGAGCTCCTTTAACTACATCTGTAACTCACAAAGCTCTGGAGTTGTCATCCTATAGGGTGTCTTAGATATTGGTTCTGCGCCTAGTTTTAGATCAATGGTGAAATCAATCTCTATTATAGGAGGTAATCCAGGTAATTCCTCTGGAAAAACATCCTTGAATTATGTCAAAACTGGATGCTGATCTAGGGAAGGTCCTTTCTGGTCACTTACAACCTTGACTAAATATAGTTTGCAACCTTGTCTGAGATAATGTTTTACCTTCATCATGGATATGAATCGTAGGGATACTCCCCTCTTGATTCCAAAAATCTCAATTGGCCTACCTTCATCATCTAAATAGATCACCTTCTTCTTGAAATAGTCTACCAAAGCTTGATGAGCTTCTAGCCAGTCCATTCCAATAATTACATCATATGTCCCCAATGCTGTGACGTATGCCTTCAACTTAGTCATACACACCCCGAGGTTTACCTGACATTGGTCAATGCTAGGCCCTACTACTTGTTTTATTCCAGAAGCCATCTCAACTTGTTTAAAGTCATCATGCTCATAGGCTTCCAACCCACATTTTTCTAATGCAACTGGTGAAATGAAACTATTTGTAGCACCAGAGTCAAACAAAATTTTAACTTTTACTTTGTTTATCATACCTGAGGTTTCTACCACGGCAGACTGGTGTTCAAATTGCTAATTTTCAACTACTGCATAGATTCGGTGGTGGCTACCTACTCTCTCCATTGGTTCTTTTCCCTCTCTTCTGTTGTTACCGGTTTGAAACTTAGGGAAGTCCCGCTGGTAATGAGGTCCTCTACATCCCCAACAAGTGGTGCGTGGTGGACCTTGAACCGAATGTTGTGGAGTTCTTTGGAAAGAGTTTCTTCCCTTAGAACCCTTGCCCCCACTTGCTGCTCCTCGTGTATGACTTTGATTTTTACGTGCCCTTGAAGCTGTGGGTGAAGTTGCACTAGAAACCATTGAAATCCCTACTGTCAGTTTTCTAGGTATAACCCTGTTTCCATATGGTGGTGGCCTCAGACTTCCTCCCCTTGGGAAGGTACAAGGGGCCTTCCCTATAAACCCTGTTTGACGTGGAAAGATGGCCCTGCCTTCACCCTTTAAGTCTAAGTGTTCTTCAACATAACGGGCCTGTTCTACAACTTCTGCAATTGAGGATGGTTTCCACATCCACACCATTGCCCTAATATTACGTCTCATCCATACATAAAATGATCTACTTGGCACTGGTCAGTATCCATGTAGGAGACATACTTGACCAATTCCATAAATCAAATTTCATATTCTTCTACAGTACAACCTCCCTGTACCAGGGCATGGAAGGCTCCTACCTGTTGTTCTTCATAATATACTGGTAGGTACTTCTTCCTGAACCTCTCCTCAAATAATTCGCAAGTGATTGTGTCTGGAGTGAGGTGTAATTGATGCTCCAAGTTACCCCACCAATTCAAAGCACTATCTCTGAGTTGGAATATTGCTATTTTGGCTCTGGAGTTGGAATTGTAATCCCTTAGTGCAAAACACCTTCCCATCCCTTCTAACCAGGCTTTTGCACGCTCACTGGCACGACCTCCTGCAAACTTTGGGAGCTTAATCTTCTGGAGCTCCCTAGTAATGTCCTCAACTGGAGGTCTCCTATCATAGTCTCTAGATCCCTCGGGGTTCCCTAACCCTGATGAAGGGTGTTCCCCTTCCATTTCATTTGTTTGGCACCCTCTTAAGGTTTCATTAATTGCTTCCAGGGAACACAGGATGAGAGTCAATTCTGGTGAAGGTAATGGGTTATTTGAAGGAGGTCCTTGTGAAGACTCTCTAGGCCCTTGGTTTCTTTGCGTCCTCACCATTTTTATTTGTTCAAAATCTGCACGATATCTAAGACTTATTAGCACTATTCCTAACATTTTCTACCACACTCTAGATAGTCCATAGAGAACCCTAAGCAATAGATCAATTCAAGTTATGCCAGTTACCACAAATTTGAACTTTAGAACATGTTATCATAGGCTAGATCACTGGTTAAAAACACTGTTGGTGCTATGCTTAAGTGTTATGTGCATTTTTACCTGCCTACAAGCACCTCATTTCTGTTTTCTAGGCTAGTGTTTGCTATGCAAACTGTTATAACTAAATTTCCCCTTGAACGCACAATTGGTCAACCAACAATAGTAATTATTCATTTATGGCTTGCAAGTCCACTATATGGGTTTGAATGCAGTGCAATAACATGGTACAAGCTAAAACCATATATTCCCCACCGAGATGCATCTTATAAAGAACAAAGAAAAGAAGTCCACAATCCTTGGGATCTCGTAGTATATGAAATAATCTATGTGCTTTGCAATGGAATTATGATTGAAAAAGTGTATTATATGAACACTGTAAACTTCTATATTGATGGAAAACATATTTTGATAGCCTTCATTAGTGGCTTTCTTATGGCACAACTAGTGTCACCATATTGCAAAATATAATTTCTTTTTCTTTCTTTATAAAGAATATACAATGTCATGATTACAATTACATTATAATGAAGACTGAACCTAGTTACAAATTTCAACACTAGGAGCACAACAATTACTCTCTTGTACCTGGAAAGGAATCTAGTGCTTATAGATTTTTAGTCTAGAAACCTATAGATGGATCATTATTCTTATATTTAAGGCACAATATCTTCTTATGAAACACAAATTTCAAGGGCTTATAAGTTAACAAAATGGGCAGAAGCATAAGAGGGGTAGGTTCTAAAGCTAAAAAGTTAGGTTCTAAAGCTTTAGAAGAATTAGGTGTAAGTATTGTGTTGTAAAGTTTATGAATTTGTCTTGTTACATCCTACTGAAATGGTGTATTTCAATTTTTATTTATATATTCTTTGCCATTGTCAATTGAAGTTTCCTTTTTCATTTTGTCTATCCAAATGCAAATAAGTTTGATGGTGTTTTCTAGTTGGAAGGCTGAATTTCTTTCTCTGTAACGAAATTTCAAAATGGAATATGGTAGTGCTCATTTTAAGAGCTCGAACACCAATTCTTTTGCCCTTGATTTCGTCTTTTCTTTTGCTTATATGTTGCAACTCACAACTTGCCTCGCCTCATCGCAATTTCTTCAGAGGACATGCCCCTATCATTTGATGTAAATTCCTATGATATATGTACTTGTAGATATAATCATATATATCTATATTTATCTCTCTCTCTCTCTCTCTCTCTCTATATGTATATATGTATATATATATATATATATATATATATATATATATATATATTTTTTTTTTACAGTGATGGCAGGAATCGATTTTGGATACCACTGGATCAAACACAGAAAGCGGAAATTGCTAGACAAGAAGCAAGGTTGAAAATAGAAAGGGAAAACCTAGAAAAAGAGAAAAGTGTTCTTATGGGTACTACATCAAGTCAAGATAGTCAGGATGGTGCCATAATACAGGCATATTAGCACTTAATAAAATAGATGTGAAATACATCGAAATGAATGGTCATAGAAATCAACTATAAACATAATAGAAAATAATAAAAATTAGTTTTGCATGTGTTGTTGTGTGCAGGTGTGGGTAAAAGAGCAGGTATAACATGGATGAAAATCCTTCTAAATTCAACTTCAATGATGTGGTAATTTGCCATTGTGAAGGAGTAGTTGTTGGCTCATGATTTTGGAGTCAATTGTCTAATTGGGTTGGGTTAAATTTGGTTAATCTTGTGAATTTTGTTCGATGGAGGGATCTAATTGGCTTCTAATGTCTGAGCCTAATTTAGTAGATGTATATGTCCTCCGTGCATCTGCAAATCTTAGTCTGCCCAAAATTTCATCAATTACGAGAGTCAGATTACCAGCCAATTTCTTCAGTGTGCATACTCTTGCTTTGTCTCGCTGAGTCCTGGAGCCATGAATCCAATTGCCTCCCATTTGGTCAATCATGTCATTTCTATTGATTTTGAAAACATAATTGTCTTGTTGGACAAGATGTTGAGATAGTTTACAAAAGATCTAATTTAAAGGTTCGCTCTTCTGATTCTCCATTGACAAGATGAGCAACTCAAGAGCAAGTCAGCTCCAGCCATTGTCAGTCCCTAAATCTGAGTTTACGTGTTACAAGACCCCAAAGACTTGGTTCACAAGTCCTGTTTCTGTTGAAACAAGTCCGTTGAAACTGGAAAGCCCCATTGATTTTGAGATATTGGAGAGAGCATCTCCTTCAGCACGGTTTGGCATGGATATAGGTGGCACACTCTGCAAAGTTGTCTACTTTGAGCCAGCTAGAGAATTGTTTTCTCCAGGTGTGACTTTTGGCCAGAGTAGGAATGATACCAAATCTGAGAAACTCTGTGAAAATGATACAACCAAAATGGACAAAAGCAAGGGAAGGGCCAGTGCATTTGGTAAACCATCTGAAGATATGTATTCAGAGCCACCTTCAGGTAAAGGAGAAAAATCCCATAAGGAGATCGGTGCTTGTGGTGCCCAACCTGCTGCCAGAATTGAGACACAGACTGATTGCTCTTTCGAAATGAACCCTGATTCGAGCAAATCACAGGAGCCACTGCAAAATTTAGAATATACAGATTCTAATATGCAGGATGGAAGACATGGAAAAACCTCGCCAGGATGTATTGATTTTAATAGTATTAAAACTTCTTTTTATGCACTTACAGAAGAACTGACAAATGAAGGAACACATTCTGCTAACTATCAAGTAAGGAACGTCCGCAAAATATGCATCAAACCCTTCGGTACCAAAATGTGGAGACAGAGGCAGGATGGAAGACAACTTTATTACACTTCGTTGTTCATGAGATTATAAGATCAGAAGGCAAACATATTGTAGAAGCTGCAGATCAATCCCACTCAAGCTCAAATGCCACATCTTATGGCATAGATGGTAAAGATGAAACTTCTGCTAATAAAGAAGATGATTATATGCGATATGGATTGCAGGCTGTTGTGGGGTTGAGCGATGAGCTGCATAATGTGAAGAAGGCTGCAGGAATAGACTCAGACACTGTGACTGGATGTGTGTCAAAACTTGCTAGTGGACTAGCAAAGTTAAGAGAGTTTTTGCAGAGAGATTTAACCTCGAGACATCTAAAGGATGAAGACAGGTCAGCTGAGGATATGGATACCACTGAAGATGGTTTTGTCGTGCGATATGTTACCCATTTTATCATTATGCAAGCTCACAGAGTACAAGATATGATTCTTTACGTGTTCAAGTAGAATCTGTTTATAGATAAAACTGTGCCCGCTAAGCTAAGGAGAACTAACTGACTGTCATGCCAATCCCAATACTCTGAATTAATAAGGCCATCGATTCTGTGTAGCTACTAAACAAGCATATGATTTGAAGCCGCATCTTTAAGTAAAACCAACAGACGCTCAGCACAAATTCTAAACTTCAAGGTCTGGGAGATGGCATTATACTGGAAATCTGTGGTTGTCTTATAGAGATCATTACAGTGTATATGATATATACTAGAATAGAAAACTGAATCTTAGCCACTGCAGTAAGATAATAATGTAGAGATCAAACAGATAGCAACCACAAGTCATGACACTGAAATGGCAAGCAAGAAAATTTGGTAGACACTAAATAGATAACTGTAACCATAAGTGATGGCATTGAAATGGGCAATGATATTATGTTAGCGACATAACAGAGTGAAGAAGTCAACTATCACATTATTCACTTCAAAATAAACATAAAGGACTTGTCTGGGAAAGCCAGCAACAAGGTTATATAGACTGAAAAGTGACTAGAGGAGAAGGATGTAACCAGTGCAGGTACAGATTGAGATTAAGAAAACAAATAAAGGTAACAGAAAACATTCAAAAACGCATACAAATAAAAGGAAAAAGGCTGAGATTGAGAATGCAGATAGGGATATTCAAGGCTTAAATCATTAAATAGGCAAAGACATGCTTAACTTATTATGCTGATGGAACACGATCAAACTCTGACTACATATACAGAAAGCAGATAGTAAATGAGGTGAAATTGACAGCAGAAATAATGGACTTTAACTCTAAATGAAATCAAACTGAAAGCAGGAAGAAAGGACACTTTAAAATCATCAGAACCAGCAGCCTTTGCTGATAGGTAAAGGCTGTTAACCACAAAAACTTAACAGCTACAAGGTTGGAGGTTCAAGCCCTCCTTCTAGTGGTCTTTGGGGTTTAGTGGGCTTTGGGTCCAGATTTTGAACCAAAGCTCTGATACCATGTGTAAGAGCCCTATCTTAGGGTCTTCTAACAGATTTATTTATCTAGAATTTTAAATGCAATAAGAGGCAATAATTTACTTTCTTACAAGACTTTTAAACAATGAAAATTTTACCATTTACATTCTAATCCTTATAACTTATAGTGAACATTTCATTTTAATAAATTTACATGAGTAATCTATAGAAGAATACCAGTATCAGTGGCTGGTGGAGATGCCTTTGAGCTGCTGCCCCTGCTAAATGCTCCTCGTGACTAACCCAATTGGATTTACCTCCCAGCCAACTAGGAAATAATCCCTAGCCTAGGAAACCTCCACAGGTTCCCTAGCCCTCTGAGCCCAACTCCAACCAGATGTAGTGTGTGTGTCCAAGATGAATGATCCAGACCAAGATGAACAATGTTTCCCTCCTCTCAACAACCCAAGAAACCTCCACAAGTTCCTAAGGCCTCCAAAATCCCAACAAATCCTAAAATCACAACCAACCCCACAATCATAAGCAAGACCCAACATCCCCTTTTCTCCCTTCCCCCTTCCCTTTTTATACCCTCCCTCTCTTCTCCATCTCAACCACCTCTCATTAATATCATTAACTTCTCATCCATCCTTGCAGTTAACTTCTCTTCTCCCAAGTAAAGCTGGGAGTACATTTGGAAATGTGACATGAACATAAAATTGGTAAATTAATGGGAGAGGACCATGTCTTCTCCCAAGTAAATCTGAAAGTACATTTGGGAATGTGAGATGAATATATATATTGATAATTAAATGGAGAGGACTATGTCTTCTCCCAAGTAAATGTGAGGGTACATTGGGGAATGTGAGATGTAATTAAATGGAGAGGACCATGTCTTATCCATAGTAAATGTGAGGGTACATTGGGGAACGTGAGATGAATATATATATTGATAATGAGTTGGAGAGGACTATGTCTTCTCCCAAGTAAATGTGAGGGTACATTGGAGAATGTGAGATGTAACAAAATGGAGAGGACCATGTCTTCTCCCTAGTAAATGTGAGGGTACATTGGGGAATGTGAGATGAATACATATATTATTTGAAATAATGAAAGGAGACAATATCCTACCTAAGATTCAATTTGAGAAGGTAAGTTGTGAATTTGAATAATAGAAATCATGAATTTTATATTAGACCAATATTTCTCAATATTTTCAGATAATGTAAACATTAATAAAATTTGCAGGATAAGATTTAAGTGGGGCGTTACACCCTTGGGGCTTGGAGTACCTCCCAAGCTACAAAATTCAACAATTTTGACCTTGGATCCTCCCACATTGTCTTGAGAGTATGCATTCTTTTCTTTGAGGAGCGAGCAGTGGCTCTAATATCCCACTAATGGGACTAGTGATGTATGGTGTACAAATGTGTCTCGGACTTTTTGCTTAATTCAGAAGCCTGTTAAGGCCAACATATTTCATGCATATTTTGTAGAATCTGTTTGTAAGACTACTCTTTAAAAATTTGTAATGCGTGTTTTCTTAACCTGTACTAAGATAATTGAACTACTTTGGTTGTGTTAGTACTTACATTATTGAAGACGTGTTGTATTTCTTATCACCATTATATCATCCTTGTGGACTATTCCACAGGATACTAGATAAACCACTTTTTTGTATTGGCTATCACCGCTATCACAACCTTGTGGACTACTCCACAGGATAATCGACATACCATCTTTGTTTTCTGGTTATAGCGACTGTCACATCCGTGTGGGCAACTACGTTGGATGGTGTACGTGTTGTCCCCTTCACCTTGATTTTAATGACTGTTGCATCCGCTGTGGACTATTCCGCTGGGTCCTGGACACACCTTTCTAGTTCTCATGTGTCTCTTCTTGGGTGGTACTACTACCTTTCACTTAGAGGCTCACTTTACTCTCCCCCCTTTGTAGTAAGAGAACCTTGACACAGTTACATTAAGCACTCACTAGGCACACTTACCTTATTGTTTGGAGATACCAACGTAACTCTCTCATGTGCTGACAGCTAGAGCCAAGGAAAATATCTAAGTAAATGGAAACTGGGCCATCATACTTGATGGGACTCCTACATCGAGGTCTAGTTGGGACTTCATATCGGGCATATCCCCTTTGTTGGCTGGTCCAACATCGTCAACAAAATGACACTAGAAGGAGGGTCTTACAACATGCTGTGCCCATAGAGTCTGGTTTGAATCTATTATTTAAAAATGGATCATCTTGACATCATAATATCGAGATGTTTTTCTACAAAGTTTGAATGTACCATCCCCGTGGAAGTTATCCATGACCTGTCCAAGTTAAAGTTTAGTGGTGAGGGTGAACCATCTTTTCGTGCACATGTGCGCCAAGTTATAAAAATTTTCCTATGCTACAAGATAAAGTACAAAGATGTCTGGACTGTATTACTCACCCTCACATTCGAATTTCATGCTCAACATTAGTGTTACACATTGCCCTTTATCTCTATCGATTCATTTTGTTAGCTTGCTGAAATGGTGATTAAGACGTTCGATGAATATAACCGCTGAGATTTCCATGAAAAAATCTTCTATTTAAGTATGGAGCCTGACGAATTAGTTGAATACTTTACTGATCACTTCCTTCACCTTTGTTATGAAATTCCTGAATATCTTGTGAACTTTTACTTCTTGAGAGAAGAGTTTAAATTCTTGGTTCATTTTTTTCAATACGGTGAACCTCCTAGTTTACCTCCGTCCCCAACTCTTGCAGATCATTAGGCACCTCATATTGTAGAGGAGGAGCCCAACACCCCATTTTTTCCTTGTCCTCCTCCCTTTCTGGTCTTGATGTGGGTTCCCCCTTTTGGTGATTCCAAAGCTAAGAAATATGCATAGTGGGTTCCCCCTTATGGTTATTACAAAGCTGAGAAATCTGCGCAACATGTACGAAGCCCATCTTCTCATCCGTCTCATGCTTCAATGGAGGAAATTCCATAATGGCTCAAGAAGCCTACAACGAAGACTCACTCCTCCATTCTGCAAGAGGAAATCACCGTGCATAACTAAAGTGTCAAATATTATCTACATCTCTGCCATCCTCTATCATTTACAAGCCATGACTCACTTGATAAATCTTCTTCACCATCCAGTTGTTCGCATTCACTTGATTCTCAAGCTGCTTACTCAAATTGTGGTCAGGTGAAAGGAAATCACATTACATAGGCAGAGGATCAGAAAGGTGAGGACTCTATCAATCTTCCCTTTCTATTTCAAAATTGTCTGTATCAAAATAATGATCTTCCATCCCTAAATGATACTCAATATGCTAATCTCAGTGGAACATCCTGTACAATAAATTCTTTCGATCAATCCCCAGTTTTGGGCAGTCATCACTCCCATGCTTCCATATTCTGTGAAAAACACCCAAGCACATCATGTGATCTTCCATTTTCTCATGAAGACTCTAACTTAGATCTAGAATGTGTTCTAGTCAAAGAAGATGTTCATATCAAAACTTCCTCTTCACCTCACTTACCCCCATGTCCTACCATTCACGATGTATCTACATGCGATAACGATAATCCATGTTCTCTTTCTTCTCCATTCAATGAGTTATATCCTCTATTGACACAAGGCAATGATTTTTTCCATGATGAAGTTGAAAAAAATCTAATCACAGAGCGCTCTTCCCATTGCCCGTCATCTCTTCGTGTGCATGAAGATGACTCTTCAAATAAGCTTGCTGAAGCTGAAAAATCTGGTGAAACCTATGATAGAGATGGCTACCATCCTGAGAGAAGTTTTGAAAATAGCAACAAGAACCATCCTCAAGACATGCATGATCTGGTTCATGCTTCAAAATATGATTCTTCAATTTTGGAAATTTTTGGTACATACCAGGGGGTCAAGGCACTTCAATGTCCATCGATGGTTATGCGAGGACCTTGCAATGCTGGAAAGCCTTCCGAACTAAATCAGATCTTGTTTCTCATGCAAAATCCATCTATCTGCATGGTTTCATTCAATGTGGATCCCTGTGTAAAAAAAGTTTGGTATTCTAGGTGTGATCCTTCAAATTTTCAAAATTTTACCTATAACCAAATCCACGAATCTACTACATCATGTATCTTCATGCACATCTCTTACATCAAACTTAGGTTTGGAATGTTCATCTATCATGAAATCATGGGATTGTGAAGTTGACCATCTCAAAGACTCTCTTTGCCCACTATCATACTTATCGAATTCCCTTTTGTAGGGTCATCTCCTCGGCCTTCTTGTGAACGTTGCATTGCAAATCTGTTCGTCATATCTAGCTCATAACGAACTTGGTTCCATTATTTAGAGCATTCGCGAGATTGTTCAAATGGATTTCTATTTTTTTCATTTCAAACTGAGAATCTGAAGTTTCAACCATCTCATCTGATTATTCCCCTATCTTGGCTGACTGTCATTTATCTTATCATTTTCCCAATAGCACATCTAACAAAGGTTGCTTCATGCTCTTTGATATTCATTGTTTAGCATCTTTCTCCTCAGATTTGTATGAAGCAGGTGAGGCACTTCAACCTGCGATGATGGTTATGGAAGGTCCTCTCTATCTTGGCATGACTGTTGAGAATGATCCAATTTATTTTTCCTTACAATATTCCCATTGCGATCCCGTCTGTTAAATCAATAATTCACCCTTTCACAGATCATGAGGCTGTCCAAACATCCATCATGAATTTCATGGTCTAATCAATGAATGGCTGGAACAATCTTACTTGGAAAGCCATGTTGCAGGCAACAAGCTTCAATCCTTCCTCACACTTTCTAAGAAGCTCGGTGCAGAAGAGGATGCACTCGCAAGAAGTTTTTGAGGTTTGTTTAAAAAGGGTATCAATAAAAAAGGTAAGCACATGTATTAGATTGTTGTAACGCATCTTTCTGTCCACAGGAAATACCTTCCTTTCTATGTGTAGTCTGTTGAAATTTTTGTATTTTCTATTGCACACTACTCTTTATTTGTTTTAGTCACTTGTATATTTGTGGATGCGGGTCAGGAACAACTACGACGGCTTCACTAGAAATTTCATTTCACGTAACCCTGACCATTTAACTGTTAGGATAGGAGTAGGATTAGTTGCATCTAATTTTTCCCTTCCTTGCACTCATAGTCTGTCATGGTTTTCTTATTTTACAACTTGTTGCTTTAGTCATTTTTCTTTCTTGTCTTCTGGTTTTGTTTCCTTGTTGTGTACACCTTTCCTCTTGTCTTGTTTTTCCTTTCACATTGATTTTTTTCTGTTTGTTTGCACTAGGCGAATAAGTGTTGTGCATGCACTATGTTATGGTTTCTGAATGGGTATGTGGTTGAGGTTCAAAGAGTCTTTTGACACTATAGTGTTTGGCCAGTCTTGTGTCCATCTTCTTTGTGCTTGGTTGTAACTTCTGCCCGATGAAATCTTGATGGAAAATATGATCTATCTGTAAGGAAAATTTTGGTCGAACCATGAGCCTGTGTCTAGTCTGGGAAACCTCATGCCCATACTTAGTTTTTTTCTTTGGTGTGTTCAAGCTTATCCAACTAGTATAAATGGAGAAGGGGGAAATCTAAATGAGAAAACCTGAATCAGAGGTCTTTACATGCTTCTCTCAAGGAACAAACTCTCCTCCTCTCAATAAGTTGGGATCACTCTTCTTCCCCAGAAATAACTAAGTGCATATGTACAATTCTCTTTCAAAAAATAAAAAAGGCAAAAGAAGAGAAAGGATTCTTGTGCAGAGAGGTGAAGCAGGCAACTCCAACAGGGTAATGTCCAGGCTCATTGGTAGTGGAGAAATTCTTGTGTTCCTGCGTGACTCTGTCGGGGTACTGTCTAGGCCTGTTGGTAGTGGAGAAACACCAGAGATGACAAAATATACTTTGAAAATATTAAGCTCGTGAGCCAAATTACCCTTCCCGATTTGAAACACTATGATCTGGCTGAATTTTGTGTTGTGTTCAACTGAGTCAGTATAAGGTGAACCATGTTTTTCGATGGGGTAAGTGTGGAAGCCAAAGTGATCTGCACAGTGAATCAATACTCACTGAAAGGCTAAGGCCCTGCACTGTAAACATACCAAAACAGAGAAGCTGGTATTCAACTAGTGTGCCACTAAGTGTTGTAGCGACTGCAATAACCTCCAAAATTTTGGCTTCCATCCAAAATTCAGAGCCTTCCTTGGTTTTTCCTTTGATGGTTACAAACACTTGAGCTCACTCCATGAGCTCTTGTGAAGCTTTTTTACCCTTTTTCTTATTTAACCGTGGTCATATTTTGGTATATTGATCGCTTTGTCATGTTTGTGATCTTGTTCTGGTGAGTTTGAAGGTTTTCCTTTGTGTGTTTGGGTTGTCTTCGCTATGTAAACATCTTTCGTACTCACACACAAATTTGTAAGAATTGACGCAATAATCATGGTCGTCTAAAGGTCTATCTCAAGTGTCGTGCTTTTTGCTTTCAGCTTTAAGACAATCTCACTGAGGGCATGTTTTTTCTTGTTGTACTAGTGGTCTATGTTGTATTTTCATTGGAGTATGCTAAGTGTATCATCACAATATCAAGTCTACACAAGTTCACTTGCTTTCAACACTTAGCCATTTTCCTGAAAATCTATTCGACCAGATAACCCTCTATCACCGGATCTCCACTGAGCTGCACTATGTAGTTTCAACCCTTAGTGACCTTCATTTGATACCTTAAACTGTGCAGTTCTTGAGGCTGTCCTCCACGTTAGTTGCACTGCACAATCCTAGAGGTGAGCAGTCTGTTTGCCCCCAGAACTGCGCAGAAACTGCCGAAAAATGCCTCCATGTCCAAATTGAACTGTGCATTTCTCAAGCATAGTCATCAAGCCTCCTTCTATTCTATCATAACCCTGCATTGCACCAAGACCTAGGTCTACATGGATCTCAAAAACTGCACAGACATGTCCTATTGGTCCTCTACTGCCTGCAGCCTTAAGAAGCTACGCAAACATGTCGAACATGCCTCCTACTTCTTGTCCTACATTGATCTCCAAAACTATGTAAACATGTCCAGCTGGTCCTATGTTGCCTTACTCTGCACTGCCTTTAGAAAATGCACAGACATGTCTAGTAGGCTCTTTGCTGCCTGTCCTGCACTATTCTCCAAAAATGCACAGTCATGTCTAGCAGGCCCTCTACTACCTGTCCTGCATTATTCTCCAAAACTATGCAGAATTGCCCAACAGGTCCCCTACATCCCTATCTTGCCTTCCCTCCAAGAACTGCGTAGAAGTGCTCCTCAGGGTCCCACCTTGCAGTTTCCACTGGTGTCCTTCACTGAGAATCCTGCCTCCTAGTGGTCACTACACATTTTTTTCTCGATAGTGTAGGTTTTCCTCCCGGAGTTCGTCATTCCAACTTGAGTTGCACTCTATGCTATCTCAGTGAGTTGTCCTCCCTCCCCGTCACCTGTAACATGATAAATATGCATCATGCTAGACTAGGAGGTTTAGGATTTGATGTCGTCCCATCATCAGTGAATTGTAGGAACAGGTACACTGATAGATCACAGCGAGACATAGAACGTGATAAAGAAGGAGTGGACATGCTAGAAGACTTGCTTGCAGCTGGACGGTTTTACCAAGCACATCAAGCAAAAAGTGAAAGGAACATATGTAGTGAACCATCATGCAAGACCAAGACCATCGAAGACCTTTTGTGCTATTCAACAACCCCCATTTTTCTATTTTATAAATTTCCTATGAAATTTATTTTATTAAAATGCAGACCCTTAATAATTTTAAAACATAAAAATTTAAGAAAAAATTCTTTATCTTGATTAATTCTTTTTTAATAACCCACAAGACCAAAACTATACTTAGGCCTTAAAAAAACCCTTAAGTATTAAAAAAGAGGGTTTATTAACAAAAAAATATGAATAATCAAAGTCTTATTCCTTAACGCTTCCCCGCATCACAAAAGTTCCATAAGGCAAAGACCCCTCCACAAATCCATTGAGATTGCGATATCATTCCGGACCTGACGGTAAAATTAAAGAAATTTTATTATCCCTCACTTCTGCAGATCAAAATGATCATAGAACTTAAGTCTTTATAGCCGAACCTGCCAGGATTATACATTCTAGTCCATAAATCCCCGCGTTCACGCAATCACAAGTTCCAAGGGTCATGTCTCTTGCCTCGTGCCAGTTGCGATTGCAATTTGCAATGTAAATTGGACCGACAAGATTATTTCTCCATTACATAATCCGTCCCATGTCCATCGCATCGCAAGTTCCATAGAATTCACCATACCATAAACAACTCAGATCTAATATGCCCGGATCAACAACACAGAAGATTTCAGACCCCCTATGCTCAATTTTAAGTTTCTCAAAGGGGGGGTCCGAAAAGTGGTTTTTCCATCCAGACCTATGTCTACATGTCACTCATTGTTCTTTTGGACTCCCCTATTCATAAACCACTTACCACTTCGAACCCCCTCTGAAAAAACCGCTAAACCTCCCCTTTTCATTAGCGTTTGTTTTACGATTGACGACAAGACCCTTTTCTCTGCCACATATTCCATGATGTCATAATCCATGTCCTTTTCCACATAATTTCCACTTCATTTGCCATGTCACATGCCACATCACCCACCATGTCACATCATGACATCATTCATGATGTCACTGCCACGTTACCCCTGGACTTTGCAATCACAAGTTTCAAAGGGACATGACTTATAACAAATCCTTCACCACAACCGATTTTCTATTTGTGATTACCCTCATGACATCATCATGACATCATTCATGACATCACCTCGTATATTGCAATCACAAAAAAATGAAAAGGGCCATTTCATAGTGCTACATAGAAAATTGCGATTTGCGATTGCGATTTGATTGCAATTGCAATTATTACACTTAACGTTGATGCGATTGTGATTTAAGTAAACATCCACAGATCTTACACCGCATTCCACTTAATGCTCGTCCCTTTGTCTTTGATCCAATAGGAAATTGCGATATAACTCCATCATATCCCTCTTTGATCTACGCTGCCGTAATTGTGATATTTCAAATAAAATTTAGGGCTTACTCTTGTTTCTCCTCCACGATGTTTATGATTACGACTGTTATGCTCCAAGTTGTAAACCTAATTTTCTGTAAATGTCATTTGTTGCAAATGAAACTCACTTGTCAGTCTCATTTATTTTTAGCTTATCAGTTTCTATTTTTCGGTTTTAAAGGAACACATGGTAAGAGGAAAACGTTGTAGATAAGTGGCTACTTATTTAAGAAAAAGAAGGTCGACTTGACAGAACAGAGAAATCAAAGATTTGTATGAAATTCTGTTTTTTAGATGCATGATTGAAAGGAATTGTTCAACTCCCTTAACTCTAAAAGCCAAATAAGTTGTTTTTAGTAGCGGCTATTCAAACATGATGTTGGCATTAAACTAAGGTACAAATAATTCAAAAGAGAAAGCCTTGGAGGCTTGCACTATTGTACCTCTTAGTTTTTAGTAGAATGATAGGTCCCGAATCTTGGGGGAGAAGCTTGTAATACTGTAACTGTATATTATATCTATTGGTGGAGAAGCTATTATTTATCATGCACTACTGTGGAAAGGAGGAGATAATTTCTGCAAGAAAAGATCGATTACAGACTCCAAAGGATTGTGCACTATTGTCATTCTGTGAGGATCTGTAATTTGATTTCATTTATTAATAAAGGATAATTTCAGTCAATGTTGTTTAACACTATTGTTTACAGGATTTAACTAAAATGCATCCTTATTTCAGTCTTTCAATTTATATTTTGAATGTATGAGTTAATAATTGGATTCATGCACTATTGTTGAATCTTGAGCGTTAATTGATTTAAAAGTCTGCTTAGATTATTCTATAGGCTTAATTTTAGATATAATATTAGAGTTGAAGTTTGCATAGGAATAGATAGTTATAATCTTAGATCGGAAATCTATCCTCCGATTTAGGATAATAATTGTTTTCTTGCATACATGATGTCTTATTTGAACTAATTCAATAATTCATAATGAATCTTTGTAGTTCTTATGCATATTATAAATAAGGAATTGGATATATTTTCAATAGGCACTTATGTAACTATTTACTACGTGTTTATTTGTTAGTATTTATGTTAATAAGGAATTAGATCTTGTGAGCTATCTCCTTGATCTAATTCCTCCATCTTAATTCTAATTCTTTAAAGTTTCTTTTCCCATTAAGTTAAGTTGGCTCTCGATTGAGAGAAGGGTTACCCTTTCCTTCAATCAAGATAGGTTAGATTAATTGCATTATAGACTTAGTCTTCCATTTTTTTTATCATATATCTTACATTTTAGAAGCCCTATTTTTAAAGAGGAAAAACTTTAGATTGGTTTGGTTGTTCCACAAAAACAACTTAAGGGTCATTCTTCTTGCCTGATCAGCTAGAAGAATTGATCCGATGTCCCTAGCTATTGGTAGTTAAAGATATATTGTGAAACCAATAGTAATAGGGAAAATGTATTTGGACCTAGTTAAACTAGTCATAGCCACTATTCCAAACGGAAAAGTAATTGCTTTAAGGTCCGAACCGGGTGGTTTTCCCCCATCTTGGTGTAGTGATTTTCGAGGCATCAACAATTATGGCGCTAGAAGGAGGGTCTTGAATTAGTTATTTGTTTAAATTTGTTTATATCATTTTTAAACTAACCATGGCTCCCATATGCATTCCTACACTTGGTCATGCGTTCAATTCACCTAAGTCTACACGAGGCATGCCCAAGAAGTAGATTGAGTCCTTGTCAAAGTTAAATTTCGATGGTGAGACTAATATTTCTACATTAAATCATATTTATGATTTTGTTAATATATGTAAGTCTCTTAATATAATCATTGATAATGAGATTTTTAGGGTTTTTAATCTTACGTTAGGAGGAAGAATCCACAAATGGTTCCTGGTGCTTCTCACAAAGTCAATTCATTCATGGAAACATTTTTGCTAGGTATTTCTCAAAGCACATCAAAATTATAGTTACAATAGTTTGTGTTTAGAATTAGATAATCTTTACATGTATGATAATGAATCTTTAGATGATTTTTATAATATATTTTGGTCATTTTGTTATAGATTTCATTTAGATTATTTTCCTTCAACTAAAGGTTTAATTGATTTTTTCACTTTTCTTGTTTCTTCCCATTTTCAAGATAATGAATCAATTAATGAAGAACAAGACACATTTAACTCATTAACTATTCTTGAATCACCAAATGATTTTATGGAACTCAAACCTGAAATTGTAATTAAATCACAACATTCTTCTTTAGAAAATTTCAATTCTCATTTTCTGATTTCTGAAACAAATATTTCCAATATAAATACAGAATTTGAAAATGTTATTGCAACAATTTTTTATGATGCATGTGATCAATCAGTAGTTCCAATAAAATCCAATCTACAACCAGACTTGGATAATGAACATATTAATTTATCTTCTTTCAAGGAAAATTCAGAAAATTCAAAACATGTTTCTCTAATTGAAAGAACTTCCTTAAACCTAGATTATAATACGACAAGTTCTATAAATGATTCATTTTAGCCGTCATTATATTTTGGAATGCATTATTTTCTTTATCCTGATGTGTTTTTAAATCAAAATATAGTCAATGATGATCACCTTAATCTTTCAAGTGATAATCTTCCTAATCTTTGTTCTGAAAATTTTGCATCTATTACTCATTTGGATGATAATTCTTTAATTACAAAACCCTCTTCTTTTGTATTTTCTGATTCTGTTAGTTTAGATCAGCCATTTAATTTTCATAAGAAGAAGGTAATTTATGACGATTATCATGAAAATGAGGATAAAGAATCACATCTTGTACAAAGTGCACCAATTTCGAAAATTGATCTATCTTATAAAGATTCACACACTTTAATTTTGTCTCCTCTTACTAAAACAAACTTAATTTTGAGAATTTTGATGAGTTAATGTTGCGAGTTTCTAACGTATTTCATTCTGATTCTCTTTTAGAAACTTGCAATTATAAGTTTTTCAAGGAATGTCCTTTTAGTGGCAATTCATTGACTGAAACCCAAGATGAGTTCCACAATTGCCTTGTAAAACTATTTTGTAATTTTAGTTTCCATAATGATTTATTTGTTTTTACATTCTTTCCTTTTGCAAGCATGTTAAATCTTGCCAAATTGAATATCATCGATATTTATTAAGTGAAAATGATGAATTGGTTTCTCATAATTCTGAATATCAAAAACTATTTCGTTTCCAATTTAATTTGACATTCAAAAATTCATTCCAATCATTTCATCATCAGTGAAATTTAAATCTTGAAAGTGTTCTTCCTTCACAACATGCTTTCCCATCATCCCCTTTGAAAAGTTTTCATTCTCTAAAAAATATACATCCATTCTTTTATGATCCCATTAATATTTGTTTAGAGCATGCTATCAAAAAAATATGGTTTACTAACAAGTTAATTGTAAATAAACTCATTTTTGTACATAATTTTACATTAGATGTAAAAATAGATTTTGTTTCATTTTGATTGTTTTCGTTATCCGATTACTAATGTTTGACTTGTACATACAGGTAGGTAATAAAACAAGAAAATGGTTACAATGGAAGTATGATTATACATAGTCATGCTTCCTTGATTAAGTTACAATTAGGAGTAGATTAGTTTAGATTAGATTCAATAAATAATGATTTTGAGTTAATTGCCTTGTATTGGAGAAAGTCATATATTTCTGGTTATATTAAATGAAATTCTTCAATGGTAAGTATCTTGTACTCACTTTCATTCACTTCTTTACTTTTTAGATTAAGTTTTGTTTTCTTGTTTTTTGTTGATGTGTAACTCTATTTGTAGCTCTTCACAAGCATTTTTACACCTTCACTAGATCAAAACTACGAGCTTAAAGAAGCAGTAACAATTTTTCATGGAATCAACCAAAATGGGGAATTCCTAAACCTTAATCTTTTTCTTAAAAAAAAATTACTTTAATTTGAAAATGGTTAAAAGATTTTTCAAGTTCTGCTTTTAAAAAAGATAAATAAATAGCAAATTTCCTCATTCAAACTGAATTATTACTAAATGCTTTTAAACTTTGCAATTTCGATTTATCTAGATTTCGACATAAGAAGGAATGTTTTCTTCATTATCTTTTTCCTCTTTTGTTAAGAAATTTGTATAAACAATTTTGTAAAGTTTTCCTTTTAGATTTGGTTTTTAAGTGATTTTATCATCATACTTGTGAATGGATATATCTTGAGAATTCAATTATCATATCACATTTGCTTTTTCTTTTAGATAATAATGTTAAATGACATACTCTTGGCCTTTCATCAACATCTCTTGAAAGCCATTTTATGATTTTTCAATTTGAATGTAGGTATTTTTCAGGAAGTAGTTATGAAAATTGAAAATTACATAAAAATTATAGAGCTCTGAAAATCTTTTCCATTAAATTGTAAAATCTTTTAAACCTCAAAATCATAAGATCCTTTTATTCTAATATTAGTCAAGAAAGGTTATCTTTAAAAGGTAAAGACTATCTTACAACATAGCAACTTCAACTCTAATTTGTCATCCAGAACAATGATTCTCCCCATCTATTAAAACATAATTTTTAGAGTGTAATTCTAAAATATAATAAATCTAAAAAGATAAGAGGTCTCATCATGAGCCTGCTTACCATGATCATAGGGGAATAATAAAATTGACATTACCAATACCGAACACCAAATCAGGGTTATGACTTTTGAATGTTTAAATAATAAGACAAGGGGTCTCATCACGAGCCAACTTATTCAGTTTAATTTCTACCAGTGATTGGCATTGTCATTATCTGGCCACCAAACAAGAACAATGGTTTTTATTGTTTAATATATATATATTTATGAATTTACCTCTAACTTTTGCGCTCTTAATTGGATGGGATACTGAATTATTAATGGTTAAAAGGCTCTACCTATGACAAATGAGTACATCAAAAAGCTAAGTTGTAAAAGGCCCCCTACTTTAACTTTATAAATGATTAATGACTGACATGGATAAATAGGTATTTTCATTCGTGAGAGCTTTTTTAAGAAATTGCAATTTAATGAGTTTTTATGATCAAAGTAATTTATTTATCTAATGTTTCAAAAATTAGTTTCCCCTTCCTGAATTATTTTTACTTAATTTTTGAAACTTCATTTTCATTCACCAGCGATAACTAGTTCTTCCAGTGAATCGCCAATTATTGTGCTATTCAACAACCCCCATTTTTCTATTTTATAAATTTTGTATGAAATTTATTTTATTAAAATGGGGACCCTTAATAAATTTCAAAACATAAAAATTAAAAAATATATTCTTTGTCTTGAATAATATTTTTTTTTAATAGCCCCTGAGACCAAAACTATACTTAGGCCTTAAAAAAACCCTTAAGTATTAAAAAATAGGGGTTATTAACAAAAAAATATGAATAACCATAGTCTTATTCCTTATCCTTCCATGCATTACAAATTTCCATAAGGCAAAGATCCCTCCACAACTCCATTGCGATTGTGATATCATCCTGGACCCGATGGTAAAATTAATGCAATTTGATTATCCCTCGCATCCGTAGATCGCAATGATTGTAGAACTTAGGTCTCAGCCTTAACCAATTGTGATATGCGATATAGCCGAACCCGTCGGGATTATACATTCCAGTCCATAAATCCCCGTGTCCACACAATCACAAGTTCCAAGGGTCATGCCTCCTGCCTCGTGCCGATTGCGATTTAAATTTGCGAGGTAACCCAAAACTGACGAGATTATTAAATCCATTACATAATCTGTCCCACAGCCATCACATCACAAGTTCCATAACATCAGCCATACCATAAATGGCTCAGATCTAATCTGCCTAGATCAACGACAAAGAAGATTTCAACCCCCCTACGCTCAATTTTAAGTTTCTCAAAGGGGGCTTCGAAAAGTGGTTTATTCATCTAGCCCTATATCTACGTGTCACTCATTTGTTCTTTCGGACTCCCCTCTTCAAAAACCACTTACCACTTCAAACCCCCTTCGAAAAAACCGCTAAACCTCCCCTTTTCATCAACGTCTGTTTTGCGATCTGCAATAAGACCCTTTCCTCTGCCACATAATCCATGATGTCATAATCCATTTCATCTGCCATGTCACATGTCATGTCACCCACAACGTCACATCATGGCGTCATTTGTGACATCACTGCCATGTTACCCCGGGACTTCGCAATTGTAAGTTTCAAAGGGACACAACTTATAACAAATCCTTCACCCCAACTAATTTGCGATTTGCAATTACCCTCATGAATTCATTCATGACATCACACCACATATCACAATTGAAAAAAATAATCAAAAGGCCTGTTTCATAGCGCTATATAGAAAATTGCAATTTGCGATTGCGATTTCATGCATCATGTCAATATCACTTCACCACTCAGGATTTGCGATTGCAATTTGATTGCAATTGTGATTATTACGCTTCTATATGTTTCTATGATTACGATTTAATTAAACAACCACATGCCTTACGTTGTGTTCCACTTCACGCCCATCCCTTTATCTCCGCTCCGATAGCCGATTGCGCTATAACTCCACCATATCCCTCTTCCATATGCTCTGACGCAATTGTGATATTGCAAATAAAATTAAAGCCTTACTCATGTTTCTCCTACACGGTGTTTACGATTGCGACTGTTATGCTCCAAGTTTTAATCCTGCTTTTCTACAAATGTCATTTGTTTCAAATGAAACTTGCTTGTCAATCTCATTTATTTTTAGCTTATTAGTTTCTGTTTTTCAGTTTTTAGGGAAAACAAAATAAGAGAACAACATTGCAGATAAGTGGCTTTTCAGTTCAGAAAAAGAAGGTCGACTGGACAAAACAAAGCAATCAGATATTTGTATGAAATTCTATTTTTCATATGTGTGATTGAAAGTAAATATTCAACTCCTCAGCAGCGGTTATTTAAACATTCCATTGGCATTAAACTAAGGTCCAGAGAATTCGAAAGATAAAGCCTTGGATGCTTGCACTACTGTACCTCTTAGGTTTTTAATAGAATAATAGGTCTCGAATCTTGGGAGAGAAGCTTGTAATATTGTAACTGTGGATTATATCTATTGTTGGAGAAGCTCTTGTTTATCATGCTTTACTTATGAAAGGAGGAGATATTTTTCTACAAGTAGACATCGATTACAAACTCCAAAGGATTGTGCACCACTGCCATTCTGTGAGGATTTTTAATTTGATTTCATTTATTAATAAAGGATCATTTCATTTAATTATGTTTAGCACTATTGTTTACAGGATTTAACTAAAATAAATTCTTATTTTAGTCTTTCAATTTATATTTTGAATGAATGAGCTAATAATTGGATTCATGCACTATTCTTGAATCTTTAGTGTTAATTCATTTAAAATTCTGCTTAGACTATTCTACGGGCTTAATTTTAGATATAGTATGAGAGTTGAAGTTTGCACACGAATAGATAGTTATAATCTTAGATTGGTAAGCTATCTTCCGATTTAGGATAATAATTGTTTGCTTTCATACATGATGTCTTATTTGAACTAATTCAGTAATTCATCATGAATCTTTGTAGTTCTTATGCATATTATAAATAAGGAATTGGAGATATTTTCAATAGGCACTTATGTAACTATTTACTAAGTGTTTATTTGTTAGTATTTATGTTAATAAGGAATCATATTTTGTGAGCTATCTCCTTGATCTAATTTCTCCATCTTAATTCTAATTCTTTAAAGCTTCTTTTCCCATTAAGTTAAGTTGGCTCTCGATTAAGAGAAGGGTTACCCTTTCCTTCAATTGAGATAGGTTAGATTAATTACATTATATACTTAGTATTTCATGTGTTATCATAGATCTTACAGTTTAGAAGCCCTCTTTTGAAAGAGGCAAAAATTTAGATTGGTTTGGTTGTTCCACAAAAACAACTTAAGGGTCATTCTTCTTGCCTGATCAGTTAGAAGAATTGATCTGATTTCCCTAGCTACTGGTAGTTAAATATATATTATAAAACCTATAGTAATTGGGAAAAGGTAATTGGACCTAGTTAAACCAGTCGAAGTCACTATTCCAAACGGAAAAGGAACTGCTTTAAGGCTCGGACAAGGTGGTTTTCCCCCATGTTGGTGCGGCGATTTTTGAGGCATTAAAAAGGCCTAGAAACACTATGCCATGTGGAGGAGAAGACAAAGCACACCCAGAGTACATCCATCACTCAACAACACATCAACTTGACATGGACACCATATACAACCAGTACATGTTCGCAGTGTCATGTCGAGTTGTGTCATGAGTTGTCTTGGCCACATCACCACTATGGGTCATATCTGTTGTAACTCAATGTAATGTAAAGTGAAGTCTAATGGATACACACAAGAAGTTGAAGAGTCATGTCAGTTGAAAAAACATTGGAGGTTGAATGGTTATGACGGTAGTCCAAGAGTCATAAGGGTCAAGCATCACCGTTAGCTATATATACCCCTCCCATTGTATGATCAAGGACTTTTCACCTTGGCTCCTCCCACATAACCTTGAGAGTATGTAGTTTGTTCTTTGAGGAACGAGGAGTGGCTCCAATGTCCCACTACTGGGACTAATAATGTATGGTGTATAGATGTGTCTTGAGACTTTTTCTTAATTAAGAAGCCTGTTAAGGCCAACACATTTTCATGTATGTTTTGCAGATGTTTCTAAGACTACTCTTTAAACATTTTTAATGCATGTTTTCTTAACTTGTATTAATATAGTTGAACTCCTTTAGTTGTTTTAGTACTTACATTGTTGAATATGTGTTGTATTTCTTATCACAACTGTCTCATCCTTGTGGACTACTTCACGAGATACTAGACATACCACCTTTGTGTATTAGCTATCACCGCTGTCACATCCTTGTGTGCTACTCCACAGGATACTTGACAGACCATCTTTGTTTTCTGGTTATAATGACCATCACATCCATGTGGACTACTCCGCAGGGTGGTGAAAGTGTTGTCCCCTTCACCTCGGTTTTCACAACTGCTGCATCCACTGTGGACTATTCTGATGGGTGTTGGACAAACCTTTCTGGTTTGCATGTGTCCCTTCCTAGGTGGTACTACTACCTCTCACTTAGAGGCTCACTTTACTCCCCCCCCTTTGTAGTAAGATAACCTTAACACAGTTACATTACGCACTCACCAGGCACACGCACCTTGCTATTTGGAGATACTAGCATAACACTCTCATGTGTTGACAGCTAGAGCCAAGGAAAATCTCTAAATAAATAGAAACAGAGCCATCATATCGGATGGGACTCCTACACAAAACGATGTGAGGTATAGTTGGGACTTCGTATCAAGGAGATCCACTTTGTTAGCGTGTCAAGCACCGACAACACCTCTATATTAAGGTTGTAAACAATGAACCTTTAATTATTCTTCTGTATGTATATGATATTCTCTTGACATGTGTAGAAGGTCAAATTGAAGAATGTAAGAAGTAATTGGCAGCAAAATTTGACATGAAGGATCTTGAGCTAATGCATTACTATCTAGGACTCGAAGTCTGATAGGAACCTAATGAAGTCTATTTAGGTCAAGGAAAGTATGTGATTGAGATACTAAAGAAGTTCTACATGATGAAATGTAAATCTATGACCACTCCAATGATCACAAATTTGAAAAGATTAAGAAGTTCTGAATCAAGCCCTGTGGATTCCTCCAAATATAGACAATTTATTGGCTCATTAATGTACTTGGTGAATACTCGACCAGGCATATGTTTTGTAGTAAATGTACTTAGTCAATTCCAAGTGGAGCTGAAGCATGTTCATTGGATAATAGCAAAACATATTCTGAGGTATCTACGAGCAACCATCAACTACTGACTAAAATATGATAGAAGGAATGATGTTTAATTAACGGGTTATATAGATTCCAACTGGGAAAGTAGTGAATAGGATGGAAGAAGCACTACATGAGGATGTTTGAGTTTGGGATCACCTATGGTCTCATGGATGAGCATAACAAAAACACTATTGCTTTGAGTAGTGCTGAAGCTGAATATGTTGCAGCATGTGAAGTTAGACGAGAAGTAGTTTGGTTAAGGAAGCTGCTATCTAACTTATTTGAAGGACTGATGATCCCTACAGTGATACGTTGTGAAAAAACCAGTTGTATTCATTTGTATGAGGACCCAGTATTTCATGGGAAGAAAAAGCATATCAATAAGAAGTATCACTATATCCAAGAGCTGGTACAAAATGGTGTGGTACAACTACAATATATTTCCACTGATGAACAGGTAGCTAACATATTGACAAAATCACTTCCAAACAAGAAGCTTGTATACTTAAGGGACAAGCTTGGTGTGGTGAATTTGTCCTCCCATTTGAGATGGAGAGATAAACAAGATATTATTTTCTTCACTTGGGAATAAAGAATGGAGGATTGGGTAACCATTTGGCATTCGACATTATTTGAGAATGTGGTAGGGAATTCAAGATAAGAGTATTCGTGGATCAATAATCATTGAGGATTAACTACCCCATATAAGAATATTCTAATGGGAGGTCATAATCTATGAACACCCAGGTGGGGTATGTACCTTGCCTAAACATCATTGGTCTCACCACCATTGTGCTATGATCTTGTGGAGATATAGAGCTATTAGTTAAGGCCTTGCTATATTAAAAATGCTCGCTATTATGATGCTAGAAAGATTGGCTACCAATCTGACTCTTCTTATGAGATCTCTTCAAATTGAGGATGACCATGTACCTTTAATGAATACCTCCCTAGTTAAGAGGTAGTGTTGAAAAATACGTAAGTAGGTTCGGTGTTCATTAGTATGAAATATATTCTTGTAGATGTAAAATGAAAAAAAATTATTATTATTATTGAAGCATGGATTTCATGATCAAGTTCTTTTATTTTATAGGTCAAGGACCCATTAAGTGATTCTAGGGTTTGTCCTAGGTATAAGATTCATTATCATATATGGAAGACCTATGGGCACATTGTAAATTGTAAAAGAAAATTTATTTTGTCTTAAAAGTGTCAAAATACCTCCAAGATCAAGTCAGTGTAATGTGCTGTCAAGTTGGCCTACATGAAGAGACACACCCACCCTTGAATATATAAGAAGAACTCGTATTCCATTTGGATCATTCATTCACTCATCTCTCATGCAAAGAAGTCAGAAGAACTAAGTCGAAGAAGGAAGTGCAAAGAAGAGAAGGATGAAGAAAGTTGAAGTGTTTGGGTCTCTCTATGTTCTTCTGGAAGTACGAAGTTAGTGTTTCTGCATTGGGCTAGTCTGAGGTTCAATTTTTGAAGTAAAAAAGAAGGAAGGAAAGTGAAGGCATTCTAGGAAATCTTATTATCCCTAAGCCTCAAGTCAAGGAAAGCAAAGTCAAGGGGAAGGCAATTAGAGGGAGATTGAAGTCTCCTAGAGGAGAAACAACAATTGCAATGGTTACCGGAAAGCAGAATTTTGGATCTACTGGGAGGTCAAAGATATTTTAGCAAGAGGCTGAGGAAGAATTGATATTGGAGGGTATTTTTCTGAGTCTAGGTCATGGTATTGTCAATTGAAATATCTAAAAGATAAGAAGAGATTTTATGGGTTTTCCCCTCAAGAGGAGGGGTTTTGGCCCTGGATTGCAACCTATATACTGTGTCATTGTTCTTACTGTTTTTGTATCTATTTGATGTATTTCACATTGGAATAATAAAGATCAAAGCTAATAAGTAGAAATGTAACACAAATAATAATCAAGTAAAGAGAATTAAAATGTACATTTTCATATTGAATTCTCAACAATAACGACACCTCTAACATCATTACTGAAGAAAGATGCTTCTTGGACTCCTGAAGCAATGAAGGTCTTTGAACATCTTAAATAGGCATTGTGCCAAGCACCGGTCTTAGCTATGCTAGACTTCAATTTTTATTATTATTATGGAATGAGATGCTTCAGGAAATGGAATTGGTGCTATCTTAATGCAAGAAGGAATACCCATTTCTTTTAAAAGTCATCCAATCAACGAAAAGTATTTAGAAAAACTATTTATGAGAAGGAAATGTTGGCAATACTACATGCACTAAAGCAATGACAACCTTACCTAATGGTAAGACACTTCAAGGTCAAAACAAATCTGATAGTCTTAAATACTTTTTGGAACAAATATTATCTTTAGAAGAGGAGCAAAATTGGGTGACAAAGATGTTGGGTTATGACTTTGAAATCATCTACAAAAAAGGAAAGAAAAATATTGTTGTAAATGCACTGTCAAGAAAGAATGAGGAGGTGGACTTGAGTGGATAACCAAAGAAAGGGATGGATGGAAGAAATATGAAGAGGTGTGTTCACTCATTCAAAAGTTGCAGCAAGATCCCAGTACATATGATACATTTAGCTAGAAAAATGATTTATTATGGTACAAATATTTCTTATATCTTTGTAAGAATTTCCAACTCAAACAAAAGATTCTTTTTGAATTGCACACCTCTCCCTTAGGAGGGCACTCAATATTTTTAAAAACCTACCATAGGGTCAAGAAGGAATTTTTTTGGGATGACCTTAAATTTTATATTCATAAGTTTGTGGCAGAAGGTTTGGTTTTCCAACAAAATAAAGTTGATACAATGAAGACCTGGTTCTGTTACACCTTTATCCATTCCAAGCTAGCATTGGGAGGAGGTCTTGTCACAGGTTTACCCAATTCTAATGGAAATAATGTCATCATGGTGGTAGTTGATAGACCTACCAAGTATGTACACTTTTGTGCATTATCTCATCTGTTTAAAGCCAATACAGTTGCTACTGCATTTATGGAAACAATTCAAAAGCTTCATTAAAATCCAGAGATTATAGTAAGTGGCAGAGATCCCATTTTCACTGGAAAGTTTTAGATGAAATTATTTTATTTTCTTCATACTTAATTAGCTCATACCTCATATTATCATCCTCAATCTAATGGGAAAACCGAGATAGTGAACAAATGTTTGGAAATATATCTTCTTTTCTTTATATCTGATAAATAAACACAATGGGTCAAGTGGTTACCTCTATCTAAATGGTGGTATAACACTTCCTTCCATACTGCAACAAAAATGAGCTCATATATGGAACTTTATGGATATCATCCACCATCCATCACATCATGATTAAGAGAAAATTCTAAGGTTCAAGCAGTGGAATATCACATAGAGCATCAAAAACAAGTTATCCAACTCTTAAAGAATAACCTCACTTTGGTGCATAATCGAATGAAACCACAGGAAGATCAACATCGTAGTCAAAGAAGTTTTGATGTAGGTGACTAGGTATTTTTATGGCTACAACCATAAACAAATGTATCTCAAGCAAGCTAAGAAGGATAATAAATTATCACCCAATTACTACAGTCCTTATAAGGTGTTGCAAAAGATTGATACTATGGCATATAGATTGGAGTTGTCTGCATCTTCCCAAGTACACCCAGTTTTCCATGTTTCATGCTTAAAGAAGGTTATCAGTGACAAGCTTTCAGGTCAAAAAATGTTTCTAGAACTTGATGAAGAAGGAAAAATCATATTCAAGCCTGAAGAAGTCATGGAAAAAAGAACCCGACAACTACAAAATCTATCAATTTCAGAGTATCTCATTAAGTGGAAGAACTTACCTGCTAAATATTCCACATGGGAGGATGAGAATTTTATACAAAATCATCAAGAACAACTCAAGCGTTAGGGGCAAAATATTTTTGAAGGAGAGGGGAATGTGAGGTCCGTATAATAATGTACCCCCCTTATTGTTATTGTTGTGCCCATGTAGCCCCCATATTGTTATTGCGGTACACCACAGATGCCCATTATTGTTATTATTGTGCCCTTACATTATTATTGTTATGTAGGCTCTAATTATATTGTGACCCCTTATACTCCTATATATACAAAGGAGGTATTTCCATTCGTATCATCCAAGAATTGTTCATTTATGTAATGTAAAGGAGGTTTCCCCCTCGATGAAGGTAATTTTTAAGTCGTTGATCTATATTTTTGTGAGTTAGTTTCATAACATAATATAAATAGTTGTCTTCACATGTACAACATTTATCTTTTGGGAGATAGAATACGACTTAATGTTGGGTGTTGCTCCTAAATCCATTAGGAAATTACGGATGTTATGATTAAATATATCGAATGTTAGAAGGAATGTTGGAGTCTAGGATCTTGAATGAGTGCCCAATGCTAGCAACATTCACAATATATTTATCCATGTTTGCACTATATTGAGCTAAAGTACTAGATTTTACTAAAAATTCTAAGGTTATTTCGGTTTTAGTTAGGATGAAGGAAATTTAAAAGTATTCATTATAAGGTATCATTGCTGTGGAATATGGAAAAGATGATGCAGGGACATATTGGCTCTAATTTTATTCATGTATTTAATCATATTATATTCTAGTGAGTGGTTATCATTGGAAGTTGAATACTAATTTCTTAGAGCAGAAGTAGATCTCTTATGGTTTTGGAATGAGGCCATAGGTTGTTTAAAATTTAGTGGAGGAGTGGAATCTACCTTTGAATAATGATTGGAAATCATGATGGTAGTTTGAGGTGTAAAGACCCATCTAAGCAAATATTTTCTTTTTATAGGTGTCTGATTATCAGATGATCACCCTTTTCTATGGAGATTGTATTCTCTTGGATTTGATTTTGTAACCTATGATTCCCCTATTGAAATTTCTCCAATAGTACGAGTTTCAGGGTCAACCACCCAATCCCACAAGAACATAGTCAAGCCTTCGATTGTCTCCTCTTTTGCTATACTTGGTTTGGATTCATCTTCCTGGATGGTTTCATATGATAGTGGTTTCTTTTCCAAGAGATGATTTATCACTGGCATCATGGATTTAACCTATTTCATGCATGTCTTCTCATAATGATTCACCTGATGATAAGAGAAATTTTTTTCCATACCAGTCATCCAAGTTTAGATTAGCACTAGATCTCTCAAGTGGTTTGGGTTGGTTGTTCAATTTCTTATGAAATGGTCTGAATGGTGTATTCCTTAGAAATCTTTCTCCTGTGTTAATTTTCAGATTGACCACTTCATAAAAAAACTTCATTACCAACTTTGGAACATTCTCCAGGCATGCAACTTCCTTATCAAGTGGCTTACTCAATACCAGAGGATTCCTTTCCATGGACATAGGAACTTCCCTGGTTTTGTTACTTACCAGGGAAAACATTTCTTTCTCAATCATCAAGGCTTTATTATAATTCTTAGCTCATGTGTGCTTTCTTTCTCTCTTCATGAACATAGGTATGGAGGAAGTGAGAGTTGAAGTGTAGTTTTCGACGACCAATGGATCAATAAGCTATGAATAAGTATGGATTTTGTTCATGAGAGTGGTGAACCACTAATTGAAGTCCTTGAATTTTTCCTTCTTCTCCATCCTTATGGTGATCAATTCCTTTAAGATTGTGGTTGGGAATTTGTCTTCTCCAAACTGTTTAGGAAAACCCTTTCAAGGGTTCCCAAGTAGTTGTCGAGGCGACTAGAAAATTATAATATGATCTATTTACTTTGTTTTAAAATGTATATATAAATAATTTGAAAAATATAGCTTCATGCTCGACCTCCAACATACATAAGGCCAAATAAAAATTGTTTACATGGCCTTCTGGTGTGATATCTTTATTGGGATCAAACTTTAGTATCAACCCTTTTGGATGCCTGGGGAGAGGATGATGCAAGGGATGAAAACTAATGCCCCTTGAGATATACATATTAGTGAAGTTTTCCCACCATTACATATATGTGACCAAAAATTTCTTCTTTTGAATTTGAATAGGTATCAATGCAGTCATTATCAAAAAAATAGGGAGGAGAACTAGATGGAGTAAGGAAAATCTGATCAAAATGCCTAAGGATATCGTTCAAGTATAACTCAACAAGGTCTTAATGGAATTAACCATAACACCCTCATTGGGGATAGATTTTAGGGTATCTCTTCATCTTGGAAGGAGTGCTACCATGAGAAGTTTTCCAATCTACTTCACATAATCATGGGTAATATGCCTAAAGGAAATCATTTCCTTTTGTGGAACATAATAAAATTCTCTTCAGGGAGAGACCCAAAATTTTGGTTTGAAGGGAAAGACTTCGTAGCTCATTTCCCTTTCAGTATTCTTTGGAAAGTTGAGGGTGCTATGAGGTTATTGTAAAGGTATTTCTTTACCAAGAATTCTAGTACGATATGACCACATGGTATTACTAGCCATGCAATTTATGCAACCGTTCTTCTAGTGCAAACAAATATTGACTGGGAAAAATGTCCCAAAAATAGTTAGGGGTTCTCTCATATATGTTGTCCAAATTAGACCTCTCACCATTTGGTATGAGAGACCAATTCAAATTTGGCATGTCTACCATTTGTTGGTGTAATTTTTTATCATGTAGACCCAAGGTTTAGCCACTGGTTGTCAACAAAATTTTCCTTCATAATCTAGCACAATGCCAACATTTTCATTCCTATTTGAAGGAAAAAAATCTCACCCAAGGTGTGCCAATACTTCTTAAATTTTAGAAGGGAGTTTAGGCAATGTCGGGATTCAGATCATTGAATACATTATTCATTAGTCATTTAGATATATAGGAAGCCCACATAACCTTGCACATAATATACAAATAGATTGTAGACTTCTTAATAAAGCATTATGAAAATTTTATTTGGGAATACATAACACAACACCATTCAATCATAGAACATACAAGTATAACCCTACAACGCTCTCATTATATTATATCAAGAAACAAACCATTAGAATTTGAATTTCCGAAGACTATGCAAGATCTATTCAACATCATGCCAAAATGAAACATAAGAAGACTGGTTTACATTTAGAATACATTCAGAGGGAATTTAGGTCTCATTGCAACAACATGGTAGCATATTGCTCTCTATTCTTTGTATTCGACTTGATCCATGCAGATTTTATAGATTTTTTCTATGTCTTGATCGATGATTGCTTGATCTAGTTCAACTTGATCCATTTGATGAAATCTAGGTGTTTTGGTCCATTTCCACTTGATTATTTAAAAAATGACACCTATATCCTTCTTTCGCGGCTTTGGCAAGTCTCGAGATAACCACTTTCTTTGTCCACTTGTCGTTTTCTCCTTTCTATTCTTGCCTTCTGACTTTTTCTCCTAACTACTTTTCCTGCTTTCACTAATCATCTCCGCGATTCTTTTCCAACAAAAATTGATCAAAACTATCCAAAATTAAGGATCCAACATGCCCCAACCATAATATATTGACTTTCCCTCCAGTCAATCCTTTATCGACATCTCTCAACTTTCCTGTAATTGCTTGACAATTGTTGGTGCTCTTTCTCCCTATTCTACTGCTTCATTAGGGGAATTTTGAGGTCTAAAATGGGCCATCTAAGGAAATTATAAAATAATAGTGGAAATAATAAAATAAGATTCGATTACATAATCACATTTTGGAGGGAAAAAAGAAAAAACTATTTTTTCAACTCGTATCTTCAACTTATCTCTCTATGGGTTTACTTAAATTTCAAGTGGAAACACTCGTTGGATGAAAATTTTGATTCTACATGCAAGGAGTACCCATGTTGCATACTTTTGATGGACCCTACTACATGAAAAATGAGAAATACATGAAAAACGTGATTGCAATCACATTTTTTCACGTATTTCTCATTTTTTGTATAGGAGGGTCCATCAAAAGTATGCAACATGGGTACTCCTTGAATGAAGAATTAAATTTTTCATCCAACGAGTACTCCTCGAAATTTGAGTAAAATCGTAGGGAGATAAGTTGAAAATACGAGTTGAAAAAGTAGTTTTATTATTTTATTATTTTTATTTTTTTACTCCAAAAATGGTGAATCATCCCCCATGGTTAACATAATCATCTTGAATTCTACTGGTTCTTATAAAGTTTATTTTGGTTCTACATTTTTCTTAGGAGGCCCATTTTAAACCTCAAAATTCCCCTAATTATCCTTCAAATGAAAGACCCAACACAATGCCTGGTTTTAGGTGAATGCTATGAGACACATGTGGTCATCACAACAGTGGGGTGCACCTACTTAGCTAGAAACTATCCTAAGTGCATATATGAAACTACTCTAATCTATCTAAGGGGAGGTAGATGAGGAAATTAGAAGTGATGAGTAGGAAATACATAGCTACAAAACAAAGGGGAAAGTTAACTATATTCTTGGATGACAATGTACACTTAGATTATTGAAATTAGAACATAAAATAGTCAGAAGTTGAACTAATAAGTACCCAATGAAGAAAAAAATTGAGTTGAAACCATATGTAAGAAATTACAATTCATTTTTTAGATTAGTAAAAAATAGCAATAATGAATCTCTCACAGATACATACATAAATGAATCATCTGAGAATAGTCAAAAACAAAAAAAACGTGTATGTGGAGTGAAATTCAATGGTGGGCTTGATGGATTCTCTATATTAAATGGCTAAAGAATATAAAGACACCAAATTCCAATCTTTGATTTACAATATTTTCAAAAATACTACTACATTCGAGCAGAAATTCTGACGGCGAAATCTGACGGAATGGCTAAAATCGGGAAAAATGTTGGAAGTTAAATGCTTTTTGTTTTTTTGTTTTTAAATCCCGACTACCATAGAATATCTGACGACATCTATGTACTCGTCTAATATTCAACCATTATCCTACCATGTTGATTATCTAATGGTTTCCTATAATCCCTCTTATCGTCGAATATCCAACCTGTGTTCTTTTACCGTCGGATATTCGACGATGTATCCAATATGAAAATGTGTTGTCCAATTTCCTACAAATGGTAAATAACCGTTGCATAATGTTGAATTCCACCATTAATGGCTTTTTGCACTGACAACGTCTAATATGGGACCAATTTGACTAATTTTTTTTTCAACATGATCGTCTACTCTTGTATTATAAAAAATTGCTGTGAGCAGGAGTTGTTACATAAGATGAAAAGAGAGAGAGAGGGGAAGTCCAAAATAGGCTCGCTGTCCTTGACTTCTGAGAGTTGAGCTTAATGAAAATACATTGAAATAGGTAACGGCTGTATTGCCTAACAAAGAGGCCAGCCAGAAGACAAAATTTGCTTGACATTAAGGCTGTTTACCAGAACTGGTTTACCGAGTCTTCCACCTGAGGCTCCTTTTTGCTGACCTTGGTAGATGCTTCTGCCTGCATGCTTTGCGCAATGGACTTTATGTAGGTAATGGCCTCCTCCAGGTGTTGGCATCTTTCCTTCAGTTTCTCTATTTCCGCCTTCTGTTTCTCGAGTTTCTTCCTCTTGGACCTGCTGTCTGCATGAAAGTCATCTTCGAGCTCCTTGTGGTGTTTAACGAACCGGGCAATCATAAAACAGTGTTCTTTGCAGAGGGTGCATGTGTCATTTCCCAAAACGCGATCCAGCGGGTTCTCCTTCTTTTCTTGGTCCTTCTGGGCTTCTTTCTGCTTCCTGTTATCAGATGGTTCTGCCATTTCTATACAAGATGGAGTTAGATAACCGAGATGAGATGAATGATGCGGTTTATACCTGATAGCTAAAGGAGAAGCTATCTCTGCGCAGGTGCTTTGATGTCGGCCTCGCTTGATGATGAAAGACTGGTCCCGTAGTTGAAGCAGCAATCGCTTGGTGAGGCCAGCGCTCAGGTGGCTTCTGCTACTGTGGGTGATTCTTTTCCTATCAATACCCACTTTGAACCACGACTGAAACCGATTGCACAGGGAAATGCTGGGAAGATCTGAAGAGGGGAGATGGATATAAAGGGGAGAGGGGGGCCTGTCATGATGAGTGATCCGGATATTTTTATTGGGGGGGTCTGAGTGCGTATCCTGAACCATATTCTTGTTGCAGTCGATGAGGGGAAGGAGGGGACGTTTACCAGAATTTGGATGGAGAGTGGCACGCGTGGAAAAGAGGTGCTTTGCGCTGATGACTGAGGTGTAGGATGAGGAAAGCATGGAGGAGAGTGCGTGGTTGAGATCGAGGAAAGATTGATTTCCAGATTGTCTGAGGAGAGGACGGGTTCTGATGGCACTGGACCGATTGTCTGAATGACGGCTGAATCTGGTAAGGGATTGCCTTGTCATATATCTTGTCATTCTCTCGCACTTGTCCTTGCTGTCTGCTGACAACCTTTGTTGCTAGGTGATCTGCATCTGCGTTGTTTTCCCTTAGGATGTGAAGGAAGGTTGGGTCTCCCAGTTGTCTAAGGTTGTCATGAATCCTAATCTTAATGTTGTTGAGGCCTTCCTTTTTGAAGTCTCTGCCTGAGACCATAGTGGCAATAATAATAGCCGAGTCCCCCAATATTAAAGCGTTCCTGATTCCCAATCTGAACAAAAGAGAGGTTCCTAGGTAGAGGCTGTAAGCTTCGGCTGCATTGTTGGAAGCGTTCCCCAGGCCCCATTCATAACTGAGGATGCTTTTCCCGTCTTGATCTTTGATGATGCCCCCTGCACCGGCTTTTTCGGGGTTGTTCTTCGAAGCACCATCGAAGAGGAGAACAGGGCGCTTCTGATTTGAAATCCACTGTTGTACCTCTTCCTTGGAACCTCTGAGTTTCCAGTTTGGCCTTGCTTTGTTAATTGATGCCTGAGAAAGCTGGTTTTGATTGTGATTGAGACTGAATTTGCTATACCAGTCTCTCTCGACTTGGAGCCATTTCGTTTGGTCTGGAAAGG
The DNA here is from genome assembly GCA_031772625.1 of Pinus tabuliformis. Lineage (NCBI taxonomy): Eukaryota > Viridiplantae > Streptophyta > Pinopsida > Pinales > Pinaceae > Pinus > Pinus tabuliformis. The sequence continues at coordinate 1,135,012,166 of CM062819.1, read as the reverse complement.
CTATGTAATTGGCACTGATGGATTCAGAGATGCTGGCTATTGTCTTTGCCAGTATACTGGCCGTGTTTGGCTCTTTGTTGTTAAAGACAAAGTTGTTTCTTGCTAGCCAGAGATGCCAGCAAAGGGAGGCAGGGATACATTTCCATACTCGGATGAGGTTGTGCTTACCTTTCCTGGTGTAGGGGTAGCTCTTCATCCAGTTTTTCTGAAGATTGGGTATCTGATCAAAGCTTTCTCGGGATTCCATGGGACTTATCAACTGTTTCCAGCAATGATGTGCTAAGGGGCAGATTAGGAAGATATGTTGTATGAACTCCTCCTCTGCTCGACAGAAGCAACAAATTGAAGGACCCTGTATTCCTTTTTTCCTCAAGTTCTCAGCTGTAAGGATTTTTCCCTTGAGGAGTGTCCAGTTGAAATATTTCACTTTGGGAATGCACTCAGACTTCCAAGCCACTGCGTGCAGATTCCACTTTGCTGTAGGAGATAAGTTTTGGAGAGTTTTATAACCTTCTTTCACTGTGAAATTCCCCCCACAGGGGTCCCAGATATATCTATCTTCAGTCCTCATATTTGTTGGAGCAGAGCCAGAAAGGGAAAGCTTGAGGCTGATCCATTGATCCTTAAGGAGGGGGGGAGTTTGGATATCCTTCCAATCTAGCCATCTGTTGTGGTTCCATAAGGATATGTCGAATAGAGATGTTATCTTTCGTGCTTCCATCCAATCCTACAGGGGTCGAAGGCCTTGTAGAAGGTTTCTTGGTTTTGAGCCCATGATGCTGTCCAACCAAATCTTGGTGTCCTTTCCATTTCCTGGGAGTTTGGATACATTTTCTTTAAAGTGAGGCAGTACTTTTTTGATCAGTCTCCACATTGGTGTGCAAGGTCTATCTACAATTGCCTTAGTGAGGATGTTAGAATTCAGACCTCTGAGATATTTTCGTTTTATAGCCTCGACGTACCATGATCCTTTGTTTGAGAGAATTTTCCAAATCAGTTTGAGCCCCAGGGCTTGATTTGAGAGATTTGGGAGTTTAATGGAGAGACCCCCTTTTTCATAGGGGAGGGTTACCTGATCCCACTTTACAAGACTGAATTTCTTGGTCTTCTGCTTTCCACCCTGCCAGAGGAAACTTCTTATGATGAGTTCCATATGTTTATGAACGCTGGCCGGAGCCATGATGACTACGTACTGGTAGATTGGGAGAGCCGAGAGGACAACCTTTATGAGAATTGTTCTACCAGCTAAGTTGAGCCAAGAAGCTCCCCAGCCCTGAAGGAGGCCTCTCATCTTTTCTATATGTTTTGTCCAAACTTCAGACTTGACGGATTCCTTAGCCAAAGGCAGTCCTAAATAAGGGAAAGAGCTCCAATTTCTTTGTGCCGGAATGTCCAAAATCAGGGATATTCTTTGTTGGATTTGGGGAGGGACATTCCAAGTATATATTCTGCATTTCCTATTGTTCAGTTTACCCCCAGAAGCTGAGAGGAAAGCATCCAAAACTCTTTTGAATCTCCTTGCCATTAAGCTGGAGGCTCCACCAATTAGAAGAGTGTCATCCGCGAACAACGAATGATTTATCTCTTTTATCCCTCTTTCTATACAGATTCCCGGTATATCTTTGTTATTGCGGAGGTGGTCAAGATGGGTGCTCAGAGTCTCAGCCATGATAATGTAGAGGAATGGAGAAAGGGGGCAGCCTTGTCTCAGCCCTCTAGAACTTCTGAAATATTTGCTGGGTCGGCCATTAATCAAGGGTGCAGTCCAGGGGTTGGAGATGCACCCATTGATTATGCTAATGAAGTTGCTTGAGATCCCAAATTTCTTTAGAGCTGCTGTTAAGAAGGAGTGGTCCACACGGTCGAAGGCATTGGCCATATCCAGTTTGATTATCATTCCTCGTTCCCCTCTGTTGTTACTGCTGTGGATAGCTTCTTGTATGAGGATGACATTCTCTGTTATTTGCCTGCTTGGAACGAAACCCCCTTGATTTTCAGATATTAAAACGTGGAGGACTTTTTTAAGTCTATTTGCAAGGATTTTTGTTATAATCTTATAAGAGACATTGCATAAAGAAATGGGACGAAACCTGTTAAACGAGAGGGGGTTAGCTTCCTTGGGGATCAGGGCAATATGTGAAGATTTGGTGTTCTCTCCCAGCTTGTGATTTCTGAAGACATTCCTTATCATCCGGATAAAATCTTTTTTAATTGTGTCCCAGTGCTGTCTATAGAAGGCCACCGTGAATCCATCCAGCTCCGGAGCCTTATCTTGCTGCATACTGAATGTTGCAACGCGAATTTCCTCTTCAGTGATGTCTTGGTCCAGCTCTTGGTTATGTTCCTATGTTAATTTGCACTCTATTTTGCTGAGAAAGTCTGCGCTATCCGTTTGCTGTGGTGCTGCTGTGAGAAGGGCCTTAAAGTGTTTGTAGGCAGCATTTTGATTTCTTCTTGGTCCTTCAACTCTTTCCCATCGACCTCAATTTTGTCGATTTGATTGCCAGCCCTCCTAAGTTTAATGTTATTGTGAAAGAATGAGGTGTTCTTGTCGCCGGCTTTCAGCCATAGGCAACGAGATTTTAATCTTTGTTCCTCCTCCTATAATCGATTTTGTCGATAAAGTTCTTTGTAGAGATTTTTTTCCAGCTCTAAATCTTCTTCTGAGTAATGGGTGGACTCTTTGTCATTGTGCCACCGTTCCATCTTTGCGATCAGGTCTGTTTTTTTTTCCTTTCAGCGATCGCCGCTTCCTTTGCCCATTGCTTAATGACAACCCTGAGGTGTTTTAATTTTGTTTCCCAGACAAAATGAGGCGATCCGATGACTTCCTTTTCCCATTGATTTTGTATGAGGGCATGAAAATCTTCTTGGAGGTCCCAGATTTTATTGTATTTGAAGGGGAGTGGCCCCAGATTGCGATCTTTGACCAAGTTGAGGATCACTGGCTTATGGTCCGATGCTGAGGCGTGGATTAAGTAACTCTTAATGGACTGATAGTTTTCTGCTATTCCTTCCTGAATTAGAAACCTATCCAGTCTCTCCTTAATATTATGAGAGCCTGATCTTTTATTGTTCCATGTATATTTGCCGTTTGACAAGGGAGTATCTAGCAGATTGTATGACTGAATGATGGATTCTAGCTTGTCCCGAGAAGTGTCTGCATGAAAATTTCCCCCAAATTTTTCTTGCACATTTCTTATGACATTCATGTCGCCCCCGATGATTATTCTGCTGTTTTGGATAGAAAGGAGATCTGCATCTATGGTGTTCCAGCAACTGATTTTGTCCCTGTATTGATTTGGGGCATATATGTTGTAGATGTGGAAGACTTCCTGAGTGCCTTTGTTTTTCATATCTGTTCTGATCCACCAAGGGCAGAGGTATGAGTGAATAATTTCCCAATTATTCTTGTTCCAAATTGTTCCTATCCCTCCTGATGCGCCATCTGAGCTTATTGAAAGACCTGTGAAATTTTTGAAGTGCTGAATTTGCTGTTGAAAATCCTGTTCAGTGATTTTGGTCTCCTGGATAAGGAGAAGATCTGGGTGTTCCTGATTTAACAAATCCTTTATTGCTTTCCATTTTAAGGAAGAACCCATCCCCCTGCTATTCCAAGAGACCAGGATCATTATTTACCATTTGTTGGGTGGGATCCAGACTTCTCCTTAACCTTTTCTCCACTCCCTTTTAGCTTGCCTAAATATGAGTCCATAGGTTGTGTTCCCATTGCCATTTCCTTTGCTGCTGTTTCATCTCTGAGTTCCTTGTTTGTCTTTCGTCCCACTTTCCTTGGGGGGTCGATGGGCTGATTGGCTTCTTTTGCTTTGTTTCTGGTGAGAATTCTTTTGATGGTGGGTGGGGGGGAAGGGGGGGGGGGGGTACGAATGGGGAGAAGCTGCCCGGGGGGAGGACAGGGGGGAAGAAGGTTCTTCGGCTGACAGGGATTCGAAAGGATTGGAGGAAGAGGGGAAAGCTGAGATTGGTGGGGGGGGCGGGGGGGGGGGAAGACTGGATTCCGGGGGAGGTTTGGGAGCATTTCCCTGTGTGGAAGAAGGCTTTTTCCTTTTGACATGTTCCCATGAACCCTCTGCATTTTCCTCAGTGTTCTCTACTTCATTAACTTTTAGCTTAGTGCATCTATTTGCAAAATGACCATACTCGTGACATACCTTGCATTTGAAGGGGAGCTGCTCGTAGTCCAGCTGCTGAATGTGCATCCATTGGTACACCTTTATCTTTATGTCTTCTGGCAGTCCTTTTCCTAGGTCTACTTCCACGCAGATCCTTGCGCATGCATGCATGTTCTCCCTTGGTTCTGATCTGTCGATGTATTTTCCGACTGCATTTCCTATTGCTTTGACTGATTCATCCCCCCAGCAGTGTAGCGGCAGATGAGGGAGTCGGACCCAGACTGGGACTGCGTTTGGGATATCCATTTCCGGATCGAAGTCCGAAGTCCATCTATTCAGATACACACCTCTTGTATCCATGAAATAAGGTCCATTGCGGAAGATGAGGTTCTTGTCTTCCTTCGATTCGAAGAGGAATGTGTAGTATCCACGTTCGCAGAATCTGATGGCGATCTTTCCTTGGATCATTGAACTCCAGTTGCACTCGACCCATTTTTGGACTGATCTTGGGGAGGGCCAGAGCCCGGTGAACTGGCCTACAAGGCCCCTTTCAGCCAGTGCTATTGCGGATTTCCTTGGCAGAGCAGGAGGAAGATTGACCTCCGGGATTTCATCTAGTTTTTTTATAAACTTTGTTACTGAGGGACGAGGTCTTTCATCTGTAGGTTCAGAGAAAAGAGATGCAAAAATTTCTTCTTGGTTCTCAGAGACTGGGGGAGGAGAGGCGGACCCTGCCATTGCAGGCCCGCTAGGTCAAAAGGAAAAACAAAGCGGAGGGAAGGAGGGGCCCCGAAGGCAGGTGCCCGAGGAGGGAGCGAAGCACAGGAGGAGGCGAGGGGCGGAGCCCTGCCAGGCAGGGCCTGGAGGCCGAATGCAGGCTCGCGCGGGAGATTCAAATCGCCAGAGCCGCGGCGAGGGCAGCCGAATCCTCCTAAACAGTCGACCAATTTGACTAATTACAATAAATATAACATTAATATTATAATTAAATATAATATTATTAATATATAATTAATGTATATATTCATATTAATATCTATAATATACTAATATTAATATTAATATTATATTATATGATTATAATATAAATTTATTAAATATATTATTATAATTATAATAAATTTAAATATATATGTGTGTGTGTGCGTGTGCCCTAACATCATATAACTTTGACATAGTTGCTATATGTATTAGTTGTGATTGTTTTGAAAGGTTGTAGGCTTATTTTGAGGTTAATTTTTGAACAAAATCATCACTGAAAGTTTGGTGACAAAAAATGTCACATAACATTCCTCAAGGATACCAAGGATATGTGGGATCAACATCGGGGGCTTATGAGGATGGAAAATGTTATTTCCCTTATAGAAAATGCAATGGCTTGAGGCCACATAGAATTCTAATAACATCAACTAAAAATCACTGTAGAGAGTATGGACACATTGAAGGCAGACATGAATATCATCCATTTGTAAGTTATTTATTATATGCCTTTGTATTGTGGATTGTTTTTGTAAATGTTTATATGTATATTGTATGTCTTTGTATTGTAAATTGTATTATCTTTATATTGTAAATGTATTTTATAATATTATTTTGGGAGGTGTTTGAACTATGTTGTAATCTTGATATGGACTAGAAATATTATTTGATTATTTTCGTTAGGGTTTATTAAGGCGTGATGTCAAGTTAGGGGTTAATTAATTTATGGGCTTTGGGATAAGGGGTTATTGTTTAAGGGTTTATAAGGGTTAGGGGTTAAGGGATTAGTCCTTATGGTTTTAAGGGCTTAGGGGAATGGGGTTAAGGTGTTAGGGTGTTAATGTATATTGTTTAGGGGGTTAATTTGGACCTAGAGGATTTAGAGGTTAATCATGTATTTTTATGGAGCATTATTAATAATTTTTTAAAGTATATTATGAAAAATATGACATTAAGAAAGAATATGAAATTACAATGATGAATGAAAAATAAGATCAATATGTTTTTTATTATGGCCATGACTATATATATCAGAAAGTGTCTCACTTCTTACATGTCAAGAAAAGCAACATCATTCTTATATTTTTTGCAACATATTCTTAAATATCTTGATAAATTGCACAAGAATCATCATTGATTTGTTGTGATTGTTTCTTGGTCTTACCTAGGTTTTGATATTTGTCTTTATCTTTGTTGTCTTTGTTTTCCTTAATAATATAGTATATTTGTAAACTGTTGTTATATAGACATTTCAATATTTTCTATATATACTAATATTACTTTATTGATTGTAATTGTATAGTATCGACCCCATAGGGCATTGCTAGAAAAGGAAGAGGTGGTTGTAGTACAAGTGACTGTTCAAGAACAAGAAGCGATTAATATTGAGGATCAAGCTAATGATCCTATGGAAGAAGATAATGATGCTGATAACATAGTTGAAGAAGATGGGACAAATAGAATGATCTAGGAGAAATTTAATAACGTTGGAATGGATGATGATGACAACGAGTATGATGACCATGCTTTTAATTATAATGTACTTGATATGGAAAATAAACCTCTTTATGAAGGCTCCAAAACATCTCTTCCCTCTACTATATTGTTTCTGGTCAACTTAAATATGGTGAATGGTTTGTCAAACACATGTGTGACATAACGCCTAAGGTATGTAATATATTTTGTGAAATTTAGTACTATATACATGATAAAACAATTATTTTTTTCGTTGCTTTTAATGTTAGTATGCTCATCTATATCATTTCATTAATTTGTAATATTTGGATGCAATATGTATGATTAATATTTTTTAGTACACTAATCAATACTATTTGTTTATGTTGTAGATTACTGGGTGAATTTTTTTTACCACCGTCAAATGTTTTACCTTGTACTTATCGAGATTTACATGCTGTTATGAAAGGCATTGGAATGGAGTATCAAGCTATTCAAACATTCCCTAATGAAAATATTCTCTATTATAAATAACATGCATTGAAAGAAAAATTCCCAAAATGTGATGAGAGTAGATATCAAACCGATAAAGTAACAAAAATGGTGCCTCGCAAGGTTCTTTGTTATATTCTCGTAATTCCATGTCTGCGACAATTTTTTAGGTCCAAAAGCATAGCAAAACTTATGGATTACCATACAAGGAATATAAATGAAGATGGTGTTCTTCAAATACCTATAGATGGATATGCATTTAGGAATATAGAGGAAAAGTGGCAATTGTTTAATGTAAGTTTTAACACCATACATAAATTACCTACATACGAATTCTAAAACATAGAAAATAAACAATGCGAGAGCATAACACATAAAACACGTATACACAGAGATTTTCCCTTAGATCCCAAAACCAGGACTACCAGCTTGATTTTTCATTATATCCTTTCAATGTTACAATACATATTTATACATGCCGAAGCATCCAATACCATGGAACGAAAACCATCACGTCTAAAACCATGTGCGAAAACCATGCAGAAAACCATAGGTAGGTCTGCCCAACCTAATATAGGGAGAGGGGGCTACCCACCCCCCTCAAACCCCCTGTGAACCCCCCACTGCGCAATCGCTGCAACGAACCCCGTGGTTAACTACGCGGGCTAGTTGCGGAAAGAATATAACACAACCCAACATTATCCCACTTGTTGTTTTCTTTCGATAAGAGAGCTTAGTCATTTATCTAGCCCTGCAAAGCCCATTGTTTCTGTACACCAAGAGAACTTATCAGAGCTCACAAATTTTGTCAATGCATCTGCAGTATTCTTCAAAGTGTCCACCTTTATTAGCAACACCTTTTTGTCTTCTATCATATCCCTCACAAAGTGATAGTGAACATGGATGTGCTTTGTCTTTGAATGGTAAGCAAGGTTCTTTGCCAAGAAAGTTGTACTTTGGCTGCCACAGTCTATCCTTATAGCTCCATGTACTAACCCCATACTTGAACACAATCTCTGCAAGTAAACTGATTCCTTGCTTGCATGAGTGGCTGCCATGTATTCTGCCTCTGTAGTTCATAGTGCCACTACAGATTGTTTCTTACTCATCCAACTGACTGCACCTCCAAATAGGTTAAACACATACTGTTGTGGGGAAAAGTATCCGACTCGGAATGACCCTATCCCTACTCTAAGGGTGATAGTTCCTTAGCAACAACTGAAAGTAAAGCTTTGATATTTTTCCTTTATGAAAGTACAGAGAAGGAAGAAAAGATTGACCAACCGATGTCTTTCGCTTTTGTCGATCCTGTCTTCTATCTTTGCCTCTTGTTCCCAGCTCCTTGCTCCCTTTGCCGGCCCAGCTACACAAAGATCCTGCAAAAACAAGAGAGGGAAACTACAAGAAGCATGTACTCATAACTGATGCATGGATTAGGATGAATCAAATATACAGATAAAAACAATACATCATTGCAATACAAGTATATAGGAGAACATCAAAGCTTTATTGATAGAAGAAAAAGGTTCTGAGAAGGTTACAACCATAAATGGCTCCAATCCAGCAGCAAGAAATCTCCTCTTCCCCTCTATAAAAGCAATCACCCAATAGCTCTAACTGTAAACCAACAGCACTTCCTTACTTTGCACAAAATTCCAGCCTCCTTAGACCTCATAGAAGAGCTCTATATATAGGAGATTTGGAGAAAGGATGAGTCAGCTTGAGGCTGGCATAAAGCTGACTAGTGTCCTCTCCCACTTTAGTTAATCTTCAGTTCTTGAGTCCACTTGGAGAATCTTGCTTCCACTTGGAGATCAAGACCTTCTTACTCATCACAGGGCGAATCCCTTGAACCAAGTGTCAGTTTGGAAGCTTCCTGGGCAGTTGACACCTTGCAGAATGACTGTGCCACTTGGCCAATCTCGCCCAGCGCAGGTAGCCTTCATTAGCTTTGACTTTCAGCGCAAGTACAAGGAGGAGCAGTTGACATTCAGCGCAGATGCTCAGTGGAGCAGTTGACATGATCCAAAAATAGCCTGTTTTTGAGTGTTTTCAGGTGGAGAACTGATAGGAAGTGCTGTGGTTTGCTGACCTTGTTCCTCTAGGGGTAAGAACAACATGTTTAGGGACTGAGGATCCCTGTAATTATTGACATTTCATGCTCCATGCTGCGAGGCACAAAAATGTCTATAACAGTTGCCCCCTAAAGTATGAGGTCGTTTATCGGGTGAAATGCTTTATCCAGAGGGTCCGAAGTTCATTCAAGTGCTGAGAGGTGCCCTGTAATACAATACAATACAATACATTATTTTTCATTCTGTTTTCATGATCTAGCTGAGGCGGGCATTCCCATGCTCAGCTTTATAAATACATTTTGGTACATAGAACAGACGATCGTCTGATGGTAGACTGATAATTCTCTGCTGAAATTATCATCCTTTGAGTAGGATGATCATCTGCTGCAATGATGTACATGACAAATGCTTTTATATTTCCTGAATATGTATCGCAGCCCGGATGGATGAAACTAGATCCGGGGTCTTCAAACTCGTTCGATCTTCACTCTAAGTACAAGTCGATCCATGTGAGAATTTCGCTGAAGTCGAACATGGAAAGACATCGCTTGATTACCAGTCAATGATGAAAACCGTTAACAAGCGCGAGAGGAATCACCGATAATGATAATGACCCTCAAGGTACTGCAGTACAATTCACGTGGCGTGAATAAAGGACTTGGCGTCGAACGCCACGCAAAATCTTCTGGTCGAAGGTCATTGATGTATACCTGTCGCCGGAAGTGAGAAACTTGCCATTGAGGCATGCAAGCTTCAAAGTACTGATGGGGTTGTTCCTAGATCAACTTTCTTGGATAATGAGCTGAAGTCGACAAGAAGCGATCCGTCAAAGGAGGGCCTTAATGAATCCCACATCAATGACACGGAACGGAGCTAATGATTTTAGTGGAGGTGAAAACAAACTGTGACATATGATTCAGGGTGGCGATCATGAATGGATGAAGGATAATGTATGGCAGTGGATGGGACACGGTTGACACTTTCAGAATGACCTCTCTTGAACATATAACGACACTGATGCGATGGATCGGTAGCATTACCCCAAAATGTGGATGGTTTGGCGAAGACCATGGTGATGAGACCGGTGAATGAAACAACCCAACCCGATGTGGTACGGAAGAAAAGTGTCATGTTCAAGAGCGACTTGCTACCATTAAGCTTCGATGTTCTCCCAATTTTTCCCCAGTCATTTCTGACCAGTACCTCTTTATTTTTGTCAAGCTTGAGGAGGATAACATATGCTTGTTCTATAACCTGCCCTTCGGGCAAGCCTATCGCTATGATTTAACGAGCTTAGCGATAGGGAAACTCGTTCTCGTCTAAAGACAAGTTTGTCGCTATTTAATCATTTTAACGAGTCTAACGACAAGGAAAACTCGGTCCTTTTCATTTTTAGAGAGTCTGAAAAGGTACAGAAAGTTAACTCCATAATTCCTTTTTCGTCATCTAATCCCTTAAGTCCAAAAAAGTATAAAACAATACAGAAGGGATGGGTGTTCGGTACTTTTAACGAGCCGAACAAGACAAGCGCTCGATCTTTTTGTGTAATAATCCCTCAGATCCAAAAAGATTAAAGTCTAAAAGAGGGATAGCTCTTCCGGTCCCTTTAACGAGCTGGAAGGCCAGAACTCGGCAAACTTTTCATATTTTACGAGTCAGAAAAGAGCTCAAAGATGACTCGTCTTTTGAGGAACGAGTGATGAACAGGGATAGCAACTGATTCCAGGTACAAGTTGGAATTTTCCAATCACGGCAGTGTCACAAGGATGGCTAGGTGAAATCACTCTTCGCAGATGTTCCTCAAAATGGGTAAACACACAAATGGAAGTGAATGATCGGCCAAATGACGGTGGAGGTGACGGTGCACAAACACGACCAAGGCTTTTATGGCTGATGAATTTACGATCTCAAAAGGGTATTTACCGGTTCATTTTTTCTGAATGAGCTTGAACTCTAAAGGAAAGCCTGCTCATAAACTTATGTTTATTTTTTAACGAGCATGAACTATGCGCTAAAACTGCTCGGATCTTGCGTTTATTTTTTAACGAGCATGAACTATGTGCTAAAACTGCTCGATATACCAGTCATAGAATAAGAACACCTCCTGTGAGATAGCTATTTTTTAAGGAGCTTTATCTCACGAAGCTATGCTCCAATTTTGGCAAGTTTTTACCTTTGCCCCACAGACTTTCTTCATGCAAGGTCGGAAACGGCTAATCCTACGAGTTTAAAGGGTTAGACCTACAGGTTTAAAGGGAGGACCTAAAAATTTAAAAAATAAATAGTCGTCCCTCACTCACATTCCAAAAGTTTGCATGCCCCCAGGTATAAAGTATAATTTCGAGATACCGCCATCTCTTACTTATTATCCGAAGAGGGTTCTATTTGCTGCCGCAAATCATTCTCTTTCTTCGGCGATGTCTATCATTGGGTTACTCAAAGATGGTTACCCTCTGTCACAACAATAGAATCTCCTTCTTTGGAGGCTGCCCCTACTTATCCTTCAAAACATTTGTTTTAATGGGTGAGGCTTGCTTTTCCCCAAAGATGGTTACTGCTTGTCGCAATAAGGGAATTCCTACTTGGGCAGTGCCCACCTCTTTAGACAAAGGTGAATGACTCTTTTGCCAAACACATAACTTTAACAAAAGAATACTATTCCAGAACAACCCCTCTTCCATCCACGGACGGGGTACGGACTAGTCATATTCTTCTGCGGAAATTCTATCTTATACCCGGGGTTTCTTCTGTCCGAAGCAGACTAGGGTGCATGCCCCCTGGGTTCCAGTCTTTCTTTCCGAATCACTCGCACTCATCGGGAAGGAGGACTGGGGGTGGAGGCGAATCTTGAGTGAACAGACCATTTAGGAATGGTATTTGACTATTTGCGATGCGAGATCCCGGAAACGAAAGTTGGTCTACGAGCTTGACCACCCTTCCTTCGTGTGGAAAACACATTACTCTAAAGAGTGAGGAGACTATCGCTCCCATGCAATAAATATAGTCACGTCCAAGGAGTAGGTTATAATCCAAGGGTCCTTGGACGACCATCACGTTCAAATTAACGGTCTTCCCTTTCAATGTAACAGGCACATTGGGGAGGATTCCTAATGGTCGACTGGTTCCTTTATCAAAACCTGAGAGATTTCTTAACTCAGGTAAAAACGCCGGGGAACCCAGTGCTTTCCAAGCAACAGAGGAAAGGATACTCACAGACGCCCCTTCATCAATGATATTACCAGCCATGATCATTCTATAGATCTGGACAATGATTCTGAATGGTACACTGGCTGGTAACCGGGGTATGCCTAGTTGATTCCAATCAAAGGATACAACCAGGTTGCTTGGTGGTGGGAACGAATATACGGCCGGATATGACCCTGATGATGTTCCTTCCTGCGATAAAGGAATGGGCGCATTGCCCTGACGCTCATCAGAGTCGGTGCTGACGAAAAGAACCTGGATGGTGTCATCCTTATTCTCTTCAGTGGGGGTGTCGCATGAAGATGACTCTTCGGCGACGGTGTCATTTGAAGATGGGTCTTCAATGACAGAGTCATTGGACGATGAAACCTCTGAAGGAAGAACCGGGTCAACTGCCGTTTCGACCTTTAGACTTTCGTCTAGTCTGGATTCAGTAGGTTCATTCTCAATGACCGACACTTCAGCTGACCACTTGGGCGGGTCAGCTGGATTTTCAACTATCAAGGGATTAGGCGTGAGTTTTTGGTATCCAGGAGGAAGTCGTAACGGTGAAACCGGACGATCTTCCAAAACTCTCTTTGCCTCATCTAAGAATGGACATTTGTGGATGGCATGTTTGCCTTCACACAATACACAGGGTGATCTTGGTCTCCCTCTTCGTCCTTCACTCTCGCTAGTTGACGGACTGCAATCAACATGACTATCAGAGGTTGATGCTACCGGATTGTGCAATCTTGGGGACCAGTCCCTTAGTATCCGGGGAATACAAGGACAATCACGATGGAAGTGGGTCCCTTTGCAAATGACACATGGCGATTTAGGCCCGGTAGGTGTAGTGTGTGGGTTTTTGTCAGCTGTCTCCTGCTTGCCCCCAGTCGCCTTCGCCATAGGCTCCTTCTGCTTCTTTTCTTTCTTCTTCTTTTGCTTCTTCTCCTTGGGAGGCTGACTTTTGCCAACTCTACCTTGCGAAGATGAAGGATCAGAGGAAGTATTGTAAGAAGTGGAAGGCTGGTGGGTAGTTCTAGACTGTTCTGACTGTTGATTCGACTGGTCAGGATTAGTGGCGATCTGGACTACATTAGTTGAAAAGAGCCATACAGGGAGGCCGATTGTCAATCCTGGAAGTGACAATGTTGCCATATGAGGCGCACCAACATCTCCCCAAGAGGAGAAGGGATTTGGACTTCCGCCAAGGTTGCCTCCTTGGTTGGTGGGCTCCATACTTTTCAACTGAAAGATCAACGTGGGAATAACAGGTGATTTTGTTCCGCTTAAAATAAATTTTATTAACGACGCTTTCAGACACAAACTTGCTTTTTCATGTTTTAAGAGTCGAGAAAAAGCTAAAGATGACTCTAGTCGCCTTCGATGTTTTAACGAGCCCGAAGTGACAAATGCTCGGTTGGACTTTTTCAGTTATAGAGTTTGAAAAAGGCCAAAAGAAACTGCTCTGGAGATCTAGGCAGAGGGTGTGCCAAACCTTTCGCGAAACCACAGAATACGTTTTACGGTACGGGTGGTCGATCTTCGTGAATGCTGTGTTCACTGCATCGCGATCAGTAGGGCGGTCGACACGGATTCCTATGGATAAAGGATAATTGCCTATAGGGGTCTCCCAATATATACGCGACGGTACGTGGGAGCACAAGTCCGTATTAGTGCCACCGACTCTCAGGAGGAATCACCCACCTTCGTAGAGATCGACAGTCACTATGTTTAACGACGCCGGAACACGTCTCTACCTAGACCTCTAGATGTTTGCGTTATGTTACAAAGCGTTGTTATGTAAATTGGATTTATTTTAATGTTGATCTTGCTTAGCAGTTTGCCTTTAAGGATCACCACGAGATGTATATATACAACTTCCTAAATGCAATCTAAGATGAGAAGCAAAACTTTTCAATCTTTCAACTTTGAAAACCTTAATCTACTGAGGGAAAAGAAAGACATCAACTTTTCACACAGATCATAGAACACACACTAAATGCACTTTTCCCTAAATCAACATGCAAACTGTCAATAATGCACATGCACAATGCAGATATTTCTTTTCTTTATCCTTAATGTTGATGTAAGACAAAAAGGAAACTGTTGTATAACTTTGAATCTAATTTCAAGCGAAAGTAAACAAGCTTGTCCAAAATCAAAAGACACCTTAAGATCGACTTGTTTAGACACTGGAAATGTATAGATTCAAACCATAAAATGAAAAACAAACAAACTCAAACAGCCATGAACAGTAATAAAACTAGCTCTTAAGATCATAAAGACACTTTTACAGTTCAGGATCTAAGAGGCCACAGCTATACTAGTTTGCTTTTCACAATGGGAAACTGTAACTGAAACAAGAAATACTGAAAGAACAATCACAGTTTCATCACACAACTGAGGCGGAATAATGTCAAGGAAAGTTGGTTTACAGCAAGTACAAATGACAGGCAATCAGCAGCAAAATAACAGTGAAAACAGGGCTAAGACTTAGTAGGAAACCTCAGCAAGACACTGGCTAACTGGTCCAGCGCAGGCTCTGGTCTGTCAAACTGACTTTCAGCGCAGTTCCCGAAGGGAGTACCTGCGCTGAAATGCAGACTGCCTTTGGGCAGCCTGCACTGAGACACGAGAATTGCGTTTACAAGGATTTCCGGGTCATAAAAAGCTCAAAAATTCACTGTTTTTGCTGAAATAAAAAGCTATAGGTCAAGTACAAGCTAAGGGATGATCAAGAGGATGAAAAGCTATCACAAAGAGCACAAGAATCTTTTGTAGATCAGCTCTTCAAATCATGAATCTGCTCAGAAAATGAGCAAGAGTAGCAGCCCCTCTACTTCGCTTTTGATATAGTCAAAAGCTTTTCGATTTGGTACTCTTTTCTTCAGGAAATGAATAGAAAAGATACTACAAATACAATCAAACGGATACGATCCCCAGTGGAGTCGCCAGTTTGTTGTGGGGAAAAGTATCCGACTCGGAATGACCCTATCCCTACTCTAAGGGTGATAGTTCCTTAGCAACAACTGAAAGTAAAGCTTTGATATTTTTCCTTTATGAAAGTACAGAGAAGGAAGAAAAGATTGACCAACCGATGTCTTTCGCTTTTGTCGATCCTGTCTTCTATCTTTGCCTCTTGTTCCCAGCTCTTTGCTCCCTTTGCCGGCCCAGCTACACAAAGATCCTGCAAAAACAAGAGAGGGAAACTACAAGAAGCATGTACTCATAACTGATGCATGGATTAGGATGAATCAAATATACAGATAAAAACAATACATCATTGCAATACAAGTATATAGGAGAACATCAAAGCTTTATTGATAGAAGAAAAAGGTTCTGAGAAGGTTACAACCATAAATGGCTCCAATCCAGCAGCACCTCCCCAGCAGCAAGAAATCTCCTCTTCCCCTCTATAAAAGCAATCACCCAATAGCTCTAACTGTAAACCAACAGCACTTCCTTACTTTGCACAAAATTCCAGCCTCCTTAGACCTCATAGAAGAGCTCTATATATAGGAGATTTGGAGAAAGGATGAGTCAGCTTGAGGCTGGCATAAAGCTGACTAGTGTCCTCTCCCACTTTAGTTAATCTTCAGTTCTTGAGTCCACTTGGAGAATCTTGCTTCCACTTGGAGATCAAGACCTTCTTACTCATCACAGGGCGAATCCCTTGAACCAAGTGTCAGTTTGGAAGCTTCCTGGGCAGTTGACACCTTGCAGAATGACTGTGCCACTTGGCCAATCTCGCCCAGCGCAGGTAGCCTTCATTAGCTTTGACTTTCAGCGCAGGTACAAGGAGGAGCAGTTGACATTCAGCGCAGATGCTCAGTGGAGCAGTTGACATGATCCAAAAATAGCCTGTTTTTGAGTGTTTTCAGGTGGAGAACTGATAGGAAGTGCTGTGGTTTGCTGACCTTGTTCCTCTAGGGGTAAGAACAACATGTTTAGGGACTGAGGATCCCTGTAATTATTGACATTTCATGCTCCATGCTGCGAGGCACAAAAATGTCTATAACACATACCCACTTGTATATCTTCTCTGATCCAAATCTCTAGCCCAGTTTGCAACAACAAAGCCAGAATATCCAACACCCTGTCTAATCCTAGTCTTCCTTGGTAGCACAAACCATAATCACTAATGCCATGCAAATACCTGAAAACCCACTTCACTGCTGTCCAATGCTCCTTCCCTGGTTTTGACATAAACCTGATCAATACTCCCATTGCATGTGCAATGTATGGTCTAGTACAGACCATTGCATACATCAGACTACCAACTACACTTGCATATGGAACATGGGACATTTCCTCTTCCTCTTCTTGTGTCTTGGGACATTGTTCGGCAGATAAATTTACACCTACAGGAATAGGAACCTTCACTGATTTACTATCCCACATATTAAACATCTACAATATTGTCTCGACAAGCTTCCTCTAGTTTAACCAGAGCTTTCTCTTTGCCCGACCTCTTTTAATTTCCATGCCCAAAATATAGTTTTCAGCACCAAGATCTTTCATGTTGAATTTGGAGGACAATTGGGTCTTCAAATCCTGGATAATTTCTTTGTCATTTCCAACCAGCAACATATCATCCACATACAAGACCAAATAAATAATACAGTTACCAATTAATTTAAAATACACACAGTGATTTGATTTGCTTCTGATGAAGCCAAGTCCTCGTATAAATGTATTATATTTCTGATACCACATCCTTGGTGACTGTTTTAACCCATACAAAGACTTCTTTAACTTGCATACTAGTTCTTTCTTACCCTTCACCGCAAAGCCTTCAGGTTGATTCATGTAGATCTCCTCTTCCAGATCCCTGTGAAGAAATGTTGTCTTCACATCCATCTGTTCTACCTCAAAATCAAAAGTAGCAGCATCAGATAAAAGTAATCTAATAGAAGCTACCTTTGTAATAGGAGAAAAAATATCACCAAATTCAATTCCCGACACCTGGGAATAACCTTTTGCTATCAACCGAGCTTTGTATTTCTCCAACTTTCCTTCTGCATTTGTCTTCTTCTTGAACACCCATTTTCTGCTAATGGGTTTCCTTCCAGCCGACAACTCCACCAGATCCCATGCTTCATTTTTGTGCAAAGATGCCATTTCATCAACCATGGCCTCTTTTTAGAGTTTTCCATCCTCTGAATCTACTGCTTCCTTCATAGTTCTGGGATCATCATCAGTAATAGATAAAGCAAAATTTGAACAAAAAGTAGATGGACTATACCTTTCTAGATGCCTTCTTTCTCGAACTGATATTCTCACACCTAGAGTTTGTGGCTCTTCATCTTCTGATTCCTCCTCTATTGTAGATTCTGATTCTTCCTCCTTAAGCTCAAACTCTATCTTCTTAGGTTCCTTTGGTTAACTTCATGTTTAATAACATATTTCGCCTCTCTGAACACCACATCTCGGCTGTACGCAACATTCCTTATTACTGGGTTCCAAAGTTTATAACCCTTTAAACCATCCTTATACCCAATAGAGATGCACTTTTCAGATTTACTATCCAACTTGTTTCTTTTCTCCTTTGGAACATGTACATATGCATCCATCCCAATACCCTCATATGTAAAAGAGAGGGTTTCTTACCAGTCCATACCTCTTGTGGAGTCTTATCCTCTAATGCTGATGAAGGTGATCTGTTGACTAGGTAATATGCTGTCTCCACCGCCTCTGCCCAGAATTCCTGTCCTAACCCGACACCACTGAGCATGTTTCTTGCCCTTTCCATCAATGCCTTGTTCATTCTTTCTACAAATCCATTTTGCTAAGGTCTGTATGGAGTAGTCTTCTGCCATGCTATACCACACTTCTTACAAAAATTTTCAAATTCCTCACTGCAAAACTCTCCATCATTATCTATCCTCAACACCTTTATCTTCTTCTTTGTCTGGTTTTCCACCATAGCCTTAAATTATTTAAACCTATCAAAGACTTCAAATTTCTTCTTAAGGAAATATATCCATGTATTCCTTGAGAAGTCATCTATAAATGATACATAGTACACAGACTTATTGAGTGATGGAACCTTCATAGGTCCAAACACATCACTGTGCACAAGCTCTAATATATGTTTTGCCCTCTTACCACCCGAGGGGAAACTCACCCGATTCTGCTTCCCATATACATAATTTTCACAGAAATCAAAATCCAGAGAGCTATTACTCATACCTTCTACCATACCTTTACCATGAAGTATTTGAAGGCCCTTCTCTCCAATATGTCCAAGCCTTTGATGCCACAACATGATCTTCTCTCTAGAGACCACTATATTTTCTGCTCCACTTTCAGGAACCACAGAACTATTGCACCCATCAACAACAGTGCTACCTTGCAGCTTGTACAGAGTTCCAATACGACCTCCTCGCATCAATACCAGTGCTTCCTAAACTATCTTGCAGGTATCCTTCTTGAACACTATTTTTACACCTGCATCATCCAACTTGCTTACAAAAATCAGATTTCTGGCCAATGTAGGAATATGTATAACACTCAGAAGTGTTCTAACCCTTCCACCTTGCAACTTCAACTTTACTTTTCCACCACCAACGATTCTAGCCTTCCTATCATCCCCTAAGAAGACATCACCAACATCGTATTTCTCATACTCGCAGAACCACTCTCTATGGGGAGTGAAGTGAAAGGATGCACCTGAGTCAATCAACCATGCCTCATGATCTACATGTGTAATTGAAGAAGCCAAGTACACATCCCCACCTTCATCTAAGGTGGTTTTCGCCTCTGTAGAAGGAGCATCATCAGATCCATTTCCTTTGTCAAGAGCTTTAGATTTACAATCCCTTTTGTAGCGCCCTTCCTTTCCCCATTTCTAGCACACCACATTTATAGGTTTTCCTCTAGATTTAGATCTCCCACTCGATGACTTATTTTTGTTTATGTTCTAGGACTGTCCTCGTACAGATAAGGCATCACCATTCCGGCTCTCCATATTTTTCCGTCTCATCTCCTCTGTCAGCAAGGATGAAACTATTTCATCAAACTACAAGGCAGTTGCATTGCTACCTATTGCAATAACCAGACTATCCCATGAATCTGGTAGAGAACACAATAAACTAATGCACTTATCTTCATCTGAAATTTTAATATCAACAGAAAATAACTGACTTACCAAATTGTTAAATGCATTCAGATGCTCTGTCACCGAGACTCCATCTTTCATCCTCAGGTTATACAACTTTTTTCGTAGGAACAATTTATTCACCAGAGACTTAGATTGGTACAAAGTCCCTAACTTGTCCCACAAAGCCTTCGTCGTAGCTTCCCCTGATACATTCAACAATACTGAAACTGAGACACACAACCACATTATGCTCTTTGCCTTCCAATCCAACTTCTTCCATTCTTCATCAGACACTCCCGTTGGCTTCGTACCTGAATCTACCACGATCCACTGGTCTTTATCCACCAACAGGTCCTCCATCTTGAGTTTCCACAACTCAAAACTCTGACCATTAAATTTCTCGATCTCTATCTTTCCATTGCTCGCCATCTTCTTTCACCACCAGAATCGATCTTGCAGATCTCCCACTGAACAGGGTCTACCACACGCCCAAGTGAAACCCCTCAGCAACAAAGGCGTTCCCTTGAAGCCAAAACAACTCTGATACCAAATATAGGTTTTAACCCCATACAAAAATTACTTGCATATGAATTCTAAAACACAGGAAATAAACAATGCAAGAGCATAGCACATAAAACACATATACACATAGATTTTCCCCTGGATATCAAAACAGAGACTACCAGCTTGATTTTTCATTATATTCCTTTCAAAGTTACAATACATATTTATACATTCCGAAGCATCCAATACCATGGACCAAAAACCATCGCGTCCGAAACCATGGACCGAAAACCATCTCATCCAAAACCATGTGTGAAAACATGCACAAAACCATAGGTAGGTCTGCCCAACCTAATATATGGTCCAAAAGCATTTTTCCTGGGGCGCTGCCCCGGAACCTGTAGAGGGGGGCCACCTACCTGCCCCCCTCAAAACCCCTGTGACCCCCCCGCTGCGCAATTGGCGCAACGAAGGGGGGGCTTTGCCCCCCCTCTAACCCCCCAATTAACTACGTGGGCTAGTTGTGGAAAGAATATAACACAACCCAACATTGAAAGCATAACCTCATAATCTTAGGATTTCATTAGCAACTGACGATATCAATGCATTTGGAGAGGCCAGATGTACTTACTCGGCATGGCCTGTTTTTGTTATCAACAATAGCATTCCTTCATGGAAGTCAATAAAGAGGGAGAACATAATGTTGACAATGATTGTTCCAGGTATTAATTTGCTTAGAATATTTTTTTTAACATAATAACATCTTATCTGTCTTGTTTGTTTCATAATTATGTCCTATATTTTTTTTTTAATTTACTCATATATGCTCAATTATGCCTTATGATTATGTCTTATAATTTTTTTTATTTAGTCATATATGTAGTAATTATGTATTGTATGTTCAATCAATTTGGTAAGTACTAGGTCAAAGATATGAATGTATATATTAAGCCTCTTATCAATGAGTTAGTGGACTAGTTATGGAACAATGTCACTATGTATGATATTTATAGACCATTAGTTTCACAAAGGGGATTTGAATTCCATGCAATGCTTGTATGGAAAATTCATGATTCCCCAGGGTTAACACTTATCTATGGTATATACTTATAACATTACCCTTCACTTTAATAATGTTTAATTTTATGAATTTCATTTCAAGTATGTTTTTGAAATAGTTCAACCTTCATTGTACATACTTAAAATAATTGATATAAAAATTATTCCATCTCTTGAAGGTCTTCAAACAAAGGGTAAATTTTCTTATCTAATTTGTGGTCCTAAGATTAAATATTGTCATTCAAGAAGCTTAGGAAAGGAGGCATTAGATGAGTATGTGCACTTCCTTTATAAGAACCATAGGTACCGGAGTACTGAAAAACATCTTTCAATGGGAAAATGGAGTCTGGAGTAAGACCAGAGAGAATGAAACCCCGTGCATGGAATTTGCAGTATAATAGTCTCTCAAGGTATGGATATTCGAATTGTCTATGTATCAATATACATTACATGTTTGGATTGTTTTATCTTTTTATAAGATTTTCTTCACTGTATTAATTTACAGGTTATATTTTTGTTATCACATCTTTATCTATGATTCATTTTGTAGGTCGTAAAGGCATTAATAACAGGGAACTTCCATGAGGAATGAAATTTATCCCGAGAAATTCAATAGACTCCCCTACTATGAGAACCTATAAATTGTTCATTTGTTTGATAGAATGCAGATTAGGAAGAATGTAACAAAGACCTTATGGTGAATCTTAAATGGAAGGAAAGATAAATTAAAAAATGTCAAGATTTGTAATGACATTAAAGAGGCTGACCATGCATTGAAAAGTGATATTCATTCAAATAGTGATGGAGACAACCAAAATATAAGCACCCTTCCATGGTTATTGACAAAGCAACAAAAAAAGCATGTTCAAGAGGTTATTGAAAAAATTAAATTTCCAACTAGATTTTCTTCAAACATAAAGAATATCCTAACAAAGAAAGGTGAATTAGGTGGGGTAAAAGGTCATGATTGGCATATGTTCATTAAGGTAGTTATTTTGGTGTATATATATTTTATACATTGGTGAAACGTCTTGTTAAGTAGTGATTTTTTTTTCTACTAATTTGGGAAAAAATAATGATCGATCATTATTTTTGTTACAATATGTTATACCTTTATCTCTCCCAAAATTTTTTGACAACAATGTCAAACAGGTTATATATGATCTTAGAAAATACATCGGGTAAGTGGAGATTTATGTGCAAAGTGTAATTTGTTCAATAAGTTGTTGTGTCACATATTTCTCACTGCATGTGTTTTTCTTGTCATGATGTACTATATTATTCTTTTTTAGTTGAAATTTGTGATTTGCTTGCTTCATTTGTATATGGTTGTCATATAAAAGAAATATATAAAGAATATATAAAGTATTGGGGAAAACAAATTCCTCATATAATGTGTGAAATGCAAAAGTATCTACCTCTGACATTTTTCAATGCACAAGAACACCACCTCATACACTAAGTTGAGGAGATTGAAAAGTGTGGACTTGTACACACAAGATCAGTGTCAATTGTTGAGAGGAACTTGAAATCACTTAAGACTTTGGTCAGACAAAGAGCACGTCTTGAGGGTTCTATTGTAGATGGATAAATGATATATCAAACCATGGCTTATTTCATCAATATAGTGATGAAATAGGACAACGTATTAATGCAGTATTGGATGCCATTTGGGATGTCAACTTAGTGATGGATGATTTTGAAGGGGAGCACCTATTGGGGAAAGGTATAATTAGAAAAGTGAGATGTAAGTAGATAGTGGAGATTTATAGTACATTTGACTTATTTGTTTTTCGTACTTATTTAATTTTTAGCCATGCTGCAAAATCCATTATTATGAAGGTATAACATATATATATATATATATATATATATATATATATATATATATATATATATATATATATATATATATATATATATATATATATATATATATATATGAGTTGTTTTATTTTAATACAGCCGGACGAGAGTGGGATGCAATACATTTATACATTGCGAACAATAAAGATTGGATGAAGGTATGGATTAAATGATGCAAACAAGCTAATAATGGATCATGGTATGGTGTGTATTCATTGGTGAAAGAAGCTCAGCATAGTTGAGATACCAATATTACATAGAGGAAAATTGATTTAGCATATGGTTTAAAATATTATCATGCAAGCATATTCACCCATACTAAGTTTTTTTGCAATTATATTGATGCACATGGCACCTTTTTTTCTTAATTTTCAAAATTTGCAAGTATAAATATGCATGTTTATCAATTGAAAATACATCTATTATGTGTTTTATGTATTGCAATTGAAACACCACAACAAAATGTGGTGCAATGGCCACAAATTTTGCATCAAAAGGTTGGATGAAAATATTAAAACTTATGATAGTGGGATAACTACAATATTTCATGTTACAAATGTTTCCTCTGGAGGTGAAAAACATCTAAAAATTTCTGAGAATCGATACTATGGGTATTTTCATGATATACTTAAGTGTGACATTGAATCCTTCAAAACAATTGTGTTCGATGTTAAATGGTTTAGGCTACAAATATATGAATGCGACCCTGATACAACTATTATTGAGCATGTGAACAGATTTATTATGGTTGATATAAGGAATATTGAGCCAAGATCATAGCGATATGTTCTTCCAAGCCAATGTGAACAAGTATTTTTTGTAGACATTCCATCTAAAGTAGGTTGTTCATATGTTGTTAGATATGATCACAGAGGAAGACCCGTAAAGTATAATGTAGCGGAAGAAGATGAAATTGAAGAAGAAGATGATGTAGAGGAGCAGGGGGTTCATGCAATGTCAGAAGAAGATGTCAAGGAAGTTCAAGGAATATATGTTAATCGAGACAATGTTAATTTGGATGAAATAGATGATATTGAAGATGTGTCAGACGAAGAACTTGAATAATTTGACCCAAATGTACAAGAGCATGCCCCAGATGATGATATATACAATGATGATGATGTCGATATGGTGAACCCTTTGCACATGAATTCTGAATTGGATGATAGAGATGATGAGATGGATGAGGAAGAATATTAATGATATCAAAATGTTGAAAAGTATGAGGTATGTATTTATATTTTTTCAATTGGGTTGTTCTCTTTCATTCACATTAAATTTTTATTTTCCTAGTTTTTATGTTTGAATGTCACTGTGTTTCTTTCAAATATGTTATAGTAGATAGATTCGGTATGGGGAATTGAGAGTGATGTTGGGGGGGGGGGAGGCCATATGAGATTCCACCTTCACTTGATTCGCCTTGTTAAGTAGAGAATACATTATTCTTGAAATGAAGAGAAGCTCATTTATGTTTATACCATAATTTCCATTTTTCACTTTAATGGTTCATTAATTAGATGTACCAGAAGAGTTGGGTGACGAGTGAAACATGTGACACAATGGTCAGGAATACATATCAAGTAAGTTCGGACCATGATTTCCCATGAATTGAGTTCCCACTAGGGCGTCTCATAATGATTTTTATAAAATTGACTAAATTAATGTTTAGGTGTTAAAATATAGTTTATAATTGGTTTATTATGCAACATGGATGTACTAACAAATGATAATATTTTGTTGTAATGATTTGTGTTGACTGATTTTCACAGTAGGGAAAATGCCTGCACCCTAGATGCACCTACATGAAGGTGGAGCACCTGGGTACCCCTGCGGGCATCATGAGCTGGGCATGCCGGGACGTCCACCCTATAGGGGTGCCCATGTGATGAGTTAGTGGGTTGACCCAACTTGGAAAGGTGCTCCCACATAAAAGAAGTAAGGTCGGACCATGACTACGCATGAACAGAGTTCCCAACAAGGTGTCTCATAATGATTTTTATAGAGTAAAGTAATTTTGGGTTGTTAAAAGTCAGTTTATAATTGATTGATTATGCAACATGGTATTAACAATTTAAAATATTTTTTTGTCATTAATGAGTGAATGAAGGTTAGGTGCTTAGGCGCTGATCGGGGCATCACATACTGGGCATGCCAAGGCGCTCAACACCCATGGGGGTGTTGTGTGTTGGGCACAACAGGACACCCGATACCCATGTGGGTGTCGCATGTTGGGATCACTAGGGTGCCCACCCGACAGGGGTTCCCGACACCCATCGGGATGTCACATGTTAGGTTCGACTCAACTTGTCCAAGGGTACCCACAAAAAAGAAGTAATGCCGGCGTATGACTACCCATGAACAAAGTTCCTATAAGGGGGTCTCATAATGATTTTTAGAAAATTCACTAAAGTAATGTTTGGGTTTTAAAAGTCAGTTTATAATTGATTGATTATGCAACATGGTACTAACAAATTATAATATTTTGTTGTCATTGATGAGCGAATGAAGGCAGGGCACCCAGGTGCCCATGGGGGCATTGCATGCTAGGCACAACAGGGTGCCTAATGCTCATAGGGCTGTTGTGTGATGGGCACACCAGGGCGCCCGATGCCGGTGGGGTTGTCGTGTTTTGGGCATGCCAAGGTGCTCGACGCCCATAGGGGCATCGCATGGTAGGCATGGTAGGGCACTCGCCCGAAAGGGGTGCCCATGTGATAAGTTGGTTGGTCATACCAACCTTAAAAGGGGCACCCACAAAAAATAAGTAATGTTAGCCCATGATTTCCCATGAAAAAAGTTACCACAAGGGGGTCTCATAATTATTTTTAGAAAATTAAGTAAATTAATGTTTCAATGTTAAAATTTGGTATATGTCTCTTTTATTCTCTTGGTGTCAAGATTATTGTTACTTGTTGCATACCTACCCATAATTACCAATCCACCACTTAATATTTACCAATTAGTTGAGATTATGCTTTAATTAATCGACCCCACATAGACTGACTTTTGAATGGGGACAATATTGAAATTTTTTCATTTTGTGCTTATATGCATTGAAATTTGACATAGTTATAGTAGATAAATGCATTAGAATTATGGGAGGGTTTGAAGACTCATATACAAATATGGGAGGGTTTGGAAAAGAGTATAGGTTGGTAATATGATTTGAGTTATTATTATTTTCTAAAATGAGTTTTGAATTATTATTATTGCCCTAGCCCGAGCCTGCCTCCATCCACCTCTGAGGTACAAGAGGAAAGCCCACCTCCACCCACATCTAAGATGTAAGAGGAAACATTGCCTCCGTCATTTACCTAGCTCGAGCCCACCTTTTCTCATCTCTAAACTACAAGAGAAAAACTATGATAGATAGTAACGATCCATAATATGCTATAATAGATAGTAAGTATAATGAGGAGGCCCAGAGTTTTCTGGAAAAAATGTGGTAGAGTCCCACCCATAGATGTCAACACCTGTCAGACATTGTATTTTCTTCCAAGGTTTTTGAAATGTTGAATAGACGCTTAACATGGATGCTTGAACTAGCCCAACTTCCCTACCCTGGGTATGTACTATACCTCTATCATTTGAAACCCTTCGCTATCAGTTCGTAGTACTAATTTTAACTAAGTTCTATGATAATTGTTTTTGGTGGGTTGATATGTGTATGTGCAACTCACTATGAAAATAATATTTTTGAGTTTTTATATAAGTTTTTACTATTACTTATGGTGATTTTATGGAAGAATTGGCCTTTTCTAGTGTTAAAGCTACACACATATTGTTAATAATAATGAAAAGAATATTTAATGCCAAAATATAATAGAGAGAAAAGAGTTTAACTTATGTCCACATTTGTGTAATTAGGGCTCTCAAAAGCTGTATTACTCCATAACTTTAATCATACTTATTTTCATTTTAATTTGTTTGGTTGATTTCTTAATCATTTATAATTGTTCATATTACATATTTAATACAAAATAAGAAGGGATCAAATGATAAATATGTGCAACATTTAATCATTGACCTCATGTATATCAATTGAAGATGATCTTTACAATGTTCCTTATATCTTAGTGAAGTAAGGCATGCATGGACTTAGTCAATGTCGACCAATCCTTTGGTCAGGTGAGTTTATCCTCTAGGTTGTGACACGACATTGATTCAAATGATGATCCATAGTTGAGGTGGTGTTGGCTTCTGAGGCTTAGACCCAGGTTCAGAGTTAGTTGCGCTGACCAACAAAACCCTGCACCATTGGCCCTTTTAGCAACGACCTGCTCTCACAGACCGTAGTCTCACCCTAGGCTATATTGGGGGATGCTAGAACCATGTTTCTGCAGCTAGAGGGACTATGCAATGTGGCTGTAAGGTTCTAAACATTAGGGCTTAATTCGACCTTTGCAAACTCTTAACCTTATTCTTACAATTGTAAAGCGTTTTCTACTTTAACATATTAGCGAACTGTGCAAAACTAGCCTAACAAGCATTATTCATCATATAAAATAGTATGTGAACCTTTGCTATCCAATTGCAAAAGATATATATAAAATGAACCATAAACAGTCAAAACCACAGAAACTATGCGAACATACAAAAATTACATAGATCTATCTCAAAACTCTTCTTTATTATTCAAATCTTTTCAAATAAAATCTTTCTGACCCTGCACACACAGCTGTAGGGGCTTGCGTACTTAGCTACGGACTTACCAAGGTATCCATGCACACAACTGCAGGAGCCTTCCCCTTCACCTAACTACAGAAAGATCTTACAAAACAGACTCAAAATTATTTCATCTTTCAATTCTATCATCTCTTAGACTTGCAAAATCATCCCTTTATATATAGCTCTAGCCTTATAATACCATGGTTGGCAAACCATGGGTGGAGCTCAAAATCCTCTAAGTTAGGGGTGATTTTAGGGGCGAATGTTCGCCCTTTGGCGAAATTAAGGGGTTTTAAATTTTTAGTGGGCGATTATTTTGTATCATAGTACATTTTTACAAATCACCTCAAATAGCCCACCTTCTTTTAAGGGAGAGGGTAAAAAAGGTAAATTTAGCCCTTGAAATTAGGAGTTACAACCTTCCATTCGCCCATTTTCAAGAATAGGTTTTATTTAAGTGAATCCTATGGGCCAAAGGCCCAAATACCATATTTATAAAAGAGGTATGGTAAATTAATAAAAATATAAATAAAAGAGAAGTATGGTAAATAAATAAAACATTTTTTATATTTACTCCATAAGTCACCTTATATACATGCAAGGGTGTAAACAAATAAAAATATAAGTAAAGTGGAGGTATGGTAAATAAATAAAACGTTTTTTTATACTTACTCCAAAGGTATGGTAAATAAATAAAAATATAAATAAACTAGATGCATGGTAAATAAATAAAACCTCTTTTTATATTTAGTCCATAACCCGACTTCTATTTATGAAGGCTCAAGAAAGAGGTTTTATTTAAGTGAATCCTATGGGCCAAATACACCTCTTTTTATATTTAGTCCATAACCCGCCTTCTATTTATGAAGGCTCAAGAAAGAGGTTTTATTTAAGTGAATCCTATGGGCCAAATACCATATTTGTAAAAGAGGTATGGTAAATTAATAAAAATATAAATAAACGAGAGGTATGGTTAACAAATAAAACATTTTTTATATTTACTCCATAAGTCACCTTATATTTACGAACACTCAAAAAATGCGTTATATTTAGGTGAAACCTATGGGCAAAATACTTTGGGACAAATACCATGGACTAGATTGTTATTAATACCATGCAAAAAAACATTATTAACCCTAATATTAGTATTAATAAAAATAAAAATGGCACATGGTATTGACCCATGGTATTCACCAAAATGGCACATGGTATTGACCCATGGTATTCACCTGGAATGTAGCCTATTTAAATGGGGGAATTAAACCAGCATAGATCCATCTTTACTCTAGATCTACTAACCCCCCAAGAGGTATCAAATATTGTGATATGCAAACTAGCATAGAGTGAAAAAATATTTGATCCGATCAAGAGTAAAAATGGATGTTGTAATTTAATGTATGTTAAACATTTTAGCTTGGTTAAAATAAAAAATAAAATAAAAATCAACTATTAATTTATTAATTTTTATAAATTACTAATAGTAATTTTTAAGCTCCAGGTTTATGATAACCATGGTAATACCATGGTATTCATATGAGCATAGACTATTTAAAGGGGAAATTCTATCATCTTAGATCCATCTTAATTCTGGGTCTACCAAGTGCTCAGAGGGATAAGTAGATTTCATCGCCTTAAGAGTGGTAGATGTGGAGTTAAGATGGATATAGGTTGGTTTTTATGATAATGAAGATATTAAATAGACTTAGGAAATTATATTGTAAAAACATCTTAAGGTGAATGGTTAAAGCATAGACATTGGACAAGTATATTTGTATACTTCTATTTTAAACTGAAACAAATCCAGAGCTAAAAGGAATGGATTGATTACACTAGTCATCCTTCTATAACTTTCCAACATATGCTGGAGTAAACAGATTGTAATTTGGGTAATTTTTCTAATTGCAAACAGGAACATACTTGTGTATTGGCAGGGTGGTTACGAGTTCCCTAGAAGTGATGAATTTGAATTTTTCTTGGTTTTATATATAGTATTAGGTTTTTTCTCATGCATTCTATGAATGGCACGGGTGAATTTTATCCTACACCTACTAGGTTATCGATACGCAATTTTGGTAATTTTGATTTCAAAAGATATTTTAAAGAAATGCAATGATTTCATTTGTGTATTCAATAAACACAAGATTTTATAATTGAGTAAAATATTCATCATGCCTGGTGAGAGATTCGCCAAAAAATTATATATAAATATCATATTATTGATAAAATCGCCTTCCATTTTTCCTATATACCATAGAGATTCGCCCATTTATTATGCATGTAAATTTAGGGTGGGTTCTTAAAATTTTCCCTGCTCTAAGTAATCCCATCCCTTTACAAAAGAAGGGTCTTTGACTCACCCCAAAGTCCCTTTGACTCTTATAATGCTACACTAATCATGCTCCACTCCTCTAAATAAAAATTCTTTACATACTTTGGACAAAACTTAGACCTAGGGGACCCCTACCCAACAGGTGGCATGGAAAATCATGGGTAGTTCCCTTGTCAATTGTGTTGGCACGACATGGATTGAATATTGGAGCTATGTTAATGTTACATTAGAGATGTATAAGTGAAAGTTCTTATAGCATCAAATAAATCTTTTACAAAAGAAAAATTCTGTTGTGTAGACATGAGTATCGAAACCTCACTTAATGTAAATAACTAATATGCCCTAATACTCTTGGAGAGTTTTTAGTCTTATGGTGCTCATGTATTGAATTTTGGGGTATTTTTGATCAATGGTTCATGTGATGTAGTGGCCTACTTAAGAATTAGAGGATTATATGGTCATGGTTGAACTTAAATTATAATCACGTCAATTTTTTTTTGTATGGTTGACGATTTAGCATTAGTCTATAGAATTGGAAATAACAATATTTAAAGGAAATTATAGAATTATGTAGCGTTGACTCTTAATGGTGAGAAAACCATATTATGGTTGCACTATATAGATTCCATGCCACTACCATAGGAATGCGTGACCTAGAATAGATAAAACATGTTTAATGGTGCTACATTACATAATACCTCATCTAGATTGGGCTACTTGCATATTAAAGTCTCCATTTGTGTGTCACATGCATGCCTAATATTTTTGGAGTTTCTTATGAAAATAATTGACAATGATGCTAGAGAATAAAAACATAACACTCATCAAATATTTGTTCCAAGGGTTCTAGTTTTTTTACCTCAAAAGGTTTTTTACTTTTTAGAAGAAAAATACAATATCCATATTTTTTCTCCTTTAAAAATTTGTAATTAAAGTTGTATTAAATTAGGCATGTGTATTTTTATTTTTTTGTTACATTGACCACCATTAGGTGGACATACTGTGGTCTTATGAACATTGAAAATAGTTTTACTTTTGCAATTAATAAAATGATGATGACCAAGACCAAGAAACACGAGTTCCTACAGGGTTCTCCTTGTTGTAGATGCCCCAACAATCACCCATTTTTTTCCTCTTTCAAAAAGGTAGACAAAATTTAATGAGGTCTTTTAGAATTTTCCTTGTAGTGCATTACAACATTAAGAATTTCTATTCTTTTATGATGAAACACTTTGAAGTTTCTTTCCTATGATATAGAACTAGGAAGTCCCCATTTAGTGGTATATAACAATGATGAGTCCATTGACCTAACGATGCACCAAACCTTAAATTTTTCATTGCATGTATTGTGTTGAAGTTGATTATCTCAATGATGTGTATCACTATGAAAGCCAACATCCTGCTACATATTGTTGGGATCTCAAACTTCCAATGCCTTGTCTCCAAGATACCAAACTCTCATGCGATATATCCTTCATGGAAAGGAAACCCTTTGTAGCATCACACCACTAATAATTTTCTTTGTCATTTATCACTACCTAAAGGTATTTTGAAAACAACAAGTTTCAAGGCATGTATTGCCTCAAAAATCATGCCACTCGCTCAAAAATATCTATAAAAAGAATTTAAGATTATATTAAATTTAAGATTAGGATTAAATTAAATTAAGATTAAATTAGATTAAGATTAATATATAAGATTAGATTAATATTAAGATTAATATTATATTAAATTTAATATTATATAAACAAAAGAAAATTTAAAATTAAAATTAAAAAAAAATACAAAAAATGTAAAACTAAATCTCAATGCCTTATTTATAAACAAAATCGTGACTCAACCTTATTTATAAACAAAATCGTTATCTAACCTATTCTTTTCCTCCTAAGCCTCATGTCTCCTCCATTGATCACTACCTCAACCATTGAGTTCCTTCACCATTTATCCCTGCCTCAGCCATCGATTTCCTCCACCATTAATCCCTGCCTCCTCCATTGATACCTACCTAGCTTGCACCCTTGGCCTCCACAATCGACCCTTTCCTCTACCATCTATCCCTGCCTCTTCCCTCAATCCCTGCCTCAACCACCAACCTTGTTTTTCCTTCCCCCACCATTTATACTTGCCTATTCCTTTAGCCCTAGACTGTGCCCCCCTCCACCATCGATCCCTCTCTCCGCACCAGTCCCTTCCTCAACCATTGATCTTAGTTTGCGTGCCTTCACCATTTATCCCTACTTAATACTTTAACACTAGGACATGCCCCCATCCACCATCGATCCCTACCTCTGCCATCGATCCCATTCCTTTAAACCTAGCCTCCTAGATTGATATCTCTACTTCTCTAGGTGGGGCATGTGGATTTGCCCATTTTCCTTATGATACCCTCTTTAATTTATATTTTCCCTACTAATTGTGTGGTGCCTCATTTGGCCCATTCCATATGTTCATGATTTTTCCAAACATGGCTCTGATTAAGGTTTTATGTGGTTTTTCTAATGTAAGTTAATGACCACAAACTTATTATTTAACATCTAATTTAGCTTAGACTCACAGTTAGGGCGCAATCTCTCTGGTCCATAGGTGGATTGATAACACAAGGATCTATCTGGTATAGAGAAAGCATATCATTTGAGGAAAAGCACAGAAAAAAGACATTGCTGGTGAAGTTGACCCATGAACAATTAGTTGCAGAGAAGACAGATTCAACCCCACGAACACATCTAAGGAAAAAAAACAACAATGTATTCTATAAGTTTAAATTGCCCCATTTTGTTTTCTAAATTTCCCTACTGTTAGATGCAAATAAAATGGCATGAAATATGTGAGTTGAAAATCGTAGCAACCTACAAAATTTTAATGGAAAATAGTGTTAAAATCCTCCTTGAATCATAAGGTGGTCACTACAAAAATTAGGAGTTATCCCTTGAAAAATAAAAAAATAAAATTAGAACCCCAAAATGGATTCGGGGTATAAAACTCCTTGGAATATAAGTAAATCGAGTTAGATCCTCCAGAAATTAAAAAAAAATCAATTTTGTAGCTATAAATAAACTTTAAAACCCTCTCGAATTCCTAAAAAAAATTTCAATTCAAGCTCAAGCCGAAAATCTAAACAAAATATTAGACGGGTCTCGAAAGAATCTAATTCTAGAACAAAGTTGATACTTAAACCCTAGTTGTTTGTGTGAAGGATATAATGGCTAAAATTCAAAATCCTAGTATTTCCTCTTTAAATTTGTAAATAGAGACAAAAGATATGATGACCCATGTTGTTCTACAATTTTTTAAAGTTGAGAAGGTTTTAATGTTGAGATAAAGGAGGCCTCCCCATGATAATATCATGACAAATGTTGATATGCTCATTATTTCTCGGAAAAAAAGTTAGTTAAGGTTAAGGAGGAGGGAAACCAACATTGATAATCATCTAGACTTGTGAACCTTTTCTAAATTCTGTGACCTAATCAAGGAAATGAAATCACAGTCCTAGATTCTTCCTATGAATGACATGATTCCACCAAACATACTTACATGAAATAAGATACCAAAACAATTTATATTCAATGTATATCTAAGGAATTCTTCCATGGTGATTGTCAGGCCAGGGTAACTCCAGAATAAATGAGCGGAAGAAAATTGTGATGTATTATTCATAAGCTAACTAACATTTATATACAAAGATATGATGGATCAGTTCATCTTCTTGATGACTGTCCAGTTCACCCATCCGTTGAGGATTAGGTGTCAACATTCCCCCCCTTAATCTGAAGAGATGTTGGTGAGTCCAAGCATCATTCTGAATCTTTCAAGCTTTTCTCTTCCAAGCGCTTTGGTGAAGATGTCTGCAATTTTCTCGTTTGTGGAACAATGACGGAGATGGATTGTTTTGGCCTCAACATGATGTTGGATCAGATGATATTTAGTATTGATGTGCTTAGTACGATCATGGAACTTTGGGTTCTTGGCCAACTTTATTGTAGAGGTGTTATCAATCATGAGTGGAGTTGATTGTATTTGTTTTACCTGCAAATCTTCAAGAATTTTCCTGAGCCACACAATTTCTTTCGTTGCTTCAGCTACTACCACATATTCTGCTTCTGTTGTGGAATCTGCTGGTACTGATTGTTTGCGTGATCTCCAGGAGACAGCTCCTGATCCAAGACTCATAGCATATCCTGACGTAGATACCCCAGTTTCTTTGTCTCCATCGAAGTCTGAATCAGAGTATCCAATCAAGTTGAAGTCATCCACCTGTGTATACTTGATTCCAAGGTCTTGAGTTCCCTTCAAGTACCTTAGAACTCTTTTTGCAGCAGACCAATGTCCCTCACAAGGCTTTTGCATGAACCTGGAGAGGATTCCAACAGCAAATGAAATGTCTGGTCTGGTAGTAGTGAGGTAGATGAGACTTCCTACAAGCTGTCTATACTTTGTTGCATCCTCAAATTCCTTTCCTTCAGTAGATGTGAGCTTCAAGTTTTGTTCCATTGGAGTAGAAAGAGGATTGCACTCTGTCATGCCAAATCTGTTTAACAAATCTCCAATGTATTTCTTTTGAGAAAGAAATATGGACTTTGGATGTTGGGTTACTTCAATGCCAAGATAGTAATGAACATAGCCCAAATTAGTCATTTCAAAATTTTTTCCTAATTCTTTCTTTATGGATGCAATATAGCTTTCATTGTTCCCTGTCCTTAAAAGATCATCTACATATACCACAAGATATACAATTGTTTTTCCAACTTTCTTGACAAATAAAGTTGCATCATCAAGATCAAAATGATTGAAGTTGAGTTTCAGAAGATGCTCAGTTAGTTTTTCATACAAGGCTCGTGGTGCTTGTTTGAGGCCATACAAGGACTTCACAAGTTTGCATACTTTATGTTCATATCCTTTCATAGCAAATCCTTCAGGCTGGGACATAAAAACATTCTCTTTTAGATCTCCATTCAAGAATGCAGTTTTTACGTCCATTTGATGGACTTTCCAACCGTTCTGAGCAGCTAGTGCAAAGAGTGTCCGGATGGTGGCCCATTTTGCTGTGGGGGCAAAAGTTTCCTCATAATCGACCCCTTCCTTCTATGCAAAACCTTTTTCCACAAGCCTAGCTTTGTGCTTGTCAAGTGAGCCATCAGCTTTGTACTTGTTCTTGTAGACCCACTTGCAGCCAATTGGTTTGGTTCCAAATGGAGGATCAACCAGCTTCCAAGTGCCATTCTTTATGAGGGCATCATACTCCTTCTGCATCGCTTCTTTCCATTCATCATGAGAAGCAACTTCTTTGAAGGAAGTTGGTTCAAAATCTGTAGACAAGTTCAATTCACAATCATAAGTAACATCCATATCAACAGGTGAATTAGAGTTATCTACATCACCTCCATCTTGTCGGTTTGTATTTCTGGTTCCTGTTTTTCCAATTTCATCAGGATGAACACTTTCAAGTGTCTTTGTCAGCCACTTTGGGGGACCTTTCTGAGATGGTTCAGGCTGCTCTGTTGATTGAGTTGGGTCTGAATCAAGATTGAGTCTCCCAATTCTATCAATTACATCACTTAAAGCATCATCCGTTGTTGGAGTGTCATGCTGGGGAGATTGTTCTTCAGAAGAAGAAGATTCCACATGTTGTTCTAGTATAGGAATCCCCCCTTCAAGATGTGGAATCTGATTATCAAACTCTTGAAATGATTTCGGTTTTGTGAATCTATCCAAGCGATCAAGTTGCCGCTCAACAACAGTGTCAGATTTGGATGATTCAAGAAAAATGACATCTCTAGATATAACAAACTTTTTATTTACTTCATCATAGAGACGGTATGCTTTAGATGTGTTTGAATACCCCATGAAGATACACTTACGACTTCTAGCACCAAGTTTGTTTCTATGTACCTTTGGTATTAAAGCATAACAGGTGGAACCAAAGATCCTGAGATGTTTTACCGAAGGAACATGTCCATACCACAATTCATAAGGAGTTTTGTTTCTTATAGCACTAGATGGACATCTATTCTTTATATATGCAGCACATAGAACAGCATCAACCCAAAACATTGTCTTTACATTTTTGAAGAAAAGCATGGATCGTACCATATTCAAAATTGTTCTGTTCATTCTTTCAGCTACACCATTCTGTTGAGGATTATAAGGCACAGTTGTTTGATGTTTGATCCCATGTTGGCGAAGATAGTTTTCAAATTCATTTGATGTATATTCTTTTCCATTATCAGTGCGAATAGACCCAATATGAGATTGTGCATCATTTTCAATCCACTTATGAAAATTCTTGAATGTTTGAAAAGCATCAGATTTGTTCTTCAATAAATAAACCCAACACATTCTGGTGTAATCATCAATAAATGTCATGATATATTTATTTCCATTTGCAGAAGGAACATGCATTGAACCACATAAATCTGAATGAATGAGTTCAAGCTTCCTTTGTGCTCTTGAATGTGAATCATGAAAATACTGTTTGCTATGCTTTCCTAGAATGCAAGCATCACATTGCTTATGTTTTCTAGGAATTGTAGGCAAACCAACAACACCATTTTTCTTCAACAAGCGGAGACTATCATAGTTTAAATGTCCAAATCTAGCATGCCATAATAAACTTGATGGAAGTGTACCTTCTTCATGATGAGAAATATATGAAAAATGTTGTGCATAAGCAGAAGTTCCTTGCAGTTTAAGAAGTCTTTCTTCTGAGAGATTGAATTCGGATAATCCACAGTGTTCATCTTTTTCTTGTCGACGTTTCGAGTCTAGAGCAAGACTCATCATCAGGACTTGATCAAGACTCATCATCAAGTCCTGATGATGAGTCTTGCTCTAGACTCGAAACGTCGACAAGAAAAAGATGAACACTGTGGATTATCCGAATTCAATCTCTCAAATACTACTCCACAGAAACCTGCAATCCAAAGTCTTTCTTCTTCTATACCCCTCATGACAAGTGAGTGGTAAGATGCCTTTCTTACCTCAAGCTTTCCATCAAACATATGAATGGAGTGACTTTGCTGGCGGATGTGGACCAGGGACAACAAGTTTCTCTTGAGCTGTGGGAGATATAGAACATGATCCAGAAGAAAGTCTGGAAGACCAGGCAGTTTAAGCCTGATTGTGCCAAGCCCTGATGGCTTGATTTTTGACTGATCTGCAAAGTATACTGCTCCATCAACATTGTCAGTGAAATATTCAAAAAAATCTTTCCTATGAGTCATATGACAGGTTGCTCCTGAATCAAGCAACCAGTCATTTTTCAAAGAAGCAAGTGAAGCATTAAACAAGTCTTCATTTACTCCAATGTTACATTGTGCCTCAATATAGTGAGCGGATTCAGGTGCTTTACCTTTGTCTGTGTCATCAGTTTTACCTTTCTGCTGATTTCTTCTCTGCTCAATCTTGTCCCATGGTAGCTTGCATGTAGAAGCGTCATGTGATCCATTTCGTTTGCAGTGAATGCAATGCAGATCTGCCTTTTCTGCTTGAGAATGTCTGGTCCCCTGCCTCTGAAGTATCTTCCTCTTCCTCTTCGTCCACCTCTTCCTCTTGTAGAATCTTGAGCAGGATGCTTTTCTTTATGAGCAAGGCAAACAGTCTCTTCAGAAGATTCAGGGACTGTCTTCTTTCCAAGGGCTTTCTCTCTTTCAGCAAACTTTTTCACAAGAGACTCAAAGGTTATGTCTTTAAGATTTCCATTTGCTTGTAAAGACTCAAGATAATTGGAGTAGGTAGGATAGAGTGCTTTGAGAAAGGCAATAAGAGAGATATCCAGCTCAACCTTAGTGGATTTAATATCATGCATTATAGACTTTATTTCAGATGCAAGAGCAAGGGGATCATTATTTTTCAGTTCAAGAGTGAAGAGTTTAATCATGAGCTGAACAACTTCAAGTGCAGAATGTGAATCATAGAGTTCTTTCAGCTTTTGTAAAGCTTCAAAGGCAGTGGAATAGGATGAAATATGACGACTTACTTCTTCATTTACAGATGCTGCGATCAATGCATAGGCTTTGCTGTTCTTGTTTTCCCAAATGACAAGTTCTTTATCTGATGTAGGCTGCACAGGGTCTTTGTCTTCTTCTCCGACACACACTCCTTTCCACAACTCATTGTAGATGAGGGTGTGTTTTACCATCCGAGACCATTCAGAATAGTTCTCCTTGCCAGTGAGAACTATTCCGACCATAGAGATGATTGAATGCATTCTGTAAACAATACTTTTGCTTAAAAAAACTTCCTTACAGCCTTATGCACTATATTTTCTACAAATCCCTCTAATGTGTGACAGAAGGCATCAGAATTTCATTGAAATATTATATCACTTTATGCTTCAATACAACATTACCAAAAATAAAAAAACTGTGCAATATCTCTATATCACCTCCACAAATGCTTTGATATATAAAATGCTCTGACTGATATGACTTTGAATGCTTTTGAAAACTGCTTATATAAACGCCTTGAATGATATATATAAGCTGCTCAATACAATTTGAACTACTAAACACGGTTTTGCTACCATACGCAGCAATGTTCACTCTACCATTCAAGTATGAATCATTGATAATAAAACAAATAGCTGCATTTTCCAGTTCAAAACCTTATCAAGAAACACAAGCAACAACACAAAATCGCGTTTCCATTGGAGACACTGCCTTCTGAAGGGGCCAGTACAACTTACTGCCCTTCACGGTCATTTACTTCTTTGGAGTTATTTCGCACTGCAAAATCGGGATTATCAAAGCTTGAAACTTTAAGATTCGAGGGAAGAAGAGAAATATCATAAATCCATTCTAAAAAGCATTACAGTTATAGAATCTCTAAACGGATCGACGTTTCTAAGTTCACCTACACTGCAAACCAAAATAAAGAACCGTTAAATTGACGGATCTCTTCAGTATCTCGGGGAGAGGCAGCTGCTTGATAAACGTCTTCTGCAGAAAGCGCCAGCTTCAAGCCTGTTCTACACTTTCAAATTCAGAAATTTTCCAATCACAAATTCAATAATCCCTGATATTGCAAGATATCCCTCCAATTACTCTTCCTGGTTCTGGCTAAAATTTCAATGAATTGAAGCCACCTTTCACTGAAAAACTTTATTGGACAGCTGCCGTATTAGAAAACGTCAGCGGGGCAGATCAGAGGAGGACCGGCGGCTCTTTTGGTTTATTTTCTCAAGGAAGATGAGAAGAGGCAAATTCAAGGGCAAGCCCACAGGGCGCAGACACTTCTCATCAATTGAGGAAATACGTGCAGGGACTTCTGCCAAACCTCGTGGCTTCAGGAAGGAAGAAGAGCCGAGTGAAGATGGAGGTGAATTAGAGATTCGTAAGGAAAATGAAACGATTACCTTTCAGCAGCGCATTACCACAATGGCTCATGATCTGAGAACAATGCACATTCAACAACGAAAAATTATGGATAGTGCGCAGTCTTCAGGACAGAAGCGCTCAGTCTCAGGACAGTGCGCAGTCTCAGGACAGAGAGACATTTATGCAGATAAAGGCGTTATAGCCAGGCAGAGGTAGAGCAGGTGTGGCAGATGCAGGTCAGAGTGCTGGCAGTCAATGCGCAGAGAGACAGAGGACAACAGCAGAAATGAAGGAGTTACGACTATTTTAAGAACCTGGGACCTGTGCTCTGATACCATGTCAGGCCAGGGTAACTCCAGAATAAATGAGCGGAAGAAAATTGTGATGTATTATTCATAAGCTAACTAAAATTTATATACAAAAATATGACGGATCAGTTCATCTTCTTGATGACTGTCCAGTTCACCCATCCGTTGAGGATTAGGTGTCAACAGTGATATACATGAAAGTTTATAAGGTCCAACCCTAGCAAAGTCCTAACACAAAAAATGCATATAGAAACCATTTCATAAAGGACAAACCAACAAATTGTTGATACATGTGGCATAGGGGTTATATGCTACTTCTTTGATTTTTTCATTTGGATTTAGTGTCTCTCCTTCATTGGTGGTGATTTCCTTTACATTGTTACACTTCATTCAAGACATTTCAATAAAATGGTTTATCTTCTACAATACCTGTATTCATACACAACCTGTCAGTTGTAAAACCACGAGACCTCATCATCTCATTTGATGATTTAATCACCAATTCCTCTTGTTGTTCAAAGTCCTTTACATGACTTAGAAATATTTCTATGGTCTTCTCCTCAATCTCATCAAGTCCTTTACTTGATTGCTTGATATCCTTCTCTACTTCCTCTTTTAAAAGAGAATATAGATTTTGCTTGTCTTCTTCCCTCTTTATGACAATATCAGCAAATTGTCCTTCTTTACAAGTTTCAACTGCAAACATACACAAATTATTAGATTCAAAATCATCAGGCCTTTTTCACTCACTTGAAGTTTCAGTCTTCAAGTCTTCATCTTCACCTAGAACTTCACCCTGCTTTGGTTCACAAATGGACACTTCCATTTCCAACTTAGCTTCTCTGAGTTTTTCCATCAGCCACCTTACTTTCCTTTGCTGTAGCCTTCTCTGCAACTTATGCCACTTCACTGGCTTCTTCTTTAATACCCAACCTTGTATCTGGCTTTCCTCTAGTATCCTCATCAATACATCGAGTTATTCTTTCATCTCTGCAATCTCTTTTTCAATTTCCTCTTAACTCATCCTCTTGCCATTTTCCTTGGCATCCTCTTCCTTCATCTTTCCTCTACTATGGTCTTCCTCAGAACCTCTGCTATGACTATCAGTAGCCATCTTCTTCTCTATCTTTGTGAGCTCCTCACTCACTTACTATGAGTTGCATTAAAGCCTCTACAACAACAAGTCCTCCCTGCTGCCACTTACCTCACCAAGCTCTCCTCACTCAGTCTTTTGGTAAGCCCTTGGTTCTCTATCTCTGGAACCTCCTTTGAGCACTCTTCTCTGCTCCTTTAGGCTTCAACTCATCTGCACCTTCTCAAGAACACAACTGTCCTCTTGTATTTCAATCACCATGAAATACTTGGTTCTGACCACTTCTTCTTTCACTTAGAAAGTCTTACCAGTTTCCTTCTTGTTACATATGCCTCACTAAGCTTCTCTCCTTTGAGCTCAGTCTTTTAGCAACTTTATGGTTCTTTCCTTTGGAACCAATTGAGCACTCCTTGCTCTAGGCTTGCTGCAATCTTCTCACCTCATGCTGTCACCTGCATATCAAGGTTACTCAAGCCAAAGATCATTCCAAGATTTCAAAAGCTTGCTTCTCAATTTCCCTTTGAGAATACTCTTATCTTGTTTTTCCAACCTTCAATTGGATTATCCAAGTTCACATTTGAGTGAATCTCCACTTTCCTCAAGGGATAACATCACAGTGTTTTCCTTATGCTGCTACCTATGCATTAGTGTAAAAACACACATTCTCCAATCTTCAATCAAATTAAAACAAACATGTCATCTCACCTTCAAGATCTCAACATGATCTTGTTCCACCATTTACTTGTACTTTGAATGGATTGTCCTCCATTTCTTGCATCTGCAAATTTTTCTACACATCATTTCTGTTTGCTTACTGTTCATCAGATTAAAATCTGATCTCCTCTTGCCTGAATACATATCTTAAACACATCTCTGTTCTAAATCCTTTTCTACAGAATTCCCTTATTCTGTTATGCTATCAATTGTTCCAATAACAATTATGCTCTGATACCAAATGATGCAGGGTTACCCCTACTTTACCCACAATTTGCATGGATTATGCACATATCTGATTTGTCCCAGGAATTTTTAACTCACTAAGGTGTCAAATCTTCAATTTTTAAGGTTAAGGCCTCATTCATTAATTCCTATGCTGAATGATCTATTAACCCAACATAGCCTATCCCTTCATTCAATATGCATGTATCTAATTTTAATCGCCCCTCATCCTTCATATATGACTTTATTAAAACCCTTCCTTTAAACCTTCCTATCGGGACATTATACACCCTTATAAACCTTCATTAACCGTTTATTCACATATATATAGCTTTCCCTTCTTTATGCTTTGGTTATATATATATTTGACCCATAAAACCTTCCATCGGTGCTATTTTCCTTTATAAACCATTTACAAAGGAAATACGCACAAAACATACCTTTTCCCCCTTTTATATGTCCTCTGCACAATTTTTGATGCTCCGTTTATCGCTAATCGCAATCGCATCCTCCATGGGTTTCTTAACAAAGGCCTCTATCGCATTCGATATGTGATAACGCAATATCAGATCTCAAATATTATTAAACTGCGCTTATAATGATATTGGGACCACCTACTTCGCCTATCGCATTCTCCTCCGAACTCCGAAGCCCAATCGCTGAAACTTCTGATCGCCAATCAACGCTTTATCGCTATCGGCGTATCGACCACATCGTTATTGCAATTTCTATTGTTGCTGTCCCTTGACCTCTTTGATATCCAATTTGCAATTAGATCATGACCGTTGATCAAGTTTCGATCCAACGGTCCACAATCAATCGGTAATCACTCATCGCAACTGTCCCAAGCTAGATTCTGATCTATCCATAAGGATTTCGCTGATGCGATTTAATCCTGACCATTGATATTCCAGATCCAACAGTTACTGTGCGCCGATACTTCACTTCTTCGCTCTTCTTCTTTACTTTGATTTTATGCCACTTCTTCAAGGTTTCTGTGGTTTCCGGGTTTTCCAAAGGTTTTTCCTTTCGCTCTTCTGCTACTCAATTCATTCCCGCTTGAGCTTATCTCTGTGGTTTCCATATCACAATCATTCCATAGCATCACTTAGTCTTCCAGTTGGGTCCTACGGCCCTTTACGATCCTCTGTGTTTTTGCCTCGACCTGTCTGCATATATTTATATTATGCAAATCTCTAATAACACATAATTCATCATTCTATATTCGAAACACACATTTATACATGTTTGAATCAATACCTGCATATATATAAACATATAACAATGATTACATATCGAGACTTTGTCTCTCTGGCCTGATCTTCTGATTACAATGGCCTCTATTGACAATCTCCCAGTAGGCTTAAATATCACCCTAACTAGTTTAACCAGCTAATTATCTAACTCTCTAACCTCTGACGTTGCCTTTTTGGCTTACATTTATATAAAGGACTCTAAAACCAATTTCTGGTTTAGATCCATAAATCCCTTAACAAAATTCCTAAATCTCTTCCTTGTTCCTAAAACTCCTCTCTAATCCCTAAATTCATGAACTGACTCCTAATCTAAGATTTACAATCAATTCTCAAATCCCTCAATCTCTCAACTATCCTAAATCTCTCATGTTCTCCTATATTCGAGAACATTTACAAATATGCCTCACAATATTCAATTAATTCCCTACTCTAGCTTCTCTCATTAAAATCACTCAAAACATTAATAATTACATTTAATTCACTCTTAGGAAACCAACTTCCTTGAAAACACAATACCCCTATGTCTACTAAAATACAATGAGTTTTTCTTGGGCTGGATGCTCCTGCATCAGACTCCCAAAGTAGAAAATTTTCATGATCTCCTGATCATGTTCTTCATATGTTGATATAAAACCTCCAGGGTCCCAAACTTTAGTTTGTAGCTGCCCAGATGTTTTTCTCCTTTGCTGCTGTTGTATGTCTGCTGTTTTTTGCTATATCTTCCTCTCCTTGTCAATCAGGTTCATACTCTGATTGATCATCCTTCCTGCTGCTATCATTTTCCTCCCTATGGCTTGTTTCATCATTAGCTGCCATAATTCTTCAATCTCCATCTCCAACACATCCTTGG
This sequence comes from Pinus tabuliformis, assembly GCA_031772625.1. Lineage (NCBI taxonomy): Eukaryota > Viridiplantae > Streptophyta > Pinopsida > Pinales > Pinaceae > Pinus > Pinus tabuliformis. Next base: position 1,134,968,559 of record CM062819.1, on the reverse strand, counting down.
ACTGGTCCATACTTTGCCACTTACTTCTATTTGTTTCCTTCTGCTTCAGGTTGTTGCTGCTGTCCACCAATTCTTCAAACTGCTGTTGGTTACTTTCAACTCATAGTTGTTGGTTTACTACTTGTTCTTCTACTCTTGCTCCCACTCTTACTCTTGTTGTAGACATTTCTCTTGCTCTTGCTTTGAGTCCTACGCTTACCTTGACTTCCTCCCTTTCATCCTTACCCTCTATCAAGATTATCCCTGTCTGCATTGAATCATGACTGTCCAACATTCTCTCCAGCAATTGAACACCTCTGTTCCATGGATTGAATTCTTCCATAGAATCTTCTTCTTCCATTTTTATTTGGCTGCTCATTTGTGCCAAAATTCCTCCAGCATCTGCAACTAAACCTGCACTCACAAAAAAATTATTAAAATAAAAAACATAAGGCTTCTGTACCTTTTCCTTCTTTGGCAACAATTCAGCTTGCTGCTCTGTTTTCTCCTCCTCTTTTAGCACATCAGTATGTTGATTTGAATTCTTAGTAGAATTCATGAGACTGTTAGCTAGTCTCTCCTCCAAACCATCTTTTCTAATGATGTCTTTCTGTCCCATCCACTATAGTGAACTTCTTCATTCTCGATCAATTCTGATTTTACAACCTGAACACTTACTTTTTGGTCTTCTAGCCTTTTCTCCAAAAGACTTAACTCCTGCCACAAATTTGCCATCTTGCTTGGAATTTCTTCCAAAAGTTCTGTACAATCCTCACTATCTTCTTCTTTATCACAAGCATAACTTATTGACAATATTTCCTCATTGTCGATTAGAATAAATTTTTTATTCTCTATCCCTTTGATAGTTTTAGATGTTTGTCCATCACTCTCCCTTTGATCATTTAAGAAAATCAATCCTTCATTATTCTCTTCAATAGCAAATTTCTTATCATAGGACATAACTGTCTCATCACTACTAAATATATTTCCTCAATTAAGCATGGAATTTATGAACTCCTTTTGTTGTAATAACTCAACTTGATCTTCATTTGAAAGGTAGTCATCATCATACTTTACCTGGCAATTTTCAGCTTCATTCAAGACATTTCCATAAAATGGTTTATCTTCTGCAATACCTGCATTCATACACAACCTGTCAGTTGTAAAACCACAAGACCTCATCATCTCATTTGATGATTCAATCACCAATTCCTCCTGTTGTTCCAAGTCCTTTACATGACTTAGAAATATTTTGATGGTCTTCTCCTCAATCTCATCAAGTCCTTTACTTGATTGCTTGATATCCTTCTCTACTTCCTCTTTTAAAACATAATTTAGATTCTGCATGTCTTCTTCCCTCTTTATGACAATATCAACAAATTGTCCTTCTTTACATGTTTCACCTGCAAACATACACAAATTATCATATTTAAAATCATCAGACCTTTTTCCCTCACTTGAAGTTTCAGTCTTCAAGTCTTCATCTTCACTTAGAACTTCACCCTACTCTGGTTCACAAATGGACACTTCCATTTCCAACTCAACTTCTCTGAGTTTTTCCATCAGCCACCTTACTTTCCTTTGTTGTAGCATTCTCTACAACTTATGCCACTTCACTGGCTTCTTCTTTAATACCCAACCTTATCTCTGGCTTTCCTCTAGTATCCTCATCAATACATCGAGTTGTTCTTTCATCTCTGCAATCTCTTTGTCAATTTCCTCTTGACTCATCCTCTTGCCATTTTCCTTGGCATCCTCTTCCTTCATATTTCCTCTGCTGTGTTCTTCCTTAGAACCTCTACTATGACTATCAGTAGCCATCTTCTTCTCTATCTTTGTGAGCTTCTCACTCACTTACTATGAGTTGCATTAAATCCTCTACACCAACAATTCCTCCCTTCTTCCACTTACCTAACCAAGCTCTCCTCACTTAGTCTTTTGGTAAGGCCTTGGTTCTCTATCTCTGGAACCTCCTTTGAGCACTCTTCTCTGCTCCTTTAGGCTTCAAATCATTTGCACCTTCTCAAGAACACAATTGTCCTCTTGTACTTCAATCACCATGAAATATTTGGTTCTAACCACTTCTTCTTTCACTTAGAAAGTCTTACCAATTTCCTTCTTGCTACATATGCCTCGCTAAGCTTCTCTCCTTTGAGCTCAGTCTTTTATCAACTTTCTGGTTCTTTCCTTCGGAAGCAATTGAGCACTCCTTGCTCTAGGCTTGTTGCAATCTTCTCACCTCCTTATACTGTCACCTGCATATTAAGGTTACTCAAGCCAAAGATCATTCCAAGCTTTCAAAAGCTTGCTTCTCAATTTCCTTTTGAGAATACCCTTATCCTCTTTGTCCAACCTTCAATTGGATTCTTCAGGTTCACATTTGAGTGAATCTCCACTTTCCTCAAGGGATAACATCACGGTGTTTTCTTATGCTGCTACCTGTGCATTAGTATAAAAACACACATTCTCCAATCTTCAATCAAATTAAAACAAACATGTCATCTCACCTTCAAGATCTTAGCATGATCTTGTTCCACCATTTACTTGTACCTTGAATCAATTGTCCTCCTTTTATTGCTTCTGCAAATTCTGCTACACATCATCTCTATGTGCTTACTGTTCATCAGATTAAAATCTGATCTCCTCTTGCCTGAATACATATATTAAACACATCTTTGTTCTAAATCCTTTTCTACAGTATTCCCTTATTTGTTATGAGATCAATTATTCCAATAACAATTATGCTCTAATACCAAATGACACAGGGTTACCCCTACTTTACCCACAATTTGCATGGATTATGCACATATCTGATTTGTCCCAGGAGTTTTTAACTCACTAAGGAGTCAAATCTTCAATTCTTAAGGTTAAGGCCCCATTCATTAATTCCTATGCTGAATGATTTATTAGCACCCAACATAGCCTATCCCTTCATTCAATATGCATGTATCAGATTTTAATCACCCCTCATCCTTCATATATGACTTTATTAAAACCCTTCCTTTAAACCTTCCTCTCAGGACATTATACACCCTTATAAACCTTCGCTAACCCTTTATTCACACATATATAGCCTTCCCTTATTTATGCTTTGGTTATATATATATTTGACCCATAAAACCTTCCATCGGAGCTATTTTCCTTTATAAACCATTTACAAAGGAAATACACATAAAACATACCTTTTCTGCCTTTTATACGGCCTCTGCACAGTTTTTGATGCTCCCTTTATCGCTAATCGCAATCGCATCCTACATGGGTTTCTTAACAAAGGCCTCTATCACATCCGATACGTGATAACACAATATCAGATCACAAATATTATTAAACTGCACTTATAATGATATCGGGTCTGCCTACTTCGCCTGTCGCATTCTCCTCTAATCTTTGAAGCCTGATTTCCGATACTTCCAATCGCCGATCAGCGCTTTACCGCTATTGGCGTATCAGCCACATCACTATTGCAATTTCTATTGTCACTGTCCCTTGACCTCTCCGATATCCAATTTGCGATTAGATCATGACCGTTGATCTAGTTCTGATCCAGTAGTCCACAATCAATCAACAGTCACTCATTGCAACTGTCCCAAGCCCGATTCCGATCTATCCATAAGGATTTCACCGATGCGATTTAATCCTAACCGTTGATCTTCTAGATCCAACGGTTACTGTGCACCGATACTTCACTTCTCCGATCTTCTTCTTTACTTAGATTTTACGCCACTTCTTCAAGGTTTCTGTGGTTTCCGGGTTTTCCAAAGGTTTTGCCTTTCACTCTTCTGCTGCTCAATTCATTCCCGCTTGAGCTTATCTCTGTGATTTCTGTATCACAATCATTCCATAGCATCACTTGGTCTTCCAGTTGGGTCCTATGGCCCTTTACGCTCCTTTTTGTATTTGCCTCGACCTGCCTGCATATATTTATATTATGCAAATCTCTGATAACACATAATTCATCATTCTGTATTCGAAACACACATTTATACAGGTTCGAATCAATCCTTGTATATATATATATATATATATATATATATATACTATAGAAAGTCACAGCTTATCACTGAAGGCCTTAACAGAAATGAGAAAAGCCTGATTTCCTCCATTCTCCCCTTTGAAGTGCATAGCATGGAGAATCCTTTCAAATACTTAGGCTTTTGGTTAAAGCCAAATGCTTATAAGAACCAAGATTGGAACTGGCTGGTGGCAAAAATTGAATCCAGAATATCTCAATGGAGCTACAAATGGCTATCTCGAGCAGGAAGACTGACTCTAATCAAATCAGTTCTCTTAGCTATGCCAGTCTATTGGGCTGCTTTAACATGGGTTCCAAAGGGGATTTTAAGGAAGGTTAATAAGATATGCAGTAGGTTCCTCTGGGCAGGCTCAAAGGAGGATTCTGTACTCCCATGGGTAGCTTGGGATAAAATAGCAAGACCAAAAGAATGGGGAGGGTGGGGGATAAAAAACCTTACAGATTTCAGTACTTCTCTGGCAGCAAAATCAGGATGGAGAATAATCAAGATGGAGAATCTCTGGACAAAAGTAGTAAAAAGGAAATATATTGATCCCACCCCACTAGAAGAATGGATAAGGAAGGGAAACAAGAAGGAGAAAAATGTTTCGGTAGTATGGAAAACCACGGTGGAAGCTTTCAAAGTGATAGAACAAGGACTGGCGTGGCAGATTGGAAATGGGGAAAGCATGAAGATAGGGAAAGACCCCTGGGTCGGATGCAATGAAAGGTATGCCCTCTCTCCAGGTTTAATCAGACATCTAGAATCCAAAGGAATCAGGCATCTAAGTCAAGTTGAGAAAGTGGGCTTCTCAACGATCTGGGGGCAATCCTGGAAATCTGGTGAAGAACTAGGTATCCGACCAGCTTGGTGGAATGAATGGAAGGTATACATCGAGGAACTAACTCGGTCCAATGTAAGAATAAGGGACAGACAGGATCAGCTGGTCTGGGCGCATGCGGAAAATGGATCGTATTCACCAAAATTCGGATATAAATATCTAATGAACAGAAAAGGATGGGGGGAACCAGAATGGTGGGTCAAACTGATCTGGAAACTAAAATGCCCAGCAAAAGCAAGACTTTTCTTTTGGAGCATCTTAAAAAGAAAAGTCCCTACTTGGGATGTGCTTCAGGCTAGATACAAGCAAGGACCGGGGAGGTGCAATCTATGCAAAGCGGAGTCTGAGACTATAAACCATATTTTCCTTGCATGCCCGTTTGTTAAATCAGTTTGGGTAGAGGTCGGAAAGCTTATAGGGAAAAGGATGGAATGGGAGGGAAGGAATATTCAGGAAGTTTGGGATATTTGGTGGCGCAACTACCCCGGCTGGAAAATGCGAAACTTACCTCCGATCATATGTTGGGGAATATGGATCGCAAGAAATCGGAGTATTTTCATGGAAAAGGAAGCCACAGTTGAACCTATTGCTATTCAAAGCTCTGCTATTTTTGAAAGCATCCCAGACTCAGAGGAAGGAAGCAACCCCAGGCAGATTAGGGAGGAACAGATCCATGAGGGGATCCCCTGGGCATATTTTGATGGAGCATCTCAGAACAACAAAGCAGGAGCGGGAATGATTATATACTTAAGCAAAACAAAGTCTTTAAAAGCATCTGTAGGGATAGGCACAGGGACAAATAATTATGCAGAACTCTCAGCCTTAAAACTCCTGCTATGCTGGCTTATCCACAGGAACATCCTTGCAGTTCAGATCTTTGGAGACTCTTTATCTGTTGTTAATTGGGTCAACGGCAAAAGTAGATGTCAAAATTATATGCTTAGACCTCTGCTTGAAGAAATTATGTATTTAAAAATCTCATTTAATGTTCTTACTATTTGTCATATCTACAGGGAGCGAAATGGTACAGCAGATACCCTTTCTAAAGAAGGTGTACAACAAGATTTGGGCAGGTGGAAAATAGTGGAAGAAGACCAGGGACAGATCCGTGTGTCGGATCAGGCGCCATGCTCTTAAAGTCAATCAATCTGTCCACAAAATTTTTGTACCTTTATTTTGTTGTTTTTCTCTGGCACAAACTTCTGATACATAAGACATTAGTATACTGTTTTTACATTGATGAAGAAACTACCTTACAGTTCTCTGATTATGTCATTTACTATTTTTGTTTTGGGCTGTTTTCCTCATAAGAGGAAGCCCAGGAAATAGTAAGTGGAAAACACAGCGGGACCTGTACATTTTGACGGTTTTTTGGGCACAAAAGGGCTGAAAAGGAAGTGCTGTTTTATTTCTTTTCAGCTGCTGATATACCAGATTTTGAGGCACAGAAAAGCTTGCTTCTTTCTTTAGCAGCTCTATGACTCAGTCATACAGCAAACGGAATGCCTTAGGCATATGCTTGTAACTTTTTATGTTTAATGAAAAGTTCGCTTTTTTCCTTGGATATATATATATATATATATATAACATATAACAATGTTTACATATTGAGACTCTGTCTCTCTGGCCTGATATTCTGATTACAATGGCCTCTATTTACAATCTGCCTGTAGACTTAAATCTCACTCTAACTAGCTTAACCAGCTAATTATCTAACTCTCTAACCTCTGACTTTGCATTTTTGGCTTACATTTATACAAATGACTCTAAAACCAATTTTTGGTTTAGATCCATAAATCCCTTAACAAAATTCCTAAATTTGTTCCTTGTTCCTAAAACTCCTCTCTAATCCCTAATTCATGAACTAAATCCTATTCTAAGATTTACAATCAATTCTCAAATCCCTCAATCTCTCAACTATCCTAAATCTCTCATGTTCTCCTATATTCGAGAACATTTACAAATATGCCTCACAATATTCAATTAATTGCCTACTCTAGCTTCTCTCATTAAAATCACTCAAAACTTTAATAATTACATTTAATTCACTCTTAAGAAACCGACTTCATTGAAAACACAATACCCCTATGTCTACTAAAATACAATGAGTTTTTTTTGGGTTGGATGCTCCTGCATCAGTTTCCCTTTTGCAACCAAGATATTCACTAGATCAAGCAATGAAATGGGGTTATCCATTCTCTATATGACTAGATCCCAAAACATCCACCCTCAGCTCCCCCCACTTTACTCATAGTGATGAAGCGTGATGTCAAATTCTCTTGCTATAATGTATTTTGAACCGAAATCTTAATCCCTTAAGTCCATTACGAATTTCCAACATTCTACTTTCTCATGATAAATTAGAGGCACATAAATATTAACTACATTGTAGAGTGTTAGATGAGAGATGAGAGAAACTTGTCACTAACCAATTATCAAAACACCTAACTCGATTTAAATTTAAAATAGAAGAATTCCAAAGGATATAAATTCCTATAGATAAACACAAAGATCCCAAGAAGGGTCTAACATATAATAATAATGATAATGACTCAATAAAGAACATTTGTAATCATATATACAACAAGGAACTTCGACCTCCCTGTAATTGTTTATGCATTTCACATTTTTGGCTTCCTCTAAATAATAGTCTTCTAAGATTCTCTACTTCCTCTCCATTTTTTGATCCTATACTATTTTCTCTTACTTCTAGGATGAATGCTTCACTTCTCTCTTTGAAATGGTGAAATAATAGGATATTTATATTTATTGGTCACTGTGCATTTGAGCCAACATGAACAATTTGACTTGAACCCGACTTGTAGGATTGTAATGAAGACCGACTTGATTATCTTCTATATGGAGGCTAGATTTGAAGGATGAATGATAATCCTTTTGGGAGAAGGAACTCATTTGGTGGAGGAGATATATAGACACAAAACCTTTTTCCTTTCTTGACCTTAAGGATCCCAAAACAGATTTCTTACATACATGACTTCGACTTTGGCTCAATAAAAATTGGCTTCACAATGCCGAAAAAATGTATTTGAAGGAAAACATTTAAGAAATTAGATTTTAGAGGTGTACCCCTTGCTCACTGAATGTTGTATTTTCTATAATGGATATGTAGTGAAAAGAACATTCTTGTTAACAAAATATTTCCATGTAAAACAATCCATTTTCGGGAGTCTATGACAAAAGTTGAAAGAGATGAAAATTATTTTCATTACCCAAGTATCAACTCCTTATAAATCCGTGGAACAAGTTATAAGTCAAGCACAACATACCTTTAAAGATGTTTGATTGAATTGCTTACTTATGGAGAGCTTCCAAATTATTTGTTTATTAATCTTGTAATCAATGCTATAGAATTCAAAATGAACTTAAAGATGAAACAAAATCTTGGAAAGTTGTAAAGAAATATAGAGCTTTAGATGAAGACCACATATATCTTAGAATGTTATCATTTGGAATTCCTTTGCATGAATGATTGCTTATTGGATTGATAAGAACCACCCTTAGGGTACCATGAATGAAATGTGAAGAAACAATATCAAAATATGTATCTGGAATAAGGACATGCTCCTATGGGAAATGTAGGGGAAAAGCTATGAATATCTATATACATAGAGCCTATTAGAGTTTACACATAAATAGACCATTAGTTATTCCCTTGATGTTGATAGGAAAGAGAGAGGAAAATGATATAAGCCCAAAATCAATCCAAAAGAAGATGTGCTTTAACTTATCCAAAGTATGGAAAACCAATAATTGAATGAGCCCATCAAGGATAATTTTAGGGGCGAATGTTCGCCCTTTGGCGAAATTAAGGGGTTTTAAATTTTTAGTGGGCGAATATTTTGTATCATAGTACATTTTTACAAATCACCTCAAATAGCCCACCTTATTTTAAGGGAGAGGGTAAAAAAGGTAAATTTAGCCCTTGAAATTAGGACTTACAACCTTCCATTCGCCCATTTTCAAGAATAGGTTTTATTTAAGTGAATCCATTCGCCCATTTTCAAGAATAGGTTTTATTTAAGTGAATCCTATGGGCCAAATACCATATTTATAAAAGAGGTATGGTAAATTAATAAAAATATAAATAAATGTGAGGTATGGTAAATAAATAAAACATTTTTTATATTTACTCCATAATTCACCTTATATACATGTAAGGGTGTAAACAAATAAAAATATAAGTAAAGTGGAAGTATGGTAAATAAATAAAACGTCTTTTTATACTTACTCAAAAGGTATGGTAAATAAATAAAAATATAAATAAACTAGACATATAGTAAATAAATAAAACCTCTTTTTATATTTAGTCCATAACCCTCGTTCTATTTATGAAGGCTCAAGAAAGAGGTTTTATTTAAGTGAATCCTATGGGCCAAATACCATATTTGTAAAAGAGGTATGGTAAATTAATAAAAATATAAATAAATGAGAGGTATGGTAAACAAATAAAACATTTTTTTATATTTACTCCATAAGTCACCTTATATTTACGAACACTCAAAAAATGGGTTATATTTAGGTGAAACCTATGGCCAAAATACTATGGGACAAATACCATGGACTAGATTGTTATTAATACCATGCAAAAAACCATTATTAACCCTAATATTAGAATTAATAAAAATAAAAATGGCACATGGTATTGACCCATGGTATTCACCAAAATGGCACATGGTATTGACCCATGATATTCACCTGGAATGTAGCCTATTTAAATGGGGGAATTAAACCATCATGTAGCCTATGCTAAGATTCACTAGGACTTTACAAAGTTTTATTATTTAGTGAAAGACTCGCCAAGATCTTACAAGATTTTATAATTGAGTAAAATATTCGCCATACCTAGTGAGAGATTCGCCAAAAAATTATATATACATATTATATTATTGATAAAATCGCCTTCCATTTTTCCTATATACCATGGAGATTCGCCCATTTATTATATTTATAAATTTAGGGGGGGTTCTTAAAATTTTCCCTGGAGCCCATGATGGGATAACAAATCATGTTTACCCACTTTTGGCCTTGGAAATCATTCCATTTATGGATTGTAGGAGGAAGTATGACACATTTATGGTCTCTACACGTTATAAGTGTGGTTGGTGTCTAGTTGGTAGAGGAGTCTAAATTGATAAACATAAACTATACTTAGCCTTCTTTCATAGGAGATGTATTTTAAAAATATGATATGATACCCCATTCATACTAATGTATGTTCATCCAAGCCCTCATTTCAAGAGCACCCAAATTTCCCATGATGGAGTCAATAAAGCCTTAGTTTGATGCAAATTATTGAAACCCCCTCAAGCATGCATAACCTCTCACATCACTAGACAAAATCCAAATGTAGGATTCTTCCTTTTTGGAACCTTTGTAAGTCCTTTATTATATTAATAAATAGATCCAAAATTTTTAATGTGGGGTTTCCCTTTTAAGATAAGATATAGATACTTGATCCCGTTATCATGTACAAAACAAATGTATTTCAGAATTTAAATATCTAAAATTTCTTGTATCCAAAACTATCGGTGAAGATTAGATATATATGACGAAAGTTTGAGACATTTGGATCTCATTTCAACTCCACATCTATGCTTATTTATTTACAATTGGATTATTGAATGGGATGTGGGGACCACATTTCAGACCTTTTAAGTGTTTAACTACAGATAAAATCATGGAATGGAACATTTAGTGTGGAAATTTGGACAATTTGGGTTTTCACATTGAGTTACTTTTTTTATGAAGTCCATATATAAAGGGAAGCACCAATTTCTTCCAGATCTTCGAAGAACCCAAGGGCCCTTAATAAAGAGCATGCAACATGCTTCAATTCACTTGTTCTCCTTTCTACTAGTGTTAATTCTATGGATACTATCAAGAATAACATGTTGAACAATAAAAAAATGATGTCCATCATGCAGGGTTTCTGAAAAACTTGGCTGGAGGAGTCTCATAATTTTCCCAACCAATATTTAGATCTTTTCCAGATCACCTTTACTAAATATCCTTTCCTTGTATTGTTACAAATAATTTAAGCTTCATACCTTCAAAACATACTAACATCCCACATAATGTCTCACCAGATATGACCAATAAATACCTCTTACATTACTAAATTTCTACACCCTTGTTCTTTGTACAATAAATTCTAATCACAACATAAATAATTCTACATGGCCTGCCATTACCTATAATCCCCACAGGAACACAATTCATCCTTAAAATGATGAAAACAACTTGCATCTCTCACAACAATTTCTCGTTTGAAAATCCTAGAGATGAACTTGGTGTCATTGTGACAATCTCCACAGACACGGAGTTTCTTTGTGATCTGGATAGTCGTCCCAATGTTGTAGTATTCAACAAACACCCATTTATTTTTATTAATTTCTTAATAAATAATGGGGACCCTTCTTTTATTTTAATAAAATTATTTAAATTTCAATAAATTTAGGACATTTTTTGAATCTGTTATAATTTGTTAGGCTTGAAGGTTTCCCTTATCAGAACCCATTTATCGAAACTCCACCTTTTAAATATTAGGATAAACATTAACCCCGATAAGCCCTCTCTGTTAAAATTTAAAGCTTCCTCCGAAGACTTTGATTATGTTATGAAACCAACTCATAAAAAGATAGAAAATATAGATCAATGACTTAGAAATCAGCCTCTTTGAGGGGGAAACCTCCTTTACATTACAAAAATGAACAATTCTTGGATGATACAAATGATAAAAAATCCTTTCTATATATAAGAGTCTAAGGGGTCACAATATAATCAAGGCTGACATAAAAATAATAATATAAGGGCACAAAAATAACAATAGTGGGCTTCTATGGAGCACAATAATAACAATATGGGGACAATAGGGGCACAACAATAACAATAAGGGCTACAATGAAAATAGTAATGGGGGAATCACTAGTATTATAGGGACTTAACATGCCCCTCTCCTTCAAAAAAGTGTTGTCCTTAATGCTTGAGTAGTTCTGGATGCTTCTGTATAAAATTTTCATCCTCACATGTGGCATCTTCAGCGGGTAAGTTCTTCCCTTGATGAGATACTCTGAAATTGATCGATTTCGTAGGTGTCGAGTTCTTATTTCTCTGACTACTTCAGGTTCCAATATGATTTTTCTTTCCTCATCAAGTTCTGGAAATATTGTTTAAACTAGGAGCTTGCCACCTATAACCTTCTTTAATCATGAAACATGGAAAACTGGGTGCACTCGGGAAGCTGTAGGAAGCTCCAATTTGTATGCCATAGTACCTATCTTTTGCAACACCTTGTATGGACCATAATAATTTGATGATAATTTACTATCCTTCTTAGCTTGCTTGAGGGACATTTGTTTATATGGTTGTAGCCGTAGGAATATCCAATCACCTACATCAAAACTTATTTCACTACGATGTTGATCTACCTGTTGTTTCATTATATTATATGCCAAAGTGAGGTTATCTTTTAAGAGTTGGAGAACTTGTTGTTGATGCTCGATGTGATTTTCCATTGCTTGAACCTTAGAATTTTCTCTTAAATATGATGTGATGGACAGTAGATGATATCCATAAAGTGCCATAAATGGGGTCATTTTTGCTGCAGTATGGAAGGAAGTGTTATACCACCATTCATCTAGAGGCAACCATTTGACCCATTGTGTCTATTTATCAGATACAAAGAAATTGAGATATCCTTCCAAACATTTGTTTAATATCTCAGTTTGTCCATCAGATTGAGGATGATAAGATGAGCTATGAGCTAACTGAGTACCAAGACAAGAAAATAATTATGTCCAAAAATTTCCAGTGAAAATGGGATCTCTGTCGCTTACAATAATATTTGGGTTTCCATGTAGCTTTTGAATTGTTTCCATAAATGTAGTAGAATCTGTACTCGCTTTAAATGGATGAGATAATGCACAAAAGTGTGCATACTTGGTAGGTCTGTTAACTACCACCATGATAATTCTCTTTCCTTCAGACTTGGGTAAACCTATGATAAAATCCATTGAAACCTCCTCCCAATGTTGGCTTGGAATGGATAAAGGTTGTAATAGACCTGGGGTCTTAACTGTTTCAACTTTATTCTATTGGCAAACCAAACATTCTGCCACAAACTTTTGAATATCTGATTTAAGTCCATCCCAAAAAAAATCTTTCTTAACCCTGTGGTAAGTTTTTAAAAGTCTTGAGTGGCCTCCTAAGGGAGAGGTGTGCAATTCCATAAGAATCTTTTGTTTGAGTTGGGAATTCCTACAAAGGTATAAGCGATCTTTGTACCATAATGAATCATTTTTCTAGCTAAATGTATCAGATGTATTGGGATCTTGTTGTAACTTTTGAATGAGTGCCCACACTTCTTCGTCATTCTTCCATTCATCCCTTGCTTCGTTTATCCAATATGGTTTAATAATAGAAATGGCGCAAAGAAATGCTTCCACATCCTCATCCTTTCTTGAGAGTGCATCTGCCACAACATTTTTCTTCCCTTTTTTGTAGATGATTTGAAAGTCATAACCCAACATATTTGTGACCCATTTTTACTACTCTTCTAAATATAATATTTGTTCTAAAAAGTATTTAAGACTATGATGATTTGTTTTTACCTTCAAGTTTCTTCCCATTAGGTAGGGTCACCATTTGTTAAGTGCATGTAGTATTGCCAACATTTCCTTCTCATAAATAGATTTGTGTAAATACTTTCCTTTGATTGGATGAATTTCAAAAGTAATGGGTCTTTCTTCTTGCATTAAGACAACACCAATTCCATTTCCTGAGGCATCACATTCCACAATAAGGTTTTTGTGAAGTTTGACGTAGCTAAGACCGGTGCTTGGCACATTGCCTCTTTAAGATGTTCAAAGGCCTTCGTTGCTTTTGGAGTCCATGAAAATGCATCTTTCTTCAATAATGTCGTTAGAGGTGCTGTTATTCTCTCATAATTCTTAACAAACTTGCGATAATACCCTATCAACCCAAGAAATCCTCACAGATGCTTTATAGATGTGGTGATTTTCCATTCCTTAATGGTTTTAATTTTTCTAGGGTCTACCTTAATGTTGGCATTATGATTCTGATATGGCTCTATGTTACAGATGTTGTACTTGATGGCAACACCCTCAAGTGGCAATGCTCTGATCAGGCTCTCAAAATGTTGAAAATTAAGAAGTACGCAGGAGAACAGTTCAGAAGATGCGTACACGCAGGTACACCGTGAAGGGACCGCGCCCAATCATGCAGGTCACCCGTTTAGAAGGTGCGTACCCCCAGTTTCACTTACTTCAAGGCAGAGAAGCGCATTCACTGGGGTTTCCTATGTTTGGCCAGTGGTATTTAGCCCGCCGCTCTTGATTCTATGGTTTTGGCCCGTGGTATTGTTATTATTATTGAGCCCCATGTTTTTGGGCCCCTTGTATTGGTTATCTATGGTATTGATCCATGATTTTAGGAGGAGCTTGCCTATATAAAGCAAAGGAGATCACTTGGCTAAGTATCTTTTGCAATTGAATATCTTAAGATCTGAAATATTGGGTTATTGTCTTAAAAGCTTGATCTATATGTAAGTGAAGTTGAAAGCGAATCTGTGAAGGGTGATCTCTCGAGTGCATGATCAGATCTGGGCATCTGACTAACTGTGCCACACTGGTGGACTGCCAATTCGGCCCTAATCAGAAGTACGCATGTGATTAACGGTACAGGTGTGTAGGTACGCAGAGCAGAAATAGGAGAGTTGCGTGGGTACGCAGAGCAGAAGAAGGGGTACTGTGTGGGTATGCAGAGCAGAAGAAGGAGAACTACATGGTTACGCAGCGCGACAAAGGTTCAGGTGCGTACGCACAACAAAAGTACGCGACGCGATAGTATCTTTGAGTGCGTGGCATAGGTAACAGTACGCGGCGCGATAGTGTCTCTGGGTGCGTACCTCCAGTAACAGTATGCAACGTGATTGAAGAAGCAGTGTGTGGGTACGCGGTGCAGCGGAAGGCTCTCTGCGGGTATACGTAGGAAAGCAGAAGGTGAAGTGCGTAGCGACGCAGGCCACAGAAAGAAAAACTGCGTATCTGTCTTAAGATCTTCTGTTGACTGAATTTTTCTGTTGATAAGGTGTTCTGGGTTAGTTCTGTTATTGTTGATCTGGTTACTGCAGTTGACTGTGTAATTTACATGTACTTGATGATCATCTGATGCTTATGGATCCAGTTTGAAAATTTATGAAAAGTGGTCCTTGTAAGAAAATAAGTAGGGGGTTGTAGCTCCCTTCCAGGAAAGACTGGAAAACGAGAGAGAGTTGTAGCTCTCTGCAGGTTGCAGCCTATGTACTGGTAAAGGACTGCACCAGTACAAAATCATTGTAAAAGGAGTTTCTAATTTGAAAGAAGATAGAGACATATTGCAGCAGGTGGTTTTCACTCACATTGGGTTTCCACCTTACATCTGGTGTTCTTTGGTGTGACTATTTGTTTTTCTTGTTCATGCTCATTATTTTATGGTACTGATATGCAAAAATAATTCAAAGTATAAATAAGGAAGATTTGTTAAAAGAACTTGATAATACTGATTCACCCCCCCTCTCAGTATTATTTCCAACAATTGGTATCAGAGCAGGTCCTTCGGAGAAGCTTGATCGCTTGAAGGAAGACCATTCATCATGAGCAACTACGAGAGGGAAGCATCAATCAGGCCACCAATTTTTGATGGGACAAACTTCAATTATTGGAAGGTAAGAGTTACTGCCTATCTTCAATCTCTTGGTACAGAAGTTTGGGATATCATAGATACAGGCTACACTTTTCCTTCAGCTACTCCTACAGATGCGGCCAAAAAGAAGAAATATGAAACAAATGCTAAAGCAGTCAATACTTTGCTGGGATGCTTAACTCAAACATAATTCGTAAAGGTTATGCAATATAAATCTGCAAAAGAAATATGGGACAAGATTGTCTTGAGCTACGAAGGAGATGAACAGGTAAAGCGTGCTAAACTTCAAACTCTCAGGATTCAGTATGAGAATCTTAGGATGTATAATGATGAAAGTGTGGCTAACTATTTTCTTCAGGTAGATGAGATTGTTAATTGCATGAAAAATTTGGGTGAAGAAATAAAAGAGGCTATTGTGGTTGAAAAAGTTCTAAGATCATTGTCCCCCAAGTTTGAATCTAAAGTGTCTGCAATAGAATTAAAGGAAAATCTACGAATTCTTACTATGTCTGAGCTTCACGGAATTCTAACTGCTTATGAAATGAGAAAGGGAGGTCCTTCAGACAGAAGAGAAGCTGCTTTCAAGGCTTCAGGCAAAGGAGATTATTATGAAGCAAGTCACGTGCCATAAGAAGAAGAAGAAGAATCAAATTTTGTCAGAAATCTTCAAAGGGGTTCTGGAAGGTTCAGAGGTAAGTTACCTTTTAAATGCTTTGCTTGTGGAAGAGTAGGTCATTATGCTGCAAAATGTCCTTATAAGGATAAAGGAAAGGAACCTGCTAGATGGAACAAGAAACAGAGTGCAAATAAGAAAAGCTACTACACTCATGAAGATAGTGATGGTCTATCAAATAGTGATGAAGATGAACGAGGTAATGACTATAAATTGTTAATGGCATTTGAAGATGATGATTATATGGATGCTATAGATGTGGATAGCCTTTACGAAGAAATTACTAGACTCAAGAGATGTATAGAAGAAAAGAATATGATCATTGATACTCTACAATTTCAAATTGATGAAAAGGAAAAACATCTTGAAAAATTAGAAGGTGAAATTGTTGGTCTTAGAAAAGAGATTGAGAAAACAAAAGCTATTAATCTTAAGTTTGTCAAAGGATCTGAAACTTTGGATGAGATTATCAATGTACAACGTTCTCCACTAAACAAGACAAGTCTGGGCTATAATGGAGAAACTTCTCAAGCATCCACCTCAAAAAGTTATCTTGATGTAGCAAGAAGAAATGAGCAAAAGCACAATGGAGACCATCAGGTAAAGTAGGGAAGAATTGCAAACAGAGACTATCAGGGGCAATCCGTCTTAAGGGTGAACAAAAGCTACAATCAGCCACAGGTAAAATCTTCTCAATTTGGTTCAAGAATGGATGACAATAGAAATTACAATCATTTGGCCGATAGATTTGATAACCGCAGAAGTTTCTTCAATGGACAATGCTTTTCTTGCCATAACTTTGGTCACAAAGCAGCTCAATGTGTTGCATATAAAACGATCATGACTAGAGAAGCTCAAAAACAAAGAAGTATGACCGGGATTACAAAAAGGACCTATAACAACTTTTCGGTTCTTGAAAATGAAGTTGAATGTTATATTTGCAATAACTTTGGTCATGAAGATTCTGAATGCAGGAGCAGGTTTTAGCAGACAAAGGAACAAGCCTCAAGCACCAAAACATGGAGAATAAAGGAACCACAACCAGAAAGATGTGGGATAACATTTTATGTAGAGGGACACGAAAATATATGGTACATTGACAGTGGATGTTCGAAGCATATGACAGGTGATAAAGAAAAACTTGAATCATATTCTGCTCTAGAAAAAGGAAAGAAAGTTTCTTTTGGAAATGATACTCCTGCAACTATAAAAGGAAAAGGCACTGCTCAGTTAAAAGAAAAGGTCAAAGCTGGAAATGTTTTGTATGTTGATGGATTGAAACATAATCTTCTAAGTGTCAGCCAGATGTGTGATCAAAGAACCGAGGTGATATTAAGATCAAATGGATGTCTTGTTCGTGATCTTGATACAGGTAAAACAGTTATCAAAGGTAAAAGAACTCCAAATAATTTATACATATTTGAATAAGGACAACAACAATGCTATCTGAGCAAGGATGATGAACACTGGTTATGGCATCAGAGGTTGGGGCATCTAAGCTTTTCACAAATAAGGAAAGCATGCAGATATCAGGCAGTTCGCGATCTTCTAGATATCAAAATTCCAGACAACACCATATGCAAATCATGTCAGTTTGGAAAGCAAACCAGAACTAACTTTCTAGAGAAGGAAGGATCAGCTAGCATGCCTCTTGAGATAGTTCATACAGATACATGTGGTCCATTCAGGAAAAGGACACCTCGAGGAGAGGAATACTTGATATTATTCATTGACGAATTCTCCAGGTTTGTTTGGTTAGGACTTATGAAGCACAAAGATGAAGCATTCGAAAAATTCAAATCCTTCAAAACCTTGGTTGAAAATGAATCAGGACACAAAATTAAGTGCCTCAGATCCGACAGAGGTGGGGAGTTTACCTTAAATGAATTTTTCGATTTCTGTGAAGAACATGGGATAAGAAGAGAATTCTCTACAGCTAGAACTCCTCAGCAAAATGGAGTTGTGGAAAGAATGAACAGAACAGTCCAACAAATGGCTCGTGATATGCTTGATGAATCAGGAACTCCCGCAACTTTCTGGGGTGAAGCTGCACATGCTGCGGTTGTTATTCTCAACAAAACACATGTTCGGGTGAACAGCACTCAAACCCCTCATGAGCTCTGGTGTGGTGAGACTCCTTCGGTAAAGCACTTCAAAATATTTGGGAGAAAATGTTATATTAAGAATACTGATGAGCAACTTGGCAAACTTGAACCTAAAGCAGATGAAGGCATTCTTCTTGGTTATTTTCCACATATCAAAGCATACAAATGCTACAATAAAAGACTTGGCAGAATTGTTGACAGCATTGATGTAGTGGTTGATGAGAAGGGATACATTCCTAGGCAAGTACATCATGAAGACATCGAAGAAGATGAAGGCTACCCTCAAAGACATAATGATGAAGAAGAAGAACCTCAAGAAGAACCAGAGGAGCAGACAAGAATAGAAGAAAATACTCCATCCAGATATGTTCAGAAGAATCATCTAGAATCTCAGATTATGGGGCAAAAAGAAGCAGGTGTACAAACAAGAAGAACAGTTGCAGAAGCTTCAAGCTATTTGGCATTACTCTCCTCTACTGAACCAAAAAATGTGAAAAAGGCATGCAAAGATGAATGTTGGGTGAAAGCAATGGATGAAGAACTTGAGAAGATCGAAAAGAACAACACTTGGGAGCTGGTCCCTAGACCAAAGGATAAGAATGTTATCGGAACAAGATGGGTCTTCAAAAATAAATTGAATGAAAATGGAGAAGTAATTAGAAACAAAGCCAGACTGGTTTGTCAAGGGTATGCGCAGCAAGAAGGAATAGACTTTGAAGAAACCTTTGCTCCTGTTGCAAGACTTGAGGCCATTCGAATGTTCCTTGCTCTCTCAAGCTTTCAAAACTTCAAAGTATTTCAAATGGACGTGAAATTAGCCTTTTTGAATGGAGACTTGGAAGAAGAAGTATACATTGAGCAGCCAGATGGGTTCATTCTTGGAAATGATCCAAATCTTGTATGCAGATTGAAAAAGGCTCTCTATGGTCTCAAACAAGCTCCAAGGGCGTGGTACTATCATTTGGACAAATATCTTTATCAACAAGGTTTTTCAAAAGGATCAGCAGATAGCAATCTTTATATAAAAGTTGAAAATGACAAATTGCTAATACTTGTTGTGTATGTAGATGACATTATCTTTGGCAACAATGAAGAAGCTATGAGTCAAAGCTTTGCCTTGGTGATGCATAAAGAATTCGAAATGTCCTTGCTGGGAGAACTGACATATTTTATTGGTTTGCAAATCCAACAAAAAAAAGGAGGGATCTTTTTGTCTCAAACCAAGTATCTCAAACAGATTTTGAAGAAATATGGCATGGAAGATGCAAAACCAGTATGTACACCCATGGTCACAGGATGTAGCCTTAGTGTAAATGATGAATCTGCAGCAGTGCATCAACCAACCTACAGATCTATGATTGGAAGTTTACTTTATCTGACAGGTACCCGACCGGACATCTTGCATGCAGTTGGAATAGTTGGAAGATTTCAGGCAAATCCAAAGGAGACTCATCTTCAGGCAGTGAAGAGAATTTTCAAATATCTTCAAGGGACTCAAAATTATGGCTTATGGTATACTAGAGATACAGATCTCACACTTCATGCTTATACAGATGCAGATTGGGCCGGAAGCGTGGATGATAGGAAAAGCACAAGTGGTGGTGCGTTCTTTATGGGTTCTAGACTAGTATCTTGGTTCAACAAGAAATAGAGTTTGATTGCCTTGTCTACAGCCGAAGCGGAATATGTTGCTGTTGCATCTTGCTACACTCAACTCCTTTGGATGATGCAGACTTTGCAGGACTTTCAAATCACTTGTACACCACCTATCCACATCTTATGTGATAACACAAGTGCAATCAGCATCTCAAAGAATCCTGTCATGCATTCAAAAACCAAGCACATACCAATCAAGTATCATTTTCTCTGGGAACAAGTGCTTGAACAGAAGGTCAAGTTGGAGTATGTTCCTTCTAAGGAACAAGTTGCTGATATTCTCACCAAACCATTGCCCAGGGAGACTTTTGAATACCTCAGGCAAAAGCTGGGGGTTGTTGATGCATCATCTTATTGTTGAAACTCTTCTGATTGATGGTTGTACGCATGGTTCATCCGGGGTATATGCGTACATGTGTTGGGTTGCGGCACAGGTTCAAGGGGAGCATATAATGCATTGTTGGCATTATGGAGGATGTACAGAAGCAGATCATGGAAGATGGTCTGAATATAGCTGCAATATGTCTCTATCTCTTTCATGGTCATTTATGGTGTCTGGTGGATTATGGTTCTTCTTTGCAGATCTGGTTCATATTCAGGGGGAGCATGTTCTTAGGGGGAGCATAACCCTTTGCCCTTGATGTCAAAGGGGGAGAATGAAGCTGAAGATTTTGAGGTTGCCATCAAGTCCAAAGGGGGAGATTGTTGGCATTATGATTCTGATATGGCTCTATGTTACAGATGTTGTACTTGATGGCAACACCCTCAAGTGGCAATGCTCTGATCAGGCTCTCAAAATGTTGAAAATTAAGAAGTACGCAGGAGAACAGTTCAGAAGATGCGTACATGCAGGTACACTGTGAAGGGACCGCGCCCAGACACGCAGGTCACCCGTTTAGAAGGTGCGTACCCCCAGTTTCACTTACTTCAAGGCAGAGAAGCGCATTCACATGGGGTTTCCTATGTTTGGCCCGTGGTATTTAGCCCGCCGCTCTTGATTCTATGGTTTTGGCCCGTGGTATTGTTATTATTATTGAGCCCCATGTTTTTGGGCCCCTTGTATTGGTTATCTATGGTATTGATCCATGATTTTAGGAGGAGCTTGCCTATATAAAGCAAAGGAGATCACTTGGCTAAGTATCTTTTGCAATTGAATATCTTAAGATCTGAAATATTGGGTTATTGTCTTAAAAGCTTGATCTATATGTAAGTGAAGTTGAAAGCGAATCTGTGAAGGGTGATCTCTCGAGCGCATGATCAGATCTGGGCATCTGACTAACTGTGCCACACTGGTGGACTGCCAATTCGGCCCTAATCAGAAGTACGCAGGTGATTAATGGTACAGGTGCGTGGGTACGCAGAGCAGAAACAGGAGAGCTGTGTGGGTACGCAGAGCAGAAGAAGGGGTACTGCGTGGGTACGCAGAGCAGAAGAAGGAGAACTGCGTGGGTACGCAGCGCGACAAAGGTTCAGGTGCGTACGCACAGCAAAAGTACGCGGCGCGATAGTATCTTTGAGTGTGTGGCATAGGTAACAGTACGCGGCGCGATAGTGTCTCTGGGTGCGTACCTACAGTAACAGTACGCAGCGAGATTGAAGAAGCAGTGCGTGGGTACGCGGTGCAGCAGAAGGCTCTCTGCGGGTATACACAGGGAAGCAGAAGGTGAAGTGCGTAGCGACACAGGCCACAGAAAGAAAAACTGCGTATCTGTCTTAAGATCTTCTGTTGACTGAATTTTTCTGTTGATAAGGTGTTCTGGGTTAGTTCTGTTATTGTTGATCTCGTTACTGCAGTTGACTGTGTAATTTACATGTACTTGATGATCATCTGATGCTTATGGAACCAGTTTGAAAATTTATGAAAAGTGGTCCTTGTAAGAAAAGAAGTAGGGGGTTGTAGCTCCCTTCCAGGAAAGACTGGAAAACGAGAGAGAGTTGTAGCTCTATGCAGGTTGCAGCCTGTGTACTGGTAAAGGACTGCACCAGTACAAAATCATTGTAAAAGGAGTTTCTAATTTGAAAGAAGATAGAGACATATTGCAGCAGGTGGTTTTCACCCACATTGGGTTTCCACCTTACATCTGGTGTTCTTTGGTGTGACTATCTGTTTTTCTTGTTCATGCTCATTATTTTATGGTACTGATATGCAAAAATAATTCAAAGTATAAATAAGGAAGATTTGTTAAAAGAACTTGATAATACTGATTCACCCCCCCTCTCAGTATTATTTCCAACAATGACGTAGCTAAGACCGGTGCTTGGCACATTGCCTCTTTAAGATGTTCAAAGGCCTTCGTTGCTTTTGGAGTCCATGAAAATGCATCTTTCTTCAATAATGTCATTAGAGGTGCTGCTATTCTCTCATAATTCTTAACAAACTTGCGATAATACCCTATCAACCCGAGAAATCCTCACAGATGCTTTATAGATGTGGTGATTTTCCATTCCTTAATGGTTTTAATTTTTCTAAGGTCTACCTTAACACCTTCATGAGATACAATATGACCCATATATTCCACCTCTTGTACTCCAAAGAAAGATTTGGATATTTTTGCATATAATTGTTTCTCCTCCAATAGTTTGAGCACCCTGTCAACATGTTGAACATGATCCTTCCAAGACATGCTGTAGATTAGTATGTCATCAAAAAATACTAACACAAATTTTATAAGGAAATGTTTGAAAATCGAATTCATCAAACCTTGAAATGTAGAAGGTGCATTGGTAAGGCCAAAAGGCATGACCAAAAATTCATAATGACCCTCATGAGTTCTAAATTTTGTTTTCAGAATGTCTTTAGTCTTCATTCTAATTTGATGATATCATGAACGAAGATCCAACTTGGTGAAGTAAATTGATCCATGCAATTCATCCAATATTTCATCAATTATAGGAATGGGAAATTTTTATTTTTAAAAGTGAGATTGTTGAGATGCCTATAATGTAGACACATGCGCCATGATCTATCCTTCTTATGAACCAATACTACTGGAGTAGAGAAATAACTTTGACTAGGTTGAATTATACCAGCCTCTAGCATTTCTGCAACCATACATTCAATTTCACTCTTTTGGGCATATGGATATCTGTAAGGCCTAATGTTTGGAGGAACACTTCCTGGAATCAAATGAATAGCATGATCATGATCACAAATAGGTGGGAGGCATTTGGGAGTCTCAAATACCTTGGAATGATTGTCCAAAACTTTTTGGAGATCTAGAGAAATAGATGATTTTGATGTGGAAACCTCTAGCGAACATAATCATGCAATTACACCTCGTTATTCTTTCTTTAGAAGCTTTGTCATTACGTTAGAGCTAATTATATTTCTCGGTTTCCCTGTGATATCCCTTAATTCAACTTCCTTTCTTTTTGAAGAAAATTTCATGAAAAGTTTTTGAAAATTAAAAGCTATTTTACCCAAGGATTGTAGCCATTGGACTCCTAGTACAACATCAACACCACTCATTGGAATGGGAAGCATTGGGCTATTCAATACATATTCTACCATGGATAGCTTGATATTATGGCACTTTCCAGAGAAATTTATGGTTCCTCCACTTGCAACCATCACTTGACACTCTGGTGTTGGATATCGGAAGCAATTCAATTCCATGGCTATCTTACAATGAATAAAATTATGGGTATTTCCTGAATCAATCAACACTATTTCCTTTTTCTTCTTGATATGTCATTCTATCTTGATAGTTTGAGGAGTGGTAATTCTGGCCAATGCATTACAAGATATGGTCGGATTCATTTCTTCTTTCTCTAGGGTTTTTTCCTAGTGTATATCCTCTTCTTTTGACGTTTCTTGTTCCTTTTCTTCCTCCTCTTCACAGTCTATGTAAACTAATTTCTTATCAACACACTTATGACCTTTAGTGTATTTATTATCACAACTGTAACAAAGCCCTTTTTCTCTTTTTTCTTCCAATTGTTGTGGTGTCAATCTTGTAGGTTGTGGAAGGCTAGGGGTAACAACACTTGCATCTTTATAATTGTGAGTGGTAGGCTTCCTTGTTGCCATAATTTTACTTTGCCTTTTTCTTGCCAACCTGAATGCCTTCTCCAATGAATCAAGTTCCCAAAGGCGAACCTCATGTCGGATGTTATCCTTTAAAGTCCCTATGAACACATCAATCCTATGCTCCTCTGGAATATCTTTTACCCTTATATTCAATTTTTGGAAGTCCTCAATGTGCTCCATAATTGAACCCTTTTGTTTGAGATTTAGCAATTGGATAAAAAAAGTGTTGCTTTTTATATCCCCATAATATGCTATCATTTCATCCATAAAAATTTTCCAAGTGAAAATTTGTTTACAAGAGCAAATCCATCGATACAATAAAAACTGATTTGGTTCCAAATATAAATTTGCAATGCGTACCTTTTGTGTGTTTTACACATTATGGAGATTGAAATATTGCACCATCTGTAGTATCCATGTTATGGGATCCTTGCCATCAAACCTCCTCATATCGATCTTTGGAACTTGGTGGGTCTTCAATCCAATGTTAGAGTCTATGAAATCATGATTGACATTTATTTTTTTCTCATCATTAGTTTTCTTTACTACCCTTTCGCCATTAGTAAGAATTTATTGTAGAAACATTGTCAAATTTGTCTTCAAATCTTCCATGTTGCCTTTAAGTTTTTCTTCTAAACCATCCATCTTAGCTTCCATGCCATCCATCTTAGCTTCCACGTCATTCATATTAGCTTCCACATCATTCATCTTAGCTTTTACGCATTTCTTTAAACCATCCATCTTAGCTTCCATGCCTTTTTTTAAACAATCCATCTTAGCTTCCACACCATCCATCTTAGCTTCATGTCTTTCTTTAAACCATCCATATTAGCTTCTGTTAATTTTTGTGAGAGTAAATTTTGTTGCACTTGGTCTCGTAATTTTGATATATCACGTTACATTTGTTCCTCTTCTTCATGAGTCATGGTAGAGCTTTCATGTTGCTTACTAGGTGTTTCCATTTTCTTTCTTCAGGGCATCAATTAATAATAATTTTGCTTCACTATGCCCTTTTAATTCCTTCAAAATAATTTTTCAAACCAAACTTATGCAAAATTTAAAAAAAACTATGCATCGTTTTTCACTTTGTAGGACTTCGATATTGTATCTGCTGTGTCTCTGAAATTTCAGATCTCCACTATCTAAAATTGTGAACTGTGGTAGCCCTCTAAGTCCTCCTTCGAACACCACAAGTCTAATCGAAATTGGATTCTCCAATAAAGCATGATGCACAATCTCTGAAGATGACCTGATTATACACCTTTTTAGTAGAGCGAACTTATACGAAGTTCCACGTGTCACTGTTTAAACCTTCAGACCTAACGATGATGCACATACAACTACAGTTTTTCCTCTTTCTATAAATTCTTACAAAATTTCAATATGATACTCAGAGAGAAAGTTATGACGATTTTCCCAAGGTCACCTGTTTGGGATGTAACTCAGGAGCCTACAAAAACCCTAAATTCCTTGGATCATATCTCCGAAACTATAGCGATCCAAGATCTAAAATTTGGACCTGAGGATCATTGCAATTTTAGCTCAAATAGGCTTTTTTTTTAGCTTCTGAAATGTCACAAAAAAAACGTTATAGAAAAAATTCCACGATGACCTGTTTTGGAGTAGCGAAACCCTAGAATCCAAAGCTTTCATACCAAATGTTATGAAACCAGCTCACAAAAAGATAGAAAAGATAGATCAATGACTTAAAAATCAGCCTCTTCGAGGGGGAAACCTCATTTACATTAAACAAATGAAAAATTATTAGATGATACAAATGAAAAAATATCCTTTTGATATATAGGAGTCTAAGGGGTCACAATATAATCAAATCTGACATGACAATAATAATATAAGGGCACAAAAATAACAATAAGGGCTACATTGAAAATAGTAATGGGGGAATCACTGGTATTATAGGGACCTAACAGATTATATCTTTATTATGTCGTAACTTCTCTTTGAGAAATTTACAATAAAACGCCTCCCCGATATAACTTCCGCTTGATAATTACTTCCTTAATAACATTAAAGGGGCCTTTCCATCAAGGTTTATGACAAGTGTTACATGCCTTTATATAATGAATATAATAATCCCTTGGACTCATGACTGTCATTTATTACATTGATGCCTCCAATATTGTAACTTTTATCATGTGACACTTCCGATATTCCATACTTTTGATATCTCACACCTCTGATACTCGACACTTATGATATCCCATATCCACGATATGTCTCATCCCCAATTCCTTCAATATTTATCAGAAATTTTATATAGGAGTCCTCTTCCTTAAATCCCCAATATGATTCCTCCAATATAAATATCCCAATATCATTGACCACCTCTTTTCCATAGTCGTTACTTCAGCAGAGTCTCCATTCATCGGAATTTCCCATTATCATAACTTTTAGAAGCATCCCTCCAATTCATTTCTTCCATATTTTACCTCTTATATGTTGATTTAGAAAGCCCATGTGAATTCATGTTTCCGCACTTGATGTTTGAGAGTGGTGAAGTTATTGTTTTCGAAACCATAAACACTTTCATTCATTTCAGTTCAATTCTATAAAGATTTTCTTTAAAGAAGAAAATTGTTGTTGTAAAGACTCATTATTTGTGCTAAGTCCTATGTGAGTAAAAGTTTATTGTTCATCCTAGTTTTTTCTAGTACAGACTAGTCCCATCTGCCATAACAGTGAAGATATGTCTAAAGCAGGGAAAGGGAAGAAGAAAATTGCTACCCAACAACAATCGTCCACTCCTCAAATCGAAAGCTCTGAAGACAAAAATGCTATGCCAGGGTTTTTTTTGACACAATCTGCACTAAAGACTCCAGACAGTCCTCTTGGCAATCCATTTTTAAACTCTTTGAAGATGAATGACCCAGGGTCATGCAAAGAATAGTGACTACTGACGATTCTACCCAGGGTCTTGAACACTGCATATAGTGATGTGGCTAATTCATTCTTGCACAATATTGTGGCATGACCTAATATTATACCTTATATAGACATGGTTTAATGGGTTGTAGAAAATTTGAGCATTTCCAACAAGTATATTATGAAAATGAAGCATATGGTCATCAGATCATTTACCAGTGAATATTTGAGCAAGATGTACCATCTTCTTGAGCCTTAGTGTAAATATGACAAGATAGTTGTGGAAGCATTCATGAAAGAACAAGAACATTCATCAGAGCCAATTAGAGGATGGAGGAGGGATCCAAACAAGCACAAGCGAGAGGATACATGTAAGTATGTTGTTGACTCCCTTCCTAGTCCCTATTGCCACATAACTGCTATGATGTGTAGACTTTTTACTTACCCCAATAAACATAAGTTTATTGATCAATGGACACCATTTATTGATGGAGCTTCAGAGGGTTTTATATTTGATTGGGGTAATATACTCTCAGATAACCTAGCCACCTACATCTTGTCTTTTAGAAGTAAGTGAAAAGTCTCTGAGAATGTAATTACTTGCTTTTACATGAGCGCTTATATCATGGACACCCTGTGCTTCACCATGGAATTTTCCTTTATGGGTTGGAAGTGGACTTTGGAAGATCCAACCCATATTCACATATAACATGATATTCTTTGGGATTCAAAATATCTGCCACATTTCTACAAAATTTGTCATGGAGTCATGTTACCCATCTACCAAATTATTTTTGATAAAAGGACCCCACGGGTATCTCCTGAAGCCGAAATTGACTTACTTCAGGTAGGAAACTGGTTCGGCAAAGAATTATTTACCTATGTTCAAGTCTTCGGTAGTCTATCTCTCCATCATGTGTTACCTATATTCATTCCTAATAAGCTTCTTTCCTGAGAGATAGCCTATCAAATCGTAGGAAACAATATTTCAAAAGTTTTAAAGGAATAAAATAAAAAGGTGTGGCTTGCTTTTCCTATCCAGTGAGGTATATATACCTTGGATAACTTCAAGAATGTAGTCATTAAAATTAATTCTATTCAAAAGCTCGATTCCCCCACTATTCTTAACAGATAGTATGAATCTCATCAATCTGGCAAAAATATTACAACAACATCGAGCATTAGGAAATTTTCACATGAGCTAGATAAGTTTGATGATTTTTGAGAAGGCTTCTACTTATTCAATGGTTGTGAAACAGGTGGAGAAATAATTAACTAAAGAATAAATGATCCATTTCACCCATTACAAGGCCTCAAGGCTAGAAAATTTTCCTATGGAATCACTACAAATTCCTGAATAGAGGAGAGTCCCTGAAGATGTGGTAGTTATTGGTTCTACACAATCTGCTGATGTTTCTCAATCAAGAGAAATAGTCATCTCCTCTTCTTCCCAAGCAGAGAATATTTTTCCTAATGCTAGGCTAGAAGAAATGTGGGAACAATATAATGAGGGTCTAAATTTCAAAGTTGATGAACCTCAAGTTGTTAAAACTCCTCTACAAGAGAAGGTCCAAGACACTTCCAAAAGCATTGAATAGACTTTGATAATGACAAAAGCCTCTGAGATGCCTTTGGAGGATGAAGATAGGGAAATTATACCGACTTTCCCAACATCTGAGGTTGTGTTAAGAGTTGAAGAAATTCCTCTGCTTGACATATTTTACAACCCTCAACATAAGGATGTGGTCAAAAGAGAGAGGAATAAAAGGAAAATTGATCAATCTTAGGCTTTGGTCCCTAGAAATGCATCTTTCACGGTTTTTGGAAAGGATCTTTGGCCACTCGAGCTGGGTAGGCTTACCTAATTCATAGGATCCTATGCTTCAACAACAATAGACAAAGCTACAGAAGTGAAAAAACTATGAAAGGAGAAAGAAGAAATAATCATTCTTTTGGAATAGAGTATTGAAGTTTATAAACAAAATATCGCTGAACAATAGCAAGGACAGGTCACAAAACTCCAAAACAATTTTAACTCCCTCAAAGTTTAGTATGATATGGATTTACAGGCCTGAGACTCTCAGATCTAGGAGCTAAAGAGAAGGATTAAAAAACTGAGTGTTAATCTTGAATTAACTGATTTTAAGAAGGAAGCAAAAGAGTTGAGCACTCTTCTTGCCTAAAAACATATTATATTTTGCTAGAAATTGGCAACTATTCATGATCTATGCAACATAACTAGTGCACTGGTAGACCAACTATTAGATGTCAAGACTTACTTTGAGGACATAGAAGAGAAAATTTCTAGTTTTCTTACATGGCAAGACAACACAGATGGAAGACTAGCCAACCTTCCTAGAATTGAAGAATCACACAAAGAAATTGTTTTTATAGAATGGGAAGTTCTTCTCAAGAAAATGAAAGAAACAATATTTCACGCAAGGTAAATTTCAAATAATCTCATTGAGGAAATTAGCGATAACTTGTTTCAAGCCAATCTCATATCAAGTTGCCCCAAAGGAGGATTTCCAGATATCAAACCACTTACTAAAATGTGGCAAGAAACCTCTAAAAAGAGAGCCGAAGTCATCGATCAACTAACAAGGATCAACTTGGAGAGTCATTGGCAATTTGTTTGTCAAACCACACAGTTAGTGGTTGATTCTTCGATGTTTATCCAATGCCACCACACAAATGTCACGAGTGTTGAAAGACACAATCTTCATCAGCCAGATGAGAATACAACCTAGGTCTCCACCCGAGTAAAAGAAGATGGTAGATATCTATGAGTTGCTACAACGAATGGGAGGACAATATTCCTCCCAAGCTTAAAGATTTTGTTACAACATATTCTGAATTTGTCCCTTTTGGTTTATTTTTGATATGTTTGTTGAAATCACCTAAAGTTGTTACTGTATTTTCTATATTTGTATTTTATTATGAAGCTATATATTCCCTCTTTTTGTTATGACAAGGGGTTCTGAATTTTTGAAAGAAGGCTTAAGCTTGCACAATTGTAACTCAATTTTTTTCTTAATATATAGCTGAACCATCGCCATTTTTCTCATGAGCAGAACAATGATATATCAGGTACTATTATCTTTGTGTTATTCTTTTGTTTAAGAGTTGAATGGAAATTTAATTTTGTTCATTATATATGTGTTATTCAATTGTGCATTATCACTATTGATATATTAGATTGTAATCATAAATTATATGTATGAAAAATGAGATCTCATATTTTTGACAAATTTATAAGCTAGTTTAATTAACTATTTAATTAAATTAGTTATCTTTCTTTTCTTTAACTTCATAGTTACACGATAATCTACATTGCCATGTTAATTATGAAATCTCTATAAACACATATACAAACAACATTCCACAGATAGATATTAAGTTTATTAATCTTAATTTTTAGTTTTATTTATATCAGAGCTTTATACTTTTATTCAATCTATTTCTTATAATTTCATATAAAGAGAAATTGGCCTTATAATTCCAGTTGGAGCCATCATCCCAAACGGAAAAGGATCTGCTCTAAGGTCCCGACCGGATAGTTTCCCCCAATATTGAGGCTGATATTTAAGGCCATCAACATTTTTGGTGCTAGAAGGAGGGCCATTAGACTATGAATGGAAACAAAGTTTCTTACCAATTCTAAAATTTATTCTAAGATTCAATCTCCCTTGATGTCTCCACAAACTTCAAGATCCCATTCCAAATCTCCTAATCCTAGATCTAAAGTTGTTGAAACAGTCACTAAATCTCCTAGCTCACTTCCAAAGTCAATTGGTCAAACTTCTAAAGAATCACATGCAGAGTCCCCTGAAGTGTAGGCTTTAATTCATAGATTGGAAATAATTTCAATTTCAAGAGAAAAGCCCGCTCAAAACGATTTATCTGACGGAATTTTTACTTCATCTCTACAATCTTTTGGGTTTTAACTAGATCTCAAAGTGAGAAACTTGAAGTTAAGGCTTTTGAGTTTCCATTACCCACTCATCGGAAAAATAAAAACACTTCAGATACTCAGTCTTCAACTAGTGGGATTACATCATCTTCCCCACCTCATACTCCTTCTGTCGATCCTGCTTCCTCTTATTCTCATTTACCTTCCTCTTATAATCCTTTGATTCCTTCCATTCAAATTACTCAATCACAATTAACTAGTGCTATTATAATCAATAGTGCTACGGGGTTAACTTCTTCAACTGTACAATCTCCTACAACCTCTACATCATCTGCAACTTCCTTTATTTCTAGTACGCCTAGAATGGAAAACAGGTCATGGAACAACCCAGGGGAAGTCCAAATGACACCACCATTACATCCTCTTCCTAAAAACCCAGAGAGATGTGTTACAGGAAAAAGTGTCTATATAGAACTGCTCTATCCCACTAAGGTGTGACAACTGCCTTAGAAACAAACAGAGAAAAGCTACTTTCGTTTTTCCTTTATGAATTATAGATAGAGAGGAACAGAAAGGCCAACCTCTGTCTTGCGCTAATCTCCTGATTTGGTCCCTCTCCTCTTTGATAGTCTTCAGCTACCTGCTCCCTTGCATGCCCAGCTTCACAAGGTACCTGTAAGATCACAGAAGCATAGCACTATACAAAGACATGGGTCTATAATCATAAACAATCTAGGATTAGATGTAAATTGACCATACAAATGTAGCAAGTATCAATGACACAAAAGCATGGAGGAAAACTTGAATAGCTTTTATTGATAAACAAGAAAAGAGCCAAGAGGAGTTACAACTAGTTGTTCTGACCCAACATCAACCTCCCAGCAAAGAAGCCCCTATTCACCTCAAACAAAGCTTAGATCACCCAACAATCTGATGTTTGTCTCAAGAAACCAACAACAATTCCTTACAATATGCAAAATTCCAGCCTCTGGATCTCTGGGATGAGGGATCCATATATAGATGTTTGTAATGGAGATGAGTCAGCTCAAGATTTGATTAGTGTCTTCCCTCTGATAGTTCTTGCTTCCACTTGGAGATTGATGGTCTCTTACTCATCCTTGGTCGAATTCAGTGAGGCAAGTGTCACAGGAGAAGATTCTGGAAGCTTCCATTGCCTCTCCACCTTGCAGAATGACACTGCCATTTGTCATTTCTCGCCCATCACACCCCACAGAAGGGATTTTTGAAATGCAACGCACCCACACAGTGTATTGAGGTGAGATGCAATGCACTTAGCCAGTGGAGCAGCTGAAATAATCCTGTTTTGACTAATTCTGAGCAGTTTTTCATGGAGAACTTCTGGGAGAAGCTGTAATCTGTTGACCTTGTTCTTTTAGGGGTTAGAACAACACTTTTAGGGACTTAGGAGCCCTTGGTTTATGGACATTTCATGCTTGGGGTTGTAGGTCCCAAAAATGTCTATAACAGTTCCCCCCTAAAGCATGAGGTCGTTAATCTTCTGATGTCGGGTGAAATGCTTTATTATGAGGGTTCGAAGTTCTTTCAATGATGGGAGGAGACCTGTAATAAGATACAATACAATACATTATCTTCATAATATTTTCATGATCTAGCTGAGGCGGGCATTCCCATGCTCAACTTTATAAATTCATTTTCATGTACATAGGACAAACAATCGTCTGAGTGTAGACTGATGATTCTGATAGAGCCATCATCCTTTTGATTGGATGATTATCTGTGCAGCAATGATGTACATTTGATGTCTTTATTTTCCCTGAATATATATCGCAGCCCGGATGGATGAGACTAGATCCGGGGTCTTCAATCTCGTTCAATCTTAACTCGGAGTACAAGTCGATCCATGTGAGAAATGTTCTGAAGTCGAACATGGAAAGACATCGCTTGATTACCAGCCAATGATGTAAACTGTTAACAAGCGTGAGAGGAATCACCGATAATGATAATGACCCTCAAGGTACTGCAGTACAATTTACGTGGTGTGAATAAAGGACTTGGCGTCAAACACCACGCAAAATCTTTCGGTCGAAGGCCATTGATGTAAAACTGTCGCCGGAAGTGAGAAACTTGCCATTGAGGCATGCAAGCTTCAAAGTACTGAATGGGGTGTTCCTAGATCAACTTCTTGGATAATGCGCTGATGTCGACAAGAAGTGATCCATCACAGGAGGGCCTTAATGAATCCCACATCAGTGACACGGAACAGAGCAAATGATTTTAATGGAGGTGAAAACGATCTGGTGATATAAGGTTCAGGGTGGCGGTCATGAAAGAATGGAGTATAATGTATGGTAGTGGGTGAGACACAGGTGAATTCTCTGAATGACTTCTCTTGAACATATCAATGACACTGTTGTGATGGATTGGTAGCATTAACCTCAAATGTGGATGGTATGATGGGACCATAGTGATGTGACCGGTGAATGAAACAACCCAACCCGACTCGGACACGGAGTGGAAGTGTCATGTTCAAGAGCGACTTGCTACCAACAAAGTTTCTTCAAGTTTTCTTCCCAATTTTCCCCAGTCATTGCTGACTAGTACCTATTTATTTTTGTCAAGCTTGAGGAGGATAACATATGCTTGTTCTATAATTTGCCCTTCGGGAAACCCATCGCTATGTTTTAACGAGCCTAGCGATAGTGAAACTCATTCTCGTCTATAGACAAGTTTGTCACTATTACACTTTTAACGAGTTTAACGACAAATATAACTCGGTCCTTTTCAATTTTAGAGAGTCTGAAAAGGAATGTAAAGGTAACTCCAAAATTCCTTTTTTGTCATCTAATCCCTTAAGTCCGAAAAAGTATAAAACAATACAGAAGGGATGAATTTTCGATACTTTTAACGAGCCGAACAAAACAAGCACTCGATCTTTTTGTGTAATAATCCCTCAGGTCCAAAAAGATTAAAATCTAGAGGAGGGATAGCACTTCCTTTCCCTTTAATGAGCTGGAGAGGCCAATGGCTCGGCAATCTTTTCATATTTTACGAGTCAGTTGAAAAGAGCTTAAAGGAGACTCGTCTTTTGAGGAATGAGTGATAAAATGAGTAGCAGCTGATTCCAGGTAAGGTTTGGAATTTTCCAATCACGGCAGTGTTACAAGGATGGCTAGTGAGATCACTCTTCGCAGCTGTTCCTCAAAATAGGTAAACAATCAAATGGGGGTGAATGATCGGCCAATGCAAAAGTGGAGGTGACAGTGCAAACATGACCAAGGCTTTAACGGCTGAAGTACTACATTCACGATGGTTATTTACCGGTGAATAGTTCATTTTTTAATGAGCTTAAACGCGGGGGGAAACATTTGGTCATGGCTTATGTTTATTTTTTAACGAGCTTGAACTATGTGCTAAAACTGCTCGATTAATCCAGTCGTGTGATAAGAATGTCTCATATAAAACGGCAATTTTAGAGTTTTGCCCCACATCCTTTCTTTATGCAAGTTAGGAAACGATCAATCCTACGAGTTTAAAGGGTTAG
Source organism: Pinus tabuliformis (assembly GCA_031772625.1). Lineage (NCBI taxonomy): Eukaryota > Viridiplantae > Streptophyta > Pinopsida > Pinales > Pinaceae > Pinus > Pinus tabuliformis. Next base: position 1,134,934,221 of record CM062819.1, on the reverse strand, counting down.
AGGACCTACAAATTTAAAAAATAAATAGTCGCTCTTCTCTTGCATGCCAAAAGGCTTGCATGCCCCCAGGTATAAAACATGTTTCAAGGTTACCCCTTCTTTATTCCGTTAAAACATTTGTTTTACCGAGAGAGGCCTACCTCTTACAGGTTACCCAAAGATTGTTTTATTCACAGCGCAAACAAAACACTTCTTTGGCGGTGTTTACCGAAATAGACAAAGGTGAGTGAAGGATGCTACTACACTCACGTAACTTTGACAAGAGAATATTGTTCTAGAATAACCACCTCTTCCAATCACGGACGGGAGTACAGACTAGTCATATTCTCTCGCGGAAACCTACCCTATACCCGAAGTTTTCCTGCCGAAGCAGACTAGGGTGCATGCCCCCTGGGTTTCAGTCACGTCCCCCCGAATCACTCACGCTCATCGGGTGGACGGACTGGGGATTGAGACATTTGTTGCGTGAAAAGACCATTCAGGGATGGTATATGACTATTTTCTCTGTATGATCCGAGAAATGAAAGCTGGTCTACGAGCTTGACCACTCTTCCTTCATGCGGAAAACACATTACTCTAAAGAGTGAGGAGACAATTGCTCCCATGCAATAAATATAGTCTCATCCAAGGAGTAGATTGTAATCCAGGGGTCCTTGAACTACCATTACGGTCATGTGAACAATTTTCCCTCTCAATGTTATGGGCACATTGGGAAGGATCCCTAACGGTCGACTGGTTCCTTTATCAAAGCCCGTTAGATTTCTCATCTCAGGCAAAAGCGATGGTGAACCAAGAGCTTTCCAAGCAGTTGAGGAAAGGATACTCACAGAAGCCCCCTCATCTATGATGGTACCAGCCATAACCATTCTATATATTTGAACAATGATTCGGAATGGTATACTAGCTAGTAAACGGGGTATGCCTAGTTGATTCCAGTCGAAGGAGACAACTAGGTTGCTTGGAGGTGGGACCGAATAGACGGCCGGGTACGACTCTGACGAACTTCCTTCCTGTGGTAAAGGAACGGGTAAATTGCCCCCATGTTCATTGGAGTCTGTGCTTATGAAAAGAATTTGGACGGTGTCATCCTTGTTCTCTTCAGTGATTGTATCATCTGAAGATGGAACCTCTGAAGGCAAGACCGGGTCAACTGCCGCCTCGACCTTTTGACTTTCGTCTGGTATGGGTTCAGATGGATTATCTTCAATAATAGATTCTTCGGCCGACCACCTGAGCGGGTCAGCCAGATTTTCAACTAGTGACGGACTTGGCAAGAGTTTTTTATATCCAGGAGGAAGTCGTAATGGTGAAACCGGACGATCGTCCAAAACTCTTTTAGCTTCGTCTAAGAAGGGACAACGGTGGACGGCATGATCGCCTTCGCACAGTTTACAAGGAAATCTATATTTTCCTTTTTGTCCTGGGGCTTCACTTTCACTAGTTGATGGTGTGTTTTCAACATGACCCTCAGAGGTTGACGACACCGGGTTGTGCAAACGAGGAGACCAGTCCCTTAAGATCCGAGGGATGCAAGGACAATCTCTGTGATAGTGGTCTCCTTTGCAAATGACACATGGCGATTTAGGCCTGGTCAGTGCAGTGTGTGGATTTTCGCTAGATGACACTCGTTTGCCCCCATTCGCTTTTGGCTCCTTCTTCTTCTTCTCTTTCTTCTTCTTTTCCTTCTTCTCCTTAGGTACTTGACTTTTGGATTTACCAGCTCCATCAAGCGAAGAGGAAGGAGGAGAGGAAGAATTAGAGGAAGTAGAAGGTTGGTGGGTAACTCTGGACTCGTCTAGTTGCTGATTCGATTGTTCAAGAATTGTGGTGTTCTGAACGACAGAGGTTGAGAAGAGCCATACAGGCAAACCAATTGTCAGTCCTGGAAGCGACAATGTGGCCATATGGGGTGCACCAACATCTCCCCAAGAGGAGAAGGGACTAGGATTTCCTCCAAAGGGAATTCCTTGGTTGGTGGATTCCATTTTCTCAACCCAAGATCAACGTAGGAAAGGGTAATGAATATTCTGTTTAAAATAAATTTTAGACGCTTTGACACAACTTGTTTTTTCAATTTTTAAGAGTCGAGAAAAAAAAAAAGATGACTCTAGTCTCCTTCGATTTTTAATGAGCCTGAAGTGACAAGTGCTCAGATGGACCTTTTCCGTTAAGGAGTCTGAAAAGGAACGAAAGGGACTGCTCTAGAAATCTAGGTAGAGGGATTACCAAACCAATCGCAAAACTGCAGAATACTTTTTACAGTACGGCAGTCAATCTTCCCGAATGCTGTGTTCAGTGCATTGCGATCGATAGGGCGGTAGACACGGCTTCCTATGGATAAAGGATTAAGCCTATTGGGGTCTCCCAAAATATACTCGACGGTACGTGGGAGCACAAGTCTGTACTGGCACTTATCGTCTCAAAGTGGAGGAATCACCCAACCATCAGTGAGAACAACAGTTACCAGGCTTTACGACGCCGGAATACGTCTCTAGCCTAGACTTCTAAATGTTGTGCGTTAAGTTCCAAAGCGTTGTTAGATTCATTGAATTTATTTTAAGTTGATCTTGTTTATGGAGTTTGCCTTTCAGGTTCACCACGAGATGTAGATGTAATTCCTAAAATGCAATCTAAGATGATAAACAAACTTTTTATCTCCTTTGTGCAATGAAAATCCTAGCTACTAGGGAAAAGAAAGACATAATCTTTTCACAAAGAGCAAAGAGCACACTCTAAATGCACTTTCCTAAATCAAGCCAATCAGACTGTCTATATGCAAATGCACATGCATGTATTTGTTTTCGACTTTCTTAGTATATGAATGCTAAAAATAAAGTTGATGCACAAATCTGAATTTCTTTTCAAGCGACAAATATCAACAAGTTTCTTTTCGAAATCAAAAAATGGAGACGATCACAACACTTTACGATTTTGAACTGAATACTTGTTCTCGACACTAGAAAATTACAAATTCAGAACAAAAGCAATAGTAACAGGATAATCGACCATCAACAACAGTCAAACTCTTTCCTATGATTGAAATCGACACTTGCGACAGTTTCAAATCAAAGGACGACAGTACGATTACGCTACTTTTGCAAAGGAGAACTGTAAATGACTCAACAAACACATAAAAACATCTACAGTTCTTTTGTACAAAGGAGGCGGAATAACAGCAAGGAAAAGGGGTTCCAAATAGACATATACTGATCACAGGTAGCAAAATCCAGGAATAGAACTAGAAAGAATGAATCACAGAAGCCACAACTGCACAGAGCTAGTCTGACCAGCGCACCTGTAACATAGAGAATCTGAAATGCAGCGTAGCTTGTCCACTCGGGAAGTGTGTTGAAGTTCAGAATCTCTGAACAGTACCTACGCTGGGCCAGAAACGAGACTCTCTTCGGGTTCTCGGTCACAGTTTTCAGTTCAGTTCTTGGGTTTTGGCCACGCAAAAAGCAATCAGTAATGCAACAATCAGGGGTAGATCTAAGGAGGATCTAAGAGCTATCACAAGGGAAATCAGATAGTTTGTGAATCAATTGTTTAAATCATAAACATATCCAGTAGATGGATTGAAGTAGCAGTTATCTACTTTGCATTTGTTATGGCAAATGTAGTTCGAATGCTACTTGTAAGTTTATGAAACAGACAACAAAGAATGATAAACAAACAAACTAATTAGCTCCCCAGTGGAGTCTCCATTTTGTTACAGGGAAAAGTGTCTATATAGAACTACTCTATCCCACTATGGTGTGACAACTGCCTTAGAAACAAACAGAGAAAAGCTACTTTCATTTTTCCTTTATGAATTATAGATAGAGAGGAACAGAAAGACCAACCTCTGTCTTGCGCTAATCTCCTGATTTGGTCCCTCTCCTCTTTGATAGTCTTCAGCTACCTGCTCCCTTGCACACCCAGCTTCACAAGGTACCTGTAAGATCACAGAAGCATATCACTATACAAATACATGGGTCTATAATCATAAACAATCTAGGATCAGATGTAAATTAACCATACAAATGTAGCAATTATCAATGACACAAAAGCATGGAGGAAAAATTGAATAGCTTTTATTGATAAACAAGAAAAGGGCCAAGAGGAGTTACAACCAGTTGTTCTGACCCAGCATCAACCTCCCAGCAAAGAAGCCCCTCTTCACCTCAAACAAAGCTTAGATCACCCAACAATCTGATGTTTGTCTCAAGAAACCAACAACAATTCCTTACAATATGCAAAATTCCAGCCTCCGGATCTCTGGGATGAGGGATCCATATATAGATGTTTGTAATGGAGATGAGTTAGCTCAAGATTTGATTAGTGTCTTCCCTTTGATAGTTCTTGCATCCACTTGGAGATTGATGGTCTCTTACTCATCCTTGGTTGAATTTAGTGAGGCAAGTGTCACAGGAGAAGATTCTAGAAGCTTCCATTGCCTCTCCACCTCGCGGAATGACACTGCCATTTGTCATTTCTCGCCCATCGCACCCCACAGAAGGGATTTTTGAAACGCAACGCACCCACACAGTGTATTTAGGTGAGATGCAACGCACTTAGCCAGTGGAGCAGCTGAAATGATCCTGTTTTGACTAATTCTGAGCAGTTTTTCATGGAGAACTTTTGGGAGAAGCTGTAATCTGTTGACCCTGTTCTTTTAGGCGTTAGAACAACACTTTTAGGGACTTAGGAGCCCTTGGTTTATGGACATTTCATGCTTGGGGTTGTAGGGCCCAAAAATGTCTATAACAAGATGGTTACCCAAGTTTAATCCAGATGACGGTTTACCTGCAGAGGAACACCTTCACAATTTTATCTTTGCCATCAATCTCAATGGAGTTACAGAATAAGATGTAGTTTGTAGACTTTTCCCTTACATATTTTAAGGATCTGTAGGGTCTTGGTATTTCTCTCTACCTCCTGGATCAATCATAAACTGGGATATTTTTGAAGAACAATTTTGGTTGAAATTTGAGGATGATCAAACAACAACTACTTTAATCAATGATTTGTCAAACCTAAAAACCAATCCAAATGAGAAAATTAAGGATTTTAACTCAATATTTAAGAAATTGTTAAATAAAATACCAACTACTTTCAAACCTGGTATTGATGTGAATATTGAATGGTACATTAGTGCTTTGCTTTCAAATATCGCTATGTTCGTAGATAGAGCTTAGGAAATAATATTTCTTGACAATATGAAAGAAGCTTTATCTATGGAAAAGAGAGTTCATTCTCTTGAGAAGAAATTTACCATTGAAGAAAGAAGGCAAACCAATAAAGTGACTTTTAAAGATGAATCCAAGAAGAAGGATCCTAAAGATCCTTATGATTTAGAAGGATTACTAAAAGTTTTGAAAACAATGTCAAATGCGATGGTCAAAATAAAAAAAACAAGTTGTTGAATCTTTAAGGAAGTCCTTTCGGCCTTTCGAAAGGAATCAACCATCACAATCACAACCTCCCACTGATATCAAATGAAACATTTGGTGAAGATGATGAAGAAGAAGAAACATATTTATCTACTGATGAAACACAAGAAGAGGAAATAGTTGAAGCTCATGGCTTATGGAACTTCATCTTGACCACTTCAGATAATGAAGAAGAAGAATAATATTTTCCAATAAGTACTAGAAGCAAGAGACTTTTTTATACTACTTCATCAAGTAAAAATCAAAAGTCCCCTATTCCTTTTATTAAAGATAACGGTATGATAAAAGATACTTCTACTCAATCTTCTGATTCTACTCGAACTACTTCCAAGTCTCCCTCATCATATGAAACTTTGATAGTTTTAGATATCATTGAATATAATATTATGGAAGACATGAAAAAAATAAAAGCTAATATTTCATTATATGAGGTCAGTAAATTAAAACACCAACATAAATTGTTACTCAATGAATTAAATGCTATCTATGCATCCTCATTACCTTCAACTACTATTACTTCAAAAGCCTCAAAAGGGAAAGGAAAACCCCCAAATGTCACTACCGATAAGATTGATTCTTCTAATGCTATTTTGATTGGAGGTAGATCAAATTATCACACTCCTCATTTTCTCTTGACTTTTGAAATCTTTAACAAGAATGCTCATATCTGTTTAGTAGATTCTAGTGAATCATCCAATATCATGCATTATTCAATCTATCTCAAAGTGAATATTTCACCTAAAAAATTTGTTGTTCAAATTGTCGAATTACACTGAACAAAATTCAAAGTCTTAGGAGAGATTAATTTTGTCTTAATTAGACATCTTCAAATCCAAAAGTTTGTTAAACAATTGATATATTAGTCGCAGATATCCCTGAATTTTATGGTCTTATTTTAAGCAGGGATGGATATGAGAAATTACATGGTTATTTTGCAACTAATTGGTCACATCTTTGGCTCCCCTACAACGGAAAAACTAATCAAATATGTGTTGATAGGGAAAAGCATATGAAGTAATCTGTGACCGGTTTAGATGAGGAAAATGAACCAGTGGTTTTCACAAATAATATTATGGGAAATTACTCTCTAGAACATTTCTTTTGCAATTTCCTAGCCCAAAACTCTCCGTCTCCTGTTGACCATGTTTTATCCCAGATAGAATTTTTTTCACAAATAGATTCATTAAGATGTATCAACATTGTAGATAATACTGTTAGTAACTATGACAAATTGTTTTGGACTCATTACTTTGATGGATCAAAATGTAATGATGGTGCAAGAATTGGATGCATCCTAGTAAACACAGATGGAGAAAAAACCATGCTTGCATGTAGATTGGAATTTGATTGTACCAACAACATTGCTGAATATGAAGCATTGGTACAAGGCTTGTAGAAGGCTATTAGTCTTGATGTCAAGTATCTTAAAGTTTTTGGTGATTCAGATATTGTCATTAAGCAAGTCAAAAACAATATTCATTGTGTTTCTAATCACCTCAAACATTATCAATCCTTGATCCAAGATTTAACTACTCATTTCATTGCATTCAATATAACTCTGATTCCAAGATTACAGAATGCTAGTGCTGATATCCTAGCCAATGTTGCTTCAAAGCTCATTCCTCCTGAATATTTTAGTCCTGATAGATTTTCAATTGAGTTGATTTTTTCCCCTCCATTCAAGATAACATAACTAATTAGTGTGTTTTTAATGATGAAAATGACATCCTAAGTTTTTTAACTTTCGAAGGGTCTTACTTTGATCAAAACATTGATGAGGATGAACATGGTAAGCAACTAAATAAGTCTTCTGAAGAGAATTCCTTGCCTAACCCTGTAGTGAAATTGGAAGACTTATATGATTTGAAAGATAGATTGAAGAAGGTTACTAATTGAAAACTTTAGAGTAGTACTTTAAGATTTGAATTGGTTGATCTAGGGTTTGATCATAAACCCCAAAACATTAATTTGGGCCTTCGACTTACACTAGATGAAATATCTTATTTCATCCATCTGTTGAATAGATACAAAGATACATTTTCCAGGATTTATGATGATTTAAAAACCCATGACACATCTATCATTCAACACACTATACCTATGATGCTAGATGTAAAACTAATTCAACAAAAACTTAGAAAGATTCACCCTAATCTTGAAGCTCAAATTAAAACTGAGTTAAATAAGCTCCTCAAAGCTAAAATAATTTTCCAAGTTAGGCATTCCAAGTGGGTTTATAAACTTGTTCCAGTTAGAAAAAAATGGAGACATTCGAATTTGCATAGATTTTAGGAATTTAAATAAAGCGTGTGAAAAGGATAACTTTCCTTTGCCTCCGATGGAAATTTTTTTGCAATTTGTTGCAGGTTTTGAATTGATTTCATTTTTAGATGGATTTTTAGGCTATAACAAGATTCTTGTGCATCTTGATGATAGACTAAAAACCACATTCATAATCAAATGGTGAACACATGCTTATTAGAGGATGCCTTTTGGATTGATAAAAGATGGAACTACATTCCAAAGAGCCATGGATATTGCTTTCAAAGATTTGAACAATAAATTAGTTGTTGTGTAATTAGATGATATTAAAATATATTAAAACAAGAGGAATAGTCATCTTCATGATCTAAAACAAATCTTTGAAAGATGCAGAAAATTTGGAATCTCTTTAAATCCTAAGAAGTCATTCTTTTCTCTTACTGAAGGAAAGCTTCTAGGATTTATTATTTCCAAGGAAGGAATTTGCATAGACTCAGAAAGAATTAAGGCAATTTTAGAAATCCCCTTTCCTCACAACAAAAAATCTATGCAATCCTTTCTTGGCCAGATCAATTTTGTCAAACGATTTGTCCCTCATTTTTCACAAATTGTGTTTCCTATACAAACCACGATAAAAAGGAAGGTAGTTTAAAAATGGGGAAAAAACGAAAGAAATTCTTTTGAATCGATAAAGAAATTCATCATAGATGCTCATTCATTATCAATACCTAATTTTTCTAAATAATTTGTTCTATATACTTTTGCTTATGAACAATCCTATGCCGCAGTTTTGACCCAACCAAATGAAGAACAAGTTGAAGCTCCGATTTCCTTATTTATTTCTAATCTACAAGGAGCTGAGTTAAACTATTCAGAAATGGAAAAATAATATTTTGTGATTTTTAAGTCAATAAAATATTTTAGACATTTTCTCTTAAGAGAGCTAATTGGGTTACTACCTTGAAAGAATATGACCTAGAGATAAGGCCATCCCAAATAGTCAGAGGTCAAGGTTTTTGTAGATTAATAACTGCAGCTTTTGACATTTCAACTGAAGAAGATTCAGGGAACAATGTTCAAGTTTCAGAGGTATGTGCTATTGACACTGAATCTTAGTATGCCAATTTAAATTTTTATTTGAAAAATGGTTATGCTCCAGTAGATCTCAATTACAAAAGAAAAACATCTTTGAGGCTTACATCCAATCAGAATCAACTTATCTATAATGTCTTGTTTAGAAGAAATTATGATTCTGTCTTACTAATATGTTTGGAGAAACCTGAAGTAGAAAAAGTATTGCAGGAACTACACAATGGACCAACTAGTGGAAACTATAGTAGGGATACTACTGCTCGTAAGATCCTTCATGCTAGTTACTATTGGCTGGCTCTATTCAAAGACACCCATGCTTAAGAAAATGCAAAGTCTACCAAACAACTTCAGGGAAGGAAAAGAAGCTAGCCTTTCATTTGCAACCAATTAATATCGAGAAACCTTTTGAGAAATGGGGACAGGATGTCATAGGTGATACTGTTCCACACTCTTCTAAACAACATAAGTGTATTTGAACTGATACGAATTATTTCACCAAGTGGATGGAAGCAATACCCCTGAAGGTGGTCAATTCTAAAACTATTATCGATTTTATCAATCAATATATAATTGCTAGGTCTGGCCTTCCTTATGCCCTCGTGTTTGACAATGCATCTTATTTTTATGGAAATTCTATTACTGAATTCACACATAAATTGGGTTTTAAAGTAAAATATTATGCAAATTACTATTCTTAGGAAAATTAATTGGCATAATCTGCCAATAAAAACCTTACAAGAATCATTAAGTGAATTGTTGATGAGAATCAAAAGAACTAGCACACAACTCTATTTTTTTCTCTATGGGCTGATAAAATTACTCATAAAGCCTCTTTAGGCACTTCTCCCTATGGAAAATAAGCTGTCTTACCTCCTAATCTAGCTCTTCCTTCACTAGCCCTAGTGCAATCTATAGAAGAACAACCTTTCTTTGCTTTACAGTCAAGAATGTCTCAAATTCTAAAGTTACAGGAAGAAAGAGATAAAGCCCAAAAAACTCATGCTCAACATCAACAAATTGTTAAATCTTAGTTTGATGCAAGTGTTGGGACAAAGTCCCCTAGGGTATTTTGGGGTTAAAAGCCCAAGTTTTGGGCCAAAAAATCCAAGTTTTTGTATGTAAAGTGTAAAGTCTCCACAATTGTGGTTGCGAAGCACGTAGATGTAAAGTGTCATAAAGGGTTTTACCATTCTATTTATGTAAGTTGTGTCGGCTTTAGAAGATGTACTCATGGTCCAAAAACCATGGGATTGTATAAAAAGGAGATTCTTAGAAGAGTCTAAGGCAGTAGCAGTTAGTTGACGATGATGAATGTCATGGGTCATTAGCAGAAAGTGTGAAGGGTTTTAGTGTAGAAGAAAAGCTCTGCAGCTGTGTGCACAGAGGCCTAAGGTAGAAGTCCACAACTGAGTGTGCAGACCCCTATAGCTAAGTGTGCAAGATAGTTTGAGTCTGTAAGAAGAACTAAATCATTAATAAAGAAGATTACTCTGGAAATACCTGTGTTTGATCTATTTGCTTATGTTATGAATGAATGCGATTATGTTATGATGAATATTGGGTTTATGATTTAGTGCTATACTGATGCGTGAATCTGTATGTTTTACATTTTTATATGAACACAAGTAATAATATCTAATTACACGAAGCATATCTTAATGTACGCTAAAAATGTCAGACACTTAAGCCGATCTAGATAATAACAAACTTAGGAGTGATTACAGAGGCGTGTAAATGGTTGATTTGCCTGTTTAAGGTCCAAGAAAGATCATCGTAGACCTTCACGAAGGTCTAGAGGCTGGTAAGAGGAAGTTATATCAATAAGCCCTGAGGGCTTATCGATCTGCGCGAAGGTAGAAAAAGGGATACAAAAAGACATCATAACCATCTCTGGGTGCGGAAACTTGGTTCCAGCATCCCCCCATACTTCTTCGGGTGAGACTTCAGTCTGCGCTCCGCGGATTGATGCCAAAAGGGCCAGTAGTGTAGGGATTTTCTTTGCTAACTTAACGTTGAACCTAGGTTAGGACCCCCTAAGCCAAAAAATGGTTCCATTACCGGGACCATGATCTACATAAAGAAATGTGTGATGTCGCATCACTAGAATCCAACTAAGAAGGAAATTGAAGATTGGTTGGATAGAAAGATCCACGAATTCGCAGTGCAAGAGAACGGGAATCGACGATTTCTGAAATAATAGTGGTTGGATAGGTATATGTACAAAAAGATACATGAAATTTTCTTCTATTCCTTCGCAGTCGAATTATATGAGTGGATGCTAAATTGGCAGACGACCAAGGAAGGTGGAGGCTTGACGATCCGATAGCGTGGACCCTAGAGTTAGTGCGGAGATTGGAAGCCTCTGAAGATAAGATCACACGCGCTGTCGATCACTGTCTTCATCATATCATAGGAGGGTTTGTGACAGAGTTCATGGTCGATACTTCGGTTAGCTACAACAAAGCACAACAATGCTTCTTCAAAGGAATGCGAGGTAAGTACTTAAGGTCTTTGAATACTTGGATTAAAATGCTCTTGTGTGAAAAGAGGGTTATGCAATTACCTTGATGTTTGGAGCTACGTGAAGTGGAAAGGTATTCAGGGATAGAAAAGGAACAAGGCCTAAATATAGCCCACTGATTGAGCCTCCCCTGTGCGATGACGAAGAAGTAGCACATGCTTCTCTGTAGAGTGATGTTTAGTTAATAGGGTGAGGGTTCCCGTGAATACCAGATCCACCCACAACACCTCCATCTTCGCCTCCACCGCATACACCTTCGCCCAGACCACCACCACCTCCACCACCATTCAATATGGCGAATTTAGTGAAATTTCCTATTTTCAAGGGCTTGGGGAATGAGGACCCAGATCAGTTTTGGTTCATTGCGAAGGTTGTGTGGGAAGGCCAAGGAATTACAGATGATCAGGTGAAGAAAGCAATGTTGGTTACTTCTTTACAGGAAAGCGTGCTAACATGGTACATTAAATAATTCACTGATAACCCGATGGGTGCATTGGTGAACATTCAAACTACGTTGAATAAGGAATTCAACAGGCCCAAGTCTGAAGCGCATTCGATCGTTGGACTCAAGGAGATCATGATGAATCTTGGCGAGACACCCTGGGAGCTAGATCAGAGATTGAAGTGCAAGATCCACGAAGCTAACATGAATCTTACGGATGGGAAACATCATGAATGGTTTGTGGCTTCACTCTTGCCGCGTCTAAGGGTTGCTTTATCACAAAAAAAGATTGGGACCCAAGCGGTGGCATTGGATATTGCGATGAGATTGCACGAGACACCAATTCCATATGCTTGTTTAGGAGTTTAGCATATTCACGCGGAGTTGCAGAACCTTTGCCTAGAATTCGAAATTCTGAAGAAGGATAGAGCGACTCAGCTAGAGGTGTGTGAAGAGGTTTGGTGCTTGAAATGTAAGAGTCAAGGGCATGATAAAGGTCATTGCCCTGTCTTCACAAATTATGTTGCAGGAGGAGGGCCGATGCCTCTGAGGCCAAAAGCTCAAGCAGGGCCAAGTGCAGGACCCACGCTGTGGTGTGCTATCTGTCAGGTAGCTGGAAAACATGTGACAGATAATTAGCACTTGTTGTAGAAATTTTTACAGGCACCGAAACAACTCTTCTGCAACTTCTGCCAATCAGTACGTCACGATGAGTGTAATTGTCGAAGTTGTGAGTTAATGATGGAGAGAACGCCCGTGCATCAAATGAAGACAGAAACTTGGCCTTCAGATCAAGGTGTTGGGGGGATGTGAGGAGGATATACGGGGTGTGGATGAGGCCAAGGTAGAGGAGGACCTGTGAGAGGTTGGGGCAAGTTATTTGCTACAATTGTGGAGGTGCAAGACACTATGCATGAGAATGCACGGACCCAATGCACTTGTCATGCCAATACTGCACTAAGTTTGACCACGTAATAGAAGACTACTCTGTACTAATAGCTATGATGCACGAAAAGGGGACGCAGCCTCAACAACCTACATAGAACCTACAGATGATGAGGGATGAACCCCGCGAAGAGGACCCCAATGTGAATATTGTGCTACGAAGTGGAATACCAACTGTAAAAGATAAGGGAAAGCGGCTTGAAGAAGGTGAATGGGTCCAAAAAGATCCAAAGAAGGAGGCTGGATTTGATTTGGAGCACGTGAAGGAAACTTTCATGGAATCAAAGAAAAGCTTCACTGAGGCTTCCACCTCAAGAAGTCAGGATAAGAAGTCTGATAAAATGGATCCATCCATTCTTAATAAATTTTTGGAGACTTGTATGAAGCTTCTACGTGATAGCAAGGCCGTAAAGGGATTATAGGAGTTGATCAATAAATTTGCTGGTAATGCTCCTGAGGGACCACGAGTGGTTAGGAAAATTGGTAAGCATAAGGCAAGAATAGGGTGTGAGATGAGGCTCACCACACAAATAGGAGAATATGAAATGGACCAAGCTATTTTGGATCTAGGGGCCAAATGTTTTGCCTAAATAGACATGTGAGAGAATGGGGAGACTTGTGTTGCAGTGATCTCCAATTCAATTGCGGATGGCAAATCAGCAAAATATTATCCCCATGGGAAGATTATAGGGAGTGATAGTCGATCTTGAATGTGCGAGCGGGTTGGCCGATTTTGAAGTGATAGAGATTATGGATGACAACAATCCCTACCCTGGGCTCCTTGGGATTGATTGGGCTATCAGCATGAACAGGGTGATCAATTTGAAGAAGCAGATGATGTCATTTGGAAGAAAATAGCTCCGGGTAGTAGTGCCGTTGGACCCTGCCGAAGGACCTCGCTACACTTAACCAGTCCACAATTATGAAAGTGACAATGATTTGGACTAGATTTATAAGATAACGACGCGAGATCAAGACTGGGTGAATCTGACAGCTGATGGATGTATTACATGGGACTGTGAGAGCTCCCACACCTTAGATTCAGATGAGGAATTAGAACACTAGAATAATTGATTGCACGAAGTGTCTACACTACACTGTAACATGATGACCAAATCACTACTCCGCATATTATCGAAGGTAAGAAGTCCGCCTTATTATGATGGTTTAACTGATGTTGATAAATTTCTGGATGCATTTGAAAGGGAAGTGCCAGAGAAGCATCACTTCCAAGCCTTGGACTTGGCGCTACACCTGCAAGATGGTGGGGTATGCATAAAGACAACTTTGATGGATGACATGGATTTAGAAGAATGATGAGGGTGCGGTTTGGTCACCCTAAGGTATGACTGACAGAGAAATACGATGAGAGGAGTGATCCATGTGATTACTTAGCCAAATGGATCAATGCTTATGGAGCAGAACCACAACCAAAGTGGGTGCATATGTTCTGTCACACCTTGGATGCAATATCTATGAATTGGTACCTGGAGACAGATCTCTACCATGGCATGAATGAATGGGATATTTTGACACATGGATTCTTGATGACATTTAGCTTTGAAGATGGATTTGAGTGCATTGATGAAGCATTGTAGGAGGTCAAAGCAGCGATCTTCAAAATATTGTAGGATCCCTTGGATTTGATTCAACCAGATTGGACCACCCAGCTGCGCCACACACTGGAGTGCTACAATGTGACCGTTGAAGAGGAAGATGAGGATCCAAGGAACATTAATATCCTGGAAATAGAAGGTCACCACAAAGTTGAGGGGCTGCAGATAGAAAATCTAGATATCACCGCGCCGCTGAAAACGAGACAAGTGAACATTGGGATAGAGGCAGAGCCGAAGTTTGCGAAGATAGGGGACTACTGGGATGATGCTATGGTGGATAAGGTCACTGAGTTGCTCCGCGAATACCAGGACTTGTTCCCTACAAAGTTTTTAGACCTAAAAGGGATAATAGGCGATTTAGGAGTAATGAGGATAACATTGAAATTGAACGCGAAACCTATGAAACATAGGCCATATCGCCTCAATCCTAAGTATAAAGAAAGGGTCCACTTAGAATTGGATAAAATGTTAGTGGCAGGAATCATTGAACCAGTGGAGGAGTCTGACTGGGTAAGTCTTATGGTAGTTCAGGAAAAGAAGTAGAAGGATGAAATATGGATATGCGTAGATCTCGGGAAGCTAAATGATGATTGCATGCATGATCCTTTTCCGACTCCATTCATTGATGAAGTGTTGGATGATGTAGGAGGAAAGGAAGCATATTCATTCAACAATGGGTTTTTGGGGTACCTTCGCGACTGAGTGGGTATGCTTCTAGTATACTATGATGCCTTTTGGACTGAAGAATGCGCTGACGATCTTATCGCGTGTAGTCATTGCATCGTTCAAGGACTTCATTCACAAGTTCTTGGAGGTATACTTTGATAATTGGACAGTGTTTGGGCTGGTGAAGCGCCATGTAGCTAACCTATGGTTGATGCTGGATACATGCTGGAGGTATCAGATTGCACTAAACTTGAAGAAGTGTCTATTTTGAGTCCTTTTCAAAATATTTCTAGGTCATGTAGTATGAAGAGGAGGATTAATTGTGGATCCAACTAAGATCGCGGTTATAATCAATTTGGAGGTTCTAAGAAGTGTCGAACAATTACGTGCAACGCTGGGGCATACTGGTTATTATCGAAAGTTCATCAAGAGTTATGCCCAGATTACCACACCAATGGAAAAAATGTTGAAGAAGGATGCTACATTCTGTGAGTTAGGATGTGTTAAAAGAAAAGATGGTCACCACGCCGATCCTAGTCTTCCTGGATTAGATGAAGGAATTTCATGTGCATGTGGATGCGCCATGCATTGCGTTGGGAGCAGTACTGACACAGGCTGTTGAAGGAGAATTATATCACCCTATAGTGTTTGCAAGTAGGAAGTTGTCTAAAGCTGAGAATAATTATTCAACGACAGAGCGCGAAGGTTTGGCTATGGTGTACGCACTCTAGAAGTTCAGACACTACTTGTTAGGTGGACACTTTAAGATGTATATAGACCATTTTGCATTAAAGTACCTGGTCAACAAGCATGTGTTGGGGGCAAAAATATGCAGATGGCTACTGCTGTTTCAAGATTATGATTTCAAAGTCATTGTGAAGCCAGGGCAATTGAATGTAAGACTAGATCATTTGTCACGCATTGAAACAGGTGAGGAGCCCACTAATTTAGAGGAAGGATTGCCTGACGTGTAGCTCTTTGTGGTGTGCATAGCAGATAATCATTTTGCAGACATCATACACTTTCTGACTACATAAATGGCTCCAGAAGGGTACACCAGCCAACAAAAGAAGGAATTGGTGGTGTGCATGGAAGATTTTTCTCTTATTGCAGGCCACTTGTATAAGATGGGTGCAGATGAGATATTGTGATGTTATGTGCCTGAGTTCAAATGAAGCAACATCCTAGCCAAAGCTCATGGAGGGGTTGTGGGAGGCCATTATGCAGGCAAAGCAACAGCGTAGAAGATTTTACACGCTAGGTTGTGGTGGCTGACATTGCATAAGGATTCCAAAGCTTATTGTAAGGCATGTGATGCATGTCAGAGGATGGGCAAGCCATCGTGGAGGGATGAGCTTCCTCTAAATTTGCAAGTGTCGTTGCAGCCATTCAAGAAATGGGCAATTGATTTTATAGGACCAATTCAACATCTAGGAAAGAAGACGGGTGCGTGGTATATCATCACCGCGACTGAGTATTTGACCGGATGGCTAGAGGTGTAGCTTGTAAAAGATTGTACAAGGGTGACAACAATGAATTTCCTCTTTGAATATGTGATGACTAGGTTTGGTTTCCCAAATATTTTGATGAGCGATCACGGTACACATTTCCTTAATGAAATGATCAGCGGGCTGACGGAGGAATTCCAAGTTTATCACTAGAAGAGTATGCTATATCACCCGCAGGATAATGGGGTGGTTGAATTGTTTAATAAGATATTGGAGAAAAAATTGACAAAATTTTTCAATGCGCAGAGGAATGATTGGGACGTGCGCGTACCCGCGATGCTATCGACTTATAGAACTACTTGTAAGAAGCTGACTGGACAAACACCTTTCATGCTGGTATATGGTGTAGAAGCCGTGGTGCCAATGGAGTATATTGTACCTAATCTACGCATAGTGATGCTCATAGGAATGGCGGATTGTGGAGCCCTGGAAGAGAGGCCCGTCTAATTGACAGAGCTTGAAGAAGATAAATTTTTGGCTGGATTCCATTAGAAAGTTTAGAAGGAGCTTAGAAAGGAATGAAATGATTGACACATAAAACTACACACCTTCAAGGTAAATGATTTGGTTTTATTATATGACAGCAAGTTTTATAAATTTCTAGGAAAATTTCAGATGTGGTTGGGGCCACATATCAACAAAGAGATTACTGATGGTGGAGCAGTTCAACTAGTGAAATTGAATGGAGATCCATTTCCCAGAAAGGTAAATGGCAACCGATTGAAGCCATACATTGGGGATCTGACCATATGACTATATGGTGGAAGAATGGTCTTAGCATTTCAGGTAGCTGAAAGGAGGTGCACGACTATAAACTACACTGCTTGGGTTGTAGAGTTGTGCGATTGGGGGACTGCATGAGATGGAAGAATGTCACAACATCAGCAGAAGCGCGAAGGGAGCTGTGCTATAGAAGGAGAGAACACGCATGGAAACCAGAAAGTGACTATTACTGTCATTGTTCATGATTTTATAGCGAGAAAATGTTGGGTCCCTATAATACTAGTGATTACCCCATTACTATTGTAGTTATACCCCTTATTTATATTGTTGTGCCCCTATTACCCACATATTGTTATTTTTGTGCCCCATAGAATCCCTTTATTATTATTTTTGTGGCTTTATATTATTATTGTTAGGTCGGCTGGATTATATTGTGACTCCTTAGACTCCTATATATAGAAAGGAGGTTTTGTCATTTGTATCATCCAAGAATTGTTCATTTATGTTATGTAAAGGAGGTTGCCCCCTCTAAGAGGATGAATTATAAGGTGTTGATCTATCTTTTCTATTTTTTCTTGAGCTGGTTTCATAACATTTGGTATCAGAGCTTTGGATTCTAGGGTTTCGCTGCTCCAAACAGGTCATCGTGGCATTTTCGCTATAACGTTTTTTCTGTGACGTTTCAGAAGTCGCAGAAAAAACCCATTTGAGAAGAAATCGCACTGAACCTTTGGTCCAAATGTCAGAGTTTTTAGCGCGATATTTTCGGAGATATGATCTGAGGAAGTTGGTCTTTTTGCAGACTCCTGAATTACACTCAAAACAGGTGACCTGGGGAAAATCGTCATAACTTTCTTTCTGAGCATCAGATTGAAATTTCGTAAGAAGGTACAGAAAGAGGACGGACTGTAGTTTTCTTTTATATATTTTTCAGAGTCAAAGGTTGAAACAGTGATAGGTGGCACGTCGTACAAGTTCACTCTACTGAACTAGTGTATAATCAAGTCACTGTGGGAGATTTCGCATAACTCTTCCTTGGGAATCCAATTTGGGTCAGACTTGTGGCATTGGAAAGAAGACACAGAGGGATACTACAGGTCACAAATTCAGAACTAGATAATCAGAAAGTACAGAGATACATCGGAGGAAATATCGAGCTCCTACAAAGTGAAAAAAGGTGTGTAGATTTTCTTTAATTTTTGCTTAAGCTTCGTTTGAAAATTTATTTTGAAGGAATTCAAAGGGCATATAGAGAATTATTATCGGTAACTGATGCCCCGAGGAAAGAAAATGCAAACACCTAGTAAGGAGCCTGAAAGCTCTAGCATGACTCATGAAGAAGAAGAAGAAATGCTATATGATATATCAAAATTACAAGAACAAGTGCAACAAGTGTCACTTGCACAAAAAACAACAGAATCTAAAATGGATGGTTTAAGGAAAGATGTAGAAGCTAAGATGGATGGTTTAAACAAAGGTGTAGAAGCTAAGATGGATGGCATGGAAGCTAAGGTGAATGGCATGGATGCTAAAATTGATGGCATGGATGATAAGATGGATAAGTTGCTACAAGAAATAGTCACTAAGGTGAAAGAGTACTAAAGGAAACTCATGATGAGAACAAAAGAAATGTTAATCATGATTCCATAGACTCTAATGTTGGATCGAAGACTCACCATGTTCCAAAAATCGATATGAGGAAGTTTGATGGCAAGGATCCCGCCACATGGATATTACAGATGGAGCAATTCTTCGATCTCAATAATGTGCAAAACACACAAAAGGTACGTATGGCAACTTTATATTTGGAACCAAATCAGTTTGTATGGTATCAATGGCTTTGTTCTCGTAAACAATTTATCACTTGGGCAATTTTTACGGAAGAATTGATAGCACATTATGAGGATACAAAAAGCAACACTTTTTTTAGCCAATTGATAAGTCTCAAACAAAAGGGTTCAATAATGGAGCACATTGAGGAGTTCCAAAAATTGAACATAAGGGTAAAAGATATTCCAGAGGAGCATAGGATTGATGTGTTCATAGGGTCTTTAAAGGATAATATCCAACATGATGTGCGCCTTTGGGAACCTGATTCATTAGAGAAGGCATTCAGGTTAGCAAGAAAAATGGAAAGCAAAATTATGGCAACTAGGAAGCATACCATTCACAACTATAAAGACGGAAGTGTTGTTGCCCATAGTCTTCCACAACCTACAAGGTTGACACCACAACAATTGGAAGAAAAAAGAGCAAAAGGGCTTTGTTACAATTGTGATAGCAAATACACAAAAGGTCATAAGTGTGCTGAGAAGAAATTATTCTACATAGATTGTGAAGAGGAAGAAGAAAAGGAGCAAGAAAGGTCAAAAGAAGAGGATATATTCCAGGAACAAAGCCTAGATGATGAACAAATAAATCCGAAGGACAAATCAAGAAGAAAAAGGTAATAGTGTTGATTGATTCAGGAAGCACCCACAATTTTATTCATTGTAGGGTAGCAAAAGAATTGAATTGCTTCCTATATCCAGCACCAGAGTGTCAAGTGATGATTGCAAATGGAGGAACAATAAATTGTTCTGGAAAGTGCCATAATATCAAGCTATCCATGGGAGAATATGTATTGACTAGCCCAATGCTTTCCATTCCAATGGGAGGTGCTGATGTTGTACTAGGAGTCCAATGGCTACAATCCTTGGGTACAATAGCTTTTAATTTTCAAGAACTTTTCATGAAATTTTCTGTGGAAGGAAAGGAAGTTGAATTAAGGGGTATTGCAGGGAAACCAGGAAAGATAATCAGCTCTAATGGCATGACAAAGCTTCTAAAAAAGGAGCAAAGAGGTGTAATTGCACAATTATGTTCGCTAGATGTTTCCACATTGGAATCATCTATTTCTCCAGATCTCCAAAAAGTCCTGGACAATCATTCCAAGGTATTTGAGACTCCCAAAGGTCTCCCACCTATGCGTGATCATGATCATGCTATTCATCTGATTCCAGGAAGTGTTCCTCCAAACATCAGGCCGTACAGATATCCATATGTCCAAAAAAGTGAAATTGAACGTATGGTTGCAGAAATGCTAGAGGCTGGTATAATTCAACCAAGTCAAAGTTCTTTCTCAGCTCCAGTAGTATTGGTGCACAAGAAGGATGGATCATGGCGCATGTGTCCAGATTATAGGGAGCTCAACAAGCTCACTATTAAAGATAAGTTCCCCATTCCTGTCATTGATGAATTACTGGATGAATTGCATGGATCAATTTACTTCACCAAGTTGGATCTTCGTTCGGGATATCATCAAATCAGAATGAAGATTGAAGACATTCCGAAAACAACATTTAGAACTCATGAGGGTCATTATGAATTTTTGGTCATGCCTTTTGGCCTTACCAATGCACCTTCAACATTTCAAGGTTTGATGAATTCAATTTTCAAACCATTCCTTAGAAAATTTGTGTTAGTATTTTTTGATGATATACTAATCTACAGCAAGTCTTGGAAGGATCATGTTGAACATGTTGACAAGGTGCTACAACTATTGGAGGAGAAACAATTATATGCAAAAAGATCCAAATGTTTCTTTGGAGTCCAGGAGGTGGAATATTTGGGTCATATTGTATCTCATGAAGGAGTTAAGGTAGACCCTAGCAAAATTAAAGCCATTAAGGAATGGAAAATCCCCACATCCATAAAGCATCTGCGAGGATTTCTTGGGTTGACAGGGTATTATCGCAAGTTTGTTAAGAATTATGGGAGAATAGCAGCACCTCTAACAACATTATTGAAGAAAGATTCATTTTCATGGACTCCGGAAGCAACAAAGGCCTTTGAACATCTTAAAGAGGCAATGTGCCAAGCACCGGTCTTAGCTACACCGGACTTCACAAAAACCTTTATTGTGGAATGTGATGCTTCAGGAAATGGAATTGGTGCTGTTCTAATGCAAGATGAAAGACCCATTGCTTTTGAAAGTCGTCCAATCAAGGGAAAGTTTTTAAGCAAAGCTATTTATGAGAAGGAAATGTTGGCAATACTCCATGCACTTAAGAAATGGCGACCCTACCTAATGGGAAGACACTTCAAGGTAAAAACGGATCATGATAGCCTTAAATACTTTTTAGAACAAAGATTATCCTCTGAAGAGCAACAAAAGTGGGTCACAAAGATGTTGGGTTATGACTTTGAAATCATCTACAAAAAAGGGAAGCAAAATGTGGTGGCAGATGCACTCTCAAGAAAGGATGAGGATATGGAAGCATTGTTGTGTGCCATTTCTATTATCCAACCAGATTGGATAAACGAAGCAAAGGAGGAATGGAAGAATGACGAAGAAGTGTGGGCACTTATTCGAAAGCTACAACAAGATTCCAGTACTTCTGATACATTTAGCTGGCAAAATGATTCGTTATGGTACAAAGATCGCTTATACCTCTGTAAGAATTCCCAGCTAAAACAAAAGATTCTTATGGAATTGCACACTTCTCCCTTAGGAGGGCACTCAGGATTTTTAAAAACTTACCACAGGGTTAAGAAGGAATTTTTTTGGGATGGCCTTAAATCAGATATTCAAAAGTTTGTGGCGGAATGTTTGGTTTGCCAACAAAATAAAGTTGAAACAATTAAGACACCGGGTCTATTACAACCTTTATCCATTCCAAGCCAACGTTGGGAGGAGGTTTCAATGGATTTTATCACAGGTTTACCCAAGTCTGAGGGAAAGAGTGTCATCATGGTGGTAGTTGACAGACTTACCAAGTATGCACACTTTTGTGCATTATCACATCCATTTAAAGCCAGTACAGTTTCTACTGCATTTATGGAAACAGTTCAAAAGCTACATGGAAACCCAAAGATTATTGTAAGTGACAGAGATCCCATTTTCACTGGAAATTTTTGGACAGAATTATTTTCTTGTCTTGGTACTCAGTTAGCTCATAGCTCATCTTATCATCCTCAATCTGATGGGCAAACTGAGATAGTAAACAAATGTTTGGAAGGATATCTTCGTTGCTTTGTATCTGATAAACAGACACAATGGGTCAAATGGTTGCCTCTGGCTGAATGGTGGTATAACACTTCCTTCCATACAGCAACAAAAATGACCCCATTTATGGCACTTTATGGGTATCAACCACCATCCATCACATCATATTTAAGAGAAAATTCTAAGGTTCAGGCAGTGGAACATCACATCGAACATCAACAACAAGTCCTCCAACTCTTAAAGGATAACCTCGTGTTGGCACAAAATAGAATGAAACAACAGGCAGATCAACATCGCAGTGAAAGAAGTTTTGATGTAGGTGATTGGGTATTCCTACGGCTACAACCATATAAGCAAATGTCCCTAAAGCAAGCTAAGAAGGATAATAAATTATCACCAAAGTATTATGGTCCGTACAAGGTGTTGGAAAAGATTGGTACTATGGCATACAAATTGGAGCTTCCTGCAGCTTCTCGATTGCACCCAGTTTTCCATGTTTCATGTTTAAAGAAGGTTATAGGCGACAAGCTCCCAGTTCAAACAATATTGCCAGAACTTGACGAGGAAGGAAAAATTATATTGGAACCGGAAGCAGTCACAGAAACAAGAACTCGACAGCTACGAAATCGATCAATTTCAGAGTATCTTATCAAGTGGAAGAACTTATCCGCTGAAGATTCCACATGGGAGGATGAGAATTTTATGCAGAAGTATCCAGAACTGCTCAAGCGTTGAGGACAACACTTTTTTGAAGGAGAGGGGCATGTTGGGTCCCTATAATACTAGTGATTACCCCATTACTATTGTAGTTATACCCCTTATTTATATTGTTGTGCCCCTATTACCCACATATTGTTATTTCTGTGCCCCATAGAATCCCTCTATTGTTATTTTTGTGGCTTTATATTATTATTGTTAGGTCGGCTGGATTATATTGTGACTCCTTAGACTCCTATATATAGAAAGGAGTTTTGTCATTTGTATCATCCAAGAATTGTTCATTTATGTAATGTAAAGGAGGTTGCCCCCTCGAAGAGGCTGAATTCTAAGGTGTTGATCTATCTTTTCTATCTTTTCTTGAGCTGGTTTCATAACAGAAAATAACTAAGAGGAGCTGGGGGGGAGCAACTTTTAAGGCTGAAATTACGAGCGAGATCATTGAAAATATGCTGCCAATCTAGCATTTATGAGTGGATTTTGGGGGGAATAGTGGGATTTGAATTCAAATTTGCTTACAAATTACAGATGGCCACCCAACGAAAAACACTTTTCATTTTGAGAGTTTATGTGTCGTTCTATCAGTTGCGCATGAACCCTACGTCTTTTGAGGATTGAACTTGGTCGTGCTCTAAAGAATATTGGATTGAACTTGGCCACACTCCCCAGTGAAGTCCTCCACATGTTGCAAGTAGGTTTGATCGCAGAACTTAGGGCCCGAGAGCAGCGCACGCTGAGGGTGATCAACAAGTAGAAGGTTAACAATGAACATATGTTCATTGAGAAAAAAACAAAGATAGACACCTGGAATAAGGTTCAGGAGAAGAATGAGCGAACCCAAGTAGTAGTAGTAGAAGCCTACAGAACCATTTCGGAACTGCACATCCCGAAAGAGGTGCCGTTGGAGGCCAAGATTCAAAAGTTGGTTGCAGGTGTGTGCGATACTAGGATGGAGATGGCCAAGGTTCCATTTGAGCTGAACCTAAAGATTATGAAGCTTGAGTTGAGGGCACAACCTTCAACTCCACCAGAGGTTAGAGAACAATGCTAGGCAACTGTCAAGGATGGAGTCGCTGCAGTAGATGTCGTGGTGGTCGAATGCATTGCACTCTTCGATCAATCGATGGAGGTCATCATGAGTTTGCAGGAAGATCCCAACCTGCAAAGGTTAAATACTGAGGCAAGGAATTGTAGCAGCAATACGATGAAGTCAAAGCAATGGCACACATCATCGCTATCACACAGAGATTGGCAAAGCTACAGGAGGTAAAGCTACTGAAAGAGCAGGTGGAAGTTGCATAGCAAAAAGAGGTTGTACTCAAGCCCATATTAGGGCCTTGGCTAGATGAGGCCTATGTTCTCTCCACCACCATCGGGGAAAAGTTGGCCAACCTACAGAATACAAAGTAGAAGATCCAGTGAGATAGCACATGACCAACAATGGAGCAGCTCGTGGAGCAGGTCAAGGAGGCAACTATGCAGTGTACAATTGAAGTTGCAGTGGTGCAAGTAGAGTTGGGAGGTCTTCACACTATGATATCCACACCAACAAAGGGACTCGGGGTGAGCCACCATATTTGCATTGGGGGCCCGTTGGGACAAATTCCCCTAGGGTATTTTGGGGCTAAAAGCCTAAGTTTTGGGGCAGAAAGCCCAAGTTTTTGTATGTAAAGTGTAAAGTATCCACAATTTGTGTTCATGGAGCATGTATATGTAAAGTGTCATAAATGGTTTCACCCTTCTATTTATGTAAGTTGTGTCAGCTTTAGAAGATCTACCCATGGTCTGTGGACCATGGGATTGAGAGTCTTAGAAGAATCTAAGGTAGTAGCAGTTAGTTGACGATGATGAATGTAATGGGTCATTAACAAAAATAGTGAAGGGTTTTAGAGTAGAAGAAAGGCTTTGCAGCTGTGTGCACATAGGCCTAGGGTTGAAGTCTGCAGTTGAGTTAGCAGACCCCTGCAGCTGGGTGCGTAGGGTAGTTCAAGTATGTAAGAAGAACTGAAGCATTAATAAAGAAGAGTACTCTTGAAATACTTGCGTTTGATCTATTTACTTATGTTATGAATGAATGCGATTATGTTATGATGAATACTAGGATTCTAATTTAATCCTATATTGATGCACGAATCTGTATGTTTTACATTGTTATATGAATGCAAGTAATAATATCTGATTACGTGAAGAATATCTTAATGTATGCTAAAAATATCAGACACTTAAGCCAATCTGGATAATAACAGACTTAGGAGTGATTATAGAGGCACGTAAATGGTTGATTCACTTGTTTAAGGTCCGCGAAAGATTGTCATAGACCTTCGCGAAGGTCTAGAGGCTGGTAAGAGGAAGTTATATCGATAAGCCTGAGGGATTATCGATTTGTGCAAAGGCAAAAAAAGGGATACAAAAAGACATCATAACCATCTGTGGGTGTGGAAACTTGGCTCCAACATCCCCCTATACTGCTTCAGGTGAGACTTCACTCTGCACTTCACGGATTGATGCCAAAAGTGCCAGTAGTGTAGGGATTTTCTTGGATAACTTAATGTTGAACCTGGGTTAGGACCCCCTAAGCCAACAACAAGTTCAGTAGGTAATAATTTTTTTGAAATCAGTGACTTAGTTCTGAAATGGGATAAGGCCCATGAAGAAAAGGGTAAAAACACAAAATTCCAAAAATTGTGGGTCAGATCATTTCAAATCATTGAAAAACTAGGCCCATCAACTTTAACCTTCAATATTTATAGGGAAAGAGATATGCTCTTCCCATAAATGGGCTAGTTTTAATTTTTTTTCCTTGAAAATTCATATTATGCTGTAAATATGTAAATAATCATATGTACATATCAATGCCTTTAGGTTATCCTTTGATCTATCATGTACAATTTCTTTTGAAAAATAAAGACTATTTTGAATTTTTAACATCTTTTGACTTTGATTGTCATCCACAACTCTTAAGGAGTAATTTTACCTCCCCATCGACTAATTTTACACTTTTTAGAGTGTAATTCAAAAATATTTACAACATAAAAGATAAGGGGTCTCATTATGAGCCAACTTACCATGATCATAAGGAACTAATGATGTTGACATTATCATGACTCATCACCAAGCCAAGATAATAGCTTATGGCTACATAACAATAATACAAGAGGTATCATCACGAGCCGACTTGTTCAATATCTCTATTTTATCTTTACAATTGATAAAATGTTTGACAAAGATAATGAGGGTTCTTATAAATAACAAGTTTTGAATTTTTACAAAATAATGAGTTATGTTTTATTCAAAGGAATATTAATCAATCTAAATTTCAAATATTTAGGTCTTTCTAAGTCTTGTTATTTAGTTATTAAAATTTCATTTACTTTTAGAGAGATAATTATTTCACCTAATATGTCACCAATTTTTGTAGTATTCAACAACCCCCCATTTATTTTTATTAAGTTATTAATAAATAATGGGGACCCTTCTTTGATTTTAATAAAATTATTTAAATTTCAATAAAGTTAGGACATTTTTTGAATTTTTTATAAATTTTTTAGGCTTGAAGGTTTCCCTTATCGGAACCCATTTATCAGAACTCCACCTTTTAAATATTACAATAAACATTAACCCCGATAAGCCCTCTCTCATAAAAGTCAAAGCTTTCTCGGAAGACTTCTATCAGATCTTTATTATATCGTAACTTCTCTTTGAGAAAGTTACGATAAAACTCCTCCCCGATATGACTTATGCCCGATAACTGCTTTATTAATAAAATTAAAGGGGTTTTTTCATCAAGGTTTATGACAAGTGTTACACACCTTTATATAATGAATATAATAATCTCCTGGACCCATGACTATCATTTATTACATCAACACCTCCAATGTTGTAAATGTTATCATGTGACACTTATGATACTCCATACTTCCCATATTTGTTACCTCCAATATCTCATGCCTCCAATAATCGACACTTCTGATATCCCATATCCTCGATATCTCTCATCCCCAATGCCTCTAATATTCCCGTTTAAAACTCTTTATCAAAAGCCTCTTCCTTAAATCCCTAATATGATTCCTCCAATATGCCACATTCAATATAAATATCTTGATATCACTTCCTCCCTCTTTTCCATAGTTGTTACTTCAACATAGTCTCCATTCATTGGAAGTTCCAATTATCATAAATTTTAAACACATCCCTCCAATATTTTACCTCTAATATGCTGATTTGGAAAGCCCACATGAATTCACATTTCTGCACTTAATGTTTAAGAGTGGTGAAGTTATTGTTTTTGAAATCATAAACACTTTCATTCATTTTAGTTCAATTATATCATTATTTTCTTTAAAGAAGAACTTTTTTGTGTTAAAGACTCATTATTTGTTCTAATTACTTTGTGAGTAAAAGTTTATTGCTCATCCCTGTATTTTTTGCTACAGGCTAGTCCTATCCGCCACAACAGTGAAGAAATGTCTAAATCAAGGAAAGGAAAGAAGAAAACCGCTGCACAACAACAATATTCCAATCCTCCAATCGAAAGGGTTGAAGAAAAAAATGCTATGCCAGGGTTATTTTCTAACACAGTCTGCACTAAAGACTCCAGAAAGTATTCTTGGGAATCCATGTATAAACTCTTTGAAGATGAAGGACCCAGGGTCACACAAAGAACAATGAATTTGGACGATTCTACCCAAGTCTCAAACACTACATATAATGATGTGGCTAATTCATTCTTGCACAAGATTGTGACTTGGCCTAAAATTATTCCTTATGCAGACATGGTTCCATGGGTTGTAGACAATATGAGAATTTCCAACAGGATGATTATGACAATGAAGCATACGGTCATCAGATCCTTTAACAAAAAAATTTGAGCAGGATGTACCATCTGCCTGAGCCTTAGTGTAAATATGACAAGAAATTTGTGGAAGTATTCATGAAATAACATGACCATGCATCCAATCCAATTAGAGGATGGAGGAGGGATCCAAACAAGTACAAGTGAGAGGATATGAGTAAGTACGTTGTTATCTCCCTTGTTGGTCCCTATTGCCAAGTAACTAATATGATGTGTAGACTTTTTTCTTACCCCAATACAAATAAGTTTATTGATCAATGGACACAACTTATTGATTGAGCTTCAGAGGGTTTTATCTTTGATTGGGGTAATATATTCTCAGATAACCTAACCACCCACATCTTTTCTCTTAGAAGTAAGCGCAAAGTCTCTGAGAATGTAATTCTTCCCTTTTACATGAGCACTTATATCATGGAAGATCCAACCTCTATTCACATATACCATGATATTCTTTGGGATTCAAAATATCTGCCACATTTCTACAAAAATTTTCATGGAGTCATGCTACCCATCGATTATTTTTTATAAAAGGACCCCACGGGCATCTACTGAAGCCGAAAATGACTTGCTTCGTGTAGGAAACTGGTTCGGAAAACAATTATTTACCTATGTTCAAGTCTTTGGTAGTATAGATTTCCCTCATGTGTTACCTCTATTCATTCTTGACAAGATTCTTGCTTGAGAGGTAGCCTATCAGACCATAGGAAAAAATATTTCAAATCTTTAAAGGAATTGAATAAAAAAGTGTGGCCCGTTTTTCCTATCTAGTGTGGTATATATACCTTGGATAGCTTCAAGCTTGCAATCCTTGAAATTAACGCTATTCAAGAGCTCGGTTTCTCCACTATTCCTAACAGACAATATGCCCCTCATCAAAGAGTAAAAAACGTTATAACAACATCGAGCATGAGGCAATTTTCCCATGAGCCAAATAAGTTTGATGATTTGTTTGAGAAGGCTTCTACTTATTCATTGGTTGTGAAACATGTAGAGAAATATTTAACTCCAAAGTAAATGATTCATTTCACCTAGTACAAGACCTCAAGGCTGGAAAAGTTTCCTATGGAATCACTACAAATTCCTCAAGAAAACATAATCCCTGAAGATGTCATAGTTTTTGGTTCTACACAATCTGTTGATGTTTTTCATTCAAGAGAAATAGTCGCCTCCTCTTATTCCCAAGTAGAGGATCTTATGCCTAATACTAGGCTAGAAGAAATATGGGAACACTGTAATCAGGCCCTATATTTTAAATTTGATGAACCTCAAGTTGTGAAAACTCCTCTACAAGAGAAATGCAATTTTTTCGCAGAGGCTCTGACCTAGCCGACACCCTCCCCCTGCGCCTGAGGCCACTGGCCATCTCAGCCCTCTGACTACCGCGGAGGGTTCCATTTATTTTCTGCTAACTGCAGAGTGCCTCATCACGTGCCCTTGTGGCTGCTGCGCACCTGCGCTCAGTCCTGAGGCGCCCCTCAACGATCATGGAAACTAACGGGGGCTCATCCATTCTGCCTTCAGAGGTTTTGGCGTTCCGTGCAATGGTTGAAGCATGCCCGAAGTGAGCTCCAACTGTGGTCCAACAGAAGTTTATCAAGAGGATGGAAACGATTCCCTCAGTGGCCCTCCCTAAAGAAGAGACGTGCAAAGCAGCATTGAATCTGGCAGAGAGAGGCCTCATTGGTCAGTTCACGGGCCTTTGGCCTTCTCCGAAGTCAGTAGAAGACTGGACCCAAAGAAACTGGAACCCTCTGATCAAAGAGGGCGTAAAAAGATACTTTGTAGGGAAAGGATTCTTTGTCTTTGTGTTTGAAAGCCCATAAGACAGAAGCTTAATCTTCAGAAATGGCCCATACTTTATGGGACCGCAGGGATTGTTTTTGAACAAATGGTCCCCAGACTTCGACCCTTCCCAAGATGTCCCTTCTGCAGTCCCGGTATGGGTGAGACTCCCCCATCTACCTCTCCACTGCTGGAATCAAAAATCCCTTGAGAATATCGGTAATACGCTGGGTAAATACATCGACAAAGTTGCAAGAAAAGATCAGTATTCATGTGCTCGCATAAGCGTTGAAGTCGATCTAGAGGAGGGGTTACTGAAAGCAATCAAACTTACTGTCCTTGGATGGGTGCATGTCCAGGAACTGGACTACGAACAACTCCCTTTCAAATGTAAACATTGTCACGGGCATGGACACTTCGCCAAGCATTGCAAGAAGAATGCAGAAGAGCAACCAGACAAACAAAAAGAGGATCAATGGACTCTAGTTCAGAAAACAACACACCCAAAAAAAGGTTCTAGTAAAGGAAAGACGACAGGGATGCCAAGCAGTTCTAAGCCCAATCAGGAAGACGAAGCAACCGAACAAGGGACAACAAGCACTCAGATCAACCCAGCAGCCCTGAGCAGGAAAACCTGGTGCATGTAGAAAGCACCCCCCCAAGCAAAGAAGGAGAGAAAGAAAAGCAGATCGAAGTCACACAGGGCAGCCCATCCAACCCCTCATATGCAGAAGTCACAAGGAAAAAAGCAATAGAAAGCTCAAGATCATCAGAGGATGAAGTCTATGAGCGCCCCTCTAAAAGAGTTGGAAGGAAATCCTGTAAAGAAATGAGAGAAGAAGAGGCCGAAAGACTTAAAACTCAAGGGAGTCAAGCCACAATAGAAATGTCCATTGGACGAAATACCAGGCCGAGACCTTCCAAGGGAGGTACCACCCCTCCTCTAAGTAAATAATGAAGCTTGTCTCTTGGACCTGCAGAGGACTGGGGAACCCCTCCAAACTAGAAGCAGTCAAGGATCTTCTTAAAGTAGAACCCTTAGACATCCTCATGCTCCAAGAGACCAAGATTGAAGGGAAAACCCTTCTAGCTATCAACAAGTCAAAGTGGAATAAAAATATAGGCAAGGCAGTCAGCGCCAGGGGTACTTCCAGAGGATTGGCTACTCTTTGGTCAGATTGCACATTCCAGCTCAATAATTTTCAAGAATCACAACACTGGATCTTCAAAGAATTGACGCATAAAGTTAGTAAGTTGACTATCTCTCTCTTCAATCTGTATGTTCCTGTAAATTATTCTGAAAAAAGAGATTGTTGGAACTTGCTTTCATTTTATCTAGAGCAGCATTCCCCAAATAATATTATCATAGCATGAGACCTAAATATAGTTCTGAAGCCAAAAGAGAAGAGGGGTTGCTCAAACACCAGAGACTCCATGCTGCCCTCAGTGGAGGAGCTCGTTCAGAATTGGGATCTCTTAGACTTCCCTCCAGTCCATGGGCTGTTCACATGGTTAAATAATCATGCTAGTTCAGATCATATCTCTGCCCGTCTGAACAGGTTCCTGGTTCAAAGCACCCTTCTGATGAATAAAAAGATCGTCACCACAAAAATTCTGCCCAAATTGACTTCTGATCACAAGCCAATACAACTACTATTGGAAGATGAAGAATATCTGGGCCCCATTCCCTTTCGTTTCAGCCCTCTATGGATTGAGAAAGTGGGCTTCATGGAGACTGTGAAAGCTGCCTAGGCTAAATCCTTCACAGGCTCCTCTAGCTACATCTGGGAACAAAAGTTGAAGGCCACAAAACATGCGTTGAAGGAATGGATAAAAAAGCTAGATCCCACTCCAACCAATCAAATAAAAGTGGCAGTTCACAGGCTACACTCCATGCAAACAAAAATGGAAAACAAAGATATTACATCAGAACTTTTCGATGAGGAAGTAAAAGCTCAATGATCCACCTACCAATCCTTCCGAGTTGAAGAAGAATACTGGAGACTAAAGTCCAGAAGTCTATGGTTAAAGGAAGGGGACCGGAACACCACTTTTTTCCACAGACAATACAGAGCTAGACTGTCTCGGAACCATATAGCTGAAATCAAAACCTCGAAGGGCCAAGTCTGCAAAGGTTTCGACCAGGTGAAAGGCACTGCTGAAGCTCACTACAGGAATTTATACAATGATGGAAATCAAGGCAATGAAGAGGAATTCTCTGACTTCCTCTCCAATATTCCCCTCCTCGTTAATGCTGATGAAAATATAGCCCTTTGCAGACCCATTACTGATGAGGAAATTATCAAAGTAATCTGGTCAATGGAAGCCGATAAGGCCCCTGGGCCTGACGGATTCACAATCCATTTTTATCAATCCTGCTGGGAATTTATCAAAACTCATCTCATCAAAATGATAAAAGGCTTTATGAGAAAAGCTAAGATAGGACGAGGAACCAATTCCACCTATCTAGCTTTAATCCCCAAGGAAACCAACCCTGACACCTTTGCAAGATTCAGGCCTATCTCATTGTGTAACGCATCTTACAAAATTATAGCCAAACTCCTAGCAAATCGAATCAAGCCCTTGCTCAAAATATTGATCTCCGGTACTCAAGGTGGATTCATGGAAGGCAAGTATATTATGGATAATTTCAACCAAGTTCAGGAGACCATTCACTCAAGCAAACAGCAAGGGGAGAAAGGTATGTTGATCAAACTTGATATGGCGAACGCATTCGATAGAGTAAATCGCTTGTTCCTATGCAAAGTTCTACTTTCTTTTGGCTTCTCTCAACATTTTGTCCAGTTCATAAAAGCATGTATTGAATCCCCATGGATTTCTCCCCTCATCAACGGTTGTCCAACCAATTTCTTTCAAGCTCAGAGAGGTATCAGAGAGGGATGCCCTCTCTCTCCCTTCCTGTACATCCTCATGGCATACTCCTTCAGTAGAAAACTAGCAGTTGAAAAAACCGCTGGCTCCCTCCCGGGTCTCAAACCTTCTAATGTTGCAACTCCCCTGAATCACGCCCTCTTCGCGGACAATTCTCTGCTCCTTGGAGGCGTTTCCACCAGAATTGTGAAAGCCTTCGACTCTGTGCTGAGAAGTTATTGCAGGGTGTCTGGTGCTCTAATTAATGAGAGTAAAAGTGAAATCTTCAGTTGGAACACTGAGCAGCAAGAGATCACTAATATTTCTAAGATTCTCGGGTTCAAAGGACATGCTCAATGGGACAGTTTCAGGTATCTTGGTCTTCCCATTTCCTCAGGGGTGAACAAGAGGTCCCTCTGGACTCACATCATCAGCAAAATCAAATCTAAAATCACTGCCTGGGGAGGATACTGGTTAACAAAAGGCGGTAAAACGATTCTAATTAAATCTCAGTTGTCAGCTCTGCCCATTTATCAGGCAGCGTTTCTTCTGGCCCCTAGACATGTAATGAATCAGATCGCTACCCTCCTCAGGGATTTCCTTTGGCAAGGTGGGAAAGGCAATGATAAAAAGATGCACTTAGTCAACTGGGACATGGTTAAGAGGCCGATTGCTGAGGGTGGACTGCAAATTCGGGATCCCTCCCTTGTCAACAAAGCGCTGGGCGGTAAAATCTTGTGGAAAATGATCCACGACCCCACTCATCCCGTCAACGTAATTTTACAGTCAAAATATGCAGACAATGACGCTCTCAGTAAAACGCAATTGCAGACTTCGGCATCTTGTTTGTAGGTATGGAGGCTTTGTTGTAAAAGCAACGATTTTTTCAAAAGCTCATGTACATAATTCTCGGTAATGGTAAGCGCACCCACCTGTGGAAAGATCGAATAATGGGAAGTGACCCTCTGGCAGAAAGCAAAGAAATCGCTAATCTCAGAAACTGGCTTGAAAGAGCGGGAGTAAACAACATTTATGATCTAGCAATTTGGGACAACCATGGTGATTGGGTAAGATAGGATTTCCATGGAGTCCCCGCGCGCCTAAGAGGCCAACTGATCCTACTGGAGGACCTGCTCGAAGATGCCACTCCTGTCAATATATTCATGAAAGACAGATGGGGATGGGGCCAAACTGGAGTTTATACATCAACAGAGGGATATAGGGCTCTTCAGGGATCTAAGAACAACAACCAAACTCCCACCTTCTGGAAATAGGTCTGAGAGCCGTTAACCCTCCTTTTTTTTTTTTCCTGGACCTCGGCACACAATAAACTTTTAACAGGAGACAATCTGGTAAAAAGGAAGATCGAAGGGCCTCATAGATGTGCGCTTTGCAGATGTAATCTAGAAACTGCCCAACACCTGTTTTTGGACTACCTCTTTTCCAAGGAGGTGTGGGGGCTTCTACTCCAAGACTTTCAGATCTCTATCCCTCAACAAATCTTTGTTCTAGATCTTTTTGCATCATGGAGTACCTGCTACCCCTGAAGTATCCCTCCTAAGTCCTTTTGGCGCAAAGTATGGATAGCGCTTCCCAAATTTGTTTGCTGGCAGCTGTGGTTAGCTCAAAATCAGCAGATTTTCAATGATATGCAGCACTCTCTGACTCAAGTAGCAGCAAAAGCTAAGGCTTTTCTCTTGGAAGCGGCTCAGCAGCAGTATTTCAAAGAAGACCCTTTGCTCAGGTCTAAAGAAAAGAGGTGGCTGGCCCTTGAGCCACATCCCCGAAAGTACCTCCTTACACCCCTGAAAGCAAATTCGGAATGGAGAAAAAGAGAGCCAGATGACATCTTTCAAAGCTGGTGGAGGGCCCAAAAACTACCATATTCTTTGATGGGGCGTCCAAAGGGAACCCCGGAGCCGTAGGTGTTGGTGGGATCATCTACTCCTCGAAAGGGTCCATTAGTGATTCTTTTGCCTGGGGCCTTGGTCTGAAAACAAACAATCAAGTGGAGATTCTTGGGCTGCTCAAAGCCTGCCTTATTGCTAGAGAGGAAGGTGCTAAAGATATCCAAGTCTTCGGAGACTCAGAAATTTTAATCAAAAAACTAATCAAGGAGGATCTTTTCAACAATGCTGGACTCAACAAAATCATGGATAGATTAAAGAGAGTCCTTCTAGGCTTTGATTCGTACAAGTTTTATCACATCCTCAGAAATTCCAACAAGGAAGCAGATCGGATGGCGAATTTAGGCTGCACTCTCATGAAAGGGACCTTAATTGTAAATGGGGAAAGCTTTTTCCAAAATTCGTGAAACTGCCACATTCCAAAGGCAACAAAAGAAGGATTACAACCATGTACGTGGGGTCACTACAGAAAAGACCCACTCTTCTTTTAGCATGTAAATAAAATTCATAACCGTTTTAGTTACAAAAAAAAAAACTCCTCTACAAGAGAAGGTCCAAGACACTTCCAAAAGCATTGAACAGACCTCGATAGGAACAAAGGCATCTAAGAAGCCTTTGAAGGATGAAGATATTGAAATTATACTGACTTTCCCAACATCTGAGGTTGTGTTAAGTGTTGAAGAAATTCCTCCACTTGCCATCTTTGATAACCCTCAACATAAGGTTATGGTCAAAAGGGAGAGGAAGAAAAGGAAAATTAGTTAGTCCTAGAATTTGGTCCCTAGAAATGCATATTTCGAGGTATTGTGGAAAGGATCTTAGGCCGCTCTTACAAAGGAGATAGGTAGGCTTACCCAATTCACATGAGCCTATGCTTCAACAACAATAGACAAAGATACAAAAGTGCAACAACTGTTAAAGGAGAAAGAATAAAGAATTGTGTATTTGGATCAAAGTATTGAAGTTGAGAAACAACAGATCACTAAAAAATAGAAATGATAGGTCACAAAACTCCAAAATAGATTTAACTCCCTCAAAGTTCAATATGATATGGATTTATAGGCCCGAGACTCTCAGATCTAGGAGCTACAAAGCAGGATTGAATAGCTGAGTGTTAATCCTGAATTAATTGAGTTTAAGAAGGAGGCAAAAGAGTTGGACACTCTTCTTGCCCAAAAACAGATTGTATTTTTCCTAAAATTGGAAACTTTTCATGATCTATGCAACACAGCTAGTGCCCCAATATACGAGCTATTAGATGTCAAGACTTACTTTGAAGACATAGAAGAGAAAATTTCCAGTTTTCTGACATGGAAAGACATCACAGATGGAAGGTTGGTCAATCTTCCTAGAATTGAAAAATCATGCAAAGAAATTCTTTTTAGAGAATGAGAAGTTCATCTCAAGCAAACAAAAGCAACAATATTTTACACAAGGGATATTTCAAATAATCTCATTGAAGCAGTTAGCAATAACTATTTCAAGCCAATCTCATATCAAGTTGTGCTGAAGGAGCATTGCCAAATATCAAACCACTTACTAAAATGTGGCAAAAAACCTACGAAAAGTGAGCCGAAGTCACCAGTCAGTGAACAAGGATCAACTTGGAGAGTCATTGGCAATTTTTTGTCAAATCACACAGTCGGTGGTTGAGGATCCATTTTTTTATCTCATCACACAAATGCTACCAGCATTGAAAGATGCAATCTTCATCAACTAGATGCGAATACACCCAAGATCTCCACCTTAGTTAAAGAACATGGTAGATATCTACAAACTACAAAAACGAATGGGAGGACAATCTTCCTCCCAGGCTTAGATAATTTGTTACAACAAACTCTAAATTTGTCCCTTTTGGTTTATTTTGGCTACGTTTTTTGAAACTGCCTGATGTTGTTACTGTATTTTCTATATTTGTATTTTATTATGAAGCTATAAATTGCCTCCTTTTGTTATGAGAAGGGGTTCTGAATTTTTGAAAGAAGACTTAAGCTTGCACTATTGTAGCTCAAGTTTTTTCTTAATATATAGCTGAACCATTGCCATTTTTCTCATGAGAAGAGCAATGATATATCAGGTACTATTATCCTTCTCTTAATATTTTGTTTAAGAGTTGAATTGCAATTTAATTTTGTTCATAATATATTGTTTATAATAATCATGAATTATCACTATTGATATGTTGGATTGGAATCATAAATTATATGTATGAATAACGAGATCTCATATATGTGACAAATTTATAAGCTAATTTAATTAACTATTTAATTAAATTAATTATCTTTATTTTCTTTAACTTCATAGTTACATGATAATCTACATTGTCATGTTAATAATGAAATCTCTATAAACACATATACAAACAACATTTTTGGGATAGATATTAAGTTTATTAATCTTTATTTTCAGTTTTAGTTATATCAAAGCTTTATACTTTTATTCAATATATTTCATATAATTTCATATAAAGGCAATCTGGTCCCATAATTCCAGTTGGAGCCATCATCCCAAACGGAAATGGATCTGCTCTAAGGTTTCGACCGGGTGGTTTCCCCCATGTTGAGTCTGATATTTAAGACCATCAACACCCAGGTCAAGTGTTGATAAGGCCAAAAGAAATTCCAACTTTTTGCTATGACTAAAAAGTATGTGTTCCTTTGCCTCCTCCTCAACATCATGAAGCACAAAATTTGTGTTAGGTATATACCCTAAATCCTCCATCTACCCAGTTAAGGTTCACAATGCTGCATAAATTTTCTCAAATTGAGGATGAGATGTGTTCCCTATAAGGAGTGCATGTACTGTATTTTTTAGTTCAATCACACTACATCCTGGTGTCTTTTTCATACCCCTATCTTTATCAATAACATTACCTTTTCCATGTTATTCCACCTTCCAACCACTATATAGATGTTTGACAATAATACATAACATCCATCATCTTTAGGCTATCAGTTCAAAAGATGTTCAATGTCATGTTCTCCAAGCTCTATGTTACAGTGAATTTTGCAGGCATCAAGTAAGGCTCCCCATAAAAAAACATCTGGTTCTACCGACATCCTTTTCATGAATTCGAGTGCCTCATCTAAATGTATAGGATTACTAAGAAGGTCAACCATGCGCATACTGCTTCATCTAAGGTGTGATTCTATACTCTTGGTTCATGCAATGAAAATAATACCAAGCTTCTTCTACTAAACTTGCATGACTACATGTGACAGAAAAAAAGTGAAGGTGATGTGGTTTGGTTTTGGGATTAATAGTTGCATTTGTGAAAAGAGGGAAAGAGCATCTTGACTGTGTCCATGTACTCCATAGCCCGTAATAATTTCACTCTAGACCACAACATTGTTTTCATAGATTTTGTGAAAAAATTTCTAGGCATTCTCTATACTACCACATTTGGCAAACATCTCTAGAGGGGTTATCTCTAAACAAACACAAATTGTTACTTCTATAACTATGTCCAAGGTCAATAACCCATGAATAAAAATCTCCCTAAATTTCATCTAGAAAAGGTTTATAAGATACAATTAAGGAGCTATGGTTTCACTATGCACCCCACATAGTTTCAAAACAATCCTAAATTTAACAATTTATGTCATGGAATCACCACTAATTATCCATTTCCTTACATAAGATCATGTGTTTTCCCTTGATGCACTCACTTCCTTTGGGAAATCCTTCTTAGCAAGGTTACCAACTCAAGTCCAAGTTGCTGATTGTTTTTTGGGAGAGCTATTCTGGTAGTATGTGGCTCAAATACAACCAATGTGCATCATGAAGATCAAGATGTCCAAGTTTGTATCTTATCCCAAGTCTCATTTCTCACTACAACCATATATTTCTTATCACAATCTTTGAATTTCCATCTACTAGCCACTAAATCATCTCAATCACTACACATTGACATGAGGTTTCAAGATTATGTATTCAAGGGGAAATTATAGACTTGAAAAACAATTTGAATGTAATGGAGGATGGAAATTGAGTCTGGTCGAAACCAAAATCATGCTTCATATAGCTTTGTTTGTATATGAGACGTGTTCTCAACAAAAATTCCAATGGATTAATATTTGGACACATATTTTCTAAGTGTTAGTGAGTTCACAAGTTCACACATTTCAAGGGAATGTTTATCCCTTCAACTATCCATTTCCTCCCCTATTGTGGACTCATAACCCTCTTTTATCCTAACAACATTCTTTGGGCATTATATTGGTTTTATCCTTATACATTTTTAACATATGTCATTGAGTATCAAGGGGACACTGCCACATGGTATCTAAGGTAATATAAAGAACTACTAATCTTAATTACAAACCCATGTCAAAACAATTCATAAAAATCTCTTTGGTGATGATCATATTGGTCATTTCTTGGATTCTACACTACAGCAACATCCAAAATGACATCCATTGTCTCCAATGCCTTTGGATCTATGTTGCATACAATCTGGGCCCCTACAAATTTGTGAGTGAGGCATATCATGAAGCTAAGTGCCTCATCCTAGTGAAAAGTTAAATTAAGTGTACCAATCCTTTTCATGGTTTTACCTATATCTTATTTAGACATATCCACAACATTCGACAAAGAAGCCATTGTCAAAAAATGCTTGAATGAATACACACTATTAATAGTGAAACTCCAATAGGAGACCACAAATTTTATCATTAGATATAGTGGTAGAGGGGACCAAGAGAAAAACTTCTCGTAAAAAGAGAACATTGATGCCTCTTAGCAATATTTATAGTGTATATTACATTTATCTATTGAATAAGACGATTTTGGTTGGCCTGGCCACCATGTATTGAAGTGAAGGACCAACATACATGTTTTTTATTTGTGTCCTATAATGCTACCACATATCTAGACACTTAAATGTATTATATATAACCCTGTCATGCACCATTCTAGAATTAGCTAAGAATTTATTGTTTGTGGAAAGTAGTTACCACAAAGAAGAGTTCCACAATTTTAAATATTTGAAGGAAGAAAATCTAAACCTATTTGTGAGTTGCAAGCACTGATGTGGGGATGATCTCTTACACTCAAACTATGTAAGCTCAATATCCATGCTCATCATTTCTATTAGTTTCCAATTATGGACTTCCACTAGAAGGTATTGATCCTTAAAAACAAAGCAATCAGATCATTGTTTGTTCAGATGAAACATTTGCATCCAAATTATGCGCACACACACACACACATAAAATGTTATAAATAAGGTATTTCTAGTAGGTATGAAAGAAATTTTATAGGAGACAACTTTCTAATTGTTAAGATATGAAGAGAAATTACAAGGGCTACCCAACAAGCATCCATAGTAGATTCTTCAAAATGTTGTAGGTGACAAGGTCTAGTTTTGGAGCATATATACATTGATATGAGAGAGAACCATGCATAAGGACATGGATAGTTGATATCTAAGTAACATTCCATGTTATTCCACATTGGCCACTTATGAATTTTTAGTCACCATGATTTGGTTTCTTACAATATTTCCCAACAGTTCCCAAAAAAATAAATGGTTATGCAACAATAGTGAAAAATCCTTTCCTGGCTCGATTTTCATATGGTAATTTGGACAACACCCTTATAAATTTCCCTTTTTATTTCTTCAAGACTATCATGCCAAAAGTGGTATCTTAAAATAACATCCCAGGTTACCCTCATAACTCTAACGGAAAAATAATTTGTCACTTAGCCTTCTAGTGTAGAGGTAATTCAAGATCTTAAAGAAAAAAATTTCAAAGAGGAGATTGAAAAGCTCTAGGAAGATGTCAAAATTTCATGGATTGGGAGTGAATGTATTTGCAAACTGGTATAATGTAGAGATAATAGAAAATATGATTTTTTTTTATGACAACACTTGCAGCTAGTGGACTCCTCTAGCTTCAACTCTAGGTGATCATCAATGAAGGATGTTATGTGTGATGTCATTCTTATAGTATTAAAAA
The DNA here is from genome assembly GCA_031772625.1 of Pinus tabuliformis. NCBI lineage: Eukaryota > Viridiplantae > Streptophyta > Pinopsida > Pinales > Pinaceae > Pinus > Pinus tabuliformis. The sequence goes on along the minus strand of CM062819.1, from coordinate 1,134,893,938 downwards.
TAATACTGTGTATCATATATATTTTTTAAACGCATATATCTGTCGAATATTCAACGTCCGAGACATGCCGTCGAATATTCAATGATTGTTGGTCATATTTTTTGTCGAATACTCGATGACGAATCGATGGATGGAAGCATTAGTACCACAACACTCCCATCATACCGAACTACCGTCTGTCGCCTATCCGACGATTCATCATGACTTGAAAGCATATGAGCGATAAAACTCCTATTGGGTAGAACTCATGTCCATCAAAAATCCAATGATTCACCATCAGCTTAAAAGCGTCAAAGCGACAGCACTTTTGTCATACAATTTACTTATGCTATGAATTATCTGATGCATAAAGGTTGGATTTCTCATCAGAAAAAACAACCTATGTGTCGAATATCTGACTGTGAACTACTGCGTGGCATGTCGGATATCTGATTATTTGTAGCGTGGCAACTCTGAAATATAAACATCAGTTTTTAAATGACTATTTCGACCTTTTATGTGTCATATAATTAGAATGTGTACCATCGTATATTTGAGGGTAACTAAACTATTGAATATTCGATCGAATTCCAGTGATAATTTGATAAACACCAATGTGTCAAATAGATGACGCCAATAAGTCACATATCCGACTAATAATCATTGGATTTTGGTTCCATTTGTACTAGTGAAATATGAACAAAAGTTTCATTTACATTCATATTAGCACTATTTGTAGGCCTGAATGATAACTGTATCATGAAACTATTGGACTTCTTAAGGTACTTACAACCTTTCAACTTATTCTATTTTCTAATTACAATTACAATAATAAATTTTATATTTTTTACAAGTAATATATGACAACTACATCTTCAAGTGAAATATTCTCAATCTCCTTAAGATACACAACCCACACTTCATGAAGATCCAATGGTTTTGATCCTTCTTAGTTCATGAAAATATAATACTCTTTAGTACTTTGGGAAAATGTGTGTAGTTCTCTTTGCAATGTGACTAGGAAGGAGTTGAGTATTGTTTGTTGTTGTGTTGGTTCCACCAACTAATGATTAAGGTTTTCTTTGGTAAGCTTTCTTGTGAAAGTGATAAAGGATATCTCTTTGGAATTGAGGGCCTCTTATAGTTCCTTGGTTACTTCTTCAACATCACTTACTTCTCCTTGAGCTCCATTACTTCTTCAACATGACATGCAACAATTTATTCACTTTGATTTGGAAATATCTTTCTCCAACTTCTCTTGTATCTTTATGGACCAACTAAAAACAAGTAGATCATAGGTTAATTCCTTGCTACTAATATTTAGTAGATTTGATGGGAACCGGAGATACTATTTTTTCCATTTCTATAACTATTTGATGACATTTAGGATCCCCTATAGCTACAGACCTTGCACTTTAAATTTATTACAGTGGCATCAATTTTTCCACGGATTCCTACATAAATTATAGGTGTGAATACACTTATTGGACCAATGTTTTATAATGGTCATGAAATTATGCTACACAAGCCTTATATTCATCCCTCTTAATACTTTTTTACTACATGGTTTTAGTTTCAATACTTAAAATTTCACCTGTTCCTCTAGTTCTGTGATTTGAGCATCCTTTTCTTGCACTTGCTTTAAGAGACCCTCAATGTTTCTTTCATTTGCTATGGAAAAAACCGTACCTCCAGAGGCTACTATGAGTGGGTACTCTCTAGTATCTGACATAATAGTCATCTTCATCATAATATGTATCAAGGGTAGTTGTGGCCAAACATATGTTCTATCCATGTGTTCTAGGATCTTATTCTTGGTATAATCAAATATGAACAAGTTTAGATTTACCACCTTCTTTATTTTAGCTAGCACCACACTCATCTCTTCTATGGGTAGATGAAAGTATATTTCTTTGGAAGTTATAGAATTAGTAGGTCTATTTCCATGTTAGCTATGTTAGGATGAGGTTGTGGTCCTATTTTTTCTAGCTGAGTCTACAAAACTTTATATTGGAATCTTGCCTCAGCTTCATCCTGTATCCATTTCTACTCTTTTTCATCTCTTCTTCTTTGTCCCTTTCTTTCCTCATATTTTCATCTTCTTGTTTTGTTTGGTATATTTAGTGAGATATTGTGGTAGTTTCCTCTCTTATATGAACTTCTTCTTGATATTGCCTTACTTTAGTTTCTTGGTTGGTTGCTGCTCCCTATCTAAAACATGCGATTTAATCTATTATTATTTAGTCTTTATTTGGGTTAGGTCATAATATATTCTTGCAGTAACTTCCACATAATTTGATGCATTCTTTTGTTTTCACTCTTGTGCCCAAGTCTCTGGTTGGCACTCCAACATAAATATGCATAATTTGTAATGATTTTTGACTACTAACATGGGATCACACTTGTGAAATATTAGGTCCCCAAAATGGAAAAGTGCTAGTATATTTTCCTCCTCCTAAACCTTGTTAATTTCCAACAATTAATAGGCTTCAAAATGAAAGGGAGTATGTGGCGATGAAATTTTCTTAACTCTTAATAGAGCACCTCCCACTATTGTGTAACATAGTATGGTATTTCTAGAAAAACGACAAAGTCAGTTACAAACATAGGTAGTAGGTGGGGAGGTTTAGTTGCACCTAACACTTAGATGAATGCACCACTTTTCTCCACAACCAAATTGCCAACTACTGGGACTTCCTCTCTAGCCCTTTTAGGCTTGTAGGGGGTAGCTTCATTAAATAAGGCCTCATATAAGAAATCAAGAATTCATGGAAAATTTATGTGTATACATAAATATAATGGTCCTTCCAGAGGATTTTTCAATAAATGTGTACATGATCCTCGTGTAAAGTCCATATCCATTTCATGCCTTGGAGCACCATCCTAGCATAGACCACATCATGTAGGTATGAATCCATGTAAAATTTGGGATGTTTTCCCTCCCCTAGACACTGAGAATTTTGGATGTTGTATTTCAAGTTTCTCACTACGATTTGAGCCCAATTGAACATTCTACCTTCAACAACCACTGTGTACATCAGAGGTACCCAAATTTCTAGAGTTTGTTTTGCATTTTCTCTACCATACGACCTACAAATCATGGCAACCACAATTTGGTACAAAGTCAACATGTTTATAGGATATTCTTTGTTGGCCCATGTTTTGGATGCTTCTTTACCAGCCCTCCATTTCTTTAGGATTTCCTTGGGCAAGAATTGAATCTTGTCAATTGATATTCACCCAAAGCCCCTCTTAGGTTAGTATGTAATATACTTCAATGTTGGAGGCATTGAATGAAGCCAAAGTTTTTCCATGACTATCTTTAATCATATTGAATGAAGCCAAATGTTTTCCATGTCTGTCTCTAATCATGGCCTCTTATGAATTTGAGTGTTTCACAATCCATTATATTACATCAATGTATAGAAAGACTAGTGGGTAAGATGCTACCTTCAGAAACCAAAACTTGTTTTATTTCCATGTAAAATTCAATGTCTAGCACAAAATCACGAGTGTTATATTTATGGAACTTTTGATAGAATTTTGGCTAGCTATATGTAGTGATTTTGTCTATGAAACATGGGGTATCCCAAAATTTATGTCCTACAGGGTTTTCTAGTTCTTCCTCCTTTGTATTTTCAATTGTTAGTGCCTTTCCAACCCTTCTCTTAGGTGTGGAAATGGCTTCCTTGAAAGACATTAACAAGAAACAAATACCCATTATAGGATTGACCTTTAAAATATGAAATGCATAGGGATGAGGCTCTTGGAATTTCAAGGTTGGTTGTATTTCAACAAAATATTTTTTGAAAACAAAAAGAAATGCTATCATATTCATTATCCCTATCATGATGGTTGAATATTTCTCTATGGCTAGGGAATTTATCATAAAACACATGCAACAAAGGATTCTACTTCATATCATTCTAGTTTTAGAAGGGGTAAAAGAATCTCAAAATTAATAGGCTTTGGAGGTGTATTGGTCAACCAATTAGGTCTACACCAATTTGTTGGCCAATAGTTAGGGAGGAAAGAACAAAATATCTCCTCATAGTTATGAAAGGCTATAAAAATAATGAAATCGCTCATTTAGTTTATGCCGCCTAGTTATAAAAAAAGACTCCTTTGGTAAAATATATTCATGTACCATGTCAAACTTATGAAAATAGATTAAAACAATCAAATCCATATGCAACAATGTGAAAACTTATGTTATGGCTGAGTTTTCAAAATGAACGAGAGCCAAGGTTGAAGATTTCTTTGTTCCAATCGATTTGATTTACTAAGGGGTCAGGTGGATCAATTTGTTGCTAGATTTGCTTCAAATGACCTACAATGCATTCCATTTGTTCTTGAATATGGAATGGAGTCAATGAATATACCTTTTCTCATTTAATTTGGCTACCCCTTTCCCTTTTTTAAACCTTTCATTGGTCGATTAAAATAAATACCAAGTCTCTCATATGCCTTGAATCTATTTTTTTTCCTTTTTCCTTAAGAGCTTGGTGGGTCAAATTGATGCCTAGACTAGTGCTAAGGCACTAACCATGGAACCAATTAAGCTCTATAGCCATTTGAGCAATGCAATTTTTTTTAAATTTATTATAAACATACTTTAAACACACCCTAACCATGTAATGTAGCACTTGGCTATTAAATAAGCACCATAGTGCTAGAATAATATCCTAGTCCATTGACAATTCATTCAATGGTTGATCACAAGTTTCAAATGTTTGTTTACTCTCCTCTCCACTAGGAAGAAAGCCACATGCTTTGCCATTAGCCCAAAATTGTAGCGTTAAGATAATGGCTAGGCATGTAGGTTTTGTCACGTTGTTAAGCCATTTTTTAATGTGAAGGTTTTTGTATAAGTTTAATTATATTACGTCGATTTCTAGCTTCGTATCTATCCCAATGTTGTAATGGTGACTTGGCTACTAAGCTAAGGATATGAGTTAAGGGTGAGTCTTTTTAATATTATAATGTTTTCAATTTAAATGTAACACTAGAGTGGAATTGGTGCTATGGTTGTTCTCTACTGTTAGCCAAGTGCCATAATGTTGGTTTAGCTACCAAGCTACCAAACCATGACATGAGTGTGGGTTCCAAGATGTGTTTAAAATTTACACTTATATTTGAGATTAGGTTATATAATGTAAGTTCGATCACCAACTTGATAGTCTACTAAGAATTTTGATGTTGGCTTGGCTATCAAGGTACTGATATAATATTAGAGTGTAGGCACCAATTGTTAATATTTTTTCCTGTTAAGAAAAAAGTCAAGATCCTAGGGCATGGATATAGGTACCCCTATGTTTTTAAAGAGGTGGTACTCCTCTTTTGGTGAACACTTATATTTTTCAATATATTCTAAGAAATAATATAACACTCATATCATGAACCTATGGCTAGAGTAGGTGTGGTAAAAAGAACACGTAACACAAGTAAATATACAAATTTTAATTGATCATGTCCATTCCATTCATCATTGTGAAGTAAGCATCATTGAAGCAAGAAAATAGATAAAGATAAAGGCATAATGGTCCATACATTGAAGAGCTATAGAATAATTTCATTCATATAATTCATAAAGGGTAGAGGAAAACATACATGATATTCATATTGCTTTAAAACAAGTCTCAGAATCACAAATGAATTGCTTTCCCAAAAGGGAGCTCTCTACGAGAGTCAAAAAATAGTTTTACAAATTCATTTTTTTTTTGGAAAATGTTAGGTGCCTAAAGCACTCTTCAAAATCCTAATACTTAAAATCATAAAAGTAAATGCATTAATCCCATAAGGACTAGGATTGGAATCCTGGTACAAATAAATATTAAAGGCACTCGAGAAAAAGAAAGACTTGGAGTTAGGGATCAACTTATATGATGTATAGAACAATCAAGAAAGCTAGATGACCAAATATTGGGAAGAAGGAGGTGGATTTCTTCAAAGGATTAGAATACTTAAAAAATGATGTAGAAGAACCTCTCTATGGAAGATGTTAAAGAAATGTCTATTTATATAGCTAAAAGGATGGTCATTAATCTAACTGTTTGACAATTATTGAGGATTAACAATTTCTTGTAATGATTGCTTCAACCATTCTTCAATGTACTCTTTCATAGGAGGAACTGTTATATAATGTTTGTCACATAGATAAAAAAATTACTCCTCAATATCTCATGCATCCACTCATAGTTGTTTAGTTGTAGTTGATTTATCCTCAATGTTGTTGACAAATGTGACTAACCATTTCTTAATTTCAGCTTTAGGGAAATATGTTAAGTTATCAAATTCAGAACCCATCGATGTCTTGGTAACCTTTAAATATTCCTTTACTATATATTGGGGGATTAAAATTGAGTCTCTAATAATTTGTGGGCACTGGAGGTCCTCAAAAACTTTAATAGCCTTAATAAAATCACTACTTCTTTGATCATTGACACTCAAACAATCAACAATAACTTCTTTGAACATTTTGATCCTTGTAGACCAACCAAAATTGATCTTCTTAATTCTCTTAAGAACCATGAGACTTTGATACATTCTCTGAAATTCACCTAATGAGCTAATTTTATGTACAAAATTTGGTAATTCATTATGGACAAATAATCAACCATTTTTAGGATCTCTTATCAAATGCTCAATGAATGAGTGAATTCTTTGTGATACATTTCTCAAATGTAAGGAACCTTCCAATATTTCTTCAATAATTTCCATTCTTTTTTTAATATTAGTTCCAATATAAGATCAAATTCTAGTTGAAAGGTGTGCCACTTTCTTTACATGATGGGTTGTGTGTTGATTTTCTAATAGTAGACAATATTAGAACAATTTCAAACTGATAACTTACTTCCAATGATACAATTTTTATTTCTTTAGAGAATTCCAATCTTTAAGCATTTACACTTGAAAATTTCAACCATTAACTTCATTAGAGGAATAGAGATCATAGTAAGAATAATGAAACAAGAGACACCAAAATTTCTTGAGACAAATCCGCACAAGGGGGAATAACCAATAATATTTCCTTATTTGAGAGAGAGAGAGAGTCAAATTCATCAAGTTGTACATCAAAACATTCTAGTCAAGGGTCAACCATTGATGAAATTAATTTCCAAGTCAAACAGAATCAAAGGAAAGAGAAAGTATGCAATTTGATTACAAGTCAATGTCTGTTTAAAGGGTCGAATTTTGAATTGTAGTAGCTTGGTCAAAGGGCTGAAATTTGGTCCGGTAATTCCTCTATCAAACTTTGGGAAAAGTATATGGTTTGACCTATAGTAAATCCTTAGTCAATTCCTAGAAACAAGAATAGAATCTTAGTCAACAAATAGAGAATATTCAACCTCCAAGTCCAGTCAATAATTCAGTCACACAACAAGAACAAGATCCAAGTAAACATTGGTCAAAGTAGAGATAAGATAGGTCAAACTTCACTGGAAAACTTTGTCTTGTTCCTCCTTCACAATTGTGAAAAAAATCCTTGTAATATGTTGAATGGATGAGTTTAAGTGATAGAAATATAGGCAACTCTTGATCATGAAGCATGGCTTTGGTAGCTTCCTTAATAGTTTTGTTTTTCCTTTTAGCACTACCATTTTATTGATGATTTTAGGGAACTATCATCTCCCTCTTAATTCTAGCATCCTTGCAAAAAAAATGAGCTCCTTGGATACGTATTCTCCTCCATATTCTCCTCCATTGTTAGATATCAAAGTTTTGATCCTTCTTCCTGTCACATTTTCAACCCGTGCCTTGAATTCATGAAACTTTTCAAACACTTCATCATTGGATTTCAAGAAATAAATACATTTTTTATGAGAGTAATCATCAATGAAAGTGACACAATACAAATAACCACCCAAGGATTTGTTAGACATAGGTCCACAAACATTAGATTGTATAAGATCGGATATTCCTTTGGACTGACTATCACTGCTAGTAAATCGTCCTATGGAATTTTCACCAAGAGCACATCCTTTGCAAACTCCATCATGTTCAATATTGATTTCAGGTACACCTTCATTCTAGTCAAGGAATTTTAATGAACATGAGTATACCTTTGATTCCATAGTTCACAAATATCAGAAGTGTTGTGTATCAAGGCTCGAATTGAGTGTCCAAGGAGATGATATAGGCCTCTTATTTGTACACCAATGACTTTGGAAGATTCAAAGGAGGAGTCTTTATTTCGTACTAAAACTTGACCATCAATGGATGTAATTATATATCCTTTGTCTAGAAGAGATGAAATGGATAACAAAATCTTCTTCAAACTAGGAACATATAAAATATTATTAATAGAGGCACTATCTACTGATTCCAATTGGAAGGATGATGAGCCAATTCCTTTGAATTTTTATTTTCCATTGTCTCCAAGGTCCACCCTTTGAGATATGTTCTTTTTAGCTAATTTATGAAGATTATCATGAATTCCAGTCATGTGCATAAAGACACCACTATCCACCAACCAAATTTCATCATGACCTGCAATAGAACCCATGAAAGCAGAATAAAAGGAATACTCATCATCATCATCAATATATTTCTTCCTAGGCCTCCTCTTGTATGGAGGTTCATTAATATCACTTGCAGAAGCATGTTTCTTCCGCTTCCTTTTTCAATCATCATTCCTTTGAGGATACCTATTTTGATAGTGATCATATGCTTAACAAGAAAACATTGAACAATTGACATGTCCCTTCTTTCTACAGAGGGAGGAGGAGGTTTCCTTTGTGGAGCAGGTCCTCTTTCTGGAGCAGGCCTTGGAGTCCATCTTGAAGAAGGTCGTCCACATATACTTCTTTGAAATCTTCCAAAATTTCTTCTTCCCTTGTTATTATTTGAGTGGGATACATAAGCTTGAGAATATTCAATTGGGTTTGGAATCTTACATTTAGACATGAGCTTAGATTCTTCTTGAATGCTATCAACCCATAATTTTTCAAAATTAGGTGCATTTTCTTTGCCATTGATTCTTGATGCAAAAGAATCCTAGGAGTTAGGCAGACCATTGAGTGTAGTAGTCATGAGTTCCTTATCAGATACAATTTCATCAACTGCCTTGAGTTGAACTCTTAATTGAGATATTCTTATGAAGTGTGATGTCACCATATCATTCTTTGTCCTCTTTGTATCATGAATTTGATTCCTTAAAATTATAGATTGTTCAATGTTGTTGATGGTGTATAATCCAATGAGAGCATCATACATTTCCTTGGAAGATTGATGACCAACAATATAAGGAATTAGATGATCTCTAATAGATTCCATAGTGATGCTCATGGATATGATGTCATCTTCTTTGAACTTTTCTTTCATTGCACCATCATCTTTTGGTTTAGTAACTTTTCCTTTCACAATATCCAAGGCCTTATCCCTTGCAAGAACAAGGTCAATTCTAGTCTTCCATGCTCTGAAGTTTGTATTTCCACATTTTTTTCTGCCTTCATGAAGGAATTCATGATGGAGATGATCAAACAAGACAAAAATATGTAGGACAAGGTCTCTTCAAAGTGATGTCAATGTTCTTCTCCTTCACCAAATATTTGATACCATGTTAATTTTCTAGCAATAGGAAAGACTAGAACAATTTTCAAATTGATAACTACTTCTAATGATACAAATTTGACTTTTTTATAGTATTCCAATCATTAAGCAGTTACACTTGAAAATTTCAACCATTAAATTCAGTAGAGAAAAATAGATTATAGTAAGAATAATGAAACAAGAGACACCAAAATTTCTTGGGATAAAACCTCACATGGGGGAAAACTTGACAGTCTTTCCTTATGAGAGAGAGAGAGTTCAATTCTTCAAATTGTACATCAAAATATTCTAGTCAAAGGTCAACCATTTACCACATTAATTTCTAAGTCAAATAGAGTCAAAGAGAAAGAAATTTTGCAATCTTCTTACAATAATGTCTGGTCATAGGGATAAGTTCCGGCTTGCAGTAGCTCGGTTAAAGGGACAAAATTTAGTCATGTAGTTCCTCAGTCAATCTGAAGGGTTTGACCTTTGGTCAATCCTCAATTAATGCCTAGAAATAAGGTTTGAATCTTAGTTAAAGAACAAATAATATTATGCCTCCAAGTCCATTCAATACTTTGGTCAAAAAACAACAAGAGGATCCAAGTCAACGCTGGTAAAAGCAGAGAAAAGAGAGGTCAAACTTCAATGGAAAACATTGTCTTCTTCCTCCTTCGAACATGTGAACAAAACTACATGTACTAGGTTGAATGGATGAGTTGACATGATTCCAAATGAAGTCCAACAAATGCCAATATATATGGGTGGCAAGAGGTGGGTTGTGATGTTGGGGTCAAACCCCTTCAAGTGGTGGGGCCGACTTGTCCAATTGAGGTTGACATGGACAACTAGAAAAAAAATTATTTCTTCTTTGACTTTGACAATGAAAATATTGATCACATCTACAATTTTCAATAGTGTGTCGACTGTAGTTACCATTTCCTTTGGTGCTTGGATGGCCAAAGGGGTCATAAAAAAGGGAGTCAGATTGATAAATTCTTCAAGATCATTTATTCTTTTCTTCAATCTCAAATTCCCTAATTCTTTTTATTTAATAGAGTCTACTAGGGCTTCACAAGTAGTTTGGTGTAGCTTTAGGAGTCCAAAAGATATTAATTTAGAAATGTTAACTTCTTTCCTTAACTGAAACTATCATAGCATGAATTTTTCTGGTTAGTGAGTGGTCATCAAAGGTGACCAAATCCTCTACAATTTCTTCAATCGTACATTTAATTTAAGCTATGTGAGCTATGACCTAGTTAGGTAGCATGGTGTTTTCAACTTCCATGTCGATGGGCTTCTTTCAAAGTTGAGCCTCCTTAGAATTCATTCTCTTTGATGAGTTGATAATGTGTGATATTTATAGGATCATATGGGGAGGTGTCTTCTCTCCATCTCCTCCTCTTAAGGGCATATTATTATTCATTCTCCCAATCACATTGTATCCTTTCTCTAATGAATTGAAGACAAAGTCAAGTGAGCCTAAGGTGTCAAAGTTGGTGGGGAATTTGTAGGATTTATGCCCCTTTATTTGTTCTATCGTCTTGAACTAGTGCCAGTTTCTATAACACATTATTCAACAAGGGTAGGAATTTATTTTTATATTGATGGGCCAATGTGGCTTTCTCAACTTTCCTCAATGATTATTGTATATATATTTCCATATTTAACTATGTTCATTTGTTTTGAAAATATACCTTCTCGGTAAAATCCTTGAATTCCCTTGACTTCAGTTAAATTTAAAGGATTTAAGGATTCCTAAAATTTATCTAGATTAATAGTGTTTATCATAATTACTTCTCTGATAGTAAAAGGCAAGGAAATGTGTTGCTTATTTTTCTTTCTATTGAATAATATTAACCATGGATAATACTTCCTACATATTTCAACAACAAAGTATCTATCCAACACAATTTTTGGAATTAATATGTGTTTCTATTGGAATCCAGAGATTTGAACTAGGGTGTTTTCTTCCCTTTCCTCATGTATTCCCTTTCCCCGAACAAAATCCTATGCTTCAGTGGAGATTCTACTGGGATCTTGCCCACAGGTGAATATATTGTGTGGACGTTGATGTTGTGCGGGAGATGAGTATGTGTGCGAGTATGATGTGCGGAGGTAGGTGTGAAGAAGGAAAGTATGTGGAGGATGGATGTGTGGAAGGAAAGTATGTAGAGGATGGGTGTGTATAAGGAAAGTATTTAGAGAGAAGGTGTGTGAAGGGAAGGTTTGTGTAGTTTATTTTCATATTAGTTTAGAAATTAGGATGTATATTCACAACTTCTCATGAAGTCTTAATCAAAATCACAAGACATAAACCTAATCTACTGCTCTGCAAAAGTTAATTCACAATTTAGAACAAAAATATCAGACATGCAATAAGAAATAACAAATATTCACACAATATTTTTCCTGGGGAAAGATATCTACTAAAAACCCTAATTCATGCTTGTACCAATCTAATGAATATAGATGTATTGCCATTGATTTTCTCAACTAAGCACAACCTACAACTGAATAACCTATCTCTCTACTCACTGAGAAGCTCTGACCTAGACTTAGTTAATTTCTCCCTCTACTTGAGCCCCCATTTCCTTGCACAATTCCTTGAGAAATGTGTGTGAGTATGATGTGCGGAGGTAGGTGTGCAGAAGGAAAGTATGTGGAGGATGGATGTGTGGAAGGAAATTATGTGGAGGATGGGTGTGTATAAGGAAAGTATTTAGAGAGAAGGTGTGTGAAGGGAAGGTTTGTGTAGTTTATTTTCATATTAGTTTAGAAATTAGGATGTATATTCACAACTTCTCATGAAGTCTTAATCAAAATCACAAGACATAAACCTAATCTACTGCTCTACAAAAGTTAATTCACAATTTAGAACAAAAATATCAGACATGCAATAAGAAATAACACATATTCACACAATATTTTTCCTGGGGAAAGATATCTACTAAAAACCCTAATTCCTACTTGTACCAATCTGATGAATATAGATGTATTGCCATTGATTTTCTCAACTAAGCACAACCTACAACTGAATAACCTATCTCTCTACTCACTGAGAAGCTCTGACCTAGACTTAGTTAATTTCTCCCTCTGCTTGAGCCCCTATTTCCTTGCACAATTCCTTGAGAAATTAGGCCCCTATTATTTAGGAATTTCTCCAAAATTGATTTCAATATTACTAAGGTTGATCATCTAACTGCATGAAACACCTATACACTCAAGATTATTCTACAATTGATGTTACACTTCCTTGGAATCTCCACCACAACTAGGGAACTCAAATTATCTGCATGCACTAGCTATTTTGGGCTGATTAATCAATTAATTAGATCATCATTGAACTTTACTGCAGTCCCATTGCACAACTAACCTTCCAATAGTTCCTCCAACAATTATAACTAGTTTAACTAAAAGAAAATTGAGATAACTAACTTTGATTCCTACAAATTAGCAATATCACATGCTTAACTGAACTCTAACTCCTCCAACTCGAATTTACTGAGTAAAATGGGTGACACAAGCCATGTCACACAAGTTAACTACATGCAAGTTTTCTGTTGATGTGGGAATTCAATTTTTCTCAATTTAATCTAGGCAAAATCAATTGAGAATTTCTTGCTGCATTTTTCAACACTCCCTCTCAACGAGAAAGGCATTACCAACCACCCCTATCGTACACCTGTGGAACTGAAACTTCCCTCTTGACGAAGCCTTTGTCAAAATGTTAGCAGCTTGTTCCTCTATCAAAATGTAGTGTAGCAACATTATCCGCCTTTGCACACAATCCCATAAATGATGATATCGATTCTCTATATGCTTGGATCGATCATGAAAAACAATATTCTCGGAGAGCTTAATGAAACTATGATTATCATAGTAGATCACATCTGGATCCATCATTTGACCAAACTATCCAACAAGTATCTTTCTCATCCAGATCGCCTCACATGTTGCTTGACTTACAATCATGTATTATGCTTCTTACGAGTTGAGCACCAAAAATATTTTCTTCTTGCTGTACTAAGAAGCCGTTGCTAACCCAACACCAAAAATTCCACATGATGTACTCTTTTGCCCTGATGGACTCCCCACCCAATCTGCATCTATGAAGCCACACAACTTCACTCCCTTTTTCCATTTGTACCATAGTCCAAACTAGATAGTGCCTCTGAGGTATCGTAAAACATGCTTAGCTCCCTTATAAAATAATTTGGTTTGCCTAACCATAGCTTGGCTCATATGGTTGACTGCATAACACTTATCTAGTCGTGTGTTCACAAGATACATTAGTGAACCCAATAGTTGTTGATAAATGGTAGCATCCACTTCTTCACTTGAAGTGGCATCCTCCTTCTTCCAGTTGGTCGTTAGAGGTGTATCCATGGGTTTAAAACTCTCCATGCGAAATCTCTATAATATCTCATTTGCATAATTTTCTTGAGACAAAAATAGTTCTTGATCGCCTTTCCATACTTCCAGTTGAGGAAGTAGTGCTTGCAACCCATGTCCTTCATTTCAAATTCCCTTGCAAGGTCCTCCTTGCAATATTTGATCAAATGATCATCACTAGTTCAAATTAAATCATCAACATATAAGACAATAATAAGTAATTTACATTATACCAAGATATGATAGAGGTTTGCATCCGCTTTAATTTTGGTGAAGTCCAAACCAGTGAAATAGCTATCAATCCAGGTGTACCAAGCACAAGGTGCTTGTTTGAGACTACAATGCTTGCTTGAGTCTACACACATGATACTCTCGATAAAATGTCTCAAAACCTTCTGGTTGCTCGATGTGCACCTCCTCCTTAATAAATCCATTGAGAAATTCTATTTTTACATCCATCTCGTGGATCTTCCACCCCATATACGTAGTGAGAGAAATAATTTCTCTAAGGGATTAATATATTGCTATAGGAGCAAAGGTATCCTCATAGTCAATTCCCTCAACTTGAGAGAATAATTTGGAAACAAATATGACCTTATACTTCTCTATGCTTTCGTTTGCTACATGCTTAACCTTGAAGATGCATATCGAGCCCACAATTAATTTATCTGTCGGTCTTGGGACCACTTCCCAAACATTGTTCTTTACAATAGATTCACATTCCTCCACCATTCTATCAACCCAAACATGTTTCTCTATTGCTTCCTCAAAAGAGGATGGCTCAGTATCTACAATTTCAGTCACTAGATCCATGTAGCTAGTGTACCTCTAAGGTGACCTTCTCTATCTACGTAAATTTAAAGGATCTCTCACATTCTCGCTCACATCCTACATAAGTATATCAACTTCCTTGGTTCTTTTTCTGCCTTCTCTGGATGGTTCTTCTTGAGTGGATGTCTCCACTCTCTGCTCCTCAATTTGTGATTTCTCCAAAACTTCTTGAGACTCCTCCATTGGAGATAAAAGCTCCACTTCTGGTGAGATTTGAAGCTCCCTCTCAAGAGAAAACTACATCACTTTCTCCTCATCAAAATTTACATCCCTTTGCACAAATATCATTCTGAGGGATAACAAGTACACATGGTAGTTGTAGGGAGTTTCTGTGTAACCTAGAAATACCCCAAATTCTGCTGTCAGCTCAAGCTTCTTCCTTGATTCTTTGGAGACATGAAAGTAAACAGAGGCTCCAAAAATCCTGAAGTGTGACACATCCAACTTTCTCCCCGAGAAATCCTCCTTTGGTGTAATCATGCCCAGAATTTGATAAGGACTCTGTTTATGAAAATAGACTATTGTATTACATGCCTCAAACCACAAATGCAGAGGTAGGCCTTGGTCATACATCACCATCGCTGCTCCCACAATGCTATAGTTCTTTCTCTCGGCCACCCGATTCTTCTATGGGTTGTGGGGTTCTATTAAATCTTGTTGAATTCCTTCTTTCACACATAAATTTTTGAATTCATTCGACACTTACTTACCTCCATTATCACTCATGAGAGCCTTCACCTTCTTGTTGTTTTCTTTCTAAACTACTGCCTTGAATTCTATGAACTTGGAGAATGTCTCATCTTTCTTCAGCATGAATAAGATCCATCACTTCCATGAGAAGTCATCAATAAAAATGACAAAATATTTGTGCCTAATAGTGGAGGTTGATAAGAAAGGTCTACAAACATCAAAGTGGATCCTTTCTAAGACTGCATGTGCTATTTGTCCCGATCATGGAATGTGGATTTTGTGTACTTACCCAAAGTACATTCTTTGCATACATCTTGTTGCTCAAGTTATCCTTTGGGGAGGCCTGTGGTATTTGTGGCATAATCTTTAGGGCATCATGATGCAAATGGTCAAGTATTCTATTCCAAAGTTCATTGGCACCGCAAATCTGTACCTTCTTTGTTTTTGTGCTTAATGTAACACAATATTCTACATCTAGCTTATATAAGTTCTTCACATGAACCCTAATCTGCTTCACATGTCTTGTGGCTATGTGTCTCAGGAATGAATTTCATTTGCTGAAGATCACATCATAACCAGGTCTTCCAAAACTGCAACAAAGATGATATTATTCTTTAGGCTCGAATAAACATGACATCCTTGATCCTGACAGGGGAGCCTGACTCCCTCTCAAAGGTGATTATACCAATCTTGGTTGCATTGTACCTTCCGTCATCCCCCAGCTCAATGTGCATCTGCAAGTGTTTCTCCTTCAAGTCACTGAAAAACTCTCTACACCTTGTCATGTGGAATGATGCACCTGAGTCCAACTACCACATGCTCATCATCACTGTGCTGGTCACACATACAATAAGGGTAAATTCAAGATCGAACTGTGAATCCAAGGAATCACCTACTTCTCCTCCTAAGGTATTATTGCTTGTCTTTTTTTGTGGACACTACGTGCTTGAATTCATGACAATTGAAGAATTTAATTTTGGACAAATATTTTATCTTGCCCCCTTTGCTGGATTTTGGCTTGGTTTGAGATTTATTCCCTTTTCCCTTCTTTCCCTTTGCAGCCAATACAAATTTTTATTTGTCCTCGCCCTTGGAAGAAGTACCATCTATGGTATTCTGCCTTATTAGCTCATGTACCAAATCAAACCATAAGTGTTCCCAATTTGGTAGTTTCACCCTCCCATTCATTGAATCTTGATAGCTATGCCAACCCTTGGGAAGGCCTAGAAGGGATAGGCTTACGAAGTCATCTTCTACAACATTAACACCAATCCCACCAAGTTCATCATGACATTGTGTGAACCTGCTCAGATACTATAGAATAGTGCCATTCTTTTGCATCTTGATATTTTGAAGTTTATTGGTGAGCACCAACATCCTGTGGTCACTACTATTCTCGAACAATTATGTCATTTATTTCCACATTGTGAATGGAATTTCTTTCCCATGGAGATTTGAGACAATGTGATCCTGTACTCCCTCCAAGATTATTCTCCTCAGATTGGCTACATCTTTCTTCCATTGAGAAAGGTTCTGGGCACTAGATGCTTGTGGTTGTTCAACATCTATCTTGATTTATTATAGTAAGCTATTGTCATCTAATATCGCCTCCATGTGATCCTTCCATGCGATGAAATTAGAGGTGCCTTCCAAGGCATACTCTAGCCTCAACCTGTTGAAGGTCATCTTCTCAGTCCTAAAGAGATCCTGCTACACTGAATTAAAAATTCAATCCTCATAATAAAGAACTTCAAAATTCATGTTCTACTACGAATCCTGCTCTGATATCATGTGGAAATTATGGTGTATATTTTCAATTTCTCATGAAGTTTTAATAAAATCACAAGATGCAAGCTTACTCTACTACTATGTGGAATTTAATTCACAATTTAAAACAAAAATATCATACATGCAATAAGAAATAACACACATGCACACAATATTTTTCCTAGGGAAAGAAATCTACTAAAAACCCCAAGGCCTGCTTGAATTAATCTAATGAATAGAGATGTATTACAATTTCATTGCTCAACTGAGCAAAAATTGCAAGTGAATAACCTATATCTCTACTCACTGAGAACCTATGACCCAAACTTAGTCAATTTATGCCTCTGCTTGAGCCCCTATCTCCTTGTGCAATTCCTTGAGAAATTAGGCCCCTATTATTCTCCAAAATGTATTGCGCAATTCCCAACGTTGGTCATCTGACTGCATGCAACACTTGTACACTCAAGACTAGTCAACAATTGATGTTACACTGCCTTGGAATCTCCACCACAACCGGTGAACTCAGAATTTCTACATGCACTACCTATTTTAGGATGATTGATCAGTTAACTGGATGATCACTAAGTTTGACTAAAGTCCCACTACACAACTGACCTTCCACTAGTTCCTCCAATAGTTGGAACTAGTTTAACTGAAAACAACTTGATATTACTAACTTTGATTGCTACAAATTAGTAATCACACATGCTAAAATGAATTTTAACTCCTCCAACTTGAATTTACTAAGTAAACTAGGTAACAAAATCCATGTCACACAAGTTAGCTGCATCTAAGTTGTCTGTTGACATGGAAACTCAAATTTTCTCAATTTAATCAAGGCAAAATATAATTTAGAATTTCTTGCTGCATTTTTCAACAAATAACAAATCAATTAAGTGTTGGACCTGGAGAAAGGAGTTCCAAGAAATCTTATATAGAAATTATTTTATGATTTTTTTGTCTACATGAGCCTACATTATTTTTGAAGTCAATTTGATTCTAATCGAGGATAATGACCCATCATGGGTTACTAAGAACCTAAGACATAACTAGTAGCCTACTCCCTTCAGCTATCAATTCAAAACTATAGTTTTTCCTCTAGATTCACAAGCTCATTTAATCTACTAAAACAAGAGAGAAGAATATACTTCTACTTTCAACTAGCGGAAGCCAATAGATCGTTGAAATCAATATGAACAAGAAGAAGACAAATCAATGGCACATAGCACAATATTTATATGGGGAAAGACATAGCTCAAAACCCTGCCTATATATATTGTATTAACTAGAAATCCAAGATGAGAATACAATTCTTGTTCTCACAAGAACAATCCCTGCACAAGTATAATCAACTCTCAGCTCACAAGCTAGCTTAAATCAAATCCTTATCCTATTATTATGCTCTCCAAGCCCCTATTTCCTTGTGCAATTCCTAGGATGAATAGTTTGTATTTAAAGGGAATTCATGCTTCCAAAACTGCCCAATCAGTTAATCATACAACTGATAGTACACAGTTCCTACACTCTAGTCTCAATTGGGTCTTTCTCAGAACTAACATGCATGAGTTTCCAATGAGTGAATCTTCAGTTATCTGGAGTAGCCCCTGTGGGTGCACCAGTGCACTAAATGACTACTAATCCTCTACTAGTTCAACAAATAGTTAGAACTAGTTTAACTGTCTATAACTCAATAAACTGAGTTATCTAATTACAACTCAATCTAAACTCATATTGGACCCCTAAAATTTAGGGAGAACACTTACATGAATTCCAAAAGACTTACAACTAGAAATTAATAAGATAATTAAGTTAATTAAACTTAATTAACTATTTACGAGTTGTTATGAGAATATAATTCGATTTTAATTCACATTTTAATTCAAGGACAAATTAAATTGGAATTTATGGATTCTATTTTTTAACATTTCTTGTTGTTATTTTCAACAAAAACTTACAAAAAATATATTTGAAAGATTTTACAAGATACAAATATACACTATATACATTTCTACGGTACAAGGAAGTGTGAAAGTTTGTTATGCGAAGAAATGTTTGAGGTGTTTCCCACTCACAAGATAACTGAGTAGTTGATCCTCTTGTTAGTATCATGTTTACACATTCATTTCAAGGCAATGATATCAGTCCATCTTTTGCAAGATCATAATTATGTAAAGGAGGTATTGTATTTTTTACAAAGTTTGATAGCTAAGCCTAGGAAAATGTATCATTAAACTTCTTTCACCTAACCCTAAGCTTATGCTAAAATTCTCGCAGTGCTTTGACCTATAGTCAAAATTCAGCTAGTGATACAAAATATTTTCGTAGTGTGGCACTACAAAATATTTTCGCAGTGCGTCTCGAAAAAAATTAAAAAGCAGTTTTCAACCCTCTAATCCCATTCTTTTGAGCACTCAAGTGTTGATTCATAAAATATTATTCCTCCCCATTCATGATGTGACAACTTCTAACATTTTTATGTCCAATAAAGTCATTAAAGAACAAATCTTAATCTACCATGTTTTCCCTAAAACAAAGTTTTCCAGCAAACCCATATTTGCAGTTTTAATGTGCAGGAAGGTTGTTGAGTGTCTTACAACCTTTAGTTAGAGTGTTTCAAGGTTAGTGAAATTGTTTTCAGGTCTAGAATCTTTGAAATATGGGTCGGTATGGTCATGTAAAGAGATTTGAACCTGATGGCATGTATTTTGAGGTATATCCCAAAATGTTGGATATTTTCGTAAATGCAAGTTGGGAGCCAGTATTTCAGCATTTCAATGGTCATAATCTCAGTAGGTTCCATTATTTTATATTCTCCTTCAATTACAACACAATTATAATCAGGACAGTGTAGTTCCCTGTTACAGAGGAGTCTATTGCTGAAGCAACAAGTTTGCCAACATAGGGTGAAAGATGGTTAAAAAAATGGAGGTTGTTGAATGTAGATTTTAATTTCTTCCTCAAAGAGGAATGTCAAAATCAAGATTGGGATTTAGGGGTCCTCTAAAGTATGTTGAAGTCACAATGGTATTTTTCACTTAGAACTGTTTATCTCTTCTTCACCTGTGAAGGCAGGTATTCCAAAGCCTACTTATATCATATGACCTTTCTCTGTAACTTGGAAGGTTTTAGAAAAATGAATTTACCATATTTCGTACATCAATTTTTTTCAAAAATGTGCACTAAAGAGAGGAAAATACCTGAGCTACAAGCCCATGATATTTGTCATCATGACCTAATTGAAATCTTATACACTCATGAGTTGAATAAGAAAGTGGAAAAATTCAGGCAAATGAGGCAAAGAAACCCAAACCCACCTGTACCTAGAAGATCAAAGAGAGGCCAAAACAAAGTTTCTACCCAAGCTTTATCTCAAGAAACCAAGGGAGAATCTAGTCACCTCCAGGTTGAAAAACATGATGAAGTCCCTGTGAAAGCACCTGAGATTAAAATTTATGAAGGAAAGACTAGAAGCCAACAAAAGATTATAGTAGAAGAAGAGCAAACAAAATAGAAAGCATCAAAAAGAAAAAAGGGCAAGAATAAAATTGGAATAGAGGATGAATAAGCTGAGACAAAGATTAGGGCTCATGGAAAAAGACATCACACTCACCCTACTAATAAATTGAGATTAAATTTCAAAGCTAGGATGAAACCTAAAATGAAAGAAACAATTATTATCATTGATGTAGAAGAGAAAATATAACAGACTTCAAAGAACAGAAAAAGACAGAGGAAAATAGAGAATTTTGAGAAGAAGAAAGGGAAAACCCTAAAAGATCACAAAATTCCACAAAAACATATGATAAGGTGACAAGGAGTCAAAACCAGCTAGACATCCTTGCTCAAGTTGCAAAAGATATAGAGAAATGATTAGTTGAATTCAAGGGAAAAGTATCACATAAACCCTAATTTTGTTGCATCAAACCCTAATTTTTCTTCAAAAATTGGCTTGCTCAAGTTAATCTTTAAGCAGTAAATGTTTTTTGAATATAATGTGGTAAAATATCAAAGCTTTTTGTGGCTAAAAGAGTATGCGCCAACATGAGAAAAGAAATTAGTGAAGCAGTTACACAATTTTGGCATCATTTCTAGGTTCAGGCATCGATTGGATACAAGGAGGGAATATGAGTTTGGCTCAAGATATCAAGGCTATAAACAAGTAGAAAAATCTAGATCCTATCTTGGAGCAGTGACTTCGCTATTGTTCCAAGATACCAATAGGAAATACATATAGAAGTATTATACTCTATTTTGACCAATGATTGTGTACTAGATTAGAGATACGAGGAGATAAGATGGTAGGGTTAATATGATTTTTATCAATTAAACTCTCAAATTATGTAAATATTTTGTAATTATTGCTACCATACTTCAAGTAGATTATCTCTATTTTATTTTCCTATATAGTACATGAAAATATGGAAAAAGGGTTGGTTTTTTGAAAATAAATAGTCACTGTCTATGTGTTTTGAATACTTTATTCATTTCAATTTGCCAAGATCAGTAGATTTTGACTAGTGATATAAAGATCCATGTGATAATAGGTTTTAGTATGTATTCTCTATGTTTTTTTATAATTTCTTCTTTATAATCTCATGAATGTATGTCTTCTGAGTATTTGAAAAAATATTAATTGATTCAAAATTAATTTTTGTTGTGATGCTTTGAGTTGATTTTTTCAAATGTTCTCACTTTGATCTGTTAGCTCTGCTATGCAACGCTGATTCTCTAAAGGTCAGAAAGGGCTTGTTTCATTTGGTGGCATCTTCAAAGGAACTCACAATGGTCACCTTTTCCTTTTCCCTCCACCCCACTTATTCTCTGCCACCTCTGTTACCCTATTTTCCTCCTAAACCCAGCAAAATAGCCCCTTTGCCTTTAAGCCCCGAGCGCAAAGCCTAAACCCGCCATAAAACCTCAACTATATGACTTTGCGCCTTTATAACTCATCGCCTGTTACCTCCGCCATTGATCTTCCCCGCTGAATCCAACGACTCCCATCGTGCCTGATAAAGTAACCCGCACGATAATTTCCCCACCGTCTGATCATCTCTGTAAAGATCCAACGGCTTTTGCTCTCCTTGCACCCGCAAATCAATTGAACATTAGTGTGGGATGACAGCGGTTTTTCTCTCTCATCCACCGCTATGTGTCGATCGCTGAGTGGCATCACACGCCCCTGTCCTTTTACCGCTTTATGCCCAAAAGCGGTGTGATCAATACCAAAACCGCCCGACCAATCCGCCCCTACTTGTTAACGACCACGCAGCTCCACTGCCTAATCACCGTTCAATTTGTCTGCTAAAGATCCAATGGCCCTCATTCACGCCACTCTTGCCTCGGCCGATAACCTTTGTCGAGCCATCTCCGCCATCCATTTCCTCGATCTGACGACCATCCTTTCTGCTCATCCAACTCATCCACTCACCCATGCATTCCACAACCTTCACCATTCCATTTTCCTGAAGAAGGAAGATGACCAGCTTGCCATTACTAGTCACTATCAGACTTCTAACAACCATATTTAACAAACAGCATGGCCAAGGGAGAAAGGACAAGCACGACCCTGTGATTGCATTTATCAGTTATGGAACCCCACTGGTACGAGCACTCCAACTGCCTAAGGTACAACACAACACCTGAGAAGATCAGAGTCATCCATTGAAGCAAGAAAGCATGATCAGAGACTCCATCAGGTAGTTAAATGTGGTTGGTGGTCAATTATGACCCCTCCATACCTAAAATGGCCAAGTGCCCTTGTAATGAAACCTATAAATACCCAGAAACAAGATGTAATCAGGGTTGATGGTTGGCATTTGATGTAAATTTCAACTTCTGGAGACTGTAGATATTTTGTCACTTGCAATGTCTCGTCTTCATTTTCAGCTAATACAAGCTTCTTTTGCTGTTAACTGCTCACTTTCCATTTCCCTCTGTTCTAAGCTGTGCCTGATATGCTGTGTTCTTGATCTCTTGATGTTTAGCACTAGATAGCTGTCATCCTATCTCTGTGTTAGAATCTTGTATGCATCATTGAATAGGTGGTCCAGGTTTCTTTCTATCTAATGCAGGAGAGCTGTCATCCTGTCTTTGCATTAGTGGAATAGATTTGCAGACTTCTTTACTAGTTGTAGCCGACCATCACATGGTCTTGTGCATCTGCTGGTGTGGTTAGTGTTTAGTCAATTTAGTGTTTCTAAATTGATGTCATTAATTGTCAACCCGGGGCTCGTAAGCTGATGAAGTGAAGGTGTACTATATGTACTTAAGCAACTTTCTTAGAGCTTTTGTCGTTTGGGGGTGTTGTTTATGGTTAACTTATCTTCCTAAGATGGAGTGATGATTATAGACAGATGAGTGCAAGTGTGTGAAAAGTGAGTTCTATATGAGTGAAAGTGTGTGTGATTGGTGATTCTAATTACTTGCTGAATTTGTAAAGGAAAAGAACTTGAAAGAAATGAATAAATTGAAATGACTTGAAAGTAAATGACCACGTTCTAATGGCATTAGTCTCTATCCATATTGCTGCAAATAAAAGAAACAAGAAAATCACTTCAAGGATTGATGATAATGATTATCTCCTCCTAACTCCCTGCTTCTACCACATAGTACTGCGTAAAACACGATTAGGAGGTAGCTGAAGACAAATCCAAGAATTGATAAAAACTCTAAGTGACAAATTATAGCACTACTAAGCCTTTTCCATCATACTGCTTCCTACATGTGTGATTATGTGTAACAAGTGGAAAAAGTATTAGTGCCACAAGCCAAGACTACTTAAAAACAAGCTGCAATTAATTAGTGTTCTGTTCTCTGAAAGATAAACCATTCATGATAAAGAGAACATAAATTAGTTAGCATCCAACTTGTAAAACTAAGCTAAAAACTAGTCTAGAAAACAGAGTAAAAAGGGCAGCATTATGAACAAGACAACTGCAACTACCATTAGGTATTAAAGCAAACACAACACACTCAATCCCGGGTGAAAACCTGCAAAGAAGTAAATCTGATCAGTGAAAATAAAGGCTGCAGCAATGAAAAGAAGTCAAGCTGTACATAACTCAAGAAAAGGAAATGCTGTAGATGAAATAAAGAAATTGCAGAAATATACACATGAAATACTTTACAAGGCTAATACGAACAGGGGTCCTCCATTCATATTATCCACAGAAAACTCAGATGCTCTTAAGACTTCAAAACAGCGTTTCCATTACTTTATATGCAGAGATACATAGTCAAAAAGTGCTTGAACAGCTCTTATCAAAACAAAGTTTGAAAACGTGCCAAAATTCTCACAAGTACATACACTACAACATCTAAAAAGTTAACATAAGCGTACGCAGACGCAAATATATATAGGCATCTGCAAGATGGCCTAGTACGTAAACATAAAAACAGAAAATAAACTGACTGTCAAGCGTATTAAAGGTGCAGTTAACACGTCATAGGCTTCGTGGTCAAGCTGGAGGTCCTGGTCGATATGGGCAATGAATCCAGCATTAGATCATGTCCCCCACGGCTTTCAAAACACGGACAAGTCACCTTTTCCACCGACGTGATCAAACAGCTTACGTATCAATGTTAAGCTGCCTTTATTTGACCGTAACTTGACCCCCTTTGACCGGAGGTACAAATGACGTGGCCGACTGAACTGATGGCACAGGAACCTCGAGCACGTATATTCCAACATGCCCACGTGGCTCGTTCTGCAAAATAGCACGTGGAACCTTGAGATCAACAAAATGGCTGCGGGATCATCAGATGGCTGCGGAATCAGCAGATGGCTGGGGAATCAGCAGAAAGCTGCGGAATACCTGTAAGTATGTCAAAAACTAAACAAAACAATTACCCATTAGCAAAGCTCACTTGATCATGTTTAATGACAACTAATGTAATGATCTGGGTGGAAAATGAGGCAAAAGAGAGAGGAAAGTGATGAAAACAGTAGGTAATGATGGATGATAAGGTGTAAAGTAGGGACTGTACATACCCCCACTACGAGGGCATTGCATGTCCTCATGCAAAAATTCTGATCAATCAACCTGCTGTGATGCCTCTGCCAAGACATCCAATCTCTTCTTCTTTCTCTGTGTAGACACATTTACCCTTGGCTTCTTTACTAAGCATCTGAACTTTAGGTTGATCAAGGCTCTGTTTAGCTTTTTGCATCTCTTCCTTAACTTTTTGTTATTTCTTTGCCACAGGCCCAAATGTAACATGGTGTTATCATGAATCATCTTATCCAATTTGGCTTGCTCTTTCAACTTCTCATTTTCTTGCATGATATGTCGATTTAGAACCTCAATCTCAAAAATTTCCTGTTTCAAGGAGTGGACTTGTTGTTCTAAAGGCTGAACATTACTTGGGCCAGCGGCTGCTTGCTCCAATGTTTCCAGATAATTATACACTTTTTGCTGCTCCGGGTCCACTTCAGGTGACTTTTTGGGACTTGGTTCATAATCAAATTCAGATCCATGTTCATGCTCAAGTTCATGTTCAAACGGACTTTCCTCACGTGGAGGACTAGTCTCAATGTGCTCAGCGTGTGAAGGACTTTCCTCCAAGTCAGGACTTGTAGCACCTTTTTGAGGTGAGCTTAAGTCAATGAAGAATGACTGTTTACCCTTTGTGGCCCCTACTTTTCTGTTTTGTAATCTGCTGCTCCTTCTTACAGAGGTGGTACTCTGTTTTTCTTTTGGTATTTTCTGCTGTTTTTCCACCTTTTTAGAGAGGGCAGTTTTATGAAGTTTGGCCATTCTTTGAGCTAAGGGTTGAGTGTCTTCCTCACTAGTATTCTCAGGAGTGAGGTGAGTTTCTTGGACTACAGATTTACCTTTATCTTGCTTACGTTTCTTCTTCCCTTCTTTCCTTTTCTGTGCAATTTCTTGAGCAAGTTCTGAAAGAGTTTCAGTGATAATTCCTTGGGCTGCTTGATTATCATCTTCAGTAATTCCAGGATCAATATCCTGTTCAGGATGCTATATATCAGTTTCCTCATCAAACTGTTCTTGAACAGTTTCCTCTTGGGCAGTGGTATCAGGAACAATGGTTTCTGTTTGGGCAGTAGTATCTTGGTTAACCCCCTCTCCTCTTTTTCTTCTACTTCTTTTTGGCACTTGAGGGGACACTCCAGAAGTTTCTCCTCATTCTTGAAAATGGTTTCTTATGAGAAACCTCTCCCATGTGTCTCTTTTTTATTTTAATTGTTCCTCAACCAGCAATTTCACAAGACCGTGATGACATAAATGTGCTTCAATATTTCTAGGGTTCTTTTGGACCATTGCACACATTTTCTTAAGACTTGAAAATAGAAAGTAAGGGAGGTTAATATCATCTCCTAAAAAATGCATCATAACCTTTGCATGATAAACATATAAGACCCCAAATCTTCCTTCACAAGTGAAAAATTTCTGTACTAACAAGAGTAAAGTGGTCCACTCCTCCTTAACATAAGAAACAGGAATCCCTTTGGTAAAGATACTTGTGTCCATACCTGGGTTTTTCAAAATTTGTTTCCACTGCTGATCTTGAACTGCCCGGTTCTTAAACCACCTTTCTCCGGTCTGTGGAAGTGAGGTAGCTTGTGCTATGCTGCTTTCATTGACTGTGAATTGTAAGTCCCCTATCTCCACGTGACCATCTTTTTCTCTGAAGGACCTTGCAAAGGCCTTTGTCACCTCCTTATGGTAGCCTTTGAACTTCTGTACGCATTGTAACCAGTTTGCCTTTTGTAATGCCTCTTTGACCTGAGGATAACCCTCCAAAAACTTTGAACCTTCCGGTTCTGCTCTTAGGAGTTTTCCCATTAGCTCTTATGGCTCTGTTCTAAAACACGGCTTTAAGGATGGCTTTACACAGTAAACTCACGGCTCTGTTTTGGAACACGGCTTCAAAACGGCTTCGACTCAGTGGATTTACGGCCTCAACATAGTGGATTATGGTTTTAGCTTTGGATACGGCCGTAACAGACCTTCACTGGTGATAGAATTAGCGTAGAGGAAAAACAGAGTATAGTAGCAGCGTATTGCGCAACGTAAATGGAATGAAACAGTGAGTGGAAATGAAACAACAGAAGTGAAATGATATGAGCGTAAGAGGGTAGAAGGGTTATGGAATAATGAATGGAAATGGCTATGTCCTTAGATTTCGGTTCGAAGTTACACTTGGCTGCGTGAGTTAATGTCATAGAGACGTAGTACATTAGGTTACGTCACCTAAGTACGAGATCTTAATGAGAGAAGCAGCCGCAAGTGAAATTCAAAATCGTGGTAATCAAGGACTGATAGACGTGGGAGATACGTGGGTATATGGTTGCATGACTGGTAATCATTACACTTAGTGGCAAGAAACATAACCTAGAAAACTTTGCATAATGAAATAACTGCAAGTTTAGGTTTTTAAACCATACCTCAGATTCCCGCTTAGATTTGCCTTTGATGATTTGCCACTAACCCTTCGCTGATTTATGGCTGTTGCATGACCATTTTTTATTTATTATTGATGACTACTGAGCTGCAAAGAAATTTCAAACAGACTGTGTTTTTTTTTTTTTTTTTTTTATGCAGGTACAGAGAGCTGCGGAATCATTAGATGGCTGCAGAATCCTCAGATGGCTGCGGAATCTGCAGTAGTAGCCTCCGACTGCACAAAAGCAACTTTAGTTGTAAAAAAAAATGACTTTATTGATGGAATGGAGTGTAGTGAGTGGATGGATGAATGAAAAAAATGAGGTGGAGTGGAAAATGAATGAAATGGTGGGTGAAATGGTGGTGATGATGAAATGAGATGAAATAAGGGGAGAAAGAGATTTTTTTTTTTTTTTTTTGGAAAACATGAGGTGTCAGGTGACCCTGATTTTCACCTCAGGTTTTCTGTATGAGACTGCCAATCAGAGATTGGTTTTCAGGCTCATACATTTATTTATTTATTTATTTTATTTTTTTTTCAAAAACCAAAGATTAGGCTGATGGAGGAGAAGAATCCTTCTCCACCAACCTGATTGCAGAATCTTCTTTGAACAATTTGACAAACTCTTCTTTTGAGAATGGCTTCTGGTAGATTTTCAAGCGGTGGCCATTCACAATAAGAGGAGTATGAAATTCATCAATAGTTTTTACTCGAACTGCTCCATTGCTAAAGACTTCATCAATCTCATATGGCCCAAGCCAATGAGTTTGAAACTTTCCTTTGAAGTCTTTGAATTTTGAATCAAACAATAGGGCCCAATCTCCTTTCTGAAACTTCCTTTCTTTGATATGACGATCATGCCATTTAGATCTTTGGTGCTGAACTAGATCGGTCCTTAGAATTGCATCTTGTCTCATTTCATCTAGCTCATTTAGCTGGTCCATTCTGTGTCTTTGAGCTTCTGAGAGGCTCATTCCCAATTGGACTGCCATCTTGAAGGTCTTGATTTGGAACTCAATAGGAAGCAGGACTTCCTTCCCATAAACAAGTTCATAGGGAGAATGTCCTGTTGTGTTCTTCCATGTGGTCCTATAGGCCCATAAGGCTTCAGGGAGCCTTTCTGCCCAATCTCTTCTATGAAGATGAACAGTCTTGGTGATAATGCCTTCAAGAACTTTATTGGTAGATTCCACTTGACCATTGGATTGCGGATGGTAGGGAGTAGATGTTCTGTGCTTGATCTTATATTCCTCCATCAGCTTCTCCATCAAATTAGATGTAAACTGGCTGCCTTGATCTATCACAATTTCCCTTGGGACACCAAAACGAGTGAAGATATCCTCAAAAAGAAATTGAACAACTGAATTTTCAGTGGCAGAAGGCAATGCTTTTGCTTCTACCCACTTAGTAACATAATCAGTACAAACCAGTATATATTTCTTTTGCTTTGATGGTGGATTAATTGGTCCAACGAAATCTAGAGCCCATTTCTCAAAGGGTTCGGTGCATAGCTGAGGCTGTAGAGGCATTTCATTTGAAGGAGTTGGTTTCCCAACTCTTTGGCAGCTGTCACACCTTTTAACATATTGCTTTGCATCTTTAAAGAGAGAAGGCCAATAATATCCTAGAGAAAGGATTTTATAGGCTGTCCTCTTGTCCGCAAAGTGCCCGCCGCATGGTTCATCATGACATGCCTTAAGGATGTCAGGCATTTCATCTTCCCGAACACACCTTCTGATTATACAATCTGGCCCTGTTTTGAACAATTCATTAGAAATCCAAGAATAATGTGAACTCTCCCGAATGATTTTCCTTTTCTCATTAGGAAATAAGTGTAGAGGAAGTTTCCCTGTAACAAGATAATTAGCCATATCTGCATACCAAGGAGTCTTGGTAGTCACTGCAAACAAGTATTCATCTGGAAACTTATCTTCTACTGGAGAATCCTCATTAGTGTTTTGGATTCTAGACAAGAAATCAGCTACTGTGTTTTGCTTTCCAGGTCTATCTAACACAGTAATGTTGAATTCTTGCAAAAGTAAAAGCCATCTTGTAACTCTACCATTAGTGACAGGTTTGTTCATTAAGTATCTTATGGCAGAGTGATCAGTATGGACAAAGGTTTCATAGCCGGTTATGTAGTGTCTGAACTTGTTGATTGCATGTACCACAGCTAAGAACTCTTTTTCTGTAACAGTATAATTTAACTCAGTAGGAGTCAAATTCTTACTTGTGTAATAAATGGCATAAGGGATCAAATCCTTTTGTCCCAAAACAGCTCCTAGAGCTGTATCTGAAGCATCAGTAGAAATGTGGAAAGGGAGTTTCCAATTTGGCCCCCTTAAGATGGGTGCTTCAGATATTCTAGACTTTAAAGCTTCAAAGGCAGATTGACACTCAGGATCCCATTTAAACTCACAGTCCTTGGTAAGCAATTTGAAAAGAGGAGATGCTATCCTAGTGAAGTTTTCAATAAATCTTCTGTAATACCCAGTAAACCCAAGAAAACTTCTAACATCCTTTTGGCAATTTGGAACAGGTAACTTAGAGATGACTTCAACTTTGGATTTATCAACCTTGATCCCATCCCCTGAAATATGATGTCCTAAAACAATCCCTTCAGTAAACATCATAAAACACTTTTCATGACTTAAAGAAAGATTTGTTTCCTTACATCTTACCAATACTTTTTCCAAATTTTCCAAAGTTTCTTCAAATGTATTACCATAAACTGTGAAATTGTCCATGTATACCTCTACACAATCATGAATCAGATCTGAAAAAATTCCTAATACAGCCCTTTGAAATGTAGCAGGTGCATTGCACAATCCAAAAGGGAGTACTCGGTAGGCAAAAGTTCCCCAAGGACAAGTAAATGTGGTTTTGTCTTGATCTTCAGGTGCTACCTGAATTTGATTGTACCCACTAAAACCATCCAAGAATGAGAAATACTTTTTACCTGCTAAAGTATCTAGTACCTGATCAATAAAAGGTAAAGGAAAATGATCCTTTAAGGTTGCCTTGTTCAATTCTCGATAATCAATGCAAACTCTCCATTTACCATTCTTTTTGGGCACTATAACCAAGGGAGAAACCCATTGGCTGTCTGAGATGGGGTAAATGAAGTTTACCTTGAGTAATTTCTGCAGTTCTTCTTTCACAATTTCCCTAAGGTTTGGATTCATCCTTCTTTGTGGTTGCCTAATAGGCCTGCTATTCTCTTCAATGTAGATGTGATGAATACAAGTCTTAGGATCGATTCCTTTCATGTCAGTGTATTCCCATGCAAAGGCAGTGGAATGTTTTTGCAACAGTTTAGTTAATTCTTCTTGTTGTGGTCTTCCCAAGTTTTTGTTAATGTTCAATGTTTTTCCTGGGAGGATTTCAACTGTAGAACTACCAAACTCTTCCATTGAGAAGAGAGACATTTGTCTAGAGGAGAGATATTCAATGTCTGCATCTATCTGAAAATGTTCAGAGTCATATTCTAAAGATACTTCAAAATTTTCTAATGTATTTAGAATTTGACTATCCTCACTGATCTCAGAGATGGTTAGAACTGGTTGTATAGTATCTTCATCCTCTACCCATTCATCTTCTCCTAATTATGTTATAGCTTTTGCTGGGGGATACAAGTTGAACTTCTTGGTGGAATTACCATCTGATATATACATGTCTCCAGACCTACAACTTATGAAAGCATCAGCTGTGGCCAGCCAAGGTCTTCCTAAAATAAGAGGATGTCCTCCTAGATTGTTCTTGGGAGTTAAAATCATAAAATCAACTGGATATTCCCAAGAATCTAGAGAGACTGGAATGTCTTCTAATACACCATCAGGTTTAATGATTGATCTATCTGCAAGCTGCAGCAGAGTGGGTGTAAAGAGAAGGTTAGGAAGCTTTAACTGATCCATGGTCTGTCTACTCATGATGTTGATCGCGGCCCCTAAGTCAATCAGAGTATTTGGGATTTCAACCCCATTAATATGAGTTTTGACAATAGGACTACCGGGATCTACATACTTTTGCATGGTAATCTTACCCATCATTATGTCTGCAATTTTTCCAACTAAATGTATCCTTTTAGTATCTCTGGTTCTTTTTACTGTTTTCTTCAAACTCAACTCCTTTATTGTCTTCGCTAGAATGGGAATTTCCTTAATGGCTTGTAACAAGGGGATCTTGATACATACATTCTTCAATTCATCTAGGAAGTTATAGTCAGGCACCCATATCTGCTTTTCCACCCCTTTATCAATTTGCAATCTTTCAGGAAAGGGAGGTGTAGCTGTAGGTGTAGGTTGCTCAACTAGGGGAGTTGTAGAGATTGATTCTTTTTCTTTTTCTTTTTGGATATTTTGGGTTTGAAGTGATACTTCAGAACCTTTATTGACTTTGAGAGATTCCTCCTCAGAAATGCTTGGTTGTTGAACACTTGTGGAAGGTTGATCTAGGATTCTACCTGATCTAAGTTGTACTTCATTAAGAGGAACAACCATATAGGTAGGGAATGGTTGACCTTCCATCATGTAAGCATTTTGAGGGTTCCTATTATTTGGATTTGGTAATGGCTGAGAGGGAAGTTGATTAGATTTCTGCTGGGATTGAAGTGCTAATTGAGAATTTTGATTTTGTGGAGGAGGTTGTTGTTGTTGAGGGTATGGCAATGATAGTTGTTGACCTTGGTTTGGAAGTTGTGGAGCTTGCTGATTCTGAAATGATGGAGGATATTGATAGAATTGTGCAAATCTCCCATAAGGATTTTGCATGCTTTGCATCCATGCTTGGAAAGCATTTTGTGGTTGAGGCCAAGGTTGTTGCCAAGGATTCCAACTTGGTTGGGATTGAGAATTCATAGAGTTGTTAAACCCTTGATTCTGTTGTCCTTGCCAAGGTCTCCTTGCAATAAAACAGAGAGATTCGAGTGTATCTGGATCCTCTTGAAAGACTGTTTTGAGGCCAGGGATTGAAGGACAATCCTTGGTCTCATGAGTTTCTGAGCAAATTACACATGTTTCTACAACGTGTGCATCTAAGGGACATTCCCTTAAAGCATGTTTCTTTCTACATTTCAGGCAAAAGATAGCCAAAGCCTCAGCTTCTGATTTTGTTTATTGTGAATCTTAAGGGTATCAAGTTGTTCACTAAGACTTCCTAAGATGTCAGTTTTAAATTCATCAAGCATACTGCCGATTTCAGCCCTACTCACTGATCCTGTTGCAGATTTATTCGCCCTAAGGAGAGAAGGATCTCTAGGCCCTTTTTGAGTTTTTGATTTGCCCCTTGAGAGATGGATACAAAGTTCTGCTATGTCATTGAGAGAAAGTTGAGAAATATCCCCTTTCCCCATCATGTTTAAGATGTTTATCCATTCATCCCTGATGGCCTTTAATAAGAGGGCTTTTAAGGTCTCTTCATCCAAGGTGTTCATTTTTGCTCTTTTCAAGTTATATTGAAATCTTTCAAGTAAATCTTCTAGACTCTCATCTTCTTTTTGTACCATTTTAAAAACCTCGTCCTTGTGATTAGTAGGCATGCAATAGTCTAAATACCTATCCAAAAATGTTTGTTTCATCTCATCCCAAGTCCTAATGGATTGAGTGAGTAACCCCATGAACCATTTCAAGGCTTGATCCTTCAGTGTTGAAGGGAACAACTTGAGTTTCTGAGAGTCATCCAGGTAGTCATAAGTTCGACACACCACTTCAAACTCAAATAAGAATGTTTCAGGGTCCTCAGTCCTTAACCCATGGAAGTTAGGGAGGACAGATGGTGATATGTTTTCATAGTGGCTCGGGAATCCTCATTAACAATGGGAAACCCAAATGAATTATCCCCATTTCTATTTCCTCCTCCTATGGGACCTCTACCTCCATTATTGTTATTGTTATTTCCTCCTCCTCCTCTACCTCTACCTCTACCTCCTCCTTCTTCCTCTGCCATGATGATTCTCCTAGGGATTTCAAAATCTTCTGGTTCCTCTACAAAAGGTGAACGAGAAGAGATTTCTCCTTCTTCTTCAGATGATTCCAATTCCTCAATTACAATTGGTCTTCCTGTAGGAGAAAGAGAAGAGTCTCTTCCTGGTTCAAACTCAATAGAAGGTGTAGGAGAGTCAACTCTTGGCTCTTGAATTCCAGGAGTTTCGGTTGGAGATAAGGGGGGTGTCTCTTGTCTATCCCTTGAAGTAGATGGACTTGTAAAAATTGAACTTCGAGCTCTAGCTAAAAACCGTCCTCTAGAATCTCTAGCTCTATGCATGTCATTTTTTTTTTTTTTTCTTCAAGTCAAGTTAATAGTTCTTTTTCTGATCTTCCAGTTCACTCTAGGTGCAAGAAGAGAGCATACTCAAGAGACTACTAAATCAATAACTTTCTCCTTTCTGATCCTCCAGATCACTTTAAAGTGCAAGAGGAGAGCATACTTGGATAGGTTATTAACTTCTTTCCTCGAAATTTTTATATTTTTTTTTCTCTAAGTATGGCTACTTAATTTCACTTCCCCGGCAACGGTGCCAAAATGTTTAGTCAATTTAGTGTTTCTAAATTGATGTCATTAATTGTCAACCCGGGGCTCGTAAGCTGATGAAGTGAAGGTGTACTATATGTACTTAAGCAACTTTCTTAGAGCTTTTGTCGTTTGGGGGTGTTGTTTATGGTTAACTTATCTTCCTAAGATGGAGTGATGATTATAGACAGATGAGTGCAAGTGTGTGAAAAGTGAGTTCTATATGAGTGAAAGTGTGTGTGATTGGTGATTCTAATTACTTGCTGAATTTGTAAAGGAAAAGAACTTGAAAGAAATGAATAAATTGAAATGACTTGAAAGTAAATGACCACGTTCTAATGGCATTAGTATCTATCCATATTGCTGCAAATAAAAGAAACAAGAAAATCACTTCAAGGATTGATGATAATGATTATCTCCTCCTAACTCCCTGCTTCTACCACATAGTACTGCGTAAAACACGATTAGGAGGTAGCTGAAGACAAATCCAAGAATTGATAAAAACTCTAAGTGACAAATTATAGCACTACTAAGCCTTTTCCATCATACTGCTTCCTACATGCGTGATTATGTGTAACAAGTGGAAAAAGTATTAGTGCCACAAGCCAAGACTACTTAAAAACAAGCTGCAATTAATTAGTGTTCTGTTCTCTGAAAGATAAACCATTCATGATAAAGAGAACATAAATTAGTTAGCATCCAACTTGTAAAACTAAGCTAAAAACTAGTCTAGAAAACAGAGTAAAAAGGGCAGCATTATGAACAAGACAACTGCAACTACCATTAGGTATTAAAGCAAACACAACACACTCAATCCCGGGTGAAAACCTGCAAAGAAGTAAATCTGATCAGTGAAAATAAAGGCTGCAGCAATGAAAAGAAGTCAAGCTGTACATAACTCAAGAAAAGGAAATGCTGTAGATGAAATAAAGAAATTGCAGAAATATACACATGAAATACTTTACAAGGCTAATACGAACAGGGGCCCTCCATTCATATTATCCACAGAAAACTCAGATGCTCTTAAGACTTCAAAACAACGTTTCCATTACTTTATATGCAGAGATACATAGTCAAAAAGTGCTGGAACAGCTCTTATAAAAACAGAGTTTGAAAACGTGCCAAAATTCTCACAAGTACATACACTACAGCATCTAAAAAGTTAACATAAGCGTACGCAGACGCAAATATATATAGGCATCTGCAAGATGGCCTAATACGTAAACATAAAAACAGAAAATAAACTGACTGTCATGCGTATTAAAGGTGCAGTTAACACGTCATAGGCTTCGTGGTCAAGCTGGAGGTCCTGGTCGATATGGGCAATGAATCTAGCATTAGATCATGTCCCCCACAGCTTTCAAAACACGGACAAGTCACCTTTTCCACCGACGTGATCAAACAGCTTACGTATCAACGTTAAGCTGCCTTTATTTGACTGTAACTTGACCCCCTTTGACCGGAGGTACAAATGACGTGGCCGGCTGAACTGATGGCACATGAACCTCGAGCACGTATATTCCAACATGCCCACGTGGCTCGTTCTGCAAAATAGCATGTGGAACCTTGAGATCAACAAAATGGCTGCGGGATCATCAGATGGCTGCGGAATCAGCAGATGGCTGCGGAATCAGCAGAAAGCTGCGGAATACCTGTAAGTATGTCAAAAACTAAACAAAACAATTACCCATTAGCAAAGCTCACTTGATCATGTTTAATGACAACTAATGTAATGATCTGGGTGGAAAATGAGGAAAAAGAGAGAGGAAAGTGATGAAAACAGTAGGTAATGATGGATGATAAGGTGTAAAGTAGGGACTCTACAGTTAGTATTCTCCATATTCACCTTATACCTCAAACTGTGAGCAATTGGTGGTCTAAAGCCTTGTAGTTTGGGGGTGTTCACGCATGTCTGGAGTGAAACAAAGTAGAAGTGGTTATCTGGCTTGAACTAAACCATCAGTCCTTCCATTAAACCTGCAACAATAGTTGAATTTATATGTTACCAGGCATCTCCGAGCTACAACCTAGGAGAGTTTCTTAGAATCCTAACATAATTGGCACCGTTGCCGGGGAGAGGAGATTGAAGCTTAGCTTCCTTGGGAGAATGACATAGATCCAACTTTGATGATAGACAAAGTCTGGACACATTTTTGGTTGTAATCATCTATCTGGCGACTCTACTGGAGGACCAACCTTTTGGTGACTCCACATCATAGTTCTGGCTCAGTTTGTGAGGCACACTCAGAGAAATCCTCAGAAATCACAAGCTGACCTAGTGCTTGACCCTGAGAAGATTGTCAAGCAGAGAAAGACACCACAAAAAGGAGCACCAGGATCAAGTAACTGAGCATGTTCATTTTAAAGATATAGAGCCTAGCACTGTTAGTGAAGAAACACCCTCAGAGATTCATAAAGCTCCTTATTCACTAAGTTCCCCTTTGGATCTCAGTCCAAAGAAAGCCTCCCCTATAGTCCATCATATTCCTTTATCCTTTTCAATCATTTCTCAGCTCCCTACCTTTCAAACTGCCAGTACCCTTCCATCTACCCCAGTCATGGTAGGCCCACAAGCTCCCACTAAGATGGAGAGGATCATAGCTGCTAGGTATGGACCCTTGGTCCTGCCTGTTCCTTTGAATGCCATGCCTACAAGAGAATACCAAAAATATATGCCAAAGTTCACTGGTATAGAGGGAGTAACAGCTGAAGAGCACCTTGAATCTTTCTATAGCTATGCTGATAACCTAGATATCAATGAAGATGATGTATGGATGAGAGTATTTGTCCAAAGTCTTGATGGAGAGGCTAGAAAATGGTTCAGAGAGCTGACTCCTAGGTCTATAGCAGACATTGAAGCATTGGATGATGTGTTTCTAAAGCATTGGGGAGATAAGAAAGACTTACTATACTATCATACTGAGTTTGGCAACCTAAAGAGGGAAAATGGGGAGTCATTGTCTGATTTTAATCATAGATTTAGTCGTATGTATAGCAAGATACCAGCTGAAGTAAAGCCTACCCCCACTTCTGCCAAACTCACCTATGCTAATGCCTTTGATTTTTATTTCTGCCTGCTATTAAGAGAAAGAAGATGTGCTTCTCTAACCGAAATGCAAGATGCAGCCTTAGAGGTAGAATCCAATATCATGGCTGTAGAGAAACTCAAAGGACATGCTGATAGAAGGAGGCAGAGAAGTGAAACTTCCTCCTCTTCTTCATCTTCAGAGCCTAAAATAGACAGAATGAATAAAACGATAGGGTCATTGGCCGCTGAAATATCCAAATTGAAGGTTGAATAGAGTTATGGGAAGGCAAAGCTACCTAGCACATTTGCTCCTAAAAACCCAAATCCATTCAGAAAAGTAAATGAGCAATTGCAGATCATTCAAAGAGGCAAAGAGTCTAGTGAAGAACAAAGGGTTAAGGCTCCTTTCCAAAATGTAGTCATGGAGGAGGAGCAGTTTGATGAAGAGGATGAGATTCATTGCATGGAAGACAAGGGCAGTGTTGCCTTTTTGACATTGGCTGCCTATGAAGAGTCATTACTCAAGGAACAAACCAGTCAGGAGTGGGACAGAGAAGTTGTTCTACAGACTGAAGACCAGCAAAGATACAACTTGAGGTCAAGAACGATTAATGTCAAAGAGAATCCTACTCAAAGAGCTGCTGTCGCCACAGAGCAGCAGATCAGCAAACAGAAAAAACCAACAACTAATCCAGTCATCCTCAAAACACCAGCTCAAGAGGTAAGAGGCCCTAACAAGTCCCCTTCCCATTTCAGTTTCCAGTCAGAAGTCCAGAAGTTAAAAATATCTGTACCTATAATAGAGCTTGCAAAGAGTGAGGTATTTAGAAAGCCTATCCTTGATGCCCTTGAGCTAAAAGCCACACAAGCATCTAATCACTATGTGAATTTACAAGATGATAAACCTATAATTGTGCTTAGCCCAATGACTGAACCCTCTGATAATAGCTCCCCACATTCTATGTCTCCTTGACCATTCATGACAAAACCCTCCATAACTGTCTGCTGGACATAGGTGCCAGCCATAATCTGATGCCCAAAGCTGTCATGGAAGAGTTAGGCCTTGATATCACCAGACGTTATCATGACTTATTCTCCTTTGATTTGAGGAAGTTGAAACGTCTGGGATTAATCAAAGACTTGGCTATCACCCTAACTCAGCTGCCCATGAAGAGCATGATGATGGATATTGTGGTAGAAAATGTCCCCCGTAAGTTTGGTATACCATTTTCAGAGGGTGGATTAAGAATTTGGGTGGGACATTACAAAACGATTTATCTTATGCCACTGTCCCAGTGTTTGGAGAAGAAAGCAGAAGACTATACAGGGAAGCCCAGCTGGCCTATATCATCAGTTATGAGAAGAATCCCACTAATCATCCCATTTATGCTGTAGACACTGATTTTGGGGCATGTATTCTCCAAATCGAAGAATCCCAGGGGGCCTCAGTGCAGCTCAAAAAACTAGTAGGCCAGGCCATGGAAGAAGAAGGGACACAAGTCTGGGATATGTTCTTTGATGGAGCCTATTCAAGGGAAACTGTAGGAGCAGGAGCGGTGCTAGTGTCTCCAAAACAAGAAAGCACACATATGTCTTTTAAACTGACTTTTCAGGTCACTAACAACATAGCAGAATATGAAGCTCTGATATTCGGCTTAAACATTTCCAAAG
The DNA here is from genome assembly GCA_031772625.1 of Pinus tabuliformis. Taxonomy (NCBI): domain Eukaryota; kingdom Viridiplantae; phylum Streptophyta; class Pinopsida; order Pinales; family Pinaceae; genus Pinus; species Pinus tabuliformis. The sequence goes on along the minus strand of CM062819.1, from coordinate 1,134,855,129 downwards.
ACAGAGGAATCAGAAATATAAAGGTGTTTGGAGATGTTGATCTCATCATTCAGCAGTGAACAAAATGTTCCAAGCAAGACACCCAAGGCTGAAAGCATACATAGATGAGGTATGGAGACTCAAAGATTCTTTTGATAGTTTTTGTATCTCATATATTCTTATAATAAAAAATCAGCTTGCTGATTCCCTTGCCATGTCTTCTAGCATGTTTATCCCTCCCATGCCCCCTAGGTTGGTTTACGAGGTCCAGATAAAATATAGACCATCCTTGCCTGATAATGTCCAGCACTGGAAAGTTTTTGAGGATGATGATGAGGTGAATAGGTTTTTGCAAGTCATTGATGAATTCTCTGAAATGCAAATTGATCAAGAGAATGAAACTTTGGAGGAATGTCCCTAGTCCCAGCTAAAGAACAGAATTGGCCAAGACAACATTGTTTACTTGCCTACCAATCATATACCTAAAGGGCTAGTGCCTCTAGAGAAACTGTTTGACCAAAATGATGTGCCTCATAAGGTTGCCCAAAAAGAAGATCAGTCTGCAGTCCATAGGCATAACATAGGGAGTCCAGACCATCCAAAGTATATAAATCTATCCACCCATTTGTCTGCTGCCCAAAGTTCTGAATGTTGCACTTTGATGAAGCAGTTTTCTGATGTCTTTGCCTGGGAATACATTGACCTCAAAACTTATGACAAAAATATCATCCAACATAAGATCCCCTTGGAGAAAGACACCATCCCTTTCAAGCAGAAACTGAGGCCCATAAATCCTTTGCTTCTCCCTCTGATTGAAAAAGAAATAAAAAGTTATTGGCTGCCAAGATCATAGTCCCTCTGAGATATTCAAAGTGCGTAGCCAACTTGGTAGTGGTGAGGAAGAAAAGTGGAGAAATCAGGCTGTGCGTGGATTTTAGAAACCTGAACAGATGCTCTAAGAAAGACAACTATACTCTGCCCAAGATGGAGCATTTGCTGCAAAAAGTCTCAGGAACCAAAGTCATGTCTTTCCTGGATGGATTTTCAGGGTATAACCAAGTTGTTGTACATCCAGATGACCAAGAAAAGACTGCATTCACTACTCCTTGGGGCACTTTCATGTACTCAAAGATGCCTTTTGGGTTGATGAATGCTGGAGCCACCTTTTAGAGAGCTATGGATATAGCATTTGTAGGAGAGAAGGACAAGTTTGTCCTTGTCTACCTAGATGATATAACAGTATATTCCAGCAGCCATCAAGATCATTTGTAGCATTTGAAGAAAGTATTTTTGAAGTGCAGAAGGTTTGGGATATCAGTGAACCCCAAGAAGTCACAGTTTGCTTTAGAAGAGGGCAAGCTGTTAGGACACATTGTTTCTGCTGCAGGTGTCAAAATTGACCCAGAAAGAGTGAAAGCAATACAGACCTTGTCTATCCCAAGATCAAAAAATGACATCCAATCCTTTCTGGGAAAAATAAATTTTGTAAGGAGGTTCATCCCTAATTTTGCAGAATTGGTAAAGCATATCACCTCCATGCTAAAAAAGGGGTCAGAGATCAAATGGACTGATGCAACAAGAAGATCTTTTGAAGCCATCAAGAGAGCCATTATGGAAGCTCCCACTTTAATCAGCCTAGACTATAGTAGGGAGTTCCATATCTTTTCCTTTGTCTCAAGTGACACCCTTGCAACAGTCTTATTTTAGAAAGATGATGAAGGTTTAGAGCATCCAGTGGCATTCTTCAGTAAAACCTTAAGGGATGCTGAACTAAAGTATGAGATCATTGAAAAACAGGCATATTCTTTTATCAAATCTTTAAAAGCTTTCAGGATATACATTCTACACTCGAAGGTAATTTCATATGTGCCCTCCGTTTCAGTAAAATATGTCCTAATGCAGCCAAATGTTGATGGAAGAAGGGCAAAATGGATTGCAAAGCTTATCGAATTTAACATAGAATTGAAACCCACCAGGCTGCTCAGAGGCCAGGGCCTTGCCAAGCTGATGGCTGAAGAAAATTGCAAGATGCTGGACATGAATTTGATAAGCACAAACTCAGATGGCAGACAAACAGGGCAAGAAACAGCTGAACCAGTATAGAACCAGTCGTTGGCAGAGAATCTAGCTTCTTGTGAATGGTATTCTACAACAACCCAATTCTTGTTGAAGCTAGAAGTTCCTCCAAGCCTAAGTTCAAGCCAAGCTAGGACTATTAAGCTCAGGGCAGCCAAGTATTGCATTCATGAAAACTTGTTGTATTGGAGGGATCCCTCTGGAATCCTTTTAAGATGTCTCGACGAAGAACAATTTGGGGAGGTCATGCATCAGTTCCATTCCAACATCTATGGAGGGCATCACTACTGGAAGACCACAACCCACAAGATGCTTAGAGCTGGGTATTATTGACCCACTTTGTTTTTAGATGTCTTTTCATTTGTAAAATCTTGTCACAGGTGCCAGAGGTTTGAAGGAAAATAGAAATTGAAGCCCTTGCCACTGAAGCCCATACATGTCAGTGACCCTTTTCAGTAGTGGAGTTTGGATTTCATAAGGGAAATTAATCCACATTCCAGTGGCCAACACAGATGGATTTTAGTAGCCACTAAATACTTCACTAAATGGATTTGAGGCCATCCCTACTAGGAAAGCTGATCATCATGTGGTCATGACGTTCTTGATAGAAAATATTCTCACCAGGTTTGGTTGTCCACACAAATTGGTTATAGACAACGTAATAGCCTTCAGGGAAAAGAGTTGGTGGACATGTGTGACTCAATGGGCAATAAAATGGTACATTCCACCTCATATTACCCTCAAGGCAATGACCTAGCAGAATCGTCCAATAAGAGCCTGATAAGGATAATTAAAAAGCTGTTGGAGGGCAACGAAAGGAACTGGGATTCCAAGCTGAAGTATGCATTGTGGGCTGACAGAGTGACCACCAAGAAATCCATAGGGAATTCTCCATTCAAGCTAGTATATGGTACTGAGTCCATATTCCCAATTCAATTAACACTCCCTGTGGCTAAGTTCTTGCAGGAAGAGTAGAATTAGGAAGATGACATGACAAGGAGGATTAGTGACTTGGTAGAAGTGCACCAGATCAAGGATTAGTTGATTGAAAGTCTATAGCACATCAAAAGAGAATCAAAGAAGCCTTTGACAGAAAGGAAAAGATGGACAATTTTCAGATTGGAGACTAGGTGCTCAAATGGGATGCACTGAAGGAAAAGAAAGGCAATCATGGGAAGTTCGATGCTCTGTGCACTGGACCATTTGTCATTGCTCAGATCCAGGGGAATAACACTTTCATGCTGTAAAGCATGGAAGGAGAAACAGTTTTTGATGGCCCAATCAATGGGTGGTTTTTGAAGATTTATCTTGTTTAAGGCCTCTAGGCCTCAACATTGTAAATATGTTTTTTTTACTAGTTTTAGTGTAGGCTTAATTATACTCCATGCCCAATGGAACACTAGGAATTCTTGCTGATCTGTTTTGTAGGAAAGGTAGTGGTCTACAATTCTTGAGACCTCACAGAGAGGATCTCATCCCCAGAAGGAGCCAGTTTTAGCTCTGTTATGCAACGGTGATTCTCTAAAGGTCAGAAAGGGCTTGTTTTGTTTGGTGGCATCTTCAAAGGAAATCATAGTGGTCACATTTTCCTTTTCCTTCCACCCCACTTATTCTCCACCACCTCTATTACCCTATTTTCCTCCTAAACCCAACAAAATAGCCCCTTTTCCTTTAAGCCATAAGCACAAAGCCTAAACCTACCATAAAACCTCAACTATATGACTTTGCGCCTTTATAACACATTGCCTGTTACCTCCACCGTTGATCTTCCCCGCCGAATCCAACGGCTCCCATCGTGCCTAATAAAGTAACCCGCATGATCATTTCCCCATCATCTGATCAAACCTATAAAGATCCGACAGCTTTCGCTCTCCTCGCTCTTGCAACCAGATCGAACGTTAACGCGCGATGAGAGCGATTTTTCTCTCTCATCCACCGCTACATGTCGATTGCTGAGTGGCATTGCAAGCCCCTGTCCTTTTACCGATTTACGCCTAAAAGCAGTGCGATCAATACCAAAATCGCCTGACCAATCCGCCCCTGTTCATTAATGACCGCGTAGCTCCATTTCTTGATCACTATTCGATCTGTCCACCAAAGATCCAACGGCCCTCATCCACCCTGCTCTTACCCTGGCTGATAGCCTCCGTTAAGCCATCTCCGCCGTCCGTTTCCTCGATCCGATGACCATCCTTTCCACTCATCCAACTCATCCACTCGCCCATGCATTCTATGACCTTCACCATTCCGTTTGCCCAAAGAAGGAGGATGACCAACTTGCCATTAGCAGTTGCCGTCAGACTTCTAACAACCATATTTAACAAACAACATGGCCAAGGGAGAAAGGACAAGCATGACCCTGTGACTGCATTTATCAGTTATGGAACCCCACTGGTACGAGCACTCCAACTGCCTAAGGGACAACACAACACTTGAGCAGATCAGATTCATCCACTGAAGTAAGCAAGCATGATCAGAGACTCCATTAGGCAGTTAAATGTGGTTGGTGGTCAATTATGACCCCTCCATACCTAAAATGGCTAAGTGCCCTTGTAATGAAACCTATAAATACCCAGAAACAAGATGTAATTAGGGTTGATGGTTGGCATTTGATGTAAAGTTCAACTTCTAGAGACTGTAGATATTTTGTCACTTGTAGCGTCTTGTCTTTAGTTTCAGCTAATACAAGCTTCTTTTGCTGTTAACTGCTCACTTTCCATTTCCCTCTGTTCTAAGCTGTGCCTGATATGCTGTGTTCTTGATCTCTTGATGTTTAGCACTAGATAGCTGTCATTCTATCTCTGTGTTAGAATCTTGTATGCATCATTGAATAGGTGGTCCAAGTTTCTTTCTATCTGATGTAGGAGAGTTGTCATCATGTCTTTGCATTAGTAGAATAGATTTGTAGACTTCTTTACTAGTTGCAGCCGACCATCACATGGTCTTGTGCATCTGCTGGTGTGGTTAGTATTCTCCATATTCACCTTATACCTCAAACTATGAGCAATTGGTGGTTTAAAGCCTTGTAGTCTGGGGGTGTTCATGCATGTCTGTAGTGAAACAAAGTAGAAGTGGTTATTTGGCTTGAACTAAACCATCAATCCTTCCATTAAACTTGCAACAATAGTTGAATTTATATGCTACCAGGCACCTGCAAGCTACAACCTAGGAGAGTTTCTTGGAATCCTAACATGATCCTCTAAAGATACAATAGGATTCACTGTGTATGCCCTATTTCCGTGGATTGTTCCCCTGTGTTGTAGGCCCTAAATGACCATTAAACATTATAAGGGAGACCACCCCGTCGGGAACTTAAACAATTCCTTTTCCATTTGAAATGGTGGTTCCAACTGGTTAAACTAGGTCCAATTACCGTTTCTCTATCTCTGTTGGCTTAAAGTATGTCTTTTACTAACCAATAGAAAAGAGAATTTATATCATCCCTCTTATTGAGCTCAGAAAAGAAGGTGATCCTTAAGCTGATCTAAGGCTTAGCCAAGCCACAACTAAAGTTTTCCTCTTTGATAAGAGGACTTCTAGAAATGCATAATTAAATCTAAATGCAAATTAATCCTAGAATGCAAGAAAAAATAAAAAAATCATAAGCCTATCTCGATTAGGAAGATGTAGATCTAACCCAACCAAGAGAAAAGTAATTAAATGATTGGGATTTTAACATGTCTGGTTTATGATGAATATATGGCTAATGAAATAGTTCTACTAGCTGATATTATAATTACCAAAACATGTTCTGTTTGCAAATCATTTAACAATGAATAATTGACTATCAAAACCAAGAAAAAGTTCTCATAATTTCAATAGTAATTAAATTGACTTTTGATGACAGATTTCTAAGTAAATAGTTACTTAGAAATTTGATTTAAATATTTGAGCAAAGAGAAATTAATAACAGATCTATGTGACTATGAATTAGATAGCTAATCCAAAAGACATTTTTCCTCATATCAAACATGAATGCACAACATGAGCAAATTTTACACAGATCCACCATTACATAAATGAAATTTGCAATTAAATAAAAATATTCAAATTACAAACTAATGAAACCTGGTCTCTTGCTCTGTTCCTTGAACTAACCTCCAACAATCTCTTTCAAATTAAACACTCTGCCATCAAAAGGAAAAGCTGCAATAGTGCAAGCTTTGCCTATAATAAAAAGTTCATATTTGAAACAACAAAAACCCAATGATTCCCAGATCTAAGATCGCTCCTCCCTACCTACATCATAAAACCCCTATCGTAATAGTGCTTGAAGAATTACAAAATTGCATAAGAGAGAAGCCCCCCTATTCTAGAGACCATTATTTGTAATTACAAAAATGAATTCCAAATAGGTGAGTTGTTGAAGAACAAATCCACTCCAACAATTTTCATTGGTCAAAATTCTTTTTCTTTTCTTTCTGGAGCAATCACATTGATTCAAATCTTCTCTTCCTCATCTCTTCAACTATTCTCCTGGTAAAAAACAATCAAAAGTAAATTAAAATACAAATCGAAATAAAAAATACCAAATCTCGAAAACAAAAATATCCAATTAAAATTTAAATAAATAAATAAATAAAAAGAAATATGAAATTTACATTGATCCTTGTAAATATCTTATTGGTTAAAGAGAACATAAACGAATGCATATGCAATTAATAGAGGCTTTGAGCCAATTAAAACACAAACATTAAACTCAGAAACATTGTTTTGGTTACAAATTTGGAGTTTAATTTTATGCTAAATTTTAGAATCATATAATGACCGAATCTAATCATGTCGCCACTTCAGAAATATTCTCCATGATTTTATCTATTTAACGAGCCATCCTGAGCCTCACTTGGCCAAGTAAAACTCAACTTATGAGCTCCCAACGTTGAAAAGTCAAAACTGCCAAAATTTTGGAAAAAATGCTACCTCAGTAAAATTATAAAATATTAATTAAAAGCTCTAATCCTAGACTGAATCAATTAATCCTTATTAAAAATTAATTAATTTCTTTTTTTTTTTATTATATTTACAAACAAAGTTCAAATCATTATAATCACAATTAATCAATTCATTAAATCAATTAAAATAATTACAAGTTAATTTATGATTGATTAACTTACATACCCAAATTAATTATATTTGAATTAATTAAAAATTTATTTTGAAATTATTTTTCACAAAAACTAATTAAAAATGTAACCTATTTATAAACTATTAAATAATAAATTAAAATATATTTTAATATCACATTGGAAATAGTTTATATCTTAAGTCCGCCAAACAAATTCGCTGATATTCAAAGGCCCACGAGGTTACGATATGTTATATCAAGACCTTTTTCTATATTAGAATCTTTTTTATATGTCAGAACTTTTATTTTATATCGATATTTTTATATCAGAGGTTTCTTTCATTTGGATTTTTATATCTCAACTTTATCTCATGTAGTTTCGATATATTGTTATGTGTCGATGTGTAAAGGAATAAGGGAGGAGGTGAGTGAAGTGGGGTTCGTGGAGTGGGATTTATTTTTTATAAACTACAGTTATTTGGTAATTAAAAATCTGACAAAATGAACTACAATCATTTTGCAATTTTTAGATTTCAGGTTTCCTAATTTCTTTTAAAATTGGGAATTGGAATAAATTACCGAGATCCTGAAAACACATAATTTTAATTATTCTACAATTTGGCTACGGAGATCTTGTATGACCATTAGTGAAAAATGAATTAATTAGTAAAAACTAACTATGAATTAACATTTACAATCGATTACTAATTTATTTACAAAAATTAAAATAATATACATTTTTTACGTTTTTTAACCCAGGCGGTGAAAATTATCCAATTTCAGATGAACACCATTTGCAAACCATGTAACCACATGATATGAAACGAGCATTGATCAAAAGCTAGCGAAAATTCAAACTCAATGAAGTAATCAAAATAGAAATTCGATGAAAACGTAAAATTGGCAAAATTGCAGGACACTTAACCAAAAGAAAATATAAAAAAGGTAATTTAGCCAAAAAAATTATGGAAAGGGTCTCCATTATTTGAAATAAATAAATCAAAAATGGTGTTTTTGAATTTTCATTTCAACACTAGCGACACACAAGGAAGAACTAGTTATCTTTGGTTAAAATATGATGAACTTTAATATACCCAAATGTAAAAATAATGGATTCCACAAAACCATCTAACAATAAAACATTTCCATGGGTCCCACATTAATGTATTAAGTAATATAAGCTTGAAAAGATAAGTATTCAAAATAGATTGAATTTAGAATCATGAATTCAAAAAAACATATTTTTAGATTGCCTCATATGAAAAAATAGAACAAGGCACTGATAAGAGTTTTTGATACAACATATATTCATTATTATGAATGGCCTCTAATATCACTTCACTACTAGTGAGCCTAAAAAGTACCCCAACGAAGTTGTCTTTCATGCCATATAAGCATGGTCCTACTGCCAGCGAGCATCCATAGCCCCAATGACTTTACTTGCATTTCCCATGCTTCCTCTTTTAATCGCCCTTTTGATAAGCACATTTGCGAGATTTTAGTTTATGATGTACTTGATTGAAAGAGGTGGGATGGTAATAGAGACTTATGTTAATGGATATAATACTTCCATAAGGTTGACTCCAAAAATATTGCCCCATGACTATCAATCAGAGGTTTTATAAAGTAGAGGGGTGGGAGCGATTCATTGACTTAAACTCAGTTATCTTTCCTTGAAAATGTGAACTATATCACTTAGAAAAGATGTGTGTTTCTCTATGAAAAATATTTTAAAGCAAGAGGTCTTTACGATTCCATAAAGATATACCTTTAATGATAAATGAAATTTACTGAAATAAACAGACTAAATATTTCCCATGTATGCCAACCATTGTTGGGTGAAGAAAATGCCTTCCACATAAATCATGGTGGAGTCACCAAAATGAAGCCAAAACCAAAAGCAAATGGAAAAGAATTCCAAATTGAAATGAAAAAGAAATCAACAAACCCCAAAAAATGTCAAAATGGAAAAAAGGAAAAGTTGAAAGAAAAGCTTCAAATAAATACAAACCCAACAACACTAACTATTCAAATCTCTCAAAAAAAGAGTAAAAGAAGATAAGCATGTGTGTGTTCTTTCTATGTTGATATTTTAATAAATTTTATCTTGCAGAGTTATAAGCAATTAAGCTTCCAAACCGTAAGGGAAATAACAATCATGAAGTAAAATTCAGCCCAAATGAAAAGTCTCTGTTTACTGCAAATTTTCTTGTTTCAAAGAAAAACCTGCATAAAAACATCTTGACAATTTTCCAATAAAAGAAATACTTATGAAACAAATAAAAAGTTCAGGGACTCCCCAATTTAGTTGATTTAATGAACAATCATTACTGCTGCTCCAAAACTCAAAAGAAAACAAGGAGAATGAGCTCCAAATATGATCTGGTAGAGGTGTGAAAAAAGTTTATGAAGAGCTAAAAAACAAAGTTTTATATCAGAAAAAACTAAAACAAAATTGAAACCAAAAGTAAAGAAATGGAAATGAATGAAAGTGGGTATATGAAACTTACCATTGGAAAATTTCGTTTGATCTTACCTGAGAGATATCATTTTCTCCAATAAAAGTAACCTCTTCTTTTAATTAGAATTTAAATTATGAAGAAGTTGAACTTTTTGAAATCTCATTGACCCAAAATCATCATTTATTAAATATGAACTAAAGAAAGTAGTAAACTAGAAAATGATGTCTCACGTTCAAGGAATCAGAAGTAAACCAAGTCTATCAAAAATGGAAAATGAAGATATGCTTCTTTATTAATTGCAGCGAGAATTGTTCTCTTTATATTTCAGATTTCATATTCACTCCATGATTTGAAAATCAATATCAAGTCCCAACCTATATAGTACTTTATATGTATATGGAGAGGACTTTTGAATCTTTTCATGATAAATATGGAGTGATATAACAAAAATTTAAACAAAAGAGAATTCAAACATTAATTAACCATGATCCATACTATTACCTGTTCCAAATTTCTTTAGCAGTTGGTTGCATCATCATAGTGGTTGTTGAAGAGTGCTTTGAAAAGAAAACTAGGATGCATACTAAAAGATGACTGAGAGAATGAAATGGGCATCCAATAGTGAGACAAAGGAAAAACATAAACGAACCACAAGTGATGAAATTTTCATTAGCTAGGAAGATTTTCGAGAAGAGTAAAAAGAGGCCCATGTGCACACACCATGAAGAATGTATATCCCCAAAGTCACAAAGGCATCCCGAAGAATGAATACACAAATTTGATGAAATTATAATTAAAATACATCCAAGCTCTTGACCACCATTATAACATAAAAGTAAGCATATATATATATATATATATATATATATATATATATATACTAAGATAATCAAATGAGACTTCATGTGAGCATAATGAAATATCAAAATGAATTGATCAAAGATCTACAAGGATCCTTAACCTGATATTTTGAAGTTCCAAGGTTCCAAGGGAATCAAAGCGAAAGATAAGAACTCCTATAAAAAGACTTCCAAAATTGGAATAGTTCTCCGATAAGTTAAATTATGATAAATACAACCTTTATTATTAAATTTTTTTGGCATAATTTTTTTCAGAGGTTTAATTGTTTTTCACTTCCAATATCAGAAGTCCCAATATAAATATTTATTGTAAAGCTTTTAAATAAGAGTTCCAATAAAAGGAAGCCTAAAATCAATATTGGATAAAAACATAATATTGGAACTTGGATATGGTAATAGTTCAATGTGATTTACGAGATTTTGAGCTCAAGGTATTTGACTAGATAAAATAAAATAGGCCTTGTGGATCTCAGAAACAAATCCGAATGTGTTTTCAAATGGTTCCGATATACATAAACTCAAGAGTTCGATAAGCCAGAAGTTTTGAAATCTTGAGGGATGGTATCAGAAAATGAAAAACAGAAAATTGAGATTCCAATAATTACCAGATAGAGGCCCTAAATCAATTCGGAAGAATAAATGCGACGAAGGTGGATGTAAAATGAATGTGCAGAATGGAAAGGTTTTAAATCAATTGACAAATGTAAGATTTGGAACAGGTAGGGATAAAATCATGGATAAAATCATTTGCTACAAGATTTTACAATTTTCTTTGCTTGTAGCAAATATGAGCAAGAAAGAGTTTAAGCATTTCATTTCAGCTACATCAAGGAGAGGCTGAATATGATCATTGACTCATATTACTAAATTTGCAAAAAAAAGAATTATGAATATAAGCAAAATGATAAAATACCTTGATTCAGATGAAACAACAAATACTTCCCTGTACATATTGTAAATTAATCACTCGCTTTATCTAAAGCTAATCCAATCTCCAAATCAAATCAACGAAGGCCTGCAAAATAAGTCAAAACATAAATAAGAAGTAAACTATGAAAAGAGAAAACTAACAACAGATGAAGATGAACATATGGACGCATACCTGGAAGAATTTTGATTGCAATTTTACCTCATGAATCTTCAAGTTCTCCCATCCATTTCTCAAAATTTGCATATGTTCAAACATCATCTATTTATTCAATCTAAAATGCTAAGTAATGAGCTATTAATTTGCGTCTGCTTCATATTGAGGAATAAGAGTGATGAAAGTGATCATATAACAATGCTTATGAATTGAAAATTAAATTTTCAAGAACACTCTTTGCATCATAGGCTCATTACATGCTTATTAAAAATATGCAATAATGAAATAAATAAAAACAAGAAAGGAATCTAAATCTAAATTAATATATCCCTAATCCTAATCGAGTGAAAAGAAAAGTGACTAAGTATAGTTATACTTCCAATGTAACCATTCTCTCATTTTAACTCCTGCATGTATGTATAGGTCAATCAACAATAGTAAAACTATAACTAGATTATTAAAAGAAAAATTCAACCTACTATGTACATCTAACAAGTTTAGCGAAATAAACTTACAAAAAAAAATTCCTTGAAAATTTTCCAAAATTTTCCCTGTAGGATCATAAAAGTCAGCTTGTATTTCTGTGAAAGAAAACATCATGCCTGGGTTGAATGATACATTTTAAAAAATTGAAATCTGTTGCACACGAAAAAATTAGAAATATTCCAGAGTAGTGAAACTTTCTGATATTTTTCAAATGGATCTATAAAGTATGGATGAACATTTAAAAGGTTTCTAGAAGTATTCCATTGCTGACCAAAATGAAATGGTACACTCTCAAGAACTTGGGTTTGTGAAACACTTATTTGAAAATAAAAAATAAATTGGGCAAACATGATCATCAAATAAAATTTCAAAATAAAAAGTAGCTGATGTTCATGCTTGAAATTCTAAAATTGATTTTCATATATTTTTATTAATGTACTTGATAAGTGTCTAGAGTTTGAATGCTCGAATTGCTAGTACAATGTGCTCAAAATTTAAAAAATGAAATCCGAAAGAAAAATGAATTCAAACTGAAGGAACTGAAAATGAAGCAAATTACAATTTACATTAATGTTACAAATAATGGCACAACATGGTTGAGACTCATTTGTAAAGATTCCTTTTCCACAATTATCAATAGAAATTATAAGACTAAACTCATTGTTTTCATTATTTTGTGGGAATGGAAATATTTCAAGCTTATGATCCAAAAAGAGTACTTCATCATCATAGGAATCAAAACTTGGGATAGATCCTTGATTAAGAAAATTAATATGATGATTGAATGTTTGAAAATTAGAATGGACTGGAATAAATCCTTGATTAAAATTCTCTTTATCTTCAAAAATAGATTCACCTAAGGAATCAGACAAAACCATCTCTGAAGAGAAAAGAGGTTGAGCATTTTCATTTTCCAAGTCATCATCATAAGTAACTTCATAAGTGTTCTTTTCCTCTGAATTAAATAAATCAAAACCAGGCAAGTGATTGAATACCAAATTAAGAGAATCTTCAAGATTATTGATTGAATTATTAATTAAATTTTCTCTACCAATATCATAAATTAATAATTTATTATTAATATCAATTCTTTTGTTTTCTAAAATTAAATTTGTATTTAAAAGAACTGTTGATTGATTATGAATTAAATTATTATTGTTAAAGATATCAGGGTAGAGAGAAAAATAGGAAGTTGAAGATATATACCTGAAGGTTTCTTTATGCATAGATGATTTTTGATTTTCCAAAATAGACAATTCAAATTCTTCATGCATTTGATTGATCTATAAATTGTTGTTGAGTTGCTCCATAATTTTCAATTTATTATCAGTAGATTGTGAATTAATTTCAAAAGTAAACTATGCATTGTTGTCATTCTGTGGTTGATTAAATTCCTGCCGGTTTAATTGTTGTTTATTGCTACTAATAGATTGCACATCTTGTTGAATTTCTACTTGATCAACATTATGTAAATTTGGAACATTTCTGGCATAATGATTAGCATTTGCAATTTTATTTTGTGAATAATCAGAGTTGTTATTTTGAACAATTGAATCCTTGTCAATAAATGATATCCTTTTTGGTTCTTCATGGTTATCACATGACAGAGACACTAAATGTTTAAACCATCCAATTAATTGGAATTGAGGAGGAAAACCTTTGGACCGAAATTGCCTTAAAATTAATTTAAATCTAATATAAAACATATCCAAAGTATCACTTTCCATCCTACACAATTCTTCTAACTGATCACACACCTTTTCATACTCAAATTCCTCAAATGCATGGAGGAAAATCTTTGAAAACTTGTCCCAATTACGTATGCAGGCAACTAGAAGTGATAGGCACGAATCTTTGGTTTTTCGTGTTAAAGTAAGAGTGAAGATCCTACAAATAACATCTTCATCAATACTGAAATAATTGGAACTTAAAATAAATTGAAGGAGATGAATAAAAGTAGATGTCTTACCATTGTATTTTATCCGATACAGGGTCTGGACTACCTTTATTGGAGTAGCTGTTGGGTGAGGTTTAATAAAGAAACTCCAAAGGGGGTCTTTCACCCAGAGCCATAGTAAATAACATAAAACCTTAAAAATATTCAAAGTAATGGAGACCACCCATAAGAGAACTTAAAGCAACTCCTTTTCTGCTTGAAATTGTGGTTCCAACTGGTTAAACTAGGTCTAGTTACCTTTTATCTATCTTTGTTGGCATAAAGTATCTATTTTACTCACCAATAGAGAAGAGACATCAGATCAACCCTCTTGCTAAGCTTAGGCAAGAAAGTGATCCTTAAGCTAATCTAGGGCTCAACCAAAACACAACTAAAGTTTGTCTCTTTAATAAGAGGACTTCTAGAAATGCAGAATTAAATCTAAATGCAAATTAATACTATAATGAAAGCAAAAGGAAAGAAATCATAAGTCTATCTCGATTAGGAAGATGTATATCTAACCCAACCAAGAAAAAAGTAATTAAATGATTAAGATTTTAACATACTTGGTTTATGATGAATACATGGCTAATAAAATAGTTCTACTAGATAGTATTATAATTACCAAAGCATGTTTTGTTTGCAGATCATTTAACGATGAATAATTGACTATCAAAACCAAGAAAAAGTTCTCATAATTTCAATAACAATTAAATCGACTTTTTATGACAAATTTCTATGTAAATAGTTACTCAGAAGTCTAATTTAAATATTTGAGCAAAGATAAATTAATAAAACATCTATGTGACTATGAATTAGATAGCTAATCAAAAATACATTTTTCCTCATATCAAACATGAATGCACAACATGAGAAAATTTTACACAAATCCATGATTACCTAAATGAATTTTCAATTAAATAAAAGTATTCAAATTACAAACTAATGAAACCTGGTCTCTTACTCTATTACTTGAACTGACCTCAATAATCTCTTTCAAATTAAACACTTTGCCATCAAAAGTAAAAACTTCAATAATGCAAGCTTTCCCTATAATACAAAGTCCATATTTGAAAAAAAACAAATCCCAATGATTACCAGATCTGAGATTGATCCTCCCTACATATAACATGAAACTACTATTACAATGGTGCTTTAATAATTACAAAATTGTAGAAGAGAGGTCTCTCCTCCCCTCCCCCTTATTTCATTCTACAAACCACTACTTATAATTACAAAAATGAATTCCAAATATGAGAGTTGTTGAACAACAAAACTACTTCAACAATTTTCATTGGTCAAAATTCTTTTTCTTCTTTTTTTTTTTCTGGAGAAATTTTCATTTATTCAAATCTCCTCTTCCTCAACTCTTCAATTGTTCTCTTGCAAAAACCCAACCAAAATTAAATTGAAATGCAAATCAAAATAAAAAATAACAAATCTGGAAAACAAAAATCTCCAATTAAAATTTAATTAAATAAATAAATAAATAAAAGGAAATATGAGCTTTCCATTGATCCTTGTAAAAAGTAGCTAATGATCCAAAAAAGGTACTTCATCATCGTAGGAATCAAAATTTGGGATAGGTCCTTGATTACGAAAATTAATATGATGATTGAATGTTTGAAAATTAGAATGGACTTGAATAAATCCTTGATTAAAATTCTTTGTATCTTCCAAAATAGATTCACCTAAGGAATGAGACAAAACCATCTCTGAAGAAGAAAGAGGTTGAGCATTTTCATTTTCCAAGTCATCATCATAAGTAACTTCATAAGTGTTCTTTTTCTCTGAATTAAATAAATCAAAACCAGGCAAGGATTGAATACCAAATTAGGAGAATCTTTAGGATTGTTGATTGAACTATTAATTAAATTTTCTCTACCAATATCATAAAGTAAAAAATTATTATTAATAACAGTTCTTTTGTTTTCTAAAATTATTTTTGTATTTAAAAGAACTGTTGATAGAACTTAAAGCAACTCCTTTTCCATTTCAAATCGTGGTTCCAAGTGGTTAAACTAGGTCTAGTTACCTTTTATCTATCTCTGTTGGCTTAAAGTATCTATTTTACTCACCAATAGAGAAGAGACATCAGATAAACCCTCTTGCTAAGCTTAGGTAAGAAAGTGATCCTTAAGTTGATCTAGGGCTCAACCAAGCCACAACTAAAGTTTGTCTCTTTAATAAGAGGACTTCTAGAAATGCATAATTAAATCTAAATGCAAATTAATACTAGAATGAAAGCAAAATGAAAGAAATCATAAGCCTATCTCGATTATGAAGATGTATATCTAACCCAACCAAGAACAAAGTGATTAAATGATTAGGATTTTAACATACCTAGTTTATGATGAATACCTAGCTAATGAAATACTTCTACTAGCTAGTCTTATAATTCCAAAAGCACGTTTTGTTTGTAGATCATTTAATGATGAATAATTGACTATCAAAACCAATAAAAAGTTCTCATAATTTCAATAAAAATTAAATCGACTTTTGATGACAGATTTCTATGTAAATAATTACTTAGAAGTCTGATTTAAATATTTGAGAAAATATAAATTAATAAAATATCTGTGACTATGAATTAGATAGCTAATCAAAAATACATTTTTCCTCATATCAAACATGAATGCACAACAGGAGAAAATTTTACACAGATCCACGATTACATAAATGAATTTTTCAATTAAATAAAAGTATTCAAATTACAAACTAATGAAACCTGGTCTCTTACTCTATTCCTTGAACTGACCTCAACAATCTCTTTCAAATTAAACATTTTGCTATCAAAAGTAAAAACTTCAATAATGCAAGCTTTCCCTATAATACAAAGTCCATATTTGAAAAAAAACAAATCCCAATGATTTCCGGATCTGAGATTGATCCTCCCTACATATAATATGAAACTCCTATTACAATAGTCTTTTAATAATTACAAAATTGTAGAAGAGAGGACTCTCTCCCCCTCCCCCTTATTTCATTCTACAAACCACTATTTATAATTACAAAAATGAAATCCAAATATGAGATTTGTTGAAGAACAAATATGCTCCAGCAATTTTCATTGGTCAAAATTATTTTTCTTTTTTTTGGAGAAATTTATTCAAATCTCATCTTCCTCATCTCTTCAATTGTTATCCTGCCAAAACCCAACCAAAATTAAATTAAAATGCAAATCAAAATAAAAAATAACAAATATGGAAAACAAAAATCTCCAATTAAAATTTAATTAAATAAATAAATAAATAAAAGGAAATATGAACTTTCCATTGATCCTTGTAAAGATATTATTGGTAAAAGAGAACATAAATGAATGGATCTGCAATTAACAAAGGGCTTGAGCCAATGAAAAACAAAAAAATTAAACTCAGAAAATTAGTTTCTGTTACAAATTCAGAGCTTAATTGTTAAAATTGGCAACCAGGGAAAAACTTCATGTGGGTCATCTTATTCATGGCTGATAATATTTTTATTAGATTCCTCTCGTCGAGAGGTGTAGGATTGATATAAAGATCATCCGATTCCGATAAGTATTCATGGAGATATGAATTTATTTTGATTATGGAATTATTATCAAGCCGACCTACAACTCATGTAGGCTCAGAAGCCCAACAGTCGCATCTATTCACCCACCAACGTTGTGTATAAATATAAGAGGAATTTTCCTCATTTGGACTCACTCATCTCATCACATCTCTCTCTCTCTCTCTCTCTCTACTACACAGAAATGAGTCTCTTCTCTACTGCGCTGAAATGGGTCTCTCTCTCACATGTGAAGCCGAAAGCTGTTGAATTTGAAGCTGCAACTGCAGAAGTAAATATTGACTTGCGTGGCCTAGAATATCTCCTCTTTGGAACTATGCTGTAGGTTCATCTGAACCTCCTCTGAAAGCAACAACTTTTGGTGGTGGAATGAAGTCAATCCGATGAACGGTTTGCAAGATATCGACTGCCCTAGTTCGAAGTCGGAAACTACTGAAACTGAAGCTGCAGCTACAAAAGTAAAGATTGACCTGCATGGCCTAGATGATCTACTCTTTGGAACTACATTGTAGGTTCATCTGAAACTCCCCTGAAAGCCGCAAATTTTGGTGGTGGAATGAAGTCAATCCGACGAACGGTTTGCAAGATATCGTCTGCCCTAGTTTGATAATGAAGCCGCTAATGTTGATGCTGCTAATCTAGGGTTTGCTACTGCTGATATGAATCAGATTTATTGTACTATTTCTCTTTGCTGAATTATTGAAGATAAAAGAAGATTTGATCAAAGGGTTTCCCCACACAATGTGGGGTTTGTCCCTGGCTAGCTGCCACATCTTGTGTCTCTTGTCTTGGCTTGTTTTCTGTCGATCGTTTAATGTTCTATCTGCACTTTAATTTATGTACGTGTGATTGCTAATCTTTGGAATATAATAAGGAAAAGAAGTAAACTGTTATAAGCATAGAACATACCATAACTTAACATGGTATCGGAGCTGAGGTGAAGACAAAGCCCGAGCAAGAGCAAGAGCAATCATCGAAGAGAATATTGGCAAGGCTATCCTAAAAGAACTATGGGGTCCTCAACACTCTTTCCTGCTGAAGACAAGCTCCGTGAGAAAGTTGACTATCACGGATGGAAGATGTCTATCGATCTAACCCTTGAGAATCAAGGAGTTTTGGATTATGTGAGAGGCAGTATTGTTGAGCCTCCATCAAATGCATCCGCTGCTGCCTGGAACAAATGAAAAAATGGAGAAGTCAAAACAATAGAAGATCATCCAGGACTCTATCGACAAGCACTTGGTGGCCTACATCTCTGAACTGGACACCTCCAAGGAAATCTACGATAGACTGGTGAGTTTATTTAAAGTTAATGATGCAAATCAAGTTTTGTTTCTTAGAAATAAGCTGAGGGAAATCAAGAAGGGTAAAGATGAAAGTATGCAAGCTTACTGCTTAAGAATCACCGAGCTCAAGAACGATCTCCTATCTATTGGGGGAACTATTACTGACAGAGAAATGGCACTCACAACTCTTGGAGGATTTCCATTTGAATGGTATGTGTTCAGGACTACTCTTTTGAACTATAATGTAATTCCTGGTTTCGAGGAATTAATGGCTAGATGCATTCAAGAAGAAACAAGGGAAGAAGTGCAAGAAATGCCCATGCCTAAAGGTCCTCCTGCTGCCTTTTTCTTCTCATGCAAAGAAAAGAAATAATTCCGGGACTAAATCAAAAGGAAAGGCTGGACCTAAGGCTAGAAGAAAATGACGATGTTACATTTGCGATAAAGCAAGTCACTATGTATGAGATCATGAGCATCATGATGAATGAGATCATGGACATAAAGGGCAACATGAGATCATGGACATATAGGATAGCATGATGATGATGCACACTAGTTTGAGCAGCGTTATGATGGATAAAATCATGGACATGGGCAACATGATGATAATCATGATTAGAGAAGCATGGTACAGTATGCAGTGGTGCAACTTGAAATCCCTCTGATGGCAATCAAAGGAATGACAAATTCAACAGCAAAGGTAAGAGGAGCGCTGGGAATCAAGGAAGAGGACAAGCATTCAAGAAGGCTAGAAATTCTAGGATGTATTAAATGCACCTGACCTCAAAAGGAACCTAGTGTCCATCTTGGCAATGGAAGACAGAGGCTACAAGGTAACCTTCAGCAATGGCAAGGTATGTATATGGAAAAATAATGTTAAAGATGCCTTTACTCTTGGGTTTAGTGTTGATTCATTATATCAGGTCGATGGAAGTCCGCTAGGTGTCATGTCTTGTGACACAACTCTTTAGTCCGAACTTTGGCATCGGAGGTTTGCCCACCTTCATTACAAAGCTCTACCCGATGTAAGACAGATGGTAACAGGGATGCCCGAATTCCAAGTAGAGAAAGAAGGTGTATGTCCAAGATGTGCCAAAGGAAAGCTCAAAAGGGGACCATTCCCCTCAAGCCAAAGCAAGACCTCCGATATATTACAATTGGTTTACTCAGGCATACTTGAGGTTGGCATTAAGAGGGAGACTACTACACCACATACTCCTGAGCAGAATAGTGTGGTGGGAAGGAAGAACCACAAGATGATGGAAGTTGTCCGGGCCATGCTACATGATCAAAGACTTCCAAAGTTTCTATGGGCTGAAACTACAATCACCGCCGTATATGTACAAAATCGATGCCCTCATCAAGCATTGGGTTCCTAAACTCCTGAAGAAATGTTCACCACCGGTCAAATGGAAGTCATGATTAGTCATGATGTCACCTTTGACAAAGATATGGCTCTTAGCAAGGTGGACAATCTGCTGACTTTGAGTAGCTCTCAAGAAGTCGACACCAGGGAACCGAAAGAAAAGGATGATGAATCAATGCCTGATGTAGAAGAACCCATGGATTCGATTGATCCTCATCCACATGAGCCTTCCTCTTCTAGGAAGAGGCCTTCATGGCTTAGGGGATACTTGATGATGCTGAAGGACATGCTGCACCCTGAGGAACCTTCCATCAAAGTAAGAAACTTAACAGGTATCAGGGATACCTGACCATCATGAGCACGATCAACAAAATGAACCTTCATCATTCTCAGATGTCATCAAGCATTAACTATGGAAGGATGCTATGACCATAGAATATGAGTCTATTATGGAGAATGATGTTTGGGAAGTAGTTCCCAGACCCTGGACAAGACAATTGTTACTTCAAAATGGCTTTACAAGATAAAGCATGCAGCAAATGGAAGTATGGAAAAGTATAAGGTTCATTTTGTTGCTCGTGGTTTATCCCAGAAGGGAGGTATAGACTATGATATTGCACCTGTTGCCAGATATACGACCATCCGCTTAATCATAGCCCTTATGGCTTCACAAGGATGGAACCTACATCAGATGGATGTTAAGACCACGTTCTTGCATGTTTCTATCAAAGAAGAGGTCTATGTGGAGCAACCTGAAGGATTTGAGATTTATGATTGAAAATCTCATGTATGCAGGTTGAAGAAGGCTCTCTATGGGCTGAAGCAAGCACCCCGAGCATGGTATGAGAGGATCAATAGCTACTTGATGAAGTTGGGATTCACTAGGAGTGAAGTTGATCCTAACCTTTACTTTAAGGTTGAAGATGAAAAGCCTCTCATACTGGTGTTGTATGTGGATGACCTCTTTCTAACAGGTGCAAACCCTCTCATTCACAAATGTAAGAGGGAGATGGCTTCTGAATTTGAAATGAAGGAACAAGGACTTGAAGTGTGGCAGAAGCCAAGGGAAATTTTCCTATCTCAAGGAAAATATGTGGTAAATATATTGGAAAGATTCGGTATGATGGACTGCAAGCCTGTGACTACCTCGAGGATCTTAACTTTTAGAATTTATATGGTAGTGATGTCGGACTAGACTTGGGAAATGCCTTTGAGTTTCAAAAACTCATTCGCATTGATGTTCTTGGTGAACCTCCGTCCGAACATATGTTTTGCAGTTAGCATTGTGAGCTCATATTTGGTTGAGCCTCACTGGATTGATGCCAGGAATCTTCTGACATGCCTTCAGGACACAATCTCTCATGGATTAAGATACACTGCCGGATATGTGAGACTACTTGGATATACTGATGTTGATTGGGTAGGCAGTGTGGTGGACCGTAATAGCACTTCCGGTTACTGTTTCACCTTGGGATCTGCTTCGATATCCTGTATGAGTAGGAAGCAGAAGTCAGTGGCTTTGAGCACCACCGAAGCAGGATATATTGTTGCTAGCATAACCTCGTGTGAGGTAGTCTGGTTGTGAAAGCTCTTCAGTGAGCTGTTTGGATTTACATTGGATACCACTGTGATTCTCTGTAACAACCAGAGGTCGGATTCGATTATTGAGGAATCCCATATTCGTCAATTGTTCCAGCAGATAGAGATCATCTGGGATATGGTAAGTCGATGAGCAAGGAAGCTCCATCACATTAAGATGATGTACAGGTTGATACACCTTGTTAAAGCCCCAAGGAAAGATCTAATCTGTGATTTTCCCAAACGACTTGGAGTCGGCAAGAAACCCTTGTACAAGGGTCCTGCATGTTGCATACATTGAGCTCTAGGAGCTCTGAGGGCTTGCGGTTCCTACTGGAGCAACATATGACCACAGGGTGACTCACCCTCCCCTGGTGGTACACACTGGAACAAGATGATTCGCTCTCTTATGGGACAAGATGATTCGCTCTCTTGTGGAACAGGATGATTCGCTCTCCTGTGTAGCAGGATGATTAGTTCTCCTGTGAGGCCTGGATTGATGTGTTCTCCATGGCAGCCTGGATTGATGTGTTCTCCACGGCGATTGTAGCAGGATTGATGTGTTCTCTTGTGAGGACAGGATTGATTAGTTCTCCTGTCGAGGAATCCTACCCATGTAGTCTGGGACTCATGGGAAGTACCTCTCATCTGATCAATGAGCAGGGAAATGAAGTTAGGGACGATAGTAGTACCGATGGACGCATCGTTGTATCTATCATACTCCCTATGCTAGGATGACCTCCATTGATCTGGGATCAATGATACTGGTCTGGGACCAGTGGTAGGAGTTGTACCATACTATGATGCTGACTTCGGGTCGGTTGAGACTGGTCTGGGACCAATGGTACATACTCCGAGACTGACTTCGTGTCAGTGCAGTACTGGTTTGGGACCAATGAGAGTGGTACATACTATGACACTGACTTCGGGTCGGTTGAGACTGGTCTAGGACTAGTGGTACACTCTCTGAGACTGTGATACTAGTCTGGGACTAGTGGTAGGAGTTGTACCATACTATGACGCTGACTTTAGGTCAGTTGAGACTGGTCTGGGACCAGTGGTACATACTCCGAGACTGACTTCGTGTCAGTGCAGTACTGGTCTGGGACCAGTGAGAGTGGTACATACTATGACGCTGACTTCGGGTTGGTTGAGACTGGTCTGGGACCAGTGGTACACTCTCTGAGACTGCGATACTAGTTTGGGACCAGTGGTACACTCTATGAGACTGCGATACTGGTCTGGGACCAGTGGTAGGAGTGGTACTTACTATGAAGCTGACTTCGAGTCGACTGAGACTGGTCTGGGACCAGTGGTACACACTCTGAGACTGACTTTGAGTCAGTGGAGGATAATACTGGTCTAGGACCAGTGGAGTTGTACTCACTATGACGCTGACTTCGGGTTGGTTGAGACTGGTCTGGGACCAGTGGTACATACTCTGAGACTGACTTTGAGTCAGTATGATACATCCTCGATCATTTCTTCTTCTTCATAATTCGGACAAAAGTAGAGCAGAACAGAACAATGCAAGAGTAGAGCAGAACAGAGCAAAACAGTACAGATCAGTGCAGGGCAGAACAAGACAAAGCAGAACAGGCATAATAGAGCAGAGCAGGGCAAGGGTCAGGCTGTACAGGGCAGTGCATTTGATGGATGAATAGTAACAACCGATAGACAGATTGCAGATGAAGTTCTCCATGGTTGAGAGGGAGTGTTAAAATTGGAAACCAGGGCAAAACTTCATGTGGGTCATCTTATTTGTTATCACTAAAAATTCTGTTTCCAAAAATTGCTCAGATTAGCTTAAGGACAAAGTGTTTTCGCAGCGCATGAATCCTTTTAGCAGTTTCGCAGCGCTACCTGTTTGGGTGATTTCGTAGCGTGCTACGAAATTGGGGATTTGTTCGAGTTTTCAGTGAAGGTCCAAAATCCTAGCATGCCTATTGTACAGAGTTCTACAGATGAGAGCAGCGACAGTGATTTCAAGGAATGCAGTTGAAGCCGTTTCAATGTTTGCTAGCTTTAAGATTGTTCCGGAAACTAACTATGACATGCAAAATCTGTGTGAAACAGAGACTGCTTGTATTTCAAATAATGGACCTGTTGATGTCATTAGTATGAATGGTGGATTTGTTTCTTTCTTGAATAAGTGGGAGCAGGTTAATGAATTTTGTTTTGATCTGCATTTCAGTAATGCAAGTGAGGGAGATTCATCAGCAATGTTTGAAGTCCAAGGTTTGGCTGTTTGCTGGGAAAATTCTCCGGTATACTATCTTAATTTCTCTAGAAGTTTTTTTTAAAGAGGAAGATGGATGTGCCACTTTTCCTAAGAGTGAGGCAACATTGACTGGAATGTCTTTGATGTTGCTGCCTTCAATTGATATTGAAGAAGCTATAGATATTTGTATTGTAGCATGGCTGTTTTGGCCAGATGAACGCTAGAGCAGAGAAGCAGTTAATGATGTTCAAGTTATTGTGGCACCTTTATAGCTGCCAGATGCTCAAAAGGTGATTGAAGGGATTTTTAATACAACAGCAGTCGAGCTTGATATAGTTGATAAAGATCATCTTCTACAATGTGTATCTGAGGTAGATGTTGTGACAAGCTTATTACCTGCCAGTTGCCACACGCCAAATTGCGCATGCATGCATTGAGTTAAAAAAAAAAAAGCATCTTGACACGGCAGGCTATGTCGGTAAAAACATGTTAGATGCAAATGAAAGAGCTAAAAAGTGCTGGAGTGATGATTTTATGTAAAATGGGAACCCTCCATGGAAAGAAAGCAGTGGAACGGGCTTGGGATTATAATGGAACGCAGCAAGGTCAGCAACCAAATAACTTTCAGTCTGGAATTGGATCGAAATTTTCAAAGGATCATGATGATTCTAATCTATATATAGGATACTTGCTACCTCAGATTGATGATGACGGACTAATTCAGTTGTTTGCACCTTTTGGCGACATTGTTGCGGTGGAGGTCATAAAGGATCGCTTAACGGGGGCAAGCAAAGGATATGGCTTTGTTAAGTTCTCTGATACTGCCTCAGCTGCACAGGCAGTGTTGCATTCGATCCTGAGATACAGGCTTTGAAGGCGCGGTTAATGGATATCCACAGGTTATTACAGCCGGGGATGCCTTTAGACGACCGGCCAGAGAGTGCTCGGTCGCCATCTCCGGAGCACATCTATGATAACGATGGAATTAGAATCAATACAAAGGAATTCAGAGCCCGCGTATCAGGCGAAACCCAGCATTTAAGCCTTCAGCAGATTACCGTCCACCGAAGCTTTATAAGAAACTGTTCATTCCTGTGAAGGATTTTTCCGGGGTATAATTTTATTGGCCCCCAGAGGCAACACACAGGAGAGAATGGAGAAGGAGACTGGTGCAAAGATTGTTATAAGAGGCAAGGGTTCTGTCAAGGAGGGTAGATTACAGCAGAAACGTGATCTGAAACCTGATACATTCGAGAATGAGAACTTTTACTGATGATGAGTCACATAGCGATGCTCCCTCGAGATCACAAACATATGGTGAATCTCATTATATGCATGACTACCCACTTGAAACATCTCTGTCTAGGACCGCTATTGATAGAAGAGACTTCAATTCCTATGGAAGTCGTCGAGGAAATGATGAAATCGTGGTTAGAGGATCATTTGAAAATATCCGCTTGGTGAATAAGCTCTTGAATGATGAAGTTGGGCCGGAAACCATACATATCCCCACTGGAGAGAAGTTATCTGTGTATGATGTAGCTATGAGATACAGAAATACAGAGCATGATAAAATTGTTCTTGCTGGATATGAATATGGTAGTGGAAGTCCTCGGGATCGGGCTGCAAAGGGTCCAATGTTGCAGGGTGTGAAAAATGTTATTTCAAAAAAAAGTTTTGAGCGTATTCATCGCAGTAATTTAGCTGGCATGGATATTATTCCATTGTGTTTCAAATCTGGTGAGGATGATGAATCGCTTGGCCTGACAGGGCATGAGAGATACACAATAGATCTTCCTAATGATATCACTCAACTGAAGCCGGGTCAAGATATTACTGTTGCAACAGACACTGGAAAATCATTTACTTGTGTGCAAGGCTTAATACACAGGTTGAATTGGAATACTTCAATCATGCAGGCGTTTTTACTTACGTTATGAGGCAGCTGGTTGGCAATCAAAAAGTAGAGTAGCTGTGTCATTGAATTATGCAGGAATCCTGTAGGATAGAATGAATATTACACACTTTTCACAAGTGTAATGGTTGCAGCAAAATTTGTTGATGATGCATTCTTTAACAATGCTTATTATGTAAAAGCTGGGGGTGTCGGCACGTTGGAGATGAATAGCTTGGAACTTGGATTTGTATTTAATCTGGACTTTAAATTGCAAGTAACAGTCAGTACATTGGAAAGCTATTGCTTGAAGTTAGAGAAAGAAGTTACTGTTGGTGGTGGCAACCTAATTCAACCAGGTTTAGAGCAATTGTATAAAGAACTCAGATATCAAACCTATGGCTGAGCCTACAAATTTGAAGGAGCTATAGACTCATTAAAATTGCAGATTCAAGCATTGTTTATGTAGGCTGTCCGGTGACTGTGGTATAAATGAATACAATTACAGGTCTTATTGTTTTAACATATCTCAAAATAAAGTCATGCTGTATAACTGATGCTGGAAGACTGTGCTTTTGAAGTTACACAGCAGTTTCGTAGCGCGCTACGAAACTGCTGTAGCTGCATGTTTCAGTTGAGCCAATCAATTATGATTGACAAATCAGCGAATCTTTCTGAAAGGTGTTGTCTTCACACATGGAAAAATGGCCAGCACATCGAAGACATGGCAGCCTGTTCTGTTTCGTGTAATCAAAGATAAAAGGCATGCTTCGTTGGATTCGAATATGGAGCAGCACATCAAAGACCGACAAACAGGGGCCTATGTTTTAGGGTAACAGAAAGATATGTCATTAAAGACAAACATGGAGCTATAAACATCCATCACAGCCACCGCCAGAAAGAGAGTAGATGTCAAAGAATGAAGTTCATTGTAATTAAATCCATCCAAGCTACCGCTGTAGTAATCCACTTGGCAAAGGATGCATCTTAATTGTAATAAATGTTATGACCAGCATAATGTAGAATTAGGATCTTATTTGCTTTAGGATTCCAGCACTGTCAATTAGTGGTCAGCTATAATTATTAGTTAGTTAAAAGTTAGTGGGTGTGTCATCATAGGTAATTATTGAGCTCCCCTCACGCTGGAGGAGGGAGCTCGAATCAGGTAGAGTAAGCTTTCTATATAGAGCTGAAGGATGAATGTAAAAGGTGGTTGGAGATTTTGATAAAGAACAAGTCTATTTTGGTTTATGTAAAAAAGCAGATTTCAGTAATACAAACATCTGTTGTTTCTTCTCAAGATTCTCAATAGATCTTATTGTTCAAATGTATGGTGGTTTATTCTCTTAGTGTTCTTTTACAGTCTTGTTACAGCATAATCACTCAGAATTCATGTTTCATGCTCTGACTTCCTGTATGCTTTGCAAGCTGTGTTTTATGTAAAGTATGTTTGAACATCTGATGTAAAGAGCCTTGATTTCCATGAAAAGATAGTGTTTTTGTTTGCTGAGATGTGTGAGACTCCATAAGCCCAATGGAGATTAATTTGATATTTGTCCAACCAGCTTATTTTTCATGTGTTGCTTAAAGAGTTAGCCATCTTTCCTTGTCATTAATCCATATTCATAATCTGTGAGAGAGCCCTCTTTGACTAAGGAGGCTAAGCCTTAGTCTAAAGCCTGGTTTGAAATAGTTACATAAGATCTTGCTAAGTGGCAGCCCTTATTACCTAATTTTGTGATAACATTATTCATGGCTGATAATATTTTTATTAGATTCCTCTTGTCGAGAGGTGTAGGATTCATATAACGATCATCCGATTCCGACAAGTATTCATGGAGATATGAATTTATTTTGATTATGGAATTATTATCAAGCCGACCTGCAACTCATGTAGGCTCAAAAGCCCAACAGTTGCATCTATTCACCCACCAACGTTGTGTATAAATATAAGAGGACTTTTCCTCATTTGGACTCACTCATCTCATCACATCTCTCTCTCTCTACTACGCAGAAATGAGTCTCTTCTCTACTGCGCTGAAATGGGTCTCTCTCTCACATGTGAAGCCAGAAGCTGTTGAATTTGAAGCTGCAACTGTAGAAGTAAAGATTGACTTGTGTGGCCTAGAAGATCTCCTCTTTGGAACTGCGTTGTAGGTTCATCTGAACCTCCTCTGAAAGCCACAACTTTTGGTGGTGGAATGAAGTCAATCCGATGAACGGTTTGCAAGATATCGACTACCCTAGTTTGAAGTCGGAAACTACTGACATTGAAGCTGCAACTGCAGAAGTAAAGATTGACCTGCGTGGCCTAGAAGATCTCCTCTTTGGAACTACGTTGTAGGTTCATATGAACCTCCTCTAAAAGCCACAACTTTTGGTGGTGGAATGAAGTCAATCTGACGAACGGTTTGCAAGATATTGTCTGCCCTAGTTTGATAATGAAGCCGCTAATGCTGATGCTGCTGATCTAGGGTTTGCTACTGCTGATATGAATCAGATTTATTGTACTATTTCTCTCTGCTGAATTATTGAAGATAAAAGAAGATTTGATCAAAGGGTTTCCCCACACATTGTGGGGTTTGTCCTTGGCTAGCCGCCACATCTTGTGTCTCTTGTCTTGGTTTGTTTTCTGTCGATCGTTTAATGTTCTATCTGCACTTTACTTTATGTATGTGTGATTGCTAATCTTTGGAATATAATAAGGAAAATAAGTAAACTGTTATAAGCATAGAACATACCATAACTTAACATTAATGTTATGTTAAAATATAGACTCATTTAATAACTGAATATGATCATGCAACCACTTCCAAAATATCCTCCATGATTTTATCTATCTAACGAGCTATCCTAGGCCTCATTTGGCCAAGTAAAACTCAACTTAGGAGCTTCCCAATTTAAGGAGTCAAAACCGCCAAAATTCTGGAAAAATTGTTGCATAGGCTAAAATTATGAAAATTTAATTAAAAATTATAATCCTAGACTAAATCAACTGATCCTAATTAAGAGTTAATTAATTAAAATTTTTATTGAATATTTACAAACATATTTAAAATCATTATAATCACAATTAATTAAATTATTTAATTAAAATAATTACAAGTTAATTTATAATTGATTAGATTATATACAAAAATTAATTATATTTGAATTAATAAAAAAATTAATATTGAATTATTTTTCACAAAAACTAATTAAAAATTTGATCTATTTATAAAGTACTAAATAATAAATTCAAATATATTTTAAGATTATTAAAACTTATTAAAATTACAATACATGTATCTATATTACAAGTCATTTTAGTCGCTTTACAGTTTGTCGAATGAATTACCATTGAATAGTCGTGCTAGAAGAGCGAAGGAGTAATATATTAATATGTGAGTTAAACCATCAACACATAGGAGTATCAGACATCAGAAACAATTTATATCATAAGTCCTCCAAACCAATTCTTTGATATTTCAAGGCCCTGAGGTTCCGATATGTTATATAGAGACTTTTTTTTTTTTTATATTGGAATTTTTTTTATATATCAGAATTTTTATTTTATATCGAGATTTTTATATATGAGGTTTTTTAATCGGGACTTTTTTATCAGAGGTTTTTTATTAGGAATTTTATATCAAAGGTTTTTATCAGAACTTTTATATCGGGACTTTTTGTCATGTGGTTCCGATATAATATTATTTGTCGAGGTGTGAAGAAGTAAGGAAGGAGGTGAGATGAAGTGGGGCCTACGTGGAGTGAGACTCATCCATTATAAACTACAACCACTAGGTAATTAAAAATTTGACAAAATGAACTACAACCACTATGCAATTTTGAGATTCCATGCCTCATAATTTCTTTTAAAATTGGGAATTAGAATAAATTACTGAGATCCCAAAAGCACATAGTTTTAATTGTTCTACAATTTCGCTGTGATAATGTTGTAGGACCATTAGTGAAAAATGAACTAATTAGTAAAAAATAAATAGGAATTAATATTTACAATTGATTACTAATTTGTTTACAAAAATTAAAATAATATACATTTTGTATAGTTTTTAACCCTTTGGGTAAAAATTATCAAACTTCAGATGAGCACCATTTGCAAACTGTGTAACCAAGTTAGATGAAACGAGTATCGATGGAAAGCTAGTGAAAAGGGAAACTCAATGAAGTAAGCAAAAAAGAAATTCGATGAAAAAGAAAAATTGGCAGAATTGTAGGACACTTAACAAAAAAAATATTAAAAAGGTGATTTAGCCAAAAAAATTATGGAAAGGTTTCCCATTATTTGAAATAAAAAAAGTTAAAAATTGAGGGGGGGTGGTTGAATTTTCACTTCAACACCATAATTTCTCCATCCATCTACAACAATGACAAAGGTCTAGGATTTGTTATCCACCTTGCCTTTATCAATCCTAATCAGACAACCAATTATCTTGGTAAATTAATCTAAACCCTAGCTATTTGACTCCATCACCCAATGAACTATTTACTTCAGGCCCAACCAAACCCTACATCAACACAACCTATCTAAATGTCTAGCTACAATGTAAAGGTCAGAGAGAGCCCTCTCTGGATTGAAGGGGCTAGCCTTCAATCTGTAAGTTGGAGTGAAAAGGTTACCTTGGAAACTTCTCTCCTACATCCAAGAGGACATTTCTAAGCACTAACACCTCCATCCCTTTGAGGATATAAGGGCTTTATTATGCCTATAACATATGTTCCAATCCATAATGCATCAAACTTTTATGCATGGATGGTTTTTCTTTAGCTTTATTCCATAACAAAACTAGGTTCCCATTGAAAAAACTCTTATTGGTAGATCCATCATTAAAATTTCTAATAACAACTTGTTGTCTCCACTGGATACTTCTAAAATATTCTTGCCTTTGCTTCTCCTACTGCTTTAGTTGATATAGTCTGGTTTAGATGGGGGGACACCTTCTTCATCTTTAATTGAGTTTCCAATGTCTAGGTGTTAATTTACATATGTACAGGAAATCTTGCATCCTTTCCATACACCAAATAGAATGGGTACTATATTGTACTCATTAGTTGGGTGAGCCTACTAGCCCACAAAACATCTAGAATCTTATTGTGCCAATTCCTTTGAATTTCAGTTGCTGTCTTTTTCAGAATACTTATAAGAGTTTTGTTTGTTGATTCCACCATACCATTTCCTTGGGGATAATATTTGGAATATTGGCCCATAAGTATTCCATACCTTCCATAAAATTCTGTGAACTTAGACCCAATATACATAGAAC
Organism: Pinus tabuliformis; assembly: GCA_031772625.1. Classification (NCBI taxonomy): domain Eukaryota; kingdom Viridiplantae; phylum Streptophyta; class Pinopsida; order Pinales; family Pinaceae; genus Pinus; species Pinus tabuliformis. The sequence continues at coordinate 1,134,824,023 of CM062819.1, read as the reverse complement.
CATTATCCATGATGGATTTTTCTGGTACTCCATATCGTTCAAGGGTATTTTATTTTAGAAAGTGGATAAAATTATCAATTTTAACTTGCTTCAATGCTACTTCCTTGGGCCACTTAGTAAAATAACTGGTTGCAGTTAGAATATACACATGCCCTGCACGTTATCTAGGATTGATTTGTCCAATAACATCCAACCCTCATTGAGCATAAGGAGTGACAACTGCAATCATCTTTAGGATCATGACTACTTTATTTTCTCTTCCTATTTTTTTTGAAATGGAATGCATTTTCTTACTATGACATAAGAGTCCTTAAAAAGGGTTGGAAAATAAAATCTATCTCTTAGAACTTCATGTGTTGTTATGGTAAGGGAGAAATGTTCTCCACATATTCCTTCATGTATTTCCTTTATAATTTGATGCCAACTTACTGGCATCCCTTCATATCTCCCATGTGGACCTATGCTTATGCCCACAATCATCTATCGAAAGTGTTTTATGTGTGCTTTAACATTAAAAACCCCGGACAAACAACTTATTCGGAATACAAAGGAATACACAGGAAAACCCAAGAAACCCACAGTCGAAAGTATAAGGTCGGAACTCAAAAATAATTCAACCGCATTCATAAATCATCAGGTCCACCTTTTTCATATGCCTTATTCCTTTTAAAACCCCGGAACAACTATGTTATCACAACACATGGAAAATACACTGAAACACATGAAAAACCTGACCGGAAGCTTAAGGCCGGACTTTAAAACTATACATCCGCAACTATAACTCCGTCAGGTATGTGCCTCCAATCCTACCACAGTGCTACCTCCATCCTTCGTTATCTCCAATTGGCACTCATCGCTATCAGCCTATCAGCATTTCCATTATCCGCTGTCACTTGACCGCTATACAACGCGATCAAGAATTAAACCTCCACCGTTGATCTTTTTCCTAATCCAACGGTCGATGTTAAATAGCAAGTCGCAATAGGAGTTGGAAAAGGGTTAGGGTCCGGTCCATCCACACAGACTTCCACCGATGCAATATATCGGCGATCGCTCATCGCATAGGCTTAAGGCCTGAAGTCTGCTGCTTACACATGAATTTCACTGATGCGATAAAGTGGCTCTGATGGCCCAATTAGATCTGGTCCATTGATCTTACTGATCCAACGACCATTGTGCCTTCTCGCATCTATTGCCTCTTGTCTTGATCTCGCTTGTTTTTAATGGACTCTGCATTGAAAAACAATTCTCTGCCATACTTTGTTTCACAACCGTAACTCCATATATAAACTCTCTGTGTTGTATTTGGATAAATGACTGGGTTTAAAGCGGCTCAACCACTGTATAAGATTATGGACCGTAATAAAGCATTGAACATTGCGATTTATAACTTAAGACATAAAAAACAGAGAAGAATGCTCAAATTGTTCCTCACGCAAATATACAGAGATAAGCGAAGGGTTTCAAGAGAAATAATACATTCATGCACACATAATTATTTATTCAATACAATACAGTTACAGGGTCTCACCCTCTGGCTCAATTACAACAATAAAGAAACCCCCTGTTTCTTTCTTGAAATCCTCGCTCTCTCTTACTTGACTCCAACTTAGCTAACCTCTAGCTAGCCTCTCTAACCTATCCAACCTATGAATTATACAAAAATATCTCAATTTATACAAAAGTGGATTCATGAACAATTCTGGTTTAGATTCAGAAATCTCTTACTCTCTCCTAGAGAATCTCTTCATCTCCACTCTTTTCTAAACGAATGCTAAATCAAGTTTTAAAATCCCTCATATCCTATTCAAACCAAATAAATCTAACTACTTGGCTTGATCTCCACACAGGGAGAATCACTCAGCCACTATACCCTTTTTCTCATATTCGACAATAAATAAACACTCTCTCACATTTAAATAAATAAAATTAACTAAAATCTTGTCTTCCAACCCTTTGTTAGTCACAACATGTGATCATGCCATCACATTGCTGACTAGGCCTGAATGTTCCTACATCAGACTCCCAAAGTTGAAAGCTTTCATGACCTCCTGGTCATGTGTTTCTTCTGCTAATCATCCAGTATCCCAAACTTTACTTTGTAACTGGTCATCACTTTCATCATGTTGCTGATTCAATTCTTTTGCCAATGTCACTTCTGTTCTTCCAGATTTCCAAATCTTATTTTGTTGCTGTACTCCTTCCTTGCCGATACCAATTTCTTTTGTTAATTTCTCTTTCTTGATGTCCCTCTTCTTCACTGAATTCATCTTCCACAATTTCTCAATTTCCTCACCATTTGTTCTTAACTGAACTCCTCTGAAATCTATCTGCTATACATTCTCCTTTACCATATAAATTATAAAATTTCTGTCCAATTCTTCTTCACCTCTATCATTTACAAACTGTTGTTTGTACTCTACAACTTCCCTTCCATTATCATTAAAGATAATCCTTTCCTCTATGTTATCAAGTTCATCTAATATCTTTTCCAACAAAATACAGATTCCTTCATATTCAATAAGCATGTCATTTGCATATGACTCCTCCTTCCTGTATAAAACAGAATTTCCATCACAATTGTCAGATTCAAAATAACTATGGTTTTCACTTTCCATAGGTAATTCTGCCATCAAATCTTTATATTGTCCTTCTGCATAAGTTATGAAATTGTCATCAATTTTCATTCCAATACTTTCCTCTGTATTATACAGTGTTCCTTGTTCTAACACAAGACTATCATTCAACAATTCAATAGCTAGGATTTCTTGGAGCATATCATTGTGAAGTATCCTTTCATCTTCTATACTTATACCATTGCAACAAAATGATGTTGTTTCATCTTTTCCTACATTAGAAACAAAATTTTGGTTTTCTAAAGCTTCTTCATGGTTTATAGATTCATAAAAATAATCCACTTTAAAATCACAAAATTCCTGAACTTTTGTATCTGTCAACATCATCTTATATTCCTTCAAAATTTCCATAATACTTTCATTTTGATTCTTGACTGAAAATACTTCATTCTGGTTATCATCATAGACTTTCATTTGCTTATCTTCAACTTCTTTAATCATGACAATTTCCCTATCAATACCATAATTCTCAAAATTATTAAATACATGCTCAAAATATCCTTCTGTTTCAGCCATCTCTTCCAGTAATCTCACTTCTTCATCAACATGCATAAGCACATTGTCCAATCGTTGTTCATCACCTGTCAAACCTGAAAACATACAAAACATGTCGGTTTCAAAAATACAAGGCTCTTCATTTGAAGCCTCAGTGATCAGCTCCTCATGCTTCTCTGAACTATTCTGACAGTTCACTAAGTTATTAAGAAATTCCTCCTCAACATCTTTGATTTCTTCCTCATCAAAGAAAACTTCTTGGACTGCAACTTGTTGACTATGCTTGGCAACTTCATCATAAGTTTGTGGAATACTTTTCTATTCTACACAACTTCCTCCAACACTCAATTTATCCAAATAAGATAACAATGTCTCTTCCTCTTCTCTGATAAGACTTTGATCTTTCAAATATTTCCTTGACTTAACTTCTTCAGTTGAGTTCTCTGTGTCAGCTTTCCTTCTCTTGACTTCACAAATCTACAATGCATCTATTTCCTTTCCTTTTTCCATTTCCCATTGGTCTTCTATCCATGCTAAAATTCCTTCAAATATGATCAATAAGTTTTCGCTAAGAGAAGACACAACTATTTAGCCATACCTTTTTTCCACCAGTTGAAGTCTTGAAAGTCTTTATGCATCTCCTTTTATGTTTGTCTTGCCTTTGCCTCTTTCACCAACAAATTTCTCTCATTCTGATCTACATAGATCAGTTCTTCATCACTGTCATCACTGCCTTCACTGTCTCCTTTCCCAAGGAGAGATCCTTTCTCTGGTTCACAGATGTATTATACTCCTTCATCCTCAACTGTTCGGAGTATTAATTTCTCAGCAAACAATTCTTTGACAGGCAATTTAACTCCTTTTCCCACATAAAATCCTTGTTTCCAGTTTTCTCTAATTCCTTTCAATACCAACTTCTTCAAACGACTGAGTTCTGTCTTCATGTCAGCCAACCCTATGTTCCTTTCTTCTTTACTCATTCATTTGAGTCTAACTACTTCAATGCTCTTTTTCCTCTGCTTCTGACTTTACTCTATACCCCTATCATAACTATCAATAGTCAATTCCATTTCTTCCTCTGGTGATCTTTCCTTGTTCACTAGTGAGCTGCAAGTAGCATTTTTCACTTCATCTATAACAAGTCTCCTTCATGCCTCACCAAATTTTCCTGAGTTTAGCCTTTTGGAACCTATTGTTTCTTTCCTCGAACCTTTAACTGACTAACAATTCTACCCAGTGCTCCTCTTGCTGGAATTTTTATCTTCTACCCATAATCACAATTGTGGAGCCGCCTCAACAACTTCTACCCAACCATAGTTGGAAGTTGTTCTTAGCTTCTCTTGAACACTCCTTATTCTAGGCTCTGCATCTTCAATTGCTCACTTCCTTTTTCCATTCAGTAATTTCATTTACTGTTGGGTACTGTCACCTCTACTCATCTGAGAGTTCTTCTTGCTCTATCTTCTTTAACATAGCTCATATGCTATGATGCTGGTACAACTCATTTTCAGCAATTCCACTGCTTCCACTGACCTGCAAAATCTTGTCTCAAGATACATCAAAGTACCTTTCAAACCTACAATATTTCTTCAAAGATGTCTTAAAACTAATTCCCATTCCATCAGTTAAATCTTTGCCAAATGATTCATCTGTTCACTATTTCATTTAAAATTTCCATTTAAAAGCCTTCATATAGTCAACAACTATTTTTCCTCTTACTTTTCACAATGGACTCTTCATCTTTCAAGATCAATTAGGATTAGATCTGAATTTCAATTATTTTTACCAATTCATGACAGACACTATCAATTCCTTCTAATAACTTGTTTATAAGCAAATCCTGTCTTGCTTCTACAAATTCCAAAATTCATTCCTTGTAATGACTCTCTTTTCAGATCTATTGAATCCAACCTTTAGTCTAACTGTTCCTTCATCTATCAATATCATTGTTTTCAACAATTCTTTAAGCAATGCTCAATCATTCTCAGTTTTCACAAAATTCTTCAAATCATTTAAATGACTTCAATGCCATAACAAACCGCTCTTCTATTTAGATTTAAATTCTATACCTTTCATTTCAATTTACCTTTTAAATCAAATCAATCATGCAATCAACTTACATGGAAATTTTCATGTTCCTGAAAGGAAAACATCTTCTCCTTTGAAATTTCAATCCCTTGTTGCTCTTTAGACGTTCAAAACACATCTTTGCAAAACCATCAAAATAAACGTTCTTACTAGATCTTCATCAGAGATTCACTACTTCCCCCATTCTGATATCAGTGTCCTTTGTAGTTTGATCCCCATCTATATCAAATTCACTTCAGTGAAATTATACATATGCTGGAATTAAAATTCAATTTCCAAACCAATCCTTATAGAGTGTTGAGTTAGCTCTGATACCAAAAATGATTCTAACTTACTGACATCCCTTCATATCTCCCATGTGGACCTATGGTAATGCCCACAATCATCTATCAGAAGCATTTTATGTGTGATTTTACATTAAAAACCCCAACCATACAACTTATTTGGAATACAAAGGAATACATGGGAAAACCTGAGAAACCCACAGTCGAAAGTATAAGGTCGGAACTCAAAAAGAATTCAACCGCATTCATAAATTGTCGGGTCTGCCTTTTTCATATGCCTTATTCCTTTTAAAACCCTGCAACAACTATGTTATCGCAACACATGGAAATACACTAAAAAACATGAACAACCTGACCGGAAGCTTAAGGCCATACTTTAAAACTATATATCTATAATTATAAATCCATCGGGTCCGCTCCTCCAATCCTGCCACAGTGCTACCATTTTCCTTCGTTATCTTCAATCTTCGATCTCCGATCGGCGCTCATCGCTATCGGCCTATCGGCATTTCCATTATTTGCTGTCACTTGACCGCTGCACAATGCGATCAGCGATTAAACCTCCACCATTGATCTTTTTCCCGATCCAACGATAGATGTTAAATTGCAAGTCACAATCAGAGTTGGTAAAGGGTTAGGGTCTGGTCCATCCACACTGACTTCTGTCGATGCGATATATCAGCGATCGCTCATCGCATAGGCTTAAGGCCTGAAGTCTGTCGCTTACACATGAATTTCACCAATGCGATAAAGTGGCTCTGCTCAACTTGATTAGATCTGGTCCATTGAGCTTACAGATCCAACGGCCACTGTGCCTTCTCACATTTATTCCCTCTTGTCTTGATCTCACTTGTTTTTAATGGACTCTGCGTTGAAAAACAATTCTCTTCCATACTTTGTTTCGCAACTGTAACTCCATATATAAACTCTCTATGCTGTATTTGGATGAACGACTGGGTTTAAAGCAACTCAACCACTATTTAACACTATGGACCGTAATAAAGCATTGAATGCTGCAATTTATAACTTAAGACATAAAAAATCGAGAAGAATGCTCAAATTATTCCTCAGGAAAATATACAGAGACAAGCGAAGGGTTTCAAGAGAAATAATACATTCATGCACACATAATTATTTATTCAATACAATCTAGTTACAGGGTCTCGCCCTCTGGCTCGATTAAAACAATAAAGAAACCCCCTGTTTCTTTCTTGAAATCCTCGCTCTCTCTTACTCGACTCCAGCCTAGCTAACCTCTAACTAGCCTCTCTAACCTATCCAACCTCTGAATTATACAAAAATATCACAATTTATACAAAAGTGGATTCATGAACCAATTCTAGTTCAGATCTAGAAATCTCTCTTTCTCCTAGAGAATCTCTTCAACTCCACTCTTTTCTAAACAAATGCTAAATCAAGCTTTAAAATCCCTCATATCCTATTCAAACCAAATAAATCTAACTATTTGGCCTGATCTCCACACAGGGAGAATCACTCATCCACTATACCCTTTTTCTCATATTCGACAATAAATAAACACTCTCACACATTTAAATAAATAAAATTAACTAAACTCTTGTCTTCCAACCCTTTGTTAGTCACAACATGTGATCATGCCATCACATTGCTGACTAGGCCTGAATCCTCCTGCATCATAATTCTAACAATATTTGATTCTAGAATACATGTGAGTAATTCTCCACCATAGATTCTTTAGAATAAAACTCCAAAGATCAACACATAGGAATTGGATTTCATCTTCAACACTCTTCCAACTAGAAATTGTTTGGATTTTAAATAAAAGATTATGATTTTGTACCACTAAGATGTGACCAATGAATAATTATCACCAGCTTCATTGTGAGATTCAATATTAACTACTTTGATTCCTCCTATAAACTTACTATATACCTTTCCCCTTCACAAACTTTAAAAGATTTATCTCAATGTCAAATTCTTGTAATTTTGATAACTAGTTGTCCTATTTACCTTCTCTAAGTTGTTGAGTCAACATCATTCTGATGGGTGGATATGATACATATGATATAGTATATGAGGTAAAAATATAAGTTCTAAAGTATGCCACAACTTTAATGAGGGAAAATGCTTGCTTATATAACAGGGAATAGCTCAACTCATGTTCTTGTAAGGGTTCCCTCGTGAAAGAAATTGGATTCTCTTCCTTCAATTCCATTTTTTGAGTTAAAACTACAACCATAATTTCATTAGATGAAAAAGTATAAACAATGGATTCCTTTCAATAATTTGGACTAACTAGCATTGGGGCTGAGGCTATTTCTATTTTAATGTTGTCAAATTTCATTTGCTGCTTAGTTTTCTATTCAAAATTTTTATCCTTGTTCAGTAATTTGTTGATAGGTTTGAAAATAGAGGCATACTATGGTACACATATTCTCATTATTATTTTTATTCCAAAGAATGACTATACTCCTTTGCGTGTGGTCGGGACCTTTAATTCCACTATGGATATAATCCTCTTAGGATCAATATATATCTCTTTCTGACTTATATTCTAACCTAGCAATCACCCTTCTATTACAACCAACAAACGTGTATTAGGATTAAGTGATATCGCATTATGTCTACATATTTAAAGGAGTTGTTGTAAATGTTCCTAATAAGAAACTCTCAACTTGAAATAGTTTGTTAAATCATCTCGATAAACCATGCTATAATCATTCCAATTAAATCTCCAAATGTATGGTCCATAGCTCTATGAAATATTGCACCAACATTTTTCAATCCAAAGGGTATGCAAGCATAAGAATATGTTCCCCATGGTATGATAAATTTTGTCTTATGTCTATCACTCTTGGAAACTAAAATTTGCTTGTATCTAGAAAATCCATCTAACATAAACATTATTGTTGATCTAGTAATTGCTTGAAGCAGTCTTTCCATGTTCGGGAGTGGGTAATTGTCCTTAAGTCAAGCCTTGTTAATGTCACAATAATAAATATAGAGCCTTTTTTCTTCATTATTCTTCCAAACTATTATTGGGTTTGAAATCCATTCAAAATTCCATATTTGGAAGATGATTCTAGTGCTTTCCATTTTATTGATTTCTAACTTAACAAAAGGTTTAGGTTTTGGATTAATTTTCCTTGGTTTTTGTCTCACTGGCTTAGTATTTTATGTTAGTGGAATCACACGATGAAAATATTCCTTTTTTTATTACTTCAAGTCTTGGTAGGTCTATGCAAAGACATATTGAATTTTTTTTAAATAAAATTGGATACCAATCAATTTAACTTTTAGAGAAATAAACTCCAAGATTTAACCATATGGGATTTTACAAATTTCCAAATTATCTTTTTGGTCTCATGAACTGCTTTAACAAATAATTCTTCAGTAAATTGAGACCTTTGTATTTGATGATATTGGTTGAAGAGTGATTCAAGTGATATCAATATTTTATTGTCGATAGGATTTTATTTATTCTCTTAATCATGATAATCAATAAGGAATTCAAGAATATGTTCTTCATTATTGAAAACTTTCCAATATTCTTGATTATAAAAGATGAATAGGCAAAACAACATCCCGACTAAAAATAAATCATATGCTAAATTAGGGTAAAAAATGTGAGACAACAACAATTAAAGAAGTAGATTTATGATTTAGATTCAACAGGATAAATGATATTTCGTATGACTCAAAATCTTCAATCAAATCCCAAATTCTTCTTATGTAAATTTTTTAAGCCCATCCTCTTTGGTACTATATTTTTCACTTACGTGATTGATAAATAATTCAAAATCTCCCATAACTGAAATATTTCTAATTCCATTTTGATGGGCTAAGAGGATTCCTTGAATTAATGCTTCATAGCCTGATTCATTTCTTGTACAAATAAATTTCAAAGGAAAGGCAATTGGAAAATGTTAACCTCAAGGTCCTTCAATGATCACTCATGCTCCTCATCTAGTGTTCGATGCAACACCATCAACACACATCTTCCAATTATTTGAAAATGAATTATGATCACTATTCTGTACAATATCTACATTATTGAGAATGACATAATTTCCAAGACCTATGTCAATATACTTAACCACAACATTAATTTTCTTCTTTTCAAGCAAGATGGGATTTTTGGTTCTCATAATTTTATTTTTAATAGGCTATCCTTGTTTGGGAGCATCATGCAACTTCCATTGTTCATCAAATATCCCCCAAGAGGGAAGCTCCATTCCCTTCCTAAAACCAATCCATATGCAACAAGTAAATCAACAACCACTATTGTGAATATTGTTGTAATATGAGGGGATGACTGTATCATTGCACAAAAATCCTTAATTTCTCCATACAAAAGTACATTTCTTGAGTCTATTGCACATATGATTTCACCTATTTCATATTTCCTACTGCAGTAAAATCCTATTGTGTTCATGATATGAAGTGGCATAATGTTATTGGTAGCACCACTATCAATCAGAGAATTATGCAACACGAATTCTAGAGTCTCAAGTGATATACAAAAAGGAGGGACCTTTCCATGTGGGTTGGTTTGAATTATAGGATTCATTTGTGGCAGATTTAAAACAAAAACTTCTATTGTTGTACTAGAGGATTCTTCATTTTTGATAGTTTTGATACTAAGATTTTCCCATTATTGAGGAATCTTGACAACTTTTGAAAAGGGCAAGGTAATCAAAATTTAATGCAAATAATCCATTATGTTCTAAATCATTCTCATGGCATCCTGTGTTTTGATTTGAGATGGAAGAGTCTTGTCTCGAGGCATGTTCCTTTGGACTGTTGTTTCCCCCTAATTTTTAATGGGATGAACCATTATATATTTAGCTTTCACTTTATTCAATTGTGATCTAATCTGAACTATGTTTTCTTTTTATACAAATTCTTCATCTTCTTTTGCCCATTCTTCTTCAAAAGATAATATTGGATCATCTCCCATTTCCATCATTTTGAGAATAGAGGCAATATCTTGATTAACATTTTCAAGTGCCTTAGGAGGGTTTACTTCTTCAAATTATTGATCGTCTATGTTAAGAGCACTATAATTCTGATATCTTGGGGGCCTAAGTCCTCCTGGTGGTATATTACTAACATTTTGATTCCCGAGACTATAATTAGATGATCCACCATTTTTATGCTATTGTGGCTTATGCTAATTGACTTTTCCATGTCTAAGTATCTCATTCTACATCCACTTCATCATTATATTTAATTGGGAAATATCACAATTAACCTGTGAAGTAGACACTTATTCAAGTACCCAAACGTTTCTTATATTTGGAGGAATGCGATGAAAAATTCCTCTCTTAACCAATTTTTCTTGGTGTTTAGAATATGTAGTGGCCTTTTACTTCTAAAATATTGAGGGAAGACATCTCACTCTAGGCCTTCCCTAAAATAATTTTAGGGTCAACATTGCTCTGTAACATAGCTTCTTACATTTCATAGGATTTTCTCATAACTCCATCCAACATATTTATAAGGGTATATTTTATAGTATATTTGAAATTACAAGGCATGTCATTCATATAAGTTCCAAAAATCACAAGATCATTTGGACAATATTCTTGGCACAATAGCTGTACAATTTTGAAAAAATTGAGGTTAAAGTCCCCAATATTTTAATATCTTTGAAGATGGATTTGTGTGAATTGAGGAAGCAATGTATGGTATCCTATAGTTCAAGCATACCATCTAATTAAATCATGTTCTATATCATCAAAACAATTAATGGTACCAATGAGTAAGGATAAGTACCAATCATAGGTGGGTCCAATCAAAGTCTACAGAAACACTCTTACCATTACATCTTGATGCAAAATCACATGAATTTATCAAATTACCAAAAATTAGTCCATGTGTTTATCAAGATCCATAACACCATCTGATCTGATATTCACCCTATGAGTGACATCAATTAAATATTTATTAAACTAAGGTATTACAAACTCATGTGCTGGTGTGTGTGTGTTCTGTGTTACTGAAGCAACGGATCGATCAGATTGCCAATACACAGACAATAAAATGGAAAGGAAACAGAGAAATATAGTAAGCAAACATAAAGACACAAGCAATTCTAATAAGGAGTTCACCCTATTCTCCAGGGCTACATCTCTGGTCCAGCTTTCAGTGGTGGCCTTGTTTTATTGTGTCTTCAATTAGAGAAAATACAATATAGGGACTCAATATGAGTTCTCTTGAAGCAGATTTAGCTTGGCAGGGTGGTTCTTGGATTCCCCAAGCCACTTGGAGTACACAAACTCTTCTTCTTCCTACCAGCTCTGTGACCTTTTGGTCTACAGTGGAAAGAACCAAATGCGATGCTCTGTTTGGATAGATTCCTCTATGGGAAGGCTTGAATCTTCAACCTGTCTGGTGCTCGATGCTGCCTCTAGTGAGCTTGGCCCTCTGTCCCTTCTGCTTAGCTTTACTGTTCTCTATGTTTAGTCCTCCTCTCCAGGTTCACTGTTCACTATCTCTCTTGGTCGCTTGGACTCTTCTCTACCCCGACTCTCACTGTCTTCTCTCTCTGTTCATGGCTTTAGCCATTCAATCCCTATGCATGTTTGGTTCCCCTTTCGCCTGTGCCAATTCGCCTTCTGCAGCTACGCTTGGAGTTCCCTGTGTTCGGCGTCATCATGAATGCTCAGGGAGTTGCCGCTTGTCCTCCTCTAAATGGCACTAGCATGCTTCATCGGTTCATTTCTTCAGTTACGCCATGGATGCATTCTTCGTCCACCGTGGCGGTCAAACAGATTCCAAATCTCTTCAAATGTGGCTTAATTCCTTGTCGATTCTGCTTCTTTCCATCGGGTGCAATCTCAGCTGTTTGATCTGGGCCCTCCAGATCCGATGCCATATGCACGTTTCGTGTGGTTGAATTGTTTGACCGATAACATGCAATCAATGACATATTTCTCTCACCTCCACTTGCCACGCGTTGATTGATGTATGGAATCGCTCTGTTCCTGTCCAAAACCTCTTACTGTTCAAGGGCGACCCGATCAAAACTGTTGGTTTTCCAGAGCGCGGGTCCTGCCATTATGTTTTAGCTCTTTTTTTCCTTTTCCACCCGTGGTCCTCCGGTTCCCCCACACGACCGAGTGCTTTCCCTCTTCCTTCGCAGCCCTGTTCACCTAGCGATGTGCAATTAATAGCGCATCAAAAACCCTTTCCTTTTCCCATTCTAGGGCTCCCAGGGGCTACTTTGGCCTCCTGTGTGGTCTCCATGGGCCTCGGTCAGTGCGCTTTGACTGAGGTCCTCATCGTTCCACGTCGGCTGCCATTGCCACTGGTTCAGGGTGTTTTTGATACTGTTTTGGATTTCTTTAGAGATGTGTTCGACCCGATTCAGTCATGGTTCTTTGACAGTCTTCTATGGATCCAATTCAGATCGCAGCCTCCCTACTAAAAAGCTTTTGGACCACCAAAAGTTGGTTTTCAATCATCGACTAAGTGAGGACATTGTTTCTTCACTTGTCAAATCTCAATCCACTTTGCGCTGCTCGGCTTTGAACCTTTGAGCCCAATCCTAAGGTACTCAACATCTCCCTTGCACGTTGTCCTCACCTTCCTGTCCAACCCTATGTCTTCCTGCAACTCATTGAGGTATCTAGGTAGCAGGTCATCAATAGAAGGCAATTGAATTTGCTCTTTAGGGTCCTCAATCATTGAAGGTTCAAACAATCTCAAGCAATCAACATTTACGACTGAGTAGATGTGCATGTAAGCTAGTAGATCAAGGTGAAAAACATTTTCACCGATCTTCTCAAGTATCCTAAAAGGTCCATACCTGATAGGTTTTAGCTTTTTACCTTCACCTTATATCCTGTCCTTGCTGATATACAACCAGACTTGGTCTCCAGCTTGAAAACTATGCTCCATCCGATACTTATCATGCCTAGCCTTGTACTTGGCCTAGCTCTTTTCCAGTTGTTCCTGTACTGCCTGGTGGATCTCCTAGATCTGTTCAATGAACCTAGTTGCCTTGTCCACATCACTATGTCCATCAACCATGTTATCTTTACCAAAGACAAAATCCAAAGGGGACCTTGGTGTGAAACCAAAACAAGTCTCAAAAGGAGATCTCTGTGTAGAAGAGTGTTTAGCTCTGTTGTAAGCATGCTACACATAACACAAGTGTTCATCCCAAAGGTTGGGATGTTTACTACAATATCCTCTCAGTAACTGGATCACGGTCCTATTTACTACTTCTGTCTAGTCATCTATTTGTGGATGAAAAGCTGTGCTTTTCTTCAAATTGTTTTCCATCAATTCCCACAGACTAGACCAAAACTTCCCCACAAATCGGGTGTCTCGATCAGATACAATCGAAGTGGGTAATCCAAAATGAACCCATACATGTTCAAAGAACAATTTTGCAGTCTGTTTAGTTGTGATATGTTTATTACAAGGTATTAAAATACACATTTTGCTGAACCTATCACAACAACATATAAATAATGACGACCTTTCCTAGATTTAGGCAATCCTCCAACAAAATCCATGGAAACACTTTCCCAAGGGTCAGAAGGAATTGGTAATGGAGTGTACAAGCCTAGTTTTCTATTGCTGGGCTTGCTTTTAGCACACATGGCACACCCTCTTACATACCTAGAAATTGTCTCATTCATTTTCGGCCAATAGCAAAATCTTTGCAGTTGTGCAACTATTTTACTTACCCCAAAGTGACCTGATATCAGAGAAGTGTGTGCTTCCCTAATTATCTTTATCCTCTCAGTTTGTGGAATGAAAAATTTTCCACAATGATATAAGAGTCAGTCCTTTACATGATAGTCCAATTCTGCCCCTCTTTTGCCTTGACTCAATGTTGCATATACATCTTTAAAATCCATATCTTGAGCATATTGTTCTATGTAGCTTTCATGTAGCACAGAATTATTCCTAAGTATGGTAGATGCATTTATAATGGGTCTATATGACATGTCTACAACCTTGTTATGTATGCCCTTTTTATATCTGATGACTAAGTGAAAATGATGTAGAAACCCCATCCATCTGTAATGTCTTGATTGCTGCAACTTAGTTTGGGAGTGCAGATATTGAAGTGGCTGATGATCAGTATGTATTACTGTCTCTTTGCCCATTAAGTAATGTTTCCATTTTTTCACACTTTGAACTAATGCATACAATTCTTTATCATATGTAGGATAGTTAACTACTGCCGACTTAAAAGTCTTAGAATGATAACATATGGGTTTGCCGTGTTGTGTCAACACTGCTCCCATGGCATAGTCACTGGCATCAGTTTGGATCTCAAATGGTCTTTGTAAATCTGGCAGTGCTAGTATAGGTGCTGTACTAATTTTCTCTTTCAAGGTGTCGAAGGCTTTCTGATGTTTGCCTCCCCAATGAAACACCTTATTCAATCCTGTTAAAGCATGTAAGGGAGTTGCAATCGAGGAGAAGTTAGAAATGAACTTCCTCCAATATTGTGCTGCTCCTAGGAAGCTTCTCACTTCTGTAGCAGACCTTGGTTTAGGCCAGTTCACAATGACTGGCACTTTAGAGGGATCCATTTTCAATTCACCTCCCCCTACTATATGACCCAAGTAGTTTAGAGATGTTTTGCCAAATTCACATTTTGAGAATTTAATATAAAGTTTTTCTCTTTTTAAAAGATCTAATGTCTGCTAAACATGCTTTAAATGTTCTCCCCACATTTTACTAAAACTCAGAATGTCATCCAGATACACAATAACAAAATCATCAAGAAAAGGTCTGAGTACATCATTCATTAATCTCATGAAAGTGGCAAGAGCATTGGCTAAGCCAAAAGGCATAACCAGCAATTCATACAATCCCTGCTTTGTTTTGAAAGCAATCTTCCATGCATCTTGTTCTGCAACTCTGACCTGATCGTATCCACTGTGCAAATCCAACTTGGTGAAATAAACAACTTCTTTTAATTGATCTAGAAGATCATCTATGCGAGGAATGGGATAATGATTTTTGATTGTTATCTTATTCAGTGCTCGGTAGTCTATGCACATTCTCCACGAGCCATCTTTCTACCCAAAATGATTGGTGATCCACATGGTGATGTGCTAGGCCTAATGAAGCCCTTCTCGAGCAACTCCTGCACCTGCTTCTTGATTTCAACATTCTCTAAGCAGACAACCTGTACATCCCAATTTTAGGCAATGGAACATCTTGTTGCAAAATAATATCATGTACTATTCCCTTTTTGGGTGGTGGACCTTTAGGTTCTTGAAACAAGACATCATACTCTGAAACAACCTTTTCTATATCAGCTTGCTGTTCAGCATTACAACCCTCAAATACATTGGTTTTATCAGGTTTCTTTTCCTTTACAACCATGAGTAAGTTTGCATAAATTAATCATTCTTTTCATCTGTCCTGATTTTATCAGAGTATAATTATTCTTGAGCTTATGAGCTCTTACAAAGTATTCGATTCCCTCTTTAACCAATAGATACTTGTTCTCAGCTCTATAGAAAATATCATTTCTATCATACAAGTAAGGACTTCCTAAAAAAATTCCACATATATCCAAAGGAATTATGTCTAACTCAACCTCATCTACAAACGCTGACCCAAAAGAAAACTTGAGTTTGCATTGTCTAGTCACTTGTAGTTGTGCTTTATCATTCAACCGTCCTAATGGGTATGGTTTCTTTTGAGGTGTAGTTGCTAATCCCAATTTATTTACAATTGCTTCAGAAATCAAATTTACTTGCGAGCCACTATCAAACAAAGTATCAATATTTTGATTTTTGTAAATAACTTGAATATGGAAAAGCTCATGTCTTTTTCTCTCATTTTCTTCATCAATAACAGATTGAGCAGAATTACTAGTAGATGCTTCAGAATTCTTACCTTTTATACCTATGGCTGCTATAGTTGTTTCATCTCTTGAGTCTGATCCCAAATCTCTCTGAATAGCTACAACTGTCTTCTTCTTCTTGCCCTTGGACTTCTTAGGCCTCTTCTCTAGATGGAGAATCCAACAATGCTCATCATCATGCCCCTCCTTTTTACAGTGAGTGCATGAAGCTTTGACTTTCCGTGCAGTGTTAGCCTTCCTTGCTTTCCACTTCTATTTTCTTTTCTTCTTGCTCTTGCTTACAGTGGGTTGGGATGGTCCCCCAACTTCTGGATAGCCATTCTTTCCTCTAGCCTCTAGATGAGTAGCTTGTACAGATACCTCATCTATACTAGTGGGATTAAACATGAGGATGGTATGCCTCATGTAGCTGTGTAGACCACCAATGTACTTCAGAAGAGTCTCTAGTAAGTCTAATGAGATACCCAACATCAATTCTCTCTTTTTGAACTCTTGAGTATACCCTTGCACACTTTTCCCTTTCAATTGTCGAAGAGCTTGCCAACTCATCATGTATTGTTGCATATAGGCCAATGGATAGAACTGTTTTCTGATTGAAGAAACAAAGTCACTCAAGATAAAGAGGGCCTTACCATGTCTTTTCATATCAGCTTGGGTTCTACCTTCCCACCAAACCAAGGCAGTGCCTCCTAGGTGTAGGTTTGCCAGTTGAATCTTACTCTTGTCTGAGTTTATGTTCTGTACCCTGCAATACACATCAATTTGTCTAATCCAATTGTCCAACTTTTCAGCATTTAGCTCTCCATCATATATAGGAAAATCAAATTTAACATCTAACTTAATCAAATATGCTTTCTTATTATGTACAGGGCTATTAGGAGGTGTGAGAAAGTTTTCCTCTTTCCCCTTTCCTTTGGAGTTGTCATGGAAGTGAGACTCATCTTCTTCTTTCTCTTGCTTAGAGCCTGATGCATCTTCCACCTTTTGCTTTCTAAAGTCTTTGTACATTTCTTCAACCATGGAATTTATAGCTAGGAAACTCTCTATGAATTGAGGGTCTGGCCCTATAGAACCTTCCTCTGACATGGTCTTTCGAGGATAGACTCTCCCAATTTTAGGATTAGTTTCCACCAACTCTCCTTCTCCTAACTTGAGCTTTGATCTTGTGAGCATTCACAGCTATACCAACACAAGCTTGTCTAACCTTATAGCCTAGAGCTCTGATACCACTTGATCTGATATTCACCCTATGAGTGACATCAGTTAAATATTTATTAAATTAAGGTATTACAGACTCATGTGCTTGTGTGTGTGTGTGTTCTGTGTTATTGAAGCAACGGATTGATCAGATTGCCAATACACAAACAATAAAATGGAAAGACAACAGAGAAATATAGTAAGAAAACATAAAGACACAAGCAATTTTAATAAGGAGTTCACCCTATTCTCTAGGGCTACGTCTCCGGTCCAGCTTTCAGTGGTGGCCTTGTTTTATTGTGTCTTCAAGCAGAGAAAATACAATACAGGGACTCAATATGAGTTCTCCTGAAGCAGATTTAGCTTGGCAGGGTGGTTCTTGGATTCCCCAAGCCACTTGGAGTACAAAGAATCTTCTTCTTCCTACCAGCTCTGTGACCTTTTGGTCTACAGTAGAAAGAGCCAAACGCGATGCTATGTCCGGATAGATTCCTCTATGGGAAGGCTTAAATCTTCAAGCTCTCTGGTGCTTAATGCTGCCTCTGGTCAGCTTGATCCTCTGTCCCTTCTGCTTAGCTTTACTGTCCTCTATGTTTAGTCCTCCTCTCTGGGTTCACTGTTCACTGTCTCTCTTGGTTGCTTAGACTCTTCTCTATCTCGACTCTCAATGTCTTCTTTCTCTGTTCATGGCTTTAGCCATTCGATCCCTATGCTTGTTCAATTCCCCTTCCGCCTGTGCCGATTCGACTTTTGCAGTTGAGCTTGGAGTTCCCCGTGTTCACCATCATCATGAACGCTTAGGGAGTGGCCATTTGTCCTCCTCTAAATGGCGCCAGCATGCTTCGTTAGTTCTTCAGTTATGCCATGGATGTGTTCTTCCTCCACCGTGACGGTCAAATGAATTCCAAATCTCTTCAAACGCAACTTAATTCCCTGTCGATTCCACTTCTTTCCATTGGGTGTAATCTCAGCCATCCAATCTAAGCCCCCTAGATTCAGCGCCATACGCACATTTCGTGCGGCTGACTTGCTCGACCGATAGTGCGCGATCAACAATGGTTTTCTCTCACCTCCACCTTCCAGGCGTCGATCAGTGTATGGAATCGCTCCACTCCTATCCAAAACCTCTTACCATTCAAGGACGCCCTGACCAAAACCACTAGTTTTCCAGAGTGCGGGTCTCGCCATTGTGTTTTAGCGCTTTTTTTTCCTTTTACGCCCGCAGTCCTCTGGTTCCCCCACGCGACCGAGTGCTTTCCCTCCTCCTTCGCGGCCCTGTTTGCCTAGCGATGCGCATTTAATATCGCATCAAAAACCCCTTCCTTTTCCCATTCCGGGGCTACTTTGGCGTCCTGCATGGTCTCCATGGGCCTCGGTCAACGCGCTTTGATCGTGGTCCTTGTCATTCCACGTCGGCTGCCATTGCCACTAGTTCAGGGTGTTTTTGATACTGTTTTGGATTTCTTTAGAGATTTGTTTGACCTGATTCAGTCATGGTTCTTTGACAGTCTTCTATGGATCCAATTCAGATCACCATCCATATTAAATATAGGTAAAACAACAACCAACAATGAGGGAAGGGGTGATGTTTCCCTTGCAAGGCAAGTGGGCTTACTCTAAGTTTTCTCCCCCAATTTCTTCCTTCTGGTCCTTTTCCCCTTTCCTCTCTCCTTTCTTCTCTCCTTTCCTCTTCTTATCTATTCTCTTTTTTCTTCCATATTTTAATCACTAGGGGGAGATAAAATAAATACTCCTTTATTCAGGGAAGTATCAACCTCCTTTATAATTTTCTTACTTCAACTTCTTATTATTGGGCCTCGAAAGTTCCTGGATTTCTCCAACTTAACTTTTATTTTTATTGGATTTTCCTATCTATATTTTGAGGTGTTGGTTCTTATTGCTGAGCTTTAACATTCCAATATATTTCCAACTCTTCTCTTGTTCTAGATATTTATAAGATAATATCATATAACTGATTCAAGTTACTTCTCTAATCATTCAATCCAATAAAAAGTTGGGGTTGAACTAGGTTTGGACGATTCATTTACCTAGAAATTAAATTGGATCATTTGGGTCCCTAATATGGTTGCCAAAAATGTTGATATCTTTTCCCATCAAGAAAAAATTCAACCTCCTAGAGCCTGGATACATGCCCCCCTACATTGTTAAAAAGCTGGTACTCCTCTTTCAATGTACACTCAAAGTTTTCAATATATTTTAGGAAATAGTATAACACTCATATCATGCACCTGCGAGTGGACTAGATGTGGTAAAAAAAGCACATAAAAAAGTAAATATACAAATTTTATTTGATTGTGGCCATCCCATTCATCATTGTGAATTAAACATCATTTAAGCAAGACAATAAACAAAGATAAAGGCATAACAATCTAGACATTCAGAGAGATATAGAATAAATCCATTCATATAATTCATAAAGGGCATAATAAAACATATATGAGATTCATACCACTTTAAAATAAGTATTAGAATAAAAAATGGAGTGCTTTCCTGAAAGGGATTTCTCTATGAGAGTCAAAAAATAGTTTTACAAATTCCAAGTTTTTGTTTTGGGAAAAATGAGGTGCCTAAATAACTCTTCCAAATCCTAACTTTTAAAATTGTAAAGGTAAATGCATTAATCCCATAAATATTGGGATTGGGCTCTCATGGATTAATAAATATTAAAGGTACTTGGAAGTAATAAATAACTACTGTTAGGGATCGACTTAAATGACGTATAGAAAAATCAAGAAATATGGATGACCAAAGACTCACAAGAAGGAGGGGAATTACTTCAAAGGATTGAAATACTTACAAAATGATGCAGAGGAAGCTCTCTACAAAAGATGTTGAAGAAATGTCTATTTGCATGTCTATAAGGGATGATTGTTAATCTAATTATTTAACAACGATTGTCATTCTAATTGTTCAATATCTCAGGAATCCAATCGTAGTTGCTTGGTTTTATTTGATTTATCCTCATTGTTAGTGATAAATTTGACTAACCATTTCATAACTTTGGCTTAAGGGAAATATGTTAAGTTATCAAATCCAAAACCCATCAATGTATTGGTAACCTCTAACTCTTATTTTAGTATATATTTGGGGATCAACATAAAGTCTCTAATAATTCGTGGGACTTATAGGTCTTCAACAATATTAATAGCCTTAAGAAAAGCACTACTTATTTTATCACTAATACTTGAACAATTAGGAATACCTTCTTCCAACATTTTGATCATGGCAGACCAATCAACTTTGATCTGCTTAGTTCTTGTAGGCCCAAAGAGACTTTGACACATTCCCTAAAATTCATTAAATGAGATGAATTTATGTACAAAAGTTGATAATTCATTATCAAAATATTATCAATAATTTTCAAGATCTCTTTTCAAATGCTGAACAAATGAGCAAATTATTTGTGATCAATTTCTCAAGTGTAAGGAAATTTCCCATATTTCTGCAATAATTTCCATTTTTGTCTTAATATTACTTACAATATAAGACTGAATTCTAGTTAAAAGGTATGCCACTTTTTGTTTTCGATGGGGTTTGCTAGGTCTAGTTACCATTGTGGGTGCTTGGATGGTGAAATTGATCATGAACAGAAGAGACAAATTGAAAGCTTCTTCAAGCTCATTCATCCTTTTATTCAATCTCAAATTCTGTACTTCTTTTTCCATAGATGAACTAAGGAAATAATTAGGTGTTGAATTTGTTGGGGGATCTGTAGCACATGGGCTTCATTAGGGGAGCAATGTCATACCATGTGCATTCATATTAGGGGATATATATTGAGGAAAAAATGAAATAATATATTGAGCATATAATAGGGGTAAAGGGTTTTTATATGTTGTCTATAAAAATGGAGCTCAAAATCAATGAAAAAATATAAAGGGGTATAAAAAATGTTAATGAAAAAATAGATACTTACAATATCTAGTGAAAGTAGGAGTTTTTTTAAATTGGGAAGGTGTATTGGGTTCATATTGGTATGGGGTTAAATAAAGTGATTTTTATAGATATTTTCCAATATGTAGTCAAATTAAGGGTATTGTTTAGTATGCCATGAATGCACATGCTATGTCAGAGGTTCATTGAGTGAAGCCCCCATGATTTGTAGGCTTTTTTCCTCTTTATTTGTTTTCTCCTCCATAACCAGTGTTGATTTCTATAAAAAAATTCCTCAATGAGGGTGTGCATTTCATTTTCTCTTGATGGGCTAATGTGGCTTTCTGCACTTTCCTCAGTAATTCTTGTAAATATATTTACATATATGACTATGGATAGGTGTTTCGAAAAGATACCTTCTAGGTTAAATCCTTGAAAGAACTTGACTTAAGGATAAATTGAAAAAATTTAAAGATTTAGAAAATTCAGCTAGAGGGGCCATGTTTCTCACAATTACTTCTCTCATAGTAAAAGTTAAGGAAATGAATTGTTTCTTTTTCTTTATTTTGAACATGATTAACCATGGATGGTAATGCATGCATATTTTAACAACAAAGTATATGTCCAACACAAATTTTGGTAGCAATAGGGATTTCTCCTAGAATCCATAGATTCGAACCAGGGTGTTTTTTTCCTTTCCCCAATGGAAAGCCTATGCCTTGGTTGACATTCTACTGGGATCTTATGCATGGGTGAATAGATTGTGTGGAGGTTAATGTTAGGAAAGAGATGACTATGTAAGGGAGTATGATGTGCATATGTAGGTATGTGAAGGGAAGGTATGTGGAGGATGGATGTGTGAAAGGAAAGTATGCAAAGAGAAGACGTGTAGTTTCTCTACATATTGGAAAATAAACTCCCTGTTGGACATGAAGAAAGGAGTGTGGATAAATATTATATAGAAATATTTTAGAAGATTTTATTGTTTGCGTGATCCTACACTATCTTTGGCATCAACACCAATATACGTTCAAACTTTAAGTTGAGCTTCCCCTTTGCGTTACAGAAATTGCATGGTGGCCAACCAAACATTGCAGTGTTGGGTAAGACACTAAGCTGGTGACATGCTATATGAATGTACTAACATTTGTTAAAGCTAGAATTTTATTTTACATAATGCTTCTTTGAGGGTTTGCATGTATGATACCACTGGCTTACTCAATAAATGGGTGCATCATATAACATTTACCTCATTTGCATAATAATGTCTCATTACTTTGTGATTAAGGGAATCATGTGGCATTCCATTTGCGGAAAAAATGTTAAAGAAATAAGTTAATTATTTCAATTGTTTAAATTTTTGACAATGGAAAAGGAAGGGATTAAGGATATCTCAAGGAAAATCATCAATTAAAATTTTTAGGTACAATTGCAGAAAGTAATGACCTCTTTGGTTTACTTCAAGTGGTGAAGTTGCTAATAAATTCTTAAGGCTTCATGCCTCATATCAAATATTGTGCCAAAACAATTAGTTATTAATAACTCAAGGTAGATAAATTCATTGAGGACTAATGATAGAATGCATAAGAGAAATCTGGTGTCTACATTTTTTAAAGTATTGGGCCCATAAATTCCTTCAAATCAAAAGTGACTTGAAGAAATTGAGGTGGATTTTGGAGCAGCTACAAAACATTCACATTTATACATCCACATAGGCCATTAACATAATTAATTACAATACCAATGAGGAATTAAAGGATGGTGATGTTACAATCCCCTCCCACTTAAAGGAACATTGTGCTTGATGTTCACACCATTTTGGATGTCATTCTTAATATCATTACACTATCCCAGGAGTCCTTTTTAGTAACATACCATTCTAGGTGCCTTGTGTTCACTACAACCGTATTTCTTCTTTTCAAATGCACCAACATCATGGATCCTACATAACAACAACATCTTTCATTTCCTTTTCCTTTCCCACTACATCTAGAATGGACTTTATATTCATAGTCTAGTCACCTTGAACCTTATGGAATTCTTTTAAATACTTATCTGTGTTTCCCTTTATTTACAAGGCTTCATTAGGCAATAAGTATAGCTCACTATTTACTCATACATACCAAAATGCACTCATTTTTCCAATGAGCACATGACATAATATTTTCATATCAATTTTATTCAGGTCTCATATTCCTTGTAGTCACTCACCATTCTAGGATTAGATAATTCCCTTGTCTACTACAGAGTTCCTTAGGTGATCTACCTAACCAACGCTTTCTTACACAATAAGATCAAACAGACTCAAAGTCTTATAGCTAAGGTGTCCCTCCAACTTTCTCTCATAATTATAGCACAACACATCTCACATGTCATGGCTCATGGTGGTCAAGGAATATCATATTTTTTCAATGTCACCCTAATTTTCTTGTTCATAGGCTTCCAAATTGACATACATCATCTATCCTCCCTAGATAGATACATCATCTCACCTATATCATATACATATACATGTAGTTCCCATGGGATATATCATAAAATTTTCAATCAATTTATTTTCCAAACTCTCTTCATACAAAATCCAAGTCTTACAAACATGAGACTCTTCTCGTAATGTTTGTCTCTTTGCATATGATTATATTCCAAGCCTTCATTATAGAGATTACATTACATTCTATAGTTTGTCACGAATAAAATCCTTTCAATATATCATTTATAAAATCCATTAATTTGGTTTCAAAATAATCACATCGTCAATCATTTAATCATTTCACACTCTTATATATGGTCTCTGCATTTGACAGAGAGTTTCAATTATATGAATAAAATTGACCATGTTGTTGGAAATTACTAACTAATTATCAAAATTATGTTATTTTTTTTATGCTCCAACATTTTTCAAACGTCTAACTATGAGTGACTATTGTTGAACATGTGATTCCCCTTCGATGGTTTATAACAAATGCATTCACCAAACCACTAGGGACATGTGTCATTTTGTTCTGAAACATAATCAAAGTTGATAATGTGAATTTTTGGAATACTGTGTGATCTCGTTAAGGTGTCCAACATTTCAGGTGAACACTTCACCCATCTTCAAGGACAAAAAGCTCAAATTATGATCATAATTTGGGTTTTCTTTCCTTGAATATGGGTGAAGTGTTCACTTGAAATTTTGGACACCATAACAAGATCACACAATATTCCAAAAAAATACATTATCAAGTTAATAACTGTGAAAATGTACATGCTAAAAATATTCAAAGTTCTCATCTCATTGATGAATCTGGTCCCTAGATCTTAATTATTCCCATTGGTGGGACTACAAATGCCCTCACTAAGGATTATTATGCCCAATAAGGTTCCTAATATGTAATTTGGGGGCTTAGTGTGCCATGTGGGGGTGCAATTTAGGGTGTCATAATGATGATGGATTACAAGTTGTGTCACAACTACATGAATTTAGCAGAATTCTACAATAGGACTTCATAAGCCCTTACTAGCATTAAGAAACCCATTTGTAATCATTCAAACTCTTAAAAATCCGTGAGGGGCTTAATATAAGCCTACTAGTGCTTTAATGCATGATGAGGAGATATCTAACAAGGCATGATTTTAATTTGAATAGAAAAAATCTAATAGCTCATGATGGTTTGAACTGATGGTTCATAATCATCATGGCATATTTAGTAGTGCAATCGATAAACTAACAAAAGGGTCTAATACATTGATTTTGGCCTATACAACCATTTTCTAGATATCACATTTTCGTTTACTGGGTCAAAATATTTCATTTCAATATGATTAAAATTTTAATGATAATTCTTTTTCTTACACTTGATATTTCATTTACCATTCCCTCATGTCAAATTTTCAACTTTTCCAGCTACAATTTACCTATAAAAATTGAATATATGGTTAGACATAGTCTACCACCAATCAAAGAGTAGATTTCTACATGAACTTTCAAACACATTACACTATTTTAAAGCTTATAATATAAGTTTTGTTTGAAAAAAATTATAGTAGAAAAGGGTTTGTTGAATTGAATTTTACGAGTCTCTAAATAGTAGGAAAAGAGAAAACTAGCCCTGAAAAGGAAGACAATGAGTCAAAAACTCGATAATATAGAAAAAATTGATGTTAAAATCCTGATTAATAAATACCAGGATAAATTTTAAATGTAGTTATTAGTTGGTTTGTTTAAAAAAATGAGAAATAAAGCTTTTTCCAAGTTTATGTAGGAAGCATAGAGGATTTTCCTACATGGGAGAGTGTCTTTCTTGCATGCACTTGTCATTAACAAGGTGTGTATATTCCTCCTTACTATGTAAACATGCAATCCCATGCACTTAGTGTGAATTTTCAACTTGAGGCATGCATTTTCCTCAATACCCAATTTTCATGTAATTTCATAAGGTCGATATCCAATTACCAACACAAGGCATTATTTTTGGCATGCCCTATTTTCTTGCATTTGCCCTTTTAATGTGTGCATTTTTCACCATGGGGACTAAAACACTTATCTCAATTGTTGGATGTTTCATAAGCCTATATATTATTTATATCATCATACCAAATATTTCATCATTTGGCATGCATTTCCCTCAACCTTTCATGCATTTTAACAAGGCCATTTTAGTCTTTATGCATAGTATAAGGTTTTTGGTCTAAAGAGCACATGCTATGTCCTGTAGATTGCAAGCCTAGGGAACACAAATTTTATTCCTTATTGTATTATGGTGAATCATGTTATAATTTCCCATCCATCCAATCCTCATATTATTTCCATTATTATAAGGAAGATAAAATCACAAAACGCCATGTGGGATCACCACTTATGTTTTACTGAACATCTTGCAAGCAAGATGAGAATGACGGTGCATATGTGCATAACTAAAATTCAAGTATATTTTAATGAATTTAAGATATATAAATGTAAAAAAAGATAGTTTAACCTCTCTCTCTTGATTTTAATCCCTATTTACATAAGGAAGTATCTATAAAATCCACAATTGGAGCATACTTCTTAACACATGAATTACAACTTTCAATGGAATGCAATCTACCTTTGTATTCCATTAAGAATATTGTAAAATATAATTCAATCAATTCCATTAAGGTTTATCAATAAAATAATAGCAAAACCATATTACCCTGAATTCTTGTTTTGAGCAATGACATTCCCAAAAGTCACGACAACTCACAATACAAGGTTAACTATCTAAGTTTGTTTCCAAACAACTTGTCAAACATGAGTATGGGGCTATTACAAGATATGACATACTATCATGAATCATACACAATGGATCAACATCCATTTTAATTCTTCCAACAAAAACCATTCATATAGGCTAAGGAAGAACCATATAGGGTTTAGGCCATGATAGGGATACAAAACATGTCAAGTGCATGAATTTCTATAGTGCAAGTTGTTGGGTGTAGGAATTACGCTTGAGCAAACTCCACAACACTTAATTGTCAACCCAAGGCTTTCGTAAAATTAGAGATGAAGAACATGCAATTCCATAAATGGTATGAAATTTTCCTATTTCTAATCCTACTTCTTAAAGGAAATGCTTTGCATAATTAGATAGAAAACAATTGGAAAGGAAATTAACACCAAGGCAACTCTAGTGCTGGAATGTAAAAGACAATTTGCAAGTAAATCAAGTAAAGAAATTCCACACAACAGAAAAAATCTTAAATGTTGGAATGAAATGCTATGTTCATCTTCATATGGATGGTAAGTAGTCTGACAAGTGGGCCCTTGGAGAATTCTTCCTTCCTTCTAATCTTTCTCCCACACAAACAACCTATCCTTGCACGGTTGCAATCTACTTGCACTAGTGCAGGTACAGTATTTCTGTGTAAGAGTATATTCAATCTTTCTTACTAAAGACTTATGTCTGAGTGAAGGTGCTCTAAGCCTCAGGGCTTGGAGTACTTTGTTCATGTGTCAAGAGACTTGCTCTTGCACCGAAGCAGTGTCCCATTTACTCAGTTTTTGAATTATTTTCGAAAGCTGAAAGACGTGCTGAAAAGGGATTGCAACTGTAAATGAAATTCTGAAGTAAACTAGCTGCAAAAAAGAAAATGCTTCAACTCATTAAGCTTCGTAAGGGAAATAAACTTCATGAGATAAAAACACTTACAAAAGAATCAATCAATAGCATGATTACTTTGCATGTGTCAACCAGTTTTTGTACTTCACCCACAATAATGACATTCTTTGCAAGTATAATATGGTAGTTTAATATAACTGCTTTGAGATCCTTTACAGATGAACTTTTAATAACAAAAATAGTTACTTGATTAATCGATCCATTCACTTGTGAAATAATGGGAAATAAAATGTATGTAACTGATTTACTGTTTGCTGCAATGGATGACTACACCAAGGTGCAGGCAACAACATGCACTGGTGTAGGAAAGAGTTCCTTGCATGATCCGCTTTGAAAATGAATTAAGACAAAAAACAAGAGTAAAGTAAATTCGTGAAAAATATCTTATAAACAAAAGTAAACACAACTGCTATGCAAACCACAGATCCATTCCACACATAGGCTACAGAAGATAATTTAATCCAGAAATTAAAGATTAGTGATTAAACTATTACATCACACAGCTGCAAAGAAATAATCACATTGTCATTCCAAATAATGAAAGCGAGAAGGGTCAATGAGCTGGGTTGGCCGGGCCCTAACCAACCAACTCGTTCCCCTTCTAAGGAATGAAAGTGATCAACACTTCAAATAATACATCAAAGACAAAATTAAACACTGCGTGTGCAAACCATAGCGATTCTCTTGTATTTACTTGATTCAACAAATTACATTACAGAGTAGTCCAACCCTAGAGTGAGGTGATAACTAGATTACATAAACCAAAATAATAACCGATGGTTCACTAGCTTCCTATCTATGATCTACATCATATATATCCTTCGGCTCTAGGCCATTTACACTAATTACAGATAATTCTTATTGGCCAATGGTTATAACACACAAGAGCTTTGCTGGGCCGTAATCTATATTTGGAGAAAAATCCCTAGATACGCACCACCTGCTTCAGTTCATCAACAGTTAGACTCAAAGTCAAAGATCGAGATTCGTCCTCGTGGAGGATAGCTCTTGGAAATCTCGGACAATGGCGGTGCAGGAATCTTCCTGCACTAGTCAACTCATACATTATTAACACTACATTCCATGATCACTTATAGGAAATCAATATGAGTTGCAAGAAATATGTAAATAACATGAAATCTATACAAAAATATTAATAAAGTGCTGTAACAAATCTTAATATAAACTATGAGCATGTGTAGGAAAAGGGTAACCATCTTGTACTAGTGTAGGAAAGAAGGGTCTTATATTAAGGTAAAACAGAGGTTGACATTGATGGAAATGGGGTAAAAAATAGGGCAATTTAGGATACTAACATCCTCCCATCCCTAAGTTGTTGTGTGTCCTCACACAACATTTTATCTCTACAAAAAACCTTCATAAAAATGAGTGGTCGCTCCTTAGTTCTGCACTTTAATGTTTATTCTTGTCTTTATTATATTTGGATTCTTATCTCGATCTTTTCACAGCTGCTTAGTTACCTTCTTCAGACATCTATAACATTTGGAAGCCCGGTATTTCCACACCTTTGCCTATTGCTTATGCTTTTTTACTTCTACTAGTAATTCCACCTCACTCTGTTTCTACCAACTCTGCTCTTTCATGACTTGGTTTAAAACTTCCAGGTCATGGACTTGTTGCTCCAAGTCCACTATTATGCTATTAAGGAAGAGAGTGGATAGTGTTGTACTGAGATCTTCAGGTCTGAACGCCTTTTTTGCCACGGACTCAACATCAAGGTCAAGACTATCAAAAGTCTACCTTAAGACATCACTGAGGGTTTCTATGCTCGAGATTTTGCTGTCACTGAGGGTTTGGATACCCTCACCAATATTTGTGCCAGGGGTTTTAGTACCCTAGGCACCTAATTCCTCTGAGCTCTTAACAACTTGCTCTCCCATTTTCTCATGGAATTCCACACCCTGTCCTTCCAAATAAGTAGGGGTTTCAATTCCCCATTCTTCTACCAGCACAGGGTATTCAATACCCTGTCCTTCGAACACCACAGGGTCTTCAATGCCCCGATCTTCAGAAATCATAGGGTCTTCAATACCCTGATCTTCACAAACCGCAAGGTCTTCAATGTCGCGACCTTCAAAAACTGTAGGGTTTTCAATGCCCTGGTCTTCGAAATCATTAAGTGTCTCCACATCCAGTTCACTAAAATTGTTAGGAGGCTCTTCATGCTGTTCCTCTTCGTCCTCCTCTACTTGGACTTCACCGGTGTTTGGTGTCGACATTGTTTTCCTACTCCTTAGCCTGCTGATAAACATTGACAACAACACGTCATCTTCTGCATTCTCCTCATCCTCCACAGTGTGTGCCACTGCATCTACGAGCATTGAGATATTATGAAATGTGGGGGAGACTTGGGGCGAGTCGTCGATTACAATTGGAGGATTTGACTGATTCGTACCTTGGCCGACAACTTTCCTCCTTGCCGAGGTCCTAATTTTCCTTTTCTTTGTTGCAGGTGGAGTGTTTTCAATGACCCTCTTCTCTGCTTGCACTGGTGAGCCTTTACTTCACCGCTTGGCAGGAGACAATGTCTCTGCCTTTCTCTTTTTACTTGCACTTGTGCTGGTAGGTTTTTCTGAACCCCTTGCTCTAAATTCTTTCAGAAATACCTCCCATGCTATTCAATTTTTCTATAAATTCTTCTTGACTAGTATCGTAATGAGTCCATGATGATAGATTTTCGTTGCAAGCTCGGTTGCACTTCCACTCTACACTTTTTTCACCATCTTTTCGAGGCTCCTGAGCAAGAAGTGAGGGAAATTAATTAGTTTCCCCGCCTCGAAATGTGATAGCAATCGAAGGTGGTATACGAATTCCAAGGTATAGCATCCTTCACCTGTGACAAAATTTTGTAATATAAATAGTAAACCTTGCCATTTCCCGACCATGGCGGTTTGTGGCAGTCCCTTTTTCTAATCAACCTCAATCTTCTTATCGACCACAAACCACTTCCAATGCTTCTTTGTCAACTGCTCTTTCTTAAACTAGCGCTCACCTGTAAGTGGCAGGCATGTGGCTTACGAAATGAACTCTTCAGTGATTTTAAATTTTAAGGACCCAACCCTAACTCGGCATTCCTTGAACGTTCTTACAAACTCTAGCACTACGCCCATGTCGAATTTGTCAAATTTTTGGAGAAATGGAAGGAATCCAGATTCTTACAAAAGTGCAAGACTGTTCCTGTATTCGGCAGATTGTTCAATCTCCTGTAGTAATATTGGTTCACTCCTCACGGGTGCCATTTTGAACCTCTTCCACTTCACTGATCACACCCTTGAAAGAATTTTAGGGTAACTCCAACATTCACCAAGAATTCTATGCTGAAGGTTCCTCACCTTCCGTCTTTGTAGACCTGCTTACTTGACTATGATAGAACAGTCCCTTCCACTTCGGGTGTAGATTCTTGTCAGTTCATTATAGGTGAATCATGATGATTAGATGCAGTGGCGGTATAGGCGGCGGTGATGCAACGGCTAGAATGATTGGATCACAGGTAGGTTAATGATGGTTGGGTAGTGCGGAATGATTGCAAAGAGGGTGAGTGCAGGTTATCAGACAGAGTACCCTTCTGCAGTCAGCATCATAATTCAATCAGACTTATTTTCAACATTTATTAAGAAAAAATAGATTTTAGCCTTACACATATTGCACTTTAAAGAATTTTCCCTAGATTAGTAATTAATGAAACAAAGCATCAATTAAAACATGGAATGAGTTATCATATCAACACATGTACAAAAAATATAGGCCCATAAATCTTTGATAAACCATTTCAGGACTGTGTAAATTGCTTCCACAGTCAATTGTATTTCTGTACCAGACCTGCTTGCACCAAAGTTTTTTACCAAATAGAAATTCTAGTAGGACATACTTATGTAGCTGGACTTTTAAAAAAATTGCCTCATTATACAAGAAAAGATTATTTGCCATCACTTGGTGCTTCTCGACATGCCTTCTGAATGACTGCATCAAATTTTGCAATCAACTTATAAGGGAATAAAGAAGTGGGAAAGGGGTAAAAGAAAAATATGCATAATTGGAAGGAATATTACAACAGGGATTTCAGAACAATATCACCAAGGGGGATAAACGAAATGGGATGTGGGAAAAATTCAAGGGAAAAGAGGGATTTTATGAATCAGGTAAGAGTAGTTTCTTGGAAGAAAGAGGAAGGTAATTCATTGGGGAATTTAGAAAAGAACCAGTGGGAAATTTCAAAATGGGAAATAGAAGAATATTTTTACCTTGAAATCTGCCTGTACTGGTGCGGGAAAAATAACTACAACAGGAAGTAAGTGTTTACTTGGATAAAAATGTCCATGCTAGTTACCCCAAACTTGGGTAAGTTCTCAATTTTGTGAACCTGCTTCTTCTTGGTGGCAGCCAACATATCTAAAACTCAAGTAACATTCCCTTTTTATGAAAATTTTGATCTTCCTACCAGCATGCTAGTTTTCAGGTTGATCCTTACGCAATTATGTCAGACAACTGATTTTCACAATTACAGTTTTTTTTTTTTTCTTTTTATACTTTTTATTTTTTTCTCATTTTTTTTCTTTGATTTTTTTTTTTGAAATAAGGACAAGAAGGAATCAATTCTTCAATAGGTCAGTGCTATCACCTATGAACTCCTTTTCAAATGGATTTTGGACTTGCTGCATAAAATCTCCTTTAGTAAGGGGCTGAAAATATACCTTCAATCTATGCCCGTTTACCAGGAACACAAAATTTTGTCCATTAATACTTTTGATTTATACCGCTCCATTTTCGAACACTTTGACTACCTCATAGGGTCCCATCTAGCGTGTATGGAATTTTCCTTTAAAATGTTTGAATCTTAAATCGTAAAGGAGCACCCAATCACCTGGTTGGAATTGCTTTTTCTGAATAGACTTGTCATGCCACTTCTTGCACTGTTGTTGAACCAAGATGTTATGCTGAACAACATCCCTTTGGATTTCATCTAACTCATTCAATTGTAGAAGGTGTTGTTATTGTGCCTCAGAGAGATCTAGCCCCAATTGGACTGCAGTCCTGAAAGTCTTGATTTGGAATTCTATCAGCAAGAGGACTTGTTTCCCATACACCAGCTCATATGGTGTGTGTCCCGTGTTGTTTCTCCAAGTGGTCCGATAGGCCCACAATGCTTCTGGTAATTTGTCAGCCCAATCCTTTATGTTCATATTTATTTTCTTTGAGGATAGAATCAATCACCTTATTTGTGGATTCTACTAGGCCATTTTCTTGCAGGTGATATGGTGTGGATTTCCTGTGCCGGATTTTGTACTGATCCATTACACCCTGTACCAGATTAGAAATAAACTATGATACATTGTCAGAAACAATTTCTATAGGTACACCAATTCTAGTAAAGATTTTAGCAAAAAGAAAATCAACGACAACTCTTTCATTAACAAAAGAAACAACTTTAGCTTCTACCCATTTTGTAACAAAATCTATACAAACCAAGATATACCTTTTATTTGATGATGAGGGATTTATTGGTCATACGAAATGAATAGCCCATTTTTCAAAAGGCTCAATCATAACTTGAGGACATAAAGGCATCTCATTGGTTTGGTTAGGCTAGCCAATTCGCTGACAGCTATTACACCGCTTGATGTATTGTTTGGCATCCTTGAACAAGGAAGGCAAAAAATAGCTAGCTTGTAACACTTTGTATGTAGTTCGGTTATCAACGAAGTGACCTCCACATGGTTCATCATGGGAAAATTTTAAGATATCAAACACCTCTTCCTCTCTTACACATCTACAGATAATGAGATATGCTCTAGTGTAAAAGAGGTCTCCTTGGATCCAGGAATATGCAACACTTTTTTGAATAATATTCCACTTTTCACGAGCGGATAAGTAAGGTGGTAATTTTCCAGTGACTAAATAGTTAACTATGTCAGAAAATCTTGGAGATTTTGTTGACACCAAAAAAATATGTTCGTCGGGAAAATAATCATTAACAAGAATTAATTCACGACGATTATTTAATCTTGAAAGATAATTTGCTACTACATTCGATTTCCCTGTTCTATCAACAATAGAAATATTAAATTCCTGTAATAATAGCAACCACCTAGTTACCCTACCACTAGTTAATGGTTTACTCATCAAATATATTATAGCGGAATGACCAGTATGTACAAAAACTTCATATCATGTAATATAATGTCTGAATTTATCAATAGAAAAAATTACAGCTAAAAACTCTTTCTCAGTAACAGTGTAATTGAGTTCAGCGGGTGACATGTTTTTACTAATGAAATAAATAGCATAAGATTGTTTGTCTTCTTCTTGTCCTGAAGTTGTGCCAATAGTAGTATTTGAGGCATCAGAGGAAAAATGGAATGGTAGGGACCAGTTTGGTCCTCTCAAAACTGGTGCTTGAACTAATTTTTCCTTTAATGTCTCAAAGGACTATTAGCAAGCTGTAGACCAAGAAAACTCACTATCTTTAGCCAAAAGTCGGAAAAGGGGAGTAGCTATCCTTGAGAAATTCTCAATGAATCTCCTATAGTAGCCCGCATGTCCTAGAAAACCTCTCACTTCCCTTTGAGTTTTGGGTATAAGAAGACTCAAAATGACTTTTATCTTTGCAGGGTCAACCTGGATACCTTTGTTGGAAATAAGATGGCCAAGAAATACTCCTGCCTTGCACATTAATCTGCTTTTCTTGTCACTCAATGCGAGATGAACTTCTTGGCAGCGAAGAAGCACTTTTTCTAGATTCTTGAGGGCTTCCTGAAATGAATCACCAAACACAGAGAAATCATCCATATAGATTTCTACGCATTCAAGGTCAGCAAAAATAGCCAAGACTGCCCTTTGAAAGGTAGTCGGGGCATTACATAGCCCAAAGGGAAGCACTCGGTAAGTAAATGTACCCCATGGACATGTAAAAGTGGTTTTGTCTTGATCCTTAGGTGCTATCTGTATCTGGTTATATCTGCTAAAGCCATCTAGAAAAGAAAAGTACTTCTTACTAGCAAGGGTATCGAGTACTTGATCGATGAAAGGAAGGGGGAAGTAATCTTTGAGAGTGGCCTTATTTAATTCCTTGTAATCAATGCAAATGCACCATCTCCCATCTTTCTTCGAGACTAACACTAATGGAGAGACCCACTGCCTATCAGAAATGGGATAGATAAAATCAACATCTAAGCATTTTTACAGTTCTTCATTTACAACATCTCTTTGAGCTGGGTTCATTCGCCTTTGGGGTTGTTGGATAGGTTGGGCTCCATCCTCAATATAGATATGGTGTGTACAAGTTTTAGGAGGGATGTTTTTCATATCTTCATAATCCCATGCAAAGGCATCGAGATGGTTTCGCAACAAATTCACAAGTTTCTCTCGTTGAGAAGGGTCTAAGTCTAAACTGACATACAAGCATTTACTTGGACTAATCTCAACAAGGGTAGTGTCAAGATCAAGAGTACACAAAGGTGTCTCTAGAGATGGTGATGATGGAGGTAGAGAGTCATATCCTTCTTGAAAATCTAGACTAAAAATCTGATTCAATGACTCAAAATTAGGCATGGTGTCTAGATTGTTTAGGAAGTCTTGAATCTCACCCTCCTGTGAGGACTCAACATTTTGATGTATCAAGGAAACAAGCTAGGTCTCCTCATCACTACTATAGTCTAACCATAAAGTGTCTTGGAGCTCCTAAATAGATCTAGTAGGTGGATATAAGGTGACTTTCTTTCTATAATATCCATGGGAAATATACATATCACCAAAACGACATCCAATATAAGCATCAGCCTTAGCAAGCCATGGTTGTCCCAAGATCAAGTGATGCCCTCCCATAGGATTCTTTGACTGAAGCACAATGAAATCTGCGGGATATTCCCAAGAATCTAAGGAAACAACCACATCATCCAATACTCCTTCTAGCTTGATTTTAGATCTATCTGCTAGTTCAAGCACAACGGGAGTATCATGCATATGGACCAATCCAAGTTGATCCATGGTCTTCTTGGTCATAACATTAATGGCTACCCCTAGGTCTATAAGTACATTGGAGACAAGGAAATCACCTATCTGAACAAAGACAATAGGGTTTCTGGGGTCAGTATATTTTTCCATGTTCATACATCCCGTCATCAACTCTGCTTCTCTACCAACAAATTGAATGGTTTGGGGTTCCAATCTTCTCCTTCCTGGCTTCTTGAGGAAAAGTTCCCTAATGATTTTTGTACAAATGGGGATCTCTTTGATAGCTTGGAGCAAGGGTACCTTTATGAAAAGGTTCCTAAGCTTAGAAACCAGGCTAGACTTAGGAATGGGGCCTTTCTTCTCCACAACTAACCTCTTTGGATAGGGAGCTCGGTTAGAGGAAGATGATGAGGGCTCAAAATGTACAGGGATAGGCTGAATGGTGTCATTTTTCCCAGAATGGTCAGGAGTTTCCTTCTCTCCTTTCTCATTGATAATCACCCTGGGTTGCTTTTGATTTTCTGAAGTTACTACTTTCCCTGATCTCAATTGAAGATCATTGACTCCAACTGGCATGGTCTAAAATCTGGATGAAAAAAGCGGGGTCATAGAATGGATCTTTTGTACCGCTTTATTATTGGGGTTGGTTAAAGGTTGAGTAGGTAGATGAGAAGGTCGAAACGGTGGAGGTAAAGGTAATGGTGGCATAAGTTGACTCAACTGAGGTAATGATGGTTGAGGCATTAGGTAAGGTGCATATGTAGGAGGATATGATTGCATTGGTGCATGATAGGAATTATGTGAATGATGTGAATGGTTTGGCCCTCTCCATCCTTGTTTCCAAGATTGGGAGGGTTGTCCATATTGATATTGATTCCCATGTTGCCAATGCTAAGAGTGACCAATGTTAGGATAAGAATATGAGTGTGAATTATAACAAAAAATATGTGGTGGAGGTTCAGGAACCATACCTTCACATACCTGAGGCCAATTTTTTCGTGCTCCCATTGCATGCAATGATTCAGCTTCAGGTTTTCCCCCTTCAAATCAGCTTTCAGCCCAAGTAGGGAGGGACATTTTTCTGTAGCATGGTTATCTGCACAA
Source organism: Pinus tabuliformis (assembly GCA_031772625.1). Classification (NCBI taxonomy): domain Eukaryota; kingdom Viridiplantae; phylum Streptophyta; class Pinopsida; order Pinales; family Pinaceae; genus Pinus; species Pinus tabuliformis. The sequence goes on along the minus strand of CM062819.1, from coordinate 1,134,787,401 downwards.
CACATTTATTAGTTTCCTTAATATCTAGAGGACATTCTCTTAGAGGATGCTTTCTTCTACATCTTGAACAGAAAATAGACAATGTTTCTTACTCTTCTACAAGTTTTTGTTGAAAATTCAAAGAGTCTATTTGTTTACTAACAATATTCATTATTTCAAATTTCATATTGTCCATTTTTTTTTCTAATCCAATAATCATAGCATCAGTAGATTTGGTTTTCTTGTTTTTATTCCGAATTCCTTTACCGGATCTATATTGTTTCCTCGAGAATTTCCTATACAAGTCATAGATTTGATCAAAAGGTATTTGAGCAATATCCCCTTGTACCAATAGATTTAGATTATTCCTAGAATCATCATTAAGCACACATAAGAACAAGGTTCTAATAATACTTAAATCAAATTTGTGCTTTAACCTTTGGAGGATGTACATGAATCTCTCCAAATAGTCCTCTAGAATTTCATCATCATTTTGCACAATAGTAAATATTTCATCTTGGATATCTCTAGTTTTACAATATTCCTGATATTTTGATAAAAATGCTTTCTTCATTTGCTCCCAAGAATTTATAGTGTTTCCTCCTAGTCCCATGAACCAGCGGAGTGCTGCGTCCTTGAGAGTTGCAGGAAACAACTTTAACTTCTAGGCATCAGATAAGTAATCATAACTTCTACACAAAATATAAAACTCAAATAAGAAAGGGTCTGTATGTTCATGTACCTTACCATAGAAATGAGGAAGAACTGATGGTGAAATATTTTTCATTTGTGCTTGTATATTAGGATTCATAATAGGGAATCTGAAAGCAGACTGTTCCTCATTTACCTGATTTTCACTACTTCCTTCTGCATGGTATTCCATATGTGCCATTGTTGTTCTTCCACATGAGCCACTCTTAATGGGCTGAGAAGGCTAACTATGGATTCCAACAGTCCCCTTCTTCCCCTTTATGGGTTGTGTCACACCTGAACTACTGCTACCAGAGCCTAGGTGGATTGTTCTTGCGTAATGAGTCTAAGTTTGTTTGGACTTTTTTCCTGCAAAAGAAGGCCCAATATGAGTTTTGGTTTCAGATTTGTTAGTGTTTCTTTGGCCCTTAGTAGGCTTCAGACCCATACCTCTTTTAGGCATTCATTTAAGAAAAAACGGCAAATGAAATTCGAAATAAAAACTGCAAGTTTTAGAAATAAATCAGCACCTATAAATTCCTTCAAACAATAGAAGCACACTGCGGGAAAAAGTAATAGCCAAGTTACCCCTATTACAAAAAATGGAAAATTATTAAGAATTCAAATCACCTCCGCGAAAATGGTGCCAAAATGTTGGGTGCAAGAATTATGCTTGAGCAAACTCCCCAACACTTAATTGTCAACCCGAGGGTTTCGTAAACTTAGAGACGAAGCACATGCGATGCCAGAAATGATATGGAATTTTTCTATTTCTAATCCTACTTCTTAAAGGAAATTATTTGTAGAATCAGATAGAAAACAATTAGAAAGGAAATTAACACCAAGGCAACTCTAGTGCTGGAATGTAAAAGACAATTTGCAAGTAAATCAAGTAAAGAAATTCCACACAACAACAACAATATTAAACGCTGGAATGAAATTCTATGTTCATCTTCAGATGGATGGTAGCAGTCTGACAAGTGGGCCCTTGCAGAATTCTTCCTTCCTTCTGATCTTTCTCCCACATAAACAACCTATCCTTGCACGGTTGCAATCTGCTTGCACTAGTGTAGGTACAGTATTTTTGTGTAAGAGTATATTCAATCTTCCTTACTGAAAACTTATGTCTGAGTGAAGGTGCTCTAAGCCTCAGGGCTTGGAGTACTCTAGTCCTATGTCAAGAGACTTTCTCTTGCACTGAAGAAGAGACCCCTTTACTCAATTTCTGAATTACTTTAGAAATCTGAAAGACGTGTTGAAAAGGAATTGCAACTGTCAATGAAATTCTGAAGTAAACTAGTTGCGAAAAAGAAAATGCTTCAACTCATTAAACTTCGTAAGGGAAATAAACTTCATGAGATAAAAACACTTACAAAAGAATCAATCAATAGCCTAATTACTTTGCATGTGTCAACTAGTTTTGGTACTTCACCCACAATAACAACATTCTTTGCAAGTATAATATGGTAGTTTAATATAACTGCTTCGAGATCCTTTAGAGATGAACTTTTAATACCAAAAATAGTTACTTGATTAATTGATCCATTCACTTGTGAAATAATGGGAAATAAGATGCATGTAAGTGATTCACTGTTTGTTGCAATGAATGACTACACCAAGGTGCAAGCAACAACAGGAAAGAGTTCCTTGCATAATCCACTTTGAAAATGAATTAAAGCAGATAACAAGAGTAAAGTAAATGCATGAAATATATATTATAAACAAAAGTAAACACAACTACTCTACAAACCACAGATCCTTTCCACACATAGGCTACAAAAGATAATTTAATCCAGAACTTAAAGATTAGCGATTAAACTATTACATCACACAGCTGCAAAGAAATAACCACACCGTGTTGCCAAATAACGAAAGTGAGAGGGGTCAACAGCTGGGTTGGTCGGACCCTGGCCAACCAACTTGTTCCCCTTATAAGGAAAGAAAGTGATAAGAACTTCAAATAATACATCAAAGAAACGATTAAACACTACCTGTGCAAACCATAGCGATTCTCTTGTATTTACTTGATTCAACAAATTACATTACAGAGAAATCTAGCCCCAGAGCGAGGCGATAACCGAATTACATAAACCAAAATAATAACTGATGGTTTGTTAGCTTCCTATCTATGATCTAAATCATATATATCCTTCGGCTCTAGGCCATTTACACTAATTACAGATAATTCTTATTCAGGCCTCTCGGTTGAACAGACTTAGAAAACCAAATTACAAACTTGGCCAATGGTTATAACACACACGAGCTTCGCTGGGCCGTAATCTGTCTTCGTAGAAAAATCCCTGGATGCATGCCACCTGCTTTAGTTCATCAACAGTTAGACTCAAATTCAAAGATCAAGATCCGTCCTCATGGAAGATAGCTCTCAGAAATCTCAAACAGTTGCAGGAATCTTCCTGCACTAGTCAACTCATACATTATTAACACTACATTCCAGATTACATCTATGAAATCAATATGAGTTGCAAGAAATATGTAAATAACATGAAATCTAGATAAAAATATTAATACAGTGTTGCAACAAATCTTAATATAAACTATGAGCATGTGCAGGAAAGAAGGGTCTTATATTAAGGTAAAACAGAGGTTGATATTGATGGAAATGGGGTAAAAAATAGGGCAATTTAGGATACCAACACAAGTGTGTGTCATTTATTAAGAATGTGTGAGTATTCCTCTTTGCTATGTAAACATGCAATCACATGTACTCTTTGTGCATTTTCAACTTGAAGCATAAATTTTCTTTAATACTCTATTTTCATGTACTATCACAAGGTCAAAACCAAAACAATGGATGAATTTTTTACATAGGGAGTGCATTTTTCATCACACATTATTTTCATGCATTTTTCCCTTTTATGGTGTGCATTTCTCACCATGGGTTGTCTATAATTTTTACTAGGGATTGGATTTTTCATAAGCCTATATATTCCTAATATCATCATACCAATTTTGCCATTAGGAATGAATTTTCTTTAATCTTTCATGCATTTTAACAAGGCTAGTTTTAACAATTTGACCTCTTTGTTTTACAAGGTAGTTTTTAGCCTTGATGCATATATCCTTTTAGCTTTTATGTATAGATATTTATGTCCTTCCAATCAAATGTGAGCAAGTATTTTACTTAGAGGTTCTAGGTAAATAAGGTTCATCATAAATTATTATATATGATGCAAAGGAAGCACTGCAAAGTATAATGCAATAGAAGAAGATAATTTTGAAGAAGAAGATGATGCCAAAAGGAGCATAGTAGATGTGTTAGATGAATAAGTTAAATAAGTTAAGCTAGATGTAGATGACAATGTTTGTAACAACCATGATGAAAATTCCATGTAATAAAAGTAAATAAAGGCAAAATAAGACCACGTGTAAGGGACACTTATTCCAAGCTGAATGTTGGGCAAATATATCCTAGTGGGCATCACTGGATGTGTGTTTTGGCTAAGGAAAATTGGAAAAGGATAAGGCAAGTGCATTAAAAGGAAAAATAGTAATTTTGACACATTTATTTATGAAAATAATGGAAATTAGGAGAAAAGGGAGGTGAATGGTCACAAGTTGCATGTGAGGCGGAAATTCAAGGAAAATAATGGAAAATGAAGAAAATAGAGGCCTCATTCATAAAAAGGCTTTTGAGGATCAGCTGAAATGCTCTTAGTCAGTGTAAGATCTTGGCTCAGGCTTGGTTAGTGTAATGTTTTGTCAGTTTAGGTTTGGAGCTTTCTCATTTTTCACTCTCTCTCTCACTCTTGGTCACTTAGAGTTTCTTAGAGCACTCTAGTTGGAAGCAAGGAAAGGAAAAGCAAGCAAGGGAAAGGAAAAGAATGTAAGGATCAAGGAAAGGAAAGCAGGATCAAGCAGCTTCAATAGGAATACTTGCAAGTAAACCTTTTCCTAGTGTGATTTCCTAGCTGGTTTGGACATGCATGGATTTGCATGTCGATGTATGGTTCTCTTGCTGTCGGTGGCATGGTTTTGCTGGGTTATGATAATGGATTTCATCATAGACTTGCCTTTTTATGTATGCCATGGTGTTGGGGTGTTTATTTCTGTTTTGAACTTTGGTTTGTCGGATAGATTTCGAAGTCTGGGGTAGAGGTGGTCTCAAGGTTCATTCCTAAAGGCCTAGGAATCTCTTGACTAGTTTTGGTGGGATACACGATAATTCTTGAGGGAGAAGTATCGGTTTCAGGCCTAGTGATTCGGGTTTAGATTGTGGTAAAGCCTGAGTGACAGGTCTCGGTTTACGGCCTAGTGATCCGGGTTTGGATTGTGGTAAAGCCTAAGAGACTGGTCTTAGTTTAGGGCATAGTGATCTGGTTTGGATTTCGGTAAAGCCTCAGAGACAAGGAGACGAAAAATTACTCAAGGATAGTGATGGATTCCAGATGGCATTCTGAGTTCAGTTTGGTTGTGACGGGACAACAAATTTTGGCTTGATCACGTTTTGATGAGGGTGGAGGTGGTTTAAGCTATGGAATTCCTTGGCTTTTCTTATATTGGTTGTTCTATGAGATCCCACATTCATGCTTGGAATATGGCACAGAGGTGACTAGATGAAAGAGAGATTTGGTTCAACCATGTCTATGGTCAGGTGGTCCGTGGAAGCCCCAAACCTGGTCGAATTTTCCTATGATTAATAAAAAATATTTTCTCTTACTTTTGCACTTGTGTATACGTGGATTAAATGGTTTTCTTATCTATGATATTTACATGGTTTTACGCTGGTTATAAGCATGGTTAAATGACTGGTTTATGCCCTGGTTATTTTATGTATTTACTTGTAACTATTAAATGAATGGATTCAAGACCTCATTGATGATATAATAATTCATTGGAGAAGGAGTTGATCCTTCTAGTTATGTTTTATTTCACTCATTCATGTCCTGTCTTGTATCCTAAACCCGTAGGTTGTATTGATGCCAAGTGTTTGACATAATGTCAATCCCGGTTGGGGATGCTTAGGCCTAATCTTGAGGTTGATTTTGATTCATTGGCATTGGTATCATGTTTTTAATGATTCTTGAATGTTCCAACAAGTTTTGGGTAGAGGTCTAGAAGTTTGGGCTAGAAAAATGGCTCAATTTTCTATATTGTTGGCCCACTAAGCATTACCCTAGGGATTAACGTTGTTGGCTAAAGGCTGGGAAGAATTATAACTCACTTGGGTTGTTGCTAGGGTCCGTTACTCTGCCCTAAGTTTCTCAAACAACAGTGGAACTCAAGGACAGGTTGTCTAAGTGGATGACTTGTCTCTTAAGAGGTTTTTGGATGGTGTTAGATGACTTTGTGTGATGTTCCATCAATTCCACTTCCTTAACTACACATAGAAGGTTGAATCCCATCATAGTAACCTCTCGTCTCATATTTACCCCAGTTAGCATGGTTACTCTGGGTAGACCTGGGAGGGGGTGTTACAGATTGGTACCAGAGCATGGTTTCACTCTACTTGGGTTGTGTGTTGATCATGCTTTCATGTTATTTTCATATGTGTTCCTTATGCAGGTAGTCCATCTGCTTGTTTCATTTGCATGGGGTTGAGCAAGGTTGTAGTGATGTCACCATGTGAAGGTTGAAGGTGTTACGCATGGTGTTACATAGTTGTTATGCATGTATAGTCTTAGTTATAATTATACATGAATAGTAGGTAAAAAATGCCTTGTGAAGTCATTGTATGCAAATTTAGGTCATGATGGTGCTATTGGTTGTTATGATGATAATGTGTTGGCTAAGATAGAGTAGGAGATGCAAATCATCATAATGAGGTTGCAACATTAGACTTTGGGGTAAGAGAAGATCATCATACAGGTATTGTATGTTTGGCATGCATGTATGTAGGTTAAGGATTGTTATATGCATTAGGTTTATATACATTAGGACTATGTACATGTATTTTGATGTTATGGTTGGATAGATGATAGATGATAGTTGATTAGATTTTTTATATGCACATGCGTCAGATAGTCAAGAATGATAGTAACCTGTAGTTGTATGTATTTTTATTGTTGTTTTATATTAGCTAACCTTATGATTATGTTATATGTTGTTGATGAGCATGATAAGTTAACTTCTTGTTTTTATATGCTAGTAACTTGATGATTAGGGTTATTACATTAAGATCTTGACATTATATGTATCATGCTAAATTGGATTGACCTATGCAGATGGTTAGGGTTACGACATTCAGGTATGAGTCAACTTATTGTGTTGCATTATGTGATACTAATCTAGACCAATCGTACATGTGTGATTGCTATGCATAAATGATATTTGTTTACAAGTTTATGATGAAAACATGTTAGTTAGTGATTGTTATGGATAACTTGAAATTAATTATGTTTAAGCTAATGCGTTGAGAAGTTATATCGTGCTAACTAGCTTGATTGTGCAGACAAGATTTCCTCCCCTGAGATACAGTAAGGTATGAGCTCGCTTATGTCGTATATTTGGTTCTTGATGGTTTGATTATGTCGTCTAGTTGATTTATTTAACATGGTATGTTTGCAAGTTGGTTGAATGTTTGATGAATTGCATAATATGAGTATGTGTTCAAATGATCTTGTTTTGAGATGATTGTACTAATACATATATGTTGAGACAGTTGATATGTACTTGAGTATAGTAGGTGATAGTTGTAGCATTGTGTCTAAGGACTATGAGTTGACTATGGATTATGACATGATTGTTAGTCTTCGTAAAGGTTGATTTCAAATTGTTAGATATGATTGTTTTGATCTTTAGAATGTGAGACTGACATGTGTGAGAAAGTTGTAGGGAAACATGCTTGTTATTAGCGTGACAAGGTAACAATCGGTGTGCTTATATAAATAATAGTTAGGTGATGTGACAGTACTAGTAAGCCTTGATTGCAAAAAAGTAAAAGGGTAAAAGGAAGGAATTGGACAAGAATTCCTTTGGCTATTTTTGGAAACCTTAATTCCAAACGAGTGAGTGCTTTTCATACAAGAAGTCTTCTTAACCTTGGATTTCTTTGAAATTATGTGGATATGTGCTAGATTCAAGAACATGTACTTGAAAAATCTGTTAGCTAGTCTCTAGTTACAGGTGGACTTGTCAAGGAATTGGAGTTCCATGAGAGATGGCATGGATATGTTTAGCTACAAGGCAATGTGCTTGGCACAACAAGATAAGGTATCTGGTGTACAGTTATATGTATTTATGCACTAAAAATTATGTGTTTATGGGAGTATAATACAGGGGATTGCATGGCAAAGAAATTTCCATGAAATTTTGAAGAAGGATCTAATTGAGCTTTCCTTGGGAACCATGAGGATTGAGTCATGGTGTCTATTGTTAGTCATGTGCTTTTGGTCTTTTATGATTTTTGCACTTGATTTGCGATTTTGAGTGTGTTTGGTGCATATCTATTCCACTTTGTTGACAATGTCGTATTGTTGTTGGTTTACCATGGTTTTCTTCTTGTTGTTTCTTGTGTTACAGGGAAAAGTGTCTATGCAGAACTGCTAATCCCACTAAGGTGTGGTAGCTAGCTTAGAAACAAACAAAGTAAAACTACTTTCGTTTTCCTTTATGAATGATAGATGAGAGAAGAATAAAGAAGACCAACCTCTGTCTTGTGCTTGGTTCCTTGCTCGATTCCTCTCTCTTCTGATAGTCTTTTGCTACTCGCTTCCTTGTATACCCAGCTTCACAGAGTACCTATAGAATCAAAGCAGCATAACACTATACAAGAACATGTATCTATTATCATAAAAAATCTAGGATCAGATATAAATTGACCATACAGATGCACAAAACATAGATTACACAAGAGTATGGAGGAAAACTTGAATAGCTTTATTGATAATCAAGAAAGAGCCAAGAGAGTTACAACCAGTTGTTCTGACCCAGCATCATCCTCTCAGCAAGTAAGCCCTTCTTCACCTCATGCAAAGCTTAGATCACCCAACACTATGATGTTGCCTCAAGAAACCAACAACAATTCCTTACAAGATGCAAAATTCCAGCCTCTGGATCTCTGGGATGAGGGATCCATATATAGATATCTGTAAGGGAGATGAGTTAGCTTGTGATTTGATTAGTGTCTTCCCTCTGATAGTTCTTGCTTCCACTTGGAGATTGATGATCTGTTACTCATCCTTGGTCAAATTTAGAGAGGAAAGTGTCACAGGAGAAGTTTATGGAAGATTCCATGCCTCTCCATGGATTGACACTGCCATTTGTCTCTTCTCGCCCATCGCACCCAATAGAAGGGCTTTTTGAAATGCAACGCACCCACATAGTGTACTTAGGTGAGATGCAACGCACTTTGCCTATGGAGCAGGTGAAATGATCCTGTTTTGACCAGTTCTGAGTGGTTTTTCATGGAGAACTTATGGGAGAAGCTGTAATCAGTTGACCTTGTTCCTTTAGGGGTTGGAACAACACTTTTAGGGACTTAGGAGCCCTTGGTTTATGGACATTTTATGCTTGGGGTTGTAGTGCCCAAAAATGTCTATAACAGTTGGCCCCTAAAGCATGAGGTCGTTAATCATTTTTGATGCCGGGTGAAATGCTTTATCATGAGGATCTGAAGTTCTTTCAAGCTGGGAGGAGACCTGTAATAAGATACAATACAATACATTATCTTCATAATATTTTCATGATCTAGCTGAGGCGGGCAGTCCCATGCTCAACTTTATAAATTCATTTTCATGTACATAGGACAGACAATCCTCTGAGTGTAGAATGATGATTCTGGTAGTGCCATCATCCCTTTGATTGGATGATTATCTGTGCAACAATGATGCACATTTGATGTCTTTATTTTCTTGAATATATATCGCAGCCCGGATGGATGAAACTAGATCTGGGGTCTTCAATCTTGTTCGATCTTCACTCAAAGTACAAGTCGATCCATGTGAGAGATGTTCTGGAGTCGAACATGGAAAGACATCGCCTGATTACCAGCCAATGATGTAAGCTGTTAACAGGCACGAGAGGAATCACAGATAATGATAATGACCCTCAATGTACTGCAGTACAATTCATGTGGTGTGAATAAAGGACTTGGCGTCGAACAGCACGCAAAATCTTTCTGTCCAAGGTCATTGATGTAAACCTGTCACCGGAAGTGAGAAACTTGCCATTGAGGCATGCAAGCTTCAAAGTACTGAAAGGGGTGTTCCTAGATCGACTTCTTGGATAATGAGCTGATGTCGACAAGAAGCGATCTATCATAGGAGGGCCTTAATGAATCCCACACCAATGACACGGAACGGAGAAAATTATTTTAATGGAGGTGAAAACGATCTGGTGATATAAGGTTCAGGGTGGCGGTCATGAAAGAATGGAGCGTAAATGTATTGCAGCGGGTGAGACACAGTTGAATTCTCTGAGTGACTTCTCTTGAACATATCGGCGACACTGACGTGATGGATTGGTAGAATTAACCCCAAATGTGGATGGTGTGATGGGACCATGGTGATGTGACCGGTGAATGAAACAACCCAACCCGACTTGGATGCAGAGTGAAAGTGTCATGTTCAAGAGCGACTTTCTACCGACAAAGTTTCTTCAAGTTTTCTTCCCAATTTTTCCCCAGTCATTGCTGACCAGTACCTCTTTATTTTTTTCAAGCTTGAGGAGGATAACATATGCTTGTTCTATAATTTACCCTTCGGGAAAACCCATCGCTATGTTTTAACGAACCTAGCGATAGTGAAACTCGTTCTTGTTTGCTATGGACAAGTTTGTCGCTATTAGGATTTAATGAGTTTAACGACAAAGATAACTCGGTCCTTTTCAATTTTAGAGAGTCTAAAAAGGGACATAAAGGAAACTCCAAAGATCCTTTTTCGTCATCTAATCCCTTAAGTCTGAAAAAGTATAAAACAATATAGATGAGATGAATTTTCGATACTTTTAACGAGCCGAACAAAACAAGCGCTCGATCTTTTTGTGTAATAATACCTCAGGTCCAAAAAGATTAAAATCTAAAGGAGGGATAGCACTTCCGATCCCTTTAACGAGTTGGAGAGGCCAATGGCTTGGCAATATTTTCATATTTTACGAGTCAGTTGAAAAGAACGAGTGATAAAATTGGGTAGCATCTGATTCCAGGTAAGGTTTGGAATTTTCCAATCACGACAGTGTTACAAGGATGGCTAATAGGATCACTCTTCATAACTGTTCCTCAAAAGGGGTAAACAATCAAATGGAGGTGAATGATTGGCCAATACAGAGTGGAGGTGATGATGGGAACACGACCAAGGCTTTAAAGGTTGAAGTATTACATTCACGATGGTTGTTTACCGGGAATTGGTTCATTTTTTATTGAGCTTAAATGCTGGGGGAAACATTTGCTCATTGCTTATGTTTATTTTTTAACGAGCATGAAGTCCGCGTTAAAACTGCTCGATATATCCAGTCGTATAATAAGGATGTCTCATATATAAAAACGACAATTTTTAAATCTTTGCCCCCCATCCTTTCTTTATGCAAGTTAGGAAATGACCAATCCTATGAGTTTAAAGGGTTAGAGGACCTACAAATTAAAAAAAAATAAATGGTCGCTCTTCACTTGCACGCCAAAAGGTTTGCATGCCCCCAGGTATAAAATAGAGTTTCAAGGTCACCTTCTATTATACCGACAAGACATTTGTTTTATCAGGAAAGGTTTACCTCTTTCAGGTTACCAAAGATTGTTTTATCTGGATCGCAAACAAAACACTTCTTCGGCGATGCCTACTGAAATAGACAAAGGCGAGTGGCGCAGACGCTTCCACCCACATAACTTTGACAAGGGAATCTTATTCCAGTCCAACCCCCTTTTCCAATCATGGATGGGAGCATCAGACTAGTCATATATCCCTCGTGGAAACATATCCTATATCTGAAGTTTTCCTGTCGAAGCAGACCAGGGTGCATGCCCCCTGGGTTTCAGTCATGTCCTCCGAATCACTCGCGCTCATCAGGAGGACGGACTGGGGATTTATGAGACATTCCTTGCGTGAAAAGACCATTTAGGGATGGTATATGACTATTTGCTATGTGTGAATCGGGAAATGAAAGTTGGTCTACGAGCTTGACCACTCTTCCTTCGTGCGGAAAACACATTACTCTAAAGAGTGATGAGACAATGGCTCCCATGCAATAAATATAGTCTCGTCCAAGGAGTAGATTATAATCTAGGGGTCCTTGGACTACCATTACGCTCATATGAACGATTTTCCCTCTCAATGTTATGGGCACATTGGGAAGGATCCCTAACAATCGACTGGTTCCTTTATCAAAGCCTGTTAGATTTCTCATCTCAGGCAAAAGCGATGGCGAACCAAGCGCTTTCCAAGTAGTCGAGGAAAGGATACTCACAGAAGCCCCTTCATCTATGATGGTACCAGCCATAACCATTCTATATACTTGAGCAATGATTCAGAATGGTATACTAGCCGGTAAACGGGGTCTGCCTAGCTGATTCCAGTCGAAGGAAACAACTACGTTGCTTGGAGGTGGGACCGAATAAATGGCCGGGTACGACTCTGACGAACTTCCTTCCTACAGTAAAGGAATGGGTAAATTGCCCCCATGTTCATCGGAGTCTGTGTTTACGAAAAGAATTTGGACGGTTGTTGTGGGGAAAAATGCCTATGTAGGACGATCCTATCCACCTAAGGTGTGACAGTGCCTTAGCAACAAACAGAGACAGCTATTCTGGTTTCTTCCTTTATGAAATGTGAAAGAACAGAGATCAATAGACTTACCGGTGTCTTCCGTTTGTACCTCGATCTGGTCTCTCTTCTCTTTGGGAGTTCACAGCTACTTGCCTTCTCACTCGCCCAGCTTCAACAGGTTCATGCAAGATCACAAGAGAACAACTACTTTCCTTCTTGCTTGTCCAGCTTCAACGGGTTCCTGTAAGATCACAAGAGAACAACTACTTGCGACAAGAGAAGAACACTACACAAAGATAGATATTCACATTCATAACTAGTTTAGGATTAGAAATAAACTAAACATACTAATGCATTCATACATCAAAAATACATCAGCATATAGGAGAAACCAAGATAGCTTTATTAATGAATAACAAGGTTCAGGAAGAGATACAACCCAGAGGGCTCCAATCCAGCATCTCCTTCCCGAGAAATGGAATTCCTATCTTCACCCCTTTCAAAGCATTAAGTACCCAATGATTCCAATCTCAAACCAACAACAATTCTTTGCAATAACAAAATTCCAGCCCCCAGATCTCATGGAGGAGAGATCCATATATAGATGTTTGGAGAGAGGATGAGTCAGCTTGAGATCTGACTAGTGTCCTCTCCCTCTGTCAGTTCTTGATTCCACTTGGAGGTTCTTGCTTCCACTTGGAGATTTGGAACCTCTTACTCATCACCAGTCGAATTCCCTGAGGCAAGTGTCATTTTGGAAGCTTCCTGGGTTTTGACACCTTGAGAAATGAGCTTGCCACATGTCCATTCTCGTTCAGCGCAGGTAGCCAGTGTTCCCTTTGACATTCAACGTAGGTAGCCAGTGTTGGCTTTGACATTCAGCGCAAACAGCTAGTGTAGCCACTGAAATGATCCTGAATTGACTCGTTTTTTGAGCAGTTTCTGGTGGAGAACTTCTGTGAATTGCTGTGGTTTGTTAGCCTTGTTCCTCTAGGGGTAGGAACAACATGTTTAGGGACTTTGGATCCCTTAGATTATGGACATTTCATGCTCAATGCTGTAAGGCAAAAAAATGTCTATAACAGTTGCCCCCTAAAGTATGAGGCTGTTTATCGGGTGAAATGCTTTATCAGTGGGATCCGAAGTTCATCCAATGCTGAGAGGAGACCTGTAATAAGATACAATACAATACATTATTTTTCATACTGCTTTCATGATCTAGCTGAGGCAGGCATTCCCATGCTCAGCTTCATAAATTCATTTTTCTGTACATAGAACAGACAATCGTCTGGTGGTAGACTGATAATTTTGATGAAATTATCATCCTTTGAGTAGGATGATTATCTGCTGCAATGATGTACATGTCAATGTCTTTATCTTTCCTGAATATATATCGCAGCCCGGATGGATGAAACTAGATCCGGTGTCTTCAAACTCGTTCGATCTTCACTCTAAGTACAAGTCGATCCATGTGAGAAATGTTCTGAAGTCGAACATGGAAAGACATCGCTTGATTACCGGTCAATGATGTAAACCGTTAACAAGCGCGAGAGGAATCACCGATAATGATAATGACCCTCAAGGTACTGCAGTACAATTCACGTGGTGTGAATAAAGGACTTGGCGTCGAACACCACGCAAAATCTTTCGGTCGAAGGTCATTGAGGTATACCTGTCGCCGGAAGTGAGAAACTTGCCATTGAGGGATGAAAGCTTCAAAGTACTGAAGGGGTTGTTCCTAGATCAACTTCTTGGATAATGAGCTGATGTCGACAAGAAGTGATCCATCAAAGGAGGGCCTTAATGAATCCCACATCTGTGACACAGAACGGAGCTAATGATTTTAATGGAGGTGAAAACAATCTGTGACATATGATTCAGGGTGGCGGTCATGAAAGGATGAAGGATAATGTATGGCAGTGGATGGGACACGGTTGACATTTCTGAACGACTTCTCTTGAACATATGGCGACACTGATACGATGGATCGGTAGCATTACCCCAAATGTGGATGGTATGGCGAGACCATGGATGTGACCGGTGAATGAAACAACCCAACCCGATTGTGGTACGGAGGAAAAGTGTCATGTTCAAGAGCGACTTGCTACCATCAAAGTTTTCTTTAGTTTCTCCCAATTTTTCCCCAGTCATTGCTGACCAGTACCTCTTTATTTTTGTCAAGCTTGAGGGGGATAACATATTCTTGTTCTATAGCCTGCCCTTCGGGCAAGCCCATCGCTATGTTTCAACGAGCCTAGCGATAGTGAAACTCGTTCTCATCTAAAGACAAGTTTGTCGCTATTTAATGATTTTAACGAGTCTAATGACAAGGATAACTCGGTCCTTTTCATTTTTAGAGAGTCTGAAAAGGTACATAAAGTTAACTCCAAAAGTCCTTTTTTGTCATCTAATCCCTTAAGTCCGAAAAAGTATAAAACAATACAGAAGGGATGAGTTTTCGATAGTTTTAACGAGCCGAATAAAACAAGCGCTCGATCTTTTTGTGCAATAATCCCTCAGGTCCAAAAAGATTAAAATCTAGAGGAGGGATAACTCTTCCTATCCCTTTAACGAGCTGGAAGGCCAAGGACTCGGCAATCTTTTCATATTTTACGAGTCAGCTGAAAAGAGCTTAAAGAAGACTCGTCTTTTGAGGAACGAGTGATAAACAGGGGTAGCAGCTGATTCCAGGTACAGGTTGGAATTTTCCAATCACGGCAGGGTCACAAGGATGGCTAGGTGAAATCACTCTTCGCAGCTGTTCCTCAAAATGGGTAAACAATCATATGGAGGTGAACGATCGGCCAATGAAAAAGTGGAGGTGACGGTGCAAACACGACCAAGGCTTTAATGGCTGATGATATTACATTCACAGTGGTTATTTACCGAGATAGTTCATTTTTTAACGAGCTTAAACGCGGGTGGAAACATTTGCTCGATCTTATGTTTATTTTTTAACGAGCATGAACTATGTGCTAAAACTGCTCGGATCTTGCGTTTATTTTTTAACGAGCATGAACTGTGTGCTAAAACTGCTCGAATACCCAGTCATATGATAAGAGTGTCTCATTGAGATTCTATTTTTTATGGAGCTTCATCTCACAAAGCTATGCCCCGCATCCTTTCTTTATGCAAGTTAGGAAATGGCTAACCCAAAAAATAGATAAATAACCACTCTTTGCTTGCACTCCAAAAGGTTTGCATGCCCTCAGGTATAAAGTAAGATTTCAAGGTTACCTCTACTTCTTTTCCTTCAAAACAATTGTTTTAAAGAGAGAGGCTTACCTCTTTCAGGTTACGCAAAGATTGTCTCGTTAATATTTCAAACAAAACACTTCCTCAGCAATGTCTACCGAAATAGACAAAGGTGAGCGGCGATGCCCGCCAACTCACATAACTTTGACAAAAGAATCTTATTCTAGAATAACCCCTCTTCCTCTATGGACGGGGTACAGACTAGTCATATTCTCCCGCGGAAACCTACTCTATACCCAAAGTTTCCTTGCCGAAGCAGACCAGGATGCATGCCCCCTGGGTTCCAGTCATATCCTCCCAGATTACTCGCGCTCATCAGGAGGACGGACCGTGGGTTGAGACACTTCTTGTGTGAATAGACCATTTAGGGATGGTACATGACTATTTGCGATGCGTGATCCGGGAAATGAAAGTTGGTCTACGAGCTTGACCATTCTTCCTTCATGCGGAAAACACATTACTCTAAAGAGTGAGGAGACTATAGCTCCCATGCAATATATATAGTCTCGTCCAAGGAGTAGGTTATAATCCAAGGGTCCTTGAACGACCATCACGTTCATTTGAACAATCTTCCCTTTCAATGTTATGGGCACATTGGGGAGGATCCCTAAAGGTCGACTGGTTCCTTTATCAAAGCCTGATAGATTTCTCATTTTAGGCAAAAGCGCTGGCGAACCAAGCGCTTTCCAAGCAATAGAGGAAAGGATACTCACAGATGCCCCCTCATCAATGATAGTGCCAGCCATTACCATTCTGTATATTTGAACGATAATTCTGAATGGTATGCTTGCTGGCAACCGGGGTCTGTCTAGTTGGTTCCTGTCAAAGGACACAACCAGGTTGCTTGGTGGTGGGACCGAATAGACGGCCGGGTATGACTCTGACGAAGTTCCTTCCTGCGACAAAGGAATGGGCAAATTTCCCCCTTGTTCGTCGGAGTCTGTGTTGATGAAGAGAATTTGGACGGTGTCGTCTTTATTCTCCTCTGTGATGGTATCATTCGAAGATAGAGCCTCTGAAGGCAAAACCGGGTCAACTGCCGTCTCAACCTTTTGACTTTCGTCAGGCATGGATCCAGACGGTTCATCTTCAACAATAGGTGCTTCGGCTGACCACCTAGGCGGGTCAGCCGGGTTCTCAACTAGTGAAGGACTTGGCAGGAGTTTTTGATATCCAGGAGGAAGTTGCGCTCATAAAATCGAGCGATCTTCCAGAACTCTTTTAGCCTCGTCTAAGAAGGGACAACTGTGGATGGCATGGTCGCCTTCACACAGTTTGCAGGGAAATCTAGCTTTCCTTCTCTGTCCTGGGACTTCACTTTCACTAGTCGACGGTGAGCAGTCAACATGGCTATCAGAGGTTGATGTTACCGAATTGTGCAAACGGGGAGACCAGTCCCTTAGTATCCGAGGGATGCAGGGACAATCTCTGTGGAAATGGTCTCCCTTGCATATGACACATGGCGATTTAGGCCTGGTCAGTGCTGTGTGTGGATTTTTGTCAGACGACACTTGTTTGCCCCCAGTCGCCTTTGGCTCCTTCTTCTTCTTCTCTTTCTTCTTCTTTTCCTTCTTCTCCTTAGGAACTTGGTTTTTTGTTTTACCAGTTCCGTCAAGCGAAGAGGAAGGAGGAGAGGAAGAGTTAGATGAGGTAGAAGGCTGGTTGGCAACTCTGGTCTGGTCTAACTGTTGACTCGACTGTTCAGGAATGGTGGTGTTCTGAACGAAATTGGTTGAAAAGAGCCAGACTGGTAGGCCAATTGTCAGTCCTGGAAGCGACAATGTGGCCATATGGGGTGCACCAACATCTCCCCAAGAGGAGAAGGGACTAGGATTTCCACCAAGGGGAATTCCTTGGTTGGTGTGCTCCATTTCTTAAACCTAAAGATCAACGCAGGAATAGGGGTGATTGTTCCGTTTAAAATAAATCTTAACGACGCTTTAGACACAACTTGCTTTTTCAATTTTAAAGAGTCGAGAAAAAGCTAAAGATGACTCTAGTCTCCTTCGATGTTTTAACGAGCCCGAAGTGACAAATGCTCGGATGGACTTTTTCCGTTATAGAGTCTGAAAAAGGCCAAAAGGAACTGCTCTGGAGTTCTAGGCAGAGGGTGTGCCAAACTTTTCGCAAAACCGCAGAATACTTTTTAGGGTAAGGGCGGTCAATCTTCCTGAATGCTGTGTTCAGTGCATTGCGATTAGTAGGGCGGCCGACACGGCTTCCTAAGGATAAAGGTTTTATGCCTATAGGGGTCTCCCAATATATACGTGACGGTACGTGGGAGCACAATCCGTACTGGCGCTATCGTCCCTCAGGAGGAATCACCCACCATCCACGAGATCGACAGTCACCAGGCTTAACGACGCCGGAACATGTCTCTAGCCTAGACCTCTATGTTGTGCGTTATGTTGCAAAGTGTTGTTAAGTTCATTCAATTTATTTTAGGTTGATCTTTTTAGAAGTTTGCCTTTCAAGGTTCACCATGAGATGTATGATACAATTCCTAAATGCAGTCTAAAGATGATAAGCAAGCTTTATATCTTTTCAACTTTGAAAATCCTAGCTACTAAGGGAAAATAAAGACACCATCTTTTCTCAAAGAGCAATCAACACACTCTAATGCACTTTTCCTAAATCAGACATGCAAACTATCAAGATGCAAATGCACAATGCAGGTGTCTTTTTTCCGCTTTCTTAGTATTGATGCCTACAAAGAAAGCTTTTTGTACAACTTTGAATTTGCTTTTAAATGACAAATACAAACAAGTTTACTTTTTTCAAAATCAGAGAGGGTAGAAGAGATTACAACACTTAACGATTTTCGAAATGAAGACTTGTTTTGACACTTAAAAGAGACAAACTCAAACCAATAAGCAAAAGAAAAGACAGTCTTTTTGTACAAAAGGAGGCGGAATTTAAGCATAGAAAAGGAGTTATCAGACTGGTACCTATGCTGGTTATAGGCTGCAAAAATCAGAGATCAAAACAAGGCAAAACAGAGCAGAGAACCCCAGCTGCACAAGGGCAAACTGGTTCAGCGCAACCTCAACACAGGAGTTTTGACATTCGGCGCAGGTAACCTTCACGGGACCTGGGTTGAAATGCAGAATCCCTTCACTGGGTCTGCGCTGAAGGAGAAACTCTCGTTTCTCACAGGTTCTAGGTCACAGATTGCTATTTAATTCACTGTTTTAGGCCAAATAAAAGCAACAAGAAAGGTACAATCAAAGGGATGCTTTGAGGGGGTACTAAGATCTATCACAAAGGATCATCAAATCATTTGTGAGTCCATTGTTCAGATCATAGACAAGTCCAGTAATTGGATCAAAGCAGCAACTGTCTACTTTGCATCTGAGAAAAACAGATGCAGTTCGATTGTTGCTGTCGAGTCTATGAAACAAACAATGATAGAAACACAAATAAAATGACTAAACATATCTCCCCAGTAGAGTCGCCAATTTGTTGTGGGGAAAAATGCCTATGCAGGACGATCCTATCCACCTAAGGTGTGACAGTGCCTTAGCAACAAACAGAGACAGCTATTCTGGTTTCTTCCTTTATGAAATGTGAAAGAAGAGAGATCAATAGACTTACCGGTGTCTTCCGTTTGTCCCTCGATCCGGTCTCTCTTCTCTTTGGGAGTTCACAGCTACTTTCCTTCTCACTCGCCCAGGTTCAACAGGTTCATGCAAGATCACAAGAGAACAGCTACTTGCATTCTTGCTTGTCCAGCTTCAACGGGTTCCTGTAAGATCACAAGAGAACATCTACTTGCGACAAGAGAAGAACACTACACAAATACATATATTCACATTCATAACTAGTTTAGGATTGGAAATAAACTAAACATACTAATGCATTCATACATCAAAAATACATCAGCATATAGGAGAAACCAAGATAGCTTTATTGATGAATAACAAAGTTCAGGAAGAGATACAACCCAGAGGGCTCCAATCTAGCATCTCCTTCCCGGCAAATGGAATTCCTATCTTCACCCCCTTCAAAGCATTAAGCACCCAATGATTCCAATCTCAAACCAACAGCAATTCTTTGCAATAACAAAATTCCAGCCCCAAGATCTCATGGAGGAGAGATCCATATATAGATGTTTGGAGAGAGGATGAGTAAGCTTGATATCTGACTAGTGTCCTCTCCCTCTGTCAGTTCTTGATTCCACTTGGAGATTTGGAACCTCTTACTCATCACCAGTCGAATTCCCTAAGGCAAGTGTCATTTTGGAAGCTTCCTGGGTTTTGACACCTTGAGAAATGAGCTTGCCACATGTCCATTCTCGTTCAGCGTAGGTAGCCAGTGTTCCCTTTGACATTCAACGCAGGTAGCCAGTGTTGGCTTTGACATTCAGCGCAAACAGCTAGTGTAGCCACTGAAATGATCCTGAATTGACTCGTTTTTTGAGCAGTTTCTGGTGGAGAACTTCTGTGAATTGCTGTGGTTTGTTAGCCTTGTTCCTCTAGGGGTAGGAACAACATGTTTAGGGACTTTGGATCCCTTAGATTATGGACATTTCATGCTCAATGCTGTAAGGCACAAAAATGTCTATAACAACGGTGTCATCCTTGTTCTCTTCGGTGACTGTATCATCTGAAGATGGAACCTCTAAAGCAAGATCGGGTCAACTGTCGCCTCGACCTTTTGACTTTCGTCTGGTATGGGTTCGGAAGGTTTATCTCCAATGATAGATGCTTCGGCCGACCACCTGGGTGGGTCAGCCGGATTTTCAACTAGCGACGGACTCAGCAAGATTTTCTTATATCCAGGAGGAAGTCGTAACGGTGAAACCAGACGATCGTCCAAAACTCTTTTAGCCTCGTCTAAGAAGGGAAATGGTGGACGGTGTGATCACCTTCACACAGTTTACAAGGAAATTTGCACTTTCCTTTTTGTCTAGGGACTTCACTTTCACTAGTCGACCGTGTGTTTTCAACATGATCATCAGAGGTTGATGACACCGGGTTGTGCAAACGAGGAGACCAGTCCCTTAAGATCTGGGGGATGCAGGGACAATATCTATGATAGTGGTCTCCTTTGCAAATGACACATGGCGATTTAGGCCTGGTCAGTGCAGTGTGTGGATTTTCGCTAGACGACGCTTGGTTGCCCCCTTTCGCTTTTGGCTCCTTCTTCTTCTTCTCTTTCTTCTTCTTTTCCTTCTTCTTCTTAGATACTTGATTTTTGGCTTCACCATCCCCATCAAGCGAAGAGGAAGGAGGAGAAGAAGAATTGGACGAAGTAGAGGGTTGGGGGGTAATTCTAGAATTGTCTAGTTGCTGACTCGATTGTTCAGGAATTGCGGTGTTCTGAATGACGGAGGTTGAGAAAAGCCATACAGGCAAGCCGATCGTCAATCCTGGAAGTGACAATGTGGCCATGTGGGGTGCACCAACATCTCCCCAAGAGGAGAAGGGACTAGGATTTCCTCCAAGGGGAACTCCTTGGTTGGTAGACTCCATTTTCTCAACCTAAGACCAATGTAGGAAAGGTGACGATTATTCCGTTTAAAATAAGTTTTAGATGCTTTGACACAACTTGTTTTTCAATTTTAAACAGTCGAGAAAAAACAAAAGATGTCTCTAGTCGCCTTCGATTATTAATGAGCCTGAAGTGACAAGTGCTCAGATGGACCTTTTCTGTTAAGGAGTCTGAAAAGGAACGAAAGGGTCTGCTCTGGAAATCTAGATAGAGGGATTACCAAACCAATCGCAAAACTGCAGAATACTTTTTACGGTACGACAGTCAATCTTCCCGAATGCTGTGTTCAATGCATTGCGATCGATAGGGTGGCAGACGCGGCTTCCTAAGGATAAAGGATTAAGCCTATTGTGGTCTCTCAAAATATACTCAACGGTACATGGGAGCACAAGTCCGTACTGGCACTTATCATCTCAAAGTGGAGGAATCACCCAACCAACAGTGAGAACAATAGTTACCAGGCTTTACGACGCCGGAATACGTCTCTAGCCTAGACTTCTAGATGTTGTGCGTTAGGTTCCAAAGCGTTGTTAGATTCATTAAATTTATTTTATAATTGATCTTGCTTAAGAAATTTTCCTTTCAGGTTCACCGTGTGATGTAGATGTACAATTCCTAAAATGCAATCTAAGATGATAAATAGTCTTTTTATCTTCTTTGTGCAATGAAAATCCTAGCTACTAGGGAAAGAGAGACAATATTCTTTCACAAAGAGCATAGAGCACACACTATATGCACTGTCCTAAATCAAACCAATCAAACAGTCTAAATGCAAATGCACATGCATGTATTTGTTTTCAGCCTTCTTAATATGTGAATGATAAAAAGAAAGCTAATGCACAAATCTGAATTACTTTTCAAAGCGACAATTACTAACAAGTTTCTTTTCAAAATCAAAATGGAGATAATGACAACACTTTACGATTTGGAAATGGAAACTTGCTTTCGACACTAGAAAAACTACAAATTCAGATCAAATACAACAGTTACAGGGTAATCGACTATCAAGAGCAATCAGACTCTCCTCTATGACTGAAAACGATACTTGCGACACTTTCAAATCAAGAAACGACAGTACAATTACGTTACTTTTTTGCAAAGGAGAACTGAAAATGACTCAAAAAATACACAAAAACATTTACAGTTCTTTGCACAATGGAGGCGGAATAACAGCAAGGAAAGGGGTTTCAAACAGAGGTATATTGACTACAGGCAGCAAAATTCTTGAATAGATCTGAAAAGAGTGAACACAGAAACCAAAATCTAGAAACAATGCCTAGTCTGATCAGCGCACCTGTAACACAGTGAATTTGAAATGCAGCGCACCTACTACACTCGGGAAGTGTGCTAAATTTCAGATTCATAGAACAGAGAGTGCGCTGGGCCAGGGACGAGACTTTGCTTGGGTTCCGGGTCACAGTTTGTAGTTCAGTTCAGGGATTTTGGCCGAGCAAGTGGTAATCAGTAAATCAACAATAGGGGTAGATCTAAGGAGGTTACTAGAGCCACCACGAGGGCAATTAGAGAGTTTGTAAATCAGTTGTTTAATTCATAAACAAAACCTGGAGATTGACTGAAGTGGCATTTATCTACTTTGAATTTGCATAGCAAATGCAGTTCAAAAGCTACCTAGCTCAACTTCAGGCTCCGTCTGTAAGTTTATAAAGTAAACAAATGTAGATAGACAAACATCCTAGTTGCTCCCCCAGTGGAGTCGCCATTTTGTTACAAGGAAAAGTGTCTATGCAGAACTGCTAATCCCATTAAGGTGTGGTAGCTACCTTAGAAACAAACAAAGTAAAACTACTTTCGTCTTCCTTTATGAAAGATAGATGAGAGAAGAATAAAGGAGACCAACCACTATCTTGCGCTTGGTTCCTTGCTCGATTCCTCTCTCTTCTGATAGTATTTTGCTACTCGCTTCCTTGTATACCCAACTTCACAGAGTACCTGTAGAATCAAAGCAGCATAATAGTATACAAGAACATGGATCTATTATCATAAACAATCTAGGATTAGATATAAATTGACCATACAAATGCACAAAACATAGATTACACAAGACTATGGAGGAAAACTTGAATAGCTTTATTGATAATCAAGAAAGAGCGAAGAGAGTTACAACCAGTTTTTCTGACCCATCATCATCCTCTCAGCAAGTAAGCCCTTCTTCACCTCATGCAAAGCTTAGATCACCCAACACTATGATGTTGCCTCAAGAAACCAACAACAATTCCTTACAAGATGCAAAATTCCAGCCTCTGGATCTCTGGGATGAGGGATCCATATATAGATATCTGTAAGGGAGATGAGTCAGCTTGTGATTTGATTAGTGTCTTCCCTCTGATAGTTCTTGCTTCCACTTGGAGATTGATGATCTCTTACTCATCCTTGGTCGAATTCAGAGAGGCAAGTGTCACAGGATAAGTTTATGGAAGATTCCATGCCTCTCCACCTCGCGGATTGACACTACCATTTGTCTCTTCTCGCCCATCGCACCCCATAGAAGGGCTTTTTGAAATGCAACACACCCACAGAGTGTACTTAGGTGAGATGCAACGCACTTTGCCTATGGAGCAGGTGAAATGATCCTGTTTTGACCAGTTCTGAGTGGTTTTTCATGGAGAACTTCTGGGAGAAGCTGTAATCAGTTGACCTTGTTCCTTTAGGGGTTGGAACAACACTTTTAGGGACTTATGAGCCCTTGGTTTATGGACATTTTATGCTTGGGGTTGTAGTGCCTAAAAATGTCTATAACACTTGGGTTTACTTTTATGTTTTGAGTGTCTTGGGAATTATTTGGGGAGGAGGAAAGTTGATGGAGATAGGGGAGAGATGTGTGGAACTCAACAGGTAATGTAAGACACAGATGAAGCTCGGTGCATGAATAAGTGTAGCGAAAGGTAAGACTAAGACAGTCAGTTGGACTGACTGGGTCCATTGCAGTAAATGGACGGTGGTAGTATAGTCATGAGAAAGGTAACCAAAAAAGTTAAAGTAAATGGATTTGAGATGTTGGATGGCTTGACTAAGTTGGGAATGATGGTTCTCAATGTCATGAATGAACACATAAAGTTATCTTAACCTTGACCTTGATATCTAGTATTGATGTTGTGATCATGATTGCTTTATGCTAATGATTATATGCATATATTTATGTAAACACATTGTTATCTGATAGGGTCATCATGGATCATGATTTTTTTATGATAATGTTTATGTATATGTATGTATGTGTCTATGTATCTATGTTACTATCTAACAAGGTCATTAGGAACCATTCTTGTGGAGGAATGATTGCTCATGTAGGTAAATGACATGAAGAGGTTCCTGGTCTTACAAAGAATTGGGAAGAGTAGTCATAAAAAATATATGAGGTCAATATCATGTGATTATGAGTTGATATTATGTGATTATATTATGTCTATGTTATTGACAGGTTATGCCAAGGGATACATCAGCGAAACAAAAGTAGTGTGGTTTGTTGCATGCTAGGACAAGCATGAATAAGACACTAGAAGCAAGGTTTGTTAGTAAGGACAATGTGATTTCGGATGTGTGGTATTACTGTTGTGAATATGTTGTACATGTTGGATATACGGTGCCCTATACATATTGTACTGTGTGCATGATAGATATGTAGTGTTGTGTACAAATGGTGCTCTGTGTGTGTTGGATATGCAGTGATGTGTACAAATGATGCTATGTACATGTTGGATATGCAGTGTTATGTACATGTGGTGTTGTGTGCATGTTGTACATGTGGTGTGGTATGCATGAATGTACAAGTGGTGTTGTGTGCATGTGGTTTTATGTACATGTTGCACAAGTGGTGCTGTGTGCAGGTGGTGTTGTGTACATGTCGTGTATGTGGTGCTATGGAGATGTGGCTTCGTGTACATTTCGTGCATGTTGTACTATGTACATGTGGTATTGTGTAAATGTTGTACAAGTGGTGTAGTGTACATATGGCATTGTGTACACATTGTGCAGGTGGCGCCATGTACATGTGATGTTTTGCACACGTTGTGTAGGTGGTGTGGTGTACAGGTGGTACTGTGTACATGTTGTACATATGGTACTGGTGCATGTATGGTATTATGTTCATGTCATACATGTTGTGTTACTATGTATGTGCATGTGGTGCTATGTATGTGAATTGTGTAGGTGCATGTATTGTGTGGTGTTGTACATTGGTTATAGATGTATTGTGTTGTGTTGTATGCCCGGTGTAGGTGTAAGTACTATGTTATGCATAGGATGTAAGCATATGTATTGTATTGCATACACTGGGTGTAGGTGTATGTGTTGCATGTCAAGTTCAAGTGCATGTATTGCATGGAGTCATATGTCATATGTGGTTGTATGTGTGTGATGCACATGGTTGAGGAGAAGGCATTGGGTGTTTGCTGGGAGTGGTAACCGATCTGTTGTGTGTACAGAAAGAACAAAGGAAGAAGTAAGGATTGATGAAGGATAAGTATCAGTCTTTTATTTCAGTTTTATTATACATGTGATTTGTGATTCTAGCCTATTATAGTTACATGTGAATTATGATTATGGTTTATGATGGTACATGTGATTTATGATATTGATGGTTACATTTTGAGGTAACCTAAAATGATTTTTTATATACATGTTGATTTGGTCAAATATTCTAGTTTGACTTGTTGTGACAGGAAGTGAATAGGATTACAAACGTACCTTATTGATGAGCTACCAATGAGGTATGATGTGAATTTATTTCAATTTATTTTAAATATAATGGAAGTTATGTGCTTGGTACAGAAATGCATGAACATGTCCATTTGGGTGGTAGAAATCCACTGCAAGAATGGGTAGCAGCAACAAAAGAAATTGGAACATGCAATAATATGCTAGTAGAGTACTTCAGGAGTAGGGACATTATGGGACACTAGTACCCAGTAGTGTCCATTGATTTCCATGAGCATGTTATGGCCGATATGATGGTTTTCAGGCAGGTATATGTCTTGGTTGTTAGATATTCTAATGAGAGGAGGCGTTGCCAAGGGATGGATCGCCTAGGATAGGGGATTCCATGGAACTTGGAAGGTGAGTGATTGCATGGAAGGGGGTAACAGGATTTCCTGAGGGACTTTATAGCAGAGAAGGGAAGGTAACATGTATATTTGTTTCGGTCATTAGCATTTCCAGATGGAATTAGATGCACATTGAGAATGTGCCCTGGAACAATGAGCTGGTAACTATTCATTGAGGGGACAAGTGGCACATGATTGTAGTGATGGACATTAGATGGAACTTAAACTGTGACAGTGGATTTTGGACTTCCTGGGAAGGAGGTGAATCCTGGTACTACTTTGAGGGTGGAGGTGTGATACTCTGGATTCCCTTGTTGATTTATATAGGAATCATATCCTTTTATTTATTGGTTTAGAAAATTTGAATATGTGTATGTGTGATTATTGTAAATATGTTAATGAGTTGTGTTATAAAGCTCCAATATGCGGTATGGTTGTTATCTAGTCATGTTGTCATGATGTTTTTCTTTTGAGTAGGTTATTCATTGTAAATATTGCAACAAGCTCATATATAAAGCTCCATGGGTAGTATGTTTTTTCAGTGGTTTTGCTGAGGTCTTGGTGTGGATTAACACCGAGGGTGGTGTTCCCCAAGGGGGAGGGTTCTATAACATCACTGGTGAAAATTTCATGTAATAAAAGTAAATAAAGGAAAATTAAGACCACGGGTAAGGGACACTTATTCCAAGATGAATGCTGAAAAAATATATCCTAGTGGGCATCAATGAATGTGTGTTTTGGTTAAGAAAAATTGGCAAAGGTTAAGGAAAAGGCATTAAAAGGAAAAATGGAACTTTTGGCACATTTATTTATGAAAATAATGGGAATTAGGAGAAAAGGGAGGTGAAAGGTCACAAGTTTCATGTGAGGAGTAAATTGAAGGAAAATAATGGAAAATTAAGAAAATAGAGGCCTCATTCATAAAAAGGCTTATGAGGATCGGTTGGCAAGCTCTTAGTCAATGTAAGATCTTGGCTCAGGCTTGTTCAATGTAACCTTTTGTCAATTTAGCTTTAGATCTCTCTCATTTTTCACTCTCTCTCTCACTCTTGGTCACTTAGAGTTTCTTGGAGCACTCTAGTTGGTAGTAAGGAAAGGAAAAGCAGGCAAGGGAAAGGAAAAACAAACATGAATCAAGGAAAGGAAAGTAGGATCAAGCAACTTCAGCAAGAATACTTGCAGGTAACCTTTTGCATGTGTGATTTCCTAGATGGTTTGGACATGCATGTCTTTGCATGTTGGTGTATGCTTCTCTTGTTGTTGGTGGCATGGTTTTGTCGGGTTATGACAATGGACTTCGGCCTAGCCTTTCCTTTTTCCGGATTCCATGGTGTTGGGATATTTATTTATATTTTGAGCTTTGGTTTGCCAGATGGATTTCAGAAACTGAGGTGGAGGTGGTCTCAAGGTTCATTCCCAAATGCCTAGGAATCCCTTGATTGGTTTTGGTGGTGTTAGGTTCCTATACCAATAGGAGTCATAATTTTTGAATGGCTGAGATTAAACCTGTAATATGTACATACCTTTGAATTCTGCAAATGTTTTCCATATTCAAAAAATTAAAAAATGTAAAGAGGGTATGTCCTAAAAGAATAAAAAGATCAAAAAAAGATGAAAAATATGAACCCTGAGAAAAGAAAAAGGGCCATAAAAGTGTGCAAGTCAAAATTCCACTACTATTTACTTTTTATGCATAATAAATGATTGTGTGTAGTTTGTAACCTTTGCCACAATCCATGATAGTCAAAATGTTTAAACTTGGCTATTTCATGTTTCAAATTCATATTTATAGATATAGAATAAATATTTGACCAAACTATTTAATCTTGGCAGATAATTAGATAGGTAGAGCAAATAAAAGGATCTCAATTGTTTAATCTGAGCCCTTGGATGTAATAAGGTTAGATTTAGTTAGTTTACTATTGTAAAGAAAAAGAAAAATGTTTGATAAAGGTTTGCTAGCTCAAATGCACCCTAATAAAGAGAAGTAAAAATGGTAGGATGAGTAGATGGGTAAGTAATTGAAAGGTTGTAGAATTTTGATGATTGATTAGACAAAAGCATGTGTATCATCTCTTTCATCATAAAAGTTCCAAATGTGAATGGGAACTCAAGCATGCAAAGGGATATCAAAGTCAATTAATTAACTTCCCTCATTCATTTCACATTTTACTTAACTAATTTCCCATAATAAAGTTCAAAGTACTTAAAAACCCTAAGTCAAAGAGGCTTAGAGCATTTCTCTGACTTTTGGAGGGACCGGACCCTCGGCTCAATGACTTATAGGCAATGAGTACCAAAACCCCTTCATAAACATTCATTTCCCCCCTTTAGTTCATTCATTTTCCCTAAATAATATTCTTTCCTAAGGTTAAATTACTTTTACCTAGGAAAAGGTGTTTCTTCCCCTACATCACTCATTTTCACATAAAAAAACCCACAAAACACTAAATCCCATGTTTTTATGTTATTATCGGAAAAGCAATAAAACATGAAATATCAAATACTTAGGGTATTTTGCCCCTTTCCGATCACTTTTCTAATTACTAATTTATTTATTAAATCCCAAATAAAAACCCCTTTTCCCTGTATATATGTAACTACCACAATATTAATTAAATCCTACCCTAGTTTAATTGTATAAACTATAATATTACCCAAAATCCCGAAAATCCCCTAACTAATCGACTTGGATTAAGTTAGTTTAAAAACCTAGTTAAATCCTGCCGCTAATCACCCTGATAACTTAACCCTGCCTTAAACCTTCTTTAAAAGAGAAAACCACCACACTTAATTTCCCGTCGCGCCCCCCCCCCCCCCCCCCCCCACTACCCTTCGTGTAACTACACTACCCGATCGCCATACGATCTCTCCCCTCCACATCTAACGGTCCTCATCCATTTAAGAAGGGCCCAATGTATGAATGTTACCCGCTCGAAAAGGGTTGTTTTCCACTAGACCCCTGAGGCTACGTGTCGCTTGATGAGTGGAATCGGGTGGCCTCCCCCTAATACCAGCAAGCACCCAAAATCTGTGCGAAGGAAACCACTTACCGCCCGCCCGCTACACGCCAAAAGGGCTATTATTCACCCCGCTATGCGACAAACGACCACTTTTCACCTGTACCCACCAATTTGACTTTCTCCCATAAAGCCAAAAAGCCCCAAATCATTTGTTTTTATTGTTTTTTTCAACTGAAAACCTCCATGCATGCACCTGCAAATGTCGAAGCTGTCAACCGATGTACAATTGCACCCTGATGATGCGACAAAGCTCCTAGATTGCCTTCCGGCCTACTTGAATCTTTTTCAACTGTTCACAATTTCCAGTCACCTAGTTTAGATCTAGTTTTCTCCAATTCCAGGTATTTAAGCCATAAATCACTAAAAAATCCTGTCAATTTGTAAACCAGTCATTGAGTTTCTTAATTAAAATAAAAAAAAAGCTTTGGTAACTCAAACCCACTAGAAACTGAATCACCATTGCTCTAAAAAACTGAAAATCACCTCCCCCATTCTCAAATCCACAAGAAACTAAGAATGGCTGCCCCAATTTCCATGGATGTGAGACCAATTTCCTCTCCTCACTTGGATTTAGACCACCTCCCCCTAACTGATAAAGATTTCCAAATCAAGGACACCTCTGTCCATGAATCCCCTCTCAAATTATATTACCAATACAGAGACCAACAACTAAACCATGCTGATAAAATAGGTCTTTGGGAGTCCAATTTACCCAAGTACCAATTCCCCAAAGTCCATATTTTCCCAAAAATTGTCCATTACTGCCATGCAAACTATATCCCCAGCCAAAGAGCAGTGATGTCCCAAACTAGACTGTACTTTTCACCGTCACCGCTGAATGAATTAATGAAATGCTGCAACTTCAACCATGGAAAAATATAACCCCTATTTTAATTGGAGACCTATTAAATCGATTCCCCACGCTGACCTCTAAAAAACTTGCTGAAATGTTCCAAACCTTCATTGTAGAAGAAAAACATATTCCAAAAGATCCTCATCCATATGTGTATACCATATTTTCCAAATTTGGCCAGGACATTGTAGCAATGATATCTAGTATCCTAGGTTATACCACCAGTGAGTATATAGATGAAATCATTCTGGTTTTCATGTCCATCTTTACTTCGGGACAACCTCCTGCTATCATGTATGATTATGCCAAGTTTATAGCTGACAGGATGCATGACCAATTCCTTAGGATGAGTAATGAGAGAGTCTTTAAGTATTCCTCTGTTTTGTACCACCTTTTTATATACTACCAAGCAGATAAGTTCCCATTTACTCTCCAGAATCTTGATACAAAGGGTCACCTAGGTCAGTGATTTTCTAGAGTCCATTGATCCATAAATATGACTCTCCCTATTCATATACAGACTTCATAGACCTATTTGTCCATCCCATTGTGACAATGCTGCTAGGAATCCCTCCTCAAAGAATCAGTTTAGATATAAGAAGGATCCTGCAACTCTCAAAGCAATCCAAAGTGGGGGATTGGTACTTGTATCAAAACCACACAAAAATTAGAATTTATGGCTGTGAGCTGGCCCCATATAAACTGCCCAAATACCTCCCAATGAGGTTATTTGCTCAAAAGTACTACAGATAGATAATCAATTCAGATGAGGTACACTTTTTCAGAACCAAGAAGAAGGCCCAGCTCAAGATAAAAGACCAGTTAGGTCCCTTCATTTGTAATAGCCGAGAAGCTGGAAGGGAGGCAGACCAAATTCTTCAAAGACTAAATCTGAAACAAAGCTTCATGTGGAGATATGATCCCTTGGACTTCATCTACAACAGAAGACATAAAAACAAGATGGCTTCCTACATTCACCACCGAATCCCTAAAATAGAAAAATATGCCAATCAATTGGAATGGGTGGAGAACACTTTAGTGGACAGGGATAGCACTGAAGTTGCTGTTTAAAACACTCTAATTGATCTAGAGAAACAGGTTGATGAGGGTTCTTTCTTGCAGGTGCTAGAAGGATCTCAGGTCCAAGAAGAATCACAAGCCTAAGAAGAATCCTAGGTACAACAAGAATCAGAAGCACCAGAAGGGTCAGAAGCACCAGAAGAAAAAGAACAATAAAAAAAATCAGATAGATCAAAGCCCATCGTGAGTACCTCCCAGTATTAAAAACTCCTCTAAATGAGGAGAAAAGTCTTAAAAGAAACAGGGAAGGGGCCACTACTTCAGGAAGAGCTACATCATAGGCCTATGTAGAGACTAGCCAGGCTAAAAGGCAAAGGATAAACCCTGTTTATGAATAGGAATATACAGAGGAGACAGTGATGCCACAAGCACTGAAAGAGAAGGGAGCATGCATCCCACCCCCTCTGGAGGCATCATAGAACCTTCCACATCACATCCCCAGATACTGGAAATATAGCAGAGTGTGGAGGTATCCTCTTTCAGGATGCCAACAGACAAGGACCAGGACATCAAAGAAAGATATAAAGAAATAAAAGCCAGAAATGAGAGGCTGAAAGCCCAGACCTACGCACAGTATTTGAAGATGATCCCTACCAATCAGACAAGGCTTATGTCAGTGTATGATGTAAAAGAGGGGAAAATGTAGATGAAATTCATGAAGCCCACTACTCAGCAACCAAGAACAACAACAAACTTAAAAAAGATAGACTTCGAAGTACTAGAAAAGGACATTCATCCTATCAACCAAATTGAGCTGCACAAGTAGACAGGGGAGATGATTTACTCCACCTTGACAGGGAAAGCCATCGCTGCCCACCAATTGCAAAACTCCCTGAATAATATATTAGCATAGTTCCAGTTGGAGAAGGCCTCTTCACAGGCCAAAGATACCAGAATCAAGTCCTTAGAGGACTTAGTCATTAAGTTGGGACATGATCCAAAATATGTAAAGGCCACTGAAAAATTAATAAAGAAGAAGAATGATGATATAGCTGCTCTAAAGAAGTAGCTCAAGATTCCCTAGTTGCATCACCCACAAACAACAAAAGTCCCGGAGGCACAAAAAGGACATGAAGAGCTCATGGACTTGGTCCTAAGGATAAATGACCAATTAAAAGAGACAGAGAAGGAGTTGGACATTTTGATTCAGTCCAAACAAAGTGACTTGGCAACAACTTCCACAACTACCATTCCTATAGTGACAACAACAGTTCCTTCTACATTAGCATCATCATTGGCACCAATAGCGCCACCTGCCACAACACTTCCAATCACAACTGAATCTACAACAGTAGGCACATCTATAGAGAAAACAACAGAGCTAGTAAAATCCATGGAGGGGATGTCCATCCAGGCAATAGAGCTCAAAAGGCTAAAGGAGAAAGTAGAAAGCTTAGAAACTGACTGTAAGCTTGCCCAAATTCAACGGAGAGAAGAAACACAGAAAGCCCTAAGGATGGGTGAGAAAACCAAAGTCATAGAAAAAGATTTAACACTGCAGAAGCCACTAGGATAGACCAAAGAAATTATCTTGGCCAATATCATTGACTCTGTCATTGATATTTGGCCATAAATCTAAGTTATATTTGAGCAAATTGAATTGGTAAAAGTAGCAATTGAGGCTATCCAGAAAGTAAGGGAAGATTTAGGAGACCAACCTGAGGATGCAAATCAACTCATCCACTTCTTGAACAATAAGAACAGACATGAGCTTAATGAGCTTGGTATAGAGGATAGGAATGAAGCCATCTTGGAGGTTAAAAAGGTTATTTCCAAAAGAAACCTTATGCTCAATTTAGAAGAAAAGTGCCACAACATGCAGGTGTCCATTGATAGGTTCATAGCCAAATTTCAAATTTTGAGGGACAAAGGCCTTCCCAGTCCTATGGTCATCCATGATAAACTCATGACCCAATTTGACTACATTGACAGACTTAGGAAATTGGCTAAGGAACAAGCCAGTACTTCAGGTACAAAAGCCCTGCCAACTAGAAAAGTATTGTATGATACTTTGGAAAATCTATTTTTCCTAGAACATTAGGTGAAACATCTGTTTGTCACCAAGACCAATTTTTCTAAATACACAGAGGCAGATGAAATTTGCAGAAGAATGCTGAAAGTAAAGTTACCTGAGGATGAATGATGGGAAAAAAATGACAGATTTACTTTGAAAAGTTTTACAGCAAAAAGTTACCACAGTAAATCTTAAGGCATCCAGATGAAACTAGTAGAAGAAAGATCAACAAGGTCAAAGAGTAACAGGGTCAAAGAATATCAATGAAAGATCAAAGTGAATAAGATTCCAACGTACAAATATCAGCCAGCTTAAAGGGCTCCAACTCAACTGGAACAACCAACACTACCACAATAAAAGGGACAACATGATGCAGTTTTCCACCTGTCTCTATCTTCATTCTTGAAGATATTTTGTTTCCTAGATTAAATCTCAAACTATTATGAGATATTTTGTAAATATTTTTTTTGTATAAATAATTCACATTTTGAAGTATTTAGGGTGGATTCCAAGACATTTCTATAGTCTTTCTCTCTCAATTCTAAGTTCTATTGTATCCATGACTGGATTGGCTTGCTAGATCAAGGAATAAAGCTCAGATATTTTACAGGATTCTTGTGTAAAGTGATATGTTATGTTCCTATACCAATAGGTGTCATATATCATGATTGTCTTGGTTTAACTCTGAAATATGTTTATGCCTTTGCTTATTGCAAATGTTTTCCATATTTGTGAAAAATCAAAAAAATTAAAAAATGTAAAGAGGGTATACCCTAAAAGAAAAATCAAAGGGTAAAAAGAATAAAGAAAAGGTCAAAAAATTGAAAGAAAATGATCCGCAACAAAAGGAAAAGACCATGAAAGTGTGCAAGCCCAAATGCCACTACTATTTACCTTATGCATAATAAAGATTGTGTGCAACTTTTCACCCATGCCACAATCCATGGTAACGAAACAACTCAATCTTGGTTATTTCATGTTTTTAATTTCCATGTTATAGAGATAGAGAATAAAAATCTGACCAAACTGTTTAACCTTGATAGGTAAGTAGATAGGTAGAGTGAATAAAAGGAGCTCAATAGTTTAATATGAGCCCTTGGATGTAATAAGTGTATATTTAGATAGATATCACTATGTAAAAGAAAATAAAGTGTGATCCAGGTGGATATTGGTGGCCACCTGCCAAGTCCACCTGGACCCCCACCATTGTTTCTCTCAGCATTTTCAATTTCCTTAATTGTAGCACAACTTACTATTTTTAGCAGTTTTTCGAGTCCTGAACTTCTGGAGCCGTTTTGAGGCCCTAAACGACGTTTTTTGGGAAATCTGGGGCAACATGCATCCATGGACCGATGTTTCCTCCCAAAGTGGTAGTGCTTGGATAGATCTTTCTAACGAGCTATTGTACGCGTCAAACGAAGATCGTATGCCAAAGTTACGACCCTGGGAAGTTGGTGTACCAATTTACCCAAACGGGGCCCACAGTTTGGCGTTTCATCTTCTAGGGTTAGGTTTTGGAATGTTAAGGGTTTTCCATTGTTTCTCAACAATAAATAGGCCTTCAAACCTCATTGTAAAAGAGTTCAGAGGCATGTAGCCACCACATCTCTTCTCAGAGATAAGCTACCATCGCCCTAGCTGGTTTATTTCCATTTCTGGTTGTAAGCATATTTCAGTATTTTCCATTAATGAAATGAAGTATTATTTCCGCTGCATCTTTGAGTATATGGTTATCTCTGTAATTTGTTGCGTTCCTCCGTAAATCCGGATCAGTGGTATCAGAGCGGTTTGCTTTTTCTATGTTTTTCTTTGCATGTCCCCAACAAGGTCGGGATATAAGGAGTTAGGGCTTGAACTGGTCGAACCTTTGCAAGACCAGCCTCGCAAATCCTGACGGCCTCCCATGGCGGATGAGAAGAAAGACGAGGGGGCAGGAGATCCCATCAAAATCTTGCTCGAAGAAGCCCTCGAGCGACAACGGAACGTGATGATGGACAGCTTTGCCCAGATCCTTCACCGGCTACCCAGAAGCGACGCATCGGCTTCCAGCAGCTACTCTGGAAACGCCACGCCCTTTAAGGTACAAGGTAATTTTGAAATCCCCATATTTGAGGGTCAGATAGATGCAGATGCCGTAGATAAATGGTTAAATCTGCTAGAGGGTTATTTTTCTGTTCATGAATTTTCGAGTCGGGAAAAGATTGTTTTCGCTCTTCTCAAAGCAGCCCCCCACGTCAAGGACTGGTGGGAAACCTACTGCGAGCAGAAGGATGAAAGTACTGGCTCACTATTTTCAGCCGCACCCACCTGGAATTCATTCCGGGATGCCATCAAGGAGTAGTACTACCCTGTCGGAAGCTATGAGGATGAATACATAAAGTGGACCACGCTGCGGCAGGGAAGGGACCAAGACGTGCCGGAGTTCACCAATCTTTTCCATACCCTTCGCACAAAGTTGGGTATCAAGGATTCAGAGCAACATTTGATACTCAAATACCATGGCTGCCTGCATAAGTACATCCAGGAAGAAATACAATTCTTGAACATCTCCTCGCTTGGCGCAACATACCGATATGCCATCAAGGTCGAGCAGAAGTTTAAACAAAAGAAGCGAGACTTTGGATATGCGAATCCAAAGCAGGGGAAAGGTGCCCCTAAACCACAGAACAAAGGACAAAGCCAAGGCGGGACAGCCCAAGACAACCCGCCGAAGCTACAAGTAAAGAACAGTGCCGCGAAGCCAAAAAAGGACACGGGAAAATGGTGTGAGTTCCATAAGAGCTCCACCCACAACACAAGTGAGTGTCGGGCCAAGCAGTCACTGGTGGCTGAGCTAAAGGTTTCGGAATCAGATGCATGTTCCAACTCTGAGTCAGAACTCGATAAGGGGAATGACAAAGGAAGCAGATCATTGATGCGGATCCCAACGCCACTGTTGCTACCACCAAGATCCAGAAAAATGAACCCGAAGATCCAGAGGAGGAGGAGCGTCTCTTCCACTCCCAGATGTGGGTAAAGGGCTCCCTGATACAGTTCATTGTTGATAGCGGGAGTCAAAAGAACCTCATTTCGGCAGAGGTCGTGAAGCGGTTGGGCTTACCGACCACAACACATCCACAACCATACACTAATGGGTGGCTTCACCAAGGATGAGATCTTCGCGTGAGCCAGCAGTGTCGCCTTCCATACAACATGAAGCCCTTCACGGATGAGGTATTGTGTGACATTGTTCCCCTTGAAGTTTGTGATGTATTATTAGGACAACCATACTTGTGGAAGCGACATGCTGTGTATGAATCAAGGCCCCATGCTGTTATTATTACATTGGGAAATAAGTTGTACATGATACCAGAGGTAGCACCACCTACCACCATCTCTTTGATTACTGCAAAACGATGCAGTAAGATCATTTCAAAAACCAGGAAATTTGTTTTCCTGATGATACGCCCTCAAGGAAAGAAGAAGACGGTGGCTGCGGTCTCCAGACGGGGTCCCTCTGCACGACAACTACAGATGGACAAGGTTGTGGAAGAGTACGAGGACATATTCACCTCCCCTGCAGGGGTTCCTCTACACTGTTAGGTCAAGCACTCCATCGATCTGAACCCAGGTGCGCCGCTACCCAATGGGCCAATTTATCGGCGCTCCGTTCTAGAGAACAATGAAATCAAGAGGCAGATTCGGGAGCTCCTGTAGAAAGGTCACATCCGTCTGAGTTCATCGCTTTGTGGGAGCCCGATCGTGTTGGTACAGAAGAAGGATGGGACGTGGAGACTCTGTATTGACTATCGGGCGCTGAACAAGATCACTATCCGTAATAGGTACCCGATCCCGTGGATTGATGACCTCCTGGACCAACTAAAGGGGGTGAAATATTTCAGCAAGATCGATATGAAGTCAGGATATCACCAGGTACCAATCGAACCCTCTGATGTGTGGAAGACTGCCTTCAAATCCAAGAAGGGCCTTTTCGAATGGTTGGTTATGCCTTTCAGATTGACGAATGCTCCTGCAACCTTCATGAGGCTAATGGATGACATCTTGCAGCCATTCACCAACTCCTTTGTAGTAGTATACTTGGATGAAATTCTGATCTTCAACCAAAGTTGGGAAGAGCACCTCCACCACATCCGACAGGTTCTCCAAACACTGCGGCAACACAAGCTATGTGCCAATTTGGAGAAATGCGCTTTTGGCATGACCGAGGTTCAGTATCTGGGATACATCATTGATGAACATGGGGTGCATGTCAATCCAGCCAAGATCCAAGTCATTCAGGATTGGCCATCTCCAACCACTCTAATAGAGCTCCACAGCTTTCTAGGTCTTTCCAACTTCTACCGCAGGTTCGTGTTGGGGTTTTCTCATATTACTTGGCCCTTGAGTCAAGTCACCAAGGGAGGGGCGAAAGCAAAATTCTTTTGGTCTGAATCTCAACAGAAGGCATTCATGGAGTTGAAGGATTGCCTCTGCACAGCACCAGTGCTCGTGTTACCAGATTTACAACAACCATTTGAGGTCAAGACAGATGCCTCTGACTATGCTATTGGGGCAGTCCTTACTCAACATGGACATCCAGTGGCATATCACAGTGAAACACTTTCAGACACAGTCCGGAAGTACCCCACTTATGATAAGGAGATGTATTCCATTGTATAGGCTTGCCGATAATGGAAGCATTACATTTTGGGAAAGGAAATGGTCATCCACACAGACCACCGACCCCTGCAATTCATACAGACCCAAGGGAAATTGCAGAATGATCGCCATAAGAAGTGATCTACATACCTACAATAGTTCCACTTGAATATCAAGTATAAGAAGGGTAGCACCAATAATGTTGCAGATTGCCTCAGTTGACAACTGATCATGGCGTTAATCACCGTGCTCAACTCTTGTGGGCACGAGACTTCTGATTGGCCACTTCTCTACAAAAGCGACCCAGAATTCGGTCACACATACCAGACACTCTTGGAGGGTCGGCATGTTCCAGATTTTCACCTCCAGGATGCCCTGTTATGCCACCTGGGTCACCTTTGTGTTCCATCAAGCGAGCGTGCCAAGATGATTTGGGAAGCACACTACAGTCGTGCTGCTGGGCATTTCGGGGTCGAGAAAACAGTGGCAGTACTGCAAAATTATTTCTATTGGCCGAATCTTCGACAGGATGTTGGGAAGTACATCAGATCATATACTGCCTGTGCCATTGCCAAACCGACCAGCTACAACAGAGCTCTTCACAGCTCCACTGGCCATAGCCCTTTTTAGGTGGGTTTGGGATTCCAGCCACTATGCCCCATTGATGTGGCCATGCCACTTGCAGCTACTCACATAAATTCAGCCCATGTCCAGTCTGAAACAGATAAGGCCACCAGCTTCATTGAGTGCATCCAACATATTCGCCAGCAGGTCCATGACATTCTGGAGAAATCAAATGCCAAGTACAAGCAGCGACATGATCAACATCGGGTGCCACACAAGTTTCAGGTGGCGACAAAGTCTGGTTGCATTTGCAAAAGGAACGCCTTACTAGAGCCTATCGGAAACTGAGACCACTCCGATATGGTCCTTCCACCATTACTAAGGCTATGGGAGACAATGCATTTGAGCTTAGCATTCACCCATTCCTTGGCCTGCACCCTGTGTTCAATGTGGACCGCCTTCGGCCATACTTTCCACCATTGCCAGACACATCCGACATTGCAGAATAGCTCACACCCACAAAATTAAATCCAGATTGCATGGAACAAGCTGCAACTGATCGGATCATGGACACACAGATCAAGAACACTCGCCAACAAAATATCCAACTGTATCGAGTTGTCAAAGCAGGCCAACTCCTTCAGCAGGGCAAGTGGCTCACCAGGGAACAAGTTCAGCAAAAGTTTCCTCATCTCATGGAGGAACTCAACGCAATGGGGACCATTGCTTCCTAAGGGGGGAGGAATGATCCAGGTGGATATTGGTGGCCACCTGCCAAGTCCACCTGGACCCCCACCATTGTTTCTCTCAGCATTTTCAGTTTCATTAATTGTAGCACAACTTACTATTTTTAACATTTTTTCAGGTCCTAAACTTCTGGAGCCGTTTTGAGGTCCTAAACGACGTTTTTTGGGAAATCTGGGGCAACATGGGTCCATGGACCGATGTTACCTCCCAAAGTGGCAGTGCTCGGATAGATCTTTCTAACGAGCTATTGTACGTGTCAAACGGAGATCGTATGCCAAAGTTACGACCCTGGGAAGTTGGTGTACCAATTTACCCAAACGGGGCCCACAGTTTGGCGTTTCATCTTCTAGGGTTAGGTTTTGGAATGTTAAGGGTTTTCCATTGTTTCTCAACAATAAATAGGCCTTCGAGCCTCATTGTAAGAGAGTTCAAAGGCATGTAGCCACCACATCTCTTCTCAGAGATAAGTTACCATCGCCCTAGCTGGTTTATTTCCATTTCTAGTTGTAAGCATATTTCAGTATTTTCCATTAATGAAATGAAGTATTATTTCCGCTGCATCTTTGTGTATATGGTTATCTCTGTAATTTGTTGCGTTCCTGCTTAAATCCGGATCAAAGTGTGAAAAGGGCTTGCCAGTCTAAGTGCACCCTAATAATGAAGTGAAAATACCAGGATAAGGTAGGTAGGGTAAGTAGATGATGGTTGCAGAATAAATGTGTGGTGAATGGTTAAGTTTAATGCTTAAATCTTTTGCTTTCATCACTTGGACAAAGCACAACTCACATTGGAGACAACACATCAAGGAAACAAAGTCAAATTAATTAACTTCCTTACTCCATTTTTCCCTAAAAATTCACTAATTTCCCCTAAGTGCTAAAGGTACCTATAAACAAGTTAGAGGGGCTCGGAGCATTTCTTTGAATTTTGGAAGGACCGGACCCTTGACCCAATAATTTTAAATACCTAAAGTACTTAAATCCCCTTCATCAACATTTACCCCTCCATAAAATCATTCATTCCCTTAATAAAGCTTTTCCTAAGTAAAATCCTACTTTACTTAGGGTAATTAAAGCATTCTCCATATAAACCCTCATATTCACTTAGCCTAAGTCTTAAATGTGTATGATGAAAATGCTTTCAAAAACATTTAAACTTAGCGTGCATTCATATCTTACAAAATCCATATTAACTGCTAATTAATATTATTATTTAACTCTCGAAAATAAACTACCCCTGACCCGTATTATTATTACAAACCTAGTAAATTATATATCCCACTCCATGGTTGCAATATAACCTTAATAAAATTTGGTAATGGGATTA
Organism: Pinus tabuliformis; assembly: GCA_031772625.1. Lineage (NCBI taxonomy): Eukaryota > Viridiplantae > Streptophyta > Pinopsida > Pinales > Pinaceae > Pinus > Pinus tabuliformis. The sequence continues at coordinate 1,134,747,028 of CM062819.1, read as the reverse complement.
ATTGGTCAACCCATGACTAATTAAGGACCCCGACCCCTGCCATGCTAAATAAAGGGTTAATTGATCATCATGATTAATTAACAACTTTCGACCAATCACATTGCCCCCGATGTAATTAAGGTCTTTAATTAAATGTCGGGCCCCCTCCATTAACTATTAGTCACTTCCCACCCCCGACCACTGTCCAATCAAATCTCTTAGATTCGACGGCTATCGCTCATATCACGTGAGCCTTTTGGTTAGACGTTAAACGTGCGATATGAGCAGTTTTCCCAAAATCACTGATGCTACGTGTCAACTGACTAGTGGAATCGCGTGACCCTCCCTCAATACCGCCAACCTCCCATAAGCGGTGTGATGAAACTCGCTTACCGCCTCCCACAAATGACAAAACGTCACATAATCAAGATGATGGCATCTGTCTTTATCACTAATCCTGCCAGAATATTGACTTTGCATAAAAAACCGATTATAATCCATTCTTCGTCCTTTATCCAGAACAATTCCATGCATGCACGTAGTACTTCCAAATAAACCAGTTCGTCCCCAAACTGTCAGCCACCTTGAATGCTGCCCTTTAATGCCGCTCTAGTCTATTGTGTGCATCTTGCAAATCTGAACATCCTTTCTAGTTGCCCAAAAATAGGTATTTACCAGACTTTCACCCAGAAACCCTGTTATATATTGGAAATTCCTCTAAATTTCTTTAAAAACCAAAATTTTCAGTATATTTGAGTTGCTAAGCTTAGTTCAAAACTCCCAGAGACCTCTGTTTTCGACAAATTCATTGGAAATCCTAGATTCATCCTTGAAAACACAAGAACCAATATGGAAACCCCCGTGGCCCTCAATGTACCTCTAGTCAATGCTCCCCATAAAGACTTGGATTACCTTCCATTAGCAGATAAAGTCTTCCAAATAAAGGACCTTGAACCTGATAAATTCCCCCTGAAAGCATATTGTCGATGGCGAGATGGTTACATGAACAATTTAGATACCATAGGACTTTGGGAATCAAATCTCCCAAATTACCTATTCCCTTTTGTGCACATTTTCTCGAACATTATCCACCAATGCCAGGCCAATTATAACCCTAACCTTAGAGCTGTAATGTCCCCCGACCAGTCAGTCCTGTTTACCATTACTGCTAATTCAATTAACAAAATGTTACAGCTTCAGCCCAGCCAGAACCTCACCCCCATTTCCATTGGAGAATTACTAGAAAAATCCACCAAAATGTCTTGTTCTGAACTCAGCCATATTTTCCGTACTTTCATGGATAAGGATCATATACCCAAATATCCCCCTCCCTACCTAACATGTTTCTTCACTGATATAGGCAAATATATTGTTAATATGATTGCTGCCATTATGGGTTTCAATACTAGTGAGTTTGTTGATGAATTGACCCTAGTTTTCATGAGTATCTTCACCCCTGGTCAGCCTCCTGCTATCAAATATGACTATGCTGCATTCATAGCTAACAAAATCCATGACCAATTCATGAGGCTAGAAAATGAGAGAATGTTCAAGTATTCTATAGTCCTATATCACCTCTTCCTTTACTATCAAACTGACAAATTCCCTTTCTCTATGCATAAGATTGATACAAAATGTAACCCTAGGTCAGTCATTTTCTGGACCTCTATTTTTCATTACTCATTCTCTTCTCCCTATTAATCATATATTGATTTCATTGATCAGTTTGTCCATCCTATGACTACCATGTTTACAGGGAGTTCTCTCCCTAGAACCAGTGATGATATCAAAAGAATCCTTCAGTTGTCAAAGCAATATAGGATAGTGGACTGATACTTATACCAGAATCATACTGAGATCCGAGTCTATGGGTGTGAACTGCCTGCATTCAAATTGCCCAAATATGTCCCCATGAGATTATTTGCCTTGGAGTACTACAGACAAATAATTAACTTTGATCAAATCCATTTCATGAAAGAAAAGAAGAAAGACCAGCTGAGAATCAAAGACCACTTAGGCCCATTTGTGTGCAACAACAGAAAGGCAGGGCAAGAAGCAGAAGAAATCATAGAGAGGATGCATTTAAAGAAAATCTTTGCTTGGGCCTATGATCCTCGCAGTTTCATTTGTGATAGAAGGATAAAACACAAGTTATCACCTTATATCCATCATAGCATCCCTGAAATAGAACAATATGCCAATATAAATGAATGGAGGGAAGGGACATTGATAGAGCAAGATAGTGATAAAGTTGAAGTTGAGAATGTGATGAAAGATTTGGAGAAAAGACTTGACTTGGACTCCTTTGTACAGGTGCATGTAGAGTCTTCCCAAAGGCTAGCCCAGGAAAATAGTGCTCCCACAGCCGAGCCTTCACAAAGGGAAACTCATGAAACAGGTCCATCTACATCAGAATGGCCATCTACATCAGAACAACCATCTACATCAGAATAACTAGAGACAACAGAACAACTAGAGAAATCAGAGCAACAGCTTGAAATCTCTGTAGAGTTGGACCCACCATAGCCACATCCAGCTCAAACTAGTATGGGAAATCCTCTATTACTACAGATTCCTCTAAATGAGGAAAAGAATCTAAAAAGAGACAGGGAAGCAGCTACCCCTCCAAGCATACCCACAGATCAACCCTTTGCTAAGAGGCAAAGGATGAATCCATATTTAGAGGAGGAATTCATTGGAGAAACTATAGAAAGCATGAGAAAATAAGGGATAGATAGTTTACAAATGTTCCCAACAGGTGGGACACCTCAAGTTCACATAGGCAAGAGCTAAAAAGACAACAGAGCATAGAATTTTCATCTCTTAGGTCTTCTTCTGAGAAAATTATAGGTATAAAGGGGAAGTTTAAAGAAATCAAGACAAAGAATGAGCAACTGAAGGCCCAAGCCTATGCTCAGTACTTAAAGATGGCCCCAAAAAACCAAACCAAATTGATGTCAGCCTTTGACATCAAAGAGGGAAAAATGAAAATGAGTTTCCTAAAGTCCACAGTGTTGCAGCCAAAATCATTGGTAGATTATCTCAAAATTGACTTCGAAGTCATGGCTAAAGACATCCACCCCATTGATCAGATTGAACTACATAAGAAAACATGTGAGATGGTCTATTCAACACTGACCAGCAAAGAAATGATGGCTCATAGATTGAAAAATTCATTGAGCAACACTACAACCCAATTGCAGTTGGAGAAAGCCTCCTCACAGGCAAAAGATAACAGGATAAAATCATTGGAAGAGTTAGTAATTGAGTTGGGTCATGACCCAAAAGATGTTAAGGCAGCAAAAAGCTGATTTAAGAAAAAGAATGAATACATAGCTGCACTTAGAAAACAGTTGAAGTTGCCACCACTCATTCACCCTCAGACTGCTGAAGTGATAGAGAAGAAAAATGAAGAAGAACTTATGGACTTGGTCCTTAAGTTAAACGAGCAACTGAAGGAAACAGAGCAGGAATTGGAGAAAGCAGTGCAGTCAAGGCAGAGTGAGTCGACCACATAGCCTCAAATTGTAGTGCCAGTAGTTTCAACAACAGTCCCTTCTACACTGGCAACTATTTTAGCACCAAACATTCCTTTGGCAACAACTGCACCCATGGAGGCAACAGGTACATCACAGGCAGGTACACCTACACAGAGCACAGAGGACTTGATTAAGTCAATGGAAGAAATGAAACTCCAAGTAATAGAGATGCAAAAATTAAAAGAGAAATTCACTACTTTGGAGTAGAAATATGATATATCAAAGATGAATTATGCAGAAGAAATAAGAAAAAACAAAGGCATGGCCCAACAAATTAAAGCATTGGAGAAGGATCTAACATTTGAAAAGCCTTTGACAGACATCAGGAAGATATTATGGACCAATATCATTGATTCCATCAATGATATTTGGTCATCAATTCAAATTATTTTTGAACAAATTGATTTAGTAAAGCTTGCTCTTGAAGAAATTGAGAAGACCAAAGAAGAGCTGGGCAGGAAACCTGAGGAAGCTATCAGATTAATCAATTTTCTGAATAGTAAAAACAGGCAACAGTTAGAACAATTAGACATTGAGGATAGGACTGCTACCATCCTCAAAATAAAGAAAGTGTTGACTAAAAGGAATCTGATGCAAGGCCTAGAATGAAGATGTTAAAGCATGCAAGAAGATATAGATGAGTTCATGAAGAAACTTGACATCTTAAGAATGAAAGGACTCCCTAGTCCTTTAGTCATCAATGATAAGTTAATGGTTTAGATTGAGTACATTAACAAATTACATCAGCAGGCTGACAGTCAAGCTAGTTCATCTTTAGCCAAGGCATTACCAACAGGGAAAGTGTTGTACGACGATTTAGAGAACCTCTTTTTCATTGAACATGAAGTAAAGCACTTATTCCTAGTACAGCCCAATTTTGTAAAATAAACATAAGCAGATAAAATTTACAGAAAGCTGACAAAAACAAGAATACCAAAGGATGATTGTGGACAAACATGACTGACATCCTATAAATTACCATGGTAAACAGTGAGGTAAATAGAAATATTTATCACAATAAATTTTTGTAAAAAGGATGAATACTGGTGAAAAGGTGAAAGAGTATCAGTCAAAAAGATCAAATCAGATGTCTAGCACAGAGTTACTAAGACAACAACAAGATGCAGATTCATAGAGCATGCCTCCAGCTCCTTCAACAAAAATAGGGACAACAAAAATCAGTTCATTATCTGTCACTATATTCGAGACCATCTGTCTCTATATTTGTGTAAATAGATATTTTATTTTCCTAGAATAAATCTCATTTAGTTATGAGATATTTTGATGTAAATTTTGTATAAATACTTCTTTATTCGAAGTATTAGGGGTGGATTCAAAGACATTTCTATAGACATTTTCTTTTAGAATTTAAGTTCTATTGTACCAAGACTTGTGTGGCTTGCTGGATCAAGGAATAAAGTAAAGACTGTTCACGGGATACTTGTGTCAAATAGAAATCAAATAAGTATTCTATATCTCTTTTTAATTATTGTTTTTCCTCTGTTTATTAATAATCATATGTGTTTTCATAAAACCTGAATGATAAACGAGTAATGATTTTTTAGAAATTGCTTTACTGCACTCTTTTTTAAACTGTTTATCTTCTCAATGTTTTCTGCTAGACTATCATAGTTAGGGAATTCTTGAATTCTCCCTTACTTCGTAGTTTATCCATTTGGTCCAATTGAACAAAGAATTCTTAATTGCCCTTTTTTGATAGGCTTCTTCTGTTCCTCATTTTGACCCCGGTTAAAGGATTCTTGGTTGCCCTTTCTCCCTGGTTAAGACCATTTCATCCGCCTAAACCTAACATTTGCCTTTTGTTTTACTACCTTGCCCTGTGAGTTTTCCCTTTAGTAAATGATCTGATCCAGTAAAGCCATCACTCTATTGACTCCATAGCCCAATGGCTTGAAGACCTTTCTCTGTCCATCTGTTCCCAAAATTCCATCACTCTCAAACAAAACAACCTTGAACATAAATAACTAGCCTAATATCACACGAAAACAAAGCTAAATTATAAAGAGAGAGCCCTCTCTGAGTACATATTGGCTAGATTCTGTACTTAAAATATTGTTTGTAGTTACCTCAGATGCCTTTCCTTCTTCCTATAACTTCTAAGGAAAATTTGAGTGATAACACGATATACAAATAAGTATTCTCTTTTGTTTACTGTTATTTCTCTTATGTGTCTCCATAATCTTGTTTGCTTATCTAAAATCTAAATGTATAACATGTAATGATATTTTAGAAATTGCTTGAATGCACTCTATCTTGACTGTTTACATTTTAAATGTTTTCTACTAAACTATCTTAGTTAGGGAATTCTTAACTGCTCCCTTGCTTCCATAGTTTCCCCCCCTGGTCTATAGCAAAGGATTCTTAATTTCCCTTTGTTCATGATCACCTGCTTTTCTTCATTTTGATCCCAGTCCAAGGATTCTTCATTACCCTTTCACCCTAGTTAGAACCATTTCATCCATTAGACCTGAAGATTTGTCTTTTGCTTTGCTAGCCTGCCCTATGAACATTCCCTTTAATGATCTGGTCTAGTTATGCTATCCATTGATTGACTCCATAGCCCAATGGTTTGAAGACCTAGCTCTATCCATCTGTTCCAAGAATTCCACCACCCAACCTTCAATATAAAATCAAAATCCTCATGAACACTAAGAACTAGCCTAAAATCTAATAAAAACAAATTTAAATTATAAAGAGAGAGCCCTCTCTGGACTTAAGTTGGCTAGAACATGAGTCTAAAAGATTGGTTTTTGGTTACCTCAGATGATTCCTTATTTTTATAACCTCTAGGGAAAACTTCTGAGCAATAACAGGTGGGATACACGATAAAGCCTGAGGGAGAAATCTTAGTTTTGGGCCTAGTGAGACGAATTTGGATTGTGGTAAAGCGTGAGAGACTAGTATCGATTTATGACCTAGTGATCTAGTTTGGATTGTGGTAAATCCTGAGAGACAAGGAGATAGAAAATTCCTCAAGGATAGTGATGGATTATAGATGGCATTCCAAGTTTGGTTCAATTTTGATCGGAGCACCAATTTTGGTGTGATGACAGTTTGATGAGGGTGGAGGTGGTTTAATCTATGGACTCCCTTGGTTGTTCTATGAGATCCTGCATTCAGGCTTGGAATATGGCACGGGAGTGACTGGATGAAAGAGAGATTTCGTTTAGCCATGTCTATGATCGGGTGGTACGTGGAAGTCCCGAACCTAGTCAGATTTTCCTATGATTAATAAAAGCTAATTTCTCTTACTTTTGCACTTGTGTATATGTGGATTAAATGGTTATCTTATCTATGATATTTACATGGTTTTATGCTGGTTATAAGCATGATTGAATGATTGGTTCATATCATGGTTATTTTATGTATTTATTCGTAACTGTTAAATGAATGGATGCGATACCTCATTAATGATATAATAGTTCACTAGAGAAGGAGGTGATCCTTCTGGTTATGTTTCAAAATTTATTTCAGTCATTTATGCTCTGTCTTGTATCCTAGACTTGTAGGTTGTATTGATGGCAAGTGTTTGACAGAATGCCAGTTCCGGTTGGGGTTGCTTAGGCCTAATCCTGAGGCTGAGTTTGATTGATTGGCATTGTTATCATGTTTTTAATGATTCTTTAAGGTTCCAACAAGTTTTGGTAGAGGTCTGGAAGTTTGGGCTAGAAAAATGGCTCAATTTTGAGGATTGCTGGCTCACTAAGCGTTACCCTAGGGATTAATAGTGAACACTGTTTGCTGAAGGGTGGGAAGCATTATAACTCACATGGGTTGTTGCTAGGGTGCGTTACTCTTCCCTAAGTTGCTCAAACAAAAGTGGAACTTAGGGACATGCTTTCTGAGTGGATGACTTGTCTCCTGAGGGGTCTGCTGATGGTGTTTGATGATTGTGTGTGATTTTCCATCAATTGTAATTCCTTAAGGACACATAGGAGGTTGAATCCCATCATAGTAACCTCTCATCTCATGTTTACCCCGGTTGGCATGGTTAATTTGGGTAGACCTAGGAGGGGGTGATACAATGTTCTTGATAATGATGCAATTATTGAAAATGGAATTAATAATAATGTTGTTATGGCTAATCCCTCTAATGTCAATTCTGAACCAAATGATACAAATGTGTAGTTGGATGAAGAAGAAGATCAATGATACTAAATTGTTGAAATGTAGGAGGTATTTGATTATATATTTTCCACAATTTATTCTCTTTAAAGGATTTTATTATATGGGTTAATTATTTATTGTTTATTTATATTCCATTATGTATGTATAATTAGTAAAAAGAGTGTGGAAAGGAGGAACCCATTGACATTTGTGCTGGATCAACCCCACTTACTAATAAGAAGAGTACATAGAGGGGAAAACCCATCGAAGGAGAGAATGACCCCACCTACTTTACTAAGGAGGGATTGACCCCACAATGTCTTTCATATGTATTTTTCATAATCCCTTATTATCTTGCTCAATTTTTAGGGAAGACAATTCCACCTCACTTGTATGTTTTGAGATTAGATGGAATGTAAACTCCACATCAAGAAATTTAGCAAAATTAATACGCCTATTTCCAATGGCCAACAAAAATGAATTAGGGTTTTGGCCCAACGTTGGATTAGTGATAACTATGATAATTGTAGGATTGCTGCGTCCTTGAGAGTTGCAGGAAACAACTTTAACTTCTAGGCATCAGATAAGTAATCATAACTTCTACACAAAATATCAAACTCAAATAAGAAAGGGTCTGGATCTTCATGTACCTTACCATAGAAATGAGGAAGAAATGATGGTGAAATATTTTTCATTTGTGCTTGTATATTAGGATTCATAATAGGGAATCTGAAAGTAGACTGTTCCTCATTTACCTGATTTTCACTACTTCCTTCTGCATGGTATTCCATATGTGCCATTATTGTTCTTCCACATGAGCCACTCTTAATGGGCTGAGAAGGCTAACTATGGATTCCAACAGTCCCCTTCTTCCCCTTTATGGGTTGTGTCACACCTGAACTACTGCTACCAGAGCCTAGGTGGATTGTTCTTGCGTAATGAGTCTAAGTTTGTTTGGACTTTTTTCCTGCAAAAGAAGGCCCAATATGAGTTTTGGTTTCAGATTTGTTAGTGTTTCTTTGGCCCTTAGTAGGCTTCAGACCCATACCTCTTTTAGGCATTCATTTAAGAAAAAACGGCAAATGAAATTCGAAATAAAAACTGCAAGTTTTAGAAATAAATCAGCACCTATAAATTCCTTCAAACAATAGAAGCACACTGCGGGAAAAAGTAATAGCCAAGTTACCCCTATTACAAAAAATGGAAAATTATTAAGAATTCAAATCACCTCCGCGAAAATGGTGCCAAAATGTTGGGTGCAAGAATTATGCTTGAGCAAACTCCCCAACACTTAATTGTCAACCCGAGGGTTTCGTAAACTTAGAGACGAAGCACATGCAATGCCAGAAATGATATGGAATTTTTCTATTTCTAATCCTACTTCTTAAAGGAAATTATTTGTAGAATCAGATAGAAAACAATTAGAAAGGAAATTAACACCAAGGCAACTCTAGTGCTGGAATGTAAAAGACAATTTGCAAGTAAATCAAGTAAAGAAATTCCACACGACAACAACAATATTAAATGTTGGAATGAAATTCTATGTTCATCTTCAGATGGATGGTAGCAGTCTGACAAGTGGGCCCTTGCAAAATTCTTCCTTCCTTCTGATCTTTCTCCCACATAAACAACCTATCCTTGCACGGTTGCAATCTGCTTGCACTAGTGTAGGTACAGTATTTTTGTGTAAGAGTATATTCAATCTTCCTTACTGAAAACTTATGTCTAAGTGAAGGTGCTCTAAGCCTCAGGGCTTGGAGTACTCTAGTCCTATGTCAAGAGACTTTCTATTGCACTGAAGAAAAGACCCCTTTACTCAGTTTCTGAATTACTTTAGAAATCTGAAAGACGTGTTGAAAAGGAATTGCAACTGTCAATTAAATTCTGAAGTAAACTAGTTGCAAAAAAGAAAATGCTTCAACTCATTAAACTTCGTAAGGGAAATAAACTTCATGAGATAAAAACACTTACAAAAGAATCAATCAATAGCCTAATTACTTTGCATGTGTCAACTAGTTTTGGTACTTCACCCACAATAACAACATTCTTTGCAAGTATAATATGGTAGTTTAATATAACTGCTTCGAGATCCTTTAGAGATGAACTTTTAATACCAAAAATAGTTACTTGATTAATTGATCCATTCACTTGTGAAATAATGGGAAATAAGATGCATGTAAGTGATTCACTGTTTGTTGCAATGAATGACTACACCAAGGAAAATTTTAAGGATGGAAAATTTTCTTGAATTTTAAAACATTGGCGAATCTCACTAATACCTAATATGCAAACTATAAAATGTTTATTGATATATTTGTAAAATTATTCAAATTTATAATGATTTTATATATAGTCTCTATATAATGTTGGCGATTTTTAAGGTAAAATGGTTTTATATTCTAAAATTTGGGCGAATAATATTTTATAAAAATTGGAAATTGGCGAATATTTTTTGTGGAAAATCATGCAAAATTAGCCCACTGGGCGAACATTAGCCCCTAAAATTTTCCATGGACTACACCAAGTTGCAAGCAACAACAGGAAAGAGTTCCTTGCATAATCCACTTTGAAAATGAATTAAAGCAGATAACAAGAGTAAAGTAAATGCATGAAATATATATTATAAACAAAAGTAAACACAACTACTCTACAAACCACAGATCCTTTCCACACATAGGCTACAAAAGATAATTTAATCCAGAACTTAAAGATTAGCGATTAAACTATTACATCACACAGCTGCAAAGAAATAACCACACCGTGTTGCCAAATAACGAAAGTGAGAGGGGTCAACAAGCTGGGTTGGTCGGACCCTGGCCAACCAACTTGTTCCCCTTATAATGAAATAAAGTGATAAGAACTTCAAATAATACATCAAAGAAACGATTAAACACTACCTGTGCAAACCATAGCGATTCTCTTGTATTTACTTGATTCAACAAATTACATTACAGAGCAATCTAGCCCCAGAGCGAGGCGATAACCGAATTACATAAACCAAAATAATAACTGATGGTTTGTTAGCTTCCTATCTATGATCTAAATCATATATATCCTTCGGCTCTAGGCCATTTACACTAATTACAGATAATTCTTATTCAGGCCTCTCGGTTGAACAGACTTAGAAAACCAAATTACAAACTTGGCCAATGGTTATAACACACACGAGCTTCGCTGGGCCGTAATCTGTCTTCGTAGAAAAATCCCTGGATGCATGCCACCTGCTTCAGTTCATCAACAGTTAGACTCAAATTCAAAGATCAAGATCCGTCCTCATGGAAGATAGCTCTCAGAAATATCAAACAGTTGCAGGAATCTTCCTGCACTAGTCAACTCATACATTATTAACACTACATTCCATGATTACATCTATGAAATCAATATGAGTTGCAAGAAATATGTAAATAACATGAAATCTAGATAAAAAGATTAATAAAGTGTTGCAACAAATCTTAATATAAACTATGAGCATGTGCAGGAAAAGGGTAATGATCTTGTACTAGTGCAGGAAAGAAGGGTCTTATATTAAGGTAAAACAGAGGTTGATATTGATGGAAATGGGGTAAAAAATAGGGCAATTTAGGATACCAACGCAAGTGTGTGTCATTTATTAAGAATGTGTGAGTATTCCTCTTTGCTATGTAAACATGCAATCACATGTACTCTTTGTGCATTTTCAACTTGAAGCATAAATTTTCTTTAATACTCTATTTTCATGTACTATCACAAGGTCAAAACCAAAACAATGGATGAATTTTTTACATAGGGAGTGCATTTTTCATCACACATTATTTTCATGCATTTTTCCCTTTTATGGTGTGCATTTCTGACCATGGGTTGTGTATAATTTTTACTAGGGATTGGATTTTTCATAAGCCTATATATTCCTAATATCATCATACCAATTTTGCCATTAGGAATGAATTTTCTTTAATCTTTCATGCATTTTAACAAGGCTAGTTTTAACAATTTGACCTCTTTGTTTTACAAGGTAGTTTTTAGCCTTGATGCATATATCCTTTTAGCTTTTATGTATAGATATTTATGTCCTTCCAATCAAATGTGAGCAAGTATTTTACTTAGAGGTTCCAGGTAAATAAGGTTCATCATAAATTATTATATATGATGCAAAGGAAGCACTGCAAAGTATAATGCAATAGAAGAAGATAATTTTGAAGAAGAAGATGATGCCAAAAGGAGCATAGTAGATGTGTTAGATGAATAAGTTAAATAAGTTAAGCTAGATGTAGATGACAATGTTTGTAACAACCATGATGAAAATTCCATGTAATAAAAGTAAATAAAGGCAAAATAAGACCACGTATAAGGGACACTTATTCCAAGCTGAATGTTGGGCAAATATATCCTAGTGGGCATCACTGGATGTGTGTTTTGGCTAAGGAAAATTGGAAAAGGATAAGGCAAGTGCATTAAAAGGAAAAATAGTAATTTTGACACATTTATTTATGAAAATAATGGAAATTAGGAGAAAAGGGAGGTGAATGGTCACAAGTTGCATGTGAGGCGGAAATTCAAGGAAAATAATGGAAAATGAAGAAAATAGAGGCCTCATTCATAAAAAGGCTTTTGAGGATCAGCTGAAATGCTCTTAGTCAGTGTAAGATCTTGGCTCAGGCTTGGTTAGTGTAATGTTTTGTCAGTTTAGGTTTGGCGCTTTCTCATTTTTCACTCTCTCTCTCACTCTTGGTCACTTAGAGTTTCTTAGAGCACTCTAGTTGGAAGCAAGGAAAGGAAAAGAAAGCAAGGGAAAGGAAAAGAATGTAAGGATCAAGGAAAGGAAAGCAGGATCAAGCAGCTTCAATAGGAATACTTGCAAGTAAACCTTTTCCTAGTGTGATTTCCTAGCTGGTTTGGACATGCATGGATTTGCATGTCAATGTATGGTTCTCTTGCTGTTGGTGGCATGGTTTTGCTGGGTTATGATAATGGATTTCATCATAGACTTGCCTTTTTATGTATGCCATGGTGTTGGGGTGTTTATTTCTGTTTTGAACTTTGGTTTGTCGGATAGATTTTGAAGTCTGGGGTAGAGGTGGTCTCAAGGTTCATTCCTAAAGGCCTAGGAATCTCTTGACTAGTTTTGGTGGGATACACGATAATTCTTGAGGGAGAAGTATCGGTTTCAGGCCTAGTGATTCGGGTTTAGATTGTGGTAAAGCCTGAGTGACAGGTCTCGGTTTACGGCCTAGTGATCCGGGTTTGGATTGTGGTAAAGCCTAAGAGACTGGTCATAGTTTAGGGCATAGTGATCTGGTTTGGATTTCGGTAAAGCCTCAGAGACAAGGAGACGAAAAATTACTCAAGGATAGTGATGGATTCCAGATGGCATTCTGAGTTCAGTTTGGTTGTGATGGGACCACAAATTTTGGTGTGATCACGTTTTGATGAGGGTGGAGGTGGTTTAAGCTATGGAATTCCTTGGCTTTTCTTATATTGTTTGTTCTATGAGATCCCACATTCATGCTTGGAATATGGCACAGAGGTGACTAGATGAAAGAGAGATTTGGTTCAACCATGTCTATGGTCAGGTGGTCCGTGGAAGCCCCAAACCTGGTCGAATTTTCCTATGATTAATAAAAGATATTTTCTCTTACTTTTGCACTTGTGTATACGTGGATTAAATGGTTGTCTTATCTATGATATTTACATGGTTTTACGCTGGTTATAAGCATGGTTAAATGACTGGTTTATGCCCTGGTTATTTTATGTATTTACTTGTAACTATTAAATGAATGGATGCAAGACCTCATTGATGATATAATAATTCATTGGAGAAGGAGTTGATCCTTCTAGTTATGTTTTATTTCACTCATTCATGTCCTGTCTTGTATCCTAAACCCGTAGGTTGTATTGATGCCAAGTGTTTGACATAATGTCAATCCCGGTTGGGGATGCTTAGGCCTAATCTTGAGGTTGATTTTGATTCATTGGCATTGTTATCATGTTTTTAATGATTCTTGAATGTTCCAACAAGTTTTGGGTAGAGGTCTAGAAGTTTGGGCTAGAAAAATGGCTCAATTTTCTAGATTGTTGGCCCACTAAGCATTACCCTAGGGATTAACGTTGTTGGCTAAAGGCTGGGAAGAATTATAACTCACTTGGGTTGTTGCTAGGGTCCATTACTCTGCCCTAAGTTTCTCAAACAACAGTGGAACTCAAGGACAGGTTGTCTAAGTGGATGAATTGTCTCTTAAGAGGTTTGTGGATGGTGTTAGATGACTTTGTGTGATGTTCCATCAATTCCACTTCCTTAACTACACATAGAAGGTTGAATCCCATCATAGTAACCTCTCGTCTCATATTTACCCCAGTTAGCATGGTTACTCTGGGTAGACCTGGGAGGGGGTGTTACAGATTGGTATCAGAGCATGGTTTCACTCTACTTGGGTTGTGTGTTGATCATGCTTTCATGTTATTTTCATATGTGTTCCTTATGCAGGTAGTCCATCTGCTTGTTTCATTTGCATGGGGTTGAGCATGGTTGTAGTGATGTCACCATGTGAAGGTTGAAGGTGTTACGCATGGTGTTACGTAGTTGTTATGCATGTATAGTCTTAGTTATAATTATGCATGAATAGTAGGTAAAAAATGCCTTGTGAAGTCATTGTACGCAAATTTAGGTCATGATGGTGCTATTGGTTGTTATGATGATAATGTGTTGGCTAAGATAGAGTAGGAGATGCAAATCATCATAATGAGGTTGCAACATTAGACTTTGGGGTAAGAGAAGATCATCATACAGGTATTGTATGTTTGGCATGCATGTATGTAGGTTAAGGATTGTTATATGCATTAGGTTTATATACATTAGGACTATGTACATGTATTTTGATGTTATGGTTGGATAGATGATAGATGATAGTTGATTAGATTTTTTATATGCACATGCATCAGATAGTCAAGAATGATAGTAACCTGTAGTTGTATGCATTTTTATTGTTGTTTTATATTAGCTAACCTCATGATTATGTTATATGTTGTTGATGAGCATGATAAGTTAACTTGTTGTTTTTATATGCTAGTAACTTGATGATTAGGGTTATTACATTAAGATCTTGACATTATATGTATCATGCTAAATTGGATTGACCTATGCAGATGGTTAGGGTTACGACATTCAAGTATGAGTCAACTTATTGTGTTGCATTATGTGATACTAATCTAGACCAATCGTACATGTGTGATTGCTATGCATAAATGATATTTGTTTACAAGTTTATGATGAAAACATGTTAGTTAGTGATTGTTATGGATAACTTGAAATTAATTATGTTTAAGCTAATGCGTTGAGAAGTTATATCGTGCTAACTAGCTTGATTGTGCAGACAAGATTTCCTCCCATGAGATACAGTAAGGTATGAGCCCGCTTCTGTCGTATATTTGGTTCTTGATGGTTTGATTATGTCGTCTAGTTGATTTATTTAACATGGTATGTTTGCAAGTTGGTTGAATGTTTGATGAATTGCAGAATATAAGTATGTGTTCAAATGATCTAGTTCTGAGATGATTGTACTAATACATATATGTTGAGACATTTGATATGTACTTGAGTATAGTAGGTGATAGTTGTAGCATTGTGTCTAGGGACTATGCGTTTACTATGGATTATGACATGATTGTTAGTCTTCGTAAAGGTTGATTTCAAATTGTTAGATATGATTGTTTTGATCTTTAGAATGTGAGAATGAAATGTGTGAGAAAGTTGTAGGGAAACATGCTTGTTATTAGCGTGACAAGGTAACAATCAGTGTGCTTATATAAATAATAGTTAGGTGATGTGACAGTACTAGTAAGCCTTGATTGCAAAAAAGTAAAAGGGTAAAAGGAAGGAATTGGACAAGAATTCCTTTGGCTATTTTTGGAAACCTTAATTCCAAACGAGTGAGTGCTTTTCATACAATAAGTCTTCTTAACCTTGGATTTCTTTGAAATTATGTGGATATGTGCTAGATTCAAGAACATGTACTTGAAAAATCTGTTAGCTAGTCTCTAGTTACAGGTGGACTTGTCAAGGAATTGGAGTTCCATGAGAGATGGCATGGATGTGTTTAGCTACAAGGCAATGTGCTTGGCACAACAAGATAAGGTATCTGGTGTACAATTATATGTATTTATGCACTAAAAATTATGTGTTTATGGGAGTATAATGCAGGGGATTGCATGGCAAAGAAATTTCCATGAAATTTTGAAGAAGGATCTAATTGAGCTTTCCTTGGGAACCATGAGGATTGAGTCATGGTGTCTATTGTTAGTCATGTGCTTTTGGTCTTTTATGATTTTTGCACTTGATTTGCGATTTTGAGTGTGTTTGGTGCATATCTATTCCACTTTGTTGACAATGTCGTATTGTTGTTGGTTTACCATGGTTTTCTTCTTGTTGTTTCTTGTGTTACAGGGAAAAGTGTCTATGCAGAACTGCTAATCCCACTAAGGTGTGGTAGCTACCTTAGAAACAAACAAAGTAAAACTACTTTCGTTTTCCTTTATGAATGATAGATGAGAGAAGAATAAAGAAGACCAACCTCTGTCTTGCGCTTGGTTCCTTGCTCGATTCCTCTCTCTTCTGATAGTCTTTTGCTACTCGCTTCCTTGTATACCCAGCTTCACAGAGTACCTGTAGAATCAAAGCAGCATAACACTATACAAGAACATGTATCTATTATCATAAAAAATCTAGGATCAGATATAAATTGACCATACAGATGCACAAAACATAGATTACACAAGAGTATGGAGGAAAACTTGAATAGCTTTATTGATAATCAAGAAAGAGCCAAGAGAGTTACAACCAGTTGTTCTGACCCAGCATCATCCTCTCAGCAAGTAAGCCCTTCTTCACCTCATGCAAAGCTTAGATCACCCAACACTATGATGTTGCCTCAAGAAACCAACAACAATTCCTTACAAGATGCAAAATTCCAGCCTCTGGATCTCTGGGATGAGGGATCCATATATAGATATCTGTAAGGGAGATGAGTTAGCTTGTGATTTGATTAGTGTCTTCCCTCTGATAGTTCTTGCTTCCACTTGGAGATTGATGATCTGTTACTCATCCTTGGTCAAATTTAGAGAGGCAAGTGTCACAGGAGAAGTTTATGGAAGATTCCATTCCTCTCCATGGATTGACACTGCCATTTGTCTCTTCTCGCCCATCGCACCCAATAGAAGGGATTTTTGAAATGCAACGCACCCACATAGTGTACTTAGGTGAGATGCAACGCACTTTGCCTATGGAGCAGGTGAAATGATCCTGTTTTGACCAGTTCTGAGTGGTTTTTCATGGAGAACTTATGGGAGAAGCTGTAATCAGTTGATCTTGTTCCTTTAGGGGTTGGAACAACACTTTTAGGGACTTAGGAGCCCTTGGTTTATGGACATTTTAT
Source organism: Pinus tabuliformis (assembly GCA_031772625.1). Lineage (NCBI taxonomy): Eukaryota > Viridiplantae > Streptophyta > Pinopsida > Pinales > Pinaceae > Pinus > Pinus tabuliformis. The sequence goes on along the minus strand of CM062819.1, from coordinate 1,134,729,978 downwards.
GCTTGGGGTTGTAGTGCCCAAAAATGTCTATAACAGTTGGCCCCTAAAGCATGAGGTCGTTAATCATTTTTGATGCCGGGTGAAATGCTTTATCATGAGGATCTGAAGTTCTTTCAAGCTGGGAGGAGACCTGTAATAAGATACAATACAATACATTATCTTCATAATATTTTCATGATCTAGCTGAGGCGGGCAGTCCCATGCTCAACTTTATAAATTCATTTTCATGTACATAGGACAGACAATCGTCTGAGTGTAGAATGATGATTCTGGTAGTGCCATCATCCCTTTGATTGGATGATTATCTGTGCAACAATGATGTACATTTGATGTCTTTATTTTCTTGAATATATATCGCAGCCCGGATGGATGAAACTAGATCTGGGGTCTTCAATCTTGTTCGATCTTCACTCAAAGTACAAGTCGATCCATGTGAGAGATGTTCTGGAGTCGAACATGGAAAGACATTGCCTGATTACCAGCCAATGATGTAAGCTGTTAACAGGCACAAGAGGAATCACAGATAATGATAATGACCCTCAATGTACTGCAGTACAATTCATGTGGTGTGAATAAAGGACTTCGCGTCGAACAGCACGCAAAATATTTCGGTCCAAGGTCATTGATGTAAACCTGTCACCGGAAGTGAGAAACTTGCCATTGAGGCATGCAAGCTTCAAAGTACTGAAAGGGGTGTTCCTAGATCGACTTCTTGGATAATGAGCTGATGTCGACAAGAAGCAATCTATCATAGGAGGGCCTTAATGAATCACACACCAATGACACGGAACGGAAAAAATGATTTTAATGGAGGTGAAAACGATCTGGTGATATAAGGTTCAGGGTGGCGGTCATGAAAGAATGGAGCGTAAATGTATTGCAGCGGGTGAGACACAGTTGAATTCTCTGAGTGACTTCTCTTGAACATATCGGCGACACTGACGTGATGGATTGGTAGAATTAACCCCAAATGTGGATGGTGTGATGGGACCATGGTGATGTGACCGGTGAATGAAACAACCCAACCCGACTTGGATGCAGAGTGAAAGTGTCATGTTCAAGAGCGACTTTCTACCGACAAAGTTTCTTCAAGTTTTCTTCCCAATTTTTCCCCAGTCATTGCTGACCAGTACCTCTTTATTTTTGTCAAGCTTGAGGAGGATAACATATGCTTGTTCTATAATTTACCCTTCGGGAAAACCCATCGCTATGTTTTAACGAACCTAGCGATAGTGAAACTCGTTCTTGTCTGCTATGGACAAGTTTGTCGCTATTAGGTTTTAATGAGTTTAACGACAAAGATAACTCGGTCTTTTTCAATTTTAGAGAGTCTAAAAAGGGACATAAAGGAAACTCCAAAGATCCTTTTTCATCATCTAATCCCTTAAGTCTGAAAAAGTATAAAACAATACAGATGATATGAATTTTCAATACTTTTAACGAGCCGAACAAAACAAGCGCTCGATCTTTTTGTGTAATAATACCTCAGGTCCAAAAAGATTAAAATCTAAAGGAGGGATAGCACTTCCGATCCCTTTAACGAGTTGGAGAGGCCAATGGCTTGGAAATATTTTCATATTTTATGAGTCAGTTGAAAAGAGCTTAAAGGAGACTCGTCTTTGAGGAACGAGTGATAAAATTGGGTAGCATCTGATTCCAGGTAAGGTTTGGAATTTTCCAATCACGACAGTGTTACAAGGATGGCTAATAGGATCACTCTTCATAACTGTTCCTCAAAAGGGGTAAACAATCAAATGGAGGTGAATGATTGGCCAATACAGAGTGGAGGTGATGATGGGAACACGACCAAGGCTTTAAAGGCTGAAGTATTACATTCACGATGGTTGTTTACCGGGAATTGGTTCATTTTTTATTGAGCTTAAATGCTGGGGGAAACATTTGCTCATTGCTTATGTTTATTTTTTAACGAGCATGAAGTCCGCGTTAAAACTGCTCAATATATCCAGTCGTATAATAAGGATGTCTCATATATAAAAACGACAATTTTTAAATCTTTGCCCCTCATCCTTTCTTTATGCAAGTTAGGAAATGACCAATCCTACGAGTTTAAAGGGTTAGAGGACCTACAAATTAAAAAAAAATAAATGGTCGCTCTTCACTTGCACGCCAAAAGGTTTGCATGCCCCCAGGTATAAAATAGAGTTTCAAGGTCACCTTCTATTATACCGACAAGACATTTGTTTTATCAGGAAAGGTTTACCTCTTTCAGGTTACCAAAGATTGTTTTATCTGGATCGCAAACAAAACACTTCTTCGGCGATGCCTACCGAAATAGACAAAGGCGAGTGGCGCAGACGCCTCCACCCACATAACTTTGACAAGGGAATCTTATTCCAGTCCAACCCCCTTTTCCAATCACGGATGGGAGCATCAGACTAGTCATATATCCCTTGTGGAAACATATCCTATATCTGAAGTTTTCCTGTCGAAGCAGACCAGGGTGCATGCCCCCTGGGTTTCAGTCATGTCCTCCGAATCACTCGCGCTCATCAGGAGGACGGACTGGGGATTGATGAGACATTCCTTGCGTGAAAAGACCATTTAGGGATGGTATATGACTATTTTCTATGTGTGAACCGGGAAATGAAAGTTGGTCTACGAGCTTGACCACTCTTCCTTCGTGCGGAAAACACATTACTCTAAAGAGTGATGAGACAATGGCTCCCATGCAATAAATATAGTCTCGTCCAAGGAGTAGATTATAATCTAGGGGTCCTTGGACTACCATTACACTCATATGAACGATTTTCCCTCTCAATGTTATGGGCACATTGGGAAGGATCCCTAACAATCGACTGGTTCCTTTATCAAAGCCTGTTAGATTTCTCATCTCAGGCAAAAGCGATGGCGAACCAAGCACTTTCCAAGTAGTCGAGGAAAGGATACTCACAGAAGCCCCTTCATCTATGATGGTACCAACCATTACCATTCTATATACTTGAGCAATGATTCAGAATGGTATACTAGCCGGTAAACGGGGTCTGCCTAGCTGATTCCAGTCGAAGGAAACAACTACGTTGCTTGGAGGTGGGACCGAATAAATGGCCGGGTACGACTCTGACGAACTTCCTTCCTGCAGTAAAGGAATGGGTAAATTTCCCCCATGTTCAACGGAGTCTGTGTTTATGAAAAGAATTTGGACGGTTGTTGTGGGGAAAAATGCCTATGCAGGACGATCCTATCCACCTAAGGTGTGACAATGCCTTAGCAACAAACAGAGACAGCTATTCTGGTTTCTTCCTTTATGAAATGTGAAAGAAGAGAGATCAATAGACTTACCGGTGTCTTCCGTTTGTACCTCGATCCGGTCTCTCTTCTCTTTGGGAGTTCACAGCTACTTGCCTTCTCACTCGCCCAGCTTCAACAGGTTCATGCAAGATCACAAGAGAACAACTACTTGCCTTCTTGCTTGTCCAGCTTCAACGGGTTCCTGTAAGATCACAAGAGAACAACTACTTGCGATAAGAGAAGAACACTACACAAAGATAGATATTCACATTCATAACTAGTTTAGGATTAGAAATAAACTAAACATACTAATGCATTCATACATCAAAAATACATCAGCATATAGGAGAAACCAAGATAGCTTTATTAATGAATAACAAGGTTCAGGAAGAGATACAACCCAGAGGGCTCCAATCCAGCATCTCCTTCCCGAGAAATGGAATTCCTATCTTCACCCCTTTCAAAGCATTAAGCACCCAATGATTCCAATCTCAAACCAACAACAATTCTTTGCAATAACAAAATTCCAGCCCCCAGATCTCATGGAGGAGAGATCCATATATAGATGTTTGGAGAGAGGATGAGTCAGCTTGAGATCTGACTAGTGTCCTCTCCCTCTGTCAGTTCTTGATTCCACTTGGAGGTTCTTGCTTCCACTTGGAGATTTGGAACCTCTTACTCATCACCAGTCGAATTCCCTGAGGCAAGTGTCATTTTGGAAGCTTCCTGGGTTTTGACACCTTGAGAAATGAGCTTGCCACATGTCCATTCTCGTTCAGCGCAGGTAGCCAGTGTTCCCTTTGACATTCAACGTAGGTAGCCAGTGTTGGCTTTGACATTCAGCGCAAACAGCTAGTGTAGCCACTGAAATGATCCTGAATTGACTCGTTTTTTGAGCAGTTTCTGGTGGAGAACTTCTGTGAATTGTTGTGGTTTGTTAGCCTTGTTCCTCTAGGGGTAGGAACAACATGTTTAGGGACTTTGGATCCCTTAGATTATGGACATTTCATGCTCAATGCTGTAAGGCAAAAAAATGTCTATAACAGTTGCCCCCTAAAGTATGAGGCTGTTTATCGGGTGAAATGCTTTATCAGGGGGATCCGAAGTTCATCCAATGCTGAGAGGAGACCTGTAATAAGATACAATACAATACATTATTTTTCATACTGCTTTCATGATCTAGCTGAGGCGGGCATTCCCATGCTCAGCTTCATAAATTCATTTTTCTGTACATAGAACAGACAATCGTCTGGTGGTAGACTGATAATTTTGATGAAATTATCATCCTTTGAGTAGGATGATTATCTGCTGCAATGATGTACATGTCAATGTCTTTATCTTTCCTGAATATATATCGCAGCCCGGATGGATGAAACTAGATCCGGGGTCTTCAAACTCGTTCGATCTTCACTCTAAGTACAAGTCGATCCATGTGAGAAATGTTCTGAAGTCGAACATGGAAAGACATCGCTTGATTACCGGTCAATGATGTAAACCGTTAACAAGCGCGAGAGGAATCACCGATAATGATAATGACCCTCAAGGTACTGCAGTACAATTCACGTGGTGTGAATAAAGGACTTGGCGTCGAACACCACGCAAAATCTTTCGGTCGAAGGTCATTGAGGTATACCTGTCGCCGGAAGTGAGAAACTTGCCATTGAGGGATGCAAGCTTCAAAGTACTGAAGGGGTTGTTCCTAGATCAACTTCTTGGATAATGAGCTGATGTCGACAAGAAGTGATCCGTCAAAGGAGGGCCTTAATGAATCCCACATCTGTGACACAGAACGGAGCTAATGATTTTAATGGAGGTGAAAACAATCTGTGACATATGATTCAGGGTGGCGGTCATGAAAGGATGAAGGATAATGTATGGCAGTGGATGGGACACGGTTGACATTTCTGAACGACTTCTCTTGAACATATGGCGACACTGATACAATGGATCGGTAGCATTACCCCAAATGTGGATGGTATGGCGAGACCATGGATGTGACCGGTGAATGAAACAACCCAACCCGATTGTGGTACGGAGGAAAAGTGTCATGTTCAAGAGCGACTTGCTACCATCAAAGTTTTCTTTAGTTTCTCCCAATTTTTCCCCAGTCATTGCTGACCAGTACCTCTTTATTTTTGTCAAGCTTGAGGGGGATAACATATTCTTGTTCTATAACCTGCCCTTCGGGCAAGCCCATCGCTATGTTTCAACGAGCCTAGCGATAGTGAAACTCGTTCTCGTCTAAAGACAAGTTTGTCGCTATTTAATGATTTTAACGAGTCTAATGACAAGGATAACTCGGTCCTTTTCATTTTTAGAGAGTCTGAAAAGGTACATAAAGTTAACTCCAAAAGTCCTTTTTCGTCATCTAATCCCTTAAGTCCGAAAAAGTATAAAACAATACAGAAGGGATGAGTTTTCGATAGTTTTAACGAGCCGAATAAAACAAGCGCTCGATCTTTTTGTGCAATAATCCCTCAGGTCCAAAAAGATTAAAATCTAGAGGAGGGATAGCTCTTCCTGTCCCTTTAACGAGCTGGAAGGCCAAGGACTCGGCAATCTTTTCATATTTTACGAGTCAGCTGAAAAGAGCTTAAAGAAGACTCGTCTTTTGAGGAACGAGTGATAAACAGGGTTAGCAGATGATTCCAGGTACAGGTTGGAATTTTCCAATCACGGCAGGGTCACAAGGATGGCTAGGTGAAATCACTCTTCGCAGCTGTTCCTCAAAATGGGTAAACAATCATATGGAGGTGAACGATCGGCCAATGAAAAAGTGGAGGTGACGGTGCAAACACGACCAAGGCTTTAATGGCTGATGATATTACATTCACAGTGGTTATTTACCGGGATAGTTCATTTTTTAACGAGCTTAAACGCGGGTGGAAACATTTGCTCGATCTTATGTTTATTTTTTAACGAGCATGAACTATGTGCTAAAACTGCTCGGATCTTGCGTTTATTTTTTAACGAGCATGAACTGTGTGCTAAAACTGCTCGAATACCCAGTCATATGATAAGAGTGTCTCATTGAGATTCTATTTTTTATGGAGCTTCATCTCACAAAGCTATGCCCCGCATCCTTTCTTTATGCAAGTTAGGAAATGACTAACCCAAAAAACAGATAAATAACCACTCTTTGCTTGCACTCCAAAAGGTTTGCATGCCCCCAGGTATAAAGTACGATTTCAAGGTTACCTCTACTTCTTTTCCTTCAAAACAATTGTTTTAAAGAGAGAGGCTTACCTCTTTCAGGTTACGCAAAGATTGTCTCGTTAATATTTCAAACAAAACACTTCCTCAGCAATGTCTACCGAAATAGACAAAGGTGAGCGGCGATGCCCGCCAACTCACATAACTTTGACAAAAGAATCTTATTCTAGAATAACCCCTCTTCCTCTATGGACGGGGTACAGACTAGTCATGTTCTCCCACGGAAACCTACTCTATACCCAAAGTTTCCCTGCCGAAGCAGACCAGGATGCATGCCCCCTGGGTTCCAGTCATATCCTCCCGGATTACTCGCGCTCATCAGGAGGACGGACCATGGGTTGAGACACTTCTTGCGTGAATAGACCATTTAGGGATGGTACATGACTATTTGCGATGCGTGATCCGGGAAACGAAAGTTGGTCTACGAGCTTGACCATTCTTCCTTCATGCGGAAAACACATTACTCTAAAGAGTGAGGAGACTATAGCTCCCATGCAATATATATAGTCTCGTCCAAGGAGTAGGTTATAATCCAAGGGTCCTTGAACGACCATCACGTTCATTTGAACAGTCTTCCCTTTCAATGTTATGGGCACATTGGGGAGGATCCCTAAAGGTCGACTGGTTCCTTTATCAAAGCCTGATAGATTTCTCATTTCAGGCAAAAGTGCTGGCGAACCAAGCGCTTTCCAAGCAATAGAGGAAAGGATACTCACAGATGCCCCCTAATCAATGATAGTGCCAGCCATTACCATTCTGTATATTTGAACGATAATTCTAAATGGTATGCTTGCTGGCAACTGGGGTCTGTCTAGTTGGTTCCTGTCAAAGGACACAACCAGGTTGCTTGGTGGTGGGACCGAATAGACGGCCGGGTATGACTCTGACGAAGTTCCTTCCTGCGACAAAGGAATGGGCAAATTTCCCCCTTGTTCGTCGGAGTCTGTGTTGATGAAGAGAATTTGGACGGTGTCGTCTTTATTCTCCTCTGTGATGGTATCATTCGAAGATAGAGCCTCTGAAGGCAAAACCGGGTCAACTGCCATCTCAACCTTTTGACTTTCGTCAGGCATGGATCCAGACGGTTCATCTTCAACGATAGGTGCTTCGGCTGACCACCTAGGCGGGTCAGCCGGGTTCTCAACTAGTGAAGGACTTGGCAGGAGTTTTTGATATCCAGGAGGAAGTTGCGCTCATAAAATCGGGCGATCTTCCAGAACTCTTTTAGCCTCGTCTAAGAAGGGACAACTGTGGATGGCATGGTCGCCTTCACACAGTTTGCAGGGAAATCTAGCTTTCCTTCTCTGTCCTGGGACTTCACTTTCACTAGTCGACGGTGAGCAGTCAACATGGCTATCAGAGGTTGATGTTACCGAATTGTGCAAACGGGGAGACCAGTCCCTTAGTAATCGAGGGATGCAGGGACAATCTCTGTCTAAATGGTCTCCCTTGCATATGACACATGGCGATTTAGGCCTGGTCAGTGCTGTGTGTGGATTTTTGTCAGACGACACTTGTTTGCCCCCAGTCGCCTTTGGCTCCTTCTTCTTCTTCTCTTTCTTCTTCTTTTCCTTCTTCTCCTTAGGAACTTGGTTTCTTGTTTTACCAGTTCCGTCAAGCGAAGACGAAGGAAGAGAGGAAGAGTTAGATGAGGTAGAAGGCTGGTTGGCAACTCTGGTCTGGTCTAACTGTTGACTCGACTGTTCAGGAATGGTGGTGTTCTGAACGACATTGGTTGAAAAGAGACAGACTGGTAGGCCAATTGTCAGTCCTGGAAGTGACAATGTGGCCATATGGGGTGCACCAACATCTCCCCAAGAGGAGAAGGGACTAGGATTTCCACCAAGGGGAATTCCTTGGTTGGTGTGCTCCATTTCTTAAACCTAAAGATCAACGCAGGAATAGGGGTGATTGTTCCGTTTAAAATAAATCTTAACGACGCTTTAGACACAACTTGCTTTTTCAATTTTAAAGAGTCGAGAAAAAGCTAAAGATGACTCTAGTCTCCTTCGATGTTTTAACGAGCCGGAAGTGACAAATGCTCGGATGGACTTTTTCCGTTATAGAGTCTGAAAAAGGCCAAAAGGAACTGCTCTGGAGTTCTAGGCAGAGGTTGTGCCAAACTTTTCGCAAAATCGCAGAATACTTTTTAGGGTACGGGCGGTCAATCTTCCTGAATGCTGTGTTCAGTGTATTGCGATTAGTAGGGCGGCCGACACGGCTTCCTAAGGATAAAGGTTTTATGCCTATAGGGGTCTCCCAATATATACGTGACGGTACGTGGGAGCACAATCCGTACTGGCGCTATCGTCCCTCAGGAGGAATCACCCACCATCCACGAGATCGACAGTCACCAGGCTTAACGACGCCGGAACATGTCTCTAGCCTAGACCTCTATGTTGTGCGTTATGTTGCAAAGTGTTGTTAAGTTCATTCAATTTATTTTAGGTTGATCTTTTTAGAAGTTTGCCTTTCAAGGTTCACCACGAGATGTATGATACAATTCCTAAATGCAGTCTAAAGATGATAAGCAAGCTTTATATCTTTTCAACTTTGAAAATCCTAGCTACTAAGGGAAAATAAAGACACCATCTTTTCTCAAAGAGCAATCAGCACACTCTAATGCACTTTTCCTAAATCAGACATGCAAACTATCAAGATGCAAATGCACAATGCAGGTGTCTTTTTTCCGCTTTCTTAGTATTGATGCCTACAAAGAAAGCTTTTTGTACAACTTTGAATTTGCTTTTAAATGACAAATACAAACAAGTTTACTTTTTTCGAAATCAGAGAGGGTAGAAGAGATTACAACACTTAACGATTTTCGAAATGAAGACTTGTTTTGACACTTAAAAGAGACAAACTCAAACCAATAAGCAAAAGCAAATGTATAATGAATCTACAAACAACCAATGAACTCTCTTCTAAGATCACAATCAACAGATCTGAATCAAGGGCTACAGGATGACTATTTCACTCATACAAAGGAAAACTGTAAATGATGCCACAAACACATAAAAACACTCACAGTCTTTTTGTACAAAAGGAGGCGGAATTTAAGCAGAGAAAAGGAGTTATCAGACTGGTACCTATGCTGGTTATAGGCTGCAAAAATCAGAGATCAAAACAAGGCAAAACAGAGCAGAGAACCCCAGCTGCACAAGGGCAAACTGGTTCAGGGCAACCTCAACACAGGAGTTTTGACATTCGGCGCAGGTAACCTTCACGGGACCTGGGTTGAAATGCAGAATCCCTTCACTGGGTCTGCGCTGAAGGAGAAACTCTCATTTCTCACAGGTTCTAGGTCACAGATTGCTATTTAATTCACTGTTTTAGGCCAAATAAAAGCAACAAGCAAGGTACAATCAAAGGGATGCTTTGAGGGGGTACTAAGATCTATCACAAAGGATCATCAAATCATTTGTGAGTCCATTGTTCAGATCATAGACAAGTCCAGTAATTGGATCAAAGCAGCAACTGTCTACTTTGCATCTGAGAAAAACAGATGCAGTTCGATTGTTGCTGTCGAGTCTATGAAACAAACAATGATAGAAACACAAATAAAATGACTAAACAGATCTCCCCAGTAGAGTCGCCAATTTGTTGTGGGGAAAAATGCCTATGCAGGACGATCCTATCCACCTAAGGTGTGACAGTGCCTTAGCAACAAACAGAGACAGCTATTCTGGTTTCTTCCTTTATGAAATGTGAAAGAAGAGAGATCAATAGACTTACCGGTGTCTTCCGTTTGTCCCTCGATCCGGTCTCTCTTCTCTTTGGGAGTTCACAGCTACTTTCCTTCTCACTCGCCCAGGTTCAACAGGTTCATGCAAGATCACAAGAGAACAACTACTTGCCTTCTTGCTTGTCCAGCTTCAACGGGTTCCTGTAAGATCACAAGAGAACAGCTACTTGCGACAAGAGAAGAACACTACACAAAGACAGATATTCACATTCATAACTAGTTTAGGATTAGAAATAAACTAAACATACTAATGCATTCATACATCAAAAATACATCAGCATATAGGAGAAACCAAGATAGCTTTATTGATGAATAACAAGGTTCAGGAAGAGATACAACCCAGAGGGCTCCAATCTAGCATCTCCTTCCCGGCAAATGGAATTCCTATCTTCACCCCCTTCAAAGCATTAAGCACCCAATGATTCCAATCTCAAACCAACAGCAATTCTTTGCAATAACAAAATTCCAGCCCCAAGATCTCATGGAGGAGAGATCCATATATAGATGTTTGGAGAGAGGATGAGTAAGCTTGAGATCTGACTAGTGTCCTCTCCCTCTGTCAGTTCTTGATTCCACTTGGAGATTTGGAACCTCTTACTCATCACCAGTCGAATTCCCTGAGGCAAGTGTCATTTTGGAAGCTTCCTGGGTTTTGACACCTTGAGAAATGAGCTTGCCACATGTCCATTCTCGTTCAGCGTAGGTAGCCAGTGTTCCCTTTGACATTCAACGCAGGTAGCCAGTGTTGGCTTTGACATTCAGCGCAAACAGCTAGTGTAGCCACTGAAATGATCCTGAATTGACTCGTTTTTTGAGCAGTTTCTGGTGGAGAAATTCTGTGAATTGCTGTGGTTTGTTAGCCTTGTTCCTCTAGGGGTAGGAACAACATGTTTAGGGACTTTGGATCCCTTAGATTATGGACATTTCATGCTCAATGCTGTAAGGCACAAAAATGTCTATAACAACGGTGTCATCCTTGTTCTCTTCGGTGACTGTATCATTTGAAGATGGAACCTCTAAAGCAAGACCGGGTCAACTGTCGCCTCGACCTTTTGACTTTCGTCTGGTATGGGTTCGGAAGGTTTATCTCCAATGATAGATGCTTCGGCCGACCACCTGGGTGGGTCAACCGGATTTTCAACTAGCGACGGACTCAGCAAGATTTTCTTATATCTAGGAGGAAGTCGTAACGGTGAAACCAGACGATCGTCCAAAACTCTTTTAGCCTCGTCTAAGAAGGGAAATGGTGGATGGTGTGATCACCTTCACACAGTTTACAAGGAAATTTGCACTTTCCTTTTTGTCTAGGGACTTCACTTTCACTAGTCGACCGTGTGTTTTCAACATGATCATCAGAGGTTGATGACACCGGGTTGTGCAAACGAGGAGACCAGTCCCTTAAGATCTAGGGGATGCAGGGACAATCTCTATGATAGTGGTCTCCTTTGCAAATGACACATGGCGATTTAGGCCTGGTTAGTGCAGTGTGTGGATTTTCGCTAGACGACGCTTGGTTGCCCCCTTTCGCTTTTGGCTCCTTCTTCTTCTTCTCTTTCTTCTTCTTTTCCTTCTTCTTCTTAGATACTTGATTTTTGGCTTCACCATCCCCATCAAGCGAAGAGGAAGGAGGAGAAGAAGAATTGGACGAAGTAGAGGGTTGGGGGGTAATTCTAGAATTGTCTAGTTGCTGACTCGATTGTTCAGGAATTGCGGTGTTCTGAATGACGGAGGTTGAGAAAAGCCATACAGGCAAGCCGATCGTCAATCTTGGAAGTGACAATGTGGCCATGTGGGGTGCACCAACATCTCCCCAAGAGGAGAAGGGACTAGGATTTCCTCCAAGGGGAACTCCTTGGTTGGTAGACTCCATTTTCTCAACCTAAGACCAATGTAGGAAAGGTGACGATTATTCCATTTAAAATAAATTTTAGATGCTTTGACACAACTTGTTTTTCAATTTTAAACAGTCGAGAAAAAACAAAAGATGTCTCTAGTCGCCTTCGATTATTAATGAGCCTGAAGTGACAAGTGCTCAGATGGACCTTTTCTGTTAAGGAGTTTGAAAAGGAACGAAAGGGTCTGCTCTGGAAATCTAGATAGAGGGATTACCAAACCAATCGCAAAACTGCAGAATACTTTTTACGGTACGACAGTCAATATTCCCGAATGCTGTGTTCAATGCATTGCGATCGATAGGGTGGCAGACGCGGCTTCCTAAGGATAAAGGATTAAACCTATTGTGGTCTCTCAAAATATACTCAACGGTACATGGGAGCACAAGTCCATACTGGCACTTATCATCTCAAAGTGGAGGAATCACCCAACCAACAGTGAGAACAATAGTTACCAGGCTTTACGACGCCGGAATACGTCTCTAGCCTAGACTTCTAGATGTTGTGCGTTAGGTTCCAAAGCGTTGTTAGATTCATTAAATTTATTTTATAATTGATCTTGCTTAAGAAATTTTCCTTTCAGGTTCACCGTGTGATGTAGATGTACAATTCCTAAAATGCAATCTAAGATGATAAATAGTCTTTTTATCTTCTTTGTGCAATGAAAATCCTAGCTACCAGGGAAAGAGAGACAATATTCTTTCACAAAGAGCATAGAGCACACACTATATGCACTGTCCTAAATCAAACCAATCAAACAGTCTAAATGCAAATGCACATGCATGTATTTGTTTTCAGCCTTCTTAATATGTGAATGATAAAAAGAAAGCTAATGCACAAATCTGAATTACTTTTCAAAGCGACAATTACTAACAAGTTTCTTTTCAAAATCAAAATGGAGATAATGACAACACTTTACGATTTGGAAATGGAAACTTGCTTTCGACACTAGAAAAACTACAAATTCAGATCAAATACAACAATTACAGGGTAATTGACTATCAAGAGCAATCAGACTCTCCTCTATGACTGAAAACGATACTTGCGACACTTTCAAATCAAGAAACGACAGTACAATTACGTTACTTTTTTGCAAAGGAGAACTGAAAATGACTCAAAAAATACACAAAAACATTTACAGTTCTTTGCACAATGGAGGCGGAATAACAGCAAGGAAAGGGGTTTCAAACAGAGGTATACTGACTACAGGTAGCAAAATTCTTGAATAGATCTGAAAAGAGTGAACACAGAAACCAAAATCTAGGAACAATGCCTAGTCTGATCAGCGCACCTGTAACACAGTGAATTTGAAATGCAGCGCACCTACTACACTCGGGAAGTGCGCTGAATTTCAGATTCATAGAACAGAGAGTGCGCTGGGCCAGGGACGAGACTTTGCTTGGGTTCCGGGTCACAGTTTGTAGTTCAGTTCAGGGATTTTGGCCGAGCAAGTGGTAATCAGTAAATCAACAATAGGGGTAGATCTAAGGAGGTTACTAGAGCCACCACGAGGGCAATTAGAGAGTTTGTAAATCAGTTGTTTAATTCATAAACAAAACCTGGAGATTGACTGAAGTGGCATTTATCTACTTTGCATTTGCATAGCAAATGCAGTTCAAAAGCTACCTAGCTCAACTTCAGGCTCCGTCTGTAAGTTTATAAAGTAAACAAATGTAGATAGACAAACATCCTAGTCGCTCCCCCAGTGGAGTCGCCATTTTGTTACAAGGAAAAGTGTCTATGCAGAACTGCTAATCCCATTAAGGTGTGGTAGCTACCTTAGAAACAAACAAAGTAAAACTACTTTCGTTTTCCTTTATGAAAGATAGATGAGAGAAGAATAAAGGAGACCAACCACTATCTTGCGCTTGGTTCCTTGCTCGATTCCTCTCTCTTCTGATAGTATTTTGCTACTCGCTTCCTTGTATACCCAACTTCACAGAGTACCTGTAGAATCAAAGCAGCATAATAGTATACAAGAACATGGATCTATTATCATAAACAATCTAGGATTAGATATAAATTGACCATACAAATGCACAAAACATAGATTACACAAGACTATGGAGGAAAACTTGAATAGCTTTATTGATAATCAAGAAAGAGCGAAGAGAGTTACAACCAGTTTTTCTGACCCATCATCATCCTCTCAGCAAGTAAGCCCTTCTTCACCTCATGCAAAGCTTAGATCACCCAACACTATGATGTTGCCTCAAGAAACCAACAACAATTCCTTACAAGATGCAAAATTCCAGCCTCTGGATCTCTGGGATGAGGGATCCATATATAGATATCTGTAAGGGAGATGAGTCAGCTTGTGATTTGATTAGTGTCTTCCCTCTGATAGTTCTTGCTTCCACTTGGAGATTGATGATCTCTTACTCATCCTTGGTCGAATTCAGATAGGCAAGTGTCACAGGAGAAGTTTATGGAAGATTCCATGCCTCTCCACCTCGCGGATTGACACTACCATTTGTCTCTTCTCGCCCATCGCACCCCATAGAAGGGCTTTTTGAAATGCAACACACCCACAGAGTGTACTTAGGTGAGATGCAACGCACTTTGCCTATGGAGCAGGTGAAATGATCCTGTTTTGACCAGTTCTGAGTGGTTTTTCATGGAGAACTTTTGGGAGAAGCTGTAATCAGTTGACCTTGTTCCTTTAGGGGTTGGAACAACAATTTTAGGGCCTTATGAGCCCTTGGTTTATGGACATTTTATGCCTGGGGTTGTAGTGCCTAAAAATGTCTATAACACTTGGGTTTACTTTTATGTTTTGAGTGTCTTGGGAATTATTTGGGGAGGAGGAAAGTTGATGGAGATAGGGGAGAGATGTGTGGAACTCAACAGGTAATGTAAGACACAGATGAAGCTCGGTGCATGAATAAGTGTAGCGAAAGGTAAGACTAAGACAGTCAGTTGGACTGGCTGGGTCCATTGCAGTAAATGGACGGTGGTAGTATAGTCATGAGAAAGGTAACCAAAAAAGTTAAAGTAAATGGATTTGAGATGTTGGATGGCTTGACTAAGTTGGGAATGATGGTTCTAAATGTCATGAATGAACACATAAAGTTATCTTAACCTTGACCTTGATATCTAGTATTGATGTTGTGATCATGATTGCTTTATGCTAATGATTATATGCATATATTTATGTAAACACATTGTTATCTGATAGGATCATCATGGATCATGATTTTTTTATGCTAATGTTTATGTATATGTATGTATGTGTCTATGTATCTATGTTACTATCTGACAAGGTCATTAGGAACCATTCTTGTGGAGGAATGATTGCTCATGTAGGTAAATGACATGAAGAGGTTCCTGGTCTTACAAAGAATTGGGAAGAGTAGTCATAAAAAATATATGAGGTCAATATCATGTGATTATGAGTTGATATTATGTTATTATATTATGTCTATGTTATTGACAGGTTATGCCAAGGGATACATCAGCGAAACGAAAGTAGTGTGGTTTGTTGCATGCTAGGACAAGCATGAATAAGACACTAGAAGCTAGGTTTGTTAGTAAGGACAATGTGATTTCGGATGTGTGGTATTACTGTTGTGAATATGTTGTACATGTTGGATATACGGTGCCCTATACATATTGTACTGTGTGCATGATAGATATGTAGTGTTGTGTACAAATGGTGCTCTGTGTGTGTTGGATATGCAGTGATGTGTACAAATGATGCTATGTACATTTTGGATATGCAGTGTTATGTACATGTGGTGTTGTGTGCATGTTGTACATGTGGTGTGGTATGCATGAATGTACAAGTGGTGTTGTGTGCATGTGGTTTTATGTACATGTTGCACAAGTGGTGCTGTGTGCAGGTGGTGTTGTGTACATGTCGTGTATGTGGTGCTGTGGAGATGTGGCTTCGTGTACATTTCGTGCATGTTGTACTATGTACATGTGGTATTGTGTAAATGTTGTACAAGTGGTGTAGTGTACATATGGCATTGTGTACACATTGTGCAGGTGGCGCCATGTACATGTGATGTTGTGCACATGTTGTGTAGGTGGTGTGGTGTACAGGTGGTATTGTGTACATGTTGTACATATGGTACTGGTGCATGTATGGTATTATGTTCATGTCATACATGTTGTGTTACTATGTATGTGCATGTGGTACTATGTATGTGAATTGTGTAGGTGCATGTATTGTGTGGTGTTGTACATTGGTTATAGATGTATTGTGTTGTGTTGTATGCCCGGTGTAGGTGTAAGTACTATGTTATGCATAGGATGTAAGCATATGTATTGTATTGCATACACTGGGTGTAGGTGTATGTGTTGCATGTCAAGTTCAAGTGCATGTATTGCATGGAGTTGTATGTCATATGTGGTTGTATGTGTGTGATGCACATGGTTGAGGAGAAGGCATTGGGTGTTTGCTGGGAGTGGTAACCGATCTGTTGTGTGTACAGAAAGAACAAAGGAAGAAGTAAGGATTGATGAAGGATAAGTATCAGTCTTTTATTTCAGTTTTATTATACATGTGATTTGTGATTCTAGCCTATTATGGTTACATGTGAATTATGATTATGGTTTATGATGGTACATGTGATTTATGATATTGATGGTTACGTTTTGAGGTAACCTAAAATGATTTTTTATATACATGTTGATTTGGTCAAATATTCTAGTTTGACTTGTTGTGACAGGAAGTGAATAGGATTACAAACGTACCTTATTGATGAGCTACCAATGAGGTATGATGTGAATTTATTTCAATTTATTTTAAATATAATGGAAGTTATGTGCTTGGTACAGAAATGCATGAACATGTCCATTTGGGTGGTAGAAATCCACTGCAAGAATGGGTAGCAGCAACAAAAGAAATTGGAACATGCAATAATATGCTAGTAGAGTACTTCAGGAGTAGGGACATTATGGGACACTAGTACCTAGTAGTGTCCATTGATTTCCATGAGCATGTTATGGCCGATATGATGGTTTTCAGGCAGGTATATGTCTTGGTTGTTAGATATTCTAATGAGAGGAGGCATTGCCAAGGGATGGATCGCCTGGGATAGGGGATTCCATGGAACTTGGAAGGTGAGTGATTGCATGGAAGGGGGTAACAGGATTTCCTGAGGGACTTTATAGCAGAGAAGGGAAGGTAACATATATATTTGTTTCGGTCATTAGCATTTCCAGATGGAATCAGATGCACATTGAGAATGTGCCCTGGAACAATGAGCTGGTAACTATTCATTGAGGGGACAAGTGGCACATGATTGTAGTGATGGACATTAGATGGAACTTAAACTGTGACAGTGGATTTTGGACTTCCTGGGAAGGAGGTGAATCCTGGTACTACTTTGAGGGTGGAGGTGTGATACTCTGGATTCCCTTGTTGATTTATATAGGAATCATATCCTTTTATTTATTGGTTTAGAAAATTTGAATATGTGTATGTGTGATTATTGTAAATATGTTAATGAGTTGTGTTATAAAGCTCCAATATGCGGTATGGTTGTTATCTAGTCATGTTGTCATGATGTTTTTCTTTTGAGTAGGTTATTCATTGTAAATATTGCAACAAGCTCATATATAAAGCTCCATGGGTAGTATGTTTTTTCAGTGGTTTTGCTGAGGTCTTGGTGTGGATTAACACCGAGGGTGGTGTTCCCCAAGGGGGAGGGTTCTATAACATCACTGGTGAAAATTTCATGTAATAAAAGTAAATAAAGGAAAATTAAGACCACGGGTAAGGGACACTTATTCCAAGATGAATGCTGAAAAAATATATCCTAGTGGGCATCAATGAATGTGTGTTTTGGTTAAGAAAAATTGGCAAAGGTTAAGGAAAAGGCATTAAAAGGAAAAATGGAACTTTTGGCACATTTATTTATGAAAATAATGGGAATTAGGAGAAAAGGGAGGTGAAAGGTCACAAGTTTCATGTGAGGAGTAAATTGAAGGAAAATAATGGAAAATTAAGAAAATAGAGGCCTCAGTCATAAAAAGGCTTATGAGGATCGGTTGGCAAGCTCTTAGTCAATGTAAGATCTTGGCTCAGGCTTGTTCAATGTAACCTTTTGTCAATTTAGCTTTAGATCTCTCTCATTTTTCACTCTCTCTCTCACTCTTGGTCACTTAGAGTTTCTTGGAGCACTCTAGTTGGTAGTAAGGAAAGGAAAAGCAGGCAAGGGAAAGGAAAAACAAACAAGAATCAAGGAAAGGAAAGTAGGATCAAGCAACTTCAGCAAGAATACTTGCAGGTAACCTTTTGCATGTGTGATTTCCTAGATGGTTTGGACATGCATGGCTTTGCATGTTGGTGTATGCTTCTCTTGTTGTTGGTGGCATGGTTTTGTCGGGTTATGACAATGGACTTCGGCCTAGCCTTTCCTTTTTCCGGATTCCATGGTGTCGGGATATTTATTTATATTTTGAGCTTTGGTTTGCCAGATGGATTTCAGAAACTGAGGTGGAGGTGGTCTCAAGGTTCATTCCCAAATGCCTAGGAATCCCTTGATTGGTTTTGGTGGTGTTAGGTTCCTATACCAATAGGAGTCATAATTTTTGAATGGCTGAGATTAAACCTGTAATATGTACATACCTTTGAATTCTGCAAATGTTTTCCATATTCAAAAAATTAAAAAATGTAAAGAGGGTATGTCCTAAAAGAATAAAAAGATCAAAAAAAGATGAAAAATATGAACCCTGAGAAAAGAAAAAGGGCCATAAAAGTGTGCAAGTCAAAATTCCACTACTATTTACTTTTTATGCATAATAAATGATTGTGTGTAGTTTGTAACCTTTGCCACAATCCATGATAGTCAAAATGTTTAAACTTGGCTATTTCATGTTTCAAATTCATATCTATAGATATAGAATAAATATTTGACCAAACTATTTAATCTTGGCAGATAATTAGATAGGTAGAGCAAATAAAAGGATCTCAATTGTTTAATCTGAGCCCTCGGATGTAATAAGGTTAGATTTAGTTAGTTTACTATTGTAAAGAAAAAGAAAAATGTTTGATAAAGGTTTGCTAGCTCAAATGCACCCTAATAAAGAGAAGTAAAAATGGTAGGATGAGTAGATGGGTAAGTAATTGAAAGGTTGTAGAATTTTGATGATTGATTAGACAAAAGCATGTGTATCATCTCTTTCATCATAAAAGTTCCAAATGTGAATGGGAACTCAAGCATGCAAAGGGATATCAAAGTCAATTAATTAACTTCCCACATTCATTTCACATTTTACTTAACTAATTTCCCATAATAAAGTTCACAGTACTTAAAAACCCTAAGTTAAAGAGGCTTAGAGCATTTCTCTGACTTTTGGAGGGACCGGACCCTCGGCTCAATGACTTATAGGCAATGAGTACCAAAACCCCTTCATAAAAATTCATTTCCCCCCTTTAGTTCATTCGTTTTCCCTAAATAATATTCTTTCCTAAGGTTAAATTACTTTTACCTAGGAAAAGGTGTTTCTTCCCCTACATCACTCATTTTCACATAAAAAACCCACAAAACACTAAATCCTATGTTTTTATGTTATTATCGGAAAAGCAATAAAACATGAAATATCAAATACTTAGGGTATTTTGCCCCTTTCCGATCACTTTTCTAATTACTAATTTATTTATTAAATCCCAAATAAAAACCCCTTTTCCCTGTATATATGTAACTACCACAATATTAATTAAATCCTACCCTAGTTTAATTGTATAAACTATAATATTACCCAAAATCCCGAAAATCCCCTAACTAATCGACTTGGATTAAGTTAGTTTAAAAACCTAGTTAAATCCTGCCGCTAATCACCCTGATAACTTAACCCTGCTTTAAACCTTCTTTAAAAGAGAAAACCGCCACACTTAATTTCCCGTCGTGCCCCCCCCCCCCCCACTACCCTTCGTGTAACTACACTACCCAATCACCATACGATCTCTCCCCTCCACATCTAACGGTCCTCATCCATTTAAGAAGGGCCCAATGTATGAATGTTACCCGCTCGAAAAGGGTTGTTTTCCACTAGACCCCTGAGGCTACGTGTCGCTTGATGAGTGGAATCGGGTGGCCTCCCCCTAATACCAGCAAGCGCCCAAAATCTGTGCGAAGGAAACCACTTACCGCCCGCCCGCTACGCGCCAAAAGGGCTATTGTTCACCCCGCTATGCGACAAACGACCACTTTTCACCTGTACCCACCAATTTGACTTTCTCCCATAAAGCCAAAAAGCCCCAAATCATTTGTTTTTATTGTTTTTTTCAACTGAAAACCTCCATGCATGCACCTGCAAATGTCGAAGCTGTCAACCGATGTACAATTGCACCCTGATGATGCGACAAAGCTCCTAGATTGCCTTCCGGCCTACTTGAATCTTTTTCAACTGTTCACAATTTCCAGTCACCTGGTTTAGATCTAGTTTTCTCCAATTCCAGGTATTTAAGCCATAAATCACTAAAAAATCCTGTCAATTTGTAAGCCAGTCATTGAGTTTCTTAATTAAAATAAAAAAAAAGCTTTGGTAACTCAAACCCACTAGGAACTGAATCACCATTGCTCTAAAAAACTGAAAATCACCTCCCCCATTCTCAAATCCACAAGAACTAAGAATGGCTGCCCCAATTTCCATGGATGTGAGACCAATTTCCTCTCCTCACTTGGATTTAGACCACCTCCCCCTAACTGATAAAGATTTCCAAATCAAGGACACCTCTGTCCATGAATCCCCTCTCAAATTATATTACCAATACAGAGACCAACAACTAAACCATGCTGATAAAATAGGTCTTTGGGAGTCCAATTTACCCAAGTACCAATTCCCCAAAGTCCATATTTTCCCAGAAATTGTCCATTACTGCCATGCAAACTATATCCCCAGCCAAAGAGCAGTGATGTCCCAAACTAGACTGTACTTTTCACCGTCACCGCTGAATGAATTAATGAAATGCTGCAACTTCAACCATGGAAAAATATAACCCCTATTTTAATTGGAGACCTATTAAATCGATTCCCCATGCTGACCTCTAAAAAACTTGCTGAAATGTTCCAAACCTTCATTGTAGAAGAAAAACATATTCCAAAAGATCCTCCTCCATATGTGTATACCATATTTTCCAAATTTGGCCAGGACATTGTAGCAATGATATCTAGTATCCTAGGTTATACCACCAGTGAGTATATAGATGAAATCATCCTGGCTTTCATGTCCATCTTTACTTCGGGACAACCTCCTGCTATCATGTATGATTATGCCAAGTTTATAGCTGACAGGATGCATGACCAATTCCTTAGGATGAGTAATGAGAGAGTCTTTAAGTATTCCTCTGTTTTGTACCACCTTTTTATATACTACCAAGCAGATAAGTTCCCCTTTACTCTCCAGAAGCTTGATACAAAGGGTCACCCTAGGTCAGTGATTTTCTAGACTCCATTGATCCATAAATATGACTCTCCCTATTCATATACAGACTTCATAGACCTATTTGTCCATCCCATTGTGACAATGCTGCTAGGAATCCCTCCTCAAAGAATCAGTTTAGATATAAGAAGGATCCTGCAACTCTCAAAGCAATCCAAAGTGGGGGATTGGTACTTGTATCAAAACCACACAAAAATTAGAATTTATGGCTGTGAGCTGGCCCCATATAAACTGCCCAAATACCTCCCAATGAGGTTATTTGCTCTAAAGTACTACAGATAGATAATCAATTCAGAGGAGGTACACTTTTTCAGAACCAAGAAGAAGGCCCAGCTCAAGATAAAAGACCAGTTAGGTCCCTTCATTTGTAATAGCCGAGAAGCTGGAAGGGAGGCAGACCAAATTCTTCAAAGACTAAATCTGAAACAAAGCTTCATGTGGAGATATGATCCCTTGGACTTCATCTACAACAGAAGACATAAAAACAAGATGGCTCCCTACATTCACCACCGAATCCCTAAAATAGAAAAATATGCCAATCAATTGGAATGGGTGGAGAACACTTTAGTGGACAGGGATAGCACTGAAGTTGTTGTTTAAAACACTCTAATTGATCTAGAGAAACAGGTTGATGAGGGTTCTTTCTTGCAGGTGCTAGAAGGATCTCAGGTCCAAGAAGAATCACAAGCCTAAGAAGAATCCTAGGTACAACAAGAATCAAAAGCACCAGAAGGGTCAGAAGCACCAGAAGAAAAAGAACAATAAAAAAAATCAGATAGATCAAAGCCCATCGTGACTACCTCCCAGTATTAAAAACTCCTCTAAATGAGGAGAAAAGTCTTAAAAGAAACAGGGAAGGGGCCACTACTTCAGGAAGAGCTACATCATAGGCCTATGTAGAGACTAGCCAGGCTAAAAGGCAAAGGATAAACCCTGTTTATGAATAGGAATATACAGAGGAGACAGTGATGCCACAAGCACTGAAAGAGAAGGGAGCATGCATCCCACCCCCTCTGGAGGCATCATAGAACCTTCCACATCACATCCCCAGATACTGGAAATATAGCAGAGTGTAGAGGTATCCTCTTTCAGGATGCCAACAGACAAGGACCATGACATCAAAGAAAGATATAAAGAAATAAAAGCCAGAAATGAGAGGCTGAAAGCCGAGACCTACGCACAGTATTTGAAGATGATCCCTACCAATCAAACAAGGCTTATGTCAGTGTATGATGTAAAAGAGGGGAAAATGTAGATGAAATTCATGAAGCCCACTACTCAGCAACCAAGAACAACAACAAACTTAAAAAAGATAGACTTCGAAGTACTAGAAAAGGACATTCATCCTATCAACCAAATTGAGCTGCACAAGTAGACAGGGGAGATGATTTACTCTACCTTGACAGGGAAAGCCATCGCTGCCCACCAATTGCAAAACTCCATGAATAATATATTAGCATAGTTCCAGTTGGAGAAGGCCTCTTCACAGGCCAAAGATACCAGAATCAAGTCCTTAGAGGACTTAGTCATTAAGTTGGGACATGATCCAAAATATGTAAAGGCCACTGAAAAATTAATAAAGAAGAAGAATGATGATATAGCTGCTCTAAAGAAGTAGCTCAAGATTCCCCAGTTGCATCACCCACAAACAACAAAAGTCTCGGAGGCACAAAAAGGACATGAAGAGCTCATGGACTTGGTCCTAAGGATAAATGACCAATTAAAAGAGACAGAGAAGGAGTTGGACATTTTGATTCAGTCCAAACAAAGTGACTTGGCAACAACTTCCACAACTACCATTCCTATAGTGACAACAACAGTTCCTTCTACATTAGCATCATCATTGGCACCAATAGCGCCACCTGCCACAACACTTCCAATCACAACTGAATCTACAACAGTAGGCACATCTATAGAGAAAACAACAGAGCTAGTAAAATCCATGGAGGGGATGTCCATCCAGGCAATAGAGCTCAAAAGGCTAAAGGAGAAAGTAGAAAGCTTAGAAATTGACTGTAAGCTTGCCCAAATTCAACGGAGAGAAGAAACACAGAAAGCCCTAAGGATGGGTGAGAAAATCAAAGTCATAGAAAAAGATTTAACACTGCAGAAGCCACTAGGATAGACCAAAGAAATTATCTTGGCCAATATCATTGACTCTGTCAATGATATTTGGCCATAAATCTAAGTTATATTTGAGCAAACTGAATTGGTAAAAGTAGCAATTGAGGCTATCCAGAAAGTAAGGGAAGATTTAGGAGACCAACCTGAGGATGCAAATCAACTCATCCACTTCTTGAACAATAAGAACAGACATGAGCTTAATGAGCTTGGTATAGAGGATAGGAATGAAGCCATCTTGGAGGTTAAAAAGGTTATTTCCAAAAGAAACCTTATGCTCAATTTAGAAGAAAAGTGCCACAACATGCAGGTGTCCATTGATAGGTTCATGGCCAAATTTCAAATTTTGAGGGACAAAGGCCTTCCCAGTCCTATGGTCATCCATGATAAACTCATGACCCAATTGGACTACATTGACAGACTTAGGAAATTGGCTAAGGAACAAGCCAGTACTTCAGGTATAAAAGCCCTGCCAACTAGAAAAGTATTGTATGATACTTTGGAAAATCTATTTTTCCTAGAACATTAGGTGAAACATCTGTTTGTCACCAAGACCAATTTTTCTAAATACACAGAGGCAGATGAAATTTACAGAAGAATGCTGAAAGTAAAGTTACCTGAGGATGAATGATGGGAAAAAAATGAAAGATTTACTTTGAAAAGTTTTACAGCAAAAAGTTACCACAGTAAATCTTAAGGCATCCAGATGAAACTAGTAGAAGACAGATCAACAAGGTCAAAGAGTAACAGGGTCAAAGAATATCAATGAAAGATCAAAGTGAATAAGATTCCAACGTACAAATATCAGCCAGCTTAAAGGGCTCCAACTCAACTGGAACAACCAACACTACCACAATAAAAGGGACAACATGATGCAGTTTTCCACCTGTCTCTATCTTCATTCTTGAAGATATTTTGTTTCCTAGATTAAATCTCAAACTATTATGAGATATTTTGTAAATATTTTTTTTGTATAAATAATTCACATTTTGAAGTATTTAGGGTGGATTCCAAGACATTTCTATAGTCTTTCTCTCTCAATTCTAAGTTCTATTGTATCCATGACTGGATTGGCTTGCTAGATCAAGGAATAAAGCTCAGATATTTTACAGGATTCTTGTGTAAAGTGATATGTTATGTTCCTATACCAATAGGTGTCATATATCATGATTGTCTTGGTTTAACTCTGAAATATGTTTATGCCTTTACTTATTGCAAATGTTTTCCATATTTGTGAAAAATCAAAAAAATTAAAAAATGTAAAGAGGGTATACCCTAAAGAAAAATCAAAGGGTAAAAAGAATAAAGAAAAGGTCAAAAAATTGAAAGAAAATGATCCGCAACAAAAGGAAAAGACCATGAAAGTGTGCAAGCCCAAATGCCACTACTATTTACCTTATGCATAATAAAGATTGTGTGCAACTTTTCACCCATGCCACAATCCATGGTAACGAAACAACTCAATCTTGGTTATTTCATGTTTTTAATTTCCATGTTATAGAGATAGACAATAAAAATCTGACCAAACTGTTTAATCTTGATAGGTAAGTAGATAGGTAGAGTGAATAAAAGGAGCTCAATAGTTTAATATGAGCCCTTGGATGTAATAAGTGTATATTTAGATAGATATCACTATGTAAAAGAAAAGAAAGTGTGATCCAGGTGGATATTGGTGGCCACCTGCCAAGTCCACCTGGACCCCCACCATTGTTTCTCTCAGCATTTTCAATTTCCTTAATTGTAGCACAACTTACTATTTTTAGCAGTTTTTCGGGTCCTGAACTTCTGGAGCCGTTTTGAGGCCCTAAACGACGTTTTTTGGGAAATCTGGGGCAACATGCGTCCATGGACCGATGTTGCCTCCCAAAGTGGCAGTGCTTGGATAGATCTTTCTAACGAGCTATTGTACGCGTCAAACGAAGATCGTATGCCAAAGTTACGACCCTGGGAAGTTGGTGTACCAATTTACCCAAACGGGGCCCACAGTTTGGCGTTTCATCTTCTAGGGTTAGGTTTTGGAATGTTAAGGGTTTTCCATTGTTTCTCAACAATAAATAGGCCTTCAAACCTCATTGTAAAAGAGTTCAGAGGCATGTAGCCACCACATCTCTTCTCAGAGATAAGCTACCATCGCCCTAGCTGGTTTATTTCCATTTCTGGTTGTAAGCATATTTCAGTATTTTCCATTAATGAAATGAAGTATTATTTCTGCTGCATCTTTGAGTATATGGTTATCTCTGTAATTTGTTGCGTTCCTCCGTAAATCCGGATCAGTGGTATCAGAGCGGTTTGCTTTTTCTATGTTTTTCTTTGCATGTCCCCAACAAGGTCGGGATATAAGGAGTTAGGGCTTGAACTGGTCGAACCTTTGCAAGACCAGCCTCGCAAATCCTGACGGCCTCCCATGGCGGATGAGAAGAAAGACGAGGGGGCAGGAGATCCCATCAAAATCTTGCTCGAAGAAGCCCTCGAGCGACAACGGAACGTGATGATGGACAGCTTTGCCCAGATCCTTCACCGACTACCCAGAAGCGGCGCATCGGCTTCCAGCAGCTACTCTGGAAACGCCACGCCCTTTAAGGTACAAGTTAATTTTGAAATCCCCATATTTGAGGGTCAGATAGACGCAGATGCCGTAGATAAATGGTTAAATCTGCTAGAGGGTTATTTTTCTGTTCATGAATTTTCGAGTCGGGAAAAGATTGTTTTCACTCTTCTCAAAGCAGCCCCCCACGTCAAGGACTGGTGGGAAACCTACTGCGAGCAGAAGGATGAAAGTACTGGCTCACTATTTTTAGCCGCACCCACCTGGAATTCATTCCGGGATGCCATCAAGGAGTAGTACTACCCTGTCGGAAGCTATGAGGATGAATACATAAAGTGGACCACGCTGCGGCAGGGAAGGGACCAAGACGTGCCGGAGTTCACCAATCTTTTCCATACCCTTCGCACAAAGTTGGGTATCAAGGATTCGGAGCAACATTTGATACTCAAATACCATGGCTGCCTGCATAAGTACATCCAGGAAGAAATACAATTCTTGAACATCTCCTCGCTTGGCGCAACATACCGATATGCCATCAAGGTCGAGCAGAAGTTTAAACAAAAGAAGCGAGACTTTGGATATGCGAATCCAAAGCAGGGGAAAGGTGCCCCTAAACCACAGAACAAAGGACAAAGCCAAGGCGGGACAGCCCAAGACAACCCGCCGAAGCTGCAAGTAAAGAACAGTGCCGCGAAGCCAAAAAAGGACACGGGAAAATGGTGTGAGTTCCATAAGAGCTCCACCCACAACACAAGTGAGTGTCGGGCCAAGCAGTCACTGGTGGCTGAGCTAAAGGTTTCGGAATCAGATGCATGTTCCAAATCTGAGTCAGAACTCGATAAGGGGAATGACAAAGGAAGCAGATCATTGATGCGGATCCCAACGCCACTGTTGCTACCACCAAGATCCAAAAAAATGAACCCGAAGATCCAGAGGAGGAGGAGCGTCTCTTCCACTCCCAGATGTGGGTAAAGGGCTCCCTGATACAGTTCATTATTGATAGCGAGAGTCAAAAGAACCTCATTTCAGCAGAGGTCGTGAAGCGGTTGGGCTTACCGACCACAGCACATCCACAACCATACACTAATGGGTGGCTTCACCAAGGACGAGATCTTCGCGTGAGCCAACAGTGTCGCCTTCCATACAACATGAAGCCCTTCACGGATGAGGTATTGTGTGACATTGTTCCCCTTGAAGTTTGTGATGTATTATTAGGACAACCATACTTGTGGAAGCGACATGCTGTGTATGAATCAAGGCCCCGTGCTGTTATTATTACATTGGGAAATAAGTTGTACATGATACCAGAGGTAGCACCACCTACCACCATCTCTTTGATTACTGCAAAACGATGCAGTAAGATCATTTCCAAAACCAGGAAATTTGTTTTCCTGATGATACGCCCTCAAGGAAAGAAGAAGACGGTGGCTGCGACCTCCAGACGGGGTCCCTCTGCACGACAACTACAGATGGACAAGGTTGTGGAAGAGTACGAGGACATATTCACCTCCCCTGCAGGGGTTCCTCTACACTGTCAGGTCAAGCACTCCATCGATCTGAACCCAGGTGCGCCGCTACCCAATGGGCCAATTTATCGGCGCTCCGTTCTAGAGAACAATGAAATCAAGAGGCAGATTCAGGAGCTCCTACAGAAAGGTCACATCCGTCTGAGTTCATCGCCTTGTGGGAGCCCGATCGTGTTGGTACAGAAGAAGGATGGGACGTGGAGACTCTGTATTGACTATCGGGCGCTGAACAAGATCACTGTCCATAATAGGTACCCGATCCCATGGATTGATGACCTCCTGGACCAACTAAAGGGGGTGAAATATTTCAGCAAGATCGATCTGAAGTCAGGATATCACCAGGTACCAATCAAACCCTCTGATGTGTGGAAGACTGCCTTCAAATCCAAGAAGGGCCTTTTCGAATGGTTGGTTATGCCTTTCAGATTGACGAATGCTCCTGCAACCTTCATGAGGCTAATGGATGACATCTTGCAGCCATTCACCAACTCCTTTGTAGTAGTATACTTGGATGAAATTCTGATCTTCAGCCAAAGTTGGGAAGAGCACCTCCACCACATCCGACAGGTTCTCCAAACACTGCGGCAACACAAGCTATGTGCCAATTTGGAGAAATTCACTTTTGGCATGACCGAGGTTCAGTATCTGGGATACATCATTGATGAACGTGGGGTGCATGTCAATCCAGCCAAGATCCAAGTCATTCGGGATTGGCCATCTCCAACCACTCTAACAGAGCTCCACAGCTTTCTAGGTCTTTCCAACTTCTACCGCAGGTTCGTGTTGGGGTTTTCTCATATTACTTGGCCCTTGAGTCAAGTCACCAAGGGAGGGGCGAAAGCAAAATTCTTTTGGTCTGAATCTCAACAGAAGGCATTCATGGAGTTGAAGGATTGCCTCTGCACAACACCAGTGCTCGCGTTACCAGATTTACAACAACCATTTGAGGTCAAGACAGATGCCTCTGACTATGCTATTGGGGCAGTCCTTACTCAACATGGACATCCAGTGGCATATCACAGTGAAACACTTTCAGACACAGTCCGGAAGTACCCCACTTATGATAAGGAGATGTATTCCATTTTATAGGCTTGCCGATAATGGAAGCATTACATTTTGGGAAAGGAAATGGTCATCCACACAGACCACCGACCCCTGCAATTCATACAGACCCAAGGGAAATTGCAGAATGATCGCCATAAGAAGTGATCTACATACCTGCAATAGTTCCACTTGAATATCAAGTATAAGAAGGGTAGCACCAATAATGTTGCAGTTTGCCTCAGTTGACAACTGATCATGGCGTTAATCACCGTGCTCAACTCTTGTGGGCACGAGACTTCTGATTGGCCACTTCTCTACAAAAGCGACCCAGAATTCGGTCACACATACCAGACACTCTTGGAGGGTCGGCATGTTCCAGATTTTCACCTCCAGGATGCCCTGTTATGCCACCTGGGTCACCTTTATGTTCCTTCAAGCGAGCGTGCCAAGATGATTTGGGAAGCACACTACAGTCGGGCTGCTGGGCATTTTGGGGTCGAGAAAACAGTGGCAGTACTGCAAAATTATTTCTATTGGCCGAATCTTCGACAGGATGTTGGGAAGTAAATCAGATCATGTACTGCCTGTGCCATTGCCAAACCGACCATCAAGAAGCACGGCCTCTATACCCCGTTGCCTACCCCTAATCGACCTTGGGAATCCATCTCCATGGATTACATGTCAGGCCTCCCTTCCACTAAGCATGGAAATGACTGTGTTTTTGTGGTCGTCGACAGGTTCTCGAAGATGGCCATTATGGTGGCCTGCAAGAAGAATATCACAGCAGAAGCCACTGCTAAACTCTTCTTTGAATGAGTGTGGGTGCACTTTGGGATCCCACAGTCTATCATCTCAGATCGGGACAGTCAGTTTCTCAACACATTTTGGTCCAGTCTCTGGTCAATGCTGGACACCAAACTCACGAAGTCCACAGCCTTCCATCCTCAAACTGATGGCCAGATAGAGGTTATCAATAGCATGATTGTGCACATTCTGCGCATGTATAACTCAAAGCATCCACGCACATGGGACAAGAGCCTCCCCTATGTTCAGCACAGCTACAACAAAGCTCTCCACAGCTCCACTGGCCATAGCCCTTTTTAGGTGGGTTTGGGATTCCAGCCACTATGCCCCATTGATGTGGCCATGCCACTTGCAGCTACTCACATAAATTCAGCCCATGTCCAGTCTGAAACAGATAAGGCCACCAGCTTCATTGAGTGCATCCAACATATTCGCCAGCAGGTCCATGACATTCTGGAGAAATCAAATGCCAAGTACAAGCAGCGACATGATCAACATCGGGTGCCACACAAGTTTCAGGTGGCGACAAAGTCTGGTTGCATTTGCAAAAGGAACGCCTTACTGGAGCCTATCGGAAACTGAGACCACTCCGATATGGTCCTTCCACCATTACTAAGGCTATGGGAGACAATGCATTTGAGCTTAGCATTCACCCATTCCTTGGCCTGCACCCTGTGTTCAATGTGGACCGCCTTCGGCCATACTTTCCACCATTGCTAGACACATCCGACATTGCAGAATAGCTCACACCCGCAAAATTAAATCCAGATTGCATGGAACAAGCTGCAACTGATCGGATCATGGACACACAGATCAAGAACACTCGCCAACAAAATATCCAACTGTATCGAGTTGTCAAAGCAGGCCAACTCCTTCAGCAGGGCAAGTGGCTCACCAGGGAACAAGTTCAGCAAAAGTTTCCTCATCTCATGGAGGAACTCAACGCAATGGGGACCATTGCTTCCTAAGGGGGGAGGAATGATCCAGGTGGATATTGGTGGCCACCTGCCAAGTCCACCTGGACCCCCACCATTGTTTCTCTCAGCATTTTCAGTTTCATTAATTGTAGCACAACTTACTATTTTTAACATTTTTTCAGGTCCTAAACTTCTAGAGCCGTTTTGAGGTCCTAAACGACGTTTTTTGGGAAATCTGGGGCAACATGGGTCCATGGACCGATGTTACCTCCCAAAGTGGCAGTGCTCGGATAGATCTTTCTAACGAGCTATTGTACGTGTCAAACGGAGATCGTATGCCAAAGTTACGACCCTGGGAAGTTGGTGTACCAATTTACCCAAACGGGGCCCACAGTTTGGCGTTTCATCTTCTAGGGTTAGGTTTTGGAATGTTAAGGGTTTTCCATTGTTTCTCAACAATAAATAGGCCTTCGAGCCTCATTGTAAGAGAGTTCAAAGGCATGTAGCCACCACATCTCTTCTCAGAGATAAGTTACCATCGCCCTAGCTGGTTTATTTCCATTTCTAGTTGTAAGCATATTTTAGTATTTTCCATTAATGAAATGAAGTATTATTTCCGCTGCATATTTGTGTATATGGTTATCTCTGTAATTTGTTGCATTCCTGCTTAAATCTGGATCAAAGTGTGAAAAGGGCTTGCCAGTCTAAGTGCACCCTAATAATGAAGTGAAAATACCAGGATAAGGTAGGTAGGGTAAGTAGATGATGGTTGCAGAATAAATGTGTGGTGAATGGTTAAGTTTAATGCTTAAATCTTTTGCTTTCATCACTTGGACAAAGCACAACTCACATTGGAGACAACACATCAAGGAAACAAAGTCAAATTAATTAACTTCCTTACTCCATTTTTCCCTAAAAATTCACTAATTTCCCCTAAGTGCTAAAGGTACCTATAAACAAGTTAGAGGGGCTCGGAGCATTTCTTTGAATTTTGGAAGGACTGGACCCTTGACCCAATAATTTTAAATACCTAAAGTACTTAAATCCCCTTCATCAACATTTACCCCTCCATAAAATCATTCATTCCCTTAATAAAGCTTTTCCTAAGTAAAATCCTACTTTACTTAGGGTAATTAAAGCATTCTCCATATAAACCCTCATATTCACTTAGCCTAAGTCTTAAATGTGTATGATGAAAATGCTTTCAAAAACATTTAAACTTAGCGTGCATTCATATCTTACAAAATCCATATTAACTGCTAATTAATATTATTATTTAACTCTCGAAAATAAACTACCCCTGACCCGTATTATTATTACAAACCTAGTAAATTATATATCCCACTCCATGGTTGCAATATAACCTTAATAAAATTTGGTAATGGGATTAATTGGTCAACCCATGACTAATTAAGGACCCCGACCCCTGCCATGCTAAATAAAGGGTTAATTGATCATCATGATTAATTAACAACTTTCGACCAATCACATTGCCCCCGATGTAATTAAGGTCTTTAATTAAATGTCGGGCCCCCTCCATTAACTATTAGTCACTTCCCACCCCTGACCACTGTCCAATCAGATCTCTTAGATTCGACGGCTATCGCTCATATCACGTGAGCCTTTTGGTTAGAAGTTAAACGTGCGATATGAGCAGTTTTCCCAAAATCACTGATGCTACGTGTCAACTGACTAGTGGAATCGCGTGACCCTCCCTCAATACCGCCAACCTCCCATAAGCGGTGTGATGAAACTCACTTACCGCCTCCCACAAATGACAAAACGTCACATAATCAAGATGATGGCATCTGCCTTTATCACTAATCCTGCCAGAATATTGACTTTGCATAAAAAACCGATTATAATCCATTCTTCGTCCTTTATCCAGAACAATTCCATGCATGCACGTAGTACTTCCAAATAAACCAGTTCGTCCCCAAACTGTCAGCCACCTTGAATGCTGCCCTTTAATGCCGCTCTAGTCTATTGTGTGCATCTTGCAAATCTGAACATCCTTTCTAGTTGCCCAAAAATAGGTATTTACCAGACTTTCACCCAGAAACCCTGTTATATATTGGAAATTCCTCTAAATTTCTTTAAAAACCAAAATTTTCAGTATATTTGAGTTGCTAAGCTTAGTTCAAAACTCCCAGAGACCTCTGTTTTCGACAAATTCATTGGAAATCCTAGATTCATCCTTGAAAACACAAGAACCAATATGGAAACCCCCGTGGCCCTCAATGTACCTCTAGTCAATGCTCCCCATAAAGACTTGGATTACCTTCCATTGGCAGATAAAGTCTTCCAAATAAAGGACCTTGAACCTGATAAATTCCCCCTGAAAGTATATTGTCGATGGCGAGATGGTTACATGAACAATTTAGATACCATAGGACTTTGGGAATCAAATCTCCCAAATTACCTATTCCCTTCTGTGCACATTTTCTCGAACATTATCCACCAATGCCAGGCCAATTATAACCCTAACCTTAGAGCTGTAATGTCCCCCGACCAGTCAGTCCTGTTTACCATTATTGCTAATTCAATTAACAAAATGTTACAGCTTCAGCCTAGCCAGAACCTCACCCCCATTTCCATTGGAGAATTACTAGAAAAATCCACCAAAATGTCTAGTTCTGAACTCAGCCATATTTTCCATACTTTCATGGATAAGGATCATATACCCAAAGATCCCCCTCCCTACCTAACATGTTTCTTCACTGATATAGGCAAAGATATTGTTAATATGATTGCTGCCATTATGGGTTTCAATACTAGTGAGTTTGTTGATGAATTGACCCTAGTTTTCATGAGTATCTTCACCCCTGGTCAGCCTCCTGCTATCAAATATGACTATGCTGCATTCATAGCTAACAAAATCCATGACCAATTCATGAGGCTAGAAAATGAGAGAGTGTTCAAGTATTCTATAGTCCTATATCACCTCTTCCTTTACTATCAAACTGAC
This sequence comes from Pinus tabuliformis, assembly GCA_031772625.1. Classification (NCBI taxonomy): domain Eukaryota; kingdom Viridiplantae; phylum Streptophyta; class Pinopsida; order Pinales; family Pinaceae; genus Pinus; species Pinus tabuliformis. The sequence continues at coordinate 1,134,696,558 of CM062819.1, read as the reverse complement.
AAATTCCCTTTCTCTATGCATAAGCTTGATACAAAAGGTAACCCTAGGTCAGTCATTTTCTGGACCTCTATTTTTCATTACTCATTCTCTTCTCCCTATTAATCATATATTGATTTCATTGATCAGTTTGTCCATCCTATGACTACCATGTTTACAGGGAGTTCTCTCCCTAGAACCAGTGATGATATCAAAAGAATCCTTCAGTTGTCAAAGCAGTATAGGATAGTGGACTGATACTTATACCAGAATCATACTGAGATCCGAGTCTATGGGTGTGAACTGCCTGCATTCAAATTGCCCAAATATGTCCCCATGAGATTATTTGCCTTGGAGTACTACAGACAAATAATTAACTTTGATCAAATCCATTTCATGAAAGAAAAGAAGAAAGCCCAGCTGAGAATCAAAGACCACTTAGGCCCATTTGTGTGCAACAACAGAAAGGCAGGGCAAGAAGCAGAAGAAATCATAGAGAGGAGGATGCATTTAAAGAAAATCTTTGCTTGGGCCTATGATCCTCACAGTTTCATTTGTGATAGAAGGATAAAACACAAGTTATCACCTTATATCCATCATAGCATCCCTGAAATAGAACAATATGCCAATATGAATGAATGGAGGGAAGGGACATTGATAGAGCAAGATAGTGATAAAGTTGAAGTTGAGAATGTGATGAAAGATTTGGAGAAAAGACTTGACTTGGACTCCTTTGTACAGGTGCATGTAGAGTCTTCCCAAAGGCTAGCCCAGGAAACTAGTGCTCCCACAGCCGAGCCTTCACAAAGGGAAACTCATGAAATAGGTCCATCTACATCAGAATGGCCATCTGCATCAGAACAACCATCTACATCAGAATAACTAGAGACAACAGAACAGCTAGAGAAATCAGAGCAACAGCTTGAAATCTCTGTAGAGTTGGACCCACCATAGCCACATCCAGCTCAAACTAGTATGGGAAATCCTCTATTACTACAGATTCCTCTAAATGAGGAAAAGAATCTAAAAAGAGACAGGGAAGCAGCTACCCCTCCAAGCATACCCACAGATCAACCCTTTGCTAAGAGGCAAAGGATGAATCCATATTTAGAGGAGGAATTCATTGGAGAAACTATAGAAAGCATGAGAAAATAAGGGATAAATAGTTTACAAATGTTCCCAACAGGTGGGACACCTCAAGTTCACATAGGCAAGAGCTAAAAAGACAACAGAGCATAGAATTTTCATCTCTTAGGTCTTCTTCTGAGAAAATTATAGGTATAAAGGGGAAGTTTAAAGAAATCAAGACAAAGAATGAGCAACTGAAGGCCCAAGCCTATGCTCAGTACTTAAAGATGGCCCCAACAAACCAAACCAAATTGATGTCAGCCTTTGACATCAAAGAGGGAAAAATGAAAATGAGTTTCCTAAAGTCCACAGTGTTGCAGCCAAAATCCTTGGCAGATTATCTCAAAATTGACTTCGAAGTCATGGCTAAAGACATCCACCCCATTGATCAGATTGAACTACATAAGAAACCATGTGAGATGTTCTATTCAACACTGACCAGCAAAGAAATGATGGCTCATAGATTGAAAAATTCATTGAGCAACACTACAACCCAATTGCAGTTGGAGAAAGCCTCCTCACAGGCAAAAGATAACAGGATAAAATCATTGGAAGAGTTAGTAATTGAGTTGGGTCATGACCCAAAAGATGTTAAGGCAGCAAAAAGCTAATTTAAGAAAAAGAATGAATACATAGCTGCACTTAGAAAACAGTTGAAGTTGCCACCAGTACTTATTTACCCTCAGGCTGCTGAAGTGATAGAGAAGAAAAATGAAGAAGAACTTATGGACTTGGTCCTTAAGTTAAACGAGCAACTGAAGGAAACAAAGCAGGAATTGGAGAAAGCAGTGCAGTCAAGGCAGAGTGAGTCGACCACATAGCCTCAAATTGTAGTGCCAGTAGCTTCAACAACAGTCCCTTCTACACTGGCAACTATTTTAGCACCAAACATTCCTTTGGCAACAACTGCACCCATGGAGGCAACCGGTACATCACAGGCAGGTACACCTACACAGATCACAGAGGACTTGATTAAGTCAATGGAAGAAATTAAACTCCAAGTAATAGAGATGCAAAAAGTAAAAGAGAAATTCACTACTTTGGAGTAGAAATATGATATATCAACGATGAATTATGCAGAAGAAATAAGAAAAAACAAAGGCATGGCCCAACAAATTAAAGCATTGGAGAAGGATCTAACATTTGAAAAGCCTTTGACAGACATCGGGAAGATATTATGGACCAATATAATTGATTCCATCAATGATATTTCGTCATCAATTCAAATTATTTTTGAACAAATTGATTTAGTAAAGCTTGCTCTTAAAGAAATTGAGAAGACCAAAGAAGAGCTGGGCAGGAAACCTAAGGAAGCTATCAGATTAATCAATTTTCTGAATAGTAAAAACAGGCAACAGTTATAACAATTAGACATTGAGGATAGGACTGCTACCATCCTCAAAATAAAGAAAGTGTTGACTAAAAGGAATCTGATGCAAGGCCTAGAATGAAGATGTTAAAGCATGCAAGAAGATAGAGATGAGTTCATGAAGAAACTTGACATCTTAAGAATGAAAGGACTCCCTAGTCCTTTAGTCATCAATGATAAGTTAATGGTTCAGATTGAGTACATTAACAAATTACATCAGCAGGCTGACAGTCAAGCTAGTTCATCTTTAGCCAAGGCATTACCAACAGGGAAAGTGTTGTACGACGATTTAGAGAACCTTTTTTTCATTGAACATGAAGTAAAGCAGTTATTCCTAGTATAGCCCAATTTTGTAAAATAAACATAAGCAGATAAAATTTACAGAAAGCTGACAAAAACAAGAATACCAAAGGATGATTGTGGACAAACATGACTGACATCCTATAAATTACCATGGTAAACAGTGAGGTAAATAGAAATATTTATCACAATAAATTTTTGTAAAAAGGATGAATACTGGTGAAAAGGTGAAAGAGTATCAGTTAAAAAGATCAAATCAGATGTCTAGCACATAGTTACTAAGACAACAACAAGATGCAGATTCATAGAGCATGCCTCCAGCTCCTTCAACAAAAATAGGGACAACAAAAATCAGTTCATTATCTGTCACTATATTCGAGACCATCTGTCTCTATATTTGTGTAAATAGATATTTTATTTTCCTAGAATAAATCTCATTTAGTTATGAGATATTTTGATGTAAATTTTGTATAAATACTTCTTTATTCGAAGTATTAAGGGTGGATTCAAAGACATTTCTATAGACATTTTCTTTCAGAATTTAAGTTCTATTGTACCAAGACTTGTGTGGCTTGCTGGATCAAGGAATAAAGTAAAGACTGTTCACGGGATACTTGTGTCAAATAGAAATCAAATAAGTATTCTATATCTCTTTTTAATTATTGTTTTTCCTCTGTTTATTAATAATCATATGTGTTTTCATAAAACTTGAATGATAAACGAGTAATGATTTTTTAGAAATTGCTTTACTGCACTCTTTTTTAAACTGTTTATCTTCTCAATGTTTTCTGCTAGACTATCATAGTTAGGGAATTCTTGAATTCTCCCTTACTTCGTAGTTTATCCCTTTGGTCCAATTGAACAAAGAATTCTTAATTGCCCTTTTTTGATAGGCTTCTTCTGTTCCTCATTTTGACCCCGGTTAAAGGATTCTTGGTTGCCCTTTCTCCCTGGTTAAGACCATTTCATCCGCCTAAACCTAACATTTGCCTTTTGTTTTACTACCTTGCCCTGTGAGTTTTCCCTTTAGTAAATGATCTGATCCAGTAAAGCCATCACTCTATTGACTCCATAGCCCAATGGCTTGAAGACCTTTCTCTGTCCATCTGTTCCCAAAATTCCATCACTCTCAAACAAAACAACCTTGAACATAAATAACTAGCCTAATATCACACGAAAACAAAGCTAAATTATAAAGAGAGAGCCCTCTCTGAGTACATATTGGCTAGATTCTGTACTTAAAAGATTGTTTGTAGTTACCTCAGACGCCTTTCCTTCTTCCTATAACTTCTAAGGAAAATTTGAGTGATAACACGATATACAAATAAGTATTCTCTTTCGTTTACTGTTATTTCTCTTATGTGTCTCCATAATCTTGTTTGCTTATCTAAAATCTAAATGTATAACATGTAATGATATTTTAGAAATTGCTTGAATGCACTCTATCTTGACTGTTTACATTTTAAATGTTTTCTACTAAACTATCTTAGTTAGGGAATTCTTAACTGCTCCCTTACTTCCATAGTTTCCCACCCTGGTCTATAGCAAAGGATTATTAATTTCCCTTTGTTCATGATCACCTGCTTTTCTTCATTTTGATCTCAGTCCAAGGATTCTTCATTACCCTTTCACCCTAGTTAGAACCATTTCATCCATTAGACCTGAAGATTTGTCTTTTGCTATGCTAGCCTGCCCTATGAACATTCCCTTTAATGATCTGGTCTAGTTATGCTATCCATTGATTGATTCCATAGCCCAATGGTTTGAAGACCTAGCTCTATCTATCTATTCCAAGAATTCCACCACCCAACCTTCAATATAAAATCAAAATCCTCATGAACACTAAGAACTAGCCTAAAATCTAATAAAAACAAATTTAAATTATAAAGAGAGAGCCCTCTCTGGACTTAAGTTGGCTAGAACATGAGTCTAAAAGATTGGTTTTTGGTTACCTCAGATGATTCCTTATTTTTATAACCTCTAGGGAAAACTTCTGAGCAATAATAGGTGGGATACACGATAAAGCCTGAGGGAGAAATCTTAGTTTTGGGCCTAGTGAGACGAATTTGGATTGTGGTAAAGCGTGAGAGACTAGTATCGATTTATGACCTAGTGATCTAGTTTGGATTGTGGTAAATCCTGAGAGACAAGGAGATAGAAAATTCCTCAAGGATAGTGATGGATTATAGATGGCATTCCAAGTTTGGTTCAATTTTGATCGGAGCACCAATTTTGGTGTGATGACAGTTTGATGAGGGTGGAGGTGGTTTAACCTATGGACTCCCTTGGTTGTTCTATGAGATCCTGCATTCAGGCTTGGAATATGGCACGGGAGTGACTGGATGAAAGAGAGATTTCGTTTAGCCATGTCTATGATCGGGTGGTACGTGGAAGTCCCGAACCTAGTCAGATTTTCCTATGATTAATAAAAGCTAATTTCTCTTACTTTTGCACTTGTGTATATGTGGATTAAATGGTTATCTTATCTATGATATTTACATGGTTTTATGCTGGTTATAAGCATGATTGAATGATTGGTTCATATCATGGTTATTTTATGTATTTATTCGTAACTGTTAAATGAATGGATGCGATACCTCATTAATGATACAATAGTTCACTAGAGAAGGAGGTGATCCTTCTGGTTATGTTTCAAAATTTATTTCAGTCATTTATGCTCTGTCTTGTATCCTAGACTTGTAGGTTGTATTGATGGCAAGTGTTTGACAGAATGCCAGTTCCGGTTGGGGTTGCTCAGGCCTAATCCTGAGGCTGAGTTTGATTGATTGGCATTGTTATCATGTTTTTAATGATTCTTTAAGGTTCCAACAAGTTTTGGTAGAGGTCTGGAAGTTTGGGCTAGAAAAATGGCTCAATTTTGAGAATTGCTGGCTCACTAAGCGTTACCCTAGGGATTAATAGTGAACACTGTTTGCTGAAGGGTGGGAAGCATTATAACTCACATGGGTTGTTGCTAGGGTGCGTTACTCTTCCCTAAGTTGCTCAAACAAAAGTGGAACTTAGGGACATGCTTTCTGAGTGGATGACTTGTCTCCTGAGGGGTCTGCTGATGGTGTTTGATGATTGTGTGTGATTTTCCATCAATTGTAATTCCTTAAGGACACATAGGAGGTTGAATCCCATCATAGTAACCTCTCATCTCATGTTTACCCCGGTTGGCATGGTTAATTTGGGTAGACCTAGGAGGGGGTGATACAATGTTCTTGATAATGATGCAATTATTGAAAATGGAATTAATAATAATGTTGTTATGGCTAATCCCTCTAATGTCAATTCTGAACCAAATGATACAAATGTGTAGTTGGATGAAGAAGAAGATCAATGATACTAAATTGTTGAAATGTAGGAGGTATTTGATTATATATTTTCCACAATTTATTCTCTTTAAAGGATTTTATTATATGGGTTAATTATTTATTGTTTATTTATATTCCATTATGTATGTATAATTAGTAAAAAGAGTGTGGAAAGGACGAACCCATTGACATTTGTGCTGGATCAACCCCACCTACTAATAAGAAGAGTACATAGAGGGGAAAACCCATCGAAGGAGAGAATGACCCCACCTACTTTACTAAGGAGGGATTGACCCCACAATGTCTTTCATATGTATTTTTCATAATCCCTTATTATCTTGCTCAATTTTTAGGGAAGACAATTCCACCTCACTTGTATGTTTTGAGATTAGATGGAATGTAAACTCCACATCAAGAAATTTAGCAAAATTAATACGCCTATTTCCAATGGCCAACAAAAACGAATTAGGGTTTTGGCCCAACGTTGGATTAGTGATAACTATGATAATTGTAGGATTGATGCCTAATTGATACCAAACAAGGATATATGGGGTGAGTCTAGCATAGTGAAGCCACCACTCCCCTTACTTTGGATCAACTTGTAAAAAACTAAAAGGTTTGTATCCAAATCATAGTGAAAGTATTGTTCAACCAAAAATAGTGACCTTGATTACCTACAAACAAAAAATGTGGAAATCTTACAACATAATGCTAATATTTCAAATTTATCTTTTTGAGATTTGTTAAGCCCTTGAAATTGCATGAAGAAAATTTTGTTGAGAATTAGAAGGAATAAAGTCCATATCATCTTCAGTTTCATTCTTTTGCATCCTTACAAATACATCATATGTATTCCATGTTAGAGGGGGTTTTAGACCAACTTGGAAACATTTCCCAAGGTGTAGACTTTAGGATTGTTCTAAGAGTCCTTTGGTGTATCATTTGCTCTAATGGTTAAGAAGAAAAGTTTGGAATGGGCACACCACCTCCTTTATAGGGGCCACTTCGAGTATTTCACTTTAGGCATAAGAACTAAGTATCAATTAACCATGGGAATGGGTTATGTACAAATCTATTGTGAGGGATTTCATTGTGAAGTGAAAAGTATAGTTCTTGGTGGAGGTTAGGAATATATATATATATATATATATATATATATATATATATATATATATATATATATATATATATATATATATAACTCAAAGATATGTTTTGTAAGTATTTTTCAAAATAAAATATAATAAAATATACAAAGTGCGTGCCATGGCTCACACACCCAATATCAAATTTTTTAAAATATAATTTCATATCAATTTAAAACTAATATCTACAATTTTTTTATAACGATTTTCCAATAATTACAACACAACAATGCATATATTAAGCTATTGATTTTTTTTTTTTAAATTTTATTTTATATGTTAGTTACAAGCCTCAACTTTGAAGAGAGCCCAAGTTATATTCAAGGAAAATGTAAAACATCAAGAATGTGGGAATCTGAATATAACAATAGTAATAGTTAATTTGGGGTGAAGGGTAAGATATACATGTGATTTATAGTGACCTAAGGATGGGTTATGCTGCAAATGCATAAATGGATTTTGAAAATAACCATTCTTGATTTTTACTTATAAACTAGTTGAACAAGCATGTAAGTTATTGAAATCCATGCTTGAATGTTATTTTGGTAAACAAGTACTATAATGGTGATATGTTTGGTTTGAGAGGGATTGGTGGCTAATGATATTAGAGTTTCTATTGCTATATAGAAACCCTAATCTAGACTTGTTATCAACATGTGTTGTATATGGTTTTTTTAGAAGTATACTTCACTTATATTTGAAGATCATATTTCATTAGATAGATGAATGGTAACATGAGTTTAATATTATGTTTATGAAGTGTTATTGTATATGGACATACCCAATAGGGTGTTTAAGCATATGGGGCATCATCATGTATGGTCTTTGTGACCTCTAATTGAAAGGTGTCCTTTGGATGCAATTTTCACTTTTTCATGTCAACATGAATTTTGACCAATTATTTAGTAAAAGCCAATTTTTATGTAGGCTGAATCTATTTCCAGTGTTGGGCATGTAGTATACATCTCTCCATGCATATTTTGGGCCTAATCCTACCTTGGTTTAGGCATGAATTACACCTTGATCCATATGTATAAACCATAATAATTTTTTCACCTGTGTTTGTTATTAATAGTATATGTATCAACCTATTTCCTTTTATCCCACAACAACAAGTTCTTTAGTGTACTAGTGATTTTAGTCCATTTCCAATTTGCATTATTCAAAAAAATATTGGGGTTATAGGAGGATCTATTGGTACATGATATCATAATTGCTGGGACGTCCCTGCGAACTATACGAAACTCTCCGTTGTAACCACACCATGCTACAAAATAGATCAGATAGGGATTTTTAACTAATTCTCCCAAAATAAACCATTATAATGATACACCATTCCTTATCTTAATCAATTCTCCTATCAGGTAGGAAAGCAACTTGAATCACATAGGAAACCATAAGTTATGTTACCCAAAAAATTATTCAGTTATCCTACACATGTGGCCCCATTCTCATCTCACTCATTAACCTAGAATAGAAAGGAATGCTTTATGCATTGATTCCATGCTCCCCAAACTCCAATTTGGTTGCACATATATAATGTTCCTCCTAGGAAACCCAAATCAATTTTACCCTTTCATTCCTTGATCTAATTCTTCATATGGGCTCACACCCTTCATATGGAACTCAAGTTGACATATAAAGTATCCTTTATATATGCTCTATCCAATGAGTCAATGTAACCTGCACCCATTCCCCTTTTCCTCCACTTAGGATAACACAAATGAATGATTTCCCCATTGCATCATGTACCCTCATGTTCTCATTTCATCACATTGAAAGAATGTTCCACACACTCCAATCACTCCCAACAAGGTGGGAAACTCAGTTGGGCATGTCACGGCATGCACCACATCATCATGTGTTGGGAATTCCACAACACATCACTGTCCCAACTCAAGTATGTAATGCATGAGTGCTTGAGGCATTCAGATGAGTATATGGAAAGTTTTGTGTAGGAGCACACATTCCCATGCACCTAGGAGTGTTACACTCTTCCTCACTATGATTCATTTTCACCTTCAACAGTCTTGGAATGTCCAAGTGATTCTTCCTTTTGAATTCATGAAGATTTCTTTCCCATCTCCACAATGATTTTCATGTATCTCATCTGTTCTCTTACTTTGGTGCATCCTTCTAATGGAATCACTTCGATTGTTACCAATACTTTTGATCCTATATGCCAAGATATTGTTAAGCTCCATCTTAGGACAATTAAAATTCAATGTTGGTGCACACAATAGGTCAACTATTCTCCACTCATATATGTCTACTCGACAAGGCCTAAGTTGAATGATATGAAAGATAGGGTGAGGATATTGCAAGTGGAAAGGAAAATCCAATATATAGGTGACAAAATTGATATTAGCAATAATCTTGAATGGCCCCTCAAACCTCCATGCTAGTGATCTAAACATCCTAGTCTATGGTGGGAAGTGATCCTTAGTGATCCTGATGAAGACCAAAGCCCCCACACTAAAATTTTCATGTATCTTGTCTCATTCTACCCATTTCTTCGTCCTATCCATTGCCTTAGTCAAGTGCACTAGAGCCAACTCCAATATCTCCTTCGAACTCATTATGAAACCCAAGGTTAAGGGAATCCTATAATAACCCAGCATAACAAATGTTTCATCATAGACATCTACCCATTGGTCAACTCAAATTCAATGTACTATGTTATTGTGCTATTCTACAAGTTATAAATGAAATGTGTCACATCCAAAAAAAAATCTCCAATTTTCCTAATTAGCTCTCACAAAATGTCTTAAGTAGTCCTCCAGTAGGGAGTTAATATACTTCACTTATCCATTTGTTTATGGATGAAATATGGAATTGTGTAGAAACTACATTCCCACAAGTTCGAAAAAGTATGCCCAAAACTTCCTTGTGAACCTTGTATCTCTATCTGATACAATTATCAATGGATGACCCCAATACTTCACCACATGCTTGAAGAACGTCTCTACCACCTCCTCTACCTTACATGGTACATTCATTGGAACAAATACAACATACTTGGAAAAATGGTTGACAAAATCTATAATTCCATTATGCACTTGGGTCATAAGAAGTTGTGATATGATGACCATCAATAAACTCAACCATGATTTTTCTAGAATTAGTAAAATTTGTAATAGTCCTATCTACAATATGGTATTTGGCTTGTCCTATTGATAAGAAATATAAGTATGGATGTGCTCCTCTATATTTCGCCTCATATGCCCCTAGAAGTAACCTCTCTCCAATAAATATATTTCCTACACTATTTTGGGTGGCTAGCTAAAGGTGAGTCATGCCACTCCTTTAATATATCCTTTAAAAGTTCACTCATCCTAGGAACTGTTGTTTCCCCAACAACCCCCCTTTATTTTTCTTAAAAAATAAAGGGCCCCTCATATAAAATTTTGGAAATATCATCTTGCTTTGCATTTGGATTCCTATTTTTAGTCATTTTTGGCTTGTTTATTTTTCCATTTCTGATATTTCCATCATCATTTCCTTGTTGAGATGATTCCAATGATATACAATTTTCCAAGTTTCAACTCCCAGATAGAAAATTATGGTTGTTTTGAGGTTTGTGTTTTTAAACTGTTTTGATGAGGTGGTATGCCACATGGTAGCCTGCATTGCATGCCACATGGAAAATCTCATTGTTTTACCTATATATTTCATTTTTGACCTTGAATTGTACATTATTTAACTTTATTTATTTATTTGTTTTATTTTTATATTATATTATTTTATTATTAATTTATTATTTATTATTTATATTTATGGTCATATGTCAGGATGAATTAATAAAAAATTCATTTTATTTTTTCAAACCTCCCGACTTCTGAATTGTAGAAAATCATGTAGATTCACAAGCTAATGCAATTTGCTAAAGCAAGAGACAAGAATATACTTCTTCTCTTTACAACGGAAGCCCATAAACATCGAGAAAACAATAATCAATAGAAGAAGAGAATCAAAGGCACATAACACAATAAATATCTAGGGAAAGCCACAACTCAAAACCCCACTATCTGCTTTGTATTAATCTAGAAAGTCAAGATTAAATTACAATGCTTGTTCTCTCTAGAACAATCCAAACACTCAGCAAATTCAATCCCCAACTCATAAGCAAGCTCAAGGCCAAAGCTTAGCCTCTTCACAAGCTCTCCAAGTTTCTATTCCAATGTGTAATTCATATGAAGGATAGCTTGTATTTAAAGGGAAATAAAGCCTCTCAAATCTGCGCAATCCCTCAAGGATCAGTTCTTGAATGCATGCACTATCAGTGCAACTTAGAAAAATTTAAAACAAATAGTACACTGTCCCTGCACTCTAGTCTGAACTGGGTCTTTCTTAGAATCGACATGCATGAGTTTCTGATGAGTAAATATTCAGTTAACTAGAGTAGCACTGGTGGAGTTCATTAGTGACATCGCTAACTGTTAACTCACTATTAGTTCTCTCAATTAGTTTGAGAACTAATTTAACTGAACTAAATCATGAAACCAAGTCTTCTATTTTACAACTCATAATTAACTCACACTGGACTCCTACAAAGTAGGGAGAACATACACATGATGACAGAAAGACTTCCAACTCGAATTTCCTAAGTTAAGTAAGTTTAATTAACTTAATTAACTAATTTTAAGTCGCTATGAGAATCGAATTCAAACTTAATTCACAGTTTAATTCAAGGACAAATTAAACTGGAATTTCTTGTTGCCATTTCTCAGCACTCCCTCTCAACAAGAATGGGATTATCAACTACCCCGATCCTGTCTCTATGAAACTCAAATTTACATCTTGACAGTGCCTTTGTCAAGATGTCAGTAGCTTTTTCCTCTTTGGGAATGTAATCTAACAACATGATCCACTTCAATACACAATATCTAAGATGATGATACTAGATATCAATATGCTTGGACCGATCATGAAAGACTAGGTTTTTAGAGGGTTTGATACAACTTTTATTATCACAATAAATCATTGTCGGATCCATCTTCTGACCAAACAAACCAACCAGGATCTTTTGCATCCAGATAGCCTCACATGTTGCCTGACTTGCAGCGATGTACTCTGCCTCTGCTGAACTGAGTGAAATCAATAAATGTTTCCTATTGTACCAAGAAACTACTGCTGACCCAATACTAAAGATCCCTCTTGATGTGCTCATCCTGTTGGATGGAATTCTTGCCCAATTTACATCAGTGAAGCCTTGAAGCTTCACTCCATTTATTTGTTTGTACCATAAACAAAACTAAGTAGTGCCTCTTGGGTATCTCAATACATGCTTTGCCGCCTTCCAATACAACTTGGTAGGCCTAACCATCGTTTGACTAAATTCGTTAATTGCATAACACATATCCAGTTGTGTGTTCACCAAGTACATGAGTGAACCCACAAGTTGCCTATAAATAGTAGCTTCCACTACTTCCCCTGAAGTAGCATCCTCCTTCCTCCAGTTACTAACTAGAGGAGTCTCCATGGGTTTACTGCTCTCCATGCAGAATATCATGAGTATCTCATTGGCATACTTGCCCTAAGATACAAAAAACTCCCTGTCTCCTTGCCATACCTCCATGCCAAGAAAGTAATACATGAGTCCCATGTGCTTCATCTCAAACTCTCTTGCAAGGTGTTGGCTTAGTGGGCCCTAACCCAGGTTCTAGCCAAACAAATCCCTACACTACTGGCCCTTTCGACATCAATATGTGGAGCATGGACTAAAGTCTCATCCGAAGCAATATGGGGGGGATGCAGGAACCAAGTTTCTGCATCAAGAGATGGTAGTGATGTCATTTTATACCCTAACTCTCCCTTCACGTAGATCGATAAGCCTTTTAGGGCTTATCAATATACCTCTCTTATTCGGTTTCTAGACCTTCACAAAGGTCTATGATTGTCTTTCGTGGACCCTAAACAGGTGATTTATCTACTTACATGCTTATGCAATTACGCTTACCTCTATATTTACCCAGATCGGCTTAGTATTTGATAACTTTACATGCATTAAGATATTCTTCGTGTAAACATATATTATTATTTGCAAACAGATAACCATGTAAAGATATAGATTTGCGCATCTATATAGCATTAAGTCATAAACCCATTATAATCGCTTTCATTCATAATAGAAGTAAATAGATCAAAACACAGATAATTCCAGAATAATCTTCTTTGTTAATGCTTCAGATCTTCTTATAGACTCTAACTACCCCATGCACTTAGCTGCAGGGGTCCACACACTCAGCTGCAGACTTCTACCCTAGGTCTGAGTACACACAGCTACAGAGCCTTCCCTCTACTATAAGACTCTTCACTCTTTTCGTTAATGATCCATTACATTCGTCATCCAAAATATGAACTCTCCCTTAGACTCTTATAAGACTCTCCCTTTTATACAATCCCATGGTCTATGGACCATGGGTGGATCTTCTAAAGCCAACACAACTCACATAAAATAAGGGAGGAAACCCTTTATGACACTTTACATCTTCATGCCCCGCGACCACAAAATGTGGAGACTTTACATTTTACATACAAAAACTTGGGCTTTCTGCCCCAAAACTTGAGCTTTTAACCCCAAAATCGACCGTATGGGACCCTGTCCCAACAGGCCCCCAACAAAAATATGGTGAATTGCCCCCGAGTCACACTGCCGACATGGACTCACCCTTGACAAGCTTAAACCTGTCCTTCATTGTCTCGGCGAGGTCATTCTCTCCAACCTTTACCCCAAATGCCTTGGCCGGATTTAGTCCTGAATGGGGTAGCTAGGTGATCCTATGGATCAGTATATTAGTTATAAGGATTTGCTCCTCCAGCCAAAGGCACCCGTCGTGCACCAAACACAGCAACTGTTTGATAACTATCAAATTTATGGGTGAGTAGTAATGCGACACCCATAGTAGGTTCAGTAATCATGCCTTCTGCACCCCATGAATCCACTTCACTAGCTCCAGCCCGGTGACACCCGAATCCTTATAGAATACCCTCTGCATGAAACTATTAGTCGCGAGGTGGGGGAGCCGCTTCAATTTTTAGGTGGGGGATGCGCGACAAGCGTGGTTCTTCAAACACGATATTTTTTGGTAGTAGGGGTTTATTAAGCATAAACTTTCCCTCATCTGGGTCCTTTGGGATCTTCACATTACCCCGGAACGGAGGAATGTATTCTGGTAGCTTTGAGATAGGGTATACACCCTCAATTTCAATGTCCTCTGTGCCCATACCAATTGCTTCGGCACCCTCTTCGGATTCTAGGCTGACCACCTTGCCTTTCTCCTCCACGGTGGGCTTCTATTTCTTCTGGTGTTTCCTTGGTGACTCGCACACTGACTACATCACTTTCTATTTTTCCTTCTTCGTCTTGGAAGCCTCTCCTACTAGCGTAGGATTTGGCCTAGGAGACCTTGGTGATTTTGGCACCGCGGCGGGCATCTCCACACTTACGACCTCAGGGGAAGCTCCCTCAGAGGCCATCGATCCTCCATCACTTGCATTTTCCACGGGCACTCATATCAGGCTATTAAGGACCTCTTGATTTTCCTTAGGCAACCTATCAAACACTAAAATGGTCACCAAAGCCTCAAAACTCGCAAGGTTCATGTGTAACGGATAGCTCGACACCTCAACTCTCAGGATGCAAACTATTTTTTGTTGGGCGGCCATTTGTAATTTATAGGAAAGTTCAATTTTGAATCCGATCGTTCCCCCCAAAATCTGTTCATAAATGCTATTTTGGCGACATATTTTCAAAGATCTCGCATTTAAATTCCGCATTAAATGCTGCCCCCCACTCCTCTTACCCGTTTTCTCACTGCCAGCTCATGAATAGTGACCGTAATGGTCACTTTTTGGCTAGCATGCACCGTCTCTCCTCCTATAGCACAAATCCCTTCGCGATTTTGTTGATGCTGTGACATTCATCCATCCTGTGCAGTCCCCCAATCGCACAACCCTACAACCCAGGAAGTGTAGTTTATAGCCCCGTGCCTCCTTTCAGCTACCTGGAGCGTTAAGACTGTGCTTCCATTATATAGTCATCTGGCCAAATCCTAGTGTATGGCTTCAATTGACTGCCATTTACCTTTCCACAAAATGGATTTCCATTCAATTTCACCAGTTGAACTACTCCACCATCGATGCTCTCTTTGATGTCATATGGCCCTAGCCAATGCATCTAAAATTTTCCTTGAAAATTTTCAAACTTGTTGTCATATAATGAATCCAAATCATTTACCTTGAAGGTGTGCAATTTGATGTGTTGATTGTGCCATACCTTTTCGCGCTCCTTTTGAACTTGTCGATGGAATCCAACCAAAAACCTATCTTATTCAAGCTCTATTAGCTGCGGGAGACTCTCTTCTAGGGCTTCGCGATCTGCCATTCCGGTGAACACCGCTATGCATATACTAGGTACAATGTACTCCATTGGCATCATAGCTTCTACGCCATAAACCAGCCTGAAGGGTGTCTGTCCAGTCAATTTCTTGCAAGTAGTTTTGTAAGCCCATAGCACCGCAGGTATGCGCCAATCCCAATCATTCCTTTGTGCATTGCAAACCTTCATCAACGTGTACTCCAATATCTTATTAAATGCTTCAACTATCCCATTAGCATGCAGGTGATATGGTGTGCTCTTTTGATGATAAACTTGGAATTCCTTCGTCAGTGTGCTGATCGTTTCATTAAGGAAATGTGTGCCACAATCGCTCATCAAAATCTTTGGGAAACCAAACCTAGTCAACACATATTCAAAGAGGAACTTCAATGTTGTTGCTCCTATACATTCCTTCACAGGTTGTGCCTTTGCCCATTTGGTCAAATACTCTATCGCGGTGACGATGTACCACGCACCCGTCTTTGTTCCTAGAGGTTGAATCGGGCCTACAAAATAAATGGCCCATTTCTCGATTGGTTGTAACGACACTTGTAGATTTAGAGGCATCTCAGCCCTCTGTGATGGCCTACTCGTCCTCTGACATGCATCGTATGCCTTATAATAAACCTTGGGATCCTTATGCAATGTCGGCCACCACAACCTAGTGCGTAAAATATTCTGCGTTGTCGCTTTCCCTGCATAATGTCCTCCTGTATCTCCTCCATGAGCTTCAATGAGGATGTTGTTCTATTCAAACTCAGGTATATAATGTCATAGAATTTCATCCAAGCCCATTTTATCTAAATGTCCCGCAATGACAAAAAATTCTACCATGCGCACCACCAATTCCTTCTTTTGTTGACTAGTATACCCTTCTGGATCTGTCCCCGTCGTCAATGAGAGTATGATATATGCAAAGTGACTATCAGCTACATGCACTGCAAATAGCTACACGTCAGGCAGTCCATCCTCCAAATTAGTAGGTTCCTCTCCTATTTCAATGTGCGACAGATGATCTGGTCCTGCATTCAATCGTCCTAGCTTCACAATGAATTTGAAATCATATTCCTGAAACAACAACATCCATCTTCATATCTTTCTCCCCAACACAAGCTTGTTAACCAACTACTTCAATGCAGAATGGTATGCATACATCTTAAAGTGTTTGCCTAGCAAGTAGTGTCTACACTTCTGGAGCATGTACACCATAGCCAAACCTTCGTGCTTTGTCGTTTAATAATTCTTCTAAAATTTAGACAACTTCATACTTGCAAACGCTATAGGGTGATCCAACTCTCCCTCATCGGCTTGTGTCAGTACTGCTTCGAGCACAATACATGACATGTCCACATGCACATGAAATCCCTTCTTCCAATTCGGGAAGACTAGGATCGGTGTGGTGACCATCTTTTCCTTTAACACATCTAAACATCGCTGACATTATTCATTACAACGGAATGTAACATTCTTTAACAACTTCTCCATTGGCGCGTAATCTGGGCATAACTCTTGATGAACTTTCTATAGTATCCCGTATGCCCCAACATTGTGTGTAGCTGTTTCACACTTCTTGGTGCCTCAAAATTAATTATAACTTCTATCTTAGCTGGGTCCACCATTAATCCTTGTTTGCACACCACATGGCCCAACAAGATTCAAAAAGGAACATAGAACAAATATTTCTTCAAATTGAGCGCGATCTGATACCTTCAACATGTATCTAACATCAAGCGTAAGCTGGCTACATGGAATTTCACCAACCCAAACACCATCCAATCGTCAAATTATACCTCCAGAAACTTGTGAACGAAGTCTGTGAACACCGTGATGACTATGCGGGAAAATATCGTTGGCATGTTCTTTAGTCCAAAAGGCATTACAATATACTAAAAGCATCCCCACTTAATTGCAATGGTCATCTTACTTCTATCCTCAAGTGCAATCTTGATCTGATGGTACCCCAAGAACCCATCAGTGAACGAATATGCTTCCAATCCTCCTACATTATCCAACACTTCATTGGTGAACGGAGTCGAAAAAGGATCATGCACGCAAGCATCATTCAACTTCCTGAGATCTACGCATATCCTTATTTCATCTTTCTGCTTCTTTTCCTAAACTACTATTTGTTATGTAAAAAAATTAGTTAAATTAGGTTATTATTTAATTTTCAGTTAAATTAGATGAAAGGGCACGATCATAAGATCATGCCCTTTCCCTAAAGGGTGTCCATGGCAATATATAAGCCAGGCACCCGCAATTGTAATAGCATCATCTGTAATTCATCCTTTTTAAATAAATATTTATATATAAATTTCTGCATATATCTTAAGTTTTCTGCTCCATTGGTATCAGAGCGGGTTCGCTCCTCAGGCTATATTCATCCGCTGCCAATTGCGATTCCCATACGCACATCCCTTTCCATCCGCTGACTCCACCTCCCTGTCTACACCAACCACTGATAGGAGCCTCAGGCATATCCGCTCCGCTGAGCAATGCATTAACTGAGCCGCAACCATCCTACTTATCGCAGTCTCCACCGCAGCCTCTTCCCTGTTGTAACACCATTGCCAGCCACTTCAGCCGCCACACGGTCGTCGATTCATCCGCAGGCTGCACGACTACTCACAAACCAGCCTCCCTACGCCTGTTCCTCGTATCCGCTGTCCTTTTTCTGCTGGTCTGCGAATGTATCCAAATCATCCACCCTTCCATCTAGCCGCCTTTTAATTCATACAGTCCGCTACCACTGCATCAGCCCTTCGCTGAACGTCAGATTTGCCGCTGCCCCATTTGCTGAACGCCAACTCCAGTGGCACACCGCGTCCATATAATCTTCTGAGTATAAAATCCCGGTCAGCCTGCACACTGCGTCCCTTTTGCCTCCGTCCAGCCCCAGCACTCCGGTGATATTCGCTTAAGGTTTTTTTTTGGAACGGTCAACGGAGGTGACCCCAACCAGCAAACGTGACGGTCAGCGGTCGAATATATACACAACGTATAACATATATTTGTATATATATAACGTGAAACATTTATTATAACGTTAATTTATATATATATATATATATATATATATATATATATATATATATATATATATATATATATATAATTATATTTTATGTTATATATATAATACATAATTTAATTTAGTTATAAGTTTTATATATATATATATATAAAGTTAATTTAATTAATTAAAATTATTTTAATTAATTAAAAAGTTATATATATATATATAATTTAATTAATAAAATTTATATATATACGTTAATTTAATTAATTAAATTTATTTTAATTAATTAAAATTTATATGTATAAAATTTATTTTAGCTTAAAAAAAAAGAAAAAACAAAGAGGAAAAATATTTTCGCTGGCAAATAAATACACGCCCCCGCAAACCCGCTCAATGTTGACAATGACAATGGCAGATTTCCAGAAAAAATTGGTTGATGCAGAGCATAAGATAAATAACAACCACGACGAGGTCAGTAAAAGATTAAATGAAGTCGAGAGTTAGCTTGGGGAGCAAGCAGAAAAAATAAAAAATCTTCAAGATACGACGAATCGAATAGAAATAAAGATGGAAAATCACCATGTCCAGACAGAAGCAGGGATCAGAGAGGTCTTAACAATGCTGAAAAGTCTGTGTAAAAGGTCGAATTGTACACCCGAACAACTACTAAAAGAAGGTGAAGAGAATTAAGAACACATCTCGTCAGATTCAACTAAGTCCACAGACTCTCATGACAAAGTTGAATCCCAAAAAAAATCAGCAACACCCCACCAAGAAGCGAGTAACACAACCTTTACAAACAAGAAACTCTGGGATAAATTTACCAATCAACACCCTTTTTTCGCTCAACTAGTAGCAACATACCAGCGACGGGCAAAAGTCGAGATGCCTAAATTCGATGGAAACGAAAAAAACAATGTTGCATGGATAAATAAAGCAGAAGAATACTTTGAGATATATGAAATCAATGACGATGACGAAAAGCTCAGGCATGCATCCATGAAAATGGAAGGAGAAGCATATAACTGGTATATGTGGTGGAAAAAGACAACACACGTCATTAGCTGGAGAAAATTTAAAGATGCATTCTTCAAAAAATTCCAAGGTGTAAAGGAAGAAGAATTCTTTTCAAAACTCATCAAATTACGACAAAAAGGAAGTGTGGATGAATACACTCAAGAATGGGAGACCTTAGTAACACGAGTACCTGGGCTATTAGAATCTCGTCTAATTCAGTCATACATCTCGGGACTCAAAACCCATTTACAAGCAGAACTTGAGATGCATGACATTGCATCTATAGAAGTAGCAAGACGAAAAGCAAAAACAGCCGAAAAGAAATCCGAACCAATATTTTGGTCAACAATGGAAAAAGCTTATGCAAGATGAAGGATACCCCAGTATGTGGACTCAAATAAAATAAGATATGTTCCACCACATCGTCATGAAGATGAAAAATCTAATGTGGAAATGCAAAGGATAAAAGAGGGTAAATGTAAACGCTGTGGTGAGAAGTGGGACCCCAAACATAGATGTGCTAAAGGAAAAGAACCAAAGAACCTATATAATTGTGAAGCAACCAGTGATTCAAACAGTGAAGATTATGACATAGAAGACACAGAAGACGCCCCAGAATTCTCACCAGAATTAGATGATGGAAGT
Organism: Pinus tabuliformis; assembly: GCA_031772625.1. Classification (NCBI taxonomy): domain Eukaryota; kingdom Viridiplantae; phylum Streptophyta; class Pinopsida; order Pinales; family Pinaceae; genus Pinus; species Pinus tabuliformis. The sequence continues at coordinate 1,134,676,262 of CM062819.1, read as the reverse complement.
ATTCCACAAGTGTCATTATCAGTTATGACAGGTATATCACAACCTCAGACTTTAAAGTTAAAAGGACACATAAAGAAGAAAAACTTAGTGGTTCTTGTCGACTCTGGAAGCACACACAATTTTTTAGATGCAACCATGGCAAAGAGACTCAATATATTTTCATTTCCCTTACCAAACATGAAAGTGATGGTAGCTAATGGTAAGAAGATTGAAAAGGTAAGGAAATGCCATAAGGTCAATTTGCAGATTCAAGACTTTAATCTAGAGTCTCCATTTTTCACAGTACCGTTAGGAGGAGTAGATGTAGTCTTAGGTATCCAATGGTTACGAACTTTAGGTACTTATGCCGCCAACCATCAAGTACAATTTATAAAATTCAAATGGGGAGGTTAGAAGTACAAGCTACACAGATTCCAAGCACCAGAAAATCAAGTTGTATCATCATCTCAGATGATGAAGCTGAGTCGAAGAAGAGCACCTGCTTATGCAATACAATGTCACCAATTAGAAATGTTATTTGCAAATATGACCAGAGAAGAGTCACCAGAGATACAAGATCTGATTCAGAAGCATGAAAAAGTATTTCAAGACCTACCTATGAAGATGCCACCTAATAGGGAAATTGAGCATACAATAGAAGTCAAGGTAAGATCAGACTCTGTCAACATCAAGCCATACCGATATTCACATCACCAAAAAACGGAAATTGAGAGATTGATCCAAGACCTTTTAAAGTGTGGGACCTTGATCATATTGGAATATATAATCAAGTGGAAGGACTTACCGAAGAAGACGCTTCTTGGGAGAATGAAGCATTTTGTCAACAACATCCGTCGTTGCGTATGCTTTGAAGACAAAGCATTCTTTCTGGAGGAAGGCAATGTTATGTAAAAAAATTAGTTAAATTAGGTTATTATTTAATTTTCAGTTAAATTAGATGAAAGGGCACGATCATAAGATCATGCCCTTTCCCTAAAGGGTGTCCATGGCGATATATAAGCCAGGCACCCGCAATTGTAATAGCATCATCTGTAATTCATCCTTTTTAAATAAATATTTATATATAAATTTCTGCATATATCTTAAGTTTTCTGCTCCACTATTGGGCTCACCAAATTAGATTCGTTCACCGGTTCAATAATACCTACCGCAAGCATTTTATCTAACTCTAAGTGGACCTTTTCCTTATACTTTGGATTGAGGTGGTAAGGCCTTTTCTTGATCAGCTTTGCATCTGGTTTCAACGTAATTTTCATAACTCCTAGGTCCCCTATTATCCCCTTTAAGTCTGAGAACTCTATAGGGAACAAGTGTTGGTATTTGTGGAGCAACTCAAGGACCGTATCCACTGTAGCATCATTCCAGTAGTCCCCTATCTTCGAAAACTTCGGCTCCGCCTTTGTCCTGATGTTTGCTTGTTTTGTTTTCAGTGGCACAATGATATCTAGGTTTTCTATTTGCAGCCCCTCAACTTTGCGGTGTCCTTCTATTTCTAGGATATTAATGTTCCTTAGATCCTCATCTTCCTCTTCAGCAGTCACATTGTAGCACTCTAGCGCGTGGCATAGCTGGGTGGTCTAATTCAGTTGAATCAAATCCAAGGGATCCCGCAGTATTCCGAAAATCGCTACTTTGACCTCTTGCAACGCTTCATCAATGCACTCAAATCCATATTCAAAGCTGAATGTCATCAAGAATCCTTGTCTCAAAATATCCCATTCGTCCGTGCCATGGCGGAGCTCTATCTCCAAGTACCAATTCATAGGTATTACATCCAAGGTGTGATAGAATAGATGCACCCACTCTGGTTGCGGTTCTGCTCCATAAGCATCAGTCCATTTGGATAAGTGATCACATGGATCTCTCCTCCATCATATTTCTCTATCAATCGTACCTTTGGGCGACCAAACCGCACTCTCATCATTCGTATATATTCACGCCACCCATCGAAGTTGTCTTTATGCATACCCCACCATCTTGTAGGCATAGCATGCAGTGCCAAGTCCAAGGCTTGGAAGCAATGATTCTCCAACACTTCCCTTTCAAATGCATCTAGAAATTTATCAATGTCAGTTAAACCATCATAGTAAGGCAGACTTCTTACCTCTGATTATATTTAGCACAACGATTTGGTCATCATGTTACATCGTAGCGTAGATACTTCATGCAATCTATTATGCTAGTGTTCCAATTCCTTGTCTGAGTCTGATGTGCAAGAGATTTCTCGGTCCCATGCAAGATGTGCATCAGCTATCAGATTCACCCAATCTTGATATCACACTGTTATCTTATAAATCTGGTCCAAATCATCATCGCTTTCGTAATCGTGAACTGGCTCAGTGTAGAGCAGTCTTTCTACAGGGTCCAATGGTACTACTACGTGGAGTGATTTTCTTGTAAATAACATCATCCGCTTATTCAAATTAATCACTCTATTCACGTTGATAGCCCAGTCGATCCCAAGGAGCGTGGGGTAGGGATTGATGTCATCCACGATCTTTATCACTTCAAAATCGGCCAACGCGCTCATGCCTTCCATATCAACTATCGCTCCTTGTAATCTTCCCATGGGGATAATATTTTGTTGATTCACCATCCTCAATTGAATAGGATACCACTGCAACACATGTCTCCCCATTCTCTCCCATGTCTGCTTAGGAAAAACATTCGCGTTAGACCCTAGATCCAGAATAACTTGTTCCATTTCATATTCTCACATCTATGCGACGAGTCTCATCTCCTGCCCTATTCTTGCCTTGTGCTTACCAACCTTCCTAACCACACACTGGCCGCCAGGAGTATTACCAGCACATTTATTGATCAACTCCTGTAATCCCTTTACGACCTTGCTATCTTGAAGCAGCTTCATACAGGTCTCCAAAAATGTAGTAAGCATGGATGGGTCCATTTCTTCAGACTGCTTATCCTGACTTCCTGAGGTAGAAGCCTCAGTGAAGCTTTTCTTTGCTTCCATGAAGGTTTCCTTTGCACACTCCAAATCAAAGCCAACCTCCTTTTCTAGAGCTTTTCGGACCCATTCACCTTCTTTAGGCTTCTTTCCCTTGTCTTCACCAATTGTCATTCCACTTCGTAGCACGATGTTCACATTAGGATCCTCTTCGTGGGGTTCAACCCTCATCATCTGCAGATTTTAGGTAGGTTGCTGAGGTTGTGCCCCTTTTTCATGTATCTTAGCTAGTAATACAAGGTAGTCTTCTGTTGCATGGTCAAACTGAGTGCAATATCTGCATGATAGGCACGTCAGGTTTGTGCATTCTCTTGCATATTGTCTTGGTCCCCCACAGTTGTAGAAAATCACCTGTCCTCAACCTCTACCAGGTCCTCCTCCACCTCGTCCTCACCCGTGGCCCTAAAATCATCCTTGCGCTCCCCCAGAACCTTGATCCAGAGGCCGAATTTCTATTTGCACACTATATGTAAGCATTATGTCCATCATTAGCTCATAGCTATGACAGTTTCACTCATCATGACCCACCAATTGACAAAAGTTGCAGAAGAGATGTTGCGGTGTCTGTACAAATTTCTACAGCATGTGACAATTGTCTATCACATGTTTTCCAGCCACTTGACAGATAGCAAACCATAGCACAGGCCTTGCACTTGACCCTACTTGAGCTTTTGGCCTCAGATGCATCAACCATCCTGCTACAACATAATTCACGAAGACGGGGCAATGATCTTTTTCATGCCCCTGGCTTTTGCATTTCAGGCACCAAACTGCTTCACGCACCTCTAGCCAAACTGATCTATCCTTCTTCAGACTTTGAAACTCTAGGAAAAGGTTTTGCAACTACGTGTGAATCTATTGAACTCCAAAATTATCATCTTGCATTGGCATCTCATACAATCTCATTGTAATCTCAAGAGCTTTCGCCTGGGTCCCAATCTTTTGTTGCGATAAAGAAACCATTAGATGAGGCAAGAGTGAAGCCATAAACCATTCGCGGTGCTACCCATCCGTAAGATTCATGTTGGCTTCACGGATCATGCACTTCAATCTTTGATCTAGATCCCAGGGTGTCTCTCTAGGATTCATCATGACCTCCTTGAATCCCACAATTGATTGAGCTTCAGAATTAGGCATACTGAACTCCTTATTCAGTGCGGTTTGAATATTTGCTAATGAAGCCATCAGGTTATCAATACATTACTTAATGTACCATGTTAGTGCGCATTCCTGTAAAGCAATGACCAACGTCACTTTCTTCATAATATTTTCCATTATACCCTGAGCCTCCAATACATCCTTTGTGATGAACCAAAACTAGTTCGGGTCTGCAGTTCCCGACCCCTTGAAAATGGGAAACTTTACTGCATTCTCCATATTAAATAGTGGCAGAAGTGGTGGCGATGTGGGTGAAGGTGTATGCTATGTAGGTGAATGTGGAGGTGGGGTAGGTGGATGGGGTATTCGTGGGAACCCTCATTTTATTAACTAAACAATGCTCTGTGGTGAAGCCTGTCCTAGTTCCTCATCATCACTCAGAGGAGGTTCGATCAATGGGCTATATTCAGGGTCTATTCCTCATCTATCCCTGAAGATCTTTCCACTTCACGTAGCTCCAAGCATCAAGGTAACTGCGTAACCCGCTTTTCACACAAGAGCATCTTAATCCAAGTATTTAAAGACCTTAAATACTTACCTTGTAGTCCCTTGAAGAAGCAACACTCTGCTTCATTGTAACTGACCGAAGTATTGACCACGAACTCTGTCACGAACCCTCTTGTGATACGATCGAGCCAGTGATCAGTAGCGCATGTGATCTTATCTTCCAAGGCTTCCAATCTGCGCACTAACTCTAGGGTCCACACTATCGGACCGTCAAGCCTCCATCTTCTTTGGTTGTCTGCCAATTTAGTGATACACTTGTATAATTCAACCGGGAAGGAACAAAAGAATATTTCATGTATCCATGTGTACATATATCTTTCCAACCACTATTCTTTCATCAATCATGTATTTTTGTTTTCTTGCGCCGTGAATTCATGGATCTTCCTATCCAACCAGTCTTCAATTTCCTTCTTAGTTAGATTCCAGTGATGTGACATCACACGTCTCTTTATGCAGATTCCAGGTCTGGAAACGGAACCATTTGTTGGCTTAGTGTGCCCTGACCTATATTCAGTGTTAATTAGCTAAAAAAATCCCTACACTACTTGCCCTTTTGGCATCAATCCACTGAGCGCAGACTGAAGTCTCACCCGAAGTAGTATGGGGGGGATGTAGGAACCAGGTTTCTACACCCAAAGATGGTAGTGACGTCGTTTTATACCCGAACTCTACCTTTGCGTAGATCGATAAGCATTTTAGGGCTTATTGATATACCTCTCTTATTCAGTTTCTAGACCTTCATGAAGGTCTACGATCATCTTTTGTGGACCCGAAACAGGTTATTTATCTACTTACGCACTTATGTAATTACCCTTACCTCTGTATTTACCCATATCGGCTTAGTATATGATAACTTCAACATGCATTAAGATATTCTTCATGTAAACAGATATTATTATTTGCGGACAAATAACGATGTAAACATATAGATTGGTGCATCAATTTAGCATTAAGTCATAAACCCATTATAATCACATTCATTTGTAATAGAAGTAAATAGATCAAAACACAGATAATTCCAGAATAATATTCTTTATTAATGCTTCAAATATTCTTACAGACTCTAACTACCCTGCTCACTTAGCTGCAGGGGTTCTTGCACTCAGCTGCAGGGGTTCACGCACTCAGCTCCGGCCTTCTACGCTAGGCCTCTACACACATAGCTGTAGAGCTTCCCTTCTACTCTAAGACTCTTTGCTCTTTTCGCTAATGACCCATTACATTCATCATGAAAAATCTAAACTCTCCCTTAGACTCTTCTAAGACTCTCCATTTTATACAATCCCATGGTCCGCGGACCATGGGTGGACCTTCCAAATCCGACACAACTCACATAACATAAGGGTGAAACTCTTTATGAAACTTTACATCTTCATGCCCCATAACCACAAAATGTGGAGACTTTACACTTTACATACAAAAAATTGGGCTTTCTGCCCCAAAATTTGGGCTTTTAACCCCAAAATTGACCCTAGAGGACATCGTCCCAACGCAAGGTACTCCTTGCAAGATTTGATGAACTTTTCATCACCTGTCAGTATAAGATCATCTACATAAAGTACAATGGTCAACAACCTTCCACCACTATGTGATACAAGTTCGCATCTGCTTCACTCTTTGTGAAGCCCAACCAAGTGAAGTAGTTATTTATCCTGGTGTACGAAGCATGGGGTGCTTGCTTCGGCCCATGCAATGCTCTCTTGAGTTGGCATGCATGCGACTCACGGTCCAAGGTTTCAAAACCTTCATGCTACTTTATGTACAACTCTTCCTTAAATATGCCATTGAGGAAGGCAGTCTTCACATCGATATGATGGATCTTCCAACTCATTTGTGTTGAGAGTGCCAAAATAGATATGATTAACGAGTACCTTGCAACAGGAGCAAAGGTCTCATCTTCATCAATACCCTCTACATGTGAAAATCCATGAGCCACAAAATCTGGACTTATGCTTCTCCACACTACCATCTACAACTTGCTTTACCTTGTAAAGCCAATGAGCGCTCATAACTGACTTGTCCTTCGGTCTCAGGACCACATCCCAAACACTGTTTCGAACTATGGATTCATACTCCTGCACCATCACATCAACCCAAACCGACTATTGCACTGCTTCCTGAAAGGAATATGGATATGTCACAAGAAATGTACCCATAAGTGCCATGTATCTAGTGTACCTCTCTGGTAACCTCCTTAGTCTACATTGAGAAGAGGGTTCTCCCACATTCTCCCGTGCATCATCCAATAATCTGTCAGCTTCTCTAGTGCGTTTCTTCCCTTTTTGGAACACTCTTCCTTAGTGGATGTATCCACTCTCTGAATCTATGCACGTGGCTACTCCACATCAATATGAGGCCCCTCAACCTTAGGAGCTGAAATCTCCTCATATGCATGTAGCTCAAGCTCCCTCTCAAGGGATACTCGCATGGCTTTCTCCTCGTCAAACCTCATATCCCTGCAAACCACTGTCATTCGACTGGTCATCATGTACACTCGATAGTTGTGGGGTGTATCAGTGTACCCCACAAAGATCCCCAACTCAAATTTTGGCTCAAGATTGTTTTGTGCATCTTTGGTCACATGGCAATAAACTGATGCCCCAAAAATCTTGAAGTGACCAACAGCTGGCCTCTTACCAGAATAAGCCTCCTCTGGTGTCTTCATCTCAAGTATCTAATGTGGGCTACGGTTCTGAACATAAACCGCTGTGTTGCATTCCTTAGCCCACAAGTGTAGTGGTAGGCCATGATCATGCAAAATCACCCTTTCTACCCCTACTATGCTCTTGTTCATCCTCTTGAAAACCCCATTTTGTTGAGGGTTGTGGGGTGTCGTCAACTCTCATTTAATCCTTTCCTATGCACATAAGTTCTTAAACTCATTCTATACATACTCACCACCGTTATCACTTCGTAGAGCTTTAACCTTCTTGCCAGAATATTTCTCTACCAATGGTTTGAACTCACAAAACTTTGTGAAAGTTTGATCCTTTTTCTGCATTAAAAATACCTAGCATTTACAAGAATAATCATCAACAAATATAACATAATACCTATGTTTGGCCATGGATGTTGTCAAGAATCATCCACACATATATGAATGGACTCTCTCCAGAATAGACTATGCTCGACTGTCTCTATCTCCATAGGAAGACTTGGTGTATTTTCCCAAAGTACAACCCTTGCATGTATCAACTTGCTCAAGCGTACCTTTGTGAAGACCAATAGAGATTTGTTGCAATATCTTCAAATCCCCACAATGCAAGTGGCCCAATCGCCTGTGCCACAACTTTCCGACATCTTGGCTCAACATATTTTCTGCTATTGAACTCAAAGCAAAAAAATCCTCTACCTCTATCTTATAGATATTATGAACTCAAATCCCTATCTTCTTTAATTGACCCATGGCTATGTGTCAAACGAATGCCTTTCCCTTCGAAAATATCACATCATAGCCTTTATCCTCAAGCATGGCAACATATACCAAGTTCTTCGTCAGTCCCGGTACATGCATAACATTCTTCAAGGTGAATGGAGATGCATGCTCACTTTGAAAAGTAATAGTTCCCACACCAGTAACACTATACTTACCATCATCACCCATCTCGATATGCATCTTGAGATCTTTCTCCTCTAGTTCACTGAATATCTCTTTGTCGCTAGTCATGTGGAAAGAAGCTCCACTATCTAAGTACCAGATACTTCCCATCATTGAAGAAACCATGATGCAATGAGGGAAAAGTCCAATTCGAATTAGGAGGCCAAAGACTCACCCACCTCTTCTCCTGAGGACTTCTCCTTGGACTTCTTCACTGGACAATTTGTAGCAAAGTGACCCATCTTGTGACAACGAAATTATTTAACTTTTATCATGTCCTTCTTCTTACCTCCATGATAAGAATCTGATTTGGAATGGGAAATTTCACCTTTTTGCTTCCTCACCTTAATTGCTAAGGCACAGTTCACTTCATCATCAGTCTTTGATGAAGAGCCATCCTTGGTGTTCCTCCTGATCTCATCCTGCATCAAATCTGACCATAGTAGTTCCCAATATGGCAGCTTCTCCCAACCATTGACATAGTCTTGATAACTACACAAACTCTTTGAGAATCCAAGAAGATAATGGCTCACCATATCCTAATCAGCAACCGTGATTCCAACACTTCCAAGTTCATCTCGACATTGAAATTGTCTCATGTTTCTCCATCTTGATTTTGCAAAGTTTTTCCTTCAGTGCCAACTTTCTTTGATCACTGCCATTTTGATACAAGTCCGTCAATTTTCCACATAACATGTAGTGTTTCCTTTCCATGGTGACTTGAGACAATATGGTCTCGAAATCCCTCAAGGATTATCCGCCTTGCCTTCACCACACACGTCTTGCACTTGGTCAAGTTTTGTGCATGAGTAGTTGTTGGCTTAGGAATTGCTTGTTCAAAAATTCCTTCAAGCCATTGTCCTCTAGCACAACCTCCATATTGTCCCTCCAGGCTATGAAAATCGAGCTTCCTTCCAAGGCATACTCAAGCCTCAACCCATGGAACACCATCTGCTGATCCTGAAGTATGTATGCAAATTCGACTTTCACCTGTAACCCAGAAACTCAAAACTCCGAAATCTCCTCTAGAGAGATGATTTTAAATTCGCAATATCTCCCTCATCCAAACTCCAATTCGGCCAATTGTTTTTTTGAATTTGGGTATCTTTTCCCAAGGAATCCAAATATGCAATTTGTTTCTAATTTTTTTTCACAAAATTTCTCATATCTTCTTGTTATAGACATTTTTGGGCACTGAAACCCCAATCATAAATGTCCATAAACCAAGGGCTCCTAAGTCCCTAAAAGTGTTGTTCCATCCCCTAAAAGAACAAGGTCAACTGATTACAGCATCTCCTAGAAGTTCTCCATGAAAAACTACTCAAAACTGGTCAAAACTGGACCATCTCACCTGCTCCATGGTTAAAGTGCACTGCATCCCACCTAAATGCACATGAGAGGTGCGATGCATACTGAAAAAACCTTCTATGGGGTGCGATGGGCGAGAGTGGACAAATGGAAAGGTCAATCTGTGAGGTGGAGGATCATGGAATCTTCCAGAAACTTCTCCTGTGACACTTGCCTCTCTGCATTCGCCCGGGGATGAGTAAGAGATATCAATCTCCAAGTGGAATCAAGAACTATCAGAGAGAGGACACTAATCAAATCTCAAAAGATGACTCACCCCCCTTGCAAACATCTATATATGGATCCCTCATCCGAGAGATCCAGAGGCTGGAATTTTGTATCTTGTAAGGAAGTGCTACTGGTTTCTTGGTGTAACATCATAGTGTTGAGTGATCTAAGCTTTTCATGAGGTGAAGAAGGGCTTTCTTGCTGAGAGGATGACGCTGGGTCAGAACAATTGGTTGTAATCCTCTTTTCTATTCTTGATTATTAATAAGCTATTCAAGTTTTCCTCCACATTCTTGTATGATTGATGATATATGCATTTGTGTGGTCAATATATATCTGGTCCTATATTGTTTATAATAGTAGATCTCTGTTCTTGGATAGTGTTATGCTGCCTTGATTCTACAGGTGCTCTTTGAAGTTGGGTAGACGAGGAAGCGCGTGGAAAAGATCTATCAGAAGGAAGAGGAATCAAGCAAGGAACCAAGCACAAGACAGAGGTTGGTCTCCTTTGTTCCCCTCTTATCTACTTTTTATAAAGGAAAACGAAAGTGGTTTTAGTTTGTTTGTTTCTAAGGTAGCTACCAGCCTTAGTGGGACTAACAGCTCTGCATAGACAGTAGATTTCCCGATAACAAAATGGTGACTCCGCTGGGGAGAGAATAGATTGTTTGTTTGTCTATATTTGTTTGCTTTATAAACTTACAGACGGAGCATGAATTCAAGCCAGCTAGCCTTCAAACTGCATTTGCTATGCAAGTGCAAAGTAGATCAATGCTGCTTCAGTTTGTCTCTGGGTTTTGTTTATGAACTGAACAATTGATTTACAAACTCCCTAATTGCCCTTGTGGTGGCTCTAGTAACCTCCTTAGATCTACCCCTGTGATTTAATTACTGATTATCACTTGCTCGGCCTAAATCCCTGAACTGTGCAGCAAACCGTGATCAAGAACTGGATCAAAAGTCTCGCACTGTACCATCACACCATCTCTTTAAGGATATCAGTATGCATCACACTTCCCGTGTGCTGTAGGTGGGATGCATACTGGAATCCCTGTGTAACAGGTGCGCTGATCAAAAAGGGCTAATTTTGCCTTCAGACTTTGGTTTTTTCACTCTTTTTAACTATATTCAGGAGTTTTACTATCTGTAGTTAGTATACCTCTGTTGGAAACCCCCTTCATTTCCATTATTCCGCCTCCATTGTGTAAAGAACTATAAATGTTTTTATGTATTGTGAGCCATTTTCAATTCTGTTTTACAAAGAAGTAGCGTAATTGAACTGTCGTTTCTTGATCTGGAAGTGTCGCAAGTGTCGTTTTCAGTCATAGAAGAGAATCCGATTGTTATTGATAGTCGATTACACTGTTACTCTTGTATTTGATTTGAATTAATAGTTTTTCAAGTGTCAAAAGCAAGTTTTCAAATTCCAAATAACAAAGTGTCATCATTGTCTTCATTTTGTCTTGAAAAGAAACTTGTTTGTAATGTTACTTTGAAAAATAATTCGGATTTGCTCTTAGCTTTATTTTTATCATTCACACATTAAGAAGGCTGAAAACAAATACATGCATGTGCATTTTGATTTAGACTGTTTGTTGGTTTGATTTAGGATAGTGCATATAGTGTGTGCTCTCTGCTCTATGTTGAAAGAATATCGTCTCTCTTTCCTTAGTAGCTAGGATTTTCATTGCAAAAAGAAGATTAAACGATTGTTTATCATCTTAGATTGCATTTTAGGAATTGTATATCTACATCATGCGGTGAACCTGAAAGGAAAATTTCTTAAGCAAGATCAACTGTAAAATAAATTTAATGAATCTAAAAATGCTTTGGAACCTAATGCACAACATTTAGAAGTCTAGGCTAGAGACGTATTCTGGCGTCGTAAAGCCTAGTAACTGTTGTTTTCATTGCTGGTTTGGTGATTCCTCCACTTTGAGACGGTAAGTGCTAGTACGAACTTGTGCTCCCACGTACCATCGAGTATATATTGGGAGACCACAATAGGCTTTATCCTTTATCCATAGGGAGCCGTGTCTGCTGCCCTATCAATCGCAATGCACTGAACACAGAATTCGGGAAGATTGACTGCCGTACCGTAAAAAGTATTCTGCAGTTTTGCGATTGGTTTGGTAATTCCTCTGTCTAGATTTCCAGAGTAGTCTCTTTCGTTCCTTTTCAGACTCCTTAAAGGAAAAGGTCCATCTGAGCACTTGTCATTTCAAGCTCATTAAAAATCGAAGGCGACTAGAGTCATCTTTTGTTTTTTCTCGACTCTTAAAAATTGAAAAAACAAGTTGTGTCAAAGCGTCTAAAATTTATTTTAATCGAAATAAACATCACCTTTCCTACGTTGGTCTTAGGTTGAGAAAAATGGAGTCCACCAACCAAGGATTTCCCCTTGGAGGAAATCCTAGTCCTTTCTCCTCTTGGGGAGATGTTGGTGCACCCCATATGGCCACATTGTCTCTTCCAGGATTGACAATCGGCTTGCCCGTATGGCTCTTCTCGACCTCTGTCGTTCAGAACACCGTGATTCCTGAACAATCAAGTCAGCAACTAAACGATACTAGAGTTACCCCCCAACCTTCTACTTCGTCCAATTCTCCCTCTCCTCCTTCCTCTTCACTTGATGAAGCTGGTAAAGCCAAAAATCAAGTAACTGAGAAGAAGAAGGAGAAGAAGAAGAAAGAGAAGAAGAAGAAGGAGCTAAAGGTGAAAAGGGGCAACCAGACATCGTCTAGCGAAAATCCACACACTGCACCATCCAGGCCTAAATCGCCATGTGTCATTTGCAAAGGAGACCACTATCATCGAGATTGTCCTTTCATCCCTCGGATCCTAAGGGACTGGTCTCCTCGTTTGCACAATCTGGTGTCATCAACCTCTGACGATCATGTTGAGAATACACCGTCAACTAGTGAAAGTGAAGCCCCTGGGAAAAAAGGAAAATGTAAATTTCCTTGTAAATTGTGTGAAGGCGATCACACCGTCCACCATTGTCCCTTCTTAGATGAGGCTAAAAGAGTTTTGGACGACCATCTGGTTCCACCGTTATGGCTTCCTCCTGGATATAAGAAACTCTTGCCGAGTCCGTCACTAGTTGAAAATCCGGCTAACACGCCATTATGGTCGGCCGAAGCGCCTATCATTGAAGATGAACCCTCTGAATCCACACCAGACGAAAGTCAAAAGGTCGAGGCGGCAGTTGACCCGGTCTTGCCTTCAGAAGGTCCATCTTCAGATGATACAGTCACCGGAGAGAACAAGAACGACATTGTTCAAATTCTCTTTGTAAGCATAGACTCCGATGAACATGGGGGTAGTCTACCCGTTCCTTTACCGTAGGAAGGAAGTTTGTCAGAGTCGTATCCGACCTTCTATTCGGTCCCACCTCCAAGCAACCTAGTTGTTTCCTTCGATTGGAATCTACTAGGCAGACCCTGTTTACCGACTAGTGTACCATTTTGAATGATTGCTCAAATATATAGAATGGTCATGGCCAGTACCATCATAGATGAAGGGGCTTCTATGAGTATCCTTTCCTCAACTACTTGGAAAGCGCTTGGTTCACCATCGCTTTTGCCTGAAATGAGAAATCTAACAGACTTTGACAAAGGAACCAGTCGACCGTTAGGGATCCTTCCCAACGTGTCGATAACATTGAGAAGGAAAACCATTCGCATGAATGTAATGGTAGTCCAAGGACCCTTGGATTATAATCTACTCCTTGGACGCGACTATATTTATTGCATGGGAGCCACTATCTCCTCACTCTTTAGAGTAATGTGTTTTCCGCATGAAAGAAGAGTGGTCAAGCTCGTAGACCAACTTTCATTCCCCGGTTCACACATAGCAAATAGTCAAATACCATCCCTAAATGGTCTTTTCACGCAAGGAATGTCTCATCAATCCCCAGTTCATCCACCTGATGAGCGTGAGTGATTCAGAGGACATGACTGAAACCCAGGGGGCATGCACCCTGGTCTATTTCGACAGGAAAACCTTGGGTATAGGGTAGGTTTCTACGAAGGATATATGACTAGTTTATGAGATTAGACTGGAATAAGATTCCTTCATCAAAGTTATGTGAGTGGAGCCAGTTGCGCCACTCACCTTTGTTTATTTCGGTAGACATCGCCGAGGAAGTGTTTTGTCCGCAGTACAAATAGAATAATCTTTGGTAACTTGGAAATTTTTTGCTATACCCGGGGGCATGCAAACCTTTTGGCGTGCAAGCGAAGAGCGAACATTTATTTTTTAAATTTGTAGGTCCTCTAACCCTTTAAACTCGTAGGATTGGTCGTTTCCTAACTTGCATAAAGAAAGGATGCAGGGCAAAGCTTTGAAAAAATGCCATTTTAAATGAGACATCCTTATTATACGACTGGATCGAGCAGTTTTAACGTGGAATTCAAGCTCGTTAAAAAATAAACATAAGAAATGAGAAAATGTTCGCCCAGAGTTTAAGCTCATTAAAAAATGAACCAATTTTCGGTAAATAACCATCGTGAATGTATTATCATCAGCCTTTGAAACCTTGGTCATGTTCTCATCATCACCTCCACTCTGCATTGGCCGATCATTCACCTCCATTTGATTGTTTACCCTTTTGAGGAACAGTTGCGAAGAGTGATCCTATTAGCCATCCTTGTGACACTGCCATGATTGGAAAATTCCAAACCTGACCCTGGAATTAGCTGCTACCCGAATTTATCACTCGTTCCTCGAAAAATGAGTCTCCTTTAAGCTCTTTTCATCTGAATCATAAAATATGAAAATATTTCCGAGAAATTGGCCTCTCCATCTCGTTAAAGTGACCGAAAGTGCTATCCCTCCTTTAGATTTTAATCTTTTTGGACCTGAGGGATTATTACACAAAAAGATCGAGCGCTTGTTTTGTTCGGCTCGTTAAAATTACCGAAAATCCATCCCTTTTGTATTATTTTATACTTTTTCGGACTTAAGGGATTATATGATGAAAAAGGATTATTGGAGTTTTCTTTACGTCCCTTTTCAGACTCTCTAAAATTGAAAAGGACAGAGTTATCTTTGTCGTTAAACTCGTTAAAACTGAATAGCGACAAACTTGTCCATACAGACAAGAATGAGTTTCACTATCGCTAGGCTCGTTAAAACATAGCGATGGGTTTGCCCGAAGGGAAAATTATAGAACAAGCATATGTTATCCTCCTCAAGCTTGACAAAAATAAAGAGGTACTAGTTAGCAATGATTGGGGAAAAATTGGGAAGAAAACTTGAAGAAACTTTATTGGTAGCAAGTCGCTCTTGAACATGACACTTTCACTCCGCATTCGAGTCGGGTTGGGTTGTTCCGTTCACTGGTCATATCACCATTGGTCCATCACACCATCCATATTTGGGGTTAACACTACCAATCCATCATGTCAGTGTCGCCGATATGTTCAAGAGAAGTCGCTTAGAGAATTCACCTGTGTCTCATCCACTGCAATAGATTTACGCTCCATTCTTTCATGACCACCACCCTGAACCTTATATCATTAGATCATTTTCACCTCCATCAAAATCATTTGCTCCATTCCGTGTCATTGATGTGGGATTCACTAAGGCCCTCCTATGACAGATCGCTTCTTGTCGACATCAGCTCATTATCCAGGAAGTCGATCTAGGAACAACCCTTTTAGTACTTTGAAGCTTGCATTCCTCAATGGCAAGTTTCTCACTTTCGGCGATAGGTTTACATCAATGGCCTTCGATCGAAAGATTTTGCGTGGTGTTCGATGCCAAGTCCCTTATTCACACCACGTGAATTGTACTGTAGTACCTTGAGGGTCATCATCATTATCGTTGATTCCTCTCGTGCCTATTAACAGCTTACATCATTGGCTGGTAATCAGGCGATGTCTTTCCATGTTCGACTCAAGAACATCTCTCACGTGGATCGACTTGTACTTTGAGTGAAGATCGAACGAGATTGAAGACCTTAGATCTAGTTTCATCCATCCGGGCTACGATATATATTCAGGAAAATAAAGACATCAAATGTACATCATTTCTGCACAGATAATCATCCAATCCAAGGGATGATGGCTCTACCAAAATCATCAGTCTGCACTCAGACGATTGTCTGTCTTATGTACATGAAAATGACTTTATAAAGCTGAGCATGGGAATGCCCACCTCAGCTAGATCATGAAAATATAATGAAGATAATTTGTTGTATTGTATCTTATTACAGGTCGCTTTCCAGCTCGAAAAAACTTCGGATCCTCATGATAAAGCATTTCACCCGACATAAAAAAATTAACGACCTCATGCTTTAGGGGGCAACTTTTATAGAAATGTTTGGGCACTGCAACCCCAATCATAAATGTCCATAAAACAAGGGCTCCTAAGTCCCTAAAAGTGTTGTTCCATCCCCTAAAAGAACAAGGTCAACTGATTACAACATCTCCCAGAAGTTCTCCATGAAAAACTACTCAGAACTGGTCAAAACTAGACCATCTCACCTGCTCCATGGTCAAAGTGCGCTGCATCCCACCTAAATTCACATGGGAGGTGCGATGCATACTAAAAAATCCTTATATGGGGTGCGATGGGTGAGAGTGGACAAATGGCAAGGTCAATCTGTGAGGTGGAGGATCATGGAATCTTCCAGAAACTTCTCCTGTGACACTTGCCTCTCTGCATTCGCCCAGGGATGAGTAAGAGATCATCAATCTCCAAGTGGAATCAAGAACTATCAGAGAGAGGACACTAATCAAATCTCAAAAGATGACTCACCCCCCTTGCAAACATCTATATATGGATCCCTCATCCGAGAGATCCAGAGGCTGGAATTTTGTATCTTGTAAGGAAGTGCTGCTGGTTTCTTGGTGTAACATCATAGTGTTGGGTGATCTAAGATTTTCATGAGGTGAAGAAGGGCTTTCTTGCTGAGAGGATGACGCTGGGTCAGAATAATTGGTTGTAATCCTCTTTGCTATTCTTGATTATTAATAAAGCTATTCAAGTTTTCCTCCACATTCTTGTATGATTGATGATATATGCATTTGTGTGGTCAATATATATCTGGTCCTATATTGTTTATAATAGTAGATCTCTGTTCTTGGATGGTGTTATGCTGCTTTGATTCTACAGGTGCTCTTTGAAGTTGGGTAGACGAGGAAGCGAGTGGCAAAGATCTATCAGAAGGAAGAGGAATCAAGAAAGGAACCAAGCGCAAGACAGAGGTTGGTCTCCTTTGTTCCCCTCTTATCTACTTTTTATAAAGGAAAACAAAAGTGGTTTTAGTTTGTTTGTTTATAAGGTAGCTACCAGCCTTAGTGGGACTAGAAGCTCTGCATAGACACTAGATTTCCCGATAACACTTCTCTGCAAACGCTCGGCCCAAAAAGCAATCTTCCTCTGATACCATGTAGAAAATCCTGTAGATTCACAAGCAAACACAATTTTCTAAAGAACGAGAGAAGTATCTACTTCTACTCTTTACAGCAGAAGCCCATAAACGTCGAGCAAACAATAATCAATAGACGAAGAGAATCAAAGGCACATAACACAATAAATATCCGGGGAAAGCCACAACTCAAAACCCCACTATATTTTTTGTATTAATCTGGAAAATCAAGATGAAATTACAATGCTTGTTCTCTCTAAAACAATCCCAGCACTCAGAAAATTCAATCTCCAACTCATAAGCAAGCTCAAGGCCAAATATTAGCCTCTTCACAAGCTCTCCAAGTCTCTATTCCAATGTGTAATTCCTATGAAGGATAGCTTGTATTTAAAGGGAAATAAAGCCTCTAAAAATTGCGCAATCCCTTAAGGATCAGTTCCTGAATGCATGCACTATCAGTGCAACTCAAAAAAATCTAAAACAAATATTACATTGTCCCTGCACTCTAGTCTCAACTGGGTCTTTCTCAGAATTGACATGCATGAGTTTCTGATGAGTAAATATTCAGTTAACTAGAGTAGCACTGGTGGAGTTCATTAGTGATACCATTGCTTGTTAACTCACTATTAGTTCTCTCAAAGAGTTTGAGAACTACTTTAACTGAATTGACTCATGAAACTGAGTCTTTTATTTTACAACTCGTAATTAACTCACACTGGACTCCTACAAAGTAGGGAGAACATTCACATGATGAGATAAAGACTTCCAACTTGAATTTCCTAAGTTAAGTAAGTTTAATAAACTTAATAACTAATTTTAAGTTGGTATGAGAATAGAATTCAAATCTAATTCATAGTTTAATTCAATGACAAATTAAATGGGAATTTCTTGTTGTCATTTCTCAACACGATTTGTACATTATTTGATTTCTTTTGATTTATTTTATTTTATTTTATTAATTACTTTATTTATTATTTGTATTTTTGATAGGTCAAGGGGTTAGAGGTCGGGGAGAGGATGTAGTTTTGATTAAATCTTATTAAGCCAACCTCCATACCATATACGCCTCCTGAACCATGCACCACCTTCCTCCCGACTTTGACAATAGACCAAACCAAATTAATTATTTTTATTTAAATTTAATTTGGGTCTGCATATTTTCTTTTAATTATTTCTATCTATACTTAATATGGGTCATCATATTTTGTTTTAAATATTTTTATTTATACTTAATTTGGGTCCTCATATTTTTTATTCACGTAGTCTAACGAGGCTACAATTTTTCCCAGAAAACAATGGAATTTATGGCAAGATTTTGACAAAATCCAGTAGAAATTTTGGGAAATCTAGGTTACAACTGTCAAGTTTCAATATTTTGGGTACCCCAGGGTTTTTGATGGTGCTAAATTCATTTCCACAAGCACTCCTATCATTTGACCAAGTCAGCATTAATGCAATTCACGTTGGTTGAAACCTTACATATTTATTTTTTGGGTTTATTTTTTATTTTTTGTGGTTATAAACTTATGTCAATATTTATGACATGTGTATCTCCCTCTATACCTTATTCCTTATTTCATACAAATGACATTGCACCCATTAAATTATATAAAGACTAAAAAATCCAGTTTTCCCATGCATGTGGGATATTTGTTTGTAATTTTACCTGTTCGACAAAACACACAAACTATACATAAGCTATTACATGACTTTAACTTCAGGAGGGAATATCGCGAGCTACAGGGGATGAAATTAGACCCATAATAGCTTGTTGGAAAGAGGATATCAAGGATGACAATATGGAAAATTTTATTTCAACAAATATGTAATCAAAACTACCAATAAATTCAAAAAAGAATGATTACATTTTTTTAATTAAAATCTACACTTCTAGGTTATTTTTTTGGAAATAAAACTTGATGATAAAACATTTTGCTGCTTTGTCCACATGGGGTAGCTCAAGTGGCAATGGTCATGGAAATGAAGTCTCATCAAACCGGAAGTCTTGGGTTCAAATCTCGTGCTACCCTTCCCCCGTAGCAGGGAGTGTAATGGACATGAAAATCGAAGAGTCCTACCAAAGTTACAAAAAAAACAAAAAAAAACATTTCGTTGCTTTGATCTAATAAACATATTTCTCATCTATCAAAATTGTAGCAACAAAAAATGAGTTGGCTCAGATTTTGGAATATGTTGCTAATTTACAGGAATCAAGTTTTCTTTGAATGATTAGTTTCAATTATTTTAAATTGGGGTTTTGCTTTAAAGTTTTAATGGATTTTTAAATAATAATTTTGTGAATATATTTTGCAGAATTTGTACAAGGTTGTTACCACTTGGAGCTTCAATATTTATGGATTGTTATTGTAGATGAGAAAAAGTATTATTCAGATCCTAGGAAATTAGAAAACAAAATTTCCTAAAGCTATCATGAAATAAACTTTTATATTCAAATTAAACTTTAAGATTATAAATAGAGGGTATGTAGAAGATTGCAGAGCGGGATAAACCAAAATAAGGAGGAACTTATATTATTGTGGGGTTTTCTTCTCAAATCACAATCCCAAGATGTTTGGAAATTGTTACACTTTAAGATACAGGTTTTGTAATCAGAGGATTTGAGTCAATTTTTTTAAGGCCAGTTGTGTGTTGATGTATCTCTTAATATTATGATTTGAGTACAACATGATCTTTTAATTTTTTGAAAGATGTTGGTGGTATTTTATTCTACTATTTTAATTTATATCGTTACCTATTAAGTGTTGGAATTTACTTCTACCTTTTCTTCTACAACTATAAAGTATATTTTATTATTGAATTGTTTTAATTAACTCAGATTTATCTAAGTTTATTTTAGGTGAATCATTATTCTTTTTTGATATTCAAAAATATAAATAATCATATTTCTTTTGCTATTGAGATATATTTATTTCTTGTCATTTAAATTAGTTTCATTATATGCAAATAAACTCAAAAAGACATAAAAAATATAATAAAAAATTTCATAATCTCTTTAAAGAAGAGACCAAAAATAAATTTAAGTGTTGATTGGACCCACATTCCAGTCAAGGTTATCACTAATTTCAACATGCATATTTTTTTCTAACAATATTGTGTTTGGGTGATTCCCCATCCCTTGATGTTTAGATTATTAAAACCAAATCCACTTATTTATTTATAGTTATTCCTAAATATTTAATATGTTTAGATTAGATTAGTTTTTATGTATATATTTTTAATTTAGAATAGTACATGCAACTGAGCCTTTTTTCCAGAGAGAATATAGCCACACCAAATGAATAGGTCTCTAGTTAGGGCCCTGATCGGGCCAATACTCACTCATTGCAAGAGGAATTCTTTCACCTGTCAACAAGAACATAGATGTTCTCACTAAAAACCGAGAGACCATCATGCATCAAGATTCCACTCATCTTTCCTTCCGTCACTTGCTTCATAATTATCTTCACTATGGTATCAATATGTAAACCCTCTCATGTCCTTCTTTGCAACTATTCAACCACATGAATCTAAATATCTCTTATCTTAGGTAGGTCACCCTCCTTAAGTGTAGATAAATGTGTATTTTTCTGAAGGCATCCATCACAACATTGAGTTTCCTTGACCTATACTCAATGATCATGTCAGACTCCACCAAGAAATCCTGCCACTGAGCCTTCTTTGAAAACAAATTCAATTGAGTCATAAAATAACTGGTCACAATGATATCTTTCTTGAGCAGAAATGACCTACACATCAAGTAATTCCTCCATACACATAGATAATGCATTACTATAGACACCTCCTTTTCATGCATTGTATATCCCCTCTCTTGATCTTAAACATTCCTATTCTTGAAATCAATGGGATCCCCATCTTAAATCAAAACTCCTCCAATGGAGAATTCTAAAGCATTTGTCTATGCCATGAATTATTTCTCAATGTTTGGCAGCTTCAACATTGGGACTATTACCATCCTATATTTGAGCCCCTCGAATGCATATTTTCTCTTCTTTTCCCATCTCCATGGTATATCCTTCTTTCAAAAACCCATCAACGGTGCAACACTCTTTAAATATCTCTCCAAAAACTTCCTATAGTAGTTGGCCATTTCTAGGAAGACCCATACATCATGTACACTTGTAGGCTCCTCCCAACCCTCAATTTCCTTGACCTTCATATGATTCATGCGAATACGTCCATGTCCAATTCAGTGGCCCATAAATGGAATCTCATATTAAGGAAATATGAAATTGGACTTCTTCAAGTACAACTGATTCTCCCTCAGTTCCTCAAATTATTTTCCCAAATGCTACTTGTGCTCCTCCATACTCGTGCTAAAAACCATGATATCATCAAAACACACCACAACAAACGTTTCCAAAAGGAGATGAAGAACGCCAGTCATCAACATGTAGAAAGTGGTTGGGGCATTCCATAAGCTAAAACACATCACCAGGAACTCCCAATTCACACACCTTGTCACCATGCCAACATTTTCCTCATATCCCTTCGCAATTTTCACCTAACAATATCCCTATTCCTCACCATGTGCTTTTTCAGAGCTCTGTAGTCCAAACACATCCTCAGATCATCAATATCCTTCTTCTTCTAAAAGAATACCAGGGAACCATAAGGAGACTATGAAAGATTAATGAAACCTGAATCAATAAAATTTTTCAACTAACATCTCAACTCTTCCAACTATGGTCTTGATAATCCATAAGGATATTTTGCTGGAGATTGCAATCCAAGGCCAAGATTAATGCAATTGTTTATATTGTGCCTAGGTTGGAGTAATTTTGGAAACTCATTCAACATTCAATGAACATACACCTCCAATAAATTAGAAATTTTGAGTGGAATATGTGTCCCCACTCCATAATCTACAACCTCCCTGACCACCATGACATATAGTTGGGTATCTACTCATTATGTCTCCCTCTTCATGCTCAATGTAGAAACTAATTAAACATTTCCTCATAGATTCCATGCAGTTGTGCACAAAACCAACTTCTGATCATCACCAACTACCAAAATATGATCCATCCATGGTACTAGAATCACCCTGTTCCCCATGAGAAATTCATATTCTAATATTACTTCAAATTCATCCATCTATAACATTGTGAAGTAAATACATCTACACCATCCATCAATTTGTATCTGCACCATTGAGGCTAGTGTCTTGGCTACTTTGGCCTTTGATTTCACTACCTTCACCATAGATCTCCTTATGGTTACTTTCACCCCAAGTTCCCTTTCCAATTTTTATCTCATGAAGTTGTGTGATGCACTTGTGCTTATAAGTGCTAGTGCTTTCCTCCCCTTGATCACCATGTCCACAAAAAATAACCTATGTAATAGGTTGTATTGCTTCATTTCCAAGAAACCAATCCTCCTAAGTGAAGCATCAAGTGAACCAATACAACAAGAACCAAAAATACTTCCATGATCACACACTCTGGTTTGACTATTGTGCATACTACTAGACTACTATATTGCTCTAATACCACCTGTCATCATGCTAAGGGCACCACTTAGGAAGGTATGTTGGCATTCTCTAGTCATGTGTCACCAACATGTTTCTAATCAAATGAGAGAACTAATTGGTTATATTTAAGCTAGACTATGCCTCACAAATACAACACATCGAATATTTTATCTTAGTTAAGCATGCACTAAAATTAACACTTAACCAAAAATCAAAGTATCATCATTGTCCATTATATTAACATGTAGAGTTTCACAATATAAATATATCTAACCATATGATAAATAAAATGTAATAATATCAATTGTAAGTATGCACAAGAGGCATATATAAGGGTGGGGCAACCAATGGCCTAACAACCGAAAACTATGTTATATAATACAATGATTTATAATATGTTTAGGTCTCCACCCAACCCATTCCATAGGTTTAGGTGTCCAATCAAACCATTCCATTACAAAATAAAACTCAAATGATAGTTTGGGTCACACCACACAAATGTGTTACCCATTGGGGCACCCCTATAGAATGTTCAAAACTCTCGGATGCCACCAAACTATGTTGTAAAATAGATAGGAAGATGATTTTGGGCCAATCCTCCAAAAAAAAACTCATTATAATGATACATCAACCATTCCCTTACCCAATTCTCCTATTTAGTAGGAAATAAACCCAAGTTGCATAGAAAACCTTAAGTTTTTCTACCTGAAAAATTCTTTTGTCATGGTACAAGTGTAGCCTAATTCACACCTAAATATCTAACCTAGCATAGAAATGAATGTATTTTGCATTGAGACTCTCCTTCCCAATTCCAATTCTATTGAATATATGTAGCATTCCTCATAGGAAACTTGAATCAATGCAACCCTTAAGTTCCTCCTTAATGTGATACTTCATATGGGATCACACCACTTTGTATCAAACTTAAGCCAACATATAAAGTGACCTTCACATATGCTTGTTCCAATGGTCTAGAATAACCTACATCCATTCCAAGTCTCCTTCACTCAGGTTGACATGAATTAATTCTCTCCTTATCATGTTATGCACCCTTGTCTACTCATCCTGCCATGTTGCAAGAACATGTTGTGCACTTGGCTCCATCTCAGTGATGATGGGTGACTTAGTTGCATGTTCCATGGTGTGAACCCATGCCCACATGTATTGAGCATGCTACATTATGTTGCAGTCCTATCTCAAGTATGCAATGCTCAGGTGCCCAAGGTGCTAAGTTGAGTAGGTGATGAGTATCATGTGGGAGTGTGCGCACCCATGCACCTAGGGAAATTACAATATTATTGGTGAAATGTGTCCATCAATGAATTCTTTAATTACTATTATTTAGATGTTTTTTCATATGTTTCCACATCTTGATTGTTATCTTCTACCACTATTTATTTTTCTTTCCCTAATTTGACTTTTCTCCCAACTCTTAAGACCCACAACTTTTTTTTTCAATGTCATGTTGAGTGCCTTCATTTGTACAACTCATTGAAAAATATCAATTAAAGGTGAATACTAGCATAAATATCATGAACATGGAACAAATTAAGTTAGTGAAATTGGGATGCTAATTCCATTGGCTACCAATGTGGCTTTATCTGGTGATTGTTTAGAAATCCTTGACTATTAGTAGGTGTAATAACATTGGTCAAAATTCCATGTAAATAAAGTTAATAAAGGAAAAATAATAACTAAGGTCATGGGACACATATTCCAAGATGCGTTTTGGGTAAAACATATTAGTGTGGGTGTTCATTTGGTTTATTATGGCTAAAGGAAATTGGAAAAGGTAATGGAAAAATCTTTGGAAAGGCATGAGGCATCAATTAGCATTTTATTTATAAAAATAATGGAAAATTGATTAAAATAGATGCCTCATTAATGAAAAGGCTTCCAAGGATTAGTTGGTACCTTTTTCAGTTCAATTTTGGAGCTCTCTCTTTATTCTCTCTCTCTCACACTCTTGCCCACTTAGATTTTTCTTGGAGCACTTTAGCATTGGATCAAGAAAATAAAAAGAAGGCAAGAGGAAGCAAAGATCAAGCAAGGAAGAGCAAGATCAAGCAACCACAACAAGATTATTTGCAGGTATCGAGTTGCATGTATTATTTTCTTGGTAGTTTTGGCATGCATGGTTATGTATGTGTGTTCTTGATTCTCTTGTTGACATGGGCATGTGTTTTTCTAGGTGTGACAATGTTCTTCAACCTTGCTTTGCCTTTAAATTAAAGATGTGGTCTATAAAATAAAGAACACATGGACTAGTGATCCCTAAACCAGACTATGGATTGTGGTAAAGCCTTGGCCTAGTAACCCCTGACTAGATTGTGGGTTATGATTAATATGGATTTTGTGTTACCTCAGTGGGGCTAGGAATCCTTGACTGGTGAATGGAAAGATATACGGTAAATCATAGAGGTGGGTGCCCTCGATCAGGCCTAGGAATCCTTGGTCAATGAATGGAAGGATGTATGGTAAATATTAAAGGGTAGAGTATTGATTAGGCCTAGGGATGCTTGACTATTGTATGGTGGGATATACAGTAAATCCTAGAGACTAGGAGATAGGAAAATTCCTCACAGTGTAGGTGGAGAAATCTAGTGGAATCCATGCTTGTTTAGGGCCTCTTGATCAGGTGAGGAATGTGATAAAGCCTAGTTCTATTTATGAGGGTGAGGTGGTGTAGCCTCGGGAAGCCCTGGTTGGCTTTGGTTGCGAGTCCGACATTCATGCTTGAAATATGGCACATGGGTGATTGTCTTAAATAAATATTTGGTTCAACCATTCTATGGTCAGGTGGTACGTGGAAGTCCCAAAACTGGTTGGATTTTTCATTCATTAATAAGATTTCATTCTCCTTGGTATTTAATGTATTTCATGTATTGGTTTATATCTGGATTTTATGGTGGTTGTATCCTTGTCATTTATATTGTTTTTATGATGGTTATGAGTATGTTCTATGACAATGATGATGTATGGTTCTCATCATGGTTTGATTTGTAAATGAATGAACAATGAATATATGACCTAATAGATGATAATGCAGGTAATGGGATAAGGCAAAAATGCGTCTTAGTGATTCTTAGATAAGTATGAGGCCCCTATGCTCAGATATGTTGTTATGACCTGTAGAATGCATACTTGTGATATGTTTGACAAAATGCTTGTCATGGATAGTAAGGGCCTAGCCAATTCATTAATAATTTTTTTTCATTAATACCTTTGTTACGATGTTATTTATCATTTCTAGAAGTTTCATGGAGTTTTGGGTAGTGGCCTAAGTCTCGACCTTGAAAAAGTGGAACAAAATCTGGGGTCATTGGCACAAAACTGCCTGAAAAGACCCCAGTCGCATGGATGCCCTTTCTGTGGGAGCAAATGGAGGGACATAGTCACATGCATACACATGTCATGGGAGCAGTTGAGGCTTTATTTCAGTAAGATCTCAAGTTACCTCAGGGGTTGGTCACCTCGAAGGGTTGGATGGCTCCTGAAGGTTCTGTAACATGTGTAGAAGGTTATATTGTTTTTTTTTTTGTCAATTCCACTTCCTTAAATGTACATGGGGAGTTAAATCATATCATAGTAACCTCTCGTCACATGTTTACCCTAGAAAACCAGTTAACTTGGGTAAATGTGGGAGGATGGTGTTACAATAGGCATGTTCTTCTCCATTTATGGATGACTCTAGGAAATTCCTTAGTTAGATCACATTCCCCTTATGTATATATTTTTTCCATATGAAAGATATCTCGAACCCATACAAATTCTAGGGAAGATAAACCTTCTTGATAAAAAAATATGCACCTTGCATAAGTGTATTAAATGTATTTGTATTCAATGTTGAGTAGTTTGGGATATATGCCATTGCATTTAAATGGTGTATATCCAATGATATATATCTTTACTTCTATAGAATTATATGCATTGTTTTAGGGTGCATATTTTTTTGCACAAAATACATGCATTAGGGTAGCTTTTGGATAAAGGAGAGGTGATAATTTCCCATGGCCCATTTATAGTTCATCACAAGATATCTAATAAAATAAACTAAATTCTATATTATGAAGGTTAAATTCCTTTGAATTCCATATTATTAGTTAATGATTTACTATTTATACATGTGGTAGATAAAATGATGAAAATGGAGAGCACAAATACAATAACACAACAACAAATTTAAACACATGATATGCTTTGGGAAACCATTATATGAGAAAACTTAGTTGGAAGGTGAGACCACTCTTCTATATTTTTCTTGGAATGGAAATAATGAAACTATGAAGGAGAAAGAACATTTTATGGAGTTAACTAAGACCTATGTCTTGATAGGATGATGTAGAACAATAAACCCCTATTTTATGCTCTCTCATTCCAAATCCCACTCCTAGTCATCCTTCTCTATTGTGGAACAAGATACAATCAAATATAATGGAACCCATTTTCCTCCTGGTGGCCTGGTTATAACATAGTCTGATAGCCAGCTAGGAGTCAAGTTTGACACCTCCAATTCTCAACTAGAGTTACAATTTTGACCTTATAAAGTCTTATTCAAAGTCCCCATGTGGCTAGTTGTACACACATGGGTAACGAGGTTGGACATGGAAACCACTCGTGCCATGGTGGTCAAACATTGTAGGTCAAATTATGGTAGACATAAATTTTGCATATGAACCCTGATTAACAATATTATTGAATAGTTGGAAAGGTGTCTAAGTGTATAATATCATCACAGGGTCCAAATCTTAAGAGGGAAAGTGTTGGAGGGGTTAGTTGACTTAGTTGACTAGCCTAGTCAAGTCAACTCAGGAGAATTGTATTGTAAGTTTGTCCACTCTCCAGTCGAGTTGACTGACCATTTCAGTTTTGTACTGTCGGTTCATATAGTTAAATTGATGTAACCGTCCATACAAAATATATATGCTTAAATTTTAATCTATGTAGTAGCCATGATTGGTTGTTGAGGATATCTAAAACTATTGATTTGGTGGTTCTCCACTACTTTGTGTCTCTTCTTTTTTCCTTACATTGCATATGATTATATAGTTACTTTTTGTTCCTTCCTACTGGAAACCAATGCATAATTTATGTTGGATTATAACATTGGTTATGTTTCTAGTAGCATTGGACATGAGTACTCACAATATGCATGCATAAATGATGAGTTTTGAAGAGATACATAAGTGGTGGTAGATGAAAATTAATAATTACCTAAAGAATCACTCTAGAAAAAATAGACTATCCATTGTAGAAGCTAGAGCATACTTCTTCACAAAAGCACATGAAAAGCTTATCAAAGCAACCCCTACTGAAATAAATAAATTCCTTGACCACAATACTAATGCACCAGATAGAACTTGACGGTTGAATGTTGCTAAAATTAGTGAATGAAGGTATACCAAACTTTCACGAGTGGGTTGAAAATATTTTAGATGACTTCGATGAAGAGAAGGAGATATAAGAGGAAACTTCTATTGAAAGAATCAAAGCATGATTTTTCAACAATTTCCATGATAATTTCTTCTACACTATACTTTCTTTGTTACAAAAGTTCCTCCTTCACAAAGGATTCAGACATAGTTTGTTATGAAACCGGCTCAAGAAAAGATAGATCAACGCCTTAGAATTCAGCCTCTTCGAGGGGGCAACCTCCTTTACATTACATAAATGAACAATTCTTGGATGATTCAAATGACAAAACCTCCTTTCTATATATAGGAGTCTAAGGAGTCACAATATAATCCAGCCGACCTAACAATAATAATATAAAGCCACAAAAATAACAATAGAGGGATTCTATGGGGCACAGTAATAACAATATGGGGGCAATAGGGGCACAAAAATATCAGTAAGGGGTATAAATACAATAGTAATGGGGTAATCACTAGTATTATAGGGACCCAACATGCCCCTCTCCTTCAAGAAAGTGTTGTCCTCAATGCTTGAGTAGTTGTGGATACTTCTGCATAAAATTCTCATCCTCCCATGTGGAATCTTTAGCGGATAAGTTCTTCCACTTGATAAGATACTCTGAAATTGAACGATTTCGTAGCTATCGAGTTCTTGTTTCTGTGACTGCTTCCGGTTCCAATATAATTTTTCCTTCCTCGTCAAGTTCTGGTAATATTGTTTGAACTGGGAGCTTGTCGCCTATAACCTTCTTTAAACATGAAACATGGAGAACTAGGTGCAATCGAGAATTTGCAGGAAGCTCCAATTTGTATGCCATAGTACCAATATTTTGCAACACCTTGTACAGACCATAATACTTTGGTGATAATTTATTATCCTTCTTAGCTTGCTTGAGGGACATTTGCTTATATGGTTGTAGCCGTAGGAATACCCAATCACCTACATCAAAAATTCTTTCACTGCGATGTTGATCTGCCTGTTGTTTCATTCTATTATGTGCCAACACGAGGTTATCCTTTAAGAGTTGGAGGACTTGTTGTTTATGTTCGATGTGATGTTCTACTGCCTGAACCTTAGAATTTTCTCTTAAATATGATGTGATGGATGGTGGTTGATACCCATAAAGTGCCATAAATGGGGTCATTTTTGTTGCTGTATGGAAGGAAGTGTTATACCACCATTCAGCTAGAGGCAACCATTTGACCCATTGTGTCTGTTTATCAGATACAAAGAAACGAAGATATCCTTCCAAACATTTTTTTACTATCTCAGTTTGCCCATCAGATTGAGGATGATAAGATGAGCTATGAGCTAACTGAGTACCAAGATAAGAAAATAATTATGTCTAAAAATTTCCAGAGAAAATGGGATCTCTGTCACTTACAATAATCTTTGGGTTTCCATGTAGCTTTTGAATTGTTTCCATGAATGCAGTAGAAACTGCACTGGCTTTAAATGGATGTGATAATGCACAAAAGTGTGCATACTTGGTAAGTCTGTCAACTACCACCATGATGACACTCTTTCCCTCAGACTTGGGTAAACCTGTGATAAAATCCACTGAAACCTCCTCCCAACATTGGCTTGGAATGGATAAAGGTTCTAATAGACCCAGTGTCTTAATTGTTTCAACTTTATTTTGTTGGCAAACCAAACATTCCGCCACAAATTTTGAATATCTGATTTAAGGCCATCCCAAAAAAATTCCTTCTTAACCCTGTGGTAAGTTTTTAAAAATCCTGAGTGCCCTCCTAAGGGAGAAGTGTGCAATTCCATAAGAATCTTTTGTTTTAGGTGGGAATTCTTACAGAGGTATAAGCGATCTTTGTACCATAACGAATCATTTTGCCAGCTAAATGTATCAGACGTACTGGAATCTTGTTGTAACTTTCGAATAAGTGCCCACACTTCATCGACATTCTTCCATTCCTCCCTTGCTTCGTCTATCCAATCTGGTTGGATAATAGAAATGGTGCACAACAATGCTTCCACATCCTCATCCTTTCTTGAGAGTGCATCTGCCACCACATTTTGCTTCCCTTTTTTGTAGATGATTTCAGAGTCATAACCCAACATCTTTGTGACCCACTTTTGTTGCTCTTCAGAGGATAATCTTTGTTCTAAAAAGTATTTAAGGCTATCATGATCCGTGTTTACCTTGAAGTGTCTTCCCATTAGGTAGGGTCGCCATTTCTTAAGTGCATGGAGTATTGCCAAAATTTCCTTCTCATAAATAGCTTTGCTTAAAAACTTTCCCTTGATTGGACAACTTTCAAAAGAAATATGTCTTTCATCTTGCATTAGAACAACACCAATTCCATTTCATGAAGCATCACATTCCACAATAAAGGTTTTCGTGAAGTCCGGTGTAGCTAAGACTGGTGCTTGGCACATTGCCTCTTTAAGATGTTCAAAGGCCTTTGTTGCTTCCAGAGTCCATGAAAATGCATCTTTCTTCAATAATGTTGTTAGAGGTGCTACTATTCTCCCATAATTCTTAACAAACTTGTGATAATACCCTATCAACTCGCGAAATCCTTGCAGATGCTTTATGGATGTGGGGATTTTCCATTCCTTAATGGCTTTAATTTTGCTAGGGTCTACCTTAACTCCTTCATGAGATACAATATGACCCAAATATTCCACCTCATGGACTCCAAAGAAACATTTGGATCTTTTTGCATATAATTGTTTCTCCTTCAATAGTTGTAGCACCTTGTCAACATGTTCAACATGATCCTTCCAAGACTTGCTTTAGATTAGTATATCATCAAAAAATACTAACACAAATTTTCTAAGGAATGGTTTGAAAATTGAATTCATCAAACCATGAAATGTTGAAGGTGCATTGGTAAGGCCAAAAGGCATGACCAAAAATTCATAATGACCCTCATGAGTTCTAAATGCTATTTTCGGAATGTCTTCAATCTTCATTCTGATTTGATGATATCCTGAACGAAGATCCAACTTGGTGAAGTAAATTGATCCATGCAATTCATCCAGTAATTCATCAATGACAGGAATGGGGAACTTATCTTTAATAGTGAGCTTGTTGAGATCCCTATAATCCGGACACATGCACCATGATCCATCCTTCTTATGCACCAATACTACAGGAGCAGAGAAAGAACTTTGACTCAGTTGAATTGTACCAACCTCTAGCATTTCTGCAACCATACGTTCAATTTCACTCTTTTGGACATAGGGATATCTGTATGGCCTAATGTTTGGAGGAAAACTTCCTGGAATTAGATGAATAGCATGATCATGATCACGCATAGGTGGGAGACCTTTGGGAGTGTCAAATACCTTGGAATGATTGTCCAAGACTTTTTGGATATCTGGAGAAATAGATGATTCCGATGTGGAAACATCTAGCAAGCATAATTGTGCAATTACACCTCTTTGCTCCTTTTTTAGAAGCTTTGTCATACCATTAGAGCTGATTATCTTTCCTAGTTTCCCTGCAATACCCCTTAATTCAACTTCCTTTGCTTCCGTAGAAAATCTCATGAAAAGTTCTGGAAAATTAAAAGCTATTGTACCCAGGGATTGTAGCCATTGGACTCCTAGTACAACATCAGCACCTCCCATTGGAATGGAAAGCATTGGGCTAGTCAATACATATTCTCCCATGGATAGCTTGATATTATGGCACTTTCCAGAGCAATTTATTATTCCTGCATTTGCAATCATCACTTGACACTCTAGTGCTGGATATAGGAAGCAATTCAATTCTTTTGCTACCTTACAATGAATAAAATTGTGGGTGCTTCCTGAATCAATCAAAACTATTACCTTTTTCTTCTTGATTTGTCCTTCTATCTTGATGGTTTGAGGAGTGGTAATTCCCACCAATGCATTACAAGATATGGTCGGATTTATTTGTTCTTCATCTAGGATTTGT
Source organism: Pinus tabuliformis (assembly GCA_031772625.1). Lineage (NCBI taxonomy): Eukaryota > Viridiplantae > Streptophyta > Pinopsida > Pinales > Pinaceae > Pinus > Pinus tabuliformis. The sequence continues at coordinate 1,134,644,265 of CM062819.1, read as the reverse complement.
TCCTGGAGTATATCCTCTTCTGTTGACCTTTCTTGCTCCTTTTCTTCTTCCTCTTCGCAATGTATGTAGAATAATTTCTTCTCAGCACACTTATGACCTTTAGTGTATTTGCTATCACAACTGTAACAAAGCCCTTTTGCTCTTTTTTCTTCCAATTGTTGTGGTGTCAACCTTATAGGTTGTGGAAGACTAGGGGCAACATCACTTCCGTCTTTATAGTTGTGAGTGGTATGCTTCTTGGTTGCCATAATTTTGCTTTCCATTTTTCTTGCTAACCTGAATGTCTTCTCTAATGAATCAGGTTCCCAAAGGCGAACATCATGTTGGATATTATCCTTTAAAGACCTTATGAACACATCAATCCTATGCTCCTCTGGAATATCTTTTACCCTTATGTTCAATTTTTGGAACTCAATGTGCTCCATTATTGAACCCTTTTGTTTGAGACTTATCAATTGGCTAAAAAAAGTGTTGCTTTTTGTATCCTCATAATGTGCTATCAATTCTTCTGTAAAAATTTCCCAAGTGATAAATTGTTTACGAGAGCAAAGCCATTGATACCATACAAACTGATTCGGTTCCAAATATAAAGTTCCCATACGTACCTTTTGTGTGTTTTGCACATTATTGAGATCAAAGAATTGCTCCATCTGTAATATCCATGTGGCAGGATCCTTGCCATCAAACTTCCTCATATCGATTATTGGAATATGGTGAGTCTTCGATCCAACATTAGCGTCTATGGAATCATGATTAACATTTCTTTTATTCTCATCATGAGTTTCCTTTAGTACCCTTTCACCCTTAGTGCCCATTTCTTGTAGCAACATATTCATATTTATCTTCATTTCGTCCATGTCTGTCTTCAAATCTATCTTCAAATCATCCATCTTAGCTTCCATGTCAATCATCTTAGCTTCTACGAATTTCTTTAAACAGTCCATCTTAGCTTCTACACCCTTCTTCAAACCATCCATCTTAGCTTCTACATCTTTCTTTAAACCATCCATCTTAGATTCTATTCCTTTTTGTGTAAGGGACAGTTGTTGCACTTGGTCTTGTAATTTTGATATATCATGTTGCATTTCTTCCTCTTCTTCATGAGTCATGCTAGAGCTTTTAGGTTCCTTACTAGGTGTTTGCATTTTCTTTCCTTGGAGCATCAGTTACCGATAATAATTCTCTACTATGCCCTTTGAATTCCTTCAAAATAAATTTTCAAACCAAGCTTAAGCAAAAATTTAAGAAAATATACACACCTTTTTTCACTTTGTAGGAGCTCGATATTGCCTCTGATGTATCTCTGTAATTTCCGATCATCTAGTACTGAATTTGTGACTTATAGTAGCCCTCTGTGTCCTCTTTCCAATGCCACAAGTCTGACCCAAATTGGATTCTCCAAGGAAGAGTTATGCGAAATCTCCCACAGTGACTTGATTATAGACTAGTTCAGTAGAGCGAACTTGTACGACGTGCCACAAGTCACTTTTTCGACCTTTGGATATGAAAAATGCATACAAGAAACTACAACCTGTCCTCTTTCTGTACCTTCTTACGAAATTTCAATCCGATCCCCAGAGAGAAAGTTATGGTTATTTTCGCTAGGTCACCTGTTTGGAATGTAATTCAGGAGTCTGCAAAAAGACCAACTTCCTCAGATCATATCTCCGCAAATATAGCGCGAAAAGCTCTGAAATTTGGACCCAAGGTTTAGCACGATTTCTTCTAAAATGGGTGTTTTTTTCAACTTCTGAAACATCACAAAAAAATGGATATAGCGAAAATTCCACGATGACCTGTTTGGAGCAACGAAACCCTAGAATCCAAAGCTATGATACCAAATGTTATGAAACCAGCTCAAGAAAAGATAGAAAAGATAGATCAACGCCTTAGAATTCAGCCTCTTCGAGGGGGCAACCTCCTTTACATTACATAAATGAACAATTCTTGGATGATTCAAATGACAAAACCTCTTTTCTATATATAGGAGTCTAAGGAGTCACAATATAATCCAACCGACCTAACAATAATAATATAAAGCCACAAAAATAACAATAGAGGGATTCTTTGGGGCACAGTAATAACAATATGGGGGCAATAGGGGCACAACAATATTAATAAGGGGTATAACTACAATAGTAATGGGGTAATCACTAGTATTATAGGGACCCAACATAGTTGAATATTGACCATTCTTGTAAGCACCAATAAACTTTGACCGAAGAAAGAGGTAGACCGACTCAGAGAAGTTTCTCAACACTTAGTGTAAAAGAACAATGGAAGTGTGGGATTAATTTTTAAATAAGTAAAAATGTTCTTTGGATTCAGCCTTTCCAAATGATAGTAAGTTAGGTCGACAATGGGTGGGAGGGGGGTATTGATTCATGATAAATAAATAAATAAATAAAGGAGAGAAAATAAAATAGAGAAGTATAAAGTAAAGAAGTAAAAATGAGAGGAAAGTGATCGATTATAAAGACATGGGAATACACGATTGAGGAAGAATCTGATAGAGGACCCAAGCAAATTTGTGATAGTATAAAAATATGTTGGAATCACTATTTTCGTTACACCAAAACCCACAGGTGTTGGTAAAAAAATACATTGCCATAGTTAACATATCCTTGAAATATTGTTAGGCACATCTCGTGAAACACATGGGGAGCATTGGTATTCATTCATCCAACAATATCCCCCCCCTAATGTGACTTGGGTGAGTTTCGAACTCAAGACCTTTGGCTCTGGTACCACTTGTTGGAATCAAAATTATTGTTACACAAAACCTACAGGTGTTGGTAAATGGACACATCGCCAAAGTTAACGGATCCTTGACAAACTATTTGGCACATATGACGAAACACACAAGGAACGCTAAATTTAATTCCTCTAAAAAAATTGACTGATATTATAAAATTATAAAGGGAAAAGAGAAAAAATAGTTGATAAGGAGTAAGGGACCAAAAATTTATCAATATAATAAGACCTCAAGATTGTGAATGTGAGGGTAATGTCGATGCACAAGACATCTCTAATGGTAGCACTCAACACCTAGAGTTGAGAGGCCCCGCACTGCCAACTTCGACAAGAAGAAATAGTATATAATTAAGCCTTGGGATTTAGTTAGACAACATGGAAGTTGGTGAATATGGCCTTACAATTCCCATTCCCCTATCACAATAATATAAAATCCTGTTATCAGAGAGTTCCTCCATCAAAAAATTCACATTAATATAGAGCCATCCATAGTTTGGTATCAAATGGATGAGAAGGGATATTGTTAGGACCCTATAATACTAGTGTAACCCATTATTGTTATTAGTACAACCCCCTTATTATATTGTTGTGCCCATGTAGTCCCCATATTGTTATTATTGTGCTCCATAGAAGCTCACTAATGTTATTATTGTGCCCTTACATTATTATTGTTATGTCGACTCTGATTGTATTATGACCCCTTAGACTCCTATATATAGAAAGGAGATCTTGTCATTTCTAGCATCCAAGAATTGTTCATTTGTGTAATGTAAAGGAAGTTGCCCCCTCGAAGAGGCTTATTTCTAAGGTGTTTATCTATCTTTTCTATCTTTTTGTGAGCTGGTTTCATAACATTTGGTATCAGAGCTTTGGATTCTAGGGTTTCACTGCTCCAAACAGGTCATCGTGTAATTTTCGCTATAACTATTTTTTTGTGACGTTTCAGAAGTTAAAAAAAAAACCATTTGAGATGAAATCTCGCTGAACCTCGGGTCCCAATTTCAGATATTGTTTCGCTATTTTTTAGGACATATGATCCGAGGAAGTTGGAGTTTTTGCAAGCTCTAGAATTTCATCTAAAACAGGTAATCATGGAATTTTTGCTATACCTTTTTCTCTACGAAGTTTCAAAAGATAAAAATAAAACCCATTTGATAAGAAATTAGTCTAAACCTTGGGCCTGAATTTTAGATCTTGGCTCGCTATATTTTCGGATATATGATCTTAGGAATTTAGGGTTTTTTCATATTCCTGAATTACATCCTAAACATGTGACCTTGGGAAAATCATAATAACATTCTCTTTGAGCATCAGATTGAAATTTCGTAAGAATATACATAAAGAGGATAGATTGTATTTTGTTTGGGTATAATTTTTAGAACCTAAGGTTGAAATAGTGAGATGTGGCACGTCATACAAGTTCTCTCTACTGAAACATTATATAATCAAGTCATCTGAGGAGATTGGGCATAACTCTTTCTTGGAGAATCAAATTCTGATCAGACTTGCAGGGTTAAAAAGAGGACTCAGAGGGCTATGGAAGGAAGCAATTTTAGAACTTTGATATCTGAAATTATCGAGTTACAGTCATTTCAAGATCAAGTTCCTAAAATCAAGAAAAGGTGATATGAGGAAGTTTGATGGCAAGGATCCGGTAAATTGGATACTACAGATGGAGAAATATTTTGATCTACATGAGGTTAAAATATTACAAAAGGTACATATTGCATCTTTACATTTAGGACCAAATCAATTTTAATGGTATAAAGGGCTTTGTTCTCGTAAAGAACTTGTCACTTGGTCAATTTTCATGGAAGAAATGATAGTACATTATGAGGATACAAAGAGTAACCCCTGCTTTATCCAATTGATAAATCTTGAACAAAAGGGTTCAATGGCAGAGAACATTAAGGAATTTCAAAAATTGAATATAAGGGTAAATAATATTCCAGAGAAGCAAAGGATTGATGTGTTCATAGGGACTTTAAAGGATAACATTCAACATGATGTTTGTCTTTGGGAACCTGATTCATTGGAGAAGGCATTCAGGTGGGCAAGAAAAATTGAAAGTGAAATTATGGAAACAAGGAATTCTACCCCTCACAACTATAAAGATGAAAGTGTTGTTTCTCCTAGACTTCCACAACCTACAAGGTTGACACCAAAACAACTGGAAGAAAAAAGAGCAAAAGGACTTTGTTACAATTGTGATAACAAATACATTAAAGGTTATAAGTGTTTTGAGAAGAAATTATTTTACATTGATTGTGAAGAGGAGGAAGAAAAGGATCAAGAAACATCAAAAGAAGAGGATATATACCAGGAACCAACCCTAGAGAAAGAAGAAATGAATCCAACCATATCTTTTAAATAATTGGTAAGAATTACCACTCCTCAAACTCTCAAGATAAAAGGACATATCAAGAAGAAAAAAGTTCAAGAAGTGAAAGATCACATTGAGAAACATGAAATGAATCCAACCATATCTTGTAAGGCATTGGATGGAATTACCACTCCTAAAACTATCAAGATAGAAGGACATATCAAGAAGAAAAATGTTCAAGAAGTGAAATATCACACCAAGCATCAAGAAATGAATCTGACCATATCTTGTAATGCATTAGAAGAAATTACCACTCCTCAAACTCTCAAGATAGAAGGACATATCAAGAAGAAAAAGATTCAAGTAGTGAAATATCACATCGAGCATCAAGAACAATTTCTCCAAATTTTAAAGGATAATGCCACTTTGGTGTAGAATCGAATGAAACAACAGGCAGATCAACATCGCAGTGAAAAAAGTTTTGATGTAGACGATTGGGTATTTTTACGGCTACATCTCAGGAAAGCTATTTATGAGAAGGAAATGTTAGCAATATGATAGGACCCTATAATATTAGTGATTACCCCATTACTATTGTAGTTGTATCCCTTATCAATATTTTTGTGCCCCTATTGTCCCCATATTTTTATACTGTGCTCCATAGAATCCCTTTATTGTTATTTTTGTGGCTTTATATTATTATTGTTAGGTCAGCTGGGTTATATTGTGACTCCTTAGACTCCTATATATAGAAAGGAGGTTTTGTCATTTGAATCATCCAATAATTGCTCATTTATGTAATGTAAATGAGGTTTCCACCTCGAAGAGGCTGAATTCTAAGGCGTTGATTTATCTTTTCTATCTTTTTCTTGAGCTGGTTTCATAACATTTGGTATCAGAGCTTTGGATTCTATGGTTTTGCTGCTCCAAACAGGTCATCGTGGAATGTTCACTATACCTTCTTTTCTGTGATGTTTCAGAAGATAAAATAAAAACCCATTTGAGAAGAAATCACATTTAATCTTGGATCCAAATTTCCAAGCTTTTGGCGCTATATTTGCTGAGATATGATCTAAGGAAGTTGATCTTTTTGCAGACTCTTGAATTACATTCCAAACATGTGACCTGGGGAAAATTGTCATAAATTTCTTTCTGAGCATTGGATTGAAATTTTGTAAGAAGGTACAGAAAGAAGATGGATTATAGTTTCTCGTATATATTTTTCAGAGCCAAAATTTGAAACAGTGACTCGTGGCACGTCTTACAAGTTTTCTCTACTGAACTAGTCTATAATCAGGTCATTGTGGGAAATTGTGCATAACTCTTTCTTGGAGAATCCAATTTGGATCAAACTGGTGGCATTGGAAAGAGGACATAGAGGGCTACTACAGATCACAATTTTAGAACTGGATGATCTAAAATTACAGAGATACATCATATTCAATATCAGGCTCCTACAAAGTGAAAACAGGTGTGTAGTTTGTTTAAATTTTTGCATAAGCTTGGTTTGAAAAATTAGTTTGAATGAATTCAAAGGGCATAGTAAAGCATTATTATTGGTAATTGATGCCCTGAGGAAAGAAAATGCAAACGCCTAGTAGGAAACCTGAAAGCTCTAGCATGACTTATGAAGAAGAGGAAGAAATGCAACATGATATATCAAAATTACGAGACCAAGTGCAACAAGTGTCACTTGCTCAAAAAGGAACAAAATCCAAGATGGATGGTTTAAAGAAAGATGTATAAGCTAAGATGGATGGTTTAAAGAAAGCCGTAGAAGCTAAGATGGACTATTTAAAGAAAGGCATAGAAGCTAAGATGAATGACATGGAAGCTAAGATGGACGATTTGAAGATAGATTTGAAGACAGACATGGAAGAATTGAAGATAAATATGAATAAGTTGCTACAAGAAATGGTCACTAATGGTGAAAGGGTAGTAAAGGAAACTCATGATGAGAACAAAAGAGATGTTAATCATGATTCCATAGACTCTAATGTTAGATCGAAGACCCACCATATTCCAAAAATCAATATGAGGAACTTTGATGGCAAGGATACCGCAACATGGATATTACAGATAGAGCAATTTTTCGATCTCAATAATGTGTAAAGCACACAAAAGGTACGTATTGAAACTTTATATTTGGAACCAAATCAGTTTGTATGGTATCAATGGCTTTGCTCTCGTAAACAAATTATCACTTGGGCAATTTTTACAGAAGAATTGACAACACATTATCAGGATACAAAAAGAAAAACTTTTTTAGCTAATTGATAAGTCCCAAACAAAAGGGTTCAATAATGGAGCACATTAAGGAGTTCCAAAAATTGAACATAAGGGTAAAAAATATTCCAGAGGAGCATAAGATTGATGTGTTCATAGGGACTTTAAAGGATAATATCCAATATGATGTTCACCTTTGGGAACCTGATTCATTAGAGAAGGCATTCAGGTTAGCAAGAAAAATGGAAAGCAAAATTATGGCAACCAGGAAGCATACCAGTCACAACTATAAAGATGGAAGTGTTGTTACCCCTAGCCTTCCACAACCTATAAGGTTGACACCACAACAATTGGAAGAAAAAAGAGTAAAAGGGCTTTGTTACAGTTGTGATAGAAAATACACTAAAGGTCATAAGTGTGCTGAGAAGAAATTATTCTACATAGATTGTGAAGAGGAAGAAGAAAAGGAGCAAGAAAGGTCAAAGGAAGAGGATATACTCCAGGAACAAAGCCTAGATAAAGAAGAAATGGATCCAACCATATCTTGTAATGCATTGGCTGGAATTACCACTCCTCAAACCATCAAGATAGAAGGACAAATCAAGAAGAAAAAGTTAATAGTGTTGATTGATTCAGGAAGTACCCATAATTTTATTCATTATAAGGTAGCAAAGGAATTGAATTTCTTCCTATATCTAGCACCAAAGTGTCAAGTGATGATTACAAATGGAGGAATGATAAATTGCTCTAGAAAGTGCTATAATATCAAGCTATCCATGGGAGAATATGTATTGACTAGCCCAATGCTTTCCATTCCAATGGGAGGTGTTGATGTTGTACTCGGAGTCTAATGGCTACAATCCTCGGGTACAATAGCTTTTAATTTTCAAGAACTTTTCATGAAATTTTCTGTAGAAGGAAAGGAAGTTGAATTATGGGGTATTGTAGGGAAACCATGAAAGATAATCAGCTCTAACAGTATGACAAAGCTTCTAAAAAAGGAACAAAGATGTGTAATTGCACAATTATGTTCGCTAGATGTTTCCACATCGGAGTCATCTATTTCTCTAGATATCCAAAAAGTCTTGGACAATGATTCCAAGGTATTTGAGACACCCAAAGGTCTCCCACCTATTCGTGAACATGATCATGCTATTCATCTAATTCTAGGAAGTGTTCCTCCAAACATCAGCATGTACAGATATCCCTATGCCCAAAAGAGTGAAATTGAACATATGGTTGTAGAAATGCTAGAGGTTGGTATAATTCAACCTAGTCAAAGTTCTTTCTCTGCTCTAATAGTATTGGTGCACAAGAAGGATGGATCATGGCGCATGTGTTCGGATTATAGGGAGCTCAACAAGCTCACTATTAAAGATAAGTTTCCCATTCCTGTCATTGATGAATTATTGGATGAATTGCATGGATCAATTTACTTCATCAAGTTGGATCTTCATTTAGGATATCATCAAATTAGAATGAAGACTGAAGACATTCCAAAAACAACATTTAGAACTCATGAGGGTCATTATGAATTTTTGGTCATGCCTTTTGGTCTTACCAATGCACCTTCTACATTTCAAGGTTTGATGAATTCCATTTTCAAACCCTTCCTTAATAAATTTGTGTTAGTATTTTTTGATGATATACTAATCTACAACAAGTCTTGGAAGGATCATGTTGAACATGTTGACAAGGTGCTACAACTATTGGAGGAGAAACAATTATATGTAAAAAGATCCAAATGTTTCTTTGGAGTACAAGAGGTGGAATATCTGGGTCATATTGTATCTCATGAAGGAGTTAAGGTAGACCCTAGCAAAATTAAAGCCATTAAGGAATGGAAAATCCCCACATCCATAAAGAATCTGCGAGGATTTCTCGGGTTGACAGGGTATTATCACAAGTTTGTTAAGAATTATGGGAGAATAGCAGCACCTCTAACAATATTATTGAAGAAAGATGCATTTTCATGGACTCCAGAAGCAACAAAGGCCTTCGAACATCTTAAAGAGGAAATGTGCAAAGCACTGGTCTTAGCTACACCAGACTTCACAAAAACCTTTATTGTGGAATGTGATGCTTCAGGAAATCGAATTGGTGCTGTTTTAATGCAAGATGAAAGACCCATTGCTTTTGAAAGTCGTCAAATCAAAGGAAAGCTTTTACACAAAGCTATTTATGAGAAGGAAATGTTGGCAATACTACATGCACTTAAGAAATGGCAACCCTACCTAATGGGAAGACACTTCAAGGTAAAAACGAATCATGATAGACTTAAATACTTTTTAGAACAAATATTATCCTTCAAAGAGCAACAAAAGTGTGTCACAAAGATGTTGGGTTATGACTTTGAAATCATCTACAAAAAATGGAAGCAAAATGTGGTGGCAGATGCACTCTCAAGAAAGGATGAGGATGTGGAAGCGTTGTTGTGCGCCATTTCTATTATCCAATCAGATTGGATAAATGAAGCAAGGGAGGAGTGGAAGAATGATGAAGAAGTGTGGGCACTTATTCGAAAGTTACAACAAGATTCCATTACATCTGATACATTTAGCTAGCAAAATGATTTTTTATGGTACAAAGATCACTTATACCTTTGTAAGAATTCACAACTCAAACAAAAGATTCTTATGGAATTGCACACTTCTCCCTTAGGAGGGCACTTAGGATTTTTAAAAACTTACCACATGGTTAAGAAGGAATTTTTTTGGGATGGCCTTAAATCAGATATTCAAAAGTTTGTGGCGGAATGTTTGGTTTGCCAACAAAATAAAGTTGAAACAATCAAGACCCCGAGTCTATTACAACCTTTATCCATTCCAAGCCAACGTTCGGAGGAGGTTTCAATGGATTTTATCACAGGTTTACCCAAGTCTGAGGGAAAGAGTGTCATCATGGTGGTAGTTGACAGACTTACCATGTATGCACACTTTTGTGCATTATCACATCCATTGAAAGGCAGTACAGTTTCTACTGCATTTATGGAAACAATTCAAAAGCTACATGGAAACCCAAAGATTACTGTAAGTGATAGAGATCCCATTTTTACTGGAAATTTTTGGACAAAATTATTTTCTTGTCTTGGTACTTAGTTAGCTCATAGCTCATCTTATCATCCTCAATCTGATGGGCAAACTGAGATAGTAATGTTTGGAAGGATATCTTCGTTGCTTTGTATCTGATAAACAGACACAATGGGTCAAATGGTTGCCTCTGTCTAAATGGTGGTATAACACTTCCTTCCATACAACAACAAAAATGACCCCATTTATGGCACTTTATGGATATCAGCCACCATCCATCACATCATATTTAAGAGAAAATTCTAAGGTTTAAGCAGTGGAACATCACATTGAACATCAACAACAAGTCCTCCAACTCTTAAAATATAACCTCATGTTGGCACAAAATAGAATGAAACAACAGGAAAATCAACATCGCAGCAAAAGAAGTTTTGATGTAGGCAATTGGGTATTCCTACGGCTACAACCATATAAACAAATGTCCCTCAAGAAAGCTGAGAAGGATAATAATATATCACCAAAGTATTATGGTCCGTATAAGGTGTTGCAAAAGATTGGTATTATGGCATACAAATTGGAGCTTCCTGCAGCGTCTCGAGTGCACCCAGTTTTCCGTGTTTCATGTTTAAGGAAGGTTATAGGCGACAAGCTCCTAGTTCAAACAATATTGCCAGAACTTGACGAGGAAGGAAAAATTATATTGGAACTGGAAGCAGTCACAGAAACAAGAACTCGACAACTACGAAATCGATCAATCTCGAAGTATATCATCAAGTGAAGAACTTATCAGCTGAAGATTCCACATGGGAGGATGAGAAATTTATACAGAAGCATCCAGAACTACTCAAGCATTGAGGACAACACTTTTTTTAAAGGATAAGGGCATGATAGGACCCTATAATACTAGTGATTACCCCATTACTATTGTAGTTGTGTCCCTTATTAATATTGTTGTGCCCCTATTGTCCCCATATTTTTATTACTGTGCTCCATAGAATCCCTTTATTGCTATTTCTGTGGCTTTATATTATTATTGTTAGGTCGGCTGGGTTATATTGTGATTCCTTAGACTCCTATATATAGAAAGGAGGTTTTGTCATTTGAATCATCCAAGAATTGCTCATTTATGTAATGTAAAGGAGGTTTCCCCCTCGAAGAGGCTGAATTCTAAGGTGTTGATCTATCTTTTCTATCTTTTTCATGAGCTAGTTTCATAACAGAATACCACATACACATAAGAAATGGCGACCTTTCCTAATGGGAAGAAACTTCAAGGTAAGAATGGATCATGATAGTCTTAAATACTTTTTAGAACAAATATTATCTTTAGAAGAACATAAAAAATGGGTCACAAATATGTTGGGTTATGACTTTGAAATCATCTACAAAAAAGGGAAGAAAAATGTTGTTGCAGATGCACTCTCTAGAAAGGATGAGGATGTGGAAGCATTGTTTTGTGCTATTTTTATTATCCAACCAGATTGGATAAACGAAGCAAGGGATGAATGGAAGAAGGATGAAGAAGTGTGGCCACTCATTCAAAAGTTGCAGAAGATCTTAGTTCAAACAATATTTCCATAACTTGACGAGGAAGAATAAATCATATTGGAGCCTGGAGCAGTCACAGAAACAAGAACTCGGTACCTACGAAATTAATCAATTTCAGAGTATCTGATCAATTGGAAGAACTTACCTGCTAAATATTCCACATGGGAGGACACGAATTTTATACATAAGCATCAAGAACTACTCAAGCGTTGAGGAAAACAATTTTTGAAGGAGAGGGGCATGTTAGGTCCCTATAATACTAGTGTAACCCCTTATTGTTATTAGTAAAACCCCCTTATTATATTGTTGTGCCCATGTAGTCCCCATATTGTTATTATTGTGCCCTTACATTATTATTGTTATGTCGACTTTAATTGTATTATGACCCCTTAGACTCTTATATATAGAAAGGAGGTCTTGTCATTTGTAACATCCAGGAATTGTTCATTTGTGTAATGTAAAGGAGGTTGCCCCCTCGAAGAGGCTTATTTCTAAGGCGTTTATCTATCTTTTCTATCTTTTGTGAGCTAGTTTCATAACACAAAATTGAGAGATCGAATTGAGAAGGAAATTCCCATAATAAACCAAACTTAGTTTTATAATCAATAAAATGAAGAATTACTTCTCCACATTTGAAATCTCATAAATTACCCACCCTACCAAAATTTTTATATACTGAAGACGAAGAAAATAGTTTGGACGATGAACTGTCACAACCCCCTACAAATTAGCTTTTCGAATATATAGACAAAGGGTGTCAAATTGATGAAATATTGGAAACTCTTTGAATAGTCAAAGACTACAAGTAAGAAAATAACCTACTCATAATGAGCTTACCAAGTCTCGAGACTAATAAGTTAGATCATTCGACCGATACTAAGGGACTAGAAATGACTCAACATCCTCCAACAAAAAGGGGATTGAACTACATCCCCCTCTATGAAGGTGATGAGGACACAAAGAAACATTGTTTCCTTGTGAGAATCTATAGACTTCCAATGATATCACTGACAAAGATAAATAAATGAGCCAATTTGTAGCAACTCTTTGAAAGATAGCTCTCACCTAGTTCATGAACTTCACAGAAAATCAACTAAAATGTAAAAACGATATAAAAAACAACCTCTATTCCTTCTTTAAAGCGCAAGATGTCAAGCATCTTGCAGGAAAAAAATTAAAATAAATAAAACAACATCCACATGAAATTAGGGGATACAAAAAAAGGTTCAAGGATTTGCTAAGTCGAATCCATTACGTTATCGATGGAGTCCTACTAGTACAATGGTACATTGTTGGGTTTCTATAGAAAATCAGAGGACCCCTGAGAATGCATGAAGTTCAAACTTGTGAAGAAGCCCTAAAAATGGCTCAAGGGATAGAGATAAATGATGAAGGGAAATCACATTCCCTACCGACTGATACTAAATTGGAATAGACAATTGAACAATTACAATAGTCCTGGTTAAATTTATCCCCATCGAAAATTAATATCTAGTGCACTAATTGCATAAGCGAAGGGCACATTAAAGATAATTGTAAATTGGTTGAATATTTTGATCAATATATCATTTGAGTACAGATAGATACATTTTGTGATATCTATAGGGTTGCATCAAAACAAAATCTTGGAGAATGTTAATACAATATATGGAACGCTAAACCTATATGGTGTGGTATTTGTGTGTATAACAATCATTATACACAATAATGTCATTTAAATGCTAAAAATAAGGCCAATTATAATGTTTTTTTATCATACTCAAGCATAGAATAAGTTTAATGACCCATCCATGCAAGGAGGAAGAGGAAATGATAGATGTGGATATGGTGGACATCGAGGAGGTTATAATGGTTGAGGTCACGAACAAGGTCGAGGTTGAGGAAGAGTATATTGTTTTACTTATTGGAAAAAAGGCCACACAACACCTAGATACCAATTGAAGGACACAATTTATTTATGATTCTATAATATGTGTGGCCTGGGAAAACATTCTCTAGAAGATTGCCCACACTTTTTGAAAAAATATTAAATAAACTGGCTGTCAATTTATTACGAAATTGTCCCAAAGTAGGAGGTCTTGAGCTCTAAAAACATCCACTTTGTCACTGGATCAAGAGCGGGTCAAGAGAACACTTTAAGAAACCAACTAATTCTTTGGCCACCCAATAATATTTCCATGTACCTAGACATACAACACCACAATGATACCATGGAGAAGGAAATTGAGTTCTTTAGGAATAGAATGGGTCAATAGAAACTGATGAGGGATGTTATATTTGAAGAATTTATAGAACTTATGAAGGGTGGACAGTCTCTTGGTTTCCTAATTTAACTTCTAAATATACTAAAAGATTGTAAGTAGGAGAGAAATAAATGTAAAAGCTTGCCCCAACTTTCTCAAGGTAAACATCTGGATGAATATGATCCCCATGTGAACTTGGAGATAAATGGATACATGGTAAAACAAGTTGTAGACAATTTTGGTTCATAAGTAAATATCCTTCCAAGGGAACTAAAAGGAAAATACCTTCTAGAGGAGGCTATAACAAAGGGTTTTAGTGTTATAAAATTGGCAAAATTTGTCAAAAAAACTTCGAGACAACATTCGTTTGTGGTTATAGAAAATTATTTAATGAAGATGATAATGAAACTTCATCACAAATAAAAAAATTTGGGCGGGCAAAGATTTTAGCGGATACTTTCTTAGTGGTGCGCTTATTGGAAAAATCGCACTAGTGCACTACAAATATAAAAGCACCAGTGTTGTAAATTTAAATAAAATCACTGGGACTAGAAAAAAACGTTTGGATCATTGGTTCATTAAATCTATAAAAGAACGCACACTTTAATAATAAAAATGCATTGGCTCATACAATCTATGATACCATGTACTGGGGCGTTGAATGAAAACAACAATGGTTCTTGAAATGTATACCACCTAGATGCTTATGTCTTCCAAAAATGCCTTGCGAATTACTTTTGAGGAAGAGCATTGGGGCAGGCAAAAACATCTTGCAGCCTTGATGATTTTGTCTTCTCTAATGCACTGGGTAGTTATCCATAATAATGCACTGGTGCTGATGGGTTTATAAACAACACCAATGATTCAGAAGTATAACACCCGGTGCTTATGTGCTTGCAAAAGCCTTAGTTTTGTACTTTTCACAAAAGTCATTGAGGTAGGAAAAACAATTCTTGCAGTATCGGTGCTTTTAAGTAATTTGACACACCATTGTATTAAAGGTAATGATGCACATGTGTGTTGAATGTGAATCACACTGGTGCATGAAATTTATATCTTCTTAGTGCATTTTTATTTTACAAATACACTGACATACCATTTATTATTATTATTGTAAATATGGTTGTTGAAAAACTTGTATTCAAAGTGGTGCACATTAATATACGATGTCCCAGTATCCATTTTTGCTTTATTAGAAGCATCGACCTATGAAAATGCACTTATTATGATTTTTTAAATCCGTTATTCATCAAAAATCGACATATATATTATAATAGTATTCATATAAATTAAATTTTGATTAGTGAATTTGTATATTATGTTTGGATTAATTTGTTGTATAATCAGATTTCACATCTTTTCATTATCATATATAATTATCCATATATTTAATGAGTGGTGGAACATTTCACAATTACATTAGACAATGCAATAGAATAAATTAAAATGTTTTTTATTATAGAGGAATAAGAGGCTCTTTGTCATACAAAATGGCATAGTTATTGGTAAACCTTCTCTTTCAATTAGGACATTATGTCCATTACATTAAACAAAATGTTTGATTTTCACAAACAATTATTTCAAAAAATAGAATAGCTTGCACTGATATCCAAATAGATCATCATTCTTCACTAGGATTATTGTCAGTGCTCAATCTACTTCCATGGCTTGGGTTATTTGGATGAATGTTTTGTTGATTGCATTGATTTCTTTTGTCTTCATCAAGTTCCATATATAAACATAAAAATCAAGTGTAGTGAGTATATCTACATTCGTGAGAAAAATGAAAATTGAAATAAATAATATACACCATTGTAAATCGAAAATAAATGTACCATAGCAATAAATGAGTCTTGAATTATGCACATTCTTTCAAAACCAAATATCATGCCTTCTTTCAACAACTCTTTTGTTGTTGTAGTTCCATACTTTGTTTAATGCAAGTTGTATATTCTATAATAAATCATATATTTAATATAAAGGACTTTTTTGTTCTATTAATTATAAAATCAGAGAAGTAAACAATACAGATACTTACAATTTCCACAAATAATTTTTGATATTCCAACATATGCTCATAACCCATATTTAACCCAATCTCAATCAATTCTTCCGATAACTCTTCTTTGTATGTTAGTACCTATTTGAAGATATTCAAGGATGGTTGTTATAAAACAACTTAAAATATAAAAAAATAAAATGATCTTAATTTGTTATAAGGAAATATTAACAATTACTCACAAACTTTGATATCAATACTTTTCCTCCTTGTCGTCTTGCTTAATGTGTTGAATGAGTTCCTAATAATATTTAATATTAATGCTAAATTATTTGTTTATAAGTACTTAATAGAAAAAATCAATGATTACATACATTTGAAACATGTTGTTGAGATGGATCCCCTTGTGATGCAATTATGTCCATTTCTTTGACCATCTCCTTGTACACGTTTTTGGACATTCATACTGACATGTTTCGGATATCAACTCATTGATCCTTTGAGATTTTCATTATCTTTCAGTAATAAACTATTTTTATATTGATATATGAAAACTAAATATAAAAAAATTGATATTAATAAATGAATACTTTGTATTAATATATACATATAATTCTAGAAAAATATTTTAATTAAGAATATTACTTTTTGAATGATTAATTTTTGTTGTTGTATGTTTTACTATCATGAGTCTAATAGGTCTCATTGACCATTGCTACAGAAATGCTTCCTTTAGTTTAAATATAACCTGGTTCTTAGAATCATTTAATTTATTTTTGTATTGTAAGTGGAAGGTAAGTATATATGTTGATTCCACTATATCCCTCATAGTTTTGTAAAAGTGCCACCCACCCCACCACCCCCCCCCCTTCATTAAATTCCAACACCACTCCAGATGAGCTAAGGACAATTCATCGTCATTTACATGTTTTATAATTTTTATTTTCTTAGAACGATATTTTTTTCCTTCGTTGTTAGTCCCTGTAGAAAATTAAACATGTGTGAATTAATATATTATTAGAAACTTGTTACTTAATATTCTTAAGTATATTATTAATGAAAAAAAACTCATATTGAATAGTATTTTTTCATTCACCCAATTTATCGTTCTACAATTTTTCTATCAAGCTTTTATGCTCTTCTTCACTTAAATAAGAAAGAACTTTATCGAGATTCCTCATTTTGTCGCCATGCAACACACACACTAACCAATACATATTTGTTAAACTTACATATAGTTCAAACATATTTAATTTGTAAAAAATTTACAAAGAACTTGTCTTTTCTTCTTTTTTGGATGTGTTATCATTATGCCAATCAATATTTTTGTTACTTGACAACTTTTCAGACATTTTTTTTATCAATATACAACTTGTACCATTCAATAAAGAAGCCATTAAATATATTTTATAAATAAATCACATAATTTTAAGCCAAAAAGAGGTCTAGTAACTGGTACAGTTATGTGCATAAGCACACTGGTGCATTTAATTTAGTAAACACACTGGGGCATTTAATTGTTGAGCATCGATAGGATTTTTTATGCAACGATAAAAACACCACCATCATAGTAAAAAATGAAAACATAAAAAAAATAGTCACAAGTTTTTTGGAATTAATGATGTTATTTGGCAGAGAGACACTGATGTGTTATATTACATAGGGCACACTAATAAACATAAGTCGTTTAAAAAAAACAGGTGGGGTCAACATGGTTTGGATCCGATTCAATAAGTAGTTCCCATGCTTTACATGTCAAATGCCTTATATATGTTAACACAAACCCATTAAATCTAAACTTGCTAAAATAGAAAACACTAATTGTGAAGTGGTAGAGGGAGTTAAACCCTAAGGTGAAATTTTGTAGTCGCATAAGCAAGAAGAAGCAAGGGTTTAAGGTAAGTATTGATTTTCTATTGGTTTTTTCTAAATTTTAATTAAATTTAAATAGGAACAAAGATAGTAAAAATTTGCATTAGTAAAATAAATAGTAAAATTTGTACTATGCAGGGTTTTTATTTTATTTTTATAAATTTTAATTAAATCTAATAGAAATTGCAAAATTTTTTATTAGTAAAATCAACAATAAAATTTAAAATTTTTACTATGCATGGTTTTGAGTGAATCACCATACCTTTCAAATTTTGATCTTCTAAATAGTTCTGCTGTTCCAAAGTATTTTGTTGCTCCACAATGCTCCTAGTATGTCTCTTTTGCAAATCTCTCCCTTGAAATTTTGGGAAAAATAATGAAATAGTGAATAACTTCTTATTATTTATAAGACTTTATGAAATTAGATTTCGAAAAATAAATTACCGTTCATTTTTCAATTTGAAAAAAATAAAATCACACCCTTTTTTTCTAGTTTTTCAGAACATCAATGCATTTCATACTAAAAAGCACTAGTGTGTTTAAGAGTAACACACAGATTAAGATAACTTATCGGTGCACTAAATTTTTTTAACGCATTGATATGATAGAATTCCTTTTTTATTTTCAAAATCCAGGAAATAGGTGTGGTTATTATTTTAATGTATGGGTGTAGTTATTATTTACACACACAACCAATATGTTTTAAAAGTTATATGAATTTTTATTTTCACATAAAATGACATATTCATCTCAAATTATCCTTTAGGATGCATCCACATGAGTTACAAAGGGTCATAATATACATATTCCACTTTAAGTCACCTTATTCTTGAAAAATGGTTTGAAAACTATAACGAAATTTAGATCGTGGTTATATGGTTTTTGAAATTAATTTTATGTATGTACATAAAAATTTATTGTTGATTTTTCTCAAATGCAGGGAAAAAATTTCATAATATGAAATGACTAATTCTTCAAATTTCATCTCATTCTATATTTGTCAAAGTGCTTAGCAAAGTTCTCCCTTTCCATATCTAGTAAGTTGATGTTTTATTTATATTATGATTATCTAATTGAATTTATTTTTTTATACATGTCAATTTGAATAAAAATGTATCCAAATTTGTAGGATCCCGATTCATAACCAAGTGCAGATGAAAAAAATATTACACTAGTTCAAAAATATCAGAAGATCTTATCAAAAGCATCATACTATAAGCAATTGGCAGATGAAAATGGACAATTTCTTTACCCTGCCAATTGTAACATGCCATCATCCAAACAAAATTTTGGGTTATATATGGTAATAATTGTTTGGTATAATGTAATTTCATCAAACCAATTACATTATGCTTACTAATTTCATTGATGCACTAATGTTCAATATTTTTGAAATTATAATTCTAGTGATGATGTGCGACTTACCTACCATCTTTCGGTGCACCCCACTACAATGTCAAATCGAGAGAAGGCTGCATTAAGAGAAAAACTTGGAGATGGAGCATACCGAGAATGGTTAAATCAACCACCTATTCAATTCCCACTATGTCCAAATTCACCAATTAGGAATGGCTATAACAATAGTAGTTCTTCATCACAAGTTGGAAATGAAGGCAATCAAATAGAGGTTGGTATGTATGATTACTTACGGAATATGAATACCATGGAGACAATGTTGTTAGATGCATTCTGGAATGATGAGCTAGGAGATGATGCTCATATCATTGATACCTTTTTTGAAAGCTTGAAATCGGTTTCCACCACCCCTCTCTTTGGACCTGACGTCCAGTCAAAGTCTACCCAGTCGGGGACAATAATGTTACTGTACAACTTGAAAGCAAAGTTTGGCATGTCGAATGCATATCTCTTAGAAATATTGAAGTAATTGACCATGATCAAGTCCATTACATTTTGAGAAATCTTGTCACACAATCAACATTGAAAATGGTCAATTTTATGAATGTTAAATATTGTAATTTACATTTATATTTCCCACTAACTATAGGTTATTCAAAGATAAGGTTCTTCCGATGAATAATTTATTACATGATAGTTGCAAAGAGGCAAAGAAATTTTTGAAAATGTTGGGTTTTGAGTACATATCATATCGTGCATGCCCAAATGATTGTATTCTATATAGAGGAGAATATGCACACAAAGGGATATTTCTGAAATTTGGGCATGACAAGTAAATAAAAAAAGGGTAAATTACATAGTCCTCCTCATAAGGTAATAAGGGACGTGCCTATAATCCCAAGGATTCAAAGGCTCTTTCGTTGCAAATAATTAGCTACATTACAGGGATGGCATGCCTCACATAGAAGTGAGATGAGAGTTATTCGAATACCAAAATATTCAATAACAATGAAGCACATAACGAATACATGACCTAAAAAATTCAAGCATGAAGAACAAATTCTATGATTCAACATAGACATGGATGGCGTCAACCCATATTCCCTTCGAAATGTAGATTTTATTGTAGATTCAAAATAAAAATTATGATATGCTAAAACAATTGACTTGAATCTACTGTACTCATCATCAAAAACAAAAATGGATCGATGAAATCACGAAGTAGAAAAGGAAGAATTTCAATCATACATAACACAATAATTTTTTGGGGAAAGCCTCAGTTGAAAACCCCTGCTATCTGTATATTGCATTAACCATAAGATTGGAGAAAAAAATACAATTATTTTCAACCTGAATAATCTCTGCACAAATACAATCTATCTCAATACTTCAAAAACCAGCTCAAGCCAATACTTTGCCAAATTTGTTTCCTTCCAAGATCCTAATTACTTCCATTGTTCCCTTGGGAATTATCTCGTATTTAATTGGGAAATCCCTCACTCATAATTTTTCCATCCATCCATAGGCCTTCCTCTAATTGCATGCACCATGGGTTTAATTTAGATGATTTTATAACTGATAGTATATTGTCCCTGAAATTTAATCTCAATTGGATCTTCATATGAAATGACATGCATGAGTTATTTATGAGTGAATTATCAATTATCTGATTGATCACTGCATGTGAATTAAGACCAATTTAATTCACTTGACATCTCACTAGTTCCTTCAGCAATTAGAACTAATTTAACTGAATTAAATAATTACAACTCAATAAGAACTCAACTTTGGTCCCCAAAATTTAGGGATCACTCTACATGACTCGAGATAAAATCCAAACTCAAATTTAATGATGCAAATAAGTCAACTTAACTTAGTTAACCATTACAAGTTATTATGAGAATAAAATTACAATTTTAATTCCTAATTTAATTCAAGAACAAATTAAATTAGGATTTTATTGATGCTATTTTTAACATTTCTTATTGTTATTTTCAACACTCCCTCTAAGAAAGAAAGGAATTCAACTCTATCCAGATCTGGTACCTTTGGAATGTTCTACATGCAACACTTGTCATTTTTTTTGTTTCTACTGCAACATCTACAACAAAAAATCATCGAAACAAAATAAGAATCAACTGTGTCTGCAACTGTCTACTAGGAAAATTGTGTTCCTACTAACTCTGTTACCAAGTCTGACTGGCACTGATCTTCCTGATACTAAATACTATGGGCCCTTGTAGCAAGGTAATGATCCATGAGACAAACACATCTCAATGGATCCTGCCAAAATTTTGAAACTCTTGGACTAAGGTTTCATATCACCCCACCTCACACCTAGAGGTATGGCTGCATGTGATCCTTCTACCCACTTGACTCAAAATCCGCCCATACTAGAGGTCTCTACTTGAGTGGATGTCTCCACTCGATCTCCTCTTTGCTTCTCCAATTGTGTCTTCTCCACAACTTGTTGAGGTTGCTTCTGAGGTTCCTTCTGAGGCTACATGTTGAGAGGTAATTCATGCTCCCTCTCAACTACCAAGTCTCTAACCTTTTCCTTACTCCTCAAGGATTTGAATTCATCTCGTACCTCAAGTGCATACAGGTTCTTGACTCATAGACCAATCTGTTTCACCTGTCCCATGGATATGTGTCTAAGGGAAAAATTTCCTTTGTTAAAAATCACATCGTATCCATGATATTCCAATACCACGATGGAAACAAGACTATTCTTTAGTCCTGGAACATACATCACATATGTGAGTCTGAGAGGGGAGCCAGACTCCCTCTATAAAGTAACAGTATTAATGTCGATCATGATGTACCTCCCATCATCTCCAAACTCTATGTTTTTCTTAAGGTCTATCTCCTTGAAGTCACTCAAGAGATCTCTATTCCTCATCATGTGGAACAAGGCACTGCTATCAAAATACCAAATTCTTCCCATTACAATGATTTCCATGTATGGAATGAGAGTGAAATCAAGTTTTAATTGTGAATCTAGAGCTTCACCTGCCTTTGCTACTGCAGGCTCCTTCTTGCTTGCTTTATTCTATGGGCACTTTGTAGCATAGTGTCCCAACTCGTAAAAATGAAAATAATTAATTTTTGACATGTCCTTATTCTTTCCTCCCTAACTGGAATCTGATTTGGAATGGGATGACTTAACCTTCGCTTTCTTCACCTTTCCAGCTAAGGCATAGTTCTCCTCATCATCTTGCTTGGATGAGGATCCATCTTTGGTGTTCTTCCAAATCTCTTCCTGTACCAAGTCAGACCACAATCACTCCCACTCTGGTAGCTTCTCCCTCCCATTGACTGAGTCCTGGTAGTTGTGCCAACTCTTGGAAAGTCATAGAAGTGCTAGTCTCACTAGATCATATTTTGCAATAGTAACACCGACACTTCCAAGCTCATCCGGACATTGGGTGAACTTGGTCAAGTACCTTAGAATTGAGTCGCCCTTATTCACCTTCATCTTTCTGAGCTTTTCCTTCAGTGCTAGCTTCCTTTGGTCACTATTGTTTTGGACTGAGTAATTCAATGCCTTCCACATTGCAAATGGAATTTCCTCACCATGGAGATACAAGACAATATGATCTCGAACTCCTTCTAGGATAATCCTTCTCACCTTTTCCATAAACTTTCTCCACTCTGCCAGATATTTAGCATCAGATGTTGGAGGCTTCGGGATATCATGATCTATGAATTCCTTCAGCCCCTTTTCTTCCAACACTGCCTCCATCTTATCCTTCCAAACTATGTAATTTGAGTTTCCCTCAAGGGCATACTCAAGTCTCAACCCATAGAATGACATCCTGCTGGCTCTGAAGTATGAAACTGCAAATTTGACTTCACCTAAAGAAAAAACTCATATTCTCCTCTTCTATAGTGATTTCAACTCTGATACAATGTATATTTTTATTTTAGATTCAAACTACAAAATGTGATAGGCTAAAATAATTTAATTGAATCTACTCTAATCATTAGCGAGAACAAAAATTCATCGATGAAATCACGAAGCAAAAAAGGAAGAATTTCAATCACACATAACACAATAATTTTCTTCACAAAGCCTCAACTAAAAACACCTATTATCTGTATATTACATTAACCAACATATATGAGAAGAAAATAAAATGCTTGTTCAACCTAAACAATCTCTGCACAAGTACAATCTATCTCACTACACAAACCAACTCAAGCCAATTCTTAGACAAAACTGTTGTCTTCCAAGCTCCTACTTCCTTGGGTTGTTCCCTTGGGAATTAGTCGATATTTAATTGAGACATTCCTCACTCATAACTATGCAATCCATCCATAGGCCTTCCTTTGATTGCATGCACCATTAGTTTAATTTAGATGATTTTACAACTGATAATACATTGTCCTTGAACTCTAATCTCAACTAGGTCTTCCTATGAACTGACATGCATGAGTTATTTATGAGTGAATTATCAGTTATCTGATTGATCACTACATGTGAATTAAATCCAATTTAATTTGCTTGACCTCTCACTAGTTCCTCCAATTGTTAGAACTAGTTTAACTGAATTTAACTCAGTAAAACTAAATTAAATAATTACAATTCAATAAGAACTCAACCCGGGACCCTAAAATTTAGGGATCACTATACATGACTCTAGATAGACTCCCAACTTGAATTTACTGAGCCAACTAAGTAAAATTAACTTAGTTAACTATTAAAGTTGCTATGAGAATAGAATTACAATTTAATTCCTAATTTAATTCAAAGACAAATTAAATTAGGATTTTCTTGATGCTATTTTTAACATTTCTTGTTGCTATTTTCAACACAAAACACCAATTATTCTGTTTGGCCTGTAGTAGTGATCAATAAAAATACGCCCCCATGGTTGTCCGTGAAGATTGAGCATATTATATTGGCTCTCATAGTCCCTAGTAGAAGACAAATGAAGAATATGGATGTTACAACTATTGGTAGATGAATTGAAGGAGTAATGAGAAGGGATACATGTAAATGATGTATCACGCCACATCACAACAAAGAGGATTTTTACCTTCTATGGCATATGTTCTTACACCACACATGATTAGCCAAGATTATGAGTTTTCTCTGGTAAATTACATGCTTATTGATTTGTTTAAATATGAAACAATATTTCGTATATTAATTTAATCTGCTGCAATTTTTATGATCTTCATGATCACTAATGTGCCCTATATACAATAATTTTGCATCTCTTGTAACAAAAGGGTATTATGGATGTAAATGTTGTAGACCTTCTCTAAGGGATAGGTGGCCCAACCACCTACAAAAGCCAGATTATGACTGCTCCATGGTATTCCTTCCAAAAGAACACCCTTACAAAACACCAACATCTTCTTTCAATGGTAAACCAAAGAGAACCCAAAGGGATGCAATAATGACACCAGTTGAATGGCTTAGAGCATATGAGAGATATAAGGAGAAGGAGATTACAAAGATTTTCAAGTTAAATAGGGAGCCTATGTTGGATGATCCAAAACTCTTCGACACTTATGTTGAGAGATTTCCCATTGGGATGAAAAGAAAATATGTATTTTATGAAATCGCATATTGGAAGCATCTTAATATTTCCCACTTACTAGATCCCAAGTATATATTTAAATATGTTTCATCTCCTTTATGGAGGCACGTATCATCAAAATAAAATGAAACATTGGCTATTAGGAGAGATCTTATTTCTTCAAAAACTAAAATGAAACATTGGCTAAGACAAGAAAGTAGAGGAGAGGCTTGTCCCTCTTGGTCTTTCAAAGAAGGTGATGTCCCATGGATTTTAAAGAAATATGATCTTTCTTTGGCAAAGGAAGTTATAATGGGTGTGAGGGTGCCTTATTTATATGGGTCTTCACTACAATGCATCTTCACTATGGAAGACCATTTGTCGGGGTTGAAATCACATGACCATTTGAACCTTCTAAGAGTACATATGTCAAAAACATGATTTTATTATTTTTTATTATTTTTATGTCATGGGATAAAATATAATTAATTTTTTTATGTGTTTACTTTGTAGTGTCATTATCCTTTTCTCATGCATGGGTGTGTGAACCATGACTTCCCCCAAGACCTACGACATGCCATATCTAAATTATCTTCATTTGTAAATTGGATCACATCAAAGGAGATTAATATGGCTAGCATTCCACAGTGGCATCAAGAGATAGCTAAAATTATTTATATTTTTGTGAAGGAACTGCGAACAAGTTTCATGGACTTCTAGGTTCATCTTATAATTCACCTGGTAGATGAGGTTGAATTAGTTGGGGTGGTTTCTTGTCATTGGATGTTCTTCTTAGATAGGCACATGAAGAAATTGAAAGTTTTTGTTCGACAAAGGGGAAAAGTTGAGGGGTCTATGGCAGAGGGGTACATATCATATGAGTCTTTCTATTCTTCTAGTGAGTACATCAAGAAGATCAACAACACACCAGCTGCAGTGATTTGAGATGACGAAAGGGATGAAGACAAAAGAGAAGGGGAGCTTCTCGAAATGAATGGAAAAAAGCGCATGATAAAGAGTAAGTGACTTATCATTTGTCAAATTTATACACAGTAACTATTCACATTGAACTTCATATTGTATATTTTGATCTCATACATACTATATATGTCTGTTTGATTTCATCAAGAATTCAGAAGTTGAAGCCATCAACAAATTCATTCTTTACAATTCAGAAGTGGCACAACTATGGGTTGCATTGTACGCACACAAAAGGAGGAAATGGGATAGTGACAGGAAATAATTCAGATTGATGAATGGTAGAAGCGTGCCTTATCCTGATCATTTAAAATAAAATATGCCAATGATATGCGCCAACAGTTGGGTCGCTGACCAAGTCATAGAGAAATACAGTGCATATGTTCATTACCTGCGTGTTGAAGAGGATGTGCTAAAAAATATAGATGTTACAATTCAAAGGTGCATTATGAAGTTAGAAATGTACATAAAGAGATTGTTAGACACATGACACTGTGTTTTTTCACTTTTTTATAAGTGAATTTGTTCCCATCTATGTGGGCATATGGACATGATTTTCGCATGAAGGATGCTGATGATGGATGCATGACACAAGAGTGTGGAGAGAAATTCAAGGTCTACCAATCTAATTGTGCTAGACACCACAATAAAAAACTAATACAAGGGATGTTAGCTTACATCAGAAAGATACAAGAGATCATTGAAGTGGACTTCTCTTCATTCCAATGTATTATTTTTAGGTGCAAGTGGTGGGAGACCTTTGATCAAAATAATGTAAAGGAAGATTGCGATAGTAGGTTGATATCTATCATTTCTAGAAAGATTTGGTATGAAGCCAGGGAGCCTTATATTTTCCCCAAACATTGTAACCATGTGCTTTTTACCCAGATGTGTTGGATAGGGATTGGTTGTTCATATTAAGACATGAGCCTAGATCAAAACATATTTTTGAGAAAAACAATGTTATCATGCCAAGCAAGAAAGATAATTAGGGTGATGAAAACAAAGAGTGGTATGTACTTGTTATTTCATCATTTATACTATTGTTGTATGCTTTTTTTTCTTTATTTTGTTAATTATATTGTTTTTTATTCGTCTTCTCCATATTTTGTATAATTGGTAAGATTCAAAAACATTTCTAGACCTTTTTTTTCCAGTGGAAACATTCTTATATTTAAAACTAAGTATTTCCAATTGTGTAATTTATAATAAAAACTAAAATTTTAACTTATTTGTTTAATTCTAAGTTTGTGAAAAGTTTAATTTGAATTTTGTGATAATTTGGTTTTCAACTTAGTTGTTTGTTAGTTTACACGCTTTTATCATTTCTTTTGGAAATATTTAAATTATGCCCCCATTGTTGACTAAAACCACAATTAATGAAGTAATTTAAAAATTTGATAGCAATCAACTTATGAAATGATGACAAAAACAACAAATATAGGAAGATTTGCATCCATAAAATTTTAACGCCAATAGAATGTTATGATTGGAGGTAATAATTTTTTTATAATAACATTTTTTTAGGGTAGAAGAGTCTATTCAAGAAGAGTAAATAGTAAAGTGGAAAATAAAATGTATTGATATGTAATTATTTTTTGAAAATGAATTTGGTTAGAATGAATATGTATGAACTATCTGTACAATAGAAAAATATTTATGGTAATTTTACAATTATAGTTTCAACCATATTAAACTTTGTGATTTATATTCTTCGGTGAAAGAGTTCTGAGGCTCGGTGAAAGAGTTAAAAACATACTCTATATATTCTTCGCATATTTTCTTCGGTGAAAGAGTTCTGAGGCTGGGTGAAAGAGTTAAACACGTACTTTATATATTCTTCACATATATTCTTCGATGAAAGAGTTCCGAGGCTCGGTGAAAGAGTTAAAAATGTACTCTATATCTTCTTCACATATATTCTTCGGTCTGTGGGCTGCGGTGGGCACGAGTGATCTGCAGTTAGGTTTGTTGATATCAGGTGCACACATTCCTTATCTTTTTCTTTTTCTAATACATATTTGCTCATATAATTTCAAGTATGAATATTTCACCACAGTTACCAAAGATTACCAAGGGCAGACCTAGCATAGTTACTCTACAAGGCCTTTATGAGTATATAGATTCTTTAGAGAAATGTAGAGAAGAAAGAGAATCCAAGCTACAAAAAGAGTTAGAAGCCATGCTGGAAAATAAATTTGCATCTCTTGAAGACACGATCCAAAAACAAATAGAAAATAAAATATAACTACTGGAGAATAAAATGGAGGCAATAGAGACTAGATTGCAGGTTATAGAAAAACAAAACCAAGATACTAACCAACCATCCCAACAAGGAGATGCTGATACTTTAGAGAGCCTTAAAATCAAAGACATGATTAAAGAAATAGAAGAAAAAGTTAATAGCCACCTCACCCTAAATAATGTGGTAGATAAGTTAGATATCAAACCAATTAAAGATGAAATGAAAAAAATAATAGAATTAGACCACGAACGTAACATAAGGGCCTTGAACCTTATAATATTTGGTTTAAAAGAGGAAGTAGATGAGGATACTTTAGCCTTAGCCCAAACAAAATTACATAATAGATTACAAATTGAAACAATGTGTCTCACAGAAGCAACAAGGTTGGGGAAATTAACCGAGAATAAAGGAAGACTAATCTGCATAAAGGTGAGCTCCAATGATCATAAGTATGACATACTTAGTAAAACCTCAAGTCTAAAAGGAACGGGAATATTCATAAATGAAGATCTCATTCCAGAAGATCAAGCAGAATTAGGAACTGAGGTTCAAAAGGTAAAAGAAGCTAGAAAGGAAGGAAAATGGGTAGTAATCAGAAATAGAAAATCCTTTATTCGAGATAGAAACCAGAAAGATAGTAATCAATAGCAATTAAACATGCTCCGGATCCTTTCTTGGAATTGTTGGGGCTTTCCATGGAACAAAGGCCCCAAGCTAAGTTGGATTTCAAATGATGTTGATATTATTTTACTTGTTGAAACTTGGGAACACGAAGAATCTAAGGTCCCTAACATAGATGGCTTTACGTTATGGTCTACCTGGAACAAGCGATCCTCCTGTAGAGGCATTGGGGGAATATCTTGTTACATTAATAAGAACATCTCCCCCCATGCTAGGATTTATAAAAATGACCCTCACAACCAATATAGTTGGATAGAGATCAGAGACATTAACAATATAAAGTCCTACATAGCAATATGTTATTTCCCCCCCATCAATTCTAACTTCTATAAGAAGAAGAATCTAGATAAAACTGAGCCTTACAATGGTTTAGAGAATGATATTTCTAGCCTAAGGAATGACGATAATATCCTTTTAATAGGTAATCATTCCAACCCTAATCCTCTTTGGTTAGACGAAGACCCTACTCTGGCTAGTAGGTACAAAAGGAGCTCTGAAGACTTCGGGGAAAATTTGTTTGGGTTGGAGCTAGTCAAGCTCTGTAGTGCTCAGGATCTCATAATTTGCAACAGTCTAAAGAAGTGGCCCAATTCCAGCAAGATGACCTGCATCCATGGACTTGGTAGCAACGTGGTAGACTACGTTATTTCCGATCTCCCATTATACAATGAAATAATAAATTTTGACATCTTAAACAACCACGAACCTGAATCTGATCATAGGCCTTTACTTATAACTCTCAATTTTGTCATGCATAGAGTTCCCACAGAAAATAATACTTATAGCCAAAAGAACTTAATATTTGATAGAAATAAAAATGATCTCTTTCTAAATGAATTAAAAACTAATTTGCTTCCTTTATCTAGTATAGACAATATAGAAGACCTTTATCATAATTTTACTACAACCCTATCATATTCTATTAACAAGTTCTCAATTGAAGTTTCAAATAATAAAAGAAATAGCAAAACCAATCCATGGTATGACAAAGATTGTAAAAGTGCGAGGAGAGCAATTAAGGAAGCTGTTGATAAATCTCTTAAAATGGACAAGATAAAAATATACAAAGTCCTAACTAAAAGGAAAAAGAGGCAGTACATTCGTCACAGACAGGAGAATCTCTTACACCTCTCTAAGGTAGCTCCTAAGAAATTTTGGAGGCAGATTCTGACTAGGAAGACTAAAGATAATATTAAAATTGCTCTTCATAATTTGAATTCCTATCTTAAAAATCTTTATGAATCTCCAAATGTCATGGATAATCTGGAAACCCTGCTCACAACGAAAGAAGTTTTCTCTTTAGAAGACATTAATTTTGGGGTTAATCGCCTCACTAATGGGAAAGCTAAGGACATTGAAGGTTGCTAGGAGGAAATCTTAAAAATTGGAGGTCCTGTCCTCATCCCCCACATTCACAAGCTTTTCAGTCAAGCAATTAAGCAAGGGTTCCCTAAACCTTGGACTGAGAGCCTCATTATCCCTATTTTTAAAAGTGGGGATACAAATAACCCCTCTAATTATCGGAAAATTATGATCAGCCCTCTCTTAGCCAAGTTATATGGTAGTATTTTGGAAAAGAAGTTAAGCATATGGCTTGAAAGTGAAGGTAAGTGGGCTAAAGGCCAAACAAGTTTCAGAAGGCATCACTCAACAACAGACCACCTCGTTACGCTTAGGATCATTGCAGAGGAATGTCTTAATGATAAATCCAATTTATTTTGTTGCTTTGTGGACTTTAGAAAGGCTTTCGATTCGGTTCCTAGATACAACCTTTGGAATAGATTAGAAGAGCTAAAGGTTCCTCTCAAGTTGAGAGCTGCCGCTATAAGGTTATATGAGAATGTAATTGCCAAGCTAAAGAGCAATGAGGGGTGGTCGAAAGATATTAAGTGTAACATCAGAGTTAAGCAAGGTTGCCCCCTCTCCCCTACCCTATTTGGAATTTACATCGATAAGCTTGAAGGCTATTTAGAGGAAGCAAGATGTGATGGCACGATCTTAGCTGGGATAGTCGTCATCCTTCTTCACTATGCTAATGATATTGTTCTTTTGGCAAGGTGCCCATCTGATCTTGATAAGCAACTCAGGCTTCTTAAGGATTTCTGCTCTTCCATGGGTATGACTGTTAACACTGACAAAACAAAAGTTATGATTATCAAATCCAAGAAGGACACTTACGCTAATTCTATGTATGACAATAATAACTTGGAGGAAGTGTATTCTTACAATTACCTAGGAATTGATATTCATCACAAGCTCAACTAGAACCATAGCATTGAGAAAAGGATTAATGGGGGGTGGAAAGCTTATTTTGGTCTTGAAATAATTGTAAAACAACAAACCTCGTAATGTGGGATAAAAATAAGTCCCTCTTTGAAACTTTAGTCACTCCTGTTATCTTATATGGCTGTGAATTTTGGGGTTGCAACATCTCCATAGAATCATGGAGAAAGATTGAGCAAATCTAGAAGCGTTTTATAACTTATAACCTAAAAATTAAAAGTAATACACCCTCTCATATTCTCCTTATAGAAGCAGGTATTTCCCCTATTGAGAGCCTAGCTATGATTAGGTTTCTGCTATACAAGCACAAACTCAATAACATAGATGATCATAGACTTCCTAAGCTAGCTTTAAATTCCAGCCAAAACCACCTAAGGCTCAATCGGGGGTGGCATAAAGACACAAGGGCCTGGTTAAACTATTGGAAGATCAACGAGAATGATGCATTGCAAAACATAAATAACATTAAAGATATTGTTACTTCTAAGTTCAAAGAAAAAATGTGGTGTGAGAAAGATTTAGTGGCTAAAAGAAAATTAAGTTATTATAAGAAGGTTATCAACCCCACCCTAGATGATCAAAAGTATCTCTCTATTTTAACTAGCTCAAAGAAGAAAATTAATATAGCAAAGATTAGAACGAATTCTCATGATCTCCATAGTGAAACAGGTCATTGGGCAGTTCCTAAAATGCCATGGATGGAAAGGATCTGCCATATATGTGAGAATAGGAACATCGAGGATGAGAACCACTTCCTCTTAGAGTACCCCGCGTACAACCACATTAGATCTCAGTTTCACAATCTTTGTTACAATACTGACCTTCTTAGCCTTTTACAATGTCAAAATTATAGTGAGCTCGGGAGGCTTCTCTCCAAGCTTTTTGAGCATAGGAATAAAATCTTAAATCAAAATAAATAATTTGTTTCTTTAGGACTGATAGACCAATGTTTGGTCTTAGTGGACGTTAACCATCATCATCATCATCAATAATATCTTTGCTTTTTTTATTTAAAGGAAGTATTTTTGCAAGTAATTTGACATATAATTTCTTTTATATAAGTTTACCAATATATAATCTATAATAAATATATATCATTTCATAAAAATAAACATCACGATAATAACCATCTAGCAAACATAAACATAATCTAAAATACACAATCAAAATTACTAACATCATCTAATTAAAAACACCTCTAGCACATATAAACATCATTAGCTAGCACACAAATATAATAATTTAACATTGCATCATCATTGTAATCACATCTAACAATATCCCATGCTAATTATATTGTCTTGTATTCATCTTGTTGACATTTATATAATTAGTAAGATATTAAATTTAAATTGGTATGGATTCCTATAAATATTAAATTTAAATCGCTTGAAACTTTCATAACTTTAGTGATACATTAAATTTTATCAAAATATAATTTTTTAAATTATATTAAATTTAAATTATTTATAAAAAATTATAACTTAAGTTTTTAAAATTTAATAATAGATTGATATTTGTAAATAAACTTAAAATATTATTTTTATATTTTTTAAATAAATATTATTAATAATGGTTTATTGATCACATTTTCTTATTTATTAATTTAAACATTAGAAATTAAAACAATTATAATTAAAATTTAAAAATACATATTAATTAAAAATTATATTTTAAATAATACTTATAATCAATAAATATATTTTTTAATGATGCTTCATTCATAATTATTATTAATAAATAAACTTTAATTTATTAAATTTATAAAATTAAATTAATTGTAATGTTATTTTTATAATCCAATATTTTATGAACAATTTATTTTAATTATAGTTGATTTTATAGACGAATCTATTATTAATTTTAAATTTATTATAACTAGTGCAACCACATTAAAATTATTAATGTGGTCGATCTATTTAAAGGTTTCATAAATATAACCAAAAAATGATTGCAACATGAAGAATGCCTTACTAATGAATACATATACATGATTAACCATGTATAACAAGTTTATGGGTCAACTTTAACTTAAGGAAAAAAAGGAATTATAAATGAATGTTTGATTTGAATTTAAACATGACGCAACAAATTACATATATAACCATAAATATAGAGATTCAGTAGAAATAACACTTCATTTCATTAATATCAGATACTAAAATATGCTTTGAAATAGAATGGAAATAAGACTAGCTCAGGATATGGTAGCTTATCTCTGAGAAGAGATGTTGTTAATGGGAAAAGTGTCTACTCAGAACGCCCCTATCCCACTAAGGTGTGACAGTACCTTAGAAACAAACAAGGAAAACTACTTGCGTATTCTTCTTTATGAACTATAAACGAAGAGGAATAGGATGAACCAACCTGTGTCTTGCGCTAGTCCTTTGATCCAATCTCTCTCCTCTTTGACAGCTTCCAGCTACCGGCTCCCTTACTTGCCCAGCTTCACCAAGTTCCTGCAAGATCACAGAAGAAGAAAACTACACAAAGACATGGATTTATATTCATAAATAGCTTAGGATCAGATTTCAGCTAAACATGCAAATATAACAAAACATCATTGATACACAAGCATGTAGGAGAAACTCAAATAGTTTTATTGATATAACAAGAAGATCCAGGAGGAGTTACAACCGATGATTCTTGATCCAGCATCAACCCCCCAGCAAAGGAATCCCCTCTTCACCTCCAACAAAGCATAAATCACCCAATATTCTGATCTCTATCTCAAAACCAACAGCAATTCTCTGCAATGTACAAAATTCCAGTCTCTGGATCTCTGGGATGAGGGATCCATATATAGATGTATGCAAAGAGGATGAGTCAGCTTATGATTTGACTAGTGGCTTCTCTCTGTCAGTTCTTGCTTCCACTTGGAGACTGAGAGCCTCTTACTCATCCTTGGTCGAACTCAGTGAGGCAAGTGTCATTGGGGAAGATTCTGGAAGCTTCCATTGTCTTTCCACCTCGCGGAATGACACTGCCATTTGTCATTTCCCTCTTAGTGCACCCTGGTAGTGCATTTAGGTGCGTTGCAACGCACCTAGCTAGTGTACTTGGGTGCTATGCAACGCAGCTAGCTAGTGGAGCAGCTGAAATGATCCTGATTTGACTGATTCTGAGCAGTTTCTGGTGGAGAACTTCTGCGAGAAGCTGTAATTGGTTGACCTTGTTCCTCTAGGGGTCAGAACAACACTTTTAGGGACTTAGGATCCCTTGGTTTATGGACATTTCATGCTTAGAGCTGTAAGGCACAAAAATGTTATAACAAATGCCCCCTAAAGTATGAGGCCGTTTATCGGGTGAAATGCTTTATTAGGAGGATCCGAAGTTCGTTCAATGCTGGGAGGAGACCTGTAATAAGATACAATACAATACATTATCTTCATACTGTTTTCATGATCTAGCTGAGGCGGGCATTCCCATGCTCAGCTTTATAAATTCATTTTCATGTACATAGGACAGACAATCGTCTGATGGTAGACTGATGATTCTGATAGAGCCATCATCCTTTTGGTAGGATGATTATCTGTGCTGCATTGTTGTACATTTCGATGTCTTTATTTTCCTGAATATATATCGTAGCCCAGATGGATGAAACTAGATCCGGGGTCTTCAATCTCGTCCGATATTCACTCGAAGTACAAGTCGATCCATGTGAGAAATGTTTTGAAGTCGAACATGGAAAGACGTCGCTTGATTACCAGTCAATGATGTAAACTGTTAACAAGCACGAGAGGAATCACCGATAATGATGATGACCCTCAAGGTACTGCAGTACAATTCACGTGGTGTGAATAAAGGACTTGGCGTCGAACACCACGCAAAATCTTTCGGTCAAAGGTCATTGATGTATACCTGTCGCCGGAAGTGAGAAACTTGCCATTGAGGCATGCAAGCTTCAAAGTACTGAATGGGGTGTTCCTAGATCAACTTCTTGGATAATGATTGATGTCAACAAGAAGCGATCCGTCAAAGGAGGGCCTTGATGAATCCCACATCAATGACACGGAACGGAGCAAATGATTTTGATGGAGGTGAAAACGATCTGATGATATATGGTTCAGGATGACGGTCGTGAAAGAATGAAGTGTAATGTATGGTAGTGGATGGGACACGGATGACTTCTCTGGATGACTTCTCTTGAACATGTCGGCGACACTTATGTGATGGATTGGTAGCATTTACCCCAAATGTGGATGGTATGGCGTGACCATGGTGATGTGACCGGTGAATGAAACAACCCAACCCGACTTAGGCATGGAGTGGAAGTGTCATGTTCAAGAGCGACTTGCTACCAATAAAGATTCTTTGAGTTTCTTCCCAATTTTTCCCCAGTCATTGCTGACCAGTACCTCTTTATTTTTGTCAAGCTTGAGGAGGATAACATATGCTTGTTCTATAATTTGCCCTTTGGGCAAACCCATTGCTATGTTTTAACCAGCCTAGCGATAGTGAAACTCGTTCTCGTTTAAAGACAAGTTTGTCGCTATTAATCTTTTAACGAGTTTAATGACAAAGATAACTCGATCCTTTTCATTTTTAGAGAGTCTGAAAAGGTACGTAAAGGTAACTCCAAAATTCCTTTTTCGTCATCTAATCCCTTAAGTCCAAAAAAGTATAAAACAATACAGAAGGGATGAATTTTCGATAGTTTTAACGAGCTGAACAAAACAAGCGCTCGATATTTTTGTGCAATAATCCCTCAGGTCCAAAAAGATTAAAATCTAGAGGAGGGATAGCAATTCCGGTCGCTTTAACGAGCTGGAAGGCCAAAACTCGGCAATCTTTTCATATTTTACGAGTCAGTTGAAAAGAGCTTAAAGAAGACTCGTCTTTTGAGGAATGAGTGATAAAATGGGTAGCATCTGATTCCAGGTAATGGTTGGAATTTTCCAATCACGGCAGTGTCACAAGGATGGCTAGTGAAATCACTCTTCGCAGTTGTTCCTGAAAATGGGTAAACAATCAAATGGAGGTGAATGATCGGCCAATGGAAAAGTGGAGGTGATGGTGCAAACATGACCAAGGCTTTAATGGCTGAAATGCTTCATTCACGGTGGTTATTTACCGAAGAATAGTTCATTTTTTAACGAGCTTAGACGCGGGTGGAAATATTTGCTCATGTCTTATGTTTATTTTTTGACGAGCTTGAATTATGCGCTAAAACTACTCGATTAATCCAGTCATATGATAAGAATGTCTCATATAAAATGGAAACTTTTAGACTTTTGCCCCACATCCTTTCTTTATGCAAGTTAGGTGACGACTAATCCTACGAGTTTAAAGGGTTAGAGGTCCTAAAAATTTAAAAAAATAAATAGCCGCCCCTCGCTTGCACTCCAAAAGGTTTGCATGCCCCCAGGTATAAAGTATGGTTTCAAGGTTACCCCTTCTTTAGTCCAATAAAACATTTGTTTTACGGGAGAGGCCTACCTCTTACAGGTTACCCAAAGATTACTCGATTCGCGGTGCAAAAAAAACACTTCTTCGGCGATGTCTACCGAGATAAACAAAGGCGAGTGACTCAGTTCTGTCAACTCACATAACTTTGACAAGAATCTTGTTCTAGAATAACCCCTCTTCCAATCACGGACGGGGTACAGACTAGTCATATTCTCCCGCAGAAACCTACCCTATACCCGAAGTTTTCCTGCCGAAGCAGACCAGGACGCATGCCCCCTGGGTTTCAGTCATATCCCTCCAAATTACTCGCGCTCATCGGGAGGACGGACTGGAGATTGAGACATTTCTTGCGTGAAGAAACCATTTAGGGATGGTATATGACTATTTGCTATGCGTGATCCGGGAAATGAAAGCTGGTCCACGAGCTTGACCACTCTTCCTTCGTGCAGAAAACACATTACTTTAAAGAGTGAGGAGACGATGGCTCCCATGCAATAAATATAGTCTCGTCCAAGGAGTAGGTTATAATCCAAGGGTCCTTGAACTACTATTACATTCATTTGAACTGTTTTCCCTCTCAATGTTATGGGCACATTGGGAAGGATCCCTAAAGGTCGACTGGTTCCTTTATCAAATCCTGTCCGATTTCTCATCTCAGGCAACAGCGATGGCGAACTAAGCGCTTTCCAAGCAATAGAGGAAAGGATACTCACAGAAGCCCCCTCATCTATGATGGTACCAACCATGACCATTTTATATATTTGAACGATAATTCAGAATGGTATGCTTGCTGGTAAACGGGGTCTGCCTAGCTGATTCCAATCGAAGGAGACAACTAGGTTGCTTGGAGGTGGGACCGAGTAGACGGTCAGGTATGGCTCTGACGAACTTCCCTCCTACGGTAAGGGAATGGGTAGATTTCCCCCATGTTCTTCGGAGTCTGTGTTGATGAAGAGAATTTGGACAGTGTCATCCTTGTTCTCTTCAGTGACTGTATCATCCAAAGATAAAACCTCTGAAGGCAAGACCGGGTCAACTGTCGCCTCGACCTTTTGAATTTCGTCTGGTATGGATTCAGATGGTTTATCTTCGATGATAGGCGCTTCAGCCGACCACTTGAGCGGGCCAGCTAGATTCTCAACTAGCGATGGACTCGGCAAGAGTTTTTTATATCCAGGAGGAAGTCGTAACGGTGAAACCGGACGATCATCCAAAACTCTTTTCGCTTCGTCTAAGAAGGGACAACGGTGGACAGCATGATTGCCTTCGCACAGTTTACAGGGAAATCTAGCTCTCCCTTTTTGTCCTGGGGCTTCACTTTCGGTAGTTGACGGTGTGCTTTCAACATGATCATCAGAGGTTGATGACACCGGATTGTGCAAACGAGGAGACCAGTCCCTTAGTATCCGAGGGATGCAAGGACAATCTCTGTGAAAGTGGTCTCCTTTTCAAATGACACATGGCGATTTAGGCCTGGTCAGTGCAGTGTGTGGATTTTCGTTAGACGACATTCGTTTTCCCCCATTTGCCTTTGGCTCCTTCTTCTTCTTCTCTTTCTTCTTCTTCTCCTTCTCTTTCTTCTTCTTCTCCTTCTTCTCCTTAGGAACTTGACTTTTGGCTTTGCCAGCCCCATCAAGCGAAGAGGAAGGAGGAGAGGAAGAATTAGAGGAAGTAGAAGGTTGGTGGGCAACTCTGGACTCGTCTAATTGCTGATTCGATTGTTCAGGAATAGTGGTGTTCTGAACGACATTGGTTGAGAAGAGCCATACTGGCAAGCCAATTGTCAGTCCTAGAAGCGACAATGTGGCCATATGGGGTGCACCAACATCTCCCCAAGAGGAGAAGGGACTAGGATTTCCACCAAGGGGAATTCCTTGGTTGGTAGACTCCATTTTCTCAACCTAAGATCAACATAGGAAACGGGTATGAATATTCCGTTTAAAATAAATTTTTAGACGCTTTGACACAACTTGTTTTTTCAGTTTTTAAGAGTCGATAAAAAACAAAAGATGACTCTAGTCTCCTTCGATTTTTAATGAGCCTGAAGTGACAAGTGCTCAGATGGACCTTTTCCGTTAAGGAGTCTGAAAAGGAACGAAAGGGACTGCTCTGGAGATCTAGGTAGAGGGAGTACCAAACCAATCGCAATACTGCAGAATACTTTTTACGGTACGACAGTCAATCTTCCCGAATGCTGTGTTCAGTGCATTGCGATCAGTAGGGCGGCCGACACGGCTTCCTATGGATAAAAGGTTTTAAGCCTATAGGGGTCTCCCAATATATACTCGATGGTACATGGGAGCACAAGTCCGTACTGGCACTTATCATCTCAAAGTGGAGGAATCACGCAACCATCAGTGAGGACAACAGTTACCAGGCTTTACGACGTCGGAATACGTCTCTAGCCTAGACCTCTAAATGTTGTGTGTTAAGTTCCAAAGTGTTGTTAGATTCATTCAATTTATTTTAAGTTGATCTTTCTTAGAAGTTTGCGTTTTGGGATCACCACGAGATGTAGATGTAATTCCTAAAATGCAATCTAAAGATGATAAGCAAACTTTTATCTCTTTTCAGCAATGAAAATCCTAGCTACAAGGGAAAAAGAAAGACACAATCTTTTCTCAAAGAGCAAAGAGCACACTGTAAATGCACTTTTCCTAAATCAAGCCAAATAGACTATCAATATGAAAATGCACATATGCATGTATTTGTTTTCACTTTCTTAATATTGATGCCTAAAAAGAAAGTTGATGTACAAATCTGAATTTGCTTTCAAGTGACAAACACAAACAAGCTTCTTTTCGAAATCAAAAGGTAGAGAAGATTACGACACTTTATGATTTTGAAATACACACTCATTTCGACACTAGAAAGTGACGAATTCAAACCAAAGGCAAAAGTAAAAGCATAATCGACTGTCAACAACAAATAAACTTTCTCCTAAGATCAAAATCAACACTTACGACAGATCTAAATCCAAGGATGACAGTATGACTATTCTACTTTTTCAATGGAAAACTGTAAATGATGTAACAAACACACAAAGAACATCTACAGTCTTTTTGTACAAAGGAGGTGGAATTAAGGCAAAGAAAAGGGGTTTTTAAGTAGACACATGCTGATCACAGGCTGCAAAATCAGAGATAAAACTGAAAAAATGAAGCAAAGAACCTCAGTTGCACAGGGCTAGGCTGATCAGCGCACCTGTTACACAGAGAAACTGGATTGTAGCGCAGGTATCCCTCTCAGGAACTGCGTTGAAATGAAGAATCTCTTCACAGAGCCTGCGTTGTGGCAGAAACGAGAATTCTATCCGGGTTCTGGGTCACGGTTTGCAGTTTAATCTATGGTTTTTGGCCAAGTGAAAGCAATTAGTAATGTACAATCAGAGGGTGGATTTAAAGGAGGTCTAAGAGCTATCACAAAGGGTAATCAGATCATCTGTGAATCAGCTGTTCAAATCATAAACAAACCCAGTGAATGGATTGAATTAGCAGGTGTCTACTTTGCATTTGATAATGGCAAATGTAGTTCGATTGCTACTTCTGTGTTTATGAAACAAACAACAAGAGAAACACAAACAAACTAACTAGACACAATCCCCAGTATGGTCGCCATTTTATTAATGGGAAAAGTGTCTACTCAGAATGCCCCTATCCCACTAAGGTGTGATAGTACCTTAGAAACAAACAAGGAAAACTACTTGCGTATTCTTCTTTATGAACTATAAACGAAGAGGAATAGGATGAACCAACCTGTGTCTTGCGCTAGTCCTTTGATCCAATCTCTCTCCTCTTTGACAGCTTCCAGCTACTTGCTCCCTTACTTGCCCAGCTTCACCAAGTTCCTGCAAGATCACAGAAGAAGAAAACTACACAAAGACATGGATTTATATTCATAAATAGCTTAGGATCAGATTTCAGCTAAACATGCAAATATAACAAAACATCATTGATACACAAGCATGTAGGAGAAAATCAAATAGTTTTATTGATATAACAAGAAGATCCAGGAGGAGTTACAACCGATGATTCCTGATCCAGCATCAACCCCCTAGTAAAGGAATCCCCTCTTCACCTCCAACAAAGCATAAATCACCCAATATTCTGATCTCTATCTCAAAACCAACAGCAATTCTCTGCAATGTACAAAATTCCAGCCTCTGGATCTCTGGGATGAGGGATCCATATATAGATGTATGCAAAGAGGATGAGTCAGCTTATGATTTGACTAGTGGCTTCTCTTTGTCAGTTCTTGCTTCCACTTGGAGACTGAGAGCCTCTTACTCATCCTTGGTCGAACTCAGTGAGGCAAGTGTCATTGGGGAAGATTCTGGAAGCTTCCATTGTCTATCCACCTCGCGGAATGACATTTCCATTTGTCATTTCCCGCTCAGCGCACCCTGGTAGTGCATTTAGGTGCGTTGCAACGTACCTAGCTAGTGTACTTGGGTGCTATGCAACGCAGCTAGCTAGTGGAGCAGCTGAAATGATCCTGATTTGACTGATTCTGAGCAGTTTCTGGTGGAGAACTTCTGGGAGAAGCTGTAATTGGTTGACCTTGTTCCTCTAAGGGTCGGAACAACACTTTTAGGGACTTAGGATCCCTTGGTTTATGGACATTTCATGCTTAGAGCTGTAAGGCACAAAAATGTCTATAACAGATGTGGCGGCTGTAGGTTTTAACCTTGTACATAAATTACCTGCATACGAATTCTAAAAACAAAAAATAAACAATGGTGAGAGCGTAGAACATAAAACATATATACTCAGCGATTTTCCCCTCGATCCCAAAACCAGGACTACCAGATTGATTTTTCATTATGTTCCTTTCAATGTTACAATACATATATATCCATGCCAAAGCATCCATAAACCCCAATCCATTAACGCTGGATTAGAACACAACCATAGTTCCTGTGACCAAATCTAAAAAATACCATGGATAGAAAACCATCATTCCCAAAACCATGTGCGAAATCGATGCACAAAACCATAAGTAGGTCCGCCCTCCTAATATAGGGTCAAAAAACATTCCTCGGGTCCCCTACTTACCTCCCGACAGGGGGGCAGTCACCCCTCTGTGACCCCCTAGTAGTGCTTGACGCTAAGTACAGGGGGGCTGTTGGCCCCCCTGTAACCCCCCTGTAGTGCTCGACGCAACCTACGGGGGGGGATGTTTCCCCCCTGCATATTGGGTAGTTGTGGAAAGAATATAGCACAACCCAACATTCTCCCACTTGTTGTTTTCTTTGCACAAGAGAGCTTAGTCATTGATCTAGCCCTGCAATGCCCATTGTTTTTCTACACCAAGAGAACTTCTCAATGCTCACAAACTTTGTCAATGCATCTGTAGTATTCTTCAAAGTGTCCATCTTTACCAACAACACCTTTTTATCCTCAACCATATCCCTCACAAAGTGATACTGAATATCAATGCACTTTGTCTTTGAATGATAAGCAGGGTTCTTTGCCAATAAAATTCACTCTGGTTGTCGCAGTCTATCCTTATAGCTTGTTGTACTAACCCCCATACTTGAACACAATCTCTGCAACCAAACTACTTCCTTTCTTGAATGAGTGGCTACCATGTATTCTACCTCTGTAGTTGAAAGTGTCATTATAGACTGTCTCTTACTCATCCAACTAACTGCACCTCCAAATAGGTTAAACACATACTGACTTGTAGATCTTCTCTGATCTAGATCTCCAGCCTAGTTTGCATCAACAAAGCCACAAATGTCCAAAACTCTGTCTAATCCCGGTCTTCATTGGTAGCACAAACCATAATCACTAGTGCCACGCAAATACCTAAAAACTCGCTTCACTGTTGTCCAATGCTCCTTCCCTGTTTTTGACATAACCTACTGAATACTCCCACTACATGTGCAATGTATGGTCTAGTACAAACCGTTGCATACATCAGGCTACTGACTGTAGTTGCATATGGAACACGGGACATGTCATCTTCCTCTTCTTGTGTCTTGGGACAATGTTAAGTAGATAAATTTACACCTACAGGAACATGGACCTTCGCCGGCTTACTATCCTACATATTAAACCTCTGTGGTATTGCCTTGACATACTTCCTCTGGTTTAACCATATCTTCCCCTTTGCCCGATATCGTTTAATTTGCATGCCCAAAATATAGTTTGTAGCACCAATATCTTTCATGTCGAATTTGGAGGACAATTGGGTCTTCAAATCCTGGATAATTTCTTTGTCATTTCCAATTAGAAACATACCACCCACATATAAGATAAGATAAATATCATGGTCACCAATTAATTTAAAATACACATAGTGATCTGCTTTTCTTCTGGTGAAGCCAAGTCCCTGTATAAATGTATAAAATTTATGATGCCACATCCTTGGTGACGTTTTTAACCCATATAGAGACCTTTTTAACTTGCATACCAAATATTTCTTACCCTTCACCACAAAGCCTTCAGGTTGCTTCATGTAGATCTCTTCTTCTAGATCCCCATGAATAAATGTTGTCTTCACATCCATTTGTTCTACCACAAAATCAAAAGAAGAAATAATAGATAAAGGTAATAATCTAATAGAAGCTACCTTGGCAACAAGAGAAACAATATCACCAAAATCAATTCCTGGCACCTGGGAATAACCTTTTGCTACCAAACAAGCTTTGTATTTCTCCACCTTTCCTTCTACATTCATCTTCTTCTTAAACACCCATTTGTTGCCAATGGGTTTCCTTCCAACCAACAACTCCACCAGATCCCAAGCCTCATTTTTATGCAAAGATGCCATTTCACCAACCATGGCCTATTTCAAGAGTTTTCCATCCTCTGAATCTATTATTTCCCTCATAGTTCTGGGATCATCATCAGTAATAGATAAAGAAAAATTTGATGGACTATACCTTTTTGGTTGCCTTCTTTCTCGAACTGATCTTCTCACAGCCGATGTTTGTGGCTCTTCATCTTCTAATTCCTCTTCTGTTGTAGATTCTAATTCTCCCTCCTTTAGCTCAAACTCTATATTCTTAGGTTCCTTTGGTAGGAATTCATGTTTAATAATATAGTTCACCTCTCTAAACACCACATCTTGGTTGTAGACAACCTTCCTTGTTTCTGGGTTCCAAATCTTATAACCTTTTAAACCATCCTTATACCAAATAAAGATGCACTTTTCAAATTTACTGTCCATCTTTAGTCTTTTTTCCTTTGGAACATGTACATATGCATCACATCCAAATACCCTAAGATGTGAAAGAGAAGGTTTCTTACCAGTCCCTACCTCTTGTGGAGTCTTATCCTCCAACACTGATGAAGGTGATCTGTTGACTAGGTAACATGCAGTCTCCACCACCTCTACCTAGAATTCCTGTTGTAACCTAGCACCACTGAGCATGCTTCTTGCCCTTTCTATCAACATCCTATTTAATCATTCTGAAACTCTTTTTTTCTCAGGTGTGTATGGATTAATCTTCTTCCTTGCTATACCACACTTCTTACATCACTCTCCAAATTCGTTCTTCAAAAAATCTCCACGGTTATCTGTCCTCAACATGTTTATCTTCTTCTCTGTCTCACTTTCCACCAGAGCCTTAAATTCTTTAAACCTATCAAAGACTTCAGATTTTTTCTTGAGGAAATATATCCATGTATTCCTTGAGAAGTCATCCATAATTGATACACAGTACATAGACTTACCCAGTGATGGAATCAACACAGGTCCAAACACATAACTGTGCACAAGATATAATATCTGTTTCAACCTCTTAGTACCAGAGGGGAAACTCACCCTATTCCGCTTCCCATATACAAAATTTTCACAAAAATCAAAATGCAGATAGAAGTTAGACATACCTTCTGCCATACAATTATGATGAAGTATTTTAAGGCCCTTCTCTCCAATATGTCCAAGCCTTTGATGCCATAGAATGGTCTTTTATTCAGAACCCGTTGTATTTTCTGCTCCACTTTCAGGAACCACAAAAATGTTGCACCCATCAATAACAGTGGTACCTTGAAGCTTGTATAGAGTTCCAAGCCGAACTCCCCACATCAATAACAGTGCTCCTTGAACCATCTTTTAGGTATC
This sequence comes from Pinus tabuliformis, assembly GCA_031772625.1. NCBI lineage: Eukaryota > Viridiplantae > Streptophyta > Pinopsida > Pinales > Pinaceae > Pinus > Pinus tabuliformis. The sequence goes on along the minus strand of CM062819.1, from coordinate 1,134,599,715 downwards.
TTTCTTGTGCACTATTTTTACACCTGCATCATCAATCTTGCTTACATAAATCAAATTTTTGGCGAATGCAGGAATATGCAGAACACCTGAAAGTGTTCTAATCCTTCCACCTTGCAACTTCGACCAACGATTCTAGCCTCCATGTCATCCCATAAGAAGACATTGCCACCATCATATTTCTCATACTCGCAGAACCACTCCCTATGGGGAGTGAAGTGAAAGGATTCACCTGAGTCAATCAACCATGCCTTATGATCTACATGTGTACTTGAAGAAGAAGCCAAGTACACATCCCCACCTTCATCTGAGGTGGTTTTTTCCTCTGCAGAAGGAACATCATCAGATCCCTTTCCTTTCTCAAGAGCTTTAGATTTACAGTCCTTTTGAAGTGACCTCCCTTTCTGCATTTCTAGCACACCTTTACAGGTTTTCCTGTAGATTTTTATCTCCCACTTGAAAACTTATTTTTGTTTCTATTCTGAGACCGTCCTCATAAAATCAAGACATCGCTATTCTGGCTCTCCATATTTTTCCATCTCATCTCCTTCGATAGCAAGGATGAGACTATTTCATCAAACTGCAAGGTAGTTGCATTGCTACCTATTTCAACAACCAGACTATCCCACGAATCTGGTAGCGAACACAATAAATTGATTCACTTATATTCATCTGAAATTTTAATATCAATAGATAATAACTAGCTTACCACAATATTAAATGCATTCTGATGCCATGTCACCGAGTCTCCATCTTTCATCCTCAGGTTACACAAATTTTTTCGTAGGAACAATTTATTCACCAAAGACTTAGATTGGTACAAAGTCCCTAACTTGTCCCACAAAGCATTTTCCAAAGCTTACCCTAATAAATGTAGCAATACTAAATCTAAGACACACAATTGTATTGTGCTCTTTGCCTTCTGATGCAACTTTGCACAGTCTTCAGCTGACATTGTTATTGGTTTACTACCCAGATCTACCATGATCCACTCATCTTTATCGATGAGTAGATCCTCCATCTTCAGCTTCCACAACTCAAAACTCCAACCATTAAATTTATCTATCTCTATCTTTCCACTCTCTCCATCTTTTTTCTCCAAAAGAATCGATTCACCAGATCTCCCACTAAACAGGGTCTACCACAAGCCTCAGAAAAACCCCTTAGAAACAAAGGTGTCCCCTTGAAATCCAAACAACTCTGATACCAAATGTAGGCTTTAACCTTGTACATAAATTACTTGCATATGAATTCTAAAAATAGAAAATAAACAATGGCAAGAGCATAAAACATAAAACATATATACACAGAGATTTTCCCCTAGATCCCAAAACCAGGACTACCAGATGATTTTTCATTATGTTCCTTTCAATGTTACAATAAATATATATACATGCCGAAGCATCCATAAAACCCAATCCATTAACCCTATATTAGAACATAATTGTAGTTCCCTTGACCGGATCTACAAAATACCATGGCCAGAAAACCATCATGCGCAAAACCATGTGTGAAATCCATGCATAAAACCATGGTAGGTCTACCCACCTAATATAGGGTCCAAAATTTTTTTCCCGAGGCGCTACCTCAGACCCCGTGCAGGGGGGCATCTGCCCCCCTATGACCCTCTGGCACAATGTACAAGGGGGGCTACCTCCCCCTCTATTACCCCCCTGGGTTAGTCATGGAAAGAATATAACACAACCCAACAACGGCTACATGCCTCTGAGCTATGTTACAATGAGGCTTGAGGGTGTATTTATTATTGAGAAATGCTGGAAATCCCAAAACATCAAAAAACTTAACACTAGGAGATGAAACACTAAACTATGGGCCTCGTTGGGGTAAATTGGTACATCAACTTCCGGGGGTCATAAATTAGGGATACGATTTCCATTTGATGCACAAGATACCTCATTAGAAATATCTATCTGAGGAATACAACTAATGACAACAAAAATTGAGTTGAAAATTCCTAATCGCCACTGGTGAGTTTCCAAAAAAACATCTTTTAGGGCCTTAAAACGGCTCCGGAAGTTTAGGACCCAAAAAAGTGCCAAAAATAGCAAAAAATGCTACAATTAAGGAAACAACAAAACTGAAATAATTAATGGTGGGGGTCTAATTGGAATAAGTGGGTGGCCACCAATATCCACTTAGATCATTCCTCACCCCTTAGGAAGCAATGGTCCCCATTACGTTGAGTTCCTCCATGAGATGAGGAAACTTCTGCTGAAGTTCGTCCCTAGTGAGCCACTTGCCCTAGTGAAGGAGTTTTTCTACTTTGACAACTCGATATAGTTGGATGGATGTTTTTGATATCTGTGTCTATGATTTGATCAGTTGTGGCTTGTTCCATGCATTCTGGATTTAACTCTGTAGGTGTGAGTTGTTCTGCAATGTTTGAAGGCACGCCACATTGAACACTGGGTGCAAGCCAAGGAATAGGGGAATGCTGAGCCTAAAAGCATTTTCTCCCAAAACCTTGGTAATGGTGTAAGGACCATATCAAAGTGGTCTAATCTTCTGATGGGCCTCGATAAGGTATTATTTCTACAAATGCAACCAAACTTTGACGCCCAACTGAAACTTGTGTGGCAGCTAATCTTGATCATGTCACTATTTGTACTTGGAATTTTCCACAATGGAGCACTGATATATCGACCAGTTGGGTAGAGGTGCTTCGAGATTTAAATCAAACGAATGCTTGACCTGACAGTGTAATGCTACCCCTATGGGTAAGTAGAAAATGTCCCTATATTCTTTAATGATCCTATCTACCTGCTTCTGTTGCGTGGAGGAACTGTTCTCGGGGGCCATGGATGTGTCTACGATGTTCTACTTACTTTGAGAGCGAACTGGAAAGAAAATAAATTTCTTTTTTTGGGAGATGATCTTACTGCATTGCTTCCCAGAGATTAAAGAGGTGGTCGTAGGTGGGGCTAACTTCAGTATCCTGTATAACGTATTACCCAATGAAATAATAACAAGAGCAAGGTCTAGACTCATATACAACATGTCGCTTCGACAAGTATGGTTGTCCTAATAATAAATCACAAGCATCAAGAGGAGAAACATCACACAATAGCTCATCTATGAAGGGCTTGATGCTGTAGGGAAGGATGCACTGTTGGATGACTCGAAGATCTCGTCCTTGGTGAAGCCACCCGACACTGTATAACTGTAGGTGTGGTGTAGTCAGTAGGCCCAACCGCTTCACGAACTCTACTGAAATGAGGTTATTTTGGCTCCCACTATCGACAATGAATTTTAGTGGTGAACCCTTCACCCACATCTGTGAGTGGAAGAGACACTCCCCCTCCTCTGGATCTTCGGGCTCATTCTTCTAGATCTTTGCGATGGAAATAGAGGCATTGGGCTCCGCATCAATAATCTGCTTCCCTTTGCCATTTTTCTTATCGGGTTCTGACTTAGGGTCAAAACATGCATCTGATTTTGAAACCTTCAACTCAGCCACCAACGAATTCTTGGACTGACACTCACTTGTGTTGTGAGTGGGGCTCTTATAGAACTCACACCACTTTCCTATGTCATTATTTGACATCGTGGTGTTGTTCTTTTCTTGTGGCTTTGATGGGTTGTCTTGGGTCACCCCACCTTGGATTTTCCTTGATTCTACGATTTTTGGACACCTTTTCGTTTCTTCGGATTCGTGGATCCAAAGTCTTGCTTCTTATGTTTAAACTTCTGCTCGATCTTGACAACATATTGGTACGTTGTGTTGAGCGAGGAGATGTCCAGGAACTCCATTTTTTCCTAGATGTGTCTGTGTAGACAACCATAGTACTTGAGTACCAAATGTCGCTCAGAATCCTTGATACCCAACTTTCTGTGAAGGTTATGAAAAATATTGGTAAAATCTGGTACGTCTTGGTCCCTTCACTATTACAAGGTGGTCCACTTTATGTATTTATCGTCATAGCTCCTGACTGTGTAGTACTACCCCTTGACGGTGTCCCAAAATGAATTCCAAGTGGGTGCATCTGAAAATAGTGATGCTTCCCTCTCGTCCTTCTTCCCACATTAGGTTTCCCACCAATCCTTGATGTGGGGGGTGTCTTTGAGAAGAGAAAGGTAATATTTTCCCATCTGGAAAAATCATGAACATAAAAATATCCTTCTAGCAGATTTATCCATTTATGTATGGCATCAACATCGACCCTCAAATACGGGAATGCCAAAGTTAACTTGTACCTTAAAGGGTGTGGCACTTCCATAGTAGCTATCGGAAGTAGATGTGTCGCCCTTGGGTAGCCGTTAAAGGATATGGGTAAAGTTGTCCATCATCATGTTCCTCTATTGCTTGAGGGCTTCTTTGAGCAAGATTTTGAAAGGATCTCCTATCCCCTCGTCTTTCTTTTCTCCACCCATGGGAGGCCTTTGGGATTTGCGAAGTTGGTCTTGCAAAGGTTTGACTAGTTCAAGCCCTAACTCCTTATATCCCGACCTCAATGGGGACATGCAAAGAAAAACAGAGAAAGAGAAGACTTCTCTGATACCACTGATCCAATTTTAAATAGCAATTAAACAAATTATAGATATAATGATAAATATAGAGATACAACATAAATGACACTTCATTTCATTAATATCAGATACTGAAATATGCATACAAATGGAATGGAAATAAGAGTAGCTTGGGTGATGGTATCTTATCTCAGAGAAGAGATGTGGTGGCTACATGCCTATGAAATGTGTTAGAATGAGGCTTGAGGGCCTATTTATTATTCAAAAACACTGGAAAACCCCAAACATCCAAAAACCTAACCCTAGGAGATGAAACACCAAACTATGGGCCCCGTCGGGGTAAATTGGTACATCAACCTCCCAGGGTCGTAACTTAGGCATACGATCTATGTTTAACACACAAGATACCTCATTAGAAATATTTTTCTGAGGAATACAACTATTGACAACAAATATTAATTTGAAAACCATATTTTCCACTGGTGATTTTCCAAAAAAGCGTAGTTTAGGGCCTAAAAACGACCCCGAAAGTTGAGGACTCGAAAAACTACCAAAAATAGTAAATTGTACTACAATTAAGGAAACTAAAAACTTGAAAAAAACAATGGTGGAGGTCGAAGGGGAATAGGTGGGTGGCCACCAATATCCACCTAGATCAATGTTATAAATAATAATGAGGAACTTAACATGGAGGAACTTATTAGAATTGGAGTAATTTCAAATCCCTAGGAAATTGGTGGGTGGGAGCCACGTGGCAAGAATCTAATTTTTTAAATTTATTGAAAGTAATGGACCATTTTTCTAAATAAAATTTGCTTATATATACATTAATGTTATAATTAATAATGAGGAACTTATTAGAATTTGAATAATCTCATATCCCTAGGAAATTGGTGAGCGTGGAGCCACCTGGCACGAATCTAATTTTGTATTTATTAAAAGTCAATGCAACCTAAAAAACTCTTTAATACACTACAATCGTTGATAAGAATTAAGACTAAGCATATGCTAAGCATATTCCCTTAAGAATCAATCTACACCCTCAATTAAAAAATTAAGAAATTAAAAAAAGTTAAACAAATCCTCATCCACCTTAAGTTGAAATAAGAAGCCTTTGCAAATATTTTGAATTTTTTGTTTAATGATTACATGTTGCAATATACATTTTGAAAATTAATTGCAAAGATTAATTAGATATTGTCCAACTCTTTTATTATAAGTATAGGTCATAACATTCTAATTTCTACGCTTGACTCTGACTAGAAAGGTAGTTTCGTTTAGAGGTTTGTACAATTTATTTGTGTGTAAAATTGATTTTGTTTTGTAGTGACTATTTTTTAGACATGTTTTATAAACAATCTTTTTTAGTTCAATGTTTTCTATAGGCAAGGACTATGCTACTAGCACCTCTTGTTTGAATAAAATTTTAGCTAAAATGAATATGTATGAACTATCTATGCAATACAAAAATATTTATGGTAATTTTACAATTATAGTTTCAACCATATTAAACTTTGTAATTTATAAAAATATCTTTTCATTTTTTATTTAAAGTAAGTCATTTTGCATGTAATTTCATATATAAAATTTTGATATAAGTTCACCAATACATAATCTATAATAAATATCATTTCATAAAAATAAATATCATGATGATAACCATCTAACAAACATAAAAATCATCTAAAATACACATTCAATTACACTAACATCATATAATTATATACACCTCTAACACATATAAACGTCAATAGCTAGCACATAAGCCTAATAATCTAACATGGCATCATCATCGTGATCACATATAACAAAACACAAGAATTTTCTAACATCATCACCACACATCCTCAAATATACATCTCATGTCAAATAATTTCTATAACATACACATCTATCTGCAAGCACATTAAATGAACATATCTAACATGACCTAACAATATACACATCAACACCAACATATAAATTAAGTACATCAACATGAACAAAAAAAATTCACCATATATATATATATACATATATACATATATACATATATACATATATACATATATATATATATATATATATATATATATATATATATATATATATATATATATATATATATATATATATATATAACAAGTCAAATAATTGATATAAAATATTTGATACAACAATACTAATGGTGGCCTGGTCTATAGCAGAAGATGATGGATGGTCAACTACCTCAAGAGTCGAATAATGAGGTGGAGGAGGAGACGGATGGTCTACTCTCTGAGGAGAAACATGAGGTAGTGGGCCATGAGGTGAATGAGGAGGAGGTGGAGTACTATGAGAAGGATCATCACCCTGATCATCATCTGATGGGGTAGTACATCTGGCTGAAGGTTATGTATCTACAACATGGTTTTCCTGAGGAGTAGGAGTAATACCAGAAGGATCACCACCCTAATCATCATGATCTGATTGGGTAGAACTAGGTGAAGGCTGTGTATATTCTATATGGACATCCCTCCTCAATGTCAATATAAACCTGATAGCTCCAACTATATGATGCATAAGACTCATCATATCAAGCAACAAGTCCATCCAAAACTCCAGGAGCCTAGGATATGCCCTGATCTATTGACCCATTGGAGGGAAGACTCCCACCTCAACCAAAATTCTTGAGAGTCAGTCACCCAACTCCACCCTGAATCCATTATCAGGCCTATGTCATGACTGCATGTCCACGGGTATCTACATCCGATCAGGATGTCCCTCACCCTTCACAATCTCAGTCATCTTCGCATCTACATATGGTGGGGGAGGAGGCATCTCCCCAATGAATGTGTCAATGTATACCATGTTGGGTTGTGTTATATTCTTTCGACGACTAGCCCATGTAGTTAACCAGGGGGTTAGAGGTGGGGCGGAGGCCCCCTTCGTTGCGCCGATTGTGTAGCGGGTGGGGGGGGTCACAAGGGGTTTGAGGCATACCTGTAACCCCACTTTATGGGGTCCGAGGCAGTGCCCCAGAAAAATTTGGTTTTGGACCATATGTTAGGATGGGCGGACCCACTTATGGTTTTGTGCATGATTTTCACACATTTGTTTTGGATGTGATGGTTTTCAGTCCATGGTATTAGACACGATGGTTTTCGGTCCATGGTAATGGATGCTTGGCATGTATAAATATGTATTATAACATTGAAAGGAACATAATGAAAAATCAAGCTAGTAGTCCCGGGTTTGGGATCCAGGGGAAAATCTATTTGTATATGTGTTTTATGTGTTATGCTCTTGCATTGTTTATTTTCTGTGTTTTAGAATTCGTATGCAGGTAATTTCTGTACGAGGTTAAAACCTACATTTGGTATCAGAGCATTTTTGGCTTCAAGGGGACACCTTTGTTGCTGAGGGGTTTCACTTGAGTCTGTGGTAGACCCTATTCAGTTGGAGATCTACGAGATTGATTCTGGTGGTGAAAGAAGATGGCGAGCAATGGAAAGATAGAGATCAATAAATTTAATGGTCAGAGTTTTGAGTTGTGGAAATTCAAGATGGAGGATCTGTTGGTGGATAAAGATCAGTGGATCATGGTAGATCCAGGTACTAAACCAACAGGAGTGTCCGATGAAGAATGGAAGAAGTTGGATCGGAAGGCAAAGAGCATAATAAAATTGTGTGTCTCAGATTCAGTATTGTTGAATGTATTAAGGGAAGCTACGACGAAGGCTTTGTGGGACAAGTTAGGGACTTTGTACCAATCTAAGTCTCTGGTGAATAAACTATTCCTGCGGAAAAAACTATATAACTTGAGGGTGAAAGACGGAGACTCGGTGACAGAGCATCTGAATGCATTTAATAATGTGGTAAGTAAGTCAGCGTTTGTTGATATTAAAATTTCAGATGAATATAAGTGCATCATTTTTTTGTGTTCTCTACTAGATTCGTGGGATAGTCTGGTTATTGCAATAGGTAGCAATGCAACTGCCTTACAGTTTGATGAAATAGTCTTAGCCTTGCTGACGGAGGAGATGAAACAGAAAAATATGGAGAGCTATAATGGTGATGCCTTGTCTGTACGAGGACGGTCCCAGAAAAGAAACAAAAATAAGTCATCGAGTGGGAGATCTAAATCTAGAGGGAGATCTAAATCTTTAGGAAAACCTAAAAAGTGGTGTGCTGGAAATGCGGAAAGGAAGACCACTTTAAAAGGGACTGTAAACCTAAAGCTCTTGATAAAGGAAAGGGATCTGATGATGCTCCTTCTACAGAGGTGAAAACCACCTCAGATGAAGGTGGGGATGTGTACTTGGCTTCTACAAGTACACATGTAGATCATGAGGCATGGTTGATTGACTCAGCTGCATTCTTTCACTTCACTCCCCATAGAGAGTGGTTCTGTGAGTATGAGAAATATGATGGTGGTGATGTCTTCTTAGGGGATGATAGGAAGGCTAGAATCATTGGTCGCAGAAAGGTAAAGTTGATGTTCTAAGGTGGAAGGGTTAGAACACTTTTGGGTGTTCTGCATATTCGTGCATTGGCCAAAATCTGATTTCTATAATCAAGCTGGATGATGCAGGTGTAAAAATAGTGTTCGAGAAGGATACCTGCAAAATGGTTCAGGGAGCACTGGTATTGATGCAGGGAGTTTGAATTGGAACTTTTTGCAAGCTACAAAGTAGCAATGTTATTGATGGGTGCAATAATTCTGTGGTTCTTGAAAGTGGAGTAGAAAATCTAGTGGTCTATAGAGAGAAGACCATGTTGTGGCATCAAAGGCTTGGACATATTGGAGAGAAGGGCCTTCTAATACTTCAAGGTAAAGGTATGGTAGAAGGTATGAGTAATAGCTCTCTGGATTTTTATTTCTGTGAAAATTGTGTATATGGGAAGCAGAATCGGATGAGTTTCCCCTCTGGTAGTAAGAGGGCGAAACAGATACTAGAACTTGTGCACAGTGATGTGTTTGGACATGTGAAGGTTCCATCACTAGGTAAGTCTGTGTACTATGTATCATTTGTAGATGACTTCTCAAGGAATACATGGATATATTTCCTTAAGAAGAAATCTTAAGCCTTTGACAGGTTTAAAGAATTTAAGGCTCTTGTGGAAAATCAGACAGAGAAGAAGATAAAGGTGTTGAGGACAGATAATGGTGGAGAGTTTTGCAACAAAGAATTTGAAGAATTCTGTAAGAAGTGTGGTATAGAATGACAAAAGACTACGCCATATACACCTCAGCAAAATGGAGTTGCAGAAAGAATGAATAAGACGTTGATGGAAAGGGCAAGAAGCATGCTCAGTGGTGCCGGGTTAGGATAGGAATTCTGCGCAGAGGCAGTGGATACTGCATGTTACCTAGTCAACAGGTCACCTTCATCAGCGTTGGAGGATAGACTCTACAAAAGGTATGGAATGGTAAGAAACCCTCTCTTTCACATCTGAGGGTATTTAGATGTGATGCATATGTACATGTTCCAAAGGAGAAATGGACCAAGTTGGATAGTAAATCTGAAAAAGTGCATCTTTATTGGGTATAAGGATGGTTTAAAGGGTTATAAGCTTTGGAACCCAGTCACATGGAAGGTTGTGTACAATCGAGATGTGGTTTTTAGAGAGGTAAACGATGTTATTAAACATGAAGTCCAACCAAATGAACCTAAGAAGATAGAGTTTGAGCTTAAGGAGGAAGAATCAGACTCTACAGCAGAGGAGGAATCAAAAGATGAAGAGCCACAAACTCCGGGTGTGAGAAGATCAGTTCAAGAAAGAAGGCAGCCAAAAAGGTATAGTCCATCTACTTTCTGTTCAAATTTTTCTTTATCCATTACTGATGATGATACGAAAAATGTGAAGGAAGCAGTAGATTCAGAGGATGTCAAACTCTGGGAAGAGGCCATGGTTGATGAAATGGCATCATTGCACAAAAATGAGGCTTGGGATCTAGTGGAGTTGCTGGCTGGAAGGAAACCCATTGGCAGAAAATGGGTGTTCAAGAAGAAGACAAATGTAGAAGGAAAGGTGGAGAAATACAAAGCTTGGTTGGTAGCAAAAGGTTATTCCCAGGTGCTAGGAATTGATTTTGGTGATATTTTTTCTCTTGTTGCCAAGGTAAATTCTATTAGATTACTTTTATCTGTTGCTACTGCTTTTGATTTTGAGGTAGAATAGATGGATGTGAAGACAACATTTATTCACGAGGATCTAGAAGAGGAAATATACATGAAGCAACCTGAAGGCTTTGTGGTGAAGGGTAGGAAAGAATTGGTATGCAAGTTAAAGAAGTCTCTATATGGGTTAAAACAGGCACCAAGGATGTGGTATCAGAAATTTGATACATTTATATGGGGACTTGGCTTCACCAGAAGCAAAGAAAATAATTGTGTGTATTTTAAATTAATTGGTTACCGTGTTATTTATCTGGTCTTGTATGTGGATGATATGTTGCTGGTTGGAAATGACAAAGAAATTATCTAGGATTTGAAGACCCAATTGTCCTCCAAATTCAACATGAAAGATATTGGTGCTGCAAACTATATTTTGGGCATGGAAATTAAAAGATATTGGGCAAAGAGGAAGCTCTGGTTAAACCAGAGGAAGTATGTCGAGACAATACTGCAGAGGTTTACTATGCAGGATAGTAAACCAGTGAAGGTTCCTATTCCTGTAGGTGTGAGGTTATCTGCTGAACAGTGTCCCAAGACGCAAGAAGAGGAAGAGGACATGTCTCATGTTCCATATGCAAGTGCAGTCAGTAGCCTGATGTATGCAATGGTCTGTACTAGACCAAACATTGCACATGCAGTGGGAGTATTGAGTAGGTTTATGTCAAAACTAGGGAAGGAGCATTGGACAATAGTGAAGCGGGCTTTCAGTTATTGGTGTGGCACTAGTGATTATGGTTTGTGCTACCAAGGAAGATTAGCATTAGAAAGAATGTTGGGCACTCATGGCTTTGTTGATGCAGACTGAGCTGGAGATCTAGATTAGATAAGATCTACAAGTGGGTATGTGTTTAACCTATTTGGAGGTGCAGTCAGTTGGATGAGTAAGAAACAATCTATAGTGGCACTATCAACTACAGAGGCAAAATACATGGTAGCCACTCATGCAAGCAAGGAAGTAGTTTGGTTGTAGAGATTGTGTTCAAGTATGGGGTTAGTACAGGGAGCTATAAGGATAGACTGTGACAGCCAAAGTGAAATTTTCTTTGCAAAGAACCCCGCATATCATTCAAAGACAAAGCACATTTATGTTTAGTATCACTTTGTGAGGAATATGATAGAAGACAAAAAGGTGTTGCTGGTAAAGGTGGACACTTTGAAGAATACTGCAGATGCATTAAAAAAATCTATGAGCTTTGAGAAGTTCTCTTGGTGTAGGGAGACAATGGGTGTTTCAGGGCTGGAAAAATGACTAAGCTCTCTTGTGGCCCCCTGTGGAAAGAAAAAAACAAGTGGGAGAATGTTGGGTTGTGTTATATTCTTTCCACGACTAGCCCACGTAGTTAACCGGGGGGTTAGAGGGGGGGCAAAGCCCCCCTTCGTTGCGCCAATTGTGTAGCGGGCTGGGGGGGGGGTCACAGGGGGTTTGAGGCGTACCTGTAACCCCACTTTATGGGGTCTGGGGCAGCGCCCCAAAAAATTTTGGTTTTGGACCCTATGTTAGGATGGGCGGACCCACCTATGGTTTTGTGCATGATTTTCGCACATGTTTGTTGGATGCGATGGTTTTCGGTCCATGGTATTGGATGCTTTGGCATGTATAAATATGTATTATAACATTGAAAGGAACATAATGAAAAATTAAGTTGGTAGTCTTGGTTTTGGGATCCAAGGGAAAATCTCTGTGTATATGTGTTTTATGTGTTATGCTCTCGCATTGTTTATTTTCTGTGTTTTAGAATTTGTTTGTAAGTAATTTCTGTACGGGGTTAAAACCTACATACCAAATTTATAATATACAACAATAATTAGAAAATTTAATTAAATAAGTTAATAAAACAAGTTAAATAACATGCTAGAATAAATTTTATTCTAATTAATTAAGACAATAAAATGAAACTATATTAATTTAAAGAAAACACTAATATTACCTCTATTATCTGTTGTCTATCCTATGTGAAGAGGATGTTAGAACATTGTTTCCAATCCATCCCTACATACACTACAACAAAACCAGCGATTAGCGTCCCTTTTTACTTCTTTTTTTGCATCTAGAGCCCATTTTTGGTGCTATTTGCGTCCATTTATCAAATATGGTGCAAAACTTGACACAAAATTTGCATCAAGTTTTGCACCAAATCTTACACCAAGTTTAGCAACAGGTATTGCAATAGGTTTTGCACCACATTTTGCACCAAATTTTATGCCAAGTTTTGTGTCATCCTTTACACCAGGTTTTGTTCCAGGTTTTGCATCAAGTTTGGCACCTAATTTTTTTTGACATACTTTTGCATCCTCATTTGCATCCACTTTTTGCACCTACACTTGCATCAAATTTTGCATCGACTTTTGCATCGTTTTTTGCATCCTTTTTAAAATCATTTTTTGCAGCCATTTTTTCATCCATTTGTGCATCCCTTTTGCGCCAAGTTTTACATCGTGTTTTGTGTCTAGTTTTGCATAAAATTTTGCATCTACTTTTGTTGCATCCACTTTTCCCTCTTGTTTGGCATCCATATTTACATCCTCTTTTGCATCTATTATTGTATCCACTATTGCATCTAATATTTTTGTGCCACAATTAGCGCCTAGTTTGGCACCTCCTTTTGCACCCACTTTTGATTATAATTTTGCATCCACGTTTGCATCCTCATTTTCGTCTAGGTTTTCATCAACTACTACATCTATTTTTGCATCCCTTTGTGTATCCAATTTTGGACCGGGATTTGCATCGGGTTTTGTGTCTCATTTTGCATCTACTTTTGCATCGACTTCTATTGCATCCACTTTTGCACACAATTTTGCATCCACTGATGCACCCATTTTAAATTTCACTTTTTGCATCCCTTTTTACATCTTCATTTGCATCATACTTTGATTCTTTTTTTGCATCTATCATTACATCCACTTTTGTTATGCCACAATTTGCACCATGTTTTTCACTCACTGTTGTATCCACGTTTGCTTCCAATTTTGCATCCATGTTGACATCCTCTTTTGCATCAAATATTGCATCTATTTTTGCATCCACTTTTATGTCAGGTTTATGCATTGGGTTTTGCATCTCGTTTTGTATCTACTTTTGCATCTACTTACATTATATCCATTTTTTGCATCCAATTTTGTTTTTCCTATTGCATCAATGTTTGCTTCCACTTTTACATCCATTTTTGCATCTTATTTTGCATATTTTTTGTCTATTGTTACATCCACTTTTGTTGCACCATATCTTGCGCCTACCATTGCAACCACATTTGCTTCCACGTTTGCATCCCCTATTGCATCCACTTTTGTTTCATCCATTTTTGCATATACTTTTGTTTCCGTTGTTGCATCCACATTTGTTTCACCACAATTTGTGCCAAGTTTTACACCTACCATTGGACCCATGTTTGCTTCCACTTTTGCCTTCATGTTTGCATCCAAGTTTGCATTGACAACTGCATCTACTTTTGCATCCACTTTTGTGTCAGGTTTTTCATGTTGTTGTGCATCTACTTATGTTGTATCCACTTTTCATCCAATTTTACTTCTATTGTTGCCCCCATTTCTATGTTCGCTTTTGCATCCCTTTTCCAACACTCATCATATTTTCTGCATTGATGATATTCCTTATGGCATTGACAATTATGAACAATTGATGACACTGTCAATAATATTGACAATGATGAAAATGAAGATGATGGCGATGACATGAATTGTGATTATGATGATAAAGACAATAGTGGTTACAATGACAATGATGATGATGGCAATGATTATGATGATGACGATGCTAATGACGTTGGTGAATCTTCCCAATTTTAGATGTTGTCATTGTCATAATCATAAGCATTATATTTGGTGTCATGATCATCATTTTCATCTAGGTCATCATCAAAAAAAATAATGGCATGAATGATGATGATGCATGATTACAACAATGTCGATAGAAATTACAGTAATGATGATGATGGGGATGATAAAAATGACAATGACGATGATAATGGTGGTCATGATGATCATCATCGATCATCTGTCAAAAATAGAGTTGTTATTTCTCTTACGTATATCAATGTGTCCTAAACAACCCTTTTCTAGCACTGATCACATTTTTTGGGTTGATGATATTTCTTACAACATCTACAATTATGAACAATTGCAAACAATGTCCATAATGATGATGATGATGGCATGAATGGTGATTATGATGATAATGTAATGATGGCAATAACAATGACAAGGATGATGGTGATGATGATGACAATGATTATGATAATGAGAATGACCTTATAATCTTATGGATTCGTGAACAATTACTAGTTTCAATACCATCTTCTGGATACGTATTACTATCATACTTTTTAAATTTTCTGTCTCTCTTGAGGTATCTTACTATAATGGTGTTGTCAACACTAGAAAGATATCTTGTTGTAATGGTGGTTCTAATGTTAGCACTAGCAAAGTTTAGTAGGGAGGATGCTACTATAAGAGGAATTCCTTCTAAGTGACTATGGCATTCAAAATGAGGCTTTATGGGCTGCTTGTTAACACATGTTCTCATGCTCATATAAAATTAATGTGAAAAGTTGCTTTAATTGGTTCCCATGCATAATTGATATTGATAATGGGGTGGTATAAAATTGTAATGGGCATATCCGTTAGTTAGTTATGATGGGTCAACAACATTGAAACCATCCAAGTGACATTTCACCTTGGAACAATTGTCGCTCGTGCGAAAACACGAAGTTTATGTAAATGAAAGTTGTGATTGTAGTGGAATTAAAACCATCGAGAAATATCAAAGAAGACGCTGCCTACCAGTTTTGAAAGACAACCAAGGCATTGAACAACTAGTTGCGTTAGGATGTAGTGAGGGAATCGAAGGAAATTTGGCAGCCCTAAGTTGCCATTACTATTGCCAATCACACATTCAATAGTAACCATAAAAGGTAGCCACATATAAACATAACCTCGAGGTGTTGACAATCAGAATCTATTGTAATAGCTTTGACGTATATATAGTTTTGTGTTTAGATGAGAATGAAGTGGGCTTCATCCAGGGTTCGGCTCAATCCTCGTCCATTCCATGCAGTGGTGTTTAATTCGCCAAGCAAGAGAATATTACGTGAGTGTTCAGAGTTAAATCAACAGAAATCAAGGACGTGCGATTTTCAAATTATTGCTCCTCCCTTATGATTGAGCGCTTGATGCGATGGTCATTATCCTTGGGTGATACTTTTATTCCCCATTTTCTATTGAAAAAGTAGCGTTTTTCTGTTCGATTATGATAGGATTGGATGAACGCCGGTTTGGGTGGATGTAGACCCATGTTTTTTGTGGTGATCTTCAAATGTCTTGAGGATAAGAAAAAAACCCTTGACCAAGGTCCATGGTTTTGGGGATGAGTTGGTCTTCTAGTGAAGCCATGGTTTCCCAACTTCAATCCTCTCACTATGTTGCCGATGACTACTCTAGTATGGGTAAGATTCCCAGTTTTCCCATTCACTTTACCCATCTAGATCTCTTAGAAAAAGTGGGCAATTTTATTGGAAGATTCGTCAAAGTAGACAGGGAAAGACTTTTGAAAGGCATTTTCACCTATGTTTGCATATGTGTTTAGGTAGATCCCAATGAAGTTTTGCGAGATAAAATTGAGCTCAAGTGGATGGGAATTGTGTATTCCCAACCCCTGGACTATGAAAATACAACTTTTCGATATAGGAATTACCAACAAGATAGACACCTTCAAACTGTCTGTCCCTTTCCAATAGGGGCTTCCTCCTTACAGTCATCTAAGAACTCTAGCTGCAGTTGGAGGGATCTTAAGGAAAGAGAGGGATGGGAATTGTGTATTCCCAACCCCTGGACTATGAAAATACAACTTTTCGATATAGGAATTACCAACAAGATAGACACCTTCAAACTGTCTGTCCCTTTCCAATAGGGGCTTCCTCCTTACAGTCATCTAAGAACTCTAGCTGCAGTTGGAGGGATCTTAAGGAAAGAGAGGGATCCAAAATGTAACACCCCTCCCTTGTGTGTCAAACTTTGCAAACCTAAGCTGAGAAAAGCTAGGTATGATGTGTAATATAAAAAGTAAATACATTATTAATAAATTAATCACTTGGAAAAGTGAGACACCAAGAGATGAGATTCTTGCCAAATCACATTGGTGAATGGGAAAGGATAATTCTTTCATGGTAAAGATTCTCGATTTAATTCTAGATAAGTTGGATGGATTGGAGATAAATATCCATTGAGAAAAACATAAAAGTTGTGCGGGAGAGAAAGGCAATCTTCTATGAGGAAAATCCTCATGGGAGAGAAAGGTGAGCTTTTATGAGATAAGCCTATGCAAATGGATAAAAAGATCCATAAAAGCGAGACACCGCTAATGGAAACCATATCATTAAAGAAGGTATTAAATACCCATTGCATAGATCAATTGGAGGCGGTTGATCCATGGCAAGAACCTTGACTCGGTGGTGAACTGAAGAGTCATTTCTAGGTTGGGTAGCGGTGCTCTGTTTTCCAAGTGTCGTTCTCTCTTTTGATCTAGTTTGACTCACTTGCGTGGATTTTTCTGTATGTTGGTTTCTTACCCTCTATGTTATAAATTCCTTAGCATATGAGAGAATTTGCTTGAGTTTTAAATGCACTGCATGTGGCGTTAATGAGATGATTTTATGGATGCACATAAATGAAATTCTAATTACAGTCACAGTATGTGGATCTTATGTAGAATTGGTGTTAACCTGTCTTTTGTTAAGATAGTGAATAGTCGTGCTTGAGCCGCTATGCAAATTTGTTAACTGTGGTTAAGGCTCGACTGTATAAACTATGGTACAAGTTATTTGTGCTATGCATCCAATGCTGCGCTTCTGATTAATTGTGCATAATCCCTAAGATACACATGTTAACGTGTCATGCAACTGTGGCAGACGGATTATTGATTATGTATGATAAATGATTTTGTTTTGAAACGGTAGAGCCTATGGTTCGGGTTATCTAATATATGCATTATGCATTATAGGATGAATTGCATCCATTGAGGCGTTCTAATTATTTATTCGTATTGCATAAGATATATGTCGGTGGTACTTTCGGCCATGACAATAGGAATATGAACATGCTATATGGCAAAACTAGTTATTGTAAATGGATGACCTGATCTCCATAAATGTTGGATTGAATCCTCAAAGGAGGGATACTCGAATACGGGATATTGAATAATATTGATTGATTCCTCCTCTGTGATGTGATGTAGGCATGGGTAGAAGTGCTTGTGTTAGCTTTGTTATGAGGTAGTTGTATATGAACGCGTGTGACAACCATTACATCTAAATTTATTACAAGCTAAAATTAGTAAAGGAAACCAATATGTTGCCTTTAATACTGTGGCTAGGAGGTGTCTACTGAAAGAGGACCCAAAGTTGATCATAATTCATGGAACAAGGTACCAATCAACCTTAAGCACAATGCAAGAATAGGATGAAAACCTTAAGCATGACCACCAACTCATCGAATGGCCTTGAGGCTGCAATATGCAAGAAGAGGATGAAAAACATTGACTTTGAAAGCTTTTACAACCAGAGAACCTTAAAACCCCAACTCCCTCCTTAGGACAAGTGTATTTGAGTTTACCAAGAGTTGGCTTCCAACACACCCAATTCTCAATGCCAAACATGACATGGTACACTAAAACACAAAGACCGTAAAACCTTTCAACATATCGACAAAGTACACATTCTTCCTTGAAATACACATTCTAAGGAAACCCACAAATGACTTCTCCTCATTTTGAGGATGGTACCTAAGTTAAATTGGATTGCATAGGGATTTATTAACACAGGGTTCAAAATTATTACAACAATATACTCATTAATCACTAAATATGTCATTTGTAGGAATTGCAGTTAGGTGGGGAGGATAACCCTCCTATCCATTTTTAAAGCTACACCCAATTAATAAGTTCTCCATGTGCCACAATAAATGCAATTTTTATGACTATAGTGACACATCCCTCGAGATTTCCTTCCACACCAACACTTTTATCCATGAACTAAAGAGTGACTATTTCATTATTATATTATACATACATGTTAATATAAGCATTAAAATTTGTATTCCTTTGTAAAAAATGCTAGTCCAAGAGATACATTTGATCACCTTGTCTTGTATCCAATATCCAATGTTGACCCCTATATCCTTAGATCTAGAGTGAAGGTTTCATTTCTAATGTTGTGTTTGAGCTTAAATTCTAATTAAATATTTGGGTTAGCCAAGGTCATTACTTACCTTAATGGCTTTGCAATATACAATGTATCATATTTTTTTTAAGTTCAATTGGTGAGATATGTCTGGGGGATTGAACTTTCGATCACTTGGATACACAAGGGCTTGCCAACATGCTTTTTTCCAATTGTGCTACTACCCTCAGAAAATATACAATGTATCATATTAACATCCACTTAAACCAAATTGACTTTTGGGACACATGTCTCTTTGATGATGAAGGGAATCCAATTATGTGATGTCAAACACATTCCCTCACAAACACTCACAAAGACCCTACACTTTTTAGGGTTCGAACCTAGGTTGTCTGTTATGAAACCAACTCACAAAAAGATATAAAAGATAGATCAACAACTTAGAAATCAGCCTCTTCGAGGGGGCAACCTCCTTTACATTACACAAAAGAACAATTATTGGATGATACAAATGACAAAGCCTCATTTCTATATATAGGAGTCTAAGGGGTCACAATATAATCAAAGTCAACATAACAATAATAATATAAGGGCACAAAAATAACAATAGTGGGCTTCTATGGGGCACAATAATAACAATATGGGGACAATAAGGGCACAACAATAACAGTAAGGGCCACAATGACACTAGTAATGGGGGAATCACTAGTGTTATAGGGACCTAACATTGTCTATATGGAAACACTGTATAATTTTGAATTTATTTATTGTAGATTTGTACATAGATGGATATTCCTTTCTTTGCATTTATCTTTTAGACTTCTTGCTTTCACCAATTGATTTAGAGCTTATGGAGTCTCAAGTAGCACCAATCCCCTTGCTTCTATTGGATTGAATAACATGATTTCTCTTTTGAAATCCATAATATCTCATTCACATGCTTCCTATTTCTCCCATAAGACTTTAGCACAGACTCCATGATCATGTTTGTGTCCCTCTTAATAACGCACTCCTTGGAAGGGGCCATAAAATCTTTTATTAGGACTAAACTTGGATGTCTCTTCTTTCTTGCCCTTTGATTCTTCATTCAATCATACCACCCATCAACTTGTTATTTTTCCATTTTTCTTATAATGACCTTTGTTGTTGGGAAGGTGCCTTTCAAGTATTTTGTCTTTGCATATAGATACACATAAAGTATCATTATTTTAATCTAATGGACGTGGTTGTTAAAATCACCAATATTTAATTAAATATGCATTGTTATACCTTTGCTCAAGTCAACTTCAATTCAAATTCTAACACATGTGTGTATACCCTTCCTTGCTTACTTTGTATATTGTTGTAAGTCCCCAATATATTTATGTTGGCTTTTGAAAGATCATCTCATCCCAAAATAAGTAGGGGGGATTCAATATTCAAATCCAGAGTGGGGTTGAAGAAATGGATATTGAAGATGGATTCAATTATAGAAACTATCTTTTGAAAAAAGGTTAGTTTTGCCCCAAAAAGAAAGTCCCTCCTTTGAGACCTTGCCACAACTTCCATAGTTGTGAAATTTTACAATAATAGAACCTCTAGAGTAGAGGTTTACCATATACTTAGAACTTAGGTTGGAATTGATTTGATTCTTGAACTCTTTAGATGATGACTAGAGATCATTAAATACATAGTTTGAAGCATTTGCTTGTAGTTATTAATGAACTTGTTAACCATCCATAGATGAATACTTCCCTTGCACATGTGCTTGATTTTGTCAATAATGAAAGAATCCTACTATGTTTTTGGTATATTCGACAAGACTACATCTTTAAAATAAAGAAGATTCAATTCTTAATGCTTTGCAATCCTGTAAGAGGGAGGGACAATCGAAGTCACGCAGGAGGAGGTATTCCCTTTGTTTAGCGAAACTCTACAGAGATAAAGCACTAAATGCAAGATTAACCCCTTGTTTATGTGATAATTAGGGAATATATGTCTATTCTCTCAAAGATTAGTCTTATATATTCAAAAAGAATTTCTCATTTATTCTAAATAACACTTAACACTGTTTATAGAATAATTTCTCACCATTACAATCACAATAATCATTTTTCAAGGCAAAAACTACATCAAAACTTTTTGAATATGCAAGTAGATAATCTCCACAAATGAAGATGAAAACATATTTTGAGCATGTTTAAAGTGGATTAAACTATAATAATAATAGACACAACAAAAATCTTGATACAATAATAGCTCAAATAATTATCTTTAACAAAAATCTATTAAAAATTACTATAAAATTATAAAATGAAATTAACATTAATAAATAATCAATTAATTTATATAAAATCCCAATTTAATAATGAATAATTACTTAATTCTTTAAGTTCCACTTCAAAGAAAGCATTGACACATCAGCTAGAGAAGGGTGCATTATTGTTTTTGGAGTAAGAGAAGGGTGCATTATTGTTTCGGACTTCTATGTCCGTCGCATCAATATTTTATTTGATGTGCCCAATTATTTTTCCAAAGTAAAACTATTATTCAGCTTAAATAATAGAATGTATAATATTTCAAATTCTATAAAATGTATAATATTTCAAATTCTTTCAAAATCCGTTTTACTAAAACACAAATATATGGCCGTCGATGACATGATCGGATGGTAGATATTCTATCCCGCCTTTAAATTCAAATCCTCTTGGTAGTTTGGCGCCATTGCGCGTATCCCTCTCAACGAGCTCAGTAGCTCGCATATGAACAATCATGGTTTGCAATCGCATAAACATTGCCCCAGAATCGATCCACGAGCCACCAGATCTCTCTCTGCACGACTTCCAACAGTTCATCTGCGTTTCTTCGTGGTCAAAACGATTTCTTTGTTTCTTGATACAGTTCATCTGCGTTTCTTTGTTTTCTTTAGCACCGACTGAAGGGGAGAACTTTTGCCACATTCCGGGGTCATCTCTGTTCATTATAGAAGGAGGTCTTGTAACCTGCTCCAAACTGCCAGTTTCTCTCTTTGAAAGTTTGTATTGAAAACCAGTGCTGGGTCAAAGGTTTACTCATATGAAGGATGCAGAAAATGAGAGTCCTTTAGTGAGTCCATGAAAAAGGCTTGGCGAAGATTTGGGGCAAAATGATACCTGCAGCAGAGCCAACAAAGTTCCAAAATTAGAGCCAACCTCACCAATTAAAATCTGCAAACAACCTGGAATCCTATCTTTAGGACGAGATTGTTTGAAGCACCCCGAAAACTCAAGTATGTTATTACTATGCTACCTTTCTATAGACTGGAATTATTTCTTTTATTGTTGCAATATCCATGATATAGTCCTGGTTCAAGCAATTGAAAGATAGACTTGATTTTTCTTCTAGTTGATTATGAGACTCTGTACTCAAGGTCATAAGAAAAAAAAATCCAAAACTTTTTAGCTAGTGAAGTATAAGTTCCTGAAAGTTAAATAGTAACTATCTCTATCCAATTACCCACTGTGTAGGCAGGCATATCATTGATTTTAGCAAGCCTTAGCATTTTCCTGTCTACCTGGATAAGGAAGCAAAATACAAACGAATAACTATCTTATCCCTGGTTGAACAGGACAGGTAAAAACCATTGTTTCCTTAAATTAGTTTCATCTTTTACCCCTATAATAAGTTATTGTGTCAGGTTTCTGAACTCTTCCCTGACACACATGAAAGTCACATGCAGTTTCAACAATGGTATTGATAAATTATAACAAATTCTTGTACAAGAACATTCTTATAGTCGTTGCCTCTCAATGCCAAGCAGATGTTGCAATGAGAATTTTGTCCAACCATCCAAAATAGTAAATACATAGCTCCTCCTTCTTCCTTAGTCTTATAGCTATTGCAATATGATTAACAGAGCAAAGATTTAACCGTGTCCTTAACATTAGCACTGAGATGATATACACTAAATCCTGCCATAGTCACTCTAGCTCTCCATTTTCCTGTAACTTCATACCTCTCAATCCTTTCTTCTCCCTCACAAGCAATTATGTTCACTGTGTCTCAGGCAAGGCATTGTTTTTCAACATTCATACGATTTCTGCTATCCCTTTTAAGTGTAGCATCTAGCGACTCAAACACTGATGAGTAATAGTTTAATGCTTCCATGGACTGGGGGATGAAAGGTGTATTATTAGTGTTAACCTCTTGTTTTATGATCAAAAAGTAGAATGTCATGCTTGGAGGCCTTTTTTAACATATTGTTATTCGGTAACCATAAACTGCTATTCACAAAAACCAGGTATCATAATTTCTTTAATTTCAACTTGTTTCTCTTATTGGGGACAATGAAATGTACTGTCTTGCAATCTCTCTCACATGCAAATGAGCTAGCAGGTTTTCTTGAAATACAATTAAGAAACTGCTGCAAAATTAGCAAATTAACTCCATAAGATTCCCCCACAAGACAATGTTGTTGCTTGCCCCTTGTCATAGTTAGTTGCTTGGAGTCCACAAAATACTCCCACCTCTTTTAAGAATTCAATTCATCTCCAATCATTCGTTGCTTCTGTGGGGAAGGGTGCATTCTTCTTGTTACCTCTCAAATTGTATGTAATGATAAGAGCCCTAATCCACAATGTACAACTTCAGGGAACTGTTAGGATGGTCACCACCTTCACCTCAACAACCTATCCTCTTCACTTTAGGCTGGCTCTCCTTTGGCTCAAGGGGATATACCTAATACTATTAATAAGACAAAGAAATGAGGCACAAGGTGAAGTTGAGAGAAGCCTTAGTAAAATAGAGTTTTGGAGTTTTTAGGGTTTTAGAATAAGTGATGGAAGGAGAATCAAATGGCTTATGAGGTCAAGAAGAAACTCTTCGGAGAAGTGGCTTATTTCCTTCAAGGATTAGGGGTTTGAGACTAGAGTCTAGAACCAAAAGGAAAGAGTGATCCCTCACTCAATGAAGAATAAAAATGAATATCAAGGTCTACAAGAAGGGAACTTTCAATGGAAAACCTTCACCAACAAGATCAAATATGTTTTGATAAATGTACTTAATACTTCTTACTAGGGAACCAAAGGAAAAACATAGCAAGGTGCCAAATAATCACCAAATCAACAAAGGAATAATGCAGAAGAAAAACCCTAAAACATCTCCCTTCCAAGTGGTAACTTACCCCCTAAATGGATTGATCTTGAAGTCTTGTAGAAGACGAGCATTTCATCATTAATCTGTATGCACCAAAATTCAAATAATAACCAAGAAAGAGAAGCTTCAAGAATTGAAAACAATCATCCACAAAAAAAGAATCCCTTACACCATAAATGCTCCAAGAAAGATATGTCAATTAAGTTCCAAGGAGTGAGAGCTACAAAAATCCAACCATGAGTGAAATTGAGGAAGTGCATCTCTTTACACATGAGATTGACCTCCTCATCAACAAACACATCATTGACAATAAAACCAAATAAAATGCTCAAGGGAGCTTATTTTTGTTACACTACTGCTCAAGTGAACTTATTCATTTTCCTACCCTACTGTAGCATGTACAAAATGCAACTACTAGGTGAAGTCAGTGATCTGATGTAGCCACCTTAACATCTTGGAAGCACAATGCCCCTTCCCTCAGTGCTTAGTCATCATGGAAAACAGGGAGACATCAAACTTTGAATGGTTACAAGTTGGAATCTCTGTCAATGCCTCTCTGGGAATGAATTTGGATGCCTGCAAATGAAGTATGTCATGAAGGGGCTGTAAATTTGGACATGTTCTGCTACATGATATATCTACCCATCCCTGCAAAGGACTGTTATAATTGTTGTCAAACCATAAGGTGTTTTCTTGGCTCTTGAGCATCTCTTCCGAGAAAACAATATCCCCCTTTACTGCATGTTTTTGGATTCTGGTTTTAAGACTATATGAAAAAGTACAAGACTGTTGTATTTTTGAGTCTTGCACAGATTCAGCAGTTTGCATGTCAAGGCCATATTATCAGTTCTGCACTCTTCTGTTCCCTTTGGACACAAATCACTATTCTTTTGCAAGGCATTCCCGGAACAAATTTCAACAATGTGGTGATCCATATGACCAAATGGTGTGTTCTTCTGCCTTACAAGAGAATCAATTTTATTTTCTAAAGTATGCCAAAGAATGGCACCAATGTCATTCTCAGGGCATCTTCAAGCATGTATTCTTGAGTAGGGCATTGATACATCCTCGAAGGACTGTCCCCAAAAACTATCTGAAAAATGAATACAACATTTACTATAATAGCTACAAGTTGATACTTTCCAGGAATGGTTATTACCTTGCTCAATCTACCACATACATCTTTTTTATTGTCATTTTCTATCATGGTGTATACATTTTTTTCAACAATTTTGAAGTGTGCCCTGCCTTCAATGCAATTTTGGTTCTAGGAAGGAATATAATCACTGTCGAACTACCATGACTGCCATTTAATGATATCAGGCCTGTTTCTTCAAAATCTAGCAAGCTCTCACAAGGCAAAGGCCAGACATTAATAGAACAATGAGGTGCATTTCCATTGTCACCTCAGCAATCCTCCTTCTGCTTTTTAGTGGAATTATACCACACAGGAGGCTTCCCAATTTTCACCTAAATGATATTCTAAGTTATATGGATCAAGGTGATATATCAGATGAATCAAAGCTAAGTAAAGGTACTTTCAATGGACAAGGGCACAATTGTCTATGTGTAGGAGCAGTGTACCATATACAAAGCCCTAGAGAGGTACTTGTGACCTAGGGTTACATCGTGTAGATCAACAAAGGGATGCCTAGGTATACAAATACCAAGAAAAGGTTTGCAAATAAGAAAAGGCAAACCTTCGATTTAAGACCCAAGTTGAAGCCTTAGCCAAAGTTAGGATTTAGCTAGGGCACAAATTGCCTAGGGTAGACTGTTGGGGAAAATTCAAGCATGAAGAGAGCTAGATTTTGAGTGCCAAGGATCAATCAAGTTTAACTCAAGCTACTAAAGCCTCAATGTCTATCCAATAGGAGACCCTTGTTGAATTTGACCCTATGCCCTAGTCCTAGCGGCCTGCTTTAAAGGACTTCAAAAAATAGAAGAGGAGATAAGATGAAAGTTTTTATGATTTTTGATCACCAAAAGGATT
The DNA here is from genome assembly GCA_031772625.1 of Pinus tabuliformis. Lineage (NCBI taxonomy): Eukaryota > Viridiplantae > Streptophyta > Pinopsida > Pinales > Pinaceae > Pinus > Pinus tabuliformis. The sequence continues at coordinate 1,134,573,796 of CM062819.1, read as the reverse complement.
CCTAGTGCCTTTTCCTACCTGGGTGATGTAGTCTATAGGGCTAAATTTAAGATAAATTAAATTTATGCTTGGAGTAAGAGGGAAAACCCTAGTTTTCACTTGATAAACCCTAGCTATCTTTTTAATGGGGGGGAAATTAAATAAATGAAAGCTCTCTAGGAGGTCCTTTATGGTATTCAAGGTTTAGCATGCAATAATCAAGCAAGATTTCCATATAAGATATGCATGTAGAGATGGAATAAGAAAAACCCTAGCATAATTTTATCACATGAAAAACAATAAAAATCTGCAATTACACTTAAATTCTTCCAAGAAATAGCCTTCTTTCAATCCCAAAAAGACACCTCCAAGACACAAATCATTCGCCAATAGCAATGGGTCCAAAAAGATCACATCTCCACAAGTAGCGAGTTGCATCTAGGCTAAGTAGAGCTTTATAAAAGAGGTTGAAATCCACAAGTGATGATGATAAACAAGGGAGTGATCCTCTATTTATATGAGGTCAATCACTTCCATTAGTTTTCCTAAAAGCCTTATAAGAAACTTAATTCTGAGTGGGCTTGAAGTAAATGGGCTACCAAGCCAACTCAATAGTTCAATACAAAAAAATAAGCCACTAATGCTCGCATGCATGGGTTGAAACTCTTCCCAAGCATGATGTTATGCCCTTTTAGGGGTAATAAAGCTCCAAAAATACAAAACAAGGGCTAGATACATCTCCAACCATCATAATCAATCATGAATTGAGGTTGAGTCATCAAATCAAGCCTTAAAACATCTCCCTTTATTTTCCTCCCTTCCTATGGATTATAATTGATAATATAATATTTTTTAACTTCATTTGATTCTCTGAAGTTGATTCCCTTCCTCCATTTTCATTAAAATCATCATGTTATAAGGCAAAAGGGCATACCTTTATATGAAATTTTGCCAGCAAAGAGTCCAAAATTAAATTTTGGACAATTAAATTTTCATGCAACTAAGCAACATTGCTTTTTAACAATACTCTTGGTTCAACATTTTTTGACAATGGTCTTGGTTCAGTACTTTCTTACGAGCAGAGCCCTCTCCATTCCTTCAAGCAAGAGTGGTCTCCTTGGAAAAACAATAAATCTGACCATTTCAATTTTTTCATAATGTAATACCTTGTACCGGATATCTTTGGTTTATGCCTTCTAAAATCTTGGATACCTCATCAATTTTTCCCTTAGAGAAACACTGTTTTACAGAGTCAAAAAGTTAGTTTCACAACCTCTTCTAATTATTTTGCCTTCTAATTATAATGATTTTTCCACTTCACTGGTCTGAAATAGAGCAGACATTACTTCTGTGTATACTTTAACATGTACAGAGGATTTACAATCTATCACTTCTTCAAGAACTTTTTATGCCTCAATTTTTTTTCCTACCTTCCCAAGATGATGCATGCCATAGATAAAACTTGCATGACTTGGAACAACACGTTCCCTAAGCATTTTGTTCAGTATCTGGGCAGCGGCTTGAACTTTCTTTGATTTGCAGCAAGCTTTGATGAGTGAATAGTACAGAGCATCCTCCTACAACATGGCATAGAGCAAAATATGCTTAACAGAAGTAGTCATTCACATCAATAGCAGGAAAACCATCCTGATGTGTTTCCAACAAAACATTATCTTGTGATACCCTACACACCACCATATTGGGTAAAAATGTAAAACTAGCATGTGTACCCCCAATGCCAACATTTTTTTCAAGAAGTTCCAAACCATAGCAGACAAGGCTCTAGATACTAAAATGACAAGAAAAGTTTACAAAACTTTGAGAATTGTCAAGCCTGTTTCAGACTCTCAGATATCTAGTGGGCTATGCCTGTCCATGAATGCACGTGAGAGACCAATAATATACAAGAAGGCAATGAAACAATCACAAAAGCACCTACACTCAAAATTCCATTCTGGAAAGAAGGAAAAGACTCACTAAGGATACCAAGGGGTGCAAAATTCTAGATGTGAGGAATAGCAGTTACTGAGGAATACGGTTCATCTATTCTTACTGTTACAGATAATGCATTTACCAGATTGACTCAAGGTCTATTTCCTAGTGTCATGGAACACTGTGTTTTGATGATGGCTTTTGGTCTTGTTCCCATGGAACTGTAGTTGCATCTGGCTTAATCAATATGAAAGGGCTGCCCTGTGCGCGATTAGGAAGAAGTTTCCTTTATTTCTCCTCTGGGTTATGTTTCAAAATTATAACCATCAGCTATCGGCATGTTGAAGGGATCACACACCTTTCAAGCAGAGCCCATTTTTCTGCAGGATTGTCCATAGGCATTGTTGCAGGTAACACCCCTTCATACAGAAGCCAGTTTTCCACAGAAGAATGGTGGTTGTTCAGTGACTCAGGGCCTCTCTGTGCAGTCACAAGTAGTATCAGCATTATAACATATCCTTTCAGAATTCAAGTATATCTTCTCACTGGAAAGCAAAACAACCTCACTTCAGAAACAACAAACAGTGTAGATTAGGGTGAAATTTGTGATCTATGATCTTCCTGATATATGTCATTCCCTTTCTAATCTTGATGACATTTTACAGGTCTGTATGAGCAGAAAGAATTCTCTCAGTGCTTAATCATTTTGAATTTTTATGGCTTCTCATGTTGGTCCCCATGTGAGTATCAGTTAATACTGCTGTCAAATTGTATAAAACAGATAGACAGGAGGATTGAACACAGAAGGTCTACATAAACCAGTTTTGCAGTGCTTCCTTTTGCTATTCATAAACAACTTGCACTGTGGGAATGTACTACCTGCAAGGTTGCGTTGTTTGTTTCATGAAAGGCTGGCCGCTAAATGGCATTGGGAGCCCAGTTGTTTACTTTCCAAGTTAGTCATTCCTATCAGATTTACTTTGGCTAAATATCGTAAGTTAACATCCCATCTTTTGTGTCATATGAAGTTGAAGTTGAATCTTTAGAGTAACAATATTCTCCAAGCTTGTTTCTTTTGTTCAGCAAAATAGATTTCTAAGTTTATTGTTCTTTGTGTCACTGGCCCATAGTAAGGTTGCTTATTTAAATAATTTATTCAAATTATCATTTCTGTTATTAAACAAAAAATATTGTATAGCCCAGAATTGGGCCCACTGGAGTTCATTCCCCTGTTAGGTCAACATAAAACCTTTGTTGCATAGATCAATGGGCCATGCAACATTGGGCATATCATTTTTTAAATTTCAATAAAAAAAATTATTTGAAAATTAAATTTTTAATATAGTTTTTTTATGAAGAACCCAAAGAACCCGAAGAACCCAAAGAACCCAACCCGAAGAACCCGAAGAACCCAAGAACCCAAGCACACGAAGAACCCGAAGAACCCGAAGAACCGAAGAACCGAAGAACCCGAAGAACCCAAGAACCCAAGAACCCGTTAAAGGAAAAGAACCCAATTTTTTTTTTTGAAGAACCCGGTTCTTCTGGGTTCGTCTGGGAAGAACCCGTACCCGAATCCGGTACTTGGGTGCGGGAACCCGGGACGGGTTCGAGAACCCTACCCCCGGGTGCGGGTACCCATGCAACACAGATTTTCATGGATATAACTTAATATAACTTTCTTATGTAGAAAACATGGCTTATCTTAGGCTTAACCATGCATATAAAATACCACCTATCATCTTCATTGAAAAAAGAATGGTGTCTTTGTTCATAAATATCAGTGATTAATCATAGGAATGGCTATTATTCTCTATCAAACAAAATCAAGGACTAAGTAATGAAGATCTTGGTCGACAACAAAACTTATGATTATTAACTTCACATTAAAATTCACTTCATCTCTACCACCTTCAAGGAAATCTTTGTTATCCATCACCATATTGATGTTGTGACTTGGTCCTTGAAAAACATTCAGCATGTTTGGTTCATGGAAACCTTCAAGTTAGACAGTATATGTCATGCTAACTTGCAAGAGATTGGTGTGAGGTACATTGAGGCTTGCAGGGCCAGCCCTGCAGTTTGCCCTCATGAAAGCATAGAAGTAGATTATAACCAGTTTCTTAGGAAACCATGAATCCTTTCTAGCCTTGACATCTCCGTGACCAACAAGATATACAACCCTTGATAATTCAGAACACTTCCATAGTTCCAAATGTACATCACAAGAAGGAAGCAGGTGGCAAAAACCATTTATCCAACCATTTTCCCCCACTTTCATCAAAACTGCAGAAAAATAAATTAGCTCAGTTGATCCAAATAGAACAGGAAATCCAATCGCAAGGAATATATTTTTTGCCCATATAAGAACCATGACAAGAGTCACTAGGCTTGTAGTCACCATAATCATCTCTACCTTTGCAATGCCATATGCATTTGATATCTCGACCGTGCTCTTAAAACAATCACATACCAAGACACACATTATCATTAGAACCCAGTTGATGACAAGAATGTAGATCTGACCCATGAACCGTCGGGATGTGTGAATTATTCTCAATCTGGGAAAGCATCCTAGGGCCATGGACATTTTAATAGATGAAATTGTTGTTGAGATCATTGCCTGGCTTGCAATCATGGCAACAACACTAGCTATCACGAAGACTGGCCAGATAAAACCATCTGGAATTGAAGCAGAGAATACGTTCTCCACCACAGAGGGATGCTTCATAAGATATGCAACTTGATCCATGTAAGCCAATAGTAGGCATGGGAATACTATACATGTGAAGGCTATCTGGATGGATCTTACTGAGAAGTGACCCAAATCAGCAAACATAGCTTCAGCTCCTATTATGCATAACATGCAACCTCCTAGGGACATCCATGCTTTGATAGTGTTCCTCTTGAACAAGTAATAGATATAAACAGGATTGAATGCCCTTAAAATTGTCATGTCATGTTAAATAATATTGTAAAGTAAAATAGAACCAATAGAGAAAAACCATATTATGAGTGCCAGAGAAAATGTCATGCCTACTTTGCTTGTACCAAACTGTTTTATGCTGAACAAGATCACCAGGAATATGATTGAGACAATGACCACTGTGTCTTCCATAAAGCTAGATATTTCATCTTGCATGCCACTAACAACAGACATGACTGATATTGTAGGTGTAAGTATGCCATCCCCAATTACCATCGAAGTACCCATGAGAAACAAGAGTAGCAGTAGGGTCTTCAATTTTGTACTTCTCTAAAGGATTTCTTTGATTCTTAATCATCTTTCCAGTTTCGGGGTGGGCAACTTGAGCTTGAAACTGGAATTTTTTTCATCTGATGGTTGCTGGTTGGGGAGCAGATTGACCTTCGCATATGTGCAAATCAAAGAGTACAAGGAAAATGTCCCCCCTTCACCATTGTCATTGGCTTTGAGCATAATGAACACCTATTTAGCCAAAGGGATGAGGGCTATTGTGTACATCACTAAAGCTAATGCACCCAAAACATCTTCCTCTCCTTTGGTACGAGCTTGGATGAATACACTAGTGAAAACATACAAGGAGTTGGTACCCATATCTCCATAGACCACTCCAAGTGTTTGGAATGCCAAGTCGAGCGTCCGTCCTAATGAAAGGTCCTTATCATGGCCCTTATGAACATCGGGCACGTCCATGGCCTCCACATCAAAGGAATCCACTCACTTGGTCTTCAGAACGAGCCCACGCCTCATTTTGTGTCATGTCTGATCATCGTCAACAAACCACCTTGGGGATTACCCTTCCATTTCACTGCCATCAACCGACCTAGACTCTGATGACAACAAAGACATTGAGCCCTCACTGATCCCATCCCTGTCTTTCTCATCCTAGACATTGATATGATAATGGGGTTGACAATGACAAGAATGATACACAAAAGGGAAATCAATAAAAACTAAGGAGAATCCCCACAACTATTTATAAAAAAAGCACAAGTTTATCATCCAAAGAAGCAATTTCTACATTCAAAGACCACAATCCTCAATCTCATAATTTTATCATCCATAGAAACAACTCCTGCATTTAAATCCCATAATCCAGAAAAAGAAAGAGCTCAATCTCTTCGACCCACATCGTAACATCGCATCCCACATCCAGATTTCCATTGAAATCTTGAAAATCCTCATACCCAAATGATTTTTTGCAGTGACTTCTATGAATACATTACCATCCTTCGATCAGAGCGTTTTTGTTAAAGAAGAAACATATTATATATCTTCAAGGAGAAACATATAATGGTAATGCAAATTTCTAAAAGGTATGTGATCCTTAGGCTTATTGGAGAGTATATAAAAAATTTCACACCTTTTTATGAGATATGGGAGGAAAACATGTTAAAGATTTTTAATAAATATAAAATTTCCAAAATGATGCTAGTTACGTGTGATTCTTGTTTCATTGTTTGTGATTATGAAAAATGAAACTCAATGTTTTTTCATTAGTGCACACATATTTCATTATATAATTGCATATAGAAAAATCATTCCAGAGCCGATAACAATAAAAGTGAAGAATTTATGGTCCAACGTTATATTTAAGGGAGATGTTTAAGGATGACGTTTGAATTTTGTTTTTCATTTTAAGACATTTGGAGCAAATATTAGGAAGGACTTTGAGAGAGGATTGTCCTTGATTTTCGAAAATGGAGTTGTTCCTTTCCAGCCATATGCCCCAAGTGACCATCAAAGGGAGAGCTCATAAGTTTTTTGGATGTCTTCTTTATATCCATTTTTTTACACATATCCATAGAGTCCCCATGCCATTGATGTGAATTACTTGTTCGGTATTTTTTAACCAAAATTTTTAACCAAACAAGAAAAATTAAAAAAATGCCTCAAGATCAAAGACTGAAACAAAGACCTATTGACATACCTTTTAAAGTATGGAAAGAACTTGTAAAATCATATGAGAAGTTGGATGCACAAAGAAAAGCCAGCAATGAGAGAATTCAGGTATTGAATTTTTCATTAAACATTATTTAGAATGTATTAATACTTATAAGTATCTTAGACATGTATTTGTGTGAAAATAAATTGAATTGGTTTATGTTTAAGGACAAGGCATCCAAGGCGAGGTTAACCAAGACAAAAGTCAGTCATTGTAGTGGCCAGAAAGGTTTAAAAGCACTGATAACAACATTTGTAAGTATATTAAACATGTGATATTTTTTTAATAAATTTTGTACTAGAAGAAAGTCATTGTTATCTAATTTCTCCCTATTTACTGATTGATAGGAACTAAAATATGGAAGACCTCCAAATCATTTGTAAAAGGAGGTGCTGCAGCAAAAGAGATGGGTTGAATTTGTTGTTTGGATGGACTCTATGGTATGTAATCTTAGTTGGATTTCCAATATACTTTTAAACCATATTTTCATTTTATTTTTTAGTACTATTAGATATTATATCTTACCTCATTTTATGGTTAACATTGTATAACAAAAACATGTGTTGTGTTTTGTAATTAATACTAACATGTAATATTGATTTTTTTTGTCAGAATGCTATAGGTAATGATTGCCAAGACGATGATCCAAATTATGTTCAACATATATCAGGAGATGATGAGGATGAGGATGAGGATGAGGATGATCGTGGTGAAGGAGGAGATGATGATGATAGTTGCGGTGTTGGTGATGATGTGGATCAGAGTAATGAGGATGGTCAAGATGATCATGAGGATGATCTTGGTGGTGGTAGCTAGGCATGCACATGCATTGTTTTTTATGAAGAAATTATTGTGTAGAATGACATTGTTATGTTTAGATGGGTGTTGTGAATTTACCCTATATCAATGAGACATTTTGATTTTGTAATCATACGATGAGTTTGATTTATGTATGTTGTTAATTTATCGTAGAATAACGATATTCATGAAATATTTTGATTTGTTAATCATATTTGAATTTTACTTGTTTTGATTAAAAATAATACTAATTTTATTAGTATTATGTTGCTATTTTATACATGTTTTGAAAATTGTTAATGACACATTGTTATTTTTTTGGATGGATGTTGTCAATTTCTCTTAAATTTATTTACAAATGATTTTGAATTGTGATATCTGCTTTAATGATATTTAGAAACTATCATATATTTCACTATGAATCTATAAAGGGGGTCATATATGTAAAGAAAAATATACTCTATATAAGAAGTGAAATGCGGATGTAACCATGGATGCAAAATTGAAAGTAAAATTGGGTGTTAAACTAGGAATTAATACAAAATGCAAACAATTGACATACAAAGTGTTTTAAATTAGAAGTGAAAAATTGTGCAATAGTTGACACAAAGAAGGGAACAAAACATGGCATACAAAAGGATATCAAATTGGGCAAAAACAAGGACACATAAATGGGCACCAAATTAGATGCAAAAAAAGACAACAACTAGATGTAAAATAAGATGCAAAGTTGAGCGTTAAAAAGAAGAAAAAAACGTTACAAATTAATATGCCAAATGATGATGCAAATAATGGTGTAAATTTGGGATGCAAACTTGGGTGCAAAAAAGGAAAAAAAAAAAGATGTAAGAAAAGACATAAAACAAGATGCAAAATGGGGCTGAAAAAAGGTGAAACCAAGGATGCCATATTGGATGTAAAAAATGATTCCTAATCACATGCAAATTTAGGCTCGAACTCAGACACAAAATTATATGCAAATGTGGACACAAAATGAGGCAAAAAAAGATGCAAATTTGGATGGTGAAAACGATGTAAAACTAGACACCAAAAAAATGCAAAATTGGATGAAAAATTCGGTGTAAATAATGGTGCAACATTGGACACAAGTAGACACAAAAAAATGGTGCAAAAAGGGGCATAAAATAGCTTAAAATTAGATGCAAAACTTGGTGCAAAAACAAATACAAAAGTAGACGTAAAAAATGGCTCTAAATTGAATGTACCATTAGACACAAAATAAGATGCAAAGGTGGACACAACACATGACTCAACATAAGATGCAAATATAAATGCAAATTTGGATGCTCAAAATGATGTAACATTAGATGCAAGAGATGGTGTTAAAAATGATGCAAAATTGGATGAAACAAATGACGCAAAATATGGTGCAAAATGAGATGGGAAAAATGGAGACAAATCAAACGTAAATGTGGATGTAAAAAATGGTCCAAAAAAAGATGCAAAAATGGGCACAAAAATGGATGCAAAATTTGGTGCTAAATCAAATTCAACACATGGTGCAAAGATAGGCACCAAAGCTGGTGCAAAAATAGAAGCAAAAACTAGTGTAAGACTAGATACAAAACCTGGCGTAAGACTAGATGCAAAAACTGACACAAAATGGATGCATAAAAAGACGTTAAATTGGATTCAAAATACAGTGTAAACTTGATGCAAATGATGGTGCAAAAATGGAAGCAAAGAATGACACAAAATAGGAAGCAAAAGAGAATGAAAAATAGATGCAAAAAATGACACAAAACTAGAAGTAAAACCTGTCATAAAATAAGATGCAAATCTTGGTTCAAAATTTGACGCAAAAAATGATGCATAGTTTGGTGTAAAAAATGATGCAAAATCTAGGATGAAAAAGGATGCAAAATCAGGTGCAAAAAAGGACTCTTTAAAAATTGTACAATAGAGCCAGATTTAGCGCCAGGTTGCTCATCACAATTACAAAAAAAATGCAGTAAAATCTGGCGCAAATCGCTGGTTTTGTTGTAGTGATAAGGAAATGACAACAAGATGAACATGTGTTCGACCTCACTGGCCAATAGCCTAGTGCATTGACAAAAATTCTGGATGGTTACTCTGACTGCTCCCTCTTGGGAATCATCTCACCCAACATGTGCATCCACACCTCATAAATCAACTTAGGAGGGCAATGATCAAAAGTAGGCATCATCTCTAGAAACCTCTCGAAAAATAAACAAAACAACTCTAAAGCAAAAGGAAAGTTTTCCCTCCCATGTGTCACAACAAAACATCTATCTGAATCTATACAAAAGTTGTCGCAAAAAAGTGGTAGACCATTTGATACATCGTGGCCTCTGCACCAAATAATCAACATAAAGAAAAGAGGGATACTAATGCACTTCCCAACACGAGTAGAGTGTGAAATGGTATTCACTAATAGTGACAGACACCTAAACTCCTCTGCACCAAAAGAAGCGATCTGTAGCTGTCCACTAGACATCGGAAAATTCATTGGAGAAATTACATGATCCGCAATGTATCTTTGAGAGTATATAAGATGACTCTTTACTGCAACACAATTGGGGACATCAAGGAACTGGGGAAAATCCTCTCCTCTAGTAGAAAGGTCAGTGATAAAATAAATTTCCTCCTCAGTAGGCTCATGCCACATGTTAGGACTGACACATAAAGCTTGTCGGTGGAAATCCCACTAATGGATCAGTTGTACCAACAACCTGGAGTTACCTTTCAAGGATGTACCCTCCTCATAGAACTTAAGGAGGCCTACATTTATCAAGAGGCCTTGGGCTTTTTCTGTAATATGGTGAGGGTAAAAATCCCTCACTCCCTCACCCTCTATCATGCCTCCCACTTTCATACCATATTTTACTATTCAACTCTTTTCTCTTGCTGTTGTTGCTCCTCTCTCCTTTGATATCTTTGTATGATTTTACATATAATATACATCAGCCTAATACATAAAACTTAACTTTTTTTTTTTATTAAATGAAAAATGTGTTTATAAATATGGACATATAACTTTCAATTAAAAAATCAATTCAACCTTGGTGCTCCAAAATAACAGGAACACATTAGACAATGTGGGCTAAAAAAATTGGAATGCACCGAAAATGGTGCATACAATGAATTGACACACCACTTTCGATTTTCATACATAAATAACATTAGTTATTTGTGTTTTACAATATGGTGTGCCGACATAAAATTTCACATTGATGCATTAATTTGATGTCGATGCACCGCACCGAAATGTTTAGGTTACCAAACACACCGAGCTATGATTTTTTAATATTATGCGGTGCATTTGGTAAAATTAAACACATCGGGAAGTTACTTTTACTAGACACACTGCCATAAAAATTAAATTTTTTAAAGTGGTGCATAATGGAAATTCATGTCTCAGTGAATTTCCATTTACCAAACGCAATAAATAATATTAAAAAATTGCAGTGCGTTAACGTTACGCATTGATTTGTGGTGCACCCTATAAATTTACATGGTGCACTACGAACGATGCGAGTTGGAACTCTTGAACTCACCATGAGAAAAAAAAACAAATACAATGTGAGAAATTTTGATGTTTAAAATGGGTCTCCTATGGAATATTATAAAATAATATTGGAAGTAATAAAATAAGATTATATTAAATCATCAATTCATATTTTCAACTTATTTTCTTGTGATTTTACTCAAATTTCGATCAAGAGAAATCGCTGGATGCATAATTCAATTCCTCATCCAAAGAGTAACCATGTCGCATACTTTCGGTGGACCCTGCTACACGAAAAGTGAGAAATACATGAAAAACGTGATTGCAATCATTTTTTTCATGTATTTTTCATTTTTTGTGTACTAGGGTCCACCGAAAGTATGCAACATGGGTACTCCTTGGATGAGGAATTAAATTATGCATCCAAAGAGTGCTCTATCTCAAAATTTGGGTAAAACCATAGGGAGATGCGTTGAAAATACGAGTTGAAAAAATAATTTATTTTTTAATCTTTTTATTTTTTTACTCCAAAAATGGTGAATCATCCCCCATGGTTGATATCATCATATTGAATCCTACTAGTTTTTATAAAGTTGATTTTGATTGTACATTTTTTAGGCACATTTTAGACCTCAAAATTTCTCTAATGAATTTTTTTACCTAATTTTCAACTCTACTCTGCTAAAAATTAAAGTTTGCGAGAAACATAGACATTACTAGGACATTTGCTTGTCAAGGAGGCATGGTTACCATGTAAATGAAAAAATAAATTTGACCACCATTCGAAAAAAATCGAAAGGCACGTAGTGAGCAACAGATGGAAGTATGGTAAGAAAGGAAAGCACTAATGGCAGGGCGCTTCATAGAGGAATTAAAAGTAGCATCGGTGCTTGAGAGATCTATGAAAATACAAATGGTAAAATTGAATTTTATTGCTGGTAATTTGTTTTTTGTAAACCTGTTCTGGAGTGCTTGAGTAGCAATGCACCAGTGTGGATTATTTCTGAAGCGCACCATGATTTTTTTAAATTAAAAACCCTATCATAGTGCACCATGCTATTTAAGCACCTCAAAACAAAAATAGCACCGGTTCATCATGGGAGTATAGTAGTGAAATGATAAAAATGAATTTTGTAACCGATTTTTTTTTTAAATTAACCTTTGTATGGTGATATCGAGTAGTATAAGCGCTAGGGGTCTAGTTTCACTTAGTATATCACTATTTTTAAATTAAAAATCTTGCAATGATGTACCATGTTGTTTATGCACTCGGGTGTTCAGAAAAGGTCAAAGCACTAGGGCTTTGTGGGAGTATAGCACCATAATGGTGAAAATGAATTTTACGACTAACGATTTTTAAAATTTACACTATTCTAGTGCTATCAAGTAGTATACACACCAGTGATCAAAAGTTACTTAGTGCATTAGTATTTTTTATTTTTTAAAAAATAACCTTTAAACAATGCACCATTGTCTGTTAAGCACCAGGACGTAAAGTTCTATTAATGGCACTGATGCTTATGATATGAGTAGCGTACCTATGTTTTTAAAATAAAAAACTTCCCCCAGTGCACCGTGGCTTTTGTAAAAGTTAAAAGAACCAGTGCTTTATGTGAATATATGACCGTGATGGTGAAAATAAATTTTACGACCAACATTTTTTTAAATTTAACTGTTGTTCGATGTTATCGAATAGTATACACACCAATCCACCTTATATACGTAGCATACTATTGTTTTATTTGTATAAAAAATAACCTTGCAACGATATACCATTTTCTGTTAAGCACTGAGACCTTCATTCCAATTAATGACATCAGTGAATATAATATAAGCAACACACCGGTATTTTTATATTAAAAACCACACAATGTTGCATCGTATTGTTTAAGCACCACAGTGTTCTTATATGGGTTTAGCATTGAAGCATTGTGAGAGTATAACACCGGATTGGGAAAAATGATTTTACGATCAATTTTTTAAAATTTAACCCTTTTCTGGTGCTATTGTCTAGTATACGCACCAATGTGAATTATGTACTTAGTGCACCGTTATTTTTTTATTTTTATAAAAAATAACTTTTCCACAATGCACCATATGTTATTAAGCACTGGTGCATATAGATATAGTAATGCACCGATGCGATGGTGTATTATAAATGCACCATTAAAAAACATCCGCTAAAACATCCATCTGCTAGTGACTTTCACTAGAAAAAAAATTGGGCTATTTTTATAGGGGCTTCCATAAAATCTTTTGCTATAGGGTCTTTTCCTTGTAGTGGGAAAAATGGATAAATTTAGGAAGGCCTACTCTCAAAAAAACAAACAACTATATCAAACATGCATATCAGATATTTATTGAGCTAATTTAAATTGTCAAACAAGTTAAAACATCAGTCATGGAGATTCCAACCATCGTCGATTTTGAAGTCATGAACTTAGTCGATGGAATACTTTCTTACCCAACTCATGTCAAAATATCGTAGGGCCAAAGAATGAAGGTTACAATTTCCATGGAAAAAGATAGAATTAAATTAAAAGGAAATAAGAAAAACATTATAATACCTCTACCCTCGTGAAGGAAAACCTTGGGTTGAACCCTGGGAAGATGACACCACAATGAAGAAGTTGTATCAAATTCAACATGAGGACAAAGATAATGTGGAGCCCAATGCTTTTGGAATTTTTTTTTCAAGCTCCCCTCTTTCTATTAGTCAAAACTCAAACACCAAGTTGTATGAGTGGAAAATTGAAAATTACGGATCCAAGGAAAAACAGTGTTGGTCAATAGAAGTTGTGTCGACCAAAAATATTCAACATTCCCATGCTATAAAAGTAGTACCTATTATTAAAGAAAGGAAACTTAAAGAAACTCGAGCACTATTGCCTTTCGACTTAAGCAAAAACTCCAATGCCTCACTCATATTTAAAGAATGAGATTCTCTCATGAATCATGTACATTAAGTAACCAAAGCTTTCAAAGAACAATGGAAAATGCAAAGTTTAGTCCATAATTTTACTAGACAAGCATCTCGGTCATGGGACATACGCACCTCACGACTTCAAATGTGGACTATGGGAAAAACTTATTCTATATAAAGGTTTGGAGAGTGCAAATTGTCAACATAAGAAAATATCAAATTATTTAAACATGGAAAAGACCCTGTCATGCATATTCAAAATTGTGAATCTAAATGGAAAATAATTAGATACATGGATGAAAGAGTGTGGTTGCATATGTTATCTAACACTCTGGAAAAATTTCCTTACAAGTGGTATAAACTAGATGAAGCTTGAGGTCAATCACTATAGTGGAGTGAGTTACAAAACAACTTTATTAAAGATTTCAAATTTTGACCAAAAGAACAAGCTCTAGTTGAGGAAGCTCACCACATAAAATAATTTTTTTAAAGTGAGTCTTCTACTTTACATGAAGAAAAAGGAGAAACAATAGTTGACTCCTCATCAACTCCAGTATGTAATTATATATCATTCATTCTAGATCATAATTTAGCTAGTCATCTAGAAATGGATAATATCCATAATCTAGGACAAAGTTTATGTTGGAAGAAGGAACATCCCAAAAATATAAAAAAATTAAAAATAATGTTTAATGTCAGAAAGGAAGAAAATTATAAACTAGATAAGCTAGACTTCCCACCTGCTTATCAAGAGAGAAAATATGGAGACCAAAGAATAGATGAATTGAAGGCCCCCAACTAGATGGACGCAGAGATAAAGATTAAAGAAGTCGATATATATATATGTGTGTGTGTGTGTGTGTGTGTGTCTATATATATATATATATATATATATATATATATATATATAACCAAGATTGACCAAATATGGCCCAAATAGGAGATTATTGGCCAGACAAACAAATGACATAATTCATCGACTTACTTAAAGTGCGGAAAGATGTATTTTCCCATGATTACAAGCATCTCCAAAGACTTTTCAAAGAAATGGGGGAAATTAAAATTGAACTCATTCCAGGAGAAAAACCATTCAAGGAAAGACCTTACAAACTCACTCATAAATACAAATTGATTGTACAAAAAGAGAGAGAAGGAATGTTATTGGCTAGAATCATTTATCCCATTGAGAAATTAGAATGGAAAAGTCCTATGATTATGCATCCCAAAAAGCACAACATGCCTAAACTGAGAATATACATTGAATTTCACAGATTGAATACGTTAACATTAATTGATCCACTCCTGACGTTGTTTGAAAATTAAATCATAAATAAGTAGTGGGTCATGAATGATATTCTTTCACATATGGTTTCTCAGGGTACACTCAGGTATCCATTGAAAAATAAGACCAAGAAAAGACCACATTTTCCACAAATTTGGCTCTTTTTCATATAGAGTAATTCCCTTTGGTATTAAAAATGCACCTGCAGTATTATTGAGAATAATAGTTAAGGAATTTCAAGAGTATATTTATAAGAAAATGGGAATATATATTGATGATTGGACTATCCACACATTATTAAAAGATAATATTCAATGGCTAAGATTGATGTGAGAAAGATATAGACATATTTAATTGTATTTAAATATTAAAAATGCATCTTTTCTACTCCTATCAGAATACTATTGTGGCATGTAGTATCCAAGGACGAGATCAAAGTAGGTATGGAAAAAATCAAAGTGATCTTTGATTTTAAACCCCCTATTAATCAAAAACATATTAAGATCTTCTTGGGGAATATTGTATATTAAAAAAAATTCATTCAACACTATTATGATATTACATTCCCAATTGATGAACTGTTAAATAAAACATTTCCTTACATATGGTCAAAATAATTTGATGATTCATTTCAATTACTTAAAAGGAAACTAGTTGAAGCACCCATTTTAAAGTTCCCTGACTAGTTTAAAAAATTCCATGTACATGTTGATGCAACCAATTTCATTGTTGGGGCTATTTTATCACACCTAAATAATTATTACATAGAACACCCTAATGCCTATGCCAGTCAACAGCTCAAGAAAGCAGAGAAAAATTATTTGACAATGGCAAGGAAATATCTCGCTATGTTTTTTTCACTCTAGAAATTCAACCACTACCTCCTGGAAAATCCGTTCAACTTTTTCACGAACCATCAAGCTATGAGATACCTTGTCAACAAACTAGGTTATCAAGGTCATATTTTTTAGTGGCTATTCCTATTTCAATATTTTGAATTTGAAGTAATAGTTCAACCTTGTAAAAAGAATGTCACGCCCAACAACCTATCCTGACTGGAGAAGGGGGAGGAGCTGATAGACTTTAGAGATGATTTACTTGATTCTCATTTATTCAAAGTAGAATAAATCCATGTGAAAATTTTAAAAATTACAAAAATTTTACACACAGGGAAAACAATTAATGGATTGTGTGAGAAAAGAAGAAGACCCTAGTAATTAAAGCAACACCATTTTCCTTCATAAATGTCTTGTTATATAAGCTGGGAAATGACAAGGTTCTTAGAAGGTGCATACTCAAACATGTAATGGAATCCATAATTAAAGAAGCACATAAAGGATGCATTGGTGGGCATTATCAAGGGGACACAAATGTAAGGAAAATAATCCAAGCAGGATTATGCTGACCGACCCTATTTTGAGATTTCAAACTACAAGTTTAGAGATGTGATGTGTGTCAAAGAATAGGTCGTCCATTTCCTAAAAAAAATATGCCGCTCCACTTGGTAAACCTGACTCTCCTTTTGAGATTTGGGTGATCGACTTCATCAACCCATTATGCAAAAGAGCTTGAAAAATAGGTGAAAAGTACATTATAAGAACAATGGAGTATTTAAAAAATGGGCAAAAGCATAAATATTTGAATCATGCACGAAAGAAGTAGTGGCTAAGTTCATCTATGAAAATATATTAATGATATTCAACTATTTCCTCGCCTTGATTAGTGATAGGGGTACACACTTTATTAATGCTACAATCTAGAAAACGCCACAAAAAATATGATTGAGCATAAGAAAACTATGGATTACCACCCACAAGAAAATGATGTGATAGAATCATTCAACAAAACATTACACAAAGGGATCACTAAAATATGCAACTTAGA
The DNA here is from genome assembly GCA_031772625.1 of Pinus tabuliformis. Lineage (NCBI taxonomy): Eukaryota > Viridiplantae > Streptophyta > Pinopsida > Pinales > Pinaceae > Pinus > Pinus tabuliformis. The sequence continues at coordinate 1,134,556,580 of CM062819.1, read as the reverse complement.
CAAAGATGATTGGGATGAAAAAGTCCTAAATATTTTGTGGGAATATCGAATGATGTATAAGTAGTCAGTTGTATTTACAATTTTCAAAGTAGTCTATGGAGAAGCAGTAGTTGTACCAATTCACTATAATCATATAATAACCGAAAAATAATGAGTCTATCCACTACAATGCCTAGAGGAGGATGAAATTTACATGTTACACCAAAAACAAGTGAGAAAGAATCAATGAAGGCTTGGCATGATATGAAATTCAAGACAAAGAATTTAGAAGTAGGAGAATTTGCATTATTATATGATAGTCAAATAAAGGGAAAGCCAACGAAATTGGAAATTGCATGGAATTGGCCCTTTTGTGGTTGAGGATATATATCCTTCAAGATCTGTTCAACTTAAGACACTTCAAGGGAACATTTTCAAATCAACTATAAATGGATCTCGAATAAAAATCTATATCACTTGAGAACATTGACGTCTTAATAGTGAAAAACTCTCTAAGGCACTAGAAACATGGGCTAGTCGAAAACCACATTATGACAAACTAGTTAACCAACTAGATGTATTATATTTTTCTTTAGTTTGATTTCAATTGTTACAAATAATAAATAAATATGACTAGTATCAAACAATTATAAAGTTAGTAGAATAATAATTGTGACAACAAAATGAGCACTATTAATAAATAAAATTTATGATCAAAGGAACAAGTGTAGTGTACAATGGAGTAGGGACAAGTCTTAAGGAAAATTTTAAGCAACAAATCATAAGAAAATACAATTTGAAACTGATCACATCATGAAAGAAGAAAATATCAACGAATATTATTTAAAGAACAAGTTTAAGAAGCTGAATCGACTAGGAAGAAAGAAGATAAACTACAAGTCAAAAGTTAGACTTACCACATGAATGCATTTGACTCGACACTAAAGAAAGAGAATAATGAAATTTAGAAGTTGGATTAGCCCAATGGATACATCCAACTTGGACACTTGGACTAATCATGAAATCAAATCACATTAAAACTTATGATGAATCACCAAATTTAAAAAGTGGATTGACTGCAGAATCACAAAAAGTAAGATGGCCATGTGCATCACATGAGTTGAGAGTTATGGAAAAATAAAAATAACGTGACAAGATGTATTTGATGACAGACCATGGTTTTGTTAATGGAGTAATTAATTTGACAACTATAAATTCATAAGAGAGGCCAATTTCACCTCCCATTGTTACTAAATTCTCATTGAGTTCTAAGTTTGAATTAACAAAGCTTCTAGATCTTCCCAACCCAACAATTGCTGAATTGGAATAGCTTGAGTTCCTTAGAGGTCAATAATTTCAAGAATAGTTCAAAATGGTGAAGAAGAGAGTTCATTTTCTAGGATGAAGAGATCAATTTGGAGCTGAGAACTAAAGCTTGGTTTGACCAAGATACTGCGATGGAGTTGGATGTTTGACTCCACAATATCAAGAGGCAAAGATGGATGAAAAGTCATGGTAAAAAATATTTTGAGGAATTCAAGAAGTGGGGAGTAATGGATAAGAAATGGACTATAAATTTCCAAATGTTTCACTTAGCCAAAATTCGAGATATTTTGAGCACTCCCCTAGTCGATGACCTCCAATGCTTAGAAGAAGAAGCCACCAAATTCATAATCAGTTGATACCAAAATGGCACACTATGGTTGGAAAAACCACTTCATATCATACTAAAATCCTACATACAGGTGAAAATATTCCAAATGTAATTGATTCGACTCCCTGGATTCAAGGTTTCATTGGAGGAATGGTGGACAAGAATTCTAATGGCCAAATTATTAGCCAATTATTGGATCCACAAGTCAAATGTGAATGCATTACTTTTTTATCTTTTCCTTACTCTAGTGGGTGAGGTTTCCAACGTCAAATTGAACACGTTGGAAGCAATAAGCCATATTACCAAGACAAGGAAAATATAAAATTGGATGGAGTATGTTGTTGATAAGATAATATTCAATTTCCAAGAGTGTCAAAACTCGGGTAATTGTGACACCCCGATCACCTTTCACCTTTATAATGTGGTAAGTATTGTGAAAAAAAGGGGACTCGACCTGTTGTGCAGGTATGATAGGGAGAGCCAAGGAAATAAGGAAAGGGAAGGAACCATAAAAGCTGTGAGGGGGAGTGTGTTATTAGCTGAGAGCAAGAGATATTAGATGTATGTGATCTGGATTTTTTTGGGGGTGGATTTTAGCCAAAAACATCTACCCTATACACTGGGAGGAGAAACACAAGCGTGCCCTAAAACAAGAGGAAAAAGTTGTAGGGAGATTCACGTAGCCAAAGTTGAGGTTGAGAAGTAGCTCTAGCATAGACTTACGCAGGTACTAAGGATCCCCTTAGTTTAAAAGGAACGAGTGCATGTCAATCCAAGAAGCTGGCATGCCAACACAAAGATTTGTCCTCAAATGATCCAGGTTCGAGTGTGACAAAGGACCCTTCCAAGACCTTTTACTTTCATGATGTGTTAAATTACATTTTTAAGAGAACATGAATGAATACATCTGCATGCTGTAAAGAAGAGGAACACGACATTCATCAATATATGAAAAAATAAGCCGTTGATAACGTAGTTTGTCCAGGAGGGACTACATCTCCGGGCCCCAGAGTCAAGATGGTGTAGGCCAATCCATTAAGTGTTGTCAATAGTGATGATGTACATAAGAGGTGATGTCGCTATCATACAAGGAAAATGCCCTCATTCAGGAGTGGCTCCAAGAGATGTTCTGCTATAGGAACTCTTAGTCAAAAAAGGACCCTTATCAATATGACACAAACTCATGCATGATGATAAGGAGCATCCCACCAACATGGCATAAAATGGATCACAATGCAAACGTACATGGCAACAACATGAGTATCCCATCAACATAACGACAAAGGGATCTCAAATAAAACATGATGAATCATGACAACAAGTACATCACACAGATGATTCCACATCACATCAAGCAGGAATCATGAAAACAAGAAACAAGATCCCACATCAAACATCAAACAACGATTTGTGCAACACAATGCATAGCAAAAGAAGTACATGAATGCACTGCATATACCTCACATCGAGGGGCCATCTCAAGAAAAGGATGTCAAGCTGTTTAAGCTATTCATACCATCGATCTCAGGGCATCGAGTCTCATGGAATGGTTGCTCGCACATGAATGCTGACACCTGCACTCCACTTTGAAAAGTGGCTGAAAAATGAAATGAGAAAATGGAAAATATGAATGCACCATTAGATTTGTGGTGTCGAATAGTACAGAATTGACTGTCAAATTTCTGAATTCTGAGAAAGTGAAAATCTGGGCTCAAGGAATCTTTTAGATTCCCCCTAGATTGCTCAAAGATTCCCTCCTCTGGGTCCCCCACAAATTGGCTTCTCAGATTAGAAAATTGACTATGCCATCAGGTTCATGTCGTCGAGAGGTGTAGGATTGACATAAAAATTTTCCAATTTGGACACTGCGAAAATTTCACCCTCCTGGAAATTTTGCTCAGTCATGGTTCCACCTGTGTTTTTCTCAGGCTCATGGTTCCGCCTATGTTCCATCTCTTGTTAAGAAACAACGATGTTTGGTTTTATTTTGTGTTTCATGATAAACTGTGAAAGTGATGTCGTGTTTCCATCACTTTTCAAAACAAAATACTATTTGGCCTTATTGTTGTAAATCATGTGTTGCAGTGATGATGTGTTTTCCATCACTTGTTGAAGCAATAGTGATATGTTGGCCTTGTTTTCATAGCTGGGGTATTGTTTCCATTTTTGATGTAAACTTGACCATCAAGTATATGTTATAAACTTGTGGCAAGTGTGAGATGCTTGGATCATTAGTTGGTCGTGAAAGTCAAGCATGTAATTTGCAGAACAATGTCATACAGGGTGCAGAGGTTGCAGGTGTCATCTCATCACTTAAGGTTCCGAAGATCAAAGGTGAAGGAGATGGAAGCGAGACCTTTTCAGGACACTTGAGATGTAGATAAGGTACAAAGAAGTTGCAGATTATTTTTCATTCTTTTGGAGGACCAAAAGCTCCTCAGTGGAGAGGATTGATCCAGGTGGCTCGAGAGACACACACAGGACAAATAGGGCTTATAAAAACTAAAAAATAAAAGTGATCAAAATGATTTTGAACTAGGACCAGAGCGTTGATCTCGTCATCCTGATTGCGGTGTGTGAATGGTTTGTCAATTCGAGCTCGTATGAGGGAGAACGAGCCAGTCAAAGTTTGGTTTACTTTTGCTGACTGTGCAGGCTTAAGGAGGGAACAATTTTGCTGAAACCCGGCCATCGGATTCTAGCCAACCTGGGCTGGATTCTAGGTGAATTTGTGGCCTGGTTAATTTTTCTCCTTTGGTCATTTTTTGAATTTTAAAAAACGACTAAAATTTGTTTAAATGAAACCAACAAAAAATATAATTTGGGGTGGCAGGCGACCAACCCCGCCACCACCCCATACCACATGTATTAAGAAAATATTAATTCTGGGCTGATGGGCCATGACCCCCATTGGCCCTCCCTCAACCTCTGAACAAATATTTAAAATTAGGGGTGGGCGGCCATGACCCCGCCACCCCTGGAGCCATGCCACCATAACCATATTAAACATATATACGGGGGTGGGCATGGGCCACCTTCGGTGGACCCATCCCACATGCCCCTCCAACCTTAACAATAGTGCCATGTATAAAGGCGAGGCCGGCAGGGATCAAACCCACTCAGCCCACGTGGGCCGGCCCCCACCAGGCAGCCTCATATCTAATGAAATGTGCCCCCCATTACCATTTAGTGCATACACCTTAAAGCGCGCCAGGTTTTGGATACGGAGGTTATGTGGGCGGGCTGCCCAATATGGACCCGATCCCCAACAATAACGTTTGTTGTTAAAAAAACAATAATGCATAAAAAAGGAGGGGTGGGGTTTGACCACCCGATCCCTCCTCAACAAACTACCAACTTTACTAACACACCAAACCTCTTGCTTTGGTTAATCCACCCAGGATTTTATATAAACATTCATTTTTCAGTGCACCCACAAGCATGGAGGAGTAGGGGCATGCACAAAAATCGAGGCGAGACAATTTTTAATTAATTTGTTTGCATGTGGAACCATGAACCTGAGAAAAACACAGTGGGAACCATGACTGAGCAAAATTTCCAAGAGAATGAAATTTTCACAGTGTCCAAATTGGACAAATTTTATGTCAATCCTACACCTCTCGGCAACACGAACCCGATGGCATAGTTAGTTTCCTAATCTGAGCAGCCGATTTATAGGGGACCCGAAGGAGGGAATCTTTGAGGAATCTAGGGGGAATCTAAAAGATTCCTTGAGCCGAGATTTTCACTTTCTTAGAATTTAGAAATTTGACAGTCGATTTTTCACTATTCAATGCCACAAATCTGATGGCGCATTTAGATTTTCCATTTGATCATTTCAGTTTTTGGGCAATTTTCAAAGTGGAGTGAAGGTGTCATCATTCATGTGCAAGCAGCCATTCCATGAGACTTGATGCCGTGAGATCGATGGTACGAATAACTTCAACAGCTTGACATCTTTTTCTTAAGGTGGCCCCTGGATGTGAGGTATATGCAGTGTGCTCATGTACTTCTTTTTCTATGCATTATGCTGCACAAATCCCTGTTTGATGTTTGATGTGGGATCTTGTCTCTTACTTGTTTTCATGATTCTTGCTTGATGTGATGTACAATCATCTGTGTGATGTACTTGTTGTCATGATTCATCATGTTTTATTTGAGATCCCTTTGTCATTATATTGTTGGGATACTCATGTTGTCGCCATGTATGTTTGCATTGAGATCCCTTTTATGCCATGTTGGCGGGATGATCCTTATCATCATGCATGAGTTTGTGTCATACTGATAGGAGTCATTTTTTGACTGAGAGTTCCTGTAGCGGAACATCTCTTGGAGCCACTTCTGCATGAGGGAATTTTCCTTGTATGATAACGACATCACCTCTTATGTACATCATCACTATTGACAACACTTAATGCATTGGCCTACACCATCTTGACACCGGGGCCCGGAGATGTAGTCCCTCTCGGACGAACTCCGTTATCAATGGCTTATGTTTTCATGTGTTGATGAATGTCATGTTCCTCTTCTTTACAACATGCAGATGTATTCATTCATGTTCTCTTAAAAACGCAATTTAACACATCACAAAAGTAAAAGATATTGGAAGGGTCCTTCATCACACCCGGACCTAGATCATCAAAGGAAATTGGCCAACACGTAATTACTGGTAAAAACTCATCCTAGGGAACCAAGGTTAGTGAAACTTGCCAATATTGTGAGTTCATGTGACTATGCCTAATTCTGATGTAAAAGTAGTTGGATTCTCTAGAATAGTTTTTCCTTGTTGGTGAATAAATTTTCCAGTAGGCCTTGGACTCCTTTCATTGGGTGGAGTTATGTTGTAGCAACAAAAACCAACCTCCAAAATTTTGCCTTAGATTTGTTTTGGAGCCTCCCTACTAACCTTTCATAGTAGCATGTCTTGCCTTGTCAAGTACACAAGCTTTAGTGATTTTCTTGCAGAATGACAGCCTGTCCATCAAAACGTTTTGCATCCCCCTCATAGGTTGTTTCGCCAGACTTGGTCTAGTTGCAGGCTAAGAAACCCCCTCAAGAAATTGTGCAATTTTGGAGGGGAACTAGCCTTACCTCCAAAAATTGCACAATTATGTCTGGAAGTGTGTTGGGCTCCAGAATTGTGCAAATCTGCCTGTCACTGTTCACTAGAAAAATTGCGTAATTCCTCCCAGCGGGACTTCTTAGCCCAAAAATTGTGCAATTCTGGGCAGCAGTCAGCTGCTCTTCCTAGAAATTGCTCAATCCCTCTGGGCAGCCAACCCAGCTCCCTCCTAGAAATATACATTTTTTCCTCCCAGCTGAGCAGACTGTTGCATGTGTAGCTGGCTTGACCTGTTCCCTCTGGGCCCAAGAAAAACTTATTTGCATGCATCAGTTTCTTCTCCCAAGGCATCCCTTGATTAAGGGTTCTTGTAACAACCTCTGGAGTAAATGTGCATATATATAAAAGAAAAAACATAATAGGAGAAGAAATACAATAAACATATCAGCCATCAAAATCCATATATACATCAGTACATTTTCACATGAAAATCAAGGGAATATTTTTTTTTCATTAATAAATGCAATGAACCAACCGGAGATGGAACTACCACGTTCCACCCAACCATAGATTGGCTGAGCCAAGTCTCTCTTTAGCCAATCACCCCCGTGCCATATTCCAAGCATGAATGTGGAATCTCATATAATACATCAATCAAAACTCATCTAGGGCTTCCATAGGACACCCACCTCAACCCATCAAATAGTGATTCCACCTCACGGTCATGCATCACCAAAAACCATCATTAGATTGGTCTCCATCCAAGCCTTCTAGGGCTTTTAGATTGTTTTTCCAACCAAGGCTTCCAGAACTAGTAACTAAACCCACAACTTATATAGGGCTTCCAGAGCGTTTGTCCAACCAAGGCTTCTAGGACTAGTAACTCAACCTGCTAAGGGCTTTGAGAGTGTTTGCCCAACCAGGGCTTCCATGTTATAGCTATGATACCACTTGTTATAGCTCTGATACCACTTGTTATAGATCTAACCCGGAAATACTATAGATCTGATATAAAGATATAAGACAATGCAAATAAACCCAGAAACAATATGAATTGATTCTTTATTGATCAAACCCTTAAGGTAGGGCAACACCATACATTCACTCCTTAAGGAAGGAGAACACTCCACAAGCCATATGCCTATTCATACAACAACCCTTCACTATTCCTTCATGTGGAGTCTCTAGCCTCTATATAGGCCTCATACATAGAATACCATGGGTCATTACCATGGTTCCCTCATACCATCAACTAATACCATGGGCCCATTACATTATTATTAACTACTTGTGGTCCCTTACATGATATGGGTTAACCACCTTATTTATTACTATGGCCCATCCCATTATTACATTATTACCTTGGGTACCTCCCTTGGTACCCCATTACCATGTTTCAAGGACGAAACATGTTAAGGGGGGTGGAGTGTTATATACATAGGGGGGGATAATATGGGGTACCAAGTGAGGTACCCAAGGTAATAATGTAATAATGGGATGGGCCATAGTAATAAATAAGGTGGTTAACCCATATCATGTAAGGGACCAAAAGTAGTTAATAATAATGTAATGGGCCCATGGTATTAGTTGATGGTATGAGGGAACCATGGTAATGACCCATGGTATTGTATGTCTGAGGCCTATATAAAGGCTAGAGACTCCACATGAAGGAATAGTGAAGGATTATTGTATGAACAAGAATATGGCTTGTGGAGTGTTCTCCTTCCTTAAGGAGTGAATGTATGGTGTTGCCCTACCTTAAGGGTTTGATCAATAAAGAATCATTTCATATTGTTTCTGGGTTTATTTGCATTGTATTATATCTTTATATCAGATCTATAGTATTTCTGGGTTAGATCTATAACATTCCAGGACTAGTAACTCAACCCAAGATGTTACAGGGCTTCTAGAGCGTTTGTTCAACCAGGGCTTCCAGGACTAATAACTCAACCCAAGCTAAAGAAACATGAGAACCAACAAAAACAAAGCAATGAAAGTAAACCCACAATCACCATGGCTATCCAGGAAATGGCAAGGCTAGGCAATCCATTGTCAATCCAGGCAATACTCCATGCCAATGATAGATCACAACTAAGAAGCCACATGCATGTGCCATGCATGCCAAAACTAGCGAATAAATCATTCATGCAACTTGATACCTGCAAGAAAATCTGATGTAGTTGTTGATGTCAATGCCTTCTTTCTCTTTCCTGTTCTTCCTTTGCCTTTTTTCTCCAATAATCTAAGCATGCCACACCCTCCAAGAGTGTTCCAAGAAAACTCTAAGTCTCCAAGTGTATGAGAGAGGGAGAGAGAATAATGAGAGAGCTCTGTTGCAGATCCATTTGGGCACATCAAATCCCAACATTCAGATAAGTGATTTAGGACCCATCAAACCCTAAAATCAGTTGTTTCATGCCGTAAATAAGTCAACCCTTTGAACTTCCTAGACTGTTTCATGACTTGAAGACATACAAAAATTGCCTCTAGAAGGACCAACGTAGGTAAGCCCTTATGAAGGTGCACTACAGAGTAGCTAAGTTCACTGCCAGAGTGCTCTACAGAGCACTTAGGCTTCATTTCACCTGCAGTAGACAAGAATGAGCGAAATTCACATAGGGTTTGGGAATATTCTTATCTTGTGGAGTCATCTAGAAGTTTACCTATCTTATCAACTCCTATGATCTTGAAAATGGATGAGGAATGAGTTAAGGATCATCCTATCCTATCATCCCTTCCTCCATGGAACTAATTCTAAGTATGGAAGGTCATTCAATGTCACCATTAATGACAAAATCTCCTTCATTTCCTATAAATTTACCACTCATCTAAGTGATCAGGGGCTGGAATATGTTGAATTGTAAGGAGATAAGGCTACTATGAGACTTGAATTTGGAGCAAATGGTGTGATGCCACAAGCTTGTCTTGCTTTTGATGTGATGTGGATGGGATCCAAGCTGGAGGAATGACTTTGAATCAGACACTGATGGTTGTAATTCCTTCTTCTATCTAATAAAGTGTTTGAACCTTTTTCCATATTTGTGTTCTTTCATAATGCTTATATGTATGAATTGCTTCTGATTCCTTTCATTTATATTCAATGGATCATATGCTTTGATCGGTTTTCATCTTCTGTTGTGTTGACAGGGTACTTTTCAAGCGGTTTAAGTACGCGAAGGAGTGACGAAATTGATACAAGGGGGATGAGAGGAAAGCTGAACTACAGGTAGGCCTTCTATATTCTCTTCTTATCTATTGCTTATAGGGAAAGTCTAAAACACTTTAAACTGTTGTTCTGGGCACAAATACTTGTCTAGTGAATTAGTGTTTATCCGTAGATGCTAAATTCTCCAAAAAAAATTGGCAACTCTGCTAGGGAAGAATCTTCTTTCCCAGTAGCTTATCCACCTCCTAAGAAATCCTTGTAGACTCTATTTGTGTTCATAGATTGTGATTAAACTATTTACATTGAAAAATTGGTCAAAACTATGTCAAATTGCCTCTTGAAATGGCTTATTGTCACCAGCGCAGGCTTGTGAGGGACACAGTGCATTGTAGAGCATCCCTGGCTTAGGGACAATGATTTGAAGTGCACTGTCTCCCACTCTGCGCTGCACTAATCCTCCTAGGATCAGTTTCCCACCTTTGGAAAGAGTTTTTACCAAGTTTTCTCTATTTGTTTGTTTGCTAATTGATCAATGAATGTCATGTCTCTGAAGATGAGTGTTTATCTCCTAGTCTAGCCCAGCTGTGATTGGATTGATTAATGTTTCTTCATTTTTTCTTTGTCATTATTGATTAATAGTCAAATTTAGGATATAATTGATTAATCATTCACTCTAAAGAAAGTGTTGTAAAGTCTTCTCTTCCTTTGAATCTGAATTGTCGTAAAAGTCTTCATTCATATGAAAGATTGATTGATTGTATGTGCATATTTCCTTTTTTTTCATATTCACATTAAGGGAATCGAAAAGAAATACATGCATGTTGCATTGAAAAAGTTTGTGTGTGTTGATAGGAATAGTGTAGGGAAATTGCATTTAGATTGTGCTCTTTGCTCTTTGATCAAAATAAATCTGATTGGTCTATCCCTAAGTAGCTAGGATTTTCATTGTTAAATTGAATGGAAAGAATTCTTATCATGATAGTTGCATTCCTAGGAATTTCAGAATACATCACGTGGTGAACTTGAAAGGAAAATTCCTAAGCAAGATCAACTTAAAATAAACATCAATTTACCTAATGGAGCATTGTCATTAATGAGAACATTTAGTGGTTCTAGGCTAGAGAAGTGTTCCGGCATTGTAAAACAAAGTTGTTTCCGCTAACTTGTTTGCAATACATCCCGAGTGTGATACCTCATTCCACGTATGTGAGTATATCGTAGCTTGTCCACGTACCTTCGGGTATATAGGGCGGTGTTACAATACGTAAAGTATATGGGAATGCTCTCACTATGCGGTTTTGCATTGGACAATGCTTATATGGATTGGGCATTCACATACCTTCGAGTATATATGGGAGGACAACTCTAGGTTGCTACCCATCCTTAAGTAACCGAGTCGGCTGCCTTGTAAATTATGATACACCAAACACATCATTCTGGGAGATTGCATGCTCGTACTTCTTGGTTCGCGAGGAGGTATTTTGTAGTTCACAGTTGCTTGGTAAACCTTTTTCCTAGTATACCCCTTTTTGTTTATTTCTTTTTTGATAATAAAATTAATTAGCAATCATGGAGAAACAGCAACCCATACCCCATTGTTCGCGGAGAACAGTGATCAAACCACGTTTACCTCCCAAAGTGACACCAATTCGGGCAAAGCGGTCTTGCTTAACTGAGTCTAGTACATCAAGAACTCCTAGTTCTTCAGCTGAGTTACCTAAATCATCTATTTTGGTAAGTACAGAGACTCCAGTTACTCCAACTATTTCTGGCCCATATGTTTCTGAAGAATAATTTTCACAATTACCTAAGGACATTAGCACTGATCCTAGTGAAACAGTAACCGAGGTTGTTCAACAACAAGTTGATCCTCAACTTGAAGTTGCTCAACAAGAAAGTACTTCTGAACTTGAATCAGTTCAACTAGAAGTTAATCCAGAATCTATCCTAGTTCAAACAAAAGTTACATCTAAACCTGAAGTTGTTTAGGAACCTCTTTCTGAAACTGTTGTTCATTTACCCGAACATCTGGACTTTGAATTTGAACATTCAGAAGTTGTTACTTTACCGGAAGACGATCAACTGGTTACCCCTCAGACATCAGTAACTATTGAAACTTCAACTTCATCAACACTAGAAATATTTTATGGACCTGACGGTGAAGTTCTTCCACCAGGTTTAATTGCTATAGAGGAGGAATTGGAAGAAGATTCCACACTTGGAACCCCGTTGAATTTGGAACTGGGCTTTATCTTTACCCTAATACTCCTGATTTTTTTGCTTCATTTGATCCTGCTTCTTTTCAAGTACTCATCGATTCTTTAGGACAACTTTTGGGTCAGTTAACTATGGTTGAACAACCGTCAACATCTCAGACTGTATCATCTGATGCAGCTATAGTAGAATCTTCTGTTGTAGCCCCTTCGATGTTTTCTACCATACCTGAGTCACACCTGTATGGTGAATCGTCCGTCCCGGTTGGTTACCAATCATTTTATAGAACCCACTCAAGGGTTTCTTCTACACCATGGTCATCACCCACGTCCTCAACCAGAATTTTAACTGGTTCTTCTCTAATGGGAACTCAACACTTTGATCCTGCATATCTGTATCAAGCTGGGCAATCTGGTCAACAAAGAACTATGTATCCATTAAATACTGGATTGCCACCATATGGAAAGAAATATGCTTATTCACCTTATCCTCCTTATTCCAGAGGACTACCATATGGTAACATCCCATAGTATTCAGGTCAATCTAGAATTAGAGTTTGTCAATGGCAACCAACAATGCCAGTTCAACTAAGGCTTGTGTATCCAACAAAACCAATGCAAATTGCATCAGCTATTCCTACTACAACTGTTGTTACTATAGTACCATAGTCACAAGTTCAAACTGTTGTATCTCAACCGATACAAACTGATCCTTCTACCTTGCAACCACAAGTTTCAGGTCAAAAAGTTTAAGTTCCTCAAGTTGTTGTACAACAACCACGTGAATTTGAAGTTCAGTAACAACCTCAAGTTAGTATACCCTTATCTGGACTAACCCAGGCTTACACTGGTATAGTTTATTCACAATTTGGCCAACCTTTCATTGTTGGACAACAACAACTGTTAAATCAACAATTGTTGTACCAACAACAAAAACAATTGATTCAACAACCTTGGAAGCCTCAATTTCAACAACCCCAATTCCATCAATTCCAACCCCAGTTTAGACTTGTTCCATAGGCTCAACCTAGTTTTGGTCAATCTCAAGCTTACCAAGGTCCTAGTCAACAAGGATTTGTAGGTTATGGACAACCACACATTCAACCTGGTTATCAACAACCACCTTATACTAGTTTTGTTTAACAACCATACCAAGGTTAGAAAATGCAGATGCTCTATGTCAGTATGCAAAGACCTATTGCTTAGGAAATTCCATCATATCCCGGGTATGCTCAACCCGACTTGAATCGACAGTTTCCATTTGTAACAACTTTAGAATTACCAGATTTAAATCGGCTCACTAATGATCCAATCTTATACACACCTTGGTGGCTAATAATTCTACATATGTTACCATCTGACATTCCGAAATTTAATGGAAATCCTAGAGAAGACCCATCAAATCATGTCATGACCTTTAATTTTTGGGGTTCATCAAACTCCTTAAATGATGATTTGGTCAGACTTCATCTTTTCCAAAGAACACTTACTAGTCCAGCTGCTAAATGGTACATTGAATTACCAAGAGCTTCTTTCGATAATTTCACCACTTTAGCCACTAGATTTTTGACCCACTTCCAGTTATCTATCAGATACGAGACTAGAACGGAACTCCTAACCAACTTTAAACATACTACTTCTACCCATATATCATATCATATTCATGAGTGGTGGCGTCGTCGTCGAATGGTTAAGACATATGTTCCCGATCAGCTTTTAGCTGAGTGGTTCATAAAGTCCTTGTTTCCATCAATCACCGAGGATGTGGCAAAAGGTGGAGTTGTCACAAAAGAGCAATTTATTTCTCGTGCGCAATACTTGGATTTGATTTACACACGATCTGGCACGCTTTATGATAAAATTCCGAATGCACATTGACCAGCTTTCACTGTTCCCCCTCCTCCACAATCGAGTAAGGACTCTCATGCCAGTGATGGTGTTATCGTTTCTTCAAGCACACAAACAGCAGGAAGACCATCTGGTCAAACTCTCTCTATTTCCAATCAAACTACCAATGCATCAGAGAATACTCTTGCCTCTGAGATTAATTCCATGTCATATGACAAAGGAAAAAATCCAAAGCAACCATGGAGCAAGAAAAAAGGGAAAAGCAAAAAGAAACAAGAAAATTCCCCTCCAGAGAAATCATATGATTCCTATACTTCGGCAAGGAAGCCTTGTTATCCATGTCTGATATGTAATGATGAGAATTTTATAAGATATTTTCCAAATAGCTCTGAGGTCTCTAAACTTTTAAATACTTAAAACACATTGGCAGTGTTAACTGATCCGTTTCCAACCCTAGAGACACATTTGGTTGCAACAGACCATGCTTCCGCATCCCAAGTACTCATGTTATCCATCAAAAAGCCACAAAATGAAGTTTTGGTGTCAATGAGAAACAAATATTATGGAAATCCATTGTCATCGTCGAATAATTAGGCCATCGATCAACATAATCCTTCTACTTCATATGAAGTTGTTCCACCTATTAGAGTCGGTATTTTCATCCCTCCGTCAGAGATCAAATCCTCTTATTGCATTTCATATTAGGTGTCCTGCCCAGTCATTTGCATTCCATTAGGTGCATAGATCATCTAACGGTAGTGGCATTCCTATAGTATCCCTCATGTTATCTACCTGCTGGCTCATGTTCGTTCATTAAAAAGCATATACAGACTTCTTTTTATCTTAAAGATTGCAATTGTTGTCTTTAGGGTTTCATTGTCAATTAGGTCTAGGGTTTCATTAGGGTTTCGTCAAAAAATGTTTCAAAGTGTCCAATAACAACCAGCAGGCCATGACGAGGTTTCAACATCAATAAATTTCATCACCAAGTGTTTGAAAATGTGTTGACAAAATAGAGTTTTTAGCTTTTATTGTACAAAAATCATGAAATTTTGTTTCCTTCATTGCATAGCACTCCATCTGTAATCCTGGTTTCTTACCTTAGCCCCAGAAGCTCCAACACCTGCAAAACAAGCAAAGCTCGGGTCATTTAGTCATCACAAAACTCAAATGAAGTGAAAAAGTCCAAAAAAACAGAGTTTGAAATAAAGTCATTTGTAAAACATTATGAAAGTGGGTTTGGCAAAATTAAATTTGAAAAGCTCCATGTATAAATCATTTCTCCAAATGTTGAAGCTCATTTTCGCTGCAATCGAAAAGAGAAGCAAGGCAAAGCGATTTTGGTGAGTAAGAGGGAAGTTAGGGTGAAAATCGTTGCAAGTTACCGGCATGGCGCAATGGGCAAGAGGCGCGGCACACTCACCAGGCGCAGCGCATTGGGCCGCATTTCACAGTGTAAAACAACACGGGTGCGGCGCATATGTGGGGCACGGCGCATTGGGCTGGATGCGCGGTGCACATAGCCAAAGGGCCTGAAAACTACCAGAACATCTTCCAATCGCCAAAAACACACAAATTTGTCTTGTTCCAAGTAGGTAGATGACTCCACCTTTCTTGTTTGTCCAAGTTTGGTGTTTATGTTATGGTGATTGATGAATGGTGAGTGTTTAAAAAACAATCAAACCCTACCATTTGAAATTCCTCAAAGAAACTTGGTGCTAGGGTTTTGGTTGACTGTTTTGCCACCAAGTTCACTCCGTTATCCCATTTTTCCATTGATTTCATTATTCCCTAAGTTCCCCTACCTCCTAAATTCACTAATCCCCTATCCCAAGTTCCCTTTCCAAAAGTCCCAATTGTAAATTCCCAAACCCTAATCCTATACAAAAAATCCCAAAACATCCAATATTTCCCTAACTAAAATCTATCCCAGCAGTCCCTAATCCCCCACTATTTTTCCCTCCCCTTACAGTCCCTCATTTCACTGTTTTCCCTTGGTGGCAGAGGTCAAACACATCATCAAAGGCAGTTCAAGACAGTTTGATATATCAACACCTACTTCTCCAAGACAGTCTATCTACCAGTAGCCATGGCATCTGATCCTTCATATGATTATGAAGAGGAGACCCAAAGTGACTCACCCACAGAGGGACATGCACCCAGGAGGCCTCATAGAGGTGGAAAACATATCAGAGAAGAACCAAGCACTCTTGCTGAGTTACAGGCCTGCCCACTTGCCATCTTTTGTTTCTAGCATCAATCATGTTATGAATTTTGTGAGAAGGTTGCTAATATTCAGTTTAATCATGAGTTGGCCCGCTTATTTGTGTTGCATTTACATGGTGATCAAGCCACTCTTGCTGGTGTCACTTTCACTTTAATACCAGAATCCATTTCATTAGCAACTGGCATACCTAACATTGGAGAGCCATGGAACAAGAGGCAGAAAATTGACCAGTAGCATTATGAACCATACATCAAACCTGGTTTTTTGAGACAGCTCAAGAGAGTGTTTCCTTTTTGGTACCTCAAGGATGGATATGCTCTTTAATGAAACTCATCATGAAGTATTTCAGCTATGAGGGCTGGTTCTCCCACTTATATTCTTATCATATCAGGCTGCTGATGCATTTTACCCAGGTACGAATGATGAACATTCCTTACTTCATGTGCCGAAACATAGAGAAGGTGACCACCCTTGTGCAGCACAAGACCCCTCAGCAACAATTTAACAGTATTTATCATTTTTCTCTCATCAAAATTGTGGTCGTTCATCAGCTTGGTTTATAAGGCATCACTTGGGATGACTTCATCTCTCATGAGTTTTTCAGAGCTTCACAGGGACCTTTAGAGATGGGCATGAGATAGGTGGACCTTCCTTTCAGCATGAGGGCCATGAGACCGCTAGTGTGCTGGTGTTCATCACCTATCAGAAGGGCACTAGACGGTTGTTTGCAGCAGCAAAGCGAGTGTTATCTCCACCCGGGGTGGAAGGGGCCTCGCTTCCATCATCAACACAATAGGTTCAGGACCGAGGCAAGAGGCCACTACAGGAGGAAGGACCATCAGGTGAGCAGGAGACTGATTTCATCCTCATTGAGGGTGATGATACTGATATGGGCTAGCAAAGCACAAATATTAGGGAAATCATTAAGGAGCAGTAGGCATACATTGATGCCTTATCAACCAACTTGGATCGAGCTCAATGGACTATACAGTACTTGGAGTAGAGGAATAAGTAGCTTGAGGACCAGCAGGTGATTATGGAGTCGCAAAACATTCGAGAGAATCGCCAAGTTGCCCAAAGGAGGAGGGTGGAATTCACTTCATTAGAGCAAGAGATCAATACCGATAGGGAGTCATGGCTTGAAAGAGTCAATATCCACTTGGAGAGGAAACTAGAGAAGGCCATCAATGAAAAGAATATGCTTAGAAACTTGTCATATCATTACTTGTCATAGAACTCGGTGTGCCAATCGAGAACCAGGAATTTGAAAGCAAGGTTGAAAAGAGCATCAAGGAGAAAAAAAGAGGATGAAGGACTTCAGATCTTGGCTGAGGCTTCCTTGGCCCAACATCATGCTTGATAGAGAAGACTCAGTCCAAATTTCAAGAAATTTGGAGCAATTTTTGCATTTTGAACATTTTTGGCACAAAAAACAAGTTTTTTTGCCCTATGCGCCACGCCACGTGGCGCTCGCTTTTACTAGGGGCCTCCAAATCATAAAAACTCAGCATTTTTTGATTTGGCATGCAAAATTACATTTTCCTACCTATGGCCAAGAAATTTGGGCAGGTTTTGAGCCCTCAAAAAGGTCAAAAACACTTAAAAAATGACCTCTTTGCCCCTATTTTTACACACAGGAAGCAGTGTTGGGAGAATGGACTTTTGGAGGGGAAAATGGAGGCAAAATTGAGAAATTAAACTTGGGTTGGAAATTAGACAGGCAGACCTTTCCCGCAAGCACACCTAGAGCTCATTTGGACACCGGGAAGGCCTCCAAAAGTAGGTCCAAACAGGCGCAACGCATAGAGAATCAAGCACGGTGCATAGAGGAAAAATTACCAGTTTGACCAAGTGTTGCTCTGTTTTTCACCCAGTTTTGCCTAGTTTGACTTCTTTAATTTCCTAATGGAAAATTTATGATTTAATTTGATGAACATTTATGGATTATGATGTAAATATGTTAGATTTTCACTTGTGGAGGTAGATTCATCAGTTTAAAGGTTGTTTGAAACTGAATGAATCAGTTCCCTTATTTCTAGAGGCATGTTGTTATGTAGCTTAGTTTCTAGGTCTCAATTTAGAATCAGTTGGATCAGCTCCTAAACATGTGAGCTCGACCCCTAGAGGAAAGGATGAGCTATTTTTTTCTATATTATGTTGTTTTTCAGTCATTAGCATGGTTGGACTCTTGAGAAAGAAAGGAACTTCATTGTATACTCATATTTTCATTTTGGCTAAGGAATTGAGACCAGGATTTGCAGCACTCTTTGGGATCCATGTGGAAATTTGTCTTGGTAAAGTGATTTTCTCTATAATTGTGAATTTGTTTATGTGATTGTATGCCATTATATATCTTATTTCTTTTGAACTAAACAAACAAGAGTGTGAGTAGAATCCATTGAAATTGCAGTGCTCTACTTGAAGTTTGCTTTAGTTATTTGATGTTTTTCAGTTGTTTGGGGAGGATCCATGATTGCTCTTACCCTCTTCAACACCTCACCTATCTATTCCTTCCATATCCTTCAATTTTAAGTGCCAAAACTATTTTCTACCTTGCCCCATTGAGATTTCTGTAGGAATAAGCCTCAATCCCCGCACCCAAAATCTACTTTCCATCTGAGCCAACAAAATCATCATTTTATCAAATCAAACTCTCTTGCACATATACCTAGCCTAAGATCAGTAGATATTTCAGTCATCTCAAGCCCTCATTGATCATAATTTGCTGAGATTGGCCCAGAGAGAGCCCTCTCCTGACCTAGTAGGGCTAGCTACCAGGTTGAGCATGGTTTGATGTTGGCCCTAGATCCTAGCTTTGCAGCCTGAGCTAAATCTAGGCACTTACATAGTGGTGACCATACTAGGGAAGAAAGTTTATTATCATTGTTTTGCTTTATAGACTACAGACGGAACTTGATGTTAGCCAGGTAGCCTTTGAAACGCTCTTTCTTTGCATTAGTGAAAGTAGATAAAAGTTACTTCAGTCAATCTCCGGTCTAGTCTTATAAGCTGAACATCTGACTTGCAAATTTCCCCAGTAACATGTATCAAGTTCAGATCTGATTGTTGATGGTGGACAACGATCAGACACTGGAAAGGCTGAAATCATCCACCTGGCGACTCCAGTGTCGAAGAATCCCAAGGTTCTGAATTTTTATGGCGACTCTACCTTTCAAGAACCAGTAGACTGAAAAATTTCTTGGTCAATTCATTGTTATCAAAATGGATTTGCTTGCTTGACGGTATGCTCCCATGAGCCGAGATCACATTACAGGTTTTCCAAATAAAATTCCAAAGGTAAACTGGCAAAGGAATTTGCCTATGTTTAAAGATGATAATAGGAATGATGTTGCTTTAAATCTGGTTAGATTTCACATACATATTTGCAAGTTGAAGGTTGATTTTCTTGAAGATTGCTTGATGAAGATATTCATGGCCACTCTGGAAGGTGAAGCCCGATCTTGGTATGAAAGTTTGCCGCTTGCTTGTATTTACTGTTTAAAGGATTTTCATACCATGTTCTTTGAAAGGTATAAAGAATCTTATCCATCATTAAATTTGGTTCAGAACTGTTGCAAACATGTTTATAGTTTTATTGAACATCTTGAGAAAGTTTATGAAGATGATGACTTCATGGACGATGAGATCATGGAGGCTCTGTATGAAAATCCATTTCAGCAGCATAAAGAGAACTTAGAGGATACTCATCAAGATGCGCAGGAAAATTTGTAGCTGGATCAAGATCTTACTACAATGGAAAATTATGAAAGAGAAGGTTTTATTTCAGATCTGTCCATAGAAGAAGACAACATGCAGGAAAGTCAAGTTTCAATCTTAGAATGTGATAAAGTCAAGTCGGCTATTTCAGATCTAGATTCAGATCGTGATGATCAAAAGTACCTTGGTCTGAATTCCATGAAGGAGAGCTCTGCTGTTGAGATCATCTGGAATGAAGAAGATAGAGTTATTGACCCAAGTGTTCTCATTTCATTAGAACCAAGCCTGCATAAGGAGGTAATCCAGTCATTTTATGAAAAACAAGATGAGATCTTTGTTCAAGTAAGTGAAAAATATTCTTTCAATAACTCAGTGGTAAATGATAATTTGGTTGCAATGTCATATGAAGATAATCAACAATGTTTTCAAATTTCAGAAGATCAGGGAATTGAGGACTGTCAGTCAGATTTTTCATGTTTTGAAATGTTATTTCAAGAAGACAAAAATCACTTGAGCAAAACAAAACAGAAAGTCTTATCTCCTCTATCTGAAGATGAGATAGATCGACTCTTGAAAGGTCAGGTTACAGCCAAAGCTAATGCAGGTCTGCAGTGTGCACATGGTCAAGAAGGTGTTGGTGAAACTTCTTCTTCTTTTGAAAATGATGACAGTCTTGACATTAGCCTTATAGATCAGTGAATAGATAATATTCTCTTTCATGAAAACGATAAGGCTGTCATGTTTGATAATCTTGAAGATTGTTTTCTGTTTAAGAATGACCTAGACCATGAAATTGAGGAATGTGAGTCTGAGAGACACAGTAAGCCAGAATTCAAGTCAGTTACTATCAATCAACAACCCACTGTTCTTTCAGATCAGAATGAAGGGAGTACTTGTATTTTTGCTGCTGGATCTCAAGACAAGATAGTGCTTCAGGATTATCAAGATCCCTTTGGCATCCTTTTGCAAGCACTAGAGAAGATAAATGTTGCCTAGTTCGTTATCATAAGCCTTGGTTTCAATGGTTATTGTGAGTTGCCTACATGTACATCATTCTGCCTGCTCGGGGAAAGTGAGAGCAGAAATTCATTGAGTAGCCATTTGTTGGATTGGTTACATTGGAAGGCTCACTACACATGATTGTACATATTTCATCACTAGGTAGGTGGTTGTCATAATGATTTGAAGTTCTCAAATCTCGATGGTATGTTGCCATTTAAAAGCTTTGTAAGTACTTGTTTCAGTTAAGTCAGTCTTGAGTCATTTTTGTTTCAGCGAGTTTAAAGATAGTTTCAGCTGAGTGTCCAGTTTTAGCTTTTGAGAATCTTGTTTCAGTTTTGGATTAGTCAGTTCAACTATGAGTCTTGAGTCAAAGTTTCGTGGTAATTGGTTTTTGGGTGTTTTGAAGTTATTCACTCCATAGCCTAATGGACGAACGCACTGCCTGCTTTCCTAGAGATCTGTAGTTCTTGGCACCTCCAAGGAGCTACCATCCCCATTGGATCTAATGTTAGAGTCGGTATTTTCATCCCTCCATCAGAGATCAAATCCTCTTGTTGCATTTCATATTAGGTGTCCCGCCCAGTCATTTGCATTCCATTAGGCACATAGATCATCTGATGGTAGTGGCATTCCTATAGTTTCCCTCATGTTATCTACCTGTTGGCTCATGTTCATTCATTAAAAAGCATATACAGTCTTCTTTTTATCTTAAATATTGCAAAGGTTTTCTTTAGGGTTTCATTGTCAATTAGGTCTAGGGTTTCATTAGGATTTCGTCAAAAAATGTTTCAAAGTGTCCAATAACAACCAGCAGGCCATGAGGAGGTTTCAACATCAATAAATTTCATCGCCAAGTGTTTGAAAATATGTTTTTCCTCAAAACTCTGTTTTGAGGAAAAAACAGAGTATTTATCTTTTATTGTACAAAAATCATGAAATTTTGTTTCCTCCATTGCATAGCACTCCATCTATAATCCTAGTTTCTTTCCTTAGCCCTAGAAGCTCCAACACCTGCAAAACAAGCAAAGCTCAGGTCATTTAGTCATCACAAAACTCAAATGAAGTGAAAAAGTCCAAAAAAAACAGAGTTCGAAATAAAGTCATTTGTAAAACATTATGAAAGTGGGTTTGGCAAAATTAAATTTGAAAAGCTCCATGTATAAATCATTTCTCCAAATGTTGCAGCTCATTTGCACTCCAAGAGCAAAGAGAAGCAAGGCAAAGCGATTTTGGTGAGTAAGAGGGAAGTTAGGGTGAAAATCGTTGCAAGTTACAGCGCGACGCACTGGGCAGGAGACGCGGCACACTCACTGGGCGCGATGCATTGGGCCGCATTTCACAGTGTAAAACAACACAGGTGTGACGCATACATGGGGCACGGTGCATTGGGCTGGATGCACGGTGCACACAGCAAGAGGGCCCGAAAACTGCCAGAACGTCCTCCAATCGCAAAAAACACACAAATTTGTCTTGTTCCAAGTAGGTAGATGCCTCCACCTCTGTTGTTTATCCAAGCTTGGTGTTTATGTTATCGTGATTGATGAATGGTGAGTGTTTAAAAAACAATCAAACCCTACCATTTGAAATTCCTCAAAGAAACTTGCTGCTAGGGTTTTGGTTGACTGTTTTGCCACCAAGTTCACTCCCTTATCCCATTTTTCCATTGATTTCATTATTCCCTAAGTTCCCCTACCTCTAAATTCACTAATCCCCTATCCCAAGTTCCCTTTCCCAAAGTCCCAATTGTAAATTCCCAAAACCTAATCCTATACAAAAACTCCCAAAACATCCCATATTTCCCTAACTAAAATCTATCCCAGCAATCCATAATCCCCCACTATTTTTCCCTCCCCTTACTGTCCCTCATTTCACTGTTTTCCCTTGGTGGCAGAGTTCAAACACATCATCAAAGGTAGTTCAAGACAGTTTGATATATCAACACCTACTTTTCCAAGACAGTCTATCTACCAAAAACCATGGCATCTGATCCTTCATATGATTATGAAGAGGAGACCCAAAGTGACTCACCCACAAAGGGACATGCACCTAGGAGGCCTCATAGAGGTGGAAAACATATCAAAGAAGAACCAACCACTCTTGCTGAGTTACAGGCCTGCCCACTTGCCATCTTTTGTTTCCAGCATCAGTCATGTTATGAATTTTGTGAGAAGGTTGCTAATATTCAATTTCATCATGAGTTGGCTCGCTTATTTGTGTTGCATTTACATGGTGATCAAGCCACTCTTGTTGGTGTCACTTTCACCTTAACACTAGAATCCATTTCATTAGCAACCGGCATACCTAACATTGGAGAGCCATGGAACAAGAGGCAGAAAATTGACTGGCCGAATTATGAACCATACATCAAACCCATTTTTTTGAGATAGCTCAAGAGAGTGTTTCCTTTTCGATACCTCAAGGATGAATATGCTCCTTTAATGAAACTCATCATGAAGTATTTCAGCTGTGAGTGCCGGTTCTCCTGCTTATATGCTTATCATATCAGGCTGTTGATGCATTTTACCCGGGTACGAATGATGAACATTCCTTACTTCATTTGCTGAAACATAGAGAAGATGACCACCCTTGTGCAGCACAAGACCCCTCAGCAGCAATTTAACAGTATTTATCATTTTGCTTGCATCAAAATTATGGACGTTCATCAGCTTGGTTTACATGGAATCACTTGTGATGACTTCATCTCTCGTGAGTTTTTCAGAGCTTCACAGGGACCTTTAGAGGCTGGGCATGAGACAGGTTTACCTTCCTTTCAGCATGAGGGCCATGAGACTGCTAGTGTGCTGGTGTTCATCACCTATCAGAAGGGCACTAGACGGTTGTTTGCAGAAGCAAAGTGAGTGTTATCTCCTCCTATGGTGGAAGGGGCCTCACTTCCATCATTAGCAAAATAGTTTCAGGACCGAGGCAAGAGGCCATTACAGGAGGAAGGACCATCAAGTGAGCGGGAGACTGATTTCATCCTCATTGAGGGTGATGATACTGATATGGGCCCGCAAAGCACAAATCTTAGGGAAATCATTAAGGACCAGTAGGCGGGCATTGATGCCTTGTCAACCAACATGGATCGAGCTCAATGGACTATATAGTACTTGGAGCAGAGGAATAAGCAGCTTGAGGACCAGCAGGTGATTATGGAGTTGCAAAACATTCGGGAGAATCGCCAAGCTACCCAAAGGAGGGGGGTGGAATTCACTTCATTGGAGCAAGAGATCAATGCCGATAGGGAGTCATGGCTTGAAAGAGTCAATGTCCACTTGGAGAGGAAGCTGGAGAAGGCCATAAATGAAAATAATATGCTTAGAAACCTGTCATATCATTACTTGTCACGGAACTTGGTGTGCCAAGCGAGAATGAGGAGTCTGAAAGCAAGGTTGAAAAGAGCATCAAGGAGGAAAAAAGAGGATGAAGGACTTCAGATCTTGGCTGAGGCTTCCTTGGCCCAACATCATGCCTGATAGAGAAGACTTAGCCCAAATCTCAAGAAATCTGGAGCAATTTTTGCATTTTTTTTTTCCCTATGCGCCGTGCCACGTGGCGCTCGCTTTTACTAGGGGCCTCCAAATCACAAAACCTCAGCATTTTTGGATTTGGCATGAAAAATTACACTTGCCTACATATGGCCAAGAAATTTGGGTAGGTTTTGAGCCCTCAAAAATGTCAAAAACACTCAAAAAATGACCTCTCTGCCCCTATTTTGACACACAGGAAGCATTGTTGGGAGAATGGACTTTTGGAGGGGAAAATGGAGGCCAAATTGAAAAATTCCACTTGGGTTGGAAAGTAGATAGGCAGTCCTTTCTAGCAAGAACACCTGTAGCTCATTTGGACACCGGGAAGCCCTCCAAATGTGGGTCCAAACAGGCGTGACACATAGAGAATCAGGCGTGGCGCATAGAGGAAAAATTTCCAGTTTGACCAAGTTTTGCTCTGTTTTTCACCCAGTTTTGCCTAGTTTGACTTCTTTACTTTCCTAATGGAAAATTTATGATGTAATTTGATGAAAATTGATGGATTATGATGTAAATATGTTAGATTTTCACTTGTAGAGGTAGATTCATTAGTTTAAAGTTTGTTTGAAACTGAATGAATCAGTTCCCTTGTTTTTAGAGGCATGCTATTATGTTGCCTAGTTTCTAGTTCTCAGTTTAGAATCAGTTGGATCAGCTCCTAAATATGTGAGCTCGACCCCTAGAGGAAAGGATGAGCTATGTTTGTCTATATTATGTTGTTTTTCAGTCATTAGCATGGTTGGACTCTTGAGAAAGAAAGGAACTTCATCGTATACTCATATTTTATTTTGGCTAAGGAATTGAGACCAGGATTTGCAGCACTCTTTGGGATCCATGTGGTAATTTGTCTTGGTATAGTGCTTTTCTCTATAATTGTGAATTTTTTTATGTGATTGTATGCCATTATCTATCTTATTTCTTCTGAACTAAACAAACAAGAGTGTAAGTAGAATCCATTGAAATTGCAGTGCTCTACTTGAAGTTTGCTTTAGTTATTTGATGTTTTCAGCTGTTTGGGGAGGATCCATGATTGCTCTTAGCCTCTTCAACACCTCACCTATCTATTCCTTCCATCTCATTCAATTTTAAGTGCCAAAACTATTGCCTACCTTGCCCCATTGAGATTTCTGCAGGACTGAGCCTCTATCCCCACACCCAAAATCTACTTTCCATTTGAGCCAACAAAATCATCATTTTATCAAACCAAACACTCTTGCACATATACCTAGCCTAAGATCAGTAGATATTTTAGTCACTTCAAGCCCTCATCGATCATAATTTGCTGAGATTGACCCGGAGAGAGCCTTCTCTTGACCTGGTAGGGCTCGCTACCAGGCTGAGCGTGGTTTGATGTTGGCCCTAGATCCTACCTTTTCAGCCTGAGGTAAATTGGGGCACTAACACCACCCATTGTACTGAAATTGACAATAAAACCACCAAAGGGAGTTTTGCACAAATCGACATTCAACCCTCAGGCTGGAGCAGCTCAAAATTATAACATAGTGGAAGATCTTGCTCAATCACCTTCTGTTGTGTCGACACTTGAGGTGTTGCAAAATTGTCCCTCCCAGAAGTAGGCTTTACTGTCAGCAATAGGCGGAATAGATCCTATGGATTCAAATCTTGTGGTGTTTAACCATGTGGGATATAAACCACAGTTACTGGCACAATTAGAATTCCTAATCCAAGTAAAAGCTCTCAATAAAAATGTTCACCGAACTATTATTGATGAGGGGGCATCTAATTGCATTATGTCCATGAGCTGCTAGAAAACACTTGGTTCACCGCCATTTTCACGATCACCAACCACGTTGAAAGCTTTTGATGGAAGAACATATACTCCATGTGGGATTTTGAGTAACCTACAAATTGAACTTGGGGGCAAAAAAGTTACTGTTGAAGTTGAGGTAGTTGATGGACCCCTCGATTACAACATTTTACTGGGAAGGCCTTGGGTATATGCTATGGCTGTTGTGGTTTCCACGTACATTCATACTATTGCATTCCCTTTCACGGGTGGAATCACAATCATTGATCAGCTAGCCTTCTTTGCCAATAGTCCACAGGCTATAGGAAGTATTCCGTTGGTACATGGATCCCTGCTGTCACTTCAAAGTGTTAGAGTAGGTCTCTTTAATGATCCTTCCCTAATGGGTACTTTTACCCTCCCGTCACCATCTTATTTGTGGAAGTGGCAAGCGTAGAGACTCGCAACATGATTTCCTCCACCTCATCTGATTTAAGGAGGATTACCAACAAAGTTGAAGTAGATAGTAATATTGAGGTGATGCCATTAAGCCCCATTGAATCATCATAGCAATCAATCTTTTGGGCTTGTATGGCAAACCCAAATCCGCACTCAACAATTGTATGGGCAGATAAGTCATTAGAATATGGTACCTCTTCGAATCATTTTTCATGTATACATTTTACGGATGAAGGAATCATCCAATCAATGATGATAGGAGAGGAACCATGGGAAGATTATCATCATCGTTCCCATCTTCCAGATGATATTGAAGATTATTCAAATGAACTAAACCACCCATCAATCATTGATTTCCTATCGAATTCAATTTTCATAGACACAATTGAATATGAGTGAAATTTGTCAAATATTGAAGAAACGATTTCTATTAATATTTCGACCAAGCCTAATATTGTAGAGAACATTCATGTCGACAAATCTTGTGTTCCATTGGAACTTGATAATTACCATGCTCTTTTTCGTGAATTTAGAGATATTTTTGCATGGTCTTACGAGGAGATGCCAGACATTGACTCTAGTATTGTTGAACACGAAATTAAAATGTACCCTGATGTCAAGCCAATTCGACAACAACTTCAACCTGTTCATCCAAAGAAAGTTGTTGCAATTAAAGCAGAAGTTGAAAAACTTTTGCGGGCTAGTTTCATTTACCCTATTGCTCTTACTGACTAGGTTTCCAACATTGTTCCTGTCATGAAGAAACAAGGAACAATACAAGTGTGCATTGATTACAGGGATGTAAATCAAGCCTATCCAAAGGACAATTATCCTACACCTTTTATCGACCAGATTATTGACAAATGTGCTGAATGCAAATTTTTTTCATTTATGGATGGATTTTCCGGCTACAATAAAATCAATATACGCCCACAAGACCAATAGAAAACAACTTTTATTTGTCCATGGGGCACATTCGCTTATAGGAAACTCCCATTCGGTTTGAAGAATGTTGGGGCTACATTTCAGAGGGAAATGAATTATGCCTTCCATGACATCAAGCACATTGTTCAACCTTACCTTGGTGATTTACCTCCTCATTCACGAAAGCGAACTAATCACCCACAACATTTGAGAGAAATATTTTTATGGTGCTGACACTACAAGATTCGACTCAATCCACACAAATGTGTGTTTTGTGTTGGTTCTGGTCACTTGCTTGGATTTGTAGTGTCTCAAGAAGGGATTTGACTAGATCCATTAAAGGTTCAGGAAATTTTGGATTTGCCTCCACCTTCAAATCTTTTACAGTTACAAAGACTCCAAGGGAAAGCCAACTTTCTAAGGAGGTTCATTCCTAATTACGCTGAAATGGCTAAAGGTTTTACATGTCTTTTGAAAAAGGAGATACCCTTTCATTGGGATTAGGTTGCGCAAGCTTCCTTTGACACTCTTAAAGATACCTTGATTAGAGCTTCATTAATGTATTCTCCAAATGATCAAAATTACTATTACCTGTATCTCACCGCTGTAGATACAACCATTGGCATGGTTTTAGTCCAGGAAGAAAATGGGATTGAACATCCTATTTATTACTTGAGTTGTAATCTAAACAATACAGAAAGTAAGTACTCTTATGTCGAAAAACTAGCTTTGGCAGTTGTGCAAGTTGTTCAAAGATTTCGCCACTATATCCTGTTATGGAAAACAACTGTCATTTCAGATTGCAACCCTATGACATACATTCTGTCACGTCAATTTCTGGGGGGAAAATATTCGAAATGGATAGTTATTTTACAGGAATTTGATTTAGAATTCATCAAGTCTAAGTCAAAGAAATCTCTAGTTTTCGCTGAGTTACTATGTGACCTTCCCTCGACCTCCATCGAATCAACATCAAAACCATAAAAATTGGATGAGTCTCTATTTCTAATATTGTCACCTGACACCGGGTATGGAGATAAACTAATTTATCTCCAAACCCAAACTTTCCGGCAAGATACCTCTCGCTTGTAATAGCGACGTATTATTTACCAAGCCAAAGATTATCTGATCATTAGCGACACACTTTACCATCGTGGTATTGATATGGTTTTATGGAGGTGCCTCATGCATGAGGAGGCTGAGAAAGCATTGATTAATTTCCATTCAGGTGCCTATGGTGGACACTTATCTGGATATGAAATCGCATAAAGGATTCTTCGTGCTGGTTACTTCTAGCCAACCATATTTAAAGATTGTATTATTGTTGTCAGAAGTTGTCATGCATGCCAGATATATGACCGAAAAACCATATTACCACTTGCACCACTGCATCTAGTCATTGTTGTTGGCCCATTCGCCAAATGGGGCATTGACTTTATGACATGTAACCCCACCTCGGCCGAAGAGCATGGGTATATCATAGTCGTCGTTGACTATTTTACCAAATGGGGCGAGGCGATGCCAATATTGAACAACAGTGGAAAAATGGCTGCCAATTTTTTTTTTAACCATGTGGTTGCTCGGTTTGGTGTACCACAAGCCATAGCTACAGATCATGGGTCGCATTTTCGCAATCACATGATGGCTGAGTTGACTACTAAGTTAGGACTGTCACATGATAGTTCTACCCCGTATTACCTGCAAGCGAATGGGCAAGTTGAGGCCATCAACAAAGTCCTAAAGCAGATGTTGCAAAGAATGATAGGGGTTCATAAAATAAACTAGCACTTAATCCTGTACTCTTCCTTGTGCGAATATCGAACCTCAGTGAGAAATGCAACTAGATTTACACCCTTTCAATTGGTGTATGGTTTGGAAGCAATATTACCGATACAATTTGAAATTTCATCTCTCAAACTCACGATTGACCTGTTACCTGACAATTCTAAAGAAGAAGTGTGTTTCTTGGAATTAATCCATCTGGATGAAACCTGTCATGATGCTGCATTGGATAACGAAGCGCATAAGAAACATATTAAGGCGCAATATGATAGAAATGTCAAGCCTCGTATCTTCTCAGAAGGTGACCTGGTCTTGCTTTACGATCAGGAAGCTGATAAACTTGGACCAAGGAAATTCGAACCAATTTGGATGGGTCCTTATGTTGTCAAGCGTGTTCTGGCGAAAGGAGCCTACGAGTTAGTAGATTATAATGGGATTCCATTGTCACAGCCCTGAAATGGGTTGTACCTTAAACGTTACAATGCTTGATTAAGTGTAGTAAAACTCACTGTATATATGCTTTCATTTCATGTGTGTGTGTGTATCTTTTAGAGATTTTTATCTGGTTAGTAATCCACTTTGCATTTGTTGCAAATGTCAGATTCTTCCAAACCTTTTGTTGGTTATGCCGATGGTGTTAGTCGTAGTATGCAGAATTTGTCTTCTACAGTATGGGCCATTTTCTCTCCAAGTGGCGAGTTAGTGAGTTTTCAAGGCATTTGTATCGGTTGATTGACGAACAATATCACTAAGTATAGCACGTTGATTGAACTACTCTCTGATCCCATTTCACTTGGCATTCGTTGAACAATCATTAGGCTAGACTCACAACTCATTGTACTACAACTAAAAAACAATTATATTGTCCGAAATACAACAATTTTTCATATGTTCCTTAGAGTTTGTATCCTAGAAAGACATTTTGAACACATTCAATATCAACATATTTCCAGAAATCTTAACTCATTAACTGATTCTATAGTGAATTATGTGTTAAATAGACATTTGCGACATATGTAAAAGTAGTATTTTCAATTCACATCATCAGTTGAATAGGATTGCATATAACCATAAAAACTCTGAAAGTAAAATATATAAGTGTTTTAAAAGTTTTTACAAAATTTGTGCCCAAGACACATTTGGTCATCTGACCCAAAAACTCAAAAGTGCATACAAAATATCCCAAGTAGATCTAGTGGTTCTCATGGTAACAGGTCACAACCTATGCTATTATGCGCAAAAGCCTAGCCCAATGGTTAGGAACACCAATAGTGTGGTGCTGCAGCCTCATAGGTAAATCCTCGATCCGGATATCTGGAATACCAAGGGTCAACCCCTCTAAGTGATCCTGCAACTCTGCTAAGGTCTCAGCCAAATCCAAGTCCTGGAGAACTGCTCTCCCGATGTTTCTCTGTGCTGGCCCACCTGCAACCGTTGGCATACCGCAAGTCAAACAGTACCAACATCTGTATGCATAAGAGTAATTTTAGTTTAGTCTTGGAAACATTAAAAAACACAAAAAACACGTAGAAACTTGAAAAATCAAAAAACACTTTGGTCAAAATAGCTTACCCATAGCACCCCATTGTGCTCCAACTGGTAAAATCAAATCTGGATCTCCACGATAATCTAGCCTTGAGTATGGATGCTTCTCAATAACGACATTTTGTTGCTCAAGCTAGCTAAAAAATGTAGGGGAGAAAATGATTGTTGATTGACCAACATGTCAAGCCATCAATTTGACCTAGCTCTGCATGCGTGGATCTCTCGTACCAACCACACCCAGTGATACATGCTGTGGGTACATCAATGGGATTTTCTCTAAGGCAAAAGAAATCAAGATCAAACCATAGAAAAAATTCTTCGTCTTACCACTTTTCACCTTAGTCAGTTGTTCTTTCAACAGTGAAAGTACAACCTCGCACTAGTTGAAAACTTTTGGCTCTAGACACTCCAGTGCATACTGCATATAATATATGTTCGCCAGATGTAGTGTCACAGTGCCAACCAATTTTGCAATTGTAAAGAGGATCTTTCATAAAGGCAAATCACTCACATCTTGGATTTTTATTTTCCCATCCCTGCTAGGCTATGTATCTGGTCGACAAAACTGTTTGATGTAATCTCTCACTGATTCACCTCCACGGGAAAATCTAGAAAGTGAGATGGGGGCACCTTGCCTCAACAGTTCGGTAAGAAAGTAAATATCCTCAATAGTAATAGGGACCATCTTGTCCCTAATGTGAAATGTTTGATTTGTCAAATCCCATTAACGAACAAGAAACTGCAATAGTTCTATTTTTTGTCTCATTCTGGACAACTTAAAGTATTTGAGTAACCTACAATTCTTGAGGGCCTCAACTGTACTCATGTTATTTAGGGAAACCATGTATTATTCTTCATTCTCTCTTTCTCTCCATGTAATCAACATTCTGATCCGATGAAAGCCTGAAACAAAATCATAAGCTAAATTAGGATCCATTCCATGCAAAAAACAAGGCAAATTTTGGAGCAAACAGCTAAAACAAACTTGGAAAATGAGCTCAACGCAGCCTAGACACTGAGAAAAGTGCACTATAGAGCATCTAGCCTTCTATTTGGGTGCTCTTCAGTGCAATTTTTGATGTGAAAGCCTGTGCTGATCCCAGGGCAAAAAAATGAAACCCCAGGGGCCCCAAAAAACCCTAAAACTTGCATGAAATGACAAAATAATGGATTGAAAATAAAGTAGAGAGGTTTAGTTCCAACCTAGTCCAGATGACTCGATAAATGGTCTACAGAATCTTTCACAATCAACTGGTGAAGTTTGAGGTAAAAACTGAGCTCAAAGAAAAAAACTGGATGGTAAGTTCCAAATGGTAAAAATGATATGGTAAAAACTTATTTTATGTTTATTTCATGTTAATTAATCGATTAAAAATTTGTATTTGCCTATTTTTACCTATGAAACAGATACTTTTAATCCATTTAGTGATGTTTTGATTAGGTTTACAACTAATTTGTAGAATTCAACGTGCTCGATTGTAAGCTGTACTTTTGACCAAAAAGAACACTTTTATCTCTTTTCCGAGCTTTGTTAAAAACAAAAAAGGAACCCCCTTTGAGTCCTCTTTAAGCTCTTTTCAGACTCTCTAAACATGAAAATATTGTCGAGCGCTTGTCCTTTCCAGCTCGTTAAAGGATTGGAAACGATATCTCTCTTGTATTATTTTACGCTTTTTCAGACTTGAGAGATTAATTTACGAAAAAGAACTTGTGGAGTTTTCTTTTTGTCCCTTTTCAAACTCTCTAAACATGAAAATGATCAAGTTATATTTGTCGTTAAACCCGTTAAGAACATCAAATAGCGACAAACATGTCCATCTAGACAAGACCAAGTTTCACCTTCGCTAGAATCATTAAAACATCAAATAATGATGGATTCGCCCGAAGGGTGAAATTATACAAGAAGCATATGTTATCCTCCTCAAGATTGATAAAAATAAAGAGGTATTGGTCAGCAGTGATTGGGGAAAATGGTAAAATGGGAAAACCACTATATGGTAGCAGGTTGCTCTTGAACATGACACTTTCACTCCATCATCGTGACTATCTGGGTTGGGTCATTAGCTTGATGGTTATCACACCATTGGTCTATCATACCATCCATCACTTTGTTTTGGGTCAATGCTACCAATTCACTTTAATGTCGCCAACATGTTCAAGAGAAGTCATTAAATCAAAATCCATCTTTTGCAATACCATAAACCTTCATGACCTTCATTCCTGAACTTTGTGTCGTCAGTCAAATTCCATCTCTAAAAACACTACACTTGTTTTGTGTCGTTGAGGTGGGATACATCAAGGCCCTCCTGTGACAAGTTGTTTCTTGTCGAAATCAATTCATTATCCAAGAAGTTGACTTAGAAACAACCATTCAATACCTTGAGGCTTTCATGCATCAATGGCAGGTTTCTCGCTTTTGGGGATAGGCATACATCAATGGCCTTTGACCATAAGACTTTGTATGGTGTTCAACATCAAATCATCCATTCACACCATGTAGAATGTACTGCAGTACCTTGAGGATCATTATCATTATCGGTGATTTCTCTCGCATCTATTAACAACTTACACCATTGGCTGGTAATCAGATGGTGTCTTCCCATGTTCAACTTCAAATCACATATTCATGTGGTTAGACTCGTACTTGAGTGAACGGTTGAACGAAATTGAAGACCTCGGATCTAGTTTCATCCATCCGGGTTGTGATATCAGGAGTACTAAATCATATGTACAATGGCTTTACATTGATAGTCATTCTGATCATGGGTCTATATTTGTGGATGACTGTTTATGTACATGTAATGAAAGTTTATAAGCTGAGAATGGGTATGCCTTCCCTCAACAATTCATGTAAAATAAAATATCATGATATATGTATTGTAATTGATGCAAGTCACCTTCCACTTCGATAGCTCTTGATCACATCGTAAAGCATTTCGTTTGACATTGGAATTTTTCCGACTTCATGCTTTAGGGGGAAACTGTTACAGATCCATTTGGGCACATCAAATCCCAACATTCAGATCAGTGATTTAGGACTCATCAAACCCTAAAATTAGTTGTTTCATGCCCTAAACAAGTCAACCCTTTGAATTCCTCCTTCCCAGACTATTTCATGACTTGAAGACATCCAAAAATTGCCTCTAGAAGGACCAGCACAGGTAAGCCCTTATGAAGGTGCACTGCAGAGAAACTAAGTCCATTTCTAGGGTGCTCTATAGAGCACTTAGGCTTCCTTTCACCTGCGCTAGGCAAGAATGAGTGAAATTCACATAGGGTTTGGGAATATTCTTATCTTGCGGAGTCATCTAGAAGTTTCCCTGTCTTATCAACTCCTATGAGCTCAAAAATGGATGAGGAATGAGTTAATGATCATCCTATCCTCTCATCGCTTCCTCCATGGAGCTATTTCTAAGTATGGAAGGCCATTCAATGTCACCATTAATGACAAAAACTCCTTCATCTTCCTATAAATTGACCACTCATCTAAGTGATCAGGGGCTGGACTATGTTGAATTGTAGGGAGATAATGCTACTATGAGACTTGACTTTGGATCAAATGATGTGATGAAACAAGCTTGTCTTTCTTTTGATGTGATGTGGATGGGATCCAAGCTGGAGGAATGACTTTGAATCAAACACTAATGGTTGTAATTCCTTCTTCTATCTAATAAAGTGTTTGAACATTTTTCCATATTTGTGCTCTTTCATAATGCTTATATGTATGAATTTCTTTTGATTCCTTTCATTTATATTCAATGGATCATATGATTTGATCAGTTTTCATCTTCTGTTGTGTTGACAGGGTACTTTTCAAGCAGTTTAAGTATGGAAAGGAGTGACGAAATCGATACAAGGGGGACAAGAGGAAAGCGGAACTGCATGTAGGCCTTCTATCCTCTCTTCTTATCTATTTCTCATAGGGAAAGTCTAAAACACTTTAAACTATTGTTCTAGGCACAACTACTTGTCTAGTGAATTATTGTTTATCCGTAGATGCTAAATTCTCCAAAACAAGCTCCCAAAACTAAACCGACAAAAGATTCACACTGAAATGAAGAAGCTTTAGCCATGTCTTGCCCACTGATCCTCATAAGCCTTTTTATTAATGAGGCCTCTATTTTCTTCATTTTCCATTATTTTCCTTCAATTTCCTCCTCACATGAAAAATGTGACCTTTCACCTTCCTTTTCTCCTAATTGCCATTATTTCCATAAATAAATGTGCCAAAATACCTTTTTGCCTCTTTAATGCCTTAGCCATTGCCTTTGCCAATTTCCTTAACCATAAACAACCAAATGAACACCCACTAGGATGTCCTACCCACCATTCAGCTTGGAATACGTGTCCCATCATCTATGGTATTTATATATATTTTACATGGAATTTTCACCAGGGTTGTTACAGAACCCTCCCCCTTGGGGGAACACCATCCTCGGTGTTTAATGACACCTATAACCAACAAGGCTGCTGAAAACAAAACATACTACCTGTGGAGCTTTATAACACAACTCGTTGCAGTATTTACAATGAAATATCTACTCAAAACATAACATCATGAAAACATGACAACATACCACATAGTGGAGCTTTATAGCATAGCTTATTATGATATTTACAATGATCATCTTGCTTAAAAATCATATGACATCATAACATCATGATAACATAACCACATGATAACATAATAACATAACACCCATACCGCATAGTGGAGCCTTATAACACAGCTCGTTATGGTATTTATATCCATACACGGGTGTACATATAACAACCTCATCAAAAATATATATACCAAAACATATGCCAAATCATATACCAAAACTATGCATCATATAACATCTATCAAAACATCATATAACATGTATCAACCAACATAAAGCATATATCAAATCATCATAAAGCATATATCAACCATCATAAAGCATATATCAATCACCATAAAGCATATATTAAACCAACATCAATCAAATACTAAACCATCATAAAAAAAACTACCAAACTACCATAAGCAACCACAATACCACCATATCAAGATGCTAATTCTTGTAGTTGATTTCAACTACCCAATCGAGCATGTTCATGATTCCTGTACTACGCACATAACTTTCATCCGTTTTAAAATAAATTCACATCATACCTCTGTTGGAAATAATACTGAGAGGGGGGGTGAATCAGTATTATCTAATTCTTTTAATAAATCTTCCTTATTTGTCCTTTGAATTATTTTTGCATGTCAGTACCATAAAATAATGAGCATGAACAAGGAAAAATAGATAGTCACACCAAAGAACACAAGATATAAGGTGGAAACCCAATGTGGGTGAAAACCACCTGCTGCAATATGTCTCTATCTTCTTTCAAATTAGAAACTTCTTTTACAATGGTTTTGTACTGGTGCAGTCCTTTACTAGTACGCAGGCTGCAACCTGCAGAGAGCTACAACTCTCTCTCTCTCGTTTTCCAGTCTCTCCTGGAAGGGAGCTACAACCCCCAACTTCTTTTCATAAAGCATCAATTGATCATCAAGTACATAAAAGTTACAGTCCACTACAGTTATCAGATCAGCAATAACAGAACTAACCCAGAACACCTTATCAACAGAAAAATTCAATCAACAGAACTTTTTAAGACAGATACGCAGTTTTCCCTTCTGTGGCCTGCGTCGCTACGCAGTTCACCTTCTTCTTTCCTGCGTCTACCCGCAGAGATCCTTCTGCCACACTGCGTGCCCACGCACTGTTCCTTGAACCGCGCTACGTACTATTACTGCAGGGACGCACCCAAAGATACTATCGCGCCGCGTACTGTTACTGCAGGGACGCACCCAAAAATACTATCGCGCCGCGTACTTTTACTATGCGGACGCACCTGAACCTTAGTCGCTCTGCATACCCACGCAGTTCTCCTTCTTCTGCTCTGCGTACCGACGCAGGTCTCCTGTTTATGCTCTGCGTCCCCACGCAGATCTCTTGCTTCTGCACTGCGTACCCACGTAGCTCTTCTGTTAAAACACCTGCGTCCTTCTGATTAGGGCCGAATAGGCAGTCCACCAGAATGGCACAGTTGCTCAGATCTGATCATGCGCTCGAGAGATCACCCTTCACAGATTCGCCTTCAACTTCCCTTTCATATAGATCAAGCTTTTAAGACCATAACCCAATATTTCAGATCTAAAGATATTCAATTGCAAAAGATACTTAGCCAAGTGATCTCCTTTGCTTTATATATGCAAGCTCCTCCTAAAATCATGGAACAATACCATGAGCCGACACCATAATAACCCAAAACCGTTGGCTAAATACTAAGAGTAAAACATAAGAAACCCCACGTGAGCTTTTCTCTACCTTGAAATGTGTGCACTAGGGGGACGCACCTCCTGAACGGTTGGCCTGCGTATCTGGACGCGGTCCCTGCATGGTGTACCTGCGGGTACGCACCTTCTGAACTGATTTCCTGCGTACTTCTTTATTTTCAACAAATTGACGGCCTTGCCACGGGAGTTGCCATCAAGTACAACATTTGTAACATATAGCCATACCAGAAACATAATGCCAACAATCTCCCCCTTTGGACTTGATGGCAACCTCACAAACCTCAGCTTCATTCTCCCCGTTTGACATCAAGGGCAAAGGGGTATGCTCCCCCTAAGATCATGCTCCCCCTGAAAATTGAACCAGATCTGCAACAAAGAACCATAATCCACCATGAAAGAGATAGAGACATATTGCAGCTATTTCCAAGATCTCCTTCTGACCATCCTCCATAATGCCAAAAATGCATTATATGCTCCCCCTGAAACTGTACCATCAATAAGAAAAGTTTCAACAATAAGATGATGCATCAACAACCCCCAG
The DNA here is from genome assembly GCA_031772625.1 of Pinus tabuliformis. Taxonomy (NCBI): domain Eukaryota; kingdom Viridiplantae; phylum Streptophyta; class Pinopsida; order Pinales; family Pinaceae; genus Pinus; species Pinus tabuliformis. The sequence continues at coordinate 1,134,518,868 of CM062819.1, read as the reverse complement.
CTTTTGCCTGAGGTATTCAAAAGTGTCCCTGGGCAATGGTTTGGTGAGAATATCAGCAACTTGTTCCTTAGAAGGAACATACTCCAACTTGACCTTCTGTTCAAGTACTTGTTCTCGGAGAAAATGGTACTTGATTGGTATGTGCTTGGTTTTTGAATGCATAACAGGATTCTTTGAGATGCTGATTGCACTTGTGTTATCACATAAGATGGGGATTGGTGGTTTACAAGTGATTTGAAAATCCTGCAAAGTCTGCATCATCCAAAGGAGTTGGGTGCAACAAGATGCAGCAGCAACATATTCCGCTTCAGCTGTAGACAAGGCAATTGAACTCTGTTTCTTGCTGAACCAAGATACCAGTCTGGAACCCATAAAGAACGCACCACCACTTGTGCTTTTCCTGTCATCCACGCTTCCGGCCCAATCTGCATCTGTATAAGCATGAAGTGTAAGATCTGTATCTCTAGGATACCATAAGCCATAATTTTGAGTCCCTTGAAGATATTTGAAAATTCTCTTCACTGCCTGAAGATGAGTCTCCTTCGGATTTGCCTGAAATCTTCCAACTATTCCAACTGCATGCATGATGTCCGGTCGGGTACCTGTTAAATAAAGTAAACTTCCAATCATAGATCTGTAGGTTGGTTGATGTACTGCTGCAGATTCATCATTTGCACTGAGGCTACATCCTGTGACCATGGGTGTACATACTGGTTTTGCATCTTCCATACCATATTTCTTCAAAATCTGTTTGAGATACTTGGTTTGAGATAAAAAGATTCCTCCTTCTTTTTATTGGATTTGCAAACCAAGGAAATATGTCAGTTCTCCTAGCAAGGACATTTCAAATTCTTTCTGCATGACCAAGGCAAAGTTTTGACTCATAGCTTCTTCATTTCTCCCAAAAATAATGTCATCTACATACACAACAAGTATTAGCAATTTGTCATTTTCAACTTTTATATAAAGATTGCTATCTGCTGATCCTTTTGAAAAGCCTTGTTGATGAAGATATTTGTCCAAACGGTAGTACCAAGCCCTTGGAGCTTGTTTGAGACCATAGAGAGCCTTTTTCAATCTGCATACAAGATTTGGATCATTTCCAAGAATGAACCCATCTCGCTGTTCAATGTACACTTCTTCTTCCAAGTCCCCATTCAGAAAGGCTGATTTTACGTCCATTTGAAATACTTTGAAGTTTTGAAAACTTGAGAGAGCAAGGAACATTCGGATGGCCTCAAGTCTTGCAACAGGAGCAAAGGTTTCTTCAAATTCTATTCCTTCTTGCTGCGCATACCCTTTACAAACAAGTTTGGCTTTGTTTCTAATTACTTCTCCATTTTCATTCAATTTGTTTTTGAAGAACCATTTTGTCCCGATAACATTCTTATCTTTTGGTCTAGGAACCAGCTCCCAAGTGTTGTTCTTTTCAATCTGCTCAAGTTCTTCATCCATTGCTTTCATCCAACATTCATCTTTGCATGCCTCTTTCACATTTTGTGGTTCAGTAGAGGAGAGTAATGCCAAATAGCTTGAAGCTTCTGTAACTGTTCTTCTTTTTTGTACACCTGCTTCTTTCTGCCCCACAATTTGAGATTCTGGATGATTCTTCTGAACATATCTGGATGGGGTTTTCTCTTCTATTCTTGTCTGCTCCTCTGGTTCTTCTTGAGGTTCTTCTTCTTCATCATTCTGTCTTTGAGGGTAGCCTTCATCTTCTTCGATGTCTTCATGATGTACTTGCCTAGGAATGTATCCCTTCTCATCAACCACTACATCAATGCTGTCAACAATTCTGCCAAGTCTTTTATTGTAGCATTTGTATGCTTTGCTGTGTGGAGAGTAACCAAGAAGAATGCCTTCATCTGCTCTAGGTTCAAGTTTTCCAAGCTGCTCATCAGTATTCTTGATATAGCATTTGCTCCCAAAGATTTTGAAGTGCTTTACCGAAGGAGTCTTACCACTCCAGAGCTCATGAGGAGTTTGAGTGCTGTTCACTCGGACATTTGTTTTGTTGAGAATAACAACCGCAGCATGTGCAGCTTCACCCCAGAAAGTCGCGGGAGTTCCTGATTCATCAAGCATAGCACGAGCCATTTGTTGGACTGTTCTGTTCATTCTTTCCACAACTCCATTTTGCTGAGGAGTTCTAGCTGTAGAGAATTCTCTTCTTATCCCATGTTCTTGACAAAAATCGAAAAATTCATTTGAGGTAAACTCCCCACCTCTGTCGGATCTGAGACACTTAATTTTGTGACCTGATTCATTTTCAACCAAGGCTTTGAAGGATTTGAATTTTTCGAATGCTTCATCTTTGTGCTTCATAAGTCCTAGCCAGACAAACCTGGAGAAATCGTCAATGAATAGTATCAAGTATTCTTCTCCTCTAGGTGTTCTTTTCCTGAATGGACCGCATGTATCTGTATGTACTAGCTCAAGAGGCATGCTAGCTGATCCTTCCTTCTCTGGAAAGTTAGTTCTGGTTTTTTTTCCAAACTGACATGATTTGCATATGGTATTGTCAAGAATTTTGATATCTGGAAGATCACGAACTGCCTGATATTTGCATGCTTTCCTTATTTGTGAAAATCTTAGATGCCCCAACCTCCGATGCCATAACCAGTGCTCATCATCCTTGCTCAGATAGCATTGTTGTTGTCCTTCTTCAAATATGTAGAGATTATTTGGAGTTCTTTTTCCTTTGATCACTGTTTTACCTGTATCAAGATCACGAACAAGACATCCATTTGATCTGAATATAACCTCGGTTCTTTGATCACACATCTGGCTGACACTTAGAATATTATGCTTCAATCCATCAACATACAAAACATTTCCAGCCTTGACCTTTTCTTTTAACTGAGCAATGCCTTTTCCTTTTATAGTTGCAGGAGTATCATTTCCAAAAGAGACTTTCTTTCCCTTTTCTAGAGCAGAATAAGACTCAAGCTTTTCTTTATCACCTGTCATATGCTTCGAACATCCACTGTCAATGTACCACAGATTTTCCTGTCCCTCTGCATAGAATGCTATCCCACATCTTTCTGTTTGAGGTTCCTTTATTCTCCATGTTTTGGCGCTTGAGGCTTGTTCCTTTTTCTGCTGAAACCTGCTCCTGCATTCAGAGTCTTCATGACCAAAGTTATTGCAAATAGAACATTCAACTTCATTTTCAAGAACCGAAAATTTGTTATAGGTCCTTTTTGTAATCCTTGTCATACTTCTTTGTTTTTGAGCTTCCCTAGTCATGATCGTTTTATATGCAACACATTGGGCTGCTTTGTGACCAAAGTTATGGCAAGAAAAGCATTCTCCATTGAAGAAACTTCTGCGGTTATCGAATCTACCAGCCAACTGATTGTAATTTCTATTTTCATTTATTCTTGAACCAAATTGAGAAGATTTTACCTGTGGCTGGTTGTAGCTTTTGTTCACCCTTAAGATGGATTGCCCTTGATAGTTTATGTTTGTAATTCGTCCCTGCTTTACCTGTTGATCTTCATTGTTCTTTTGCTCATTTCTTCTTGCTGCATCAAGATAACTTTTTGAGGTGGATGCTTGAGAAGTTTCTCCATTATAGCCCAGACCTGTCTTGTTTAGTGGAGACCGCTGCACATTGATAATCTCATCCAAAGTTTCAGATCCTTTGACAAACTTGAGATTAATAGCTTTTGTTTTCTCAATATCGTTTCTAAGACCAACAATTTCACCTTCTAGTTTTTCAAGATTTTTTTCCTTTTCATCAATTTGAAATTGTAGAGTATCAATGATCATGTTCTTTTCTTCTATACATCTCTTGAGTCTAGTAATTTCATCATACAGGTTATCCACATCTACAGCATCCATATAATCATCATCTTCAAATGCCATTAACAACTTATATTCATTACCTTGTTCATCTTCATCACTGTTTGATAGACCATCACTATCTTCATGAGTGTAGTAGCTTTTCTTATTCGCGTTCTGTTTCTTGTTCCATCTAGCAGGTTCCTTTCCTTTATCCTTATAAGGACATTTTGCAGCATAATGACCTACTCTTCCACAAGCAAAGCATTTAAAAGGTAACTTACCTCTGAATCTTCCAGAACCCCTTTGAAGATTTCTGACAAAATTTGATTCTTCTTCCTCTTCTTCTGGGACGTGGCTTGCTTCATAATAATCTCCTTTCCCTGATGCCTTGAAAGCAACTTCTCTTCTGTCTAATGGACCACCCTTTCTCATTTCATAAGCAGTTAGAATTCCATGTAGCTGAGACATAGTAAGAATTCGTAGATTTTCCTTTTCTTCTATTGCAGATACTTTAGATTCAAACTTGGGGGACAATGATCTTAAGACCTTTTCAACCACAATAGCCTCTTTTATTTCTTCACCCAATTTTTTCATACAATTAACAACCTCATCTACCCGAAGAAAATAGTTAGCCACACTTTCATCATTATACATTTTGAGAGTCTCATATTGAATTCTGAGAGTTTGAAGTTTAGCACGCTTTACCTGTTCGTCTCCTTCATAGCTCGTGACAATTTTGTCCCATATCTCTTTTGCGGATTTATAGTGCATTACCTTCATGAATTCTGATTGAGATATACATCCTAATAGAGTACTGACTGCTTTCGCATTTGTTTCAAACTTCTTTTTCTCGGCTGCATCTGTAGGAGTAGCTGAAGGAAAAGCATAGCCTGTCTCTACAATGTCCCAAACTTCTGTACCAAGAGATTGAAGATAGGCAGTAACTCTTACCTTCCAATAGTTGAAGTTTGTCCCATCAAAAACCGGTGGCCTGATTGATGCTTCTCTCTCATAGTTGCTCATGATGAATGATCTACCTTCAAGCGATCAAGCTTCTCTGAAGGACCTGCTCTGATTCCAATTGTTGGAAATAATACTGAGAGGGGGGGTGAATCAGTATTATCTAATTCTTTTAATAAATCTTCCTTATTTGTCCTTTGAATTATTTTTGCATGTTAGTACCATAAAATAATGAGCATGAACAAGGAAAAACAGATAGTCACACCAAAGAACACAAGATATAAGGTGGAAACCCAATGTGGGTGAAAACCACCTGCTGCAATATGTCTCTATCTTCTTTCAAATTAGAAACTTCTTTTACAATGGTTTTGTACTGCTGCAGTCCTTTACCAGTACGCAGGCTGCAACCTGGAGAGAGCTACAACTCTCTCTCTCTCGTTTTCCAGTCTCTCCTGGAAGGGAGCTACAACCCCCAACTTCTTTTCATAAAGCATCAATTGATCATCAAGTACATAAAAGTTACAGTCCACTACAGTTATCAGATCAGCAATAACAAAACTAACCCAGAACACCTTATCAACAGAAAATTCAATCAACAGAACTTTTTAAGATAGATACGCAGTTTTCCCTTCTGTGGCCTGCGTCGCTACGCAGTTCACCTTCTTCTTTCCTGCGTCTACCCGCAGAGATCCTTCTGCCACACTGCGTGCCCACGCACTGTTCCTTGAACCGCGCTGCGTACTATTACTGCAGGGACGCACCCAAAGATACTATCGCGCCGCGTACTGGTACTGCAGGGACGCACCCAAAAATACTATCGCGCCGCGTACTTTTACTATGCGGACGCACCTGAACCTTAGTCGCTCTGCGTACCCATGCAGTTCTCCTTCTTCTGCTCTGCGTACCAACGTAGGTCTCCTGTTTATGCTCTGCGTCCCCATGCAGATCTCCTGCTTCTACACTGCGTACCCACGCAGCTCTTCTGTTAAAACACCTGCGTCCTTCTGATTAGGGCCGAATAGGCAGTCCACCAGAATGGCACAGTTGCTCAGATCTGATCATGCGCTCGAGAGATCACCCTTCACAGATTCGCCTTCAACTTCCCTTTCATATAGATCAAGCTTTTAAGACCATAACCCAATATTTCAGATCTAAAGATATTCAATTGCAAAAGATACTTAGCCAAGTGATCTCCTTTGCTTTATATAGGCAAGCTCCTCCTAAAATCATGGAACAATACCACGAGCCGACACCATAATAACCCAAAACCGTCGGCTAAATACCAAGAGTAAAACATAAGAAACCCCACGTGTGCTTTTCTCTGCCTTGAAATGTGTGCACTGGGGGGACGCACCTCCTGAACGGCTGGCCTGCGTATCTGGACGCGGTCCCTGCATGGTGTACCTGCGGGTACGCACCTTCTGAACTGATTTCCTGCGTACTTCTTTATTTTCAACAAATTGAGGGCCTTGCCACGGGAGTTGCCATCAAGTACAACATTTGTAACATATAGCCATACCAGAAACATAATGCCAACAACCTCATTGGTAGCTCATCAATAAGGTACATTTGCAATCATGTTTGCTTCCTATCATAATAAGTCAGACTAGCATATTTGACCAAATCAACATGTATAAAAATATCACATTAGGTTAGCTCAAAACATAACCATCAAAATCATAAATGACATGTAACCATCATAAATCAAAATCATAGATCACATGTAATCATCATAGACCATAATCATAAATCACATGCATACTAAAACCAAAATACAATACCGATACTTATCCTTTCATCAATCCTTAGCTTCTACCTTCGTCTTTATTTTGTACGCACTCTAGATCAGTTGCTACACCCGACAAACACCTAGCGCCTTCCCCTCAACCATGTGCATAGAAACATAGTGTGCAACAAACACATACAACCACATGGAATACTACACCATGCAATACATGCATCTACACTTGACATATAACACATACACCTACACCTAGTATATACAATACAATGCATCCATATATATCCAATGTGCAATACTACCCAATACATGTACCTACATAGAGTACAACACAACGAGTACACACGTTGCAATGCCACAACTACACGATGCACATACATAATACCATATGCCCATAACATGGCATGGATGACATGCACACAACACTACACGTACAACAGTACCATATGTACAACATGTACACAGTACCACTGGTACACCACACCACCTACACAACGTGTGCATAGCATCACATGTACATGGAACCACCTACACAACATGTACACAATGCCACATGTACACTACACCACTATACAATGCGCACACAATACCACATGTACACAGTACCACACACATGAAATGAATGCAACACCACATGTACACAACGCCACATGCACGACATGTACATAGCACTACATGCACACAACACCACTTGTACAATATGTACACAACACCACATTCACACGACACCTCTTGTACAATCATGTACACCACATCATATGTAGATAGTACCAATGTACCACATGCATGCAACACCACTTGTACATAGCACTGCATATCCAACGTGCTCATAGCACCATATTCACGCAACACCACATATCCATCATGCACATAGTACAATATGTACACAATACCACATATCCAACATGTACATAACATGTAACATTCATACAACACTATCTGTACCATCTTGTACATAACACTGCATGAACAACATATGCACACATTATATATACACAACACCACATGTGCACACATCATATATGAAACATGTACAACATATAAAATATATGCACAATAGTAGTACCACACATCCAAAGCCATATTGTCCTTACCAAGAAACCTTGCTTTCGGTATCTCATCCATGCTTATCCTAGCATGTTGCAAACCACACTCCTTTCACTTTGCTGAGGTACCCTTCAACATTAACTATCATAACATAAACATAGGCATAATACAAGTATGCAATATCGATTCATATCCACATGATACTGACCTCGTATATTTGTCGTGACTATTTTTCCCACTCGATTCCTCATGAACCCGGAACCTCTTCATAACATTCAGTTGCGTAAGCAATTATTCCTGCACAATAATGATCCCTGAAAATCCCTATCAAACAGTGACATAGATACATACATACATGCATATATAATCATTAGCATAAAACAATCATGATCCTATTAGACAACGACATACATTCATACATGTGTACATATATAAACTTCAACATAATCATGATCAAAAAAATAATTACCAGATAACATAAGGTCTAGGTTAAGAGAAATTCTTTATTTATGCACAGGGATTGAGAGAAATAGTTCCCAACATAGCCAAAGCATATGATACCTTTGATCCATTTATTTTATCTTTTCTAGTTATCTTTCTCATGTCTGCACTACTTCTATCCATTTACCACAATGGACCCAACTAGTCCAACCGAATGTCATAGTCTTACCTTCCGCTACGCTTACTCATACACCAAGCTCCATCTGAGTCTTACATCACCTCTTGGGTACCACACATCTCTCCCAATTTCCATCAACTTTCCTCTTTCCTAACCAATTCCCAAGACTCAAAACATAAAAGGCAAGACAAGAAACAAACAAGAAGAAGACCATAAAAATCAATTACAGCATGACTCCGTAAACAAAGTGGTATAGCCATACAATAGACATAAACAAAGCCACAAATCAAGCTCAACAATTCATCAAAGACCAAAAGCACAAGACTAACAATAAACACCATGACTCAATAGCCATGCTTCCCAGGGAAACTCAACCAGAGCCTTCTTCAAGATTTCATGGCAACCTCTCTTGCCATGCAACTCCCTGCATCATGCTCACAGATGTCAACCACATGTTCAAAATATCAAGAAAATCATATTTATAAATTTGAAATCAACTTTTACAAACAATCATGTTATAATCTATAGCCATTAGACATAATTCTACAACTATCAACTACATTCAAGTACATATCATCTGTCTCAACACATACATGTTAGTACAATAATCTTAAAACAAATAATTTGAACACATACTCATATTAAGCAAGTCATCAATCATTCAACCACTTGCAAACATACCATGTTATTTAGATCAATTAGATGACATAATAGACACCAAACAATCAAATACCAAATAAACGACATAATCAACTATGAAACACCAAGTATAATACATAAGAAAACTCACACCTTAGTGTACCTCGAGGGAGGGTATCCTGTTTGCATAATCAGTCTAGTTAGAGAGATATAACTTTACAACATGTCAACATAAATCATGATATCCATAATAGTAACTAACTAACATGTTCATATTACAAACTCATAAGCATATGTCATTCATGCATAATAATCACATATGTATGATCAGTCTAGATTAGCATGACACCATATCACAAATATGTTAGCTCATACTTGAGTATCGCAACCATAACCCTCTGCATAGATCAATCCAGGTTAACACAATACATATAACATCAAGATCTTCAATGTAATGAACATAACCATCACACATATGACCAATCCAAATTACGACATCAATATCTCAATGAAATGACCCTAATCATCAAGTTAATATCATATAACAAAAATAAGATATATATCATACTCATCCACAACATACAACATAACCATCAGGTTATATAATATAAAACAACAATAGCAATGCATACAACTATAGGTTACTATCATTCTTTACTATCTCACACATGTGAATATAACTACATTAACCATCTAACATATATGATGAATGTAACCATAACATCAAATACATGCACATAAAGCAAATGCATATAATAATCCTTTAACCAACATACCAGTATTCCAAACATACAATACCTGTATGACGATATTCTCTTACCCCAAAGTCCAATGTTGCAACCTCATTATGATGATCTGCATCTCCTACTCTATCTCATCCAACACATTATCATCATAACAACCAATAGCATCATGATGACCTAAATTGCATACATTGACTTCACAATGCATTTTTGACCTAATATTCAAACTATAACCAAGACCATACATGCATAACAACTGTATATAGACATATAACAAATGAGTACCGAACCATACACACATCATTCTAGCTAGAGTCTAGTCATCAATGCATGACCATATCAACTGCACAGACCATGACCTCATGCATGACAACAACCATTACTCCATTGTACACATTGCCACATGCATCCAACAGTATGCATAAACAACGCCAGATCAACTATAGCTATGCATAAATACATGAAGTTAAACATAAGCGATCAATTCTTGTAATCAACCTACAACACTGATACATGTAATCAAAATATTAAAAAATGTAACCTAACATACAAGGATGTAAATAGGTATCATGAAATCAATGTGTAAGTGACATATAATTCTTACACAGTCAGTCACATGTTCCAAAAATAAATACATCATGTATATTAATTTGAAATCAGCATTAACCAATACTAACAACCTATAAGCATACCCCCTTACTATCAATGGTCCACACTAAGATAGAAGGAGAAAGCTACTATAATGTTTCGATCTCCAATGTCCAATTATGGAAAAGGGATCTCCAAATCTCTATTAAATTTAACCATACTTGAAAAGAACTTGATTTTTATTTCTCATACATTTGTATGAAACTAATTCAAAAATATTGCACTTATTCCACTTGTAACATAATAACTAAAATCATGCCACTTTTCCATTTCCTTACATGAAACTTTTCAAATTCCTTGCATGCAACCTTTCAAATTCCCTACCTGCAACTCTTCAATTCTTTGCATGAAAATAGGCATAGATAAGCTACATCCATATTATCGTACTACAATACTATCCCATCCAAGAAAAAATAACATTTTCTTCAAACAATTACCATACTTTTACATTTTCCATAAACAACTACTATACTATTACATTTGCATGTAAGCATTTATTCAAACACTTTACATGCAAACTAAGATAGACAACTATTTGCATACAAGTAAGGATATATCAACTACAAAAATAGTATTACACATCAATACTATCCCCAACCACAAACAACATACTCATTGGGGGATTTTATCAAACAGTTTGTATGAAATTAATCATTGAACCATTTAAGCATTTCATCAAACACTTTGCATGCAAACTAATATAATGAATGATTCAACACATATATCCTAAATTGTAGTAGTAAAAGTTATGGAAACTGAACCATATGATCAGTGGAATTATTCATGACTATGGTTCAAGTTTCAACTTCTGATATTTCATAGATGAAAAGTTATAACAAAATACCAACACAATCCTATTTGGTGCACAATTCTAGGAGTATCCAGAAAGCTCGATTTACACTGGTCATATCTCCGAAAATATATCGAATGCATGTCTGAAATTTTTATCACAATATAAGTTGGATTTCCTCTCATTGTTGAAAAACTTTCAGCTCCTGAGAGTGCCCAAAATAAAAGTTATAACAAAAATGTCAGCGTGACCTATTTGAGACCTGATTTTAGGAGCATTTAGAAGGCTTGACTCCCTCTTCTCATATCTCCTAAAATACAGTGACCCAATATCTGAAATTTCTATCACATAATAATTTGTACTTCCCATCAATGTGGATGATTTTTCAGTTTCTAAAGCCTACAGAAGAAACGTTATCACAAAAATGCCAACTTGACCCGTTTAAAGGTTCATTCAGGAAGGTCATCTTCCTTAGATCATAATTCCTAAAGTATTGTGAACCAATATCTGAAATTTTTACCGCAATATCAGTGGGATCTACCTTTAGTATGGACAAATTTTTGACTTCTAATATTCCACATAAGAAAAGTTATAACAGATATGACAAAAGGGTCTAAAATTTAACCTTTATTCTTCATTTTACCTATGATAGAGCCCATCCAGTGCAAGTGTTTGAACCATGCTCTGATACCACTTTGTAACAACCTTTGGAGTAAATGTGCATATAAAAAAACATAATATGAACATAAATATAATAACATATCAGCCATCAAAATCCAAATATACATCGGTACATTTTCACATGAATATCAAGGGAATGAATAAATGTTTTCATTAATAAATGCAATGAACCAACCGGAGATGGGACTACCAGGTTCCACCCGATCATAGATTGGCTGAGCCAAGTCTCTCTTCAGCCAATCAACCTCGTGCCGTATTCCAAGAATGAATGTTGGATCTCATATAGTACATTAATCAAAACTCATCCAGGGCTTCCATAGGACACCCACCTCAACCTATTAAACAGTGATTCCACCTCATGGTCGAACATCACCAAAAATCATCTTTAGATGGTATCCATCCAAGCCTTCCAAGGCTTCTAGAGAATATTTCCAACCAAGGCTTCCAGAACTAGTAACTCAACCCACATCTTATACAGGGCTTCCAGAGTGTTTGTCCAACCAAGGCTTCTAGGAATGGTAACTCAACCTACCAAGGGCTTCAAGAGCGTTTGCTCAACCAGGGCTTCCAGGACTAGTAACTCAACCCAAGCTGTTACAAGGCTTCCAGAGCATTTGTTCAACCAGGGCTTCCAGGACTAATAACTCAACCCAAGCTAAGGAAACATGAAAACCAACAAAAACAAAACAATGAAAGTAAACCCACAATCACCATGGCTATCCAGGAAATGGCAAGGCTAGGCAATCCATTGCCAATCCAGGCAATCCTCCATGCCAATGATAGATCACAACCAAGAAACCACAATAATGTGTCATGCATGCCAAAACTAGTGAATAAATCATACATGAAACTCGATACCTGCAGGAAAATATGATGTAGCTGTTGTTGTCGATGCCTTCTTTCTCTTTCCCATTCTTCCTTTGCCTTCTTACTCCAAGAATCAAAGCATGCCACACCCTCCAAGAGTGTTGTTGGCTACCTGGGGCCTGACCCAGGTAGTTTAGCCAAGTAAATCTTGGTACTACGGGCCCTTTCGGCAATAGTACGGGGTGCGCAGACTGAGGTCTCACCCGAGGTAGTATGGGAGGGTGATGGAACTAGGTTTCTGCACCCTGGGGATGTCTTGATGAAGTCTGGGAAGTTCGAAAATTGATCCTACATGCTTGCGCTAGTCCGCGCAGCCGTCTATCCTCCGTGACTTGTGTAACTGCTTCCACGTAGCTCGGTAAAGGGCACGAAGAGGTGTTGTCTGTGATATTTTATCCTTATTGTGCTTTTATTGTAGATCTTAACTTAATTATGTGGGCCCAATATTCTCATTAATCATTCAACATTTATAGCCAATGCGTGCAATCATAAAAGGTAAAGAGATGCATAAATATCATAGAAGCAATAAACACATAGTATTATAGAGTCAAGTTATCTTTTATTAATCCTCTTTTCAAGTACAATCCTAACTCCGCCCTGTGCACTCAGCTATAGGGGTCCGCGCACACAGCTGCGGGCTCTACCAGGCCTTTGCGCACTCAGTTGTAGAGCCTCTTACTACTACTACAACCCAAGACTCGGAGTTACAGACTTAGAGTGAATTCCTCATTCAAAAAACCATATTACTTCTCAAAGCTAAGACTAAGACTAACTTACACTTAGGGTCTCGCTCCATTTATACAATCCCATGGTCCATGGACCATGGGTAGACCGACACATTCTATATTAAATTACATTATTTTATGGTGGACAACCCTAGACTCTCATGCTTCACACCCACATTTTGCAGGGTCTTTACATTATTTTTACCAAAACTTAGGATTTAAGCCTCAAAACCATGCTATATGGGGATCCACTACCCAACAGGCCCCCAACACAATCATCATGACTCGTCTCGAGTCACTCGAATAGTGTGGTGATCTTTGTGTGGAGTCCATCCAACAACTTCTGAGCTTCGCTTACATTGGCAACACATTCTTCTGTTGTTCGTTGTATCAGTTGTGCGCAAATCTCCAATGCGTCATTGTCAGGGCCACCTTCCTGCCTTAGAACATATGTATCCTGCATCTGTTCCAACTTTTCCTCGATTATGGCGGTGACCGTGAATGCTTCCTCGATCCAAGGCTAGATGCATGCTTTAAGCACTGCTTCTTTATGGGGCATGACGTCCACCTGTTCCTTTAGAGCCTGGGCCTCCTTCATCTTGGCAAGTCGCTGAGTAAGGGCGACCATCTGTGCGGTCCCCCTGATATTGTCATATGCCTACTGTAACTACCATGCTTCTGTCTCCAGATGTTGTATGGTTGGATCTTCCTGCAATGAGGTAAGCATGAAGAGGGATTGATCCAACAATCCTGTGCAGTCCTGTACAGTGTGCTCTATTGCTTCCAGCCTCGATTGAATGGCACGGTGGCGTTGCTCTCTAACTTCCGGGGGTGTAGAGGGCTATGCCTTTAGCTGCAACTCAACGATCTGCAGGTTCAGCTCCAACTGAACCTTCGCAGCCTCTTTCTGGGCTTTGTGGTCTCCAACCGCTAGCTGGTGAATCTTTTCTACTGTTGGGAGTACCACCGACACGGCCAACTCTGGTGTGATGCTACAAGCCTCCCCCTCGGCCTATTCCAATCCCTGGGTTTGTGTGACCAGGTTGTCACGCTGCAGGCTGAGCTATTTTAAATTTAACTTCTGCTCACTCAAGACCTAAAGGGCGTAGCCCTCCCTAGCACGAAGCTTAGCAGTTACCTCATCCTGTAGCTAGTATCGGGTTTCTCTAGGAAGGGCAGCCAAATTCAACCCCCAGCACTTCATTTTACTTGTCATGGCCCAGTCACCCTTAGCGGCTGCTAAGACTATGCCTTCTAGTAATACAAAAGTGTTTGTGGTGTGGGCGTGCAACATCGGCTGGGCTTCAGATGTACCTACCACAACGTGTGGTGCCAACGTTACTGAGGGTCACACCTATAATTCCTGCAACTACGCTCTGAGCACCCCCAACAGAGTTGTCTACTCCATCATTAATTCTTCAAAAGCATCCTTAGTGACATCGAAAACTATTTTGCCAATGTCAAGAAGGTCTCCCTAGGAGGTCTTTGTGGCCTTTGTCTTTTTCTACGAGGCTGGCTTCTCATGGACGTGCGGCCTCTTTAGTTGGGTTGATTTTGGTGCTGGGACCGTGCCTTCCTCTTTCTTATCCTCCCCCTATATGTCCTATTCGGTGGACATTTACTAGCCTTCCTTGGTCTCTTTGGTGGGCATGGTTGCGGTCTCTGCCATCTGCGCAGCCACTACTGCCTCAGCCACCTTCTGCTGCGTGGCCGCTTCTTCTTCCTGGCACCTTCTCTTCGCCAATTACGCGATGCACAACTTAGTCTCCTTCTTGAGTTTCTATGCTGCAATTTTTTCCATTTTTGTCAAGTCTAGGGTGTGCCACTCTAGAGGCCAGGACTCTGTCACCGCAAAGATCACATCATCCATTGCGATGAACGGGAGCTTTGCCCATATTCGTGTGGGATCTTTGTGTGCCCAGATATACAGGTTATGCATATCCGCCTTGAACTCTGCCGCGCTCTGTAAGCTGTTATGGACTGTGAGGGACAAGAGTAGCTTGTGATTGTTCCATGTTCATATGCGCACCTCTACAAACACCCAAAACACCGTTATCTTGCGAATTGTCATCACGTCTTTCGTTGCCTAGAGTGAGGTGTACCTCACGACTTTGGGTAGGTCACCCTCAAGCATGGGAAACTGGTTGTCATCTGGCAACTCCCTTACAACCAAGCATAGTGGAAGGCCTTACCCTGCTCATAGGCTTCTCTACAATTTGTCAGAAACTCGTCACAAAGGAACTGCGCCGAGTTTAATTGGACCCGCTCTGTGCATTGCTCTGCAAACGCAATTACAGACGTTGGCACTTCATCTACGCGACATTTTCTCATCATCTTGCCAGCCAGTAGCTGGGTGGCTACACACACCCCTTGGTCCTTGATGCTTGCGATTGTGTACCCTCACTTCCTCTTCTCCAACTTATATTTGGCCTTCATAGCTTCTACGAGGGTCAAGTCACTACTCTTTCCTACTATGGCTATGGGGTCATTTCCTTTGATGGGTAGCCAAGAAATGCGGTGAATCAAATTGGCTGTGATGGGAATTGGCTCCTCTAGCCAGAGATACCGATCATGTACTAGAGATACCGATCATGTCCTAGGCACAGTAGCTGCTGGATGACAAAAATAGTGACAGCCGCGCGGCGGTAGTGGGGTATCCATCGTAGATGGAGTAGCCCAACCTTCTCTACACCGCGTAGCCATTTTTGCTTCAGTAATTTCTCCATGGCCAACTGTGGGAACTTCCCACCTTCCATGAGGTCCCAGTCTTCAAAATTCATATTAGGTACTCGTCCCATCGACGTACCTTCAAACCTTATATCATCCAGAAGGAGAAGGGTCTGGAGCGCACTCTTCGTGGCCTCCAAGTCCTTAGGTATCTTGGATTTCCCCTTCCACGAGGAGATGTAGGGGGTAACTTTATTGCCGAAGGAACTTGGGAGACATTCTCCGCCTCATCGTCCTATGCTTCAATTTGGGCGATCAGGGCTTGCAAATCTTCCTCCTCCTCCTTTGTTTCAAGGGTGACAGCTTTGCCCTTCTCTGCCATTGACAATTTACTAAACCGTGGGTTCCGTGGTGATACCCGGACTAGCCCCATTGTCTGCTTGTCTTTCTGTGGTCGTGGTGTGCATGGTGACTTTGGAACCTCTGGTGCAGCTGCCACCTCTCCAGGCTCCTCTTGGATCATACAGGGCTCTGGGGTAACTTCTATGAATCACACTCTGGTTCTCGCAACCATCATCATATCTACACTGGATCTGTTTGGTCGCGTACTCAAGGGTTGCAAGAGTGCTTGGTGCTCAATGCTCTATACTGGCTCAAATATTAAACAACCAAGTGTTGCCTTGAGGCTAGCCCAAGGGATTTTATAGTATCGTTTGAATTTGAATTCGACCATTCCCTCCACTTCTGAGTCATTAATACCTTCTTGGCAGCAGATTGTCCTGAATCTCGCTCTTAACTCCTGTCTTAATTGCCTATCACCCACTCCTTTTTGCCTTAAATTTGACCTCTTGTTATGAATAGTGACATCAACGGTCACCTTCCAGCCTACCCACACAGTAGCGTAGCCCCTTATGCGCGACCGCGACCCTTGTGACATACTGACCCTGTGCATAACCTCCTTCTCGTGCAGCTCTCCTACAGACTTGTTTATAGTCTCGCGCTCTCTTTCAACTGCTTGGAGCACTGAGACTGTTCTTTCTACGGATAGTCAGGTGGGCACACCACCTGCGCGAAGCTTACCTACACTTGCCATCCTAGTCTGTGAGTGCCCCTCAATTACCCTCGCGTCAATCAGTGTGTCGTGTTCTCCCTTGTATGGTGCGCTCCCCCGGTTACTTTGTTTGATAAGGTGCGGTTGCATCCCTGGTGGCATAACCAAAAATTCTTGGTGACACTCTTCTACTACAGTGGTATGGCTGCCCGTATCTTGTCTTATCCTTCCATCAACGCGACATGTTTGTGCGATTTCAATCTCTAGTTTTCTGATATCTACATCCATTAATATGCTTTCCTGCTTCAGTCGTACCCAATCTTCTTCGAGTTCGCGAAGCTCAACATTCCCTCGCCAGATGGCTTCATGAATCTGCATATGCTTGTCCTCACGCAGCTGCATACTTTCTTTTCTCTGGTCCTTGTGTGTTGTGCCAATTATTGCGTGAGGATTCTTTCCCGAAGCTATGGCCTTGACTCTACTCATCGTTTGCAGAATCCTTCCCGCACTCAGGTTCTTGTGCATGGCCCCATAGGCCTATCGGACCACTGGCACACGCAGGTCCCAATCAGTTCGTTTCACCTGGTAAAATCTGTTCATGATTCCGCATAACTTTGTCAATGCCTCGATGTGGACTATCTATGGTGTGCAATCCTTTTCCTGCTGCCGTGGCAGGTTTTGATTTTTTATCCTTCATCTGGGATATGCTTGCACAATACATTTTTGCACCCATCGACATAGGTGGGCGTGCAAGTTGCTTCGTCTTGGCTACCTGGCTCACGTTCGACGCTAGGGACTTCCAAACTGTAAGCACATCCGTCTTCTCCATTCGCGCCAGTTTCCAATAGTCTCCTGATGTGTACTCCACCATTATGTAGGTGTTGCGCACAGTGCCCATTCCATCTCATCATACTGCTGCTATTCTAGTACTGCGCTTTCAAATTTGTCCAGGAATTCATCCACCGATGTTACTTCATCATATGTTGGTAGTTCCCTTGCTTCTGTTGTCACTCGCCGTAGTGATCTAATCATCATGTTGCAATTTAGTGTTGTCACCTCATGTAATTGGTTTTGCCAGCGTTCTACTTCTTCATCTAAATCTGAAGTACAGGAACTATCACGTTCCCACGAGATTATCCCATCTGTAGTCAGGTTCACCCGATCCTAGTCTTGTGCTGTTAGCTGGTAAATTCAATCTAGCTCATCAACGCTATCATCATCATGCACAGGTTCAGTGTAGTGTGCTCCTTCAGCCAGATCTAGCGGAACTACTATGTGTAGGGAACTTTTCTTGAATATCATCTTCCACTTATTCAAGTTGATGACACCATTCATATCAGTGGCCCAGTCTATTCCCAACAACATGAGGTAAGGATTACTATCATCAACAATCTCTATTACTTCAAAGTCTGTCTACATGCTCACACCTTCGATATCAATTGTTACCCCTTGCAACCTCCCCATGGGCAAAATCTTCTTTTGGTTCACTATCCGTAATTGAATAGGGGACCACTGCAATGCAGGCCTACCCATGCATTCCTAGGTTTGCTTAGGTAACACATTCATGTCAGACCCCAAGTCTAATATTATCTAATCCATTTCATATTCACCAATCTGCGCCATCAATCTCATCTCCCTTCCAATGTGCAATGTATGTGTTCCCAATTTTCGAACTGTGCAGTTCACCCAGCCTTGCGCACCTGGTGATCAACTCCTATAGTCCCTTGACTGCCTTGTTATCGTACAATATCTTCATGCATGTCTCTGAAAAGGTAGTAAGCGTAGAAGGATCCATTCCTGGCTCTGATTAATCCTTACTACCTGAAGTAGAGGCCTCCATGAAACTCTTCTTAGATTCCATAAATGTCTCCTTTGCGCGTTCTAAGACAAATTCAAGTTCCTTTGCAGGAGACTTGCGAACCCATGTATCTTCCTTAGACTGCTTCCCCTTATCTTCTCCTATGGTCGTGCCACTTCTGAGCATCATGTTCACATTGGGGTCTTCATCACGTAGTTCAGACCTCATCATTTGGATATTTTGAGTCGGAGTAGGCTGTAGTACCCCTTTCTCACACGTTGGTGCGACCAATGTAGGAAAATCCAGTGGTTCATGATCAAACTGAGCACAATACGAACAAGATATTCTCATTGGATTAGTACAATCGTGAGCGTAGTGTCCTGGTCCTCCGCAATTGTAGCAAATAAATTGTTTGTGGCCCCTTCCTGGCCCCATTCCTCCTCATCCCCGACCCCGGCCCTGAAATCCAGCACACACCATCCCCACGACTGGGTCGAGGCCTCACGTTTCTGTATGCATTCTATAGGATGGGGTCCACTCCATCATCAACTCCTAGTTGCGACAAGTACACTCGTTCTGGCCCACCAACTTACAAAAATTACAAAACAGTTGTTGTGGAGCCTGTGTATACTTCTGCAACAAATGACAGTTATCCGTTGTGTGCTTTCCCCTTATCTGACAGATCGCGCACCATAGCGCAGGTGCTGCACTTGGTCCTGCCTGTGCCTCTGGTCTCAATGGCATCAGTCCCCCTCCTGCCAAGTGGTTTGCGAATACTAGATAGTAATCCTTATTGTGGCCCTGACCTTTGCACGTTATACACCATACTTCATCGCGTGCCTCTGGCCGCGGTGTCCTATCTTGCTTTAAGCTTTGCATTTCGAGGCAAAGATTCTATAGATGTGCGCAGATTTGTTGAACTGCTAGCCTTGTATCTTGTATCAGTGTTTCATGCAACCTCATCGCCATTTCTAATGCTTCAGCCTGGGTTGAAAGCTTCTACTGTGACAGTTCCGTCCTTAGGTGTGGTGTCAAAGACGCCACAAACCATGCGCAGTGCTATGCATCCGTTAGCGTCATATTAGCCTTGCGTCTCGTACTCTTCAGCCACTGATCCAGATCCCAGGGGGTCTCGCCTAGAAGCATCGTGATCTCTTTAAATCTGTTTATTGGCTGCATCTTTGATTTTGACCGGCTAAATTCTTTGTTCAGTGCATTCTAGATCTCCGCTATTCCTACATTCAGGTGATCATTGGAATGCTTGATATACCATGTCAACACGCGATCCTGCAGCACGCTCACCAATGTAGCCTTCTTAATGTTGTCATCCATGACCCCTTGTGCTTCTCACACTGCTCTTACCACAAACCAGTACTGATTCAGATCCTCATTTCCTACTCCTCTGAATACGGGTAGCTTGATCGCGCCTGCCATGCTAAACAGTGGGGTTGGTGGAGGTGGAGTGGGTGGAGATAGAGGTGAGGAAGGTGAAGCGGGTGGTGGCATAAGTAGAGGTGGTAACTGCGGGATGAGATACCTTATCAAACTGACCACCCTTCTCGGAGAGACCCGAGCAATCTCTTCCTCGTTCTCTCACGAAGGTGAAATCAAGGGATCGTTTCTTAATTCCCCACTACCTTTGTAGATCCTTCCACTCTGCATCATTCCAAACATTAATGTATCCACATCACCCATTTTTCACATAACAACATCTTACTCCAGGTATTTAGGGATTTAATGTACCTACCTCGTGTTCCCTTGAGAAAATGTCACTCTGCTTCGCTGTAGCTCACAGTCATGTCTATTGCAAACTTAGTGATAAATCCTCCTATTATCCAATCGAGCCAATGGTCCATAGCTAGCGCGATCTTATCCTCCAATGTCTCTAGTCTGTGCACTAATTATGGAGTCCAAACTATATGTTGATCGAGCTTATACCTTCCCTGGCTATCGGCTAGCCTCGTGATCCACTCGTACAGTTCAGAAGGGAAGGATGCAAAGAAGATATTGTGGATTTCTGTATATACGTAGCGATACAACCACCTCTTCTTGGATATCTGTGGAGTTCTATTTTCCTGTGTCACGAACTCGTGACTCTTCTGATCCAACCACTCTTCAATTTCCTTCTTCGTGGGATTCCAATGTATCAACATCAGACATCCCTTACGCAGATCCCAATCCCAGCAACAGAACCATTTGTTGGCTATGTGGGGCCTGACCCAGGTTCAACAGTGAATTTAGCCAAGAAAATCCTAGTGCTACTGACCCTTTTGACAATAGTTTGGGGTGCGCGGATTGAGGTCTCACCCGAGGTAGTATGGGAGGGTGTTGGAACTAGGTTTACACACCCTAAGGATGTCTTGATGAAGTCTGGGAAGTTTGCGAACCGATCCTACGCACTTGCGCTGCTTCGCGCAACTGTCTGTCCTTCGCGACTTGTGTAACTACTTCCGCGTAGCTTAGTAAAGGGTGCAAAGAGGTGTTGTCTGTGATATTTTATCCTTACTGTGTTTTTATTGGGTATATTAACTTAATTATGTGGGCCCAATATTCTCATTAATCATTCAACATTTATAGCCAGTGCGCCCAATCATAAAAGGTAAAGAGATGCATAAATATCAGAGAAGCAATAAACACATAGTATTCCATAATCAACTTATCTTTTATTAATCCTATGTTAAAGTACAACCCTGACTCTGCCCTGCGCACTCAGCTGCAGGGGTTTGCACACAGTTGCGGACTCTACCAGGCCTCTGCACACTCAGCTGTAGAGCCTCTTACTATTACTATGACCCAAGACTTAGAATTATAGACTCAGAGCGAATTCCTCATTCAAAAACCCATATTACTTCTCAAATCTAAGACTAATACTGACTTACACTTAGAGCCTCACTCTATTTATACAATCCCATGGCTTGTGGACCTTGGGTAGGTTGACACATTCTATATTAAATTACATTATTTTAGGGTGGAAAAACCTAGACTCTTGTGCTCTGCACTGGCATTTCGTAGGGTCTTTACATTATTTTGACCAAAACTCAAGCTTTAAGCCTCAAAACCATGCTATGGGGGGATCCGCTACCCAACAAGTGTTCCAAGAAAACTCTAAGTCTCCAAGAGTATGAGAGAGAGAGGGAGAGAATATTGAGAGAGCTCCCAAAACTGAACTGACAAAAGATTCACACTAAAAGGAAGAAGCTTGAGCCAAGTCTTGCCCAATGATCCTCATAAACCTTTTTATTAATGAGGCCTCTATTTTCTTCATTTTCCGTTATTTTCCTTCAACTCACATGAAAAATGTGACCTTTCACCTTCCTTTTCTCCTAATTTCCATTATTTCCATAAATAAATATGACAAAATACCTTTTTGCCTCTTTAATGCCTTATCCATTGCCTATGCCAATTTCCTTAACCATAAACAACCAAATGAACACCCACTAGGATGTCTTGCCCACCATTCACCTTGGAATACATGTCCCATCATCCATGGTATTTATATATTTTCTACATGGAATTTTCACCAGGGCTGTGACATATCTACTTTTAGTAGCTGGGGGTTGCATGCAAGGATCATTTCAAGAACCTCCCACTAAGTGTCACTCTTCCCAGATTTGTGGCATGTGATATGCATCAATATTGCAGAAAGAATACTACAACTCCTAGGGCTACCAAATTTACTTTAACAAGTTTGGGTTCATACAAACTTGGATGTGATAGTGCTATATACATAAGTAAATGTGACGAGTCCACTCTTTTTCACTACTAAGTTGGCGATAGGCCACTAAGGTTTTTCAAACCAAACTTATATTGATTCATAAGAAGCTTGATTACCAATGAGGAAAAGAGAGATCTACACTAATAGAAATATTGCCTACAACAGTAAGGAAAAAGACTGAAATCAAATGCTTAAACACAACATTCTTCTAATTAATTGCTAAGAGGCTTTGCTTCAAAATAATGTTAAGTTAACATGTATGCAATCCTATTGTCCTAGGCATGCAAATTAAAACATCAAACATTCTATTGTTGTGCATGTAAATGAACAAAATAACTCTATTTTTCATTTTGTCTTTTTTTGTGTGAAAGTGTGAAAGCTAAATTCATTCTGTGATGTGGCAACTAGCTTAGGGATGATGGTGAATGGTCAGAAGGCTTGGGAGGAAATTAGGGGTCCTTTTCTAGCTTCCTAGGGGCTTTTTCACAATTCGGCCTCAAAACAGGCCACTACAGGTCAACCTACAAGATGTCCTAATGTGTCCTACAGGATGTCCTGAATTCCTATAGGATCCCCTATATTCCTACAGGATATAGCCGAGAGAAAAAGGAGGGGTTTGGAAGGTGATGTAAGGCTTAGGGAAGGTGGTTGGTGGATGGAATGAGGCAAGGGAGTGCCTAGGATCACTGCAGAGCTCAAAATCAAAGTTGTGAGATGGTTGGATTTGCTCAACAAGCTTGAAGAAGTATTCTTATGGAATGATGAATTTGGTGAGGGATTTAGTGAAAGAAGGGGATAATCATGGATGGATGAAGTTGGGATGATGTTTCTCATCATGAGATCCCTTTGTACTTCTGAAACGCCTACACTGCATCAATCATTGACATTTATCTGTAAATCATGTAAAAGAGAAGGATTTCAATTAACTAAGGAAAATAGAATATCATGAGCTAGCTGCCTATTTCATGCATGGAAAAACTTGCAGAATAATATCAAAGCTTGATGAGATCTAATTTAATACCGAAGATAGAAGAAATGGAAATCAAATCCTATTCTTGCAAACTAATAAAAGGCTGGCCTAAGTAACAGAAAACCCAAAATTCCATGAGAAATCAGAATTCTGTCTTTTTTGGGCTGCATAGGGGTTCCTTCCTTAAACCATGATCCCTGAAGGGAGGAGTGAGGCCAAATCCACCTACTGAAAACTTTTTGATATTCCTTTATCTCTTCTAAGCTACTATTGAAGTAAGGCACAAATGGAAGAAAACTAATCAAATCCACAACTACTTGTAATGAAATAATGCTAAAGACAATTCAACCATTAATCTATGAAATCAACTAAGCATACAAATACAAGAAGAGGATCCTTTGTTGCTAGGGTTGGGCCCTAACCCAAGAGCTTTAGCCCTCTGAGTCAACTCAATGTTGGATCAAGAAAATTCCCATTCTCATTATCAAAACAAAAAATTACATCACAAGGTCTTCCACAAGTCTTCAACTCGGAAAGGAATATTGTTTTTAAAACAAAAATTGGAATCCTAATGAGGCTCTAGGCCTCCTTATTTATACAACTTAAGTCTCCAACAAATTTCTTAAATCTAGAGACGCTCGGCTCTGTTACACAAAATATTGTCACCATGACTATTTGCAGTCACTATGGTTCTATCATCATTCATACCATCCTCCTAAGCAAGTCTCAAACCTCGGATCTTCATGCCAAGCTTTGAAAATGAGAGAAAGACCTTAAAAATAAATAAAGCTCTGGTTCCGCACTTTCTCTCACTGTTGCCTATGGTCCCGCTCCCTTGTACATGTTACCTACAGACTTGCCTGCTCTGTCTCTAAAGGAGTGTTATAGACATTTTTGTGCCTTACAGCATTGAGCATGAAATGTCCATAATCTAAGGGATCCAAAGTCCCTAAACATGTTGTTCCTACCCCTAGAGGAACAAGGCTAACAAACCACAGCAATTCACAGAAGTTCTCCACCAGAAACTGCTCAAAAACAAGTCAATTCAGGATCATTTCAGTGGCTACACTAGCTGTTTGCGCTGAATGTCAAAGCCAACACTGGCTACCTGCGTTGAATGTCAAATGGAACACTGGCTACCTACGCTGAACGAGAATGGACATGTGGCAGGCTCATTTCTCAAGGTGTCAAAACCCAGGAAGCTTCCAAAATGACACTTGCCTCAGGGAATTCGACTGGTGATGAGTAAGAGGTTCCAAATCTCCAAGTGGAAGCAAGAACCTCCAAGTGGACTCAAGAACTGATAGAGGGAGAGGACACTAGTCAGATCTCAAGCTAACTCATCCTCTCTCCAAACATCTATATATGGATCTCTTCTCCATGAGATCTAGAGGCTGGAATTTTGTTATTGCAAAGAATTGCTGTTGGTTTGAGATTGGAATCATTGGGTGCTTAATGCTTTGAAGAGGGTGAAGATAGGAATTCCATTTGCTGGGAAGGAGATGCTGGATTGGAGCCTTCTGGGTTGTATCTCTTCCTGAACCTTGTTATTCATCAATAAAGTTATCTTGGTTTCTCCTATATGCTGATGTATTTTTGATGTATAAATGCATTAGTATGTTTAGTTTATTTCTAATCCTAAACTAGTTATGAATGTGAATATCTGTCTTTGTGTAGTGTTCTTCTCTTGTCGCAAGTAGTTGTTCTCTTGTCGCAAGTAGCTGTTCTCTTGTGATCTTACAGGAACCCGTTGAAGCTGGGCGAGTGAGAAGGCAAGTAGCTATGAACTCCCAAAGAGAAGAGAGACCGGATCGAGGGACAAACGGAAGACACCGGTAAGTCTATTGATCTCTCTTCTTTCACATTTCATAAAGGAAGAAACCAGAATAGTTGTCTCTGTTTGTTGCTAAGGCACTGTCACACCTTAGGTGGATAGGATCGTCCTGCATAGGCATTTTTCCCCACAACAAATTGGCGACTCCGCTGGGGAGATCTGTTTAGTCATTTTATTTGTGTTTCTATCATTGTTTGTTTCATAGACTTGACAGCAACAATCGAACTGCATCTGCTTTTCTCAGATGCAAAGTAGACAGTTGTTGCTTTGATCCAATTACTGGACTTGTCTATGATCTGAACAATGGACTCACAAATGATTTGATGATCCTTTGTGATAGATCTTCGTATCCCCTCAAAGCATCCCTTTGATTACACCTTGCTTGTTGCTTTTATTTGGCCTAAAACAGTGAATTAAATAGCAATCTGTGACCCAGAACCTGTGGGAAACGAGAGTTTCTCCTTCAGCGCAGACCCAGTGAAGGGATTCTGCATTTCAACATAGTTCCCGTGAAGGCTACCTGCGCTGAATGTCAAAACCCCTGTGTTGAGGTTGCGCTGAAACAGTTTGGCCTTGTGCAGCTGGGGTTCTCTGCTCTGTTTTGCCTTGTTTTGATCTCTGATTTTTGCAGCCTGTAACCAGCATAGGTACTAGTCTGATAACTCCTTTTCTCTGCTTAGACTCCGCCTCCTTTTGTACAGAAAGACTGTGAGTGTTTTTATGTGTTTGTGGCGTCATTTACAGTTTTCCTTTGCATGAGTGAAATAGTCATCATGTAGCCCTTGATTCAGATCTGTTGATTGTGATCTTAGAAGAGAGTTCATTGGCTGTTTGCAGATTGATTATACATCTACTCTTGCTTATTGGTTTGAGTTTGTCTCTTTTAAGTGTCAAAACAAGTATTCATTTCAAAAATCGTTAAGTGTTGTAATCTCTTCTATCTTCTCTGATTTCGAAAAAGTAAACTTGTTTGTATTTGTCATTTAAAAGCAAATTCAAAGTTGTACAAAAAGCTTTCTTTGTAGGCATCAATACTAAGAAAGCGGAAAACAAACACCTGCATTGTGCATTTGCATTTGATAGTTTGCATGCTTGATTTAGGAAAAGTTCATTAGAGTGTGTTGATTGCTCTTTGAGAAAAGATGGTGTCTTTCTTTTCCCTTAGTAGCTAGGATTTTCAAAGTTGAAAAGATATAAAGCTTGCTTATCATCTTTAGACTGCATTTAGGAATTTGTATCATACATCTCGTGGTGAACCTTGAAAGGAAAACTTCTAAAAAGATCAACCTAAAATAAATTGAATGAACTTAACAATGCTTTGCAACATAACGCACAACATAGAGGTCTAGGCTAGAGACGTGTTCCGGCGTCGTTAAGCCTGTTGACTGTCGATCTTGTGGATGGTGGGTGATTCCTCCTAAGGGACGATAGCGCCAGTACGGATTGTGCTCCCACGTACCATCGCGTATATATTGGGAGACCCCTATAGGCATAAAACCTTTATCCTTAGGAAGCCGTGTCGGCCGCCCTACTGATCGCGATGCACTGAACACAGCATTCAGGAAGATCGACCGCCCGTACCCTAAAAAGTATTCTGCGGTTTTGCGAAAAGTTTGGCACACCCTCTGCCTAGAACTCCAGAGCAGTTCCTTTTGGCCTTTTTCACACTCTATAACGGAAAAAGTCCATCCGAGCATTTGTCACTTCGGGCTCGTTAAAACATCAAAGGAGACTAGAGTCATCTTTAGCTTTTTCTCAACTCTTTAAAAGTGAAAAAGCAAGTTGTGTCTAAAAGCGTCTAAAAAAATCATTTAATTCGGAAACACACTTTCCCCTTTTGTATTTTGGTTGATCGAGTAATCCGCAATCGTGGAAGAAAGTCAATTGAAACCCCGTCGTTCGCGGAGGCTTACGTGTCAACCGTCTTTGTCTCCGGAATCAAAAACAGTACGGACAAAGCGAACTTGTTTAACTGGTTTGAAATCTCCTATCAAAGTTAGAACAAGTGTTCCAACCACATCTGAGATTCCGGTTACTCCAAACATTTCTAGAAACCCTGCCTCTATAGAAGAAGTTCAACAGCCACAGAGGGACAGTAACACTGATCCTAGTCTGGGAGCAAATACTTGTGTTACTGAACCAGTTCCATCTGTAACCGGTTTAGAGAGTCTTGCTCCTCAAACAACTGTCGCTGTCACTTCAACCCCTTCTTCGGCACCAGAAATATTTTACGGACTTGACGGTCTTCCTCTTCCACCTGGTTTGATTGCGATAGAGAAAATTGTAGAGGATCCGCAAGCAAGTACTCCAACCCATTTTGGATTCGGGGTCAGTCTATTTCCTTCATCAGAAGTTAGTCCACCACAAGTGGAAGTTCCTGTAGAATCGCTAGGCAATCTATTGGATAGACTCAAAATGTCTGAACAACCATCAACATCCAGGACTGTGTCGAATGACACAGCGACAGCAGAAGCCCCTGCCGTCACTCCGACAATGTTTGCCGGCATACCATCTGTCCCGACTAGCTCGTAACCGCTAGAAGGAGTCCACCAAGGGACTATTTCGACAGTGTGGTCTGTTCCAGTTTGTTCATCCGGAATAATATCCGGCAACTCTTACGTTGAGACTCGCCAGATTGATCCATTTGGAGGTCAATTTGGGCAATCCAGTCCACAAGGACAAACAATCCCCTTGAGTTCCGGATTGCTACCGTATGGGGGGCAGTATGCCCTTTCATTACCCCCTCCGGGAGGGTATCCATACGGGATTTCACAATAGTATTCAGGTTATACTGGAATCACATCAAGTGGTTGGGTACCTATGCTACCTCAACAACCAAGGGTTGTATATTCTATGCAACAGTGTGTACCTATGTCGAACATCCTGACCACACCGGCTATTGTGACAGTGTCGCAAGTTCAAACGTTGCCTGTTGTATGTCAACCTTAGATTTCTCAGGTTGTAATGCAACAGCCCCTTGACCCTGGGACACAACCACAATCACCAACTGGTGGGGCGACACAGGTCCAAACGGGTACAATTACCCCACACCTTGGTCCAACAGTTAGTATAGCACAACAGAACATGGCTTCACAACCATGGCTGGTGCAATACCAACAACCACAATTCCAGCAAGTGTACCAAGGTTCTAAGCAGCAGATCTTTGCGAACAGTGGACAACCGTATATTCAAAACAATCAAAACCAACCGCTTTACAGTGGTCAAGTCCACCAACCGTATCAGTCATACCAACATCAATTACATTATGCTGGTATGCAAAGGCCCACTGCTCAGGCAATTCCATCGTACCCCGGGTATGCCTCACCTAACCTAAATCAACAGTTACCATTCGTGGCAACTTTAGAGTTACCCGATTTACATCGGTTAACCAACGATCCGATTGCTTACGCCCCTTGGTGGCCAGCGATTCCTCACAAACTTCCATCTGACATTCCTAAATTCAATGGAAATCCAGGTGAAGACCCATCGAATCACGTGATGACTTTTCATCTGTGGTGTTCGTCAAACACCCTAAATGATGATTCGATAAGGCTTCGCCTTTTCCAGAGGACGTTAACGAGTCCAGCGGCAAAATGGTATATTGAATTACCTAGAGCCTCGTTTGACAATTTAAGCTCCCTAGCCACGACTTTCTTAACACATTTTCAATTACCGATAAGGTATGAAACGGGAACATAAATCTTAACCAACTTCAAGTAGACAATGGCCACTCATATATTCGATCATATACATGAGTGGCATCGTCGCCGTAGGATGGTAAAAACATACGTTCCCGATCAGCTATTAGTTGAATGGTTTATAAAGTCGTTACTTCCTGCTATAACAGAAGATGTGGCAAAGGGGGGAGTCGTAACAGAGGAGCAAGTTATTGCTCGTGCACAATATCTAGACTTAGTTTATACTCAGTCTGGCACGCTCTATGACAAAATACCTGACGCCCCTAGACCGGAATTCTCAATTCCTCCTCCTCCTAAATCAAATAGTGACTCTCATGCTGGCGATGGTGTGATTGGCATGGAAAACGTGAAATCGACAAAGGCTTCGTCTAAGAAAGCCCGTAAGAATTCGGATCAAAATGCAAAAGATGAAATTCTTGCTTCCAAAGTAAATGTCGTATCAGCAGATAAAGGCAATGAAACCAAACAACCAGGGAGAAAGAAGAAACAAAACAAAGGGAAAAAGAAGAAACAGGGCGAGTCATCTCCTGGAAAAACTTCTTCAAACCCTCCTGGAAATAGGAAAAATCCATGTCAAATATGTGATGAGGATCATTGGACAAACAAATGTCCGTACAAAGCTGAGCTTAAGAGATTCTTTAAAAGTTCGCAGACCTCAGCTGTGTTAACTGATCCATTTCCCAATCTAGGTCAAAATCTAGTTGATAGTGGAAATGCTTCCCCGTCGCAAGTGCTTATGTTGTCGGTCTCAAAACAGCAGAATGATGCTTTGATTTCGACAAGGAACAAAGATTACGGGAATCCGCAACTGTCGAACGACAAAGGTAAAGATCAACCAAGTAGTTCGACAACAACTTCGATAGAAGTTGTACCACCCATCATTCCTGAATTAACAATAAAACCGCCAAAGGGAGTAGTACACAAGTCGACATTTAATCCTCGTGCCAGAGCGGCGCAGCATTATAACATAGTGGAAGATTTGGCCCAATCGCCATCCACTATGTCGACTCTTGAAGTACTACAAATTGCCCATCCCAAAGGCAGGCTTTGTTATCGGCTATTGGTGGGGTTGATCCTAAGGATTCCAATCTTGTATCCTTCGACCATAAAGGATACGATCCTCAGTTACCAGCTCAATTAGCTTTCCTTATCCAAGTGAAAGCCCTCAAAAAAACTGTTCACAGAACAATTATTGATGAGGGGGCATCTACATGTATTATGTCGATGAGTTGCTGGAAGACTTTAGGATCTCCAACCTTGTCGTGATCTTCGACGACATTGAAAGCGTTCGACAGAAGGACATATACCCCGTGCGGTATACTTAATAACTTGAAAGTTGAACTGGGGGGAAAAACAGTAGAAATAAATGTTGAAGTCATCGATGGGAATCTGGACTACAACATCTTACTGGGAAGACCGTGGATATATGCCATGGCAGTTGTAGAGTCAACTTATTTTAGGAAGATCGCATTCCCTTTTCAAGGAGGGATTACGATCGTCGACCAACAAGACTTCCTCCCTAATGGTTTACAAGTTACAGGAAGCATTCCCATGATCCATGGAAGCAACCACTCGCTTCAAGACATCGGAGTAGGCCTACTGAAAGACCCCACATTAATGGGAACTTTCGCACTTCCACCTCCAATCTATATAGGAGAAGTAGCGTTGGTAAGAGCCTGCAACATGATATCTTCCACGAAGATCTCAAAAGACAATGTCGACATGGATCATACAATGGTTTTGCCCCAAAGCCCTATAGAAATATTGTAGCAATCAATGTTTCGGGCATGGGAGGTGAACCCAAGTCAACGCTCATCAAGCGTTTGGGTAGATAGGTCTAGAGAATATGGTACCCCATTAGATCCTTGGTCGAAGGTACATGGGACTGACGAAGGAATCCTACAATCAATGTTGATTGAGGGGGAACCATGGAATGATTGCCACCATCGCTCCCTTCTTCCAGAATATGAAGAAGATACTCAGCATGACCTTTACCACCCTTCAGTTTTTGAATTCCTATCAAATACTGTAAGTACGGTGGATTCCAAGCGAAACTTATCCAATATTGAAGAGACTATAGCCATAAATATCTCGACTAAAAAAAATGTTGTAGAGAATATTTATGTTGGCAAAGGTTGTTCTCCTTCAAGACTGGAAATATATAACGCTCTTTTTCGCGAGTTCAGAGATGTCTTTGCTTGGTCATATGATGAAATTCTAGGCATTGACTCGAGTATCATTGAACATGAAATTAAAATGTATCCTGATGTCAAACCAGTAAGACAACGGCTTCGGCAGGTGCACCCCAAGAAAGTCGCTGCCATTAAAGCAGAAGTTGAAAAGCTCCTCCATGCTAGTTTCATCTACCCGGTTCCTCTAACCGATTGGGTATCGAATATTGTCCCCGTTATGAAGAAACAAGGGACAATTAAAGTGTGTGTCGATTATAGGGATGTAAACCAAGCTTGTCCGAAGGACAACTACCCTACACCCTTCATCGACCAGATAATTGATGAATGCGCCGGATGTGAAATCTTTTCATTCATGGATGGATTTTCCAGGTATAATCAAATAAATATCCACCCACAGGACCAGTCAAAGACTGCATTCATCTGTCCGTGGGGCACGTTCGCTTATCGAAAATTACCCTTTGGTTTAAAGAATGCAGGGGCGACGTTTCAGAGGGCAATGAATTATGCCTTCCATGACATCAAGAACATCGTTCAACCTTATCTCGACGACCTTCCGGCTCATTCACGAAAGCGGACTGATCATCCGCAGCATTTAAGAGCGATATTTCTACGTTGCCGACACTACAAGATAAGACTCAATCCGCACAAATGTGTGTTTTGCGTCGGTTCTGGTCGTTTACTTGGCTTTGTAGTCTCTAAGGATGGGATTCGCCTCGACCCTTGCAAGGTTCAGGCAATCATTAATTTGCCTCCACCTTCAAATTTGCTTCAGATTCAGAAACTCCAAGGGAAAGAAAACTTTCTGAGGAGGTTCATTCCAAATTACGCAGAACTTGCTAAAGGTTATACTCGTCTTTTGAAAAAGGAGGTACCTTTTGTCTGGGATCAGGTGGTGCAAGATTCCTTTGATGCTTTGAAAGATTCTCTAGTAAAAGAATCATTAATGTATGCCCCAGACTATCAAAGAGATTTTAACCTGTATCTGGCTGCAGCAGATACGACCATTGCGATGGTTTTAGTTCAAGAAGTCGATGGAATTGAACATCCTATATATTATTTAAGTAAAAACTTGAATGATACAGAAAGCAAATATTCTTACATTGAAAAGCTAGCACTCGCTGCTATTCAAGCGATACAAAGATTTTGACATTATGTCCTCTTTCGGAAAACTAACATTCTATCAGATTGCAACCCCATGACTTATATATTGTCGCGACAGTTGCTGGGGGGCAAGTATTCAAAATGGATAGCGATCCTTCAAGATTTTGATCTGGAATTTGTAAAATCCAAATCAAAGAAAGCTTTAGTTTTCGCAGAATTATTGTGCGATCTCCCATCGTCGTCCAATGATGAAACATCAGAAGAGTCAATCGTGGACGAAAGTTTGTTCTTGATATCTGCAAGCAATGAGTGGTATGGAGATATAATAATTTATCTCCAAACCCAAAAATTCAGGCCTGACACCTCTCACTCAGAACATAAACATATATGATACCAAGCGAAAGACTACATGATCGTCGGTGATACACTTTACCGTCGTGGTATCGATACAGTTCTGAGGAGGTGCCTCACCCATGAAGAGGCCGAAAAAGCCCTGAATGGGTGTCATTCAGGCGCGTGTGGGGGGCATCAATCTGGATATGCTACAACACATAAAATCTTACGAGCAGGATACTTCTGGCCAACCATGTTCAAAGATTGCATAACCGCAGTCAGAAGTTTCCATGCTTGTCAAATTTTCGATAGCAAAACCAGAAGACCACTCGCACCTTTACAGCCAATAGTTGTTGTTGGGCCTTTCGCCAAATGGGGCATCGATTTCATGACATGTAACCCCACCTTGACCAGGGGGCATGGGTATATTATAGTCGTTGTTGACTATTTTACCAAATGGGCCGAGGCGATGCCTACATTAGATAACACTGGTGAAACAGCTGCCCTTTTCTTTTTCAATCATGTAGTCGCCAGGTTCGGCGTACCACAGGCTATAGTTACAGATCATGGATCACATTTTCGCAATCACATGATGGTTGAATTAGCTGCCAAGCTAGGGCTATCTCATGACAGCTCTACCCCGTATTATCCGCAAGCCAACGGACAAGTTGAAGTAATCGACAAGGTCCTGAAGCGTATGTTGCAAAGGATGATCGGGGTTCACAAAAGAAGGTGGCACCTAATCCTGTACTCAGCCTTGTGGGCTTACCGAACATCGGTAAAGAACGCGACCGGGTTCACACCTTTCCAACTGGTGTATGGCCTAGAAGCAGTCTTGCCAATCCAATGTGAAATTTCGTCACTCAAACTCGCAATTGATCTCCTCCCCGGAACTTCGGAAGAAGAGGCCCGTTTCTTGGAATTAATCCAATTGGATGAAACCCGTCGTGATGCCGCTTTGGCTAACGAAGCCCATAAGAAACGAGTCAAGGCGCAGTTCGACAAAAATGTCAAACCCCGTGTCTTCTCAGAAGGTGACTTGGTCTTGCTTTATGACCAAGAATCCGATAAATTGGGAGCAGGTAAATTTAATTCTTTATGGATGGGCCCCTATATTGTTAAACGAGTGTTAGCAAAAGGAACCTACGAGTTAATGGATTATGACGAAATTCCACTGGCGCAACCCCGTAATGGGTTGTACCTCAAGCGTTACTATGCTTAAATAGTAACCTGTATGCTTTTGTTGTATTTTGTTTTCGCTAAAGTATTTGTTTTGGTCGAGTAATCCACCTTTTTACATTTATTGCAGATGTCAAACCTTCTAGAGACATGTGTTGGATATGCCGACGGAGCGAGTCGTAGTTCGCGGAACCTATCCTCCGCAGCCTGGGCCATTTTTGATCCAAGCGGCGAGTTAGTAAGTTTCAGAGGTGTATGTATTGGGCAATCAACGAATAACATCGCTGAGTATAGCGCGTTGATATAACTACTCTCTGATGCCATCAACGATGGTATACGCCGACTAATCATCAGGCTAGACTCACAACTCGTAATACTACAACTCAATGGTGTATATTCCGTTCGCAACCCAACTATTTATCGCATGTTCCTAAGGGTTAAGATTTTGGAAAGACAGTTTGATTCAATTCAATACCAGCATATTTCCAGAAACTTAAACACATTAACCGACTCATTAGCAAACTATGTGTTAGATAGACATTTGCGACATTTATAAAAAGAGACACATCATCAATGTTGTACATATGGATCATATAACTCAACCAGAATAAACCACGAAAATCAAAATATATATATATATATAAGTTGTTTATCGTTTATACATAATGTTCTGTAACCAAGACAAAAATCGGTCATATGACCCAAAAACTCAAAAATGCTAGGGGGCACCCTAGCCTAGTGATTCTCATGATAGCACGTCACGGCCTGTGCAATCATGCGCAAGAGACGAGTCCATCGTCTAGGCACACCAGTAGTATGCCGCTGCAACCGTAAAGGTAAGTCATCAATCCTCACATCGGGAATGCCGAGAGTAAGGCTCTCAACTTGCTCCTGCACAGCTGTAAGGGTCTTGGCCACGTCAAGGTCGCGGAGGATAACCTTCCCAGTAGTCTCCCCTGCTGGGGCAGCGACTGGCGCTCTCGGGCGAACTGCTGGACGAACAGGACCAACATCTGCATGCACACATGAGTTTGATTAAAGTATTGATAGAATAAAGCACAAAGACATTATAAATAAAAATAGTAAACAGTGATATGGTCGAAGATTTTACCAATAGTGCCCCACTGTTCGCCATCCGGCAGTACCAAGTCTGGATCACCTCGAAAATCCATACCAACATATGGATACTCGGAATAGACCATCTCCTGACGCTCGAACCACCTGAAGAAGGTATCAGTGAAAGAAATCTGAGATTGACGAGCATTCCTAGACATGTGATCAACCCATCTCTACATGCGTGGCTCGGTAGGAGAAGGCAAGTCGAGTGCGATATACTGAGGCTGCATCAGTGGTATTTTCTCCAAGGCAAAGGCAGTCAGAATAGAACCGAATCCAAAGTTCTTCAGCTTCCCGTCCTTTACCTTGTTCAACTGAATTTTCATCTGAAGAAGTACTGCATCACACTAGTTGAATACTTTCGGTTGGAGACACTCCAAGGCATGCTGCACATAAGATCTGTTGGCAACATAAAGAGAGACGCTACCGGCCATCCTACCAATAGTATACAGAATGGACCTAAGAGACCTGTCAGTAATCTCACGGATAACAACCTTGCCGTCTCTACTCGGCTGGGATCCTTCCCTGCAATACTGGCGGACATAATCTCTCACAGAGTCATTCCCTCGGGCCAAACCTGACAAAGAAATGGGGGCACCCCGCCTCGACAAACCAGTCAAGAAGTAAATGTCTACCACGGTCAAAGGGATAGATTTGCTCCTGATCTGAAATACTTGGTTGATAGGATCCCAAGCATCAAGCATATACTGCAGTAAAGAGATCTGTGCTCTCATGCTAGAGATACGGAAGAACTTCAGCAGGCCACAGTTCCGCAGCACGTTCACCGCGACAGGGTCATGGAGGGCAATCATGTCCTCTTCTTCATGTTCTCGTTCTCGCCATGTAAGGGTCATTTTGCTCAAGAGTCCCTGCAAAACAAACAAGAGAAAGAGTAAGGTCCTGGGTTTGATGAGAAACTGGCAAAATTTTCATCAAAAACTGTGCAACAGAACTGTTTTTCTATGCTCAACGCAACTGGCTAGTGTCCCACCTGCGTTGAAGGTCAAACTGCCTTCATGCAGCTTGACATTCAATGCAGGTTTCGAATGGACTGCCTGCGCCGATGGCAGAGCGCCCTAGAAAAACCCCAGGGGCTCATGGGAACAGGAAAACAGGCACAAAATGGAAAAAGGAAACCATGAAAAGAAAGAGCTAGAGTTTAGCTCCTACCAGGTCTAGACGACGCCGAAAATCGTCCGCAGAATCTCCCAGAATCAGCTGGTGAAAATCAAGGGGGAAGAGGCACCTCCAAAGCTCCAACAAACCAAGTTCAAATGAAATGGTAAAATGAGAGGTAAAAACACCTTTTAATTGCTTTTTACGTAGTTCAAAGCAAAATATTAGGGTTCTAATCTCATTTTCATGCAAATGTTATTCATTTCTAACTAGTTTGATGCAGCAATTGACGATACAGTACCATCTTTGAAAAGGGCAAAGCTAGTCATGGTAAAAATAAAAAATTTGACCATATAATATCGAGCAGTTTTAGCACAAAGTTCATGCTCGTTAAAAAATAAACGAAAGATCTGAGCAGTTTTAGCACGTATTTCATGCTCGTTAAAAAATAAAACGTAAGATCGAGCAAATGTTTCCACCCGCGTTTAAGCTCGTTAAAAAATGAACTATCCCGGTAAACAACCACTGTGAATGTAATATCATCATCCATTAAAGCCTTGGTCGTGTTTGCACCGTCACCTCCACTTTTCCTTTGGCCGATCGTTCACCTCCATATGATTGTTTACCCATTTTGAGGAACAGCTGCGAAGAGTGATTTCACCTAGCCATCCTTGTGACACTGCCGTGATTGGAAAATTCCAACTTGTATCTGGAATCAGCTCCTCAAAAGACGAGTCTTCTTTAAGCTCTTTTCAGCTGACTTGTAAAATATGAAAAGATTGTCGAGTCCTTGGCCTTCCAGCTCGTTAAAGGGACAGGAAGAGTTATCCCTCCTCTAGATTTTAATCTTTTTGGACCTGAGGGATTATTGCACAAAAAGATCGAGCGCTTGTTTTATTTGGCTCGTTAAAACTATCGAAAACTCATCCCTTCTGTATTGTTTTATACTTTTTCGGACTTAAGGGATTAGATGGCGAAAAAGGACTTTTGGAGTTAACTTTACGTACCTTTTCAGACTCTCTAAAAATGAAAAGGACCGAGTTATCCTTGTCGTTAGACTCATTAAAATCATTAAATAGCGACAAACTTGTCTTTAGACGAGAACGAGTTTCACTATCACTAGGCTCGTTAAAACATAGCGATGGGCTTGCCCGAAGGGCAGGTTATAGAACAAGCATATGTTATCCTCCTCAAGCTTGACAAAAGTA
This sequence comes from Pinus tabuliformis, assembly GCA_031772625.1. Lineage (NCBI taxonomy): Eukaryota > Viridiplantae > Streptophyta > Pinopsida > Pinales > Pinaceae > Pinus > Pinus tabuliformis. The sequence goes on along the minus strand of CM062819.1, from coordinate 1,134,481,641 downwards.
AAGAGGTACTGGTCAGCAATGACTGGGGAAAAATTGGGAGAAACTAAAGAAAACTTTGATGGTAGCAAGTCGCTCTTGAACATGACACTTTTCCTGCGTACCACAATCGGGTTGGGTTGTTTCATTCACCGGTCACATCCATGGTCTCGCCATACCATCCATATTTGGGGTAATGCTACCGATCCATCGTATCAGTGTCGCCATATGTTCAAGAGAAGTCGTTCAGAAAAGTCAACTGTGTCCCATCCACTGCCATACATTATCCTTCATCCTTTCATGACCGCCACCCTGAATCATATGTCACAGATCATTTTCACCTCCATTAAAATCATTAGCTCCGTTTCGTGTCACTGATGTGGGATTCATTAAGTCCCTCCTGTGACGGATCGCTTCTTGTCGACATCAGCTCATTATCCAAGAAGTTGATCTAGGAACAACCCCTTCAGTACTTTGAAGCTTGCATGCCTCAATGGCAAGTTTCTCACTTCTGGCGACAGGTATACATCAATGACCTTCGACCGAAAGATTTTGCGTGGTGTTCGACGCCAAGTCCTTTATTCACACCACGTGAATTGTACTGCAGTACCTTGAGGGTCATTATCATTATCGGTGATTCCTCTCGCGCTTGTTAACGGTTTACATCATTGACCGGTAATCAAGCGATGTCTTTCCGTGTTCGACTTCAGAACATTTCTCACATGGATCGACTTGTACTTAGATCGAACGAGTTTGAAGACCCCGGATCTAGTTTCATCCATCCGGGTTGCGATATATATTCAGGAAAGATAAATACATTGACATGTACATCATTGCAGCAGATAATCATCCTACTCAAAGGATGATAATCTCATCAAAATTATCAGTCTACCATCAGACGGTTGTTTGTTCTATGTACAGAAAAATGAATTTATAAAGCTGAGCATGGGAATGCCCGCCTCAGCTAGGTCATGAAAGCAGTATGAAAAATAATGTATTGTATTGTATTGTATTACAGGTCTCCTCTCAGCATTGGATGAACTTCGGATCCCCCTAATAAAGCATTTCACCCGATAAACGACCTCATACTTTAGGGGGAAACTGTTATAGACATTTTTGTGCCTTACAGCATTGAGCATGAAATGTCCATAATCTAAGGGATCCAAAGTCCCTAAACATGTTTTTCCTACCCCTAGAGGGACAAGGCTAACAAACCACAGCAATTCACAGAAGTTCTCCACCAGAAACTGCTCAAAAACAAGTCAATTCAGGATCATTTCAGTGGCTACACTAGCTGTTTGCGCTGAATGTCAAAGCCAACACTGGCTACCTACGTTGAATGTCAAATGGAACACTGGCTACCTGCGCTGAACGAGAATGGACATGTGGCAGGCTCATTTCTCAAGGTGTCAAAACCTAGGAAGCTTCCAAAATGACACTTGCCTCAGGGAATTCGACTGGTGATGAGTAAGAGGTTCCAAATCTCCAAGTGGAAGCAAGAACCTCCAAGTGGACTCAAGAACTGATAGAGGGAGAGGACACTAGTCAGATCTCAAGCTGACTCATCCTCTCTCCAAACATCTATATATGGATCTCTTCTCCATGAGATCTAGAGGCTGGAATTTTGTTATTGCAAAGAATTGCTGTTGGTTTGAGATTGGAATCATTGGGTGCTTAATGCTTTGAAGAGGGTGAAGATAGGAATTCCATTTGCTGGGAAGGAGATGCTAGATTGGAGCCTTCTGGGTTGTATCTCTTCCTAAACCTTGTTATTCATCAATAAAGTTATCTTGGTTTCTCCTATATGCTGATGTATTTTTGATGTATAAATGCATTAGTATGTTTAGTTTATTTCTAATCCTAAACTAGTTATGAATGTGAATATCTGTCTTTGTGTAGTGTTCTTCTCTTGTCGCAAGTAGTTGTTCTCTTGTCGCAAGTAGTTGTTCTCTTGTGATCTTATAGGAACCCGTTGAAGCTGGGTGAGTGAGAAGGCAAGTAGCTGTGAACTCCCAAAGAGAAGAGAGACCGGATCGAGGGACAAACGAAAGACACCGGTAAGTCTATTGATCTCTCTTCTTTCACATTTCATAAAGGAAGAAACCAGAATAGCTGTCTCTGTTTGTTGCTAAGGCACTGTCACACCTTAGGTGGATAGGATCGTCCTGCATAGGCATTTTTCCCCACAACAAGGAGTGGGTGCGGACCCCTGTGAAAGTCAAAAAGGCGCAAGTTTATTCTTAAAAACTCACTTTGGGTTAATTCTAGATGATTCTAGAAGGAATCTTGACATGGATGGTTCGCTCCTAGGTGGTTCATGCATCCCAAAAGTGAAGGAGCTAGTCCCTTGATGAGAGGAGCTTATCCTTTGAAGGAGGGATTTATCCCTTTGAAGGAGGACCTAGTAACTTCCCTCCATTGCACTATAAATTAAGGCATTGGGCTGGTTGCTAGAGAGGTTAGAAGCTGAACATTTTTGAGGGTAAATTTTGTTGGAATTGAGACTTCCTAGTTAAGTTTGAGAGGAGAGATCACATACCTTTTGGCTTCATTGGGAAGAGAGTGAAACTTGTCAAAGTAGAGGAGACTTCTTGATGGACCCTCAGAGGAGCTTGTACAGCATCAAGGCATAGGTTGTAAAGTTCTTCTTTGATTTAAATTAATACAATCAGATTCATTTTTCTCAGCAAATTGTCTTACGTGATTTGTTTCATGAATTCCTTGATCATCATGATAAGTATGCTTTATTATATTGGCTTTTCAGGTGCTATTTAATTTGTGTGCTTGTTTGTGTTTGCAGATTCTCTACAAGGGAGCTCATTTGGATCAACGAAGCGAGGCTTCCACAAACTTGCATTGGACCCAAGGTAGGCATAAAACACTTGTTTGCCTTTATTTATAAACTGCATATTTAGAGAAAGATAGAAGTTGATTGGTTTGTTTGTCGCTAGATATCATTAGATACTAGGGAGGTCGGTCTTGTCTACAAGAACGACTCATCCGGTTGAAAAAATGGCGACTCCGTTGGGGACTTGATTTTTTGATTTTCTTTTACTTTGACTTGAGAAGCTGTGTTTTTGTTTCTGTTTTTGGCTCGTTGTGTGTGGAATTGGGTAGGTTTAGTAGATCTTGAATTATTTTTTGTTTTTCATACTTTTGGGAGAGGACCGCACCCTCTGCTTGTAACACAATGCGGACCTATCCGCACTTTTGCTTTACACATAGAGCGGTCCTGCACCTGTGTGAACTGCGGGCCTGCAGACCCTATCAAAATTTTGAAATAATTAAGATTTTCTCTTTCAGTCAGCTTAGGATTTGTTTAGGTGTTTTTATCCTCTGCCCAGATCTGCATGTGACTTGTCAGGAACTTTTCTTAGGTTAATTCCATTGGCATTAGGGTTTTAGGTGAAATTCCTAGAAGTTTTGGTTACCAGGCTTGATTTTCATTTTGGTTGTAGTAGCTCAGAGCTTAAAAGCCTTAGAAGCCTCAGATCACCTTAGTTTTTACTGACCTTCTTATGAGTCTGACCGTTTGCAAAATCTGCCTTTGTTGAGGAATCCATCTTGTTTTTTCTCTTTGCGAAACTTCGAAAGGACTTGTGTTAAAAGTTTTGGATTTCATTTTTAGAAAAGAAAACAAAAATTGGTTGTTTTTTGACTGATTTGTGATTCTAGACAAATTAGTCCTTAGTTTGCTTATAGCTAAGTAAAACATCCTTGAAAAGAAATCTTGTAACCTTTTACTTCAAATAGTTTTTGGAATTTATAGATCTCAAGATTAGATTTTTCCATAGTTTTGAGTGTTTTATAAAAATAATAAAAATCTCTTTTGAAAAAGTTTGTTTTTGTAGTATTTGAGTGTTTGAAAGAAAAGGGAAATTGTCGTGAGCATAACTAGTTGTCTTGTGTTTGAGTGTATTGGAAAAGACAAAAAGCTCTTCTTTTGATTTGTTTGTTAAGAAAAGATTTTTTTTTACAAGCATTTGCATTCTCAACTCTTTCCTAGCTAGAAATTCATTGAAGGGAAAAGATTGCTTATCATCTTAAGTGCATTTTTTAGTGATTTGGAGTCGAGTCTTCACACCATAATTTTCATCTCTGCACCTTTTGACTTAAGAAAAAACCAATAAAAATAACGCTTAAAGTAAAATCTATCTAGTAATATTTTAATTTCTAGGGCTCTATATCACCAACATAGCTTAGGCTAGTATCTTGGAGTAGGGAGTAATTAACTCTCCAAGATAGTAAAACAAACAAGTAGTTGTATCTTGCGGTAGGAGATAAAATCCAATTGTTACATCTATGCTCTGGGAAAGCTCCTCTTAAAGGAGAAGCACGAGATCATATCTGAACCAGTGTGGGAATCAATCCTTCCTCATTGGGAACGATAGAAGATATTCACGTATTAAAAATGGTAAACCTCGGATTAACCATTGTCGAGGAGCTTGGGGTCACTTGTTGGTAAACCTCGGATTATGTCAAGGAGCCTTCAAGGGGATTGAGCTTGTTACTCTGCCCTTGCGTAAGTATTGGATCGTAGACTGTTCCCCCAGGTATATTTGTTTCCATTGGTAACCATAGTGACCATATTCTATAGGATTCTTTCCTAAGGTGACGGTGGAGGGAAGATCCCACTGTACCTGGAGCAGACATCGGCTAGACTCACTTGGAGTTTTGGGGGGGGGGGTTCTCTTCACTTGAGACGGTTTAATGGAGAAACTTGTGCTAGTCTATTCATTAAGTAGGTTGCTGGGGTAACTGTTCCAAACGCCATTTCTGTATTGAACTCTGCGACATTGGATTTCATCACTAACTAGTGTTTTCAATGCGGAAAGTTACTATTTTTGTGTGGTTTGATCTCCTAGATTCTTTAGGCGTGTGATTCAAAATTGTTTGGTTCTTTAGAGGCTTTAGGTGGTTTTCATTGAGATTTTTCTTTGTTTGCATGTGAAGTAGTTAAAATATTTAATCGTGGTTGAATTACCGAGGAAGTCTCGTAGACTTCGGGGCCAACCTCCTGAGTTTTCACTAAGCCAGCCTGAAGGGCTACGAGCCCTTGTAACTCCTAGAGACAGTAGAGTTGGGTCACCTGAAGAAGGAGAGTCTTCATTGGTTGTACATCCTAATTATCAAGCTTTAGTAACAGATTATAATCCACAATCTATTTCATTTTCCGAAATTACTGGTAGTTTTTCATCTACTAGTGATTTAGGTGAGGAACCTGAAATATCTGAACCTGAAACTGAATTTGCTGCTACTCCAACATCAGGATTTGCCTCTCCAACTTCTAGTGGTCCTGGTTCACCCAGGGTAGAAAGAGTAATTACCCAAAATCTTCCTTCTGGACTTATAGCTATTGAAGAACTTTCTACTCCAGAAGAAGGTATCCCTGTCCCTGAAAATCAACCAACTATAGAACTTAGGGATCGTGAATCAATCTTTTACACTCCACCTAGGAGCAACGCTTGGTATCTTTCATTGACCAATTTTTTGGAAAACCCGGGACTAAGCTTTTCACCACCTCACATTCCTTTTCACCCAACACCTAGGGGTTATTATCCTCCGTTAAATATGTCGAGACAGTCGTCCATGTTTTCTCAATCTTCAGAAACCTTTTTATATGGCGGTCCTTTTGTTCCCTCTGGGTATCAGTAACTTACTGCTACTTTTTCGGGAGCATCTCCTCAACCTATTGAACAAGGGTTATTAACTGGAAATAACGGAACTAAGCCGTTGAGTGTAGAAGATATCCTTATGATGTCAGGTACTATTCCTAATCCGCAACCTCAAGGTGGCCAGTTACCGCCTAGGGGGCAGCCTCAAAGTACTTAATTATCGCCTGAGGGGCAACCTCAAGGTACCCAATTTCCGCCTGGGGGGCAACCTCAAGGACAGTACATACCTACGGGACAGTACGTTCCTAAAGGTCAACCCCAGGCTCAGTATGTACCTCGAGGTCAACCCCAGTATCAATATGTATCTTAAGGTCAACCCCAGTATCAGTTTGTGCCTCAAGGTTATCAACCTCAAGGTTAGTACCCAACCCAAGGTTTCCAACCACCTTCCAGTCAATCATTTGTCCAAGGAGCTAGAAATGTACCTTTGAATTATCAACCCTACCCTCAACCCGGTTATGGTTCTCAATATTCTCAACCTGTTATGGGTCCGTACCTCGAAATGAATTTAGTGTGGGATCCATCTCAATCTCAATAGATCTTGCAACCGAATGTGCAGTTGTCATCTCAAACTGGATAACCCTTGGTTTCTGGTTCACCCCAGCAACCTGTCCAGTCTACTATTCAAACTTCTGCACCTTCTGTAGTTTCTCAGTGTTAGGGTCCCACCCTAACCCCCTTATTTATGTAATGGGATCACGTCATAGTCAAGAGTCAATAAAGCCCATATTAATAATCGTAAGTGGTTAATCCACAATTAATGACGGAACCACAGTTAGTTGCAAATGGGTCGTAGTATTAGATAGATGGTATTAATAAAACCCATGGTATTGGCCCGTGATATTGCATGTATGAGTCATATATAAAGGATAGAGACTCCCTGCAAGGAGCATCGTGTCTTATTTTGTAGTCGAGCTCTGCTCTATCAGAGGTTGCCCCCTCGAAGAGGCAAGTGAACATTACTTTCCGAATAATAAAATCATTGCTATTCTGTGTTCTGGGTATCTTTTCTTTGCATATTCTGTATTTGGGTATCATTTTGCAGGTTAAGAGAATAACAATTTGTATCAGAGCACTTTCCAGGGCTGGTGGGATCTCCATTTCTTAGCAATTTTTTTTTTTGGCTAGAGACGTGTTCCGGCGTCTTTAAACCACGGGATCTGTCGTTGAGCGCATAAACCTGCGGATTTGGGGAGGCATGCACGCAGGAAATACAAGAGGTGGTCACGTCTGTTGGACTCCCTTGTAACCCCTGTGGGTACCCCTTCGAGTAGTAGCGCATTAGACAGAACCGCGCACGGATTGTCTTCCACGTACCCTCTGGGTATATTGGAAGCCCCCTAGGCTCCCTTGAAACCTCGCCATAGATAAACCGTCGGCCGTCTTGCGGCTACAGTACACTGAGAACAGCACTCGGGGAGATTACTCGCCCGTACGATAGGGTAGTCGGGTTGTATGGCTAAGGGTACGATCGATCCTCCTTAGTTAGAGCCCTGAAACATTGGGCCGAGTACTACTGCCAGACCCTTATGTATATTGCGATCTGTAGCACCTGACACTCCTCAAGACCATAGTTCCCTTTTTCTATCAGGGGATCACACAGCATCTCTTCCAGACCCGCTTGTGCAAAAGGGTGCAGCAGCAGCAGACATCAGATCCACAGAAGCAGTCTGTTCCGCCATCAGATCCGCCATTCAGATCTCTCAGATCCACCAGATCGGAGTCGTTGTGAAGGGTTCCTATACCGGGGTATAATTTTCGCAGAACTTTTGGTCGCATTGACATTTTGAGGATTTGGCCACTACAGTATTGATAAGGAAGGAGTAAAACTCCGTTAGGAGTTGTCAGAAAAAAAAAAAAAAAAAAAAAAAAAAAAAAAAAAAAAAAAAAAAAAAAAAATCTGAGATCTTCCGGGGCGCTTATTGGTGATCTAGCCCATCAGAATCAGGACGACGAGCTGAGCACAGTGGTACCATTCAATTATTAGTGAAAATTTTTAGGCGGTCCCAAATTTTCATTAGGTTGGTGTATGGTAGAAACTAGAGCTCAAGCGATGGCCAATGAAAGGATGGACAAACTTGAAGAATCCATGCACAACCTTAGCCTTCAGCTTAACGGACTAAGTAGCCAGGTCGCGCAACTCATCCCGAAGGACAAGGAGCAAGCCCACGAGGAGGCATATAATGGCAATGGATACAATGAGGGTGAGTCTAGCCACTCTCCTCACGTCTGGCACACCCACCAACCACCCAGTCAGCGACCTCCCAAGTTGGATATGCATAAATTTGACGGTTCTCACCCGTCGGCAAGGATAGCACAAATGGACCAGTATTTCAAACTGAATCGTATCTTAGATGATGCGACTCAGCTTATGTTGGGGAGCATGTACTTGGACAATTAAAGGTGGCAATGGTGGGAATGGCATCAACGTTGCAATGGACCTTTTAGGACTTGGACCCAATTTACAAAAGCTCTTCAAGGCCGCTTTGAACAGGAGGACTCTTTTTTGGGTCATCTTACTAATATCTGATAGACTGGTACAGTGGATGAATATATTACAGCTTTTGAAGCCTTAGCCTTCCGCACTTGGGGTCTCTCAGATGCGTTCTACATGGAATCTTTTATCAGCGGTCTTAAAGAAGCCATCAAAGCTCAAGTCCTACTGCACCACCCTCCCACATGGACAGAGGCTTGCAAGGTAGCGCGTAACGTGGAACGTGCATTAGCAGCCCAATACAGTCGCCCAAATTTCTCCGCTAAAGGTCGCCCCCCACAGGCTCACAACACGACTCAAACACTTAAGGTCCAAAAGGTGTCACCTGTGGAAATGGCCGAAAGAAGAAAGCAAGGACTATGTTACTACTGTGATGAAAAATACTCCCCAGGTCATAAATGCAAGGAGCACAAATTTTTTCAAATAGATGCCACTGACTACAGCTCAACAGAGGAAGATCCACCACTTGAGGACCATGAGGCGCTAGAAGAAGACAACCAACAGGACAATGTCCCTGACGAACCAGTTATTTCGCTGCATGCGTTGGCAGGGATTTCTTCCCCTCAAACTCTCAAAATCAGAGGTTTTATTAAACATCGCCCAGTAGTAGTTTTGATTAATAGTGGAAGTACACATAATTTCATCCATCAAAAAGTCGCATAAGCAGTGCATTGTTTTGTACGCGCAGTTTCTAACTTCCAAGTTCAAATTGTGGATGGAGGCACAATGAAATGTGAAGGCCACTGTGAAAATATCAAACTTCAAATGGGGGATTATCAGTTGAAAACCCACATGTTTGCCATACACATGGGGGGTTGCGACATTGTCCTCGGTGCTGAATGGCTCCGCACTCTTGGGCCAATCACAATGGATTTCCAGGAATTATATATGAGTTTTAAGCAGAACAACTACACACATACCCTCTGTGGACTCCAGGAGGGAGCCCCCTCTATCATCAGCTCACATAGGATGGAAAAATTGTTAAAAAAGGGCAATCATGGAGTTGTAGCTCAATTTAATTCCATCCAGGTAGTCGAAAAAAAGCCTCTGCCAATTCATCCTGAGATGCAACAGATTTTAAATAACCATCTGCCGGTCTTTGACAAGCCTCATGAGCTTCCACCCTCGCGAAGGGAACATGATCATAGCATCACCTTGGTTTCAGGGGCCCAACCCCCAAATGTGCGCCCATACAGATATCTGTTGACCCAAAAGAATGAAATAGAAAAAATCATCAAGGAACTTTTGGAAGCAGGTGTCATTCATCCCAGCATTAGTCCTTATTCATCCCCAGTGGTCATGGTTCTCAAGAAAGATGGGGAGTGGCGGATGTGTCCCGACTTCAGGGCCCTCAATAAGTTGACAGTCAAAGATAAATTTCCCATCCCAGTGGTTGATGATTTGCTGGATGAACTCAATGGGGCTCAATTCTTCACTAAGCTGGATCTTCGCTCAGGCTACCACCAAATTCGCATGAAGGAAGTCGACATCCCCAAGACTGCTTTCAGAACTCATGAAGGCCATTATGAATTCCTGGTCATGCCATTTGGTCTTTGTAATGCCCCCTCTACTTTTCAGAGCCTTATGAACCACATTCTCAAACCATATCTCAGGAAATTTGTCCTTGTCTTCTTCGATGACATCCTCATCTATAGTTGCACTTGGGCCGCACATCTTCAGCATGTAGATCTACTCTTGCAACTGCTCTGCAAGCATAAATTATTTGTCAAGATGTCCAAGTGTTCGTTTGGCATGGCAGAAGTAGAGTATTTGGGCCACATTGTGGGGCGTGAAGGTGTCAAGGTGGACCCCAAAAAGATCCAGGCAATGCAGGAATGGCGTCAACCTAAGACCTTGAAGAGCTTGAGAGGATTTTTGGGTTTCACAGGCTATTATCGTAAATTTGTCCGCAACTATGGTCACATAGCGAAGCCCCTCACCCAACTCCTAAAGAAAAAATCATTCTTCTGGAATGAGGAAGCACAACAGGCCTTTACAGCTTTAAAAAATGCCATGTGTTCCACTCCAGTCTTAGCACTCCCTGACTTCACCAAATCTTTTGTCATTGAATGTGATGCTTCGGGTACAGGTATTGGGGCGGTCTTAATGCAGGAAGGGCGACCGTTGGCCTTCACAAGCCAACAACTCAGTGGGAGGAATCTGGGACAATCTACCTACGAGAAGGAAATGATGGCCATCTTACATGCAGTTGAGACCTGGCGACCTTACTTATTGGGGCGACGTTTCCAAATCCGCACAGATCATCACAGTCTTAAATATTTTTTGGAGCAACGCCTATCCTCCCCACAACAAAATAAATGGCTAGCCAAAATGCTGGGATATGATTATGAGATCATTTACAAGAAAGGGAAAGACAATAGTGTAGCAGATGCATTATCTCGCCAATTTGAGGAGGAAAGTACTCTGCTAGCAATTTCCCTCCCCATTCCAGAATGGATTGAAGAGGCTCGCACGGAATGGTTTTCACACCCCGAGCTCTCCCAACTCATTTCTCAATTGCAGGTAGATCCAAATTCCACCAAGGGCTACTGGTGGCAGGATAATATTCTTTGCTACAAGGATAGAGTCGTAATATCACCAACATCCACCCTCAAAAGTCGCATTTTGGCAGAATTGCACTCATCTCCCATTGCAGGAAATTCGGGCTTTCAGAAGACGTATGCTCACACCAAAAGATCATTTTTTTGGACAGGCATGAAAAAGGACATCCTTACTTTCGTAGCAGAATGTGATGTCTGTCAACGCCACAAAGGGGAAATCGTCAACACACCAGGCACATTACAACCATTGCCCATTCCGGCATCAATTTGGACGGAGGTTTCTATGGATTTCATTACAGGTCTTCCAAAGTCAGGGAACAAGTTAGTCATCATGGTGGTTGTGGACCGACTGTCGAAGTATGCTCATTTCTGCGCCCTACCCCACCCGTTTACACCAACTTTGGTTGCTCAATCTTTCATGGATCAGATCTTCAAATTGCATGGCATGCCCACTTCTATTGTGTCTGACCGCGACCCGATCTTCACCAGTAATTTTTGGCAAGAACTCTTTAGAATACAAGGCACTCAACTCAAACTCAGTACTTCCTATCATCCGCAAACAGATGGTCAAACCGAAGCCATCAACAAATGTCTAGAAACCTACCTTAGGTGTTTCACTTCAGAAAAGAAACACCTTTGGGTACAGTGGTTACCTCTGGCTGAATGGTGGTATAACACCAACTATCATGCCACCACCAAAATGAATCCCTATGAAGCAGTATATGGTCAACTCCCACCTTCACCTAATTCGTATCTCAAGGGATGCTCAAAAGTACAAGCAGTGTCAACTCCTACAACACCGCGCAACCATGCTCGCCCATCTTCGAGAGAATCTTCATCAAGCTCAGAACCGCATGAAGCAACAGGAAGACCAACATCGCTCAGAGTGCCAATTTCAAGAAGGGGATCAGGTCTTTTTATGGCAACAACCATATAAGCAAACATCACTCAAGGACAAGGGGTGTCAGAAACTCTCTCCCAAATTCTACGGACCATATCAAGTACTTCAGCGCATTGGAGAAGTGGCCTACAAGTTGGCCTTGCCACCTACTACAAAAATCCATCCAGTTTTCCATGTCTCATGCCTCAAGAAAGTGATTGGGAACAATTGTAGAATTCAGACCAGTCTACTTGAATTGGACGAAGAAGGGTCCATCTGGCTTCAACCCGAACAGGTCCTAGACACACGAGACAAGCAACTGCGCGGCCGCATGATTAAGGAAGTCCTCGTCAAATGGAAAGACACCTCTTCGGAAGATGCAACTTGGGAACCGGCCACTATTCTTCAGCAGTTTCTGTAGCTTCAGCCTTGAGGACAAGGCTCGTCTTAAAGGGGAGGGCATGTTAGGGTCCCACCCTAACCCCCTTATTTATGTAATGGGATCACGTCATAGTCAAGAGTCAATAAAGCCCATATTAATAATTGTAAGTGGTTAATGCGCAATTAATGACGGAACCACAGTTAGTTGCAAATGGGCCGTAGTATTAGATAGATGGTATTAATAAAACCCACAGTATTGGCCCGTGGTATTGCATGTATGAGTCATATATAAAGGATAGAAACTCCCTGCGAGGAGCATCGTGTCTTATTTTGTATTCGAGCTTTGCTCTATTGGAGGTTGTCCCCTCGAAGAGGCAAGTGAACATTACTTTCCGAATAATAAGATCATTGTTATTCTATGTTCTAGGTATCTTTTCTTCGCATATTTTGTATTTGGGTATCATTTTGTAGGTTAAGAGCATAACAATCAGTCTGGGACTAGTACGCCTCACACTCCGCCTCAAACGACTGTTGCAGCTGCTGCAACATCTGTTCAATCTACCCCACCTACTTCTGGAGTATCGACAGCTCCAGTTTCTACTATTCTTATATCAACTCCTCAGACATCTTTACCTCAGTCTAGATCCACAATTTAGACTTCGGTTCAAATGCCTGTGGGACAACCTGGTCCAAGTACAGTTGTCACAAGTCAACCTCAATTTACTTATCAACCGTACCAAGGACAGTACCAATTCGGTCCTGCTGTGTAGTAGCCAGTCTATCAGTATCAACCGTTCCCTGGATATACATATCAACAACCTCAACAACTCCAGTACGGTCCGGTTAATCCTGGTTTTCCGGGAGGATATAATATCCCAAATGCAATTCCAATTCCTATTTATCCTAGATATCCTCCTCCTGGGGCTGGTCTCATGACCTAGGGTTTCAGGGACCCTAATCATCAGTTACCATTTATTGTAACTTTGGACTTGCCTGACTTGTCGCGCCTTATGAATGATCCAATTAACTATCTTCCGTTTTGGCCGCCAATGCTGAATAAGTTGCCTAGTGATATTCCTAAGTTTAAAGGAAAATCAGGAGAGGAACCGTCGAAACATGTGATGACTTATCACCTCTGGTGTGCGTCTAACTCCATTTCAAATGATTCAATCCTTTTAAGGCTTTTCCAGTGCACTCTAATTGGTCTTGCGGCCAAGTGGTACACTGAGTTACCGCGAGCCATTTTTTATAACTTTAGTCAGTTAGCTACTTCGTTTTTAACTCATTTTTAGTTTCCAGCCAGATATGACAATGGCACGGAATTATTAACTTCATTAAAGCAGTCAACGTCCACTTACATTTTAGATCACATTCATGAATGGAGACATCGACGGTGTTTAGTGAAAGTTTTTATTCCGGATCAGATCTTAATTGAATGGTTTGTAAAATCTTTATTACCGAAGATCACTGAGGATGTAGCTAAGGCAGGAGTCGTTACTGAGAAGCAAGTAATTGCTCAAGCTCAGTACCTTGACTTAGTTTATACGAAATCAAGTACGTTACACGAGAAAATCCCCGATCTTCCTAAAAAAAATCAAATAACTGCAGCTCCTTCAGGGTCTCATGCTGCTGATGGTATGATTGGTACGGTTAATACCAAAAGTAAGAAGAAATCTTCTAAGAATTCTTTTCCTATCATAACTTTATCAGATTCCCCAACAGGAGATTCTTCCGCAGAAATTTCTGCCGATATTCATGTTGTAGAGTCATCTACAGCCAAATCAAAATCCGGTGGTAAGAAGAAAGGGAAGAAGAAAAATAAAACAGATAAAAATTCGAAAGAGAAACCAGGAAAAATGGAATCAACTGATGAGAAACGCAAACCTCGTTATCCTTGTCTCATTTGTGAAGAAGAGCATTTTACAAGAGACTGCCCTCATCGTGCAGAGGTTGCGAAAATCGTCAAAGGTTCCCAAATTCCTACTGTTTTGAAGGATCCTTTTCCTAGTCAAGACAGCAAGATGATAGATTCTTCCTCAAATGCCTCTGAAGAACCCATAATGATGATGTCCCATGTTAGGATTGCAACTCGATCACATGATTATGGAAGTAAAAGTCCTGTTGATGGTAAGGAAGCAGAATCTTCTCATTCGAACCCATCAACTTCAACTCCCGGTTCCGATCCACTACAGATCGAGAAACCTAACCCAGACTTAGTAATCAAACCACCCGCCAAGGGTATACTTCGAAATTCAGCTTTCAATCCACATGTGAGAGCGGCTCAGAACTATAACATTGTTGAAGATTTGGCTATTTCACCTTCAGCAATGTCAGCTTTGGAAGTGTTGCAATCATGTCCAGCACAACGTAAATTGCTATTGTCGGCTATAGGAGCTGCTGACATTCAGGACTCGAACCTTATAATTTTCTATATAGAAAATAGTACACCATGCTTACCTCATCAAATGGCTTTCTAGATTCCAGTGTTAGTCAAAAAAAGACCTTGTTATAGGATTGTGATTGATGAGGGAGCCTCAACATTTATTATGTCGATAAAGTGTTGGAGATCACTTGGTTCTCCTACTCTAAATCAATCCCCGATGATTCTAAAGGCCTTTGATGGCCATGGGTTTCATCCTTTTGGCATTCTACAGGATTTTCCTATAGGGGTTGAAGGCAAAACTGTTAATCTAGAGGTGGAGGTGGTTGATGCCCCTCTAGATTACAACCTTCTCATGGGTCGTAGTTGGTCTTACGCTATGACAACTGTTGTTTCATCGGTCTTTCGACTTATAAAGTTCCCTCATAATGGAAAGATTGTAACTATAGACCAGCTGACTTACTTTTCATCCAACCCAGCCTCTTCTCAAAGTATTCAGCATGTCGGCAAAACAACTATCCCGTATAAGGATGTTGGAGTAGGACTAGTTAAAGATTCTGGTTTACTAGGAAATTTTCCTTTTCCTCCTATCAACGCATCGTCTTCTACTGCAACTATTCATATGATTTTTTCAGACACTATTGTTTATGATTATCCTTGGATCGTACCTTCCGAATCTGAGATAGACTCATTTGGTGATGTTATGCCTTTGAGTCCATATGAAATTGCGTATCAGACCGTGCAGTCATTTTCCGGCCCTTCTTCAACCAAAATTGACTTAATGAATGTGGTCCATGAGGAATAACTTTCAACATCAAACTCGGATTCAACAACATTTTCCAAACTTGTTCACACTGATGAGCAAATTCGTGAAATACTATGTGTCGATGATTTACCATGGGAAGATCTTCAGCATAGATCTTCGTTTTTACCTGAGATTGATCGCTTTGAAAATGATTTTTCAACTATTTTTATGACTGAATATGTCAATGAACCTCAGAATCCCATGAAAAATCCTGATTCTGAGTTAAATTTGGGAAACATTTCTCGAACTATTCCTATTGATATTTCGGTTAAGCCTGGAATTGTTGAAAACATTCATATAGGTGCCTCTTGTACAGAAGATGAAATTCAAACATATAAGGCCCTATTTCAAGAATTCCTCGACGTGTTTTCTTGGTCATATGAGGAAATGCCAGGAATTGACCCAGCAATTGTTGTTCATGAAATCAAAACTTACCCGGATGCTAAACCCGTCCGGCAATGTTTGCGTCAGATCCACCGGCGAAAAGCTGCTGCTATTAAAGCAGAAGTTGAAAAATTACTCAAAGCAGGTTTCATTTATCCGATTCCGTTAACAGATTGGGTATGGAATATTGTTCCTGTTAACAAAAATCAAGGGACAATAAGAATATGTATCGATTATAGGGATATTAATTGAGCCTGTCCAAAAGACAATTACCCAACTCCCTATATCGATCAAATCATTAATGATTGTGCCGGAAGTGAAATATTCTCCTTCATGGATGGTTTTTCCGGATACAATCAAATAAATATTCTACCTGCTGATCAACCAAAAACGGCTTTCATTTGTCCATGGGGGACATTTTCTTATTGCAAATTACCTTTTGGGCTCAAGAATGCTGGGGCAAATTTTCAAAGAGCCATGTCTTACGTGTTTCATGACATCAAGCACATTGTGCAACCCTATCTCGATGATTTACCTACTCATTCATTACATCGAATTGATCATCTCATCCATTTACGAGCAATCTTTATGAGGTGTAGGCATTATCGAATTAGGTTGAATCCAAACAAGTGTGTTTTCTGTATAGAAATGGGTCGGTTACTGGGGTTTGTTGTTTCGAAAGTTGGCATTCGCGTCGATCCCTCGAAGGTTGAAGCTATTGTCAAAATGCCTCCTCCTTCGAGTCTTCGCCAACTCCAAAGTTTGCAAGGGAAAGCAAACTTTTTACGACGATTCATTCCTAACTACGCCGAGATCACAAAGGATTTTACCTGGTTGTTGAAACAGAATACTCCATTCTTTTGGGATGAGATAGCTAATAAATCTTTTGATGCACTAAAACATGCGTTGACCCATGCATTGTTATTGCATCCTCCCAACTACAACCAGGACTACTTCTTGTATCTCGCCGTCTCGCATTCCACCATTGGAATGGTGTTAGTTCAGGAAGATGAATTCGGTAGTGATCATGTGATATATTACCTTAGTCGAACTTTAAATCCAACTGAGCTAAAATACTCACATGTGGAGAAATTGGCATTGGCAGTTGTTCAAGCTGTCCAACGTTTTCGTCATTATATTTTACTACGTAAAACTACATAATTTCTGATTGAAACCCTATGATCTATATTTTGACCAAACAATTGCTAGGGGAAAGTACTCCAAATGGATTGTGATCCTGCAGGAGTTCGACCTGGAATTTGAAAAATATAAGTCGAAGAAATCTTTAGTTTTTGCAGAGTTGATGTGTGACTTCCCGCGTGCTGACACGGAAACTGTGGCGGAGGAACCCATTGCGGACGAATCCTTGTTTCTAATCAGCACCTTAGATCCATGGTATGGGGATATCATAGTTTATCTCCAGACCCAATCCTTTCGGCCAAAAATTTCAAGGTCAGAACGTCGAAAAATACGATTCCAGTCCCAACAATTCAAAATTATTGGAGATACACTTTATCGTTGTGGGGTGGACTCTGTTTTTCGACGTTGTTTAACTCATGAGGAAGCTAAAAGGGTTCTAAATGACTGTCACTTTGGAGCGTGTGGTGGTCATATGTTTGGGTTTTCCACAGCCCAAAAGATATTGCGCGCTGGCTATTTCTAGCCATCTTTGTTTAAAGATTGTATTAACGCGGTCCGAAAATGCCACAACTGCCAAATTTTTGATCGAAAGATGCATGCTCCACCTGCTCCTCTCCACCCTATAATTGTCGTTGGTCCTTTTGCGAAATGGAATATCGATTTTATTACATGTAACCCTCACTCGGCCGGGGGGCATGCGTATATCATCCTTGCAGTAGATTATTTTACCAAGTGGGCCGAGGCGATGCCTACATTTGAGGCAGATGACAAAACTGCTACGATTTTCGTGTTCAATCATATAATTGCTAGGTTTGGTGTTCCACAAGCGATTATCACTGATCATGGGCGTCATTTTCGAAACATTATGATGACTGAACTTACAGACCAACTTGGCTTGCGTCATGATAGTTCAACTCCATATTATCCACAGGCTAATGGTCTGGTTGAAGCCATCAACAAAGTTCTAGTCATCATGATCTGACGAATCATTGGGATTCATAGGTCGAATTGGCATAACATGTTATTTTCAGTGCTTTGGGCGTATCGAACCTCAGTAAAAACATCAACCGATTTCACTCCTTTCCAACTAGTTTATTGTCTGGAAGCTGTGTTACCCATTGAATGTGAAATCCCGTCATTGCAAATGGCCATCAAATTACTTGCAGCCACTTCCGAAGAGGAAAAACGTTTGTTATACTTGGCTCAGTTAGATGAGAATCGACTTGATGCTGCATTAGCGATCGAAACTCATGCAAAACGTATTAAAGCTAAGTATGATCGAAATGTTACCCCTCGAAATTTTTCGGAAGGAGACCTAGTCTTATTGTACGATCAAGCAAATGATAAATTAGGTGCTGGAAAATTCGTACCCATGTGGCATGGTCCTTGTGTTGTTAAGCGAAAGTTAGCAAAAGGGGCCTATGAATTGGTAGACTTTGACGGGGTCTCTTTAGGTAAACCCAGAAATGGTCTTTACCTGAAGAGGTATTATGCTTAAATCTGGGTGTGGAGATTTTTAGTTAGGTTAGTTTTCTTTCTAGCTAGTGTGTTTTAGTTTAAAAAAGTGTGCTTAGCTTAGAGAGTGTTTTTCATCATTATTCCTGCTTATCTTGGTTTTACTTTTGATATTGCAGATGTCGATGCCTCTCCAAACATACATTGGTTTTGCTGATGGTGCTTGTCATAATACATGGAACATTTCTTCCGCAGCTTGGGTTATCTATTCGCCCTCTGACGAGTTGGTATATATGCATGGGGTAAGCCTCAGTCAAACAACGAACAACATTGCCGAGTATAGTGCAGTGATTGAGTTATTATCTGAATCTATTTCATTTGGGATTCGGAGTTTGATAGTGAGGTTAGATTCTGAACTCATTGTATTACAGCTTAATAGAGTATATGCCATTAGAAATCTAGTGTTATTGAGACTATTTTTGAGAGTTCATCTCTTGGAACGTGAATTTGACTATATTGAATATCAACATATTCCAAGATATTTAAATACATTAGTAGATGCAATTGCTTCTCGAATTTTAAGTAGACATTTGCAATAATCATACAAGTAAATTTAAAAACATTCCATAACATGTTTTACAAGATAAGTCGGTAATAGTGATATAGTATAGCATAGAAGTGTGTCAAATATACATCGTCTTCGATCATAGGTTGAAAAACACCTTATGATCGGCAAAAATGATAGTACAAAAAGTAAAAAATGTCATATGTGTCTACAACAGGTGATCATCCTATCACTGGTGATGATCACAATAAGAAACCATTGTATGGGCCACCTTACAAAAGAAACTCCTGAAAAGTCCTGTGACCCCAATCACATAGCGCTATAACCTAAGAGGAATGTCATCTATGCTGGTCTCCAGAATGTCTACTGTCAAACGTTGTAGATGACTCTCCAATTCGGCCAAAGTTTGTGGATTCGTCTTGTGGGGCTGGTGCTGCTGCAGCTGGTTGTTTCCTCTCATAGGGCCAGAGAGTGGCTGGTCGTCGTGGACCTACATCTGCATTTAAAACTTTTACTATCAATTTTGGGACAAGATTAAAAAAAAATAAAAAAAAAAAAAAAAAAAAAAAGTAAATAAAAAAATTAAAAAAATTAAAAAAAAAAAAAAAAAAAAAAAAAATTAAATTAGAAAATGTTGAAAATGATTTTACCTGAGTCATCCCATTGCTCTCTTGGTGGAAGATCCATGTCTGGGTCACCACGATAATCTACCCCAGCGTAAGGAAAGTCCTGAATAGCAAAAATTTGGTTCTCCAACCAATGAAAATACTCAGGAGTGAATCGAACGACCTATGTCCCCTCCTCAAGATGACGGGCCATAACTGCAACCCAACACATCAGTTTGGGCTCTCGAGGAAATCCAGCTCAGACAGTGAGATGCTATGGGACCAACATTGGGACCCTCTCTAGACCAGAGCCCACGACTAAAGCACCATATCCAAAGGTCTTCAGTTGTCCGTTCTTTTCTCTAGTCATTTGGCCTTTTATATTAGCCAACACAACATCGCACCAGTTGAAGATGGTGCCTCGAAAGCAGTCTACTGCCATCCGCATTTGGGATCCAGTGGCTGTATGTAGTGTTGCGCTTCCGTAGAGCCTGGTAATAGTAAACACAATTAATTTGAGCTTAGGAAGGGTTATGGTTTTGATATCTATCCATTGGTCTCTAGTCTGGTCATTGCAAAACTCTAGCCAGAGGCTATCGACAGACTGGCCACCTGGCCTAGTCCCGAATAGAGTCAAGTGTTCACCTCTCTTAGACAAACCAGTCAAGAAGTAAATGTCTTCCGGCTCCATTTGGAGCTAGTGACCACCAATAAAGAAGCCCTGGTCCTGTATGCTCCACCTGTCTACCAGCCACTGCAAAAAGTCCACCTGGGCCCTCATGCCAGGTATGGCCGAGAATTTGTATAATCCACATGCCTTCAATGCATCAATCAAAGGTTGATGATTTATCGCGGTGAGATCTACATCCTCGTGCTCTCGTTCTCACCAATCAAGCATGATGTATACCCTACATTCAATAAAAAGGCGAATTAGAATATCTAAAAGAAAAAAATTTGGGTGAAATTTGAGAAATTTAGGTTTAAAAACCCTTGCTATGGGACCGCACCCTCTCTGTTAGAGACAGTGCGTAGGTCCGCACTTTGCCTTCATGACAGGTGCAGACCCCTGATGTTTTTCCTTTTACGAAAAATTTGGGGTCCGTAGGTTACTTGTGCTATGCCTGCGGACCCCCGCACGCGGGTTTCTAACCTAAAAATCCCTTAAAAAATGAAATCAAAGCCTAAAAACAAATTTGAAATGGATGAAATTAA
Organism: Pinus tabuliformis; assembly: GCA_031772625.1. Classification (NCBI taxonomy): domain Eukaryota; kingdom Viridiplantae; phylum Streptophyta; class Pinopsida; order Pinales; family Pinaceae; genus Pinus; species Pinus tabuliformis. Next base: position 1,134,461,128 of record CM062819.1, on the reverse strand, counting down.
AGAGTAGGATGATGTAGATTACCTAGAGGAGACGACGTTCGATTCCAATGGACAGATTTTCCGCAATCTTCACGGGAAGTTTCTAACCAAAAGCTCTCTTTTCTCACTCTGAAGTCAAACGGTAAAAATGAATTTACAAAAGCCCTTTTTATAAGTTTTTTGAATAAATGAGTTTTTAATTTGTTTATGTTTCACTTTAAAGAGGTAAATTTTGAAGCATTTTTATCTATTTTAAACAGGTATGAGTAATGTTTGAGTTTTTGTGTACGATAACGGATTTTTTAGGCAAAATTGGTCATTTTCGACAAAAAACACTAGAGTCACCTTTAAGCTCTTTTCTGACTCCTAAAACGTGAAAAGATCGCTGAGTTTTTCTTTTTAAACTCGTTAAACGGAACTAAAAATATGGTCCACTTACAGCCCTTTTCTGACCATAAAAACATGAAAAGATTGCCGGATTTTTTTCATTTCAAATTCGATATTGGTTATAAAATGACGTGTCATTGATCGCTTTTTTACTTTTTCGGATCAGAGGCACTAATTATGAAAAGTACTCCTTGGTCGTAATGATCAAGTGGTTATCTCAAGTATTATTTTATACTTTTTTCAGGCTTGGGAGACACAAATTTACGAAAAATGACAACCATGGAGTTTTCTTAAGTTTTTCAGACTCTCTAAAATTGAAAAAATGCTGAGTTTCTCCTATACTGGACTCGTTAAAATTTAACAGTAAAGGACCTGTTCAATTAAAAACACGAACGTACCACTCCTTCTTAGGGTTCGAATTTAAACTAAGTTGGACTCATCCAAAGGATGAGCTTATAATCAAGCAAATGTTATCCTCCTCAAGCTTGTCAAAAATAAAGAGGTACTTGCCAGAAATGGTGGAGGAAAAGAGAGAAAAATGAGCTTGTTTTTCATACTTTGTAACCACTCTTGAACACGACACTTTTATTCACTTGGGTTGGGAAATCCTTTGCCTAACAGTTGATCAAATCATATTGAAAGTCTTCAACTAGTTTCTGGGTATTAACTTTGGGTCAATTGTCACCAAACCATCTGTTGTGTCGTTATGTGTTCAAGAGGTCAGTGCAAATAAGCATTCATCTATGAAATATTTGTCATCCATTTTGAGCATCCATGAGTCAGTGCTTGTAACTAAATTTCTTCAAACTTGATCTATGATTTCGTGTTGTGGGCTTGCCTACGACGGATCGCTTTCTATTGACTTTAGCTCATTATCTAGAAAGATGATCTAGAAATTGTCAGTACCTTGGGATCTGCATGCCTCAATGGCAGGTTTCTCGCCTTTGACAATAGGTTGCATCATTGACCTTCGATCAAAGGATTCTGTGACATGTTCGACATCAACACATCTATTCACATCTCATGGATTGTACTGAGTACTTTGAGAGCCATTGACATTACTGGTGGTTTCTCTCACACTTGTTAACAATTTACATCATTGACTGGTAATCAAGTGGTTTTTACCATGTTCGACTTTGACACATTCATTCGCATGGATAGAACCGTACTATTTCAGGAAGTAGAAATCAAGACCCTAGATCTTGTTTCCACCATCCAGACTGCGAGGAATTTTGTATTCATTATACAGTGGACTATTTATAAACAAATGGCTGCGTCTATACTGTGTCTACATGTGTCTATACTTGTGATGTATTGCAAGATCATTCCTATATCAGAGCAATAGTTAGTTTTCAAGTCAGTTTTGATGTGAGTATGGGAATGCCTACCTCAGCGATGATATGATCTCATATATATATTTTGCATTGAATGTTTTTACAAGTTCCAACCGGGCTCTCCACAAGATGATCCTTGAAATGATAAAGTACTTCACTCTTCTTATATGATAAATGAAATCTTCATCTACTACAGACTTCACACTTTAGGGGGAAATCTTTTACACAAAATATTGTCACCATGACTATTTGCAGTCAGTATGGGTCTATCATCATTCATACTGTCCTCCTAAGCAAGTCTCAAACCTCAGCTCTTCATGTCAAGCTTTGAAAATGAGAGAAAGACCTTAAAAATCAATAAAGCTCTGGTTCCGCACTTTCTCTCACTGTTGCCTGCGGTCCCGCACCCCCTGTACATGTTATCTGTGGACCTGCCCGCTTTGTCTCTAAAGGAGTGGGTGCAGACCCCTGTGAAAGTCAAAAATGCGCAAGTTTATTCTTAAAAACTCACTTTGGGTTAATTCTAGATGATTCTAGAATGAATCTTGATGTGGATGGTTCGCTCCTAGGTGGTTCATGCATCCCAAAAGTGAAGGAGCTAATCCCTTGATGAGAGGAGCTTATCCCTTTGAAGGAGGGCTTTATCCCTTTGAAGGAGGACCTAATAACTTCCCTCCATTGCACTATAAATTAAGGCATTGGACTGGTTGCTAGAGAGGTTAGATGCTTAACATTTTTTAGGGTAAACGCTGTTGGAATTGAGACTTCCTAGTTAAGCTTGAGAGGAGAGATCACATACCTTTTGGCTTCATTAGGAAGAGAGTGAAACTTGTCAAAGTAGAGGAGACTTCTTGATGGACCCTGGGAGGAGCTTGTACAGAATCAAGGCACAGGTTGTAAAGTTCTTCTTTGATTTAAATTAATACAATCAGATTCATTTTTCTCAACAAATTGTCTTATGTGATTTGTTTTATGAATTCCTTGATCATCATGATAAGTATGCTTTATTATATTGCCTTTTTAGGTGCTATTTAATTTGTGTGCTTGTTTGTGTTTGCAGATTCTCTACAAGGGAGCTCATTTGGATCAATGGAGCGAGGCTCCCACAAACTTGCATTGGACCCAAGGTAGGCTTAAAACACTTGTTTGCCTTTATTTATAAACTACATATTTAGAGAAAGATAGAAGTTGATTGGTTTGTTTGTCGCTAGATATCATTAGATACTAGGGAGGTCAGTCTTGTCCACAAGAACGACTCATCCGGTTAACAGGATCCCAAACTCAATATAAACTAGCTCTTTAACTATCACTGGCTCAGCTACCTTTTGATCTCCATGACTTAGCTACTTGTAACTCTGAGTTGGTGTGATTGATGGAGGAATATTCGAATGACTGAGGAGTAAATGAGGAGGATCCATCTCCTACATTCTCTCCTCGTACCATTCAAGTTTTAGCCCTTAGTTAACCTAAATTTCCATGATTTTCTCTCAAAAGCCTACAATCAATGCACATTAGTCCACTAAGCATAATATCTCACTTTGACTAATCTCATTAAGAAAAATAGGATCAAAACATGTAAGAAATTATGAGAAAAATTGATTTGAATAAGCTAGGAGGTGTATTAAGTTCCATATAGTTACCCAATGATGAGGCTCATCATCACCCCCCTACTAAAAGTGTTTCTCATCCTCTTAGCAAATCAATGTATATCCATGTCCTTCATTCCTATAGTGGCCTCCCTGGCATCCCATGCCTCTGTTGTAGTTTCCTCTCCCTGTGCATAGAATCCGACCTTCCTCTCTATCTCCTCCAACTACTTTCTTTGTTCCTCTTCTTTCCTCCCTTCCAACATTCCTAAGAGAAGTGGTGGATTGAGTCTCAAGCCAATCCAATTGACTTTGATTCTTTGGATAGCTTTCTTGTACATGGATGTTCTATTGAGTGCTTCTCTCATTCTATGAGGAGAATGGTACTCTCTTATTTTCAAGCTGTAGGGAAAAGTGTTCCATATCCTTTGGAAAGCTTGCATGTTGTCATTTCCTAACAGCCTAAACATGTACTCAAAGTTTGTGATTTCTTTCTCTTGGGTAGCAAGGTACCTAGGTGCAAGTTGAGGGTCATTTGCAATCAAGTTATGGTTGCTGATGACAACCATTGGATTTGATTGCTCAACTCTTAACATGAGGGGTTATGTTTCTTCCCTTGCCATTACTTTCTTCATTTCTACAGCCCTTTCTTCTTCATGATTCATCCATTATGCCAAAGCCATCAACTATAAGTCCCCTAGTTTTGAATTAGGGTCCCACACATTCAGATCTATCAGGGCCAAGTTATGTAGGTAGAACTCAAACATTTTAGCCCTGTCCTCCAAGGTGATTTGATCACAGAGATCAATGAATTGTCTATAATCCTCGAAGGTCATAGTGCCTCTCTATGCTAGAGTATTGATCTATAACTACATCCAATGTTCCTTAAGATACAATGCATAGGAGTTTGTTGGCATCCTGCACTGGATTGCCTCTAAAGATAGATTTGCCATGGATGCCAGTTGACTCTCCCTTTCTTGTAGTTGTCCCCTTAACCATGAATTCTCATCCTCCAACTGAGCTTTCATCATTTCCTCTCTATCCCTCAAGCTGCTCATTTCTCTTCCCATCTCTTTTGCTTTCTCCTCCATGTGACCTATGTCCTCTACTCCTTTATATTTGGTTATTTGCATCCACCTATGTGTTCTTTCCCTTTCTTTCTCAAGCTCAAAGAGTAAGGGGATGGAAACTTTTTGTGGAATGACCCTAGCCCCTTCAATGAACCTATAGTAGGAGTCAAGGTTGAGTTGAGGGCTAGGTTCCCTCGGCTCTGTATCCTCCTTCTTTTTTTATTGCTACATGATCCCTTCTTTGTCCAATTTCTGAGTTTCCTGTAGGTTTAGCAGAGTTTCCTATAGGATGGCCTTTGCTTCCTATAGGTCCTTCTGTTTCTCCTATAGGAGGTCTTTTCCTTTGGATGAGGTAGATCTAGTGACAGGCCTCCTAACATAAGTGATAGGAGACTTGGGAGAGGCTTGTCCTGATGATCATTCTCCTTGATTTTTCATAAGAGGAGCTATCTTTTCCTACTGTTTTGGTGAGGCTTCAATGAAAATAGGAACCTTGGTGGGATTTTGAGGTTTTCCTTTCCTTATTCTTGTACTTTTTCTTGTCCTAAAGTACAATGGAGTTTGTCTCTGCCTCTTGCCCTTTTACTTGATAGGGGTACTGAGGGCAGTTGTTGCGTCTCTCTCAGTGGGTTATGGAGATACCTTGGGTGATTCCTCCCCTTCTTTGCCTTGCATTATAGACCTTTGTTATTCCTTGTCTTCTATCTCCCATTTTTCATTCTCCTTCTCATCCTTGTCTTTCTCCTCTTCTTTTTCCTCTAGTTCCTCACTCTGTTCATTAGCTTCCTCCTTTGCATCTTCTTCTGTCTCTTCACCACTTTCCTTCTCCTTATCTTCCTCTTTTTCCTCCTCTATTTCCTCTTCATCCTTCTTTGTTTCTTATTCATCCTTCTCTATTTCTTCTTCATCCATTTCACTGGTAGTGGGGCTTTTGTCATACTCAAGGGATTTTTTGTCTTCCTTTGTCTGCATGTCCCTAAAAGTTTCCCATGTGATAGGGAGTCTAAGGTTTTGGATGGCATCTTCTATGATAAGTCTAATTAGCCCATAATGGACTAGTTGTTGATGGTTTCCTTCCTACACCTTAATGCTCATATCTATCACTGGTTGAAGAAGGAAGTAGGCTATGTTGAGTCTGTTTTGAGGAGGCGTGTTTTCAACAAACTTGAACTCTTGGAGAAGCCTAAAATGGTATCCATATACCACACTATACCTACCTTCACATGATATATATTTTATAAGGTGGTAGCTAATTTCATTCCAAGGATATGGTAGGCTTGCTCTTTTGACCCCATTTTTGTCTTCCATTGCCTCCTCTCCTTCTAAAAAGAATTTATTCTTTGCAATTTGGTTGTTACCCTTATCCCTGTTTCTCTCAGGCATCCCTAAAGGAAGGGTGGTGATTCTGCCTATGATTTCAGGGGTGAGTTCTATAGAGAGGCCTTTCACTGCAATAGTGGCATGGGTCCTAGTCAGTGGTATGAGGAAGAGAGAAAAGTCTCTAGCTACTTCGTCATCATATCCCCTCAATTTTTCAAAGAAACCCATCCAACTGTGCCTTGTGAATATCTCTAGTACAGGATGGTGTTGGTGAATCCTCGCTATGTTGGTGGGTTCCATTTTCTTAAATCTCCCTGTCATTTTCTCTAATGGATGTGGAGGGTTGTATATGTCTGATACCAAATTCTAATGGATGAAGAATTTTAAATGAAAATTCTGTGTACAATTCCCCTAGACTACAATCTTTTCAACAAAATAGAAGGCTTTTCTATATTCTTTTTACTTGGAAATTGTGGGAAAGTATAGAGCTGACCTCCTTATCACTACTTGATGAAGCCAACCTCTAGTTTTCCCTTTAAAATGGTTGATTGCCAATCCTGTAGGTGCTGTTATGTATCCTGTAGGGTCCTGTAGGTTTTCTTGTAGGATCTTGTATGTGATTATTTGTTGAAAAAATGCCCACTGTCTTTCCTATAGACTGCTTCAGGGTCAAGAGCAACTTTTCTTTGGTGTAGCCTCAAGAATGCGAATGCCTCCTATGCATGGGAATCAACATTTTATTTCCTCATATGGGTGATTTGAGTGGGATGGTGTGCTGGCAGCTGAAGTACGAGTATCCATTTTTGGACCGTTGGTCCCACTACCACATCATCATTCTCCTTACCTCATAATCAACTCCCACTTCAGGCATCCGTAGCTTAACCACTTTCAACCTCATCTCTCCTTTCTCTTGACTTGACTGCTGCCATGTGTGAAAGAACTAACTATATTCTCCTCGTTGACTAAGCGAAGGTGGCCAAGTTAACTGGCCACCTTTTGCTTATAAAACCAACTCTTTCACAACTTTACATGTTTGATCATATTATGCTAATGAGAGAGTGGAGGCGAGATACATACCTGTGGTACTGATGCCTTGATGTTGTTTGTTGAAGAGTGAAGTCCTTGTTGTGTATTAGCTACATGTGTTTTTCTCTTCTTCTTTTTATTGTCCTTTGATGTTTTTATTTGATGTGTAGGTACTGGATGTTGATGTTGATGATCCTGATGTTGCTGCTAAGATCTGGAGGAGCTTCTTTGACCTCTGGATCTCCATGTTGAAGCTGACTACAACCTATGGTTTTTTTGTTTTGTGGGACAAGCTGCTACAGGATTTCCTACAGGATGTCTTGTAGCTGCCTCTCCCTCAATTTTGTTTATCATTCCTTCACTTCTAGAGCATGAGGATGGTTGGCATGGGTAGAGAAGGGGTCTAGGGATTGGTGAATGAGAGGTATAGCATTTAGGTGTTGTCCCCTTTTTTGACATTATGAGACAAGTGTTGTCCTTGATGGCAAAATGACAAATTATAGTGCAGCAGGTCAGTAGCAAAGAATTGATGATCAGACTACAAAGAATGAAGAAAGAAGAGTATATACGCAGGTTCACTATATACCAAGTAGGGTATACATGCAGGTTCACTATATACCAAGTCGCGTATACGCAGGTTCGCTATATACCAAGTAGGGTATACACGCAGTTTCATGCACAGAAAAGCGCGTACATGTCAGAAAGCTTACTTTTGGTCCGTGGTAGTTAGTCCTCGGTATTTGAACCTATGGTTTTGGACCATGGTATCTCAACAAGTGTGTTGATCCCAAGTATTGGGCTCTTGGTATTGATTTATTATGGTTTTGGACCATGGTATTGAGCAAGGCCTAAGACTATAAAAGGAGAAGAAGATCATTAGGCAAGTGTATCGAAAAGTCTTGAATATCTGATGAAGGATGAGATCCAGTATGCAGGTTATTGGTTGATGATGCATTTCTTGATCTGAGCTAAGGAGGGATCTCACCAGTTGATGGAGAACAAGATCTAAGGAGAGATCAGGATCAAATGGTTTGAAATGAACTATCTTTATGATGCTTATTCTAGATCTGCATACTGACGCATGTAATATACTATAAATGTTATGAGTATGACTGATGTCTGGTACAACTACAAAATTATAAGAAAATATTTTTAGATCTGTACGCGGGTTGTCTTTGGAAAAAGCGCATATGTACGCAGGTTTGATTCATCGTAGTAGTGTATACATTATGAAGTATAATATTTGAAGTTGCAGATGGGTCTGATTGTTATGGCAGAGTTCTGTAGTCTGTTCTGGTGACTGTGTTATTGACAGGGTTTCAGTGTTTCAGTGATTCAGAGATTGATGATGATTATTTTGAGCTTCAATGATAGTTATGGGTCTAGTATGAAAATTGGATGAAACATGGCCTTTCCGATTATGTGTTGTGCTTCAGGAGTATCCAGTCTGAAAATGATGGAATGTGGTACCCGAAGGAGAGAAGATTGTAGGTCGGCGCCTACGTACTAGTATCTTAGCTAGTACAATAGCAAAGGGGGTTGTAGCTCCCTTCCAGGAGAGTTTCGAGAATGAGAGAAGGTTGTAGCCTGCGTGCTGGTAAAAGGACCGCACCAGTACATTGTAAAAGAAGTTTCTTAATAAAGGAAGATAGAAACGAATTGCAGCAGGTGGTTTTCACCCACATTGGGTTTCCACCTTATATCATGGTGTTCATGTGTGTTGCTTATGTGTGTTGATCTATCTATTTTACTGCTACTATTGACTGTTAATATGTCTAATAATGTTCTGATGCACCCATTGAAGATCACATAACTGAATCATGAGTTTAATGGTTATACGCTAGTTACAATAGACATAGTCACGTATATACGCGGGTATACTTAACTGAAGTAGCGTATATGAATCTAAGTATGAAAATGAAAAAGTATTATTGATTAGATAATACTGATTCACCCCCCCCTCTCAGTATTATTTCCAACAATTGGTATCAGAGCAGGTCCTTTGGTAGAAGCTTGATCGCTTGAAGGAGATCTGTGGAACTATGGGAAAGAAGCTTAAGAAGAAAGCACCTAAGAAGAAGAAGACATCTCAGAAGAAATATGACAGTGGGAGAATCGATTGGGGACTAGGTATAAGAAGCTCTTCAGATTCAGAATCATTTCAGAATGAAGATGAATTATCAGGTATGAATTTACTATCCTCTAATGTTCCAGCTATCTATCCATTTGGAAAAGATGAAAGTGATAGAAAAACAACTGAATTTGCTCTGACGGGTGAACAAGAAAGATATCAAATAGAGGCAGAATTTAAAAGACTGACAAACAAAATTAGAACTCAAGAAGAACTTTTGAACATAAAGGATGGTGCCTTCAAAGAAGCTGCTAAGACTCAACGAGAGTTATTCAAGGACAAATATCAAAAGTTACAGGATGAAGTAACATCTCTAAGAAATGAAGTCATTGAAAAGAACACTAAAATCAAGGAGCTTAGAGGTCGATCCAGTTATTATGAAAGTCTTGAAGCTACGACCCTCTCGCTAAAGGAAGAAATTGAAGAAACAAAGAAGCAAAATAAAGATATACTCCAAGCTATTGAAAAATAGGAAAACGAAGTTATCAGCTTAAAATCTCAACTGGAATGTGCCTTTAGAATTTGTCAAATGCAGCAGGATGTAAATGAAGAACAAGAAAAGGAGATTCTCAAACTAAAGCAACTAATGGAAGAGGAAAGAAATGCTGAATAATACATGAAGAAAAAATGTCTGGAAAAGGAAGAACAACTTCAAGTTGAGGTAAATATCTTGAAAGGTAAATTAGAAGAAAAGGATAAACTATTACGATTTCAAGATAGTACTAAAGCCTTGGATGATATTCTTAGTAGTCAAAGGTCTCCTGCTATCAAGACTGGTCTTGGTTTTCATGAATCTGTTGAAGGTGAATCTAGTTCACAAGGTGAGGCAAGGAACTCTAAAGAGAAATACAAAATGATTAACAAGGAGATGAGAGGTCAACCTCATCAACAATCAAGGAAAGAGATTCTTCAAAGAAAATATCTTACTCCTAACTATGGTCGGCCATTCACTTAGATGAATAATATTGAATGTTATGAATGTCATAATCTTGGACATGTTGTAGCTAGATGCAGAAGAAGGATGGTTCACGATCATCACATTCCAGGTACTTCAATGGATATTGTTTTTCTTGCAATATGTTTGGTCACAATGCTGTTGATTGCTACAGGAGGAATATGAAACATGTAAGATGTTATGCATGTAACAAGCTTGGACATATAGCAAAGGAATGCAGGAACAAAGGATGGACATCACACCAAAAGGAGAAAACATCATCACACTTGAAGATATGGAAGAAGAAGGAAGTACAGTCAGACAGATGTGGCACAGCACAATGTACTCAGATATAGCACAGCACAGACATAACAGACTCAGAGGGAGCTGAAAGTATAAAACTTCAGTATCCTGAATCTCATATGCAAGTTCCATAAAGGGAAGTCGCATATATACGCGAGTTAGACACTGCAAAGTCACGTATATGTCAGTCTGAGGAAAAGCAATGGGGACATGCTCAGAAAAAGGATCTGATATGATTCAGTCCATTATTTGCTCTATTGGTTAATAGTTATAGTCTGTTGAGGATGTGTGGAAATGTTTTGATACTTGTATGATGTCTAGAAGTGTTTTGATCCTAACTAGATGATGATGATGTCTTGATGCTTATTGCTGATATATGCATGATCAGATCTAACAGATGGCACAGGTTGAGGGGGAGCATATGCCTTTAATAATTCATTGTTGGCATTATGGTTAATGGCCTTGGTGATGATGTTTATATGGCTAAATGATATATCTTGCTATGATTTGATTATGAGTTGTCTATGATAAAATCTCATATGATTCTTGGGGTTACATAGTAGATGTTCAGATCGGATTTATGGTTGATTCTTTGATGATGCATAAGGATAAGGAGAAGTACACAGCTTGAATACACATCTTCCTCACTTGATGATGAGTCACTCATATGCTGCTGTCGTCATATGCATAAAGATCATACAGTTATGATGCAGGCACTCATGTGGATAAGGATTGTTGTTGTTGATCATATCAAGAAGTTTTGTCAAATGAGCTTGAGCTCAAGATACATAGTGCTGATACATGGATGACTACTCAAAGTTGCCTTGTTGGAGACATGATGATGAGTTCTTATCTATATGATGATAGGTTGATACTTACATATGTTGATTGATGCAGATGTTCCCAAGTAATGATACTTGGATCATGTAGAGCTTGATGTTGATGAAATGGCTATGGCGGTTTCACATATGATATAATGTGAATGATTTCATGATGATGTTTTAAAAGGATAAGTTGACATCTATGTTCAGACATACCTTGTTCCAGGACATTTACAGGTTGCTGATATGGAAATGGTTGTACGCGAGTTTCATAAGGACTATCCGCGTATATACGCTTGTTTATGTGGATACAATCGCGTATATGATAATTTGAAGGAAATCAGTGGGTCAAACTCAGAATGAGAAGATTCTGATATGGGTCTGACAGAGACCATCTGGCACAGGTTCAGGGGGAGCAAATAATCTTCCAATGATGCATTGTTGGCATTATCTTAGAAGCTTTTGGTTCTAGTTCACAGTTGTTGTTGGTTTCAGGTGAAACAAAGGCAGAGGGAGAACAGAAGGATATCTTGGTTGCTGATCTAAATGGTGATTGACATATGCTGGTGATATCAGTTATTGGTGACTTTCATAAAGTCTTACTCTAGATATTTCGGTCATATATCTCTTTTGTGATATCTCTTTCATGGTGTCAAGGTCATATAACGGCCTATATTGGTTTCCCCACTATGCCTGGGATGAAGATATAATGTTCTTGCTTTATCATGTGTAAACTTTTGATGTATCCCCACTTGGTTGGGTGGATGAGTCAATTCTAGTATATCCCCACGTGGTTGGAAAATGGATGTATGTATTGAGTCTTTTGGTGATAGGAAGGTCCCTTATGATGTATAAGTCATGTTTCTTCTTGAAGAACATCTTTTTGCAGATCTTGCGTTCAGTCAGGAAGAGCATGAACAACACAGTTCAGCAGTACAGAGACTTGGCATGTACTCAGGGGGAGCATGGACAGATTGGTACACTTTGGCATATACAAAGGGGGAGCACATTTGGAGATTTCAGCAGGTACTCAGGGGGAATATGGACAGCAGAATGTTTATCAAGGAAAGAGAATATCTTGGTCCACCGTTTGCCCTTGATGTCAAAGGGGGAGAGTGATTTGGTGTTGTTGCCATCAAGTCCAAAGGGGGAGATTGTTGGCATTATGATGCATGTGTTGTACTTGATGGCAACCCTCTCATAGAAGAACATCTCACTTACATATAACTGGATCAATCTACAGATGTGACTAAATGCATGGGATGCAGGACAGCTCAAAGGAATAAGAAGATCAAGTTCTAAGTATGACAAGTTAGCTTTGCCATCAAGTCCAAAGGGGGAGATTGTTGGCATTATGAGACAAGTGTTGTCCTTGATGGAAAAATGACAGATTATAGTGCAACAGGTCAGTAGCAAAGAATTGATGATCAGACTACAAAGAATGAAGAAAGAAGAGTATATACGCAGGTTCACTATATACCAAGTAGGGTATACACGCAAGTTCACTATATACCAAGTCGCATATACGCAGGTTCGCTATATACCAAGTAGGGTATACACGCAGTTTCATGCACGGAAAAGTGCGTACATGTCAGAAAGCTTACTTTTGGTCCATGGTAGTTAGTCCTCGGTATTTGAACCTATGGTTTTGGACCATGGTATCTCGACAAGTGTGTTGATCCCAAGTATTGGGCTCTTGGTATTGATTTATTATGGTTTTGGACCATGGTATTGAGCAAGGCCTAAGACTATAAAAGGAGAAGAAGATCATTAGGCAAGTGTATCGAAAAATCTTGAATATCTGATGAAGGATGAGATTCAGTATGCAGGTTATGGGTTGATGATGCATTGCTTGATCTGAGCTAAGGAGGGATCTCACCAGTTGATGGAGAACAAGATCTAAGGAGAGATCAGGATCAAATGGTTTGAAATGAACTATCTTTATGATGCTTATTCTAGATCTGCATACTGACGCATGTAATATACTGTATGTTATGAGTATGACTGATGTCTGGTACAACTACAAAGTTATAAGAAAATATTTTTAGATCTGTACGCGGGTTGTCTTTGGCAAAAGCGCGTATGTACACGGGTTTGATTCATCATAGTAGCGTATACATTATGAAGTATAATATTTGAAGTTGCAGATGGGTCTGATTGTTATGGCAGAGTTCTGTAGTCTGTTGTGGTGACTGTGTTATTGACAGGGTTTCAGTGTTTCAGTGATTTAGAGATTGATGATGATTATTTTGAGCTTCAATGATAGTTATGGGTCCAGTATGAAAATTGGATGAAACGTGGCCTTTCAGATTATGTGTTGTGCTTCAGGAGTATCCAGTCTGAAAATGTATGAAATGTGGTACCCGGAGGAGAGAAGATTGTAGGTCAGTGCCTACGTACTAGTATCTTAGCTAGTACAAGAGCAAAGGGGGTTGTAGCTCCCTTCCTGGAGAGTTTGGAGAATGAGAGAAGGTTGTAGCCTTCTGCAAGTTGTAGCCTACGTGCTGGTAAAAGGACTACACCAGTACATTGTAAAAGAAGTTTCTTAATAAAGGAAGATAGAAACGAATTGCAGCAGGTGGTTTTCACCCACATTGGGTTTCCACCTTATATCATGGTGTTCATGTGTGTTGCTTATGTGTGTTGATCTATCTGTTTTACTGCTACTGTTGACTGTTAATATGTCTAATAATGTTCTGATGCACCCATTGAAGATCACATAACTGAATCATGAGTTTAATGGTTATACGCTAGTTACAATAGACATAGTCGTGTATATACGCGGGTATACTTAGCTGAAGTAGCGTATATGAATCTGAGTATGAAAATGAAAAAGTATTATTGATTAGATAATACTGATTCACCCCCCCCCCCCCCCCCTCTCAGTATTATTTCCAACACCGTTGTTCTCTGTCTTCGTCTTCTTTAATCTATTTTTTCCTTTTGAAAACTGTAATTTTTTGAAACTGACTTTATTCAATGAATGCAAGGATGATCATGGTGGAGAGAGGCATGGTGATGAGATGGTGAAGTAGAAATTTATTTTTTGACATAAGCAGGTCATCACCTTTCACTAGGGTTACTTTCTTTGGGATTCCCAAGCCACTGTAATTCCTACCGGATCATACTGTAGGTTTTAAGGGAATCTTGTACAAAACACAGAACCCTTGCAACTTGAGCTAATGTGTAAAAGAATGGAGGGAATGATGGAATGATGAAGGATATGGAATGGAGGAATGAAAACATGAACTATATAGGTCATTTTGATCCTCTCTTGTTACTCTGATCCTCCTCCTGCTGACTTGCACAATATTTTCAAAGGTTTCTTTTCACTTTTTTTTTTGAAACCAACTAATCTGCCTCCAAGAGGTTTTCATCCTAGCTGCTTTCCCTAGGTGCCTCAAAACAGGTTTTCACCCATAGATATTTTTATTTCTCCTTTTTTTTCTTTTTTTTTGACACCATTGGGCTGCCTTAAGAGGTTTTCAACCAAACAGTGGGACTCAAGTGCCTCGTGGAGGTTTTCACCTGAGTCTCCTTTTTTTTTAGTGACTTGATTAGATGGAAGCTAAGACTTGCTCCACCACCATCATTGTATTACTGATTCCATCAATAAATTCTTGCTTTGACATGGGCTTCTTGTAAACCTTAAATATGTGCCCATTAACAAGTAAAGGAATAGGCTCTGCATCAATGGTTCTAATCTGTACTGAGCCATTATCATGACATTTCTCTATGACATAAGGCCCTAACCATCTAGTCCTTAATTTTCCTTTAAAATATTTGTATCTAGAATCGTACAACAAATCCCAATTACCTTCTTGAAATTTTTTATCCTTTATGTTCTTGTCATTCCAGATCTTCCTATGAACTTGAGTCACATTTTTGTGTAGGAGGGATTTCATTCTAAACTAATCTAACCCATTCAACTAGAGCAATCTCTCGTTTTGTGCACTGGTGAGATCTAGATCTAGTTGGGCTACCATCCTCAATGTATTGTACTCAAATTTAATGGACAACAGGGCCTTCTTCCCATAGAACAACTCACAGGGAGTGAATCTAGTGGTGGTATTCCAGGTGGTATTGTAGGTCCAAGTGGCCTAAACTAATATATCTGCCCAATATTTTCTGCTACTACTAACGACTTTGGTCAGAATTCCCTCCAGTGCTCTTTTGGTCACCTCCACTTGCCCATTAGCTTGTGGGTGATAAGGAATGGATGTTACATGCTTGATCTTGTGCTGGCTTAACAAGTCTTCAATCATGTTAGATGTAAACTGGCTTCCTTGATTAGTGACCAGTTCTCTAGGGTACCCAAACTTATAAAATACATTTTCCCTTAAGAACTCATAGTTTCTCCTCCGTTAATTCCTTGATTGCGTTGGTATCAGCCCACTTGGTCAAATAGTCAGTGCACACAATGATGTACTACTTTTTCCTGGATGAAGGGTCAATAGGTCCAATGAAATCCATGCCTCACTTGTTAAATGGCTCAAAAGTCACTTTACGTTACAGAGGATTTTCATCCCTGGGAGTAGGTTTTCCCATCCTCTAGCACCGATCACACTGACTAATATAACTTCTCACATCCTGATGAAGAGTGGGCCAATAATAACCAGCTTGTAACACCTTGAATGTTGTCCTCTTGGCTGTGAAGTCATCTCCACAAGGTCCATCATGACAGGTCAGAAGGATGTCAAAGAATTCCTCCTCCCTGACACATCTTCTGATAATTTGATTTGGGCCCAGCTTGAAGAGGTTGTCCCTAATCCAAGTCAATTGGGTGCTCTTCCTCACAATCTTGCTTTTCTCTTTGGAGGACAAATTCAGTGGGAACTATGTAGACACCAAGTAGTTTTCTATGTTAGAAAACCATGGAGAGAGAATTGAAATGGTAAATAGGTGTTCATCCAGTAACTGATCATTGACCATTCCTTCCTCCCCTCCAGGCAAAGTTAATCTGGAAAAAAAACTGCAACAACATTCTCCTTGTCAAGCTTATCAATAATAGTTAGATCAGATTGTTGTAATAAAAGTAACCATCTAATAATTTGGGTATTCACATCAGGTTTATTCATCAAGTATTTAGTTGTAGCATGGTCAGTATGTACAAATGTTTGGTAACCTGTAATGTAATTCCTAATTTTTTTCAATGAATGCACAACAACTAGGATCTCCTTTTCGGTTACTATGTAGCTCAGTTCGGCCTTTGACAGATTATTACTGATGAAGTAAATTGCATAAGGTAACTTGTCATCTATCTGGCCTAGAGCTTCTCTTATGCCTTTGTGAGAGGCATCAAAATGTATATGAATAGGAAGGGCCCAATTTGGGCCTCGGAGAATAGGTGCAGTGGTCAACTTGTCCTTTAGGGTGTCCAAGGCCTCTTGACAACTTTTTGACCATAAAAATTCAGATTCTTTGGCCAACAACCCAAATAAAAGAGAAGCTAACTCGCTAAAGTCTTTTACAAACCTCCAATAGTATCCAACTAAACCTAGAAAAATCCTGACATCTCTCTGTTTTTGCGGAGGTGGGACCCTATATATGAGGGATATCTTATTTGGGTCCACCCGCAGTCCTTTCTGAGATATTGAATGACCTATAAAAGTCCCTGTATTCATCAAGAACTCACATTTTTTGGGACTAAGGGACAGGTTCATTTCAATGCATTTGTTCAGCACCTTACCTAAGTTAGACAGAGCCTCCTAGAAATCACACCCATAGGGTGTAAAATCATCCATATAAATTTCTACTGCATCATGGACTAGGTTGGAAAAGGTACTCAGGACTACTCTTAGGAAAGTGGGAGGGGCATTGCATAGGCCAAAAGGAAGGATCCTATAATCAAAAATACCCCAAGGACAAGTGAAGGTGGTTTTTTCTTGGTCTTCTAGGCTGATCTCAATTTGATTGTACCTGTTGAACCCATCTAGGAAAGAGAAAAACTTTTTCCCTGCCAGGCCATCTAGCACTTGGTCAATGAAAGGTAGATGGAAATGGTCCTTCTCTTTTGATTTGTTTAACTCCCTGTAATCAACACACATCCTCCACTTCAATTTTTTCTTTGGAACCAACACCAAAGGAGAGACCCATTTAATGTCTGAGATAGGGTAAATGAATCCTGCACCTAGCAGCTTTTGTAATTCTTGTTTGACTATATCCTTGAGAGATGGATTCATTTTCCTTTGGGGTTGTTAGACTGGTTTGCAACCTTCTTTGATATAAATGTGGTGAGTACACACCGAGGGGTGCACTCCCTTAATTTCCTTGTAACTCCAAGCAAAGGAATCTAGATGTTCCTTTAGCATGTTGCATAACTTTTATTCTTAGTGTATAGAAAGAGATGGGTTGATTTTCAAAGTTCTCACAAAGACCGAATTCTATGGTTTTGACATAGGTAAGGTTTGAATCAACTAAGCATAGATCAACCTGATGGCTGTTTTGGGTTTCCTTTACTACTTCCTCTAAGGAAAATGTGTTGGGAGTTGGACTTTGGTGTATGTGTTCAATCAAATCATCTTCATCCAGTTGTCCTCCTCCCATGGTTGTTTCTAAGGTATAGAGTTGGGCTGAGTAGACTTCATCTTCCTCCTCCTCTTCTAGACATAAAGGTAAGTCATGTTCTAGAGATGGCTGAGGAGGAGGGTACATGACTAATTGCTTGGACAGATGCCCATTTTTGATAGTCATATTTCCAGCACTGCAGATGATGTAGGCATCGACAGTGGCTAACCAAGGCCTCCCAAGGATGAGAGGGTAACCAGTAAGCTTTGCCTTAGGCTGGAAAACTAGGAAGTCTGTAGGATACTCCCAAGAGTCAATGGATACTATCACATCCTCCACAATCCCCTCATGGGTCACTGTGGAATGGCTTGAAAGTTTCTAGACAATTATGGTATTTCTCTATGAACCCTGGACATTGATCTTGAGCATGGTGTCCTTAGTCATTACATTAATGGCAGCCCCAAGATAAATCAAAGTGTGTGGGACAATGGTTCCATTGATGTGCACATCTACTATAGGGATTCTAGGGTCCAAATAATTTGGGCAAATTACCTTCCCTAGCATTAAGTCGGGCAACTGTCCAATGACATTAATGGTAGAGGTGTTTCTTTTTCACCTACCTGAATGTTTGAAGAACTTCTCCTTTATCAACTTTTTTGTAAACAGACACATCCTTTATGGCTTGAAGAAGTGGAATTTTGACACATAGATTTTTTAATTCACCCAGAAGTTCATTCTCTTCTGGGGTAGTTTGGATTGGCTGAGTTAATCTCTCAGGAAAGGGTGGTGGATTTACTATAGGCATGCTTTTATATCTTTCCTCCTCACTCTCCCTAGGCGGAGGTAGAGGTTGGTTGTTCAGGAGTACTCTCCTAGATCTCATGTTGATTTCTTGAATCCCCACAGCATAAGCGAGATAGGATGTCTCTCCACTATACACTTTTTGTGCCTGTCTGTTGTTCAGGTTCATATTTGGGTGGGCAGGCATATCGGGTTGTTTAGGTGGAGGAGGGTGTAAAATATGTGGTTGAGTAGGTGGTGAAGGAAATAAGGCTAGAGAATTTTTTATGGGGGCCTCCACCCCCTGGGCGGCGCATTCCACTGAGGCTGTGGTGGAGCATATGGCTGGAATGACTAGTTGGTCAGCTGGGAATGGTACTTAGGTGAAAAATACCAAGGAGGAGGTGTATACCAGGAAGGATGAGCAGGGGCCCCCCAAGAGGGAATGGATGTGGTCCAGCTAGGGTTGTAATAGGAATGGGATGACCCTTGCATGCCCTATCAGTATGGCCGAGGCCCATGAGGTCTCCTTTGATTTATGTAGCAGAGTTATTTAATCACCCCTTCAGTTCCCTCATACACATATTTTAGTCTAGGTAGAGAAGGGCACTTATTTGTGGAGTGGTTTTCTTCATAGACCGAGCAAACTTCAATAAAATTTAATGGGCATTCATTCCTAGGGTGCCTCCTTGTGCATCTAGGGCAGAAAATGGCTAAGACTCTCTCTGCTTCCTCTTGCTTTCTCTTGATGTGCACAGTGTCCATCTGTAGGGCAAGGGTTTGTAGCATCTCACTCTTGAAATCTTCCATCATATTTCCAATTTCACCCTTGATGGATGTATTGGAAGAGGATGTAATTACCATAGGTTGACTACCCCTACCCTTTTTCCTAGCTTCCCTAGAATATTTCCTAAAGATAGTCTTGATATGTTCATAGGGTAGCTGGTAAATGTCCCCTCCTGCTAACAAGTTTAGGGTATCCAGAAGATCTTCCCTTACCCCTATAAGCAATACTAGCTTTAGTGACTCACAATCAAGTATGCACCTGGCCCGTTTGTAGCTAAGTTGGAATGTTTCTTCATAATCCTCTAGGGATTCATCATGCCCTAAGGTCATCCTAAAAATTTCCTCTTTAATGTCTTTGGACCTTCAGTAGTCTCGATACTTATTGCTGAAGGCTTTCTGCATCTGAGCCTAGGTTGTGATGCTATCCCCAAGTAAACACATGAACCAGCGCAAAGCTGCATCCTTGAGAGTGGATGGGAATAGTTTCAACTTCTGCTCATCATTGGTATAATCATAGGTTCTGCATATGACAACAAACTCAAACAAGAAAGTGTTTGGATACTCTAAGGTTAGGCCATGGAAATGAGGAAGAGCAAAGGGGATTATATTCTTCATCTTGGTATCCCCATTAGTTTCTCTAATGGGAAAGGCACCCTTAATTCTTTCTCTATCTCCTCTATCATTTCTATTTTTAGCCATTGGGTCAGTTGGAATGGGTTCTCCTTCTTCCTGTCCCCCTATAGGCTCTTCAAATATCTTTGGTTGTTCACCTAAGGGGTCCTCCAATTCATAGCCATTGAAGAAGAGGGAAGGCTGGTTGTTTGAAGTGGTGGGGGTATTGGGTAGAAGTATTCCTAAGTTATCCCTATTCCTATGAGGCATGAAAGAGGTGTTTTTGTTTTTTTTGTGTTTTTTTCAAGCTTTGAAAATAATTGAAGTATTGAAATCACAAACTAAATGGAACTAACTCACTAAATGAAAACTAACTACTTGAATGAAATCTCACTTGCTGAATGGAAAAGAAAGCAAACAATGCAGAATGTAAAAGAAAACAAACTAAATTAATTTTGTAGAAATAAACGTAATAGTAGAATGTCAAAGACAATAAATGGAAGAATGAAAGCAGAAATCACATATTACTTAGACATCTCCCGGACAAGGGCACCAAAAAGTGATTAGGACTAATATTGCAGCAAGAATGCTACAACTCCTGGGGCTACCAACTTTACTTTATCAACCTGGGGTTTGTACAAACTTGGAGGTGACAGTGTTGTATACATAAGTAAATATGATGGGTCTGCTCTTTGTCAATGCTAAGCTGGTGATAAACGACTAAGGTTTTTGAAAAGAGACTTCTATTGATTCAGAAGAATCTTGATTACCAATGAGGAAAAGAGAAATCTACACTAAAATAAATCTTGTCTACTGCATTAAGGAAAAAGACTGAAATTAAATGCTTAAACACACCATTCTTCTAATTAATTGCTAAGAGGCTTTGCTTCAAAAGAATTCTAAGTTATCATGTACAAAATCCTACTATCCTAGGCATGCAAATTAAAACATTAAACATTCCACTGTTGTGCATGTAAATGAACAAAATAACTCTCTTTTTCTTTTTGTCTTTTTTTGTGTGAAAGTGTGAAAGATAACTTCCTTGGTGATGTGGAAGGTGGCTTAGGGATGATGGTGAATGGTAAAAAAGGCTAGGGAGGAAAGTAGGGGTAATTTTCTAGCTTCCTAGGGCCTTTTTCACAATTCGGCCTCAAAACAGGCCACTACAGGTCAACCTACAAGATGTCCTAATGCGTCCTATAAGATGTCCTAAATTCCTATAGGATCCCCTGTATACCTACAGGATACATTTGAGAGCAAAAGGAGGGGTTTTGAAGGTGATGTAAGGCTTAGGGAAGGTGGTTGGTGGATGGAATGGGGAAAGGGAGTGCCTAGGATCACTACAGAGCTCAAAATCAGAGTTGTGAGATGGTTGGATTTGCTCAACAAGTTTGAAGAAGTATTCTTATAGAATGATGAATTTGGTGAGGGACTTAGTGAAAGAAGGGGATAATCATGGATGGATGAAGTTGGGATGAGGTTGTTGATCGGGAGATCCCTTTGTACTTCTGAAACTCTTGCAATGCATCAATCATTGACATTTATCTGTAAATCATGTAAAAGAGAAGGATTTCAATTAGCTAAGGAAAACAAAATTTCATGAGCTAGCTGCCTATTTCATGCATGGGAAAACTTGTAGAATAATATGAAACCTTGATGAGATCTAATGTAATACTAAAAGTAGAAGAATTGGAAATCAAATCCTATTCTTGAAAACTAATAAAATGCTGGCCTAAGTAACAAAAAACCCTAAATTCCATGCGAAATCAGAATTCTGTATTTTTGGGGATGCATAGGGGTTCCTTCCTCAAACCATGATCCCTGAAGGGAGGAGTCATACCAAATCCACCTACTAATAGCTTTTTGATATTCCTTTATCTCTTCTAAGCTAATGCTGAAGTAAGGTGCAAATGGAAGAAAACTAATCAAATCCACAACTATTTGCAATGAAATAATGCTAAAGACAATTCAATCATTAATCTATGAAATCAACTAAGCATACAAATATAGAAAGAGGATAATTTTCTACTAGGGTTGGGCCCTAACCCAATAGCTTCACCCCTCTGAGTCAACTCAATGCTGGATCAAGGAAATGCTCATTCTCATTTTCAAAACATAAAATTACATCGCAAGGTCTTCCACAAGTGTTGAACTCGAAAAGGACTAGTGTTTGTACAACAAAAAATTGAATCCTAATGAGGCTTTAGGTCTTCTTATTTATAAAACTAAAGTCTCCAAAAAATTCCTTAAATCTAGGGAGGATCAGCTCCAAAACTCGAGATAAACTAGCTCTTTAACTATCACTGGCTCCATTGCCATTTCATCTCCATGACTTGGCTGCTTGTAACTCTGAGCTAGTCTGATTATTGGAGGAATATTTGAATGAGTGAGGAGTAAATGAGGAGGATATATCTCCTAAAATCTCTCGTCCTTGTCTCATTCGCATTTCAGCCCTTAGTTAGCCAAAGTTTCCTTGACTTTCTCTCAAAAACCTACAATCAATGCACATTAGTCTACTAGGCATAATATCTCACTTTGACTCATCTCATTAAGAAAAATACAATCAAAACATGTAGGAAATTATGAGAAGAGTTGATTTGAATAAGCTAGTAGGTGTATTAAGGTCTATATAGTTACCCAATGATGAGTCCCATCAGCATGCGTGTCAGATCTTCAATTTTATTGAAACTCATGAATCGAATGTTGTAGGGATCATTCCTCACATTGACCTTGCAACTCTAACATCCGACTTTGCATCTAGGAGTCATCAGCACATTCAACTCAACTGTTTTGGGCAAGCCCACCTTCCATGTCTTGTGTTGCATTTCTGTCACTTTTTGTGTGACTGTTGTCTGCTTGATTTCAGCGAGTGCTTGCTGTCATTTTGATGCATGTTAGCTTGTAGAATCACCGTTTCAGTTTTCATTTGCATCTCACTGTTGTCGCATGCATGACACTATTTTGCATGGATGGTCGCCATTACGACGACTCACTTCACACACATGCATTCTTTCCCGTTTTCTAAATCTTTCTCATGTTGTTTACATGAATGATCATTCACTCTTGTTTGCATTGATATCATCATGCATTAACACTTCTCATGTTCTCAATCGCCCGTCGGTTGGACTGCGCTTCCTTGGCCCGGACAGTGCCTTGCTCGACTAGCAATGCACATTTGTTATGAAACCAGATCACAAAAAGATAGAAAAGAGAGATCCACGCCTTAGAATTCAGCCTCTTCGAGGGGGCAACCTCCTTTACATTACATAAATGAACAATTCTTGGATGATACAAATGAAAAAACCTCCTTTCTATATATAGGAGTCTAAGGAGTCACAATATAATCCAGCCGACCTAACAATATGTTAGTGTCAGTCTTTCCAGCCTTCCGCCAGTGATCAAATGTGCTCTTACAAAGTGGTCTCAGAGTGTCAAGGTCAAATTTTGTCATTTCAGTGAGTCTTCAAGCAAAATTTCAGTACATGTCATCATTCAGCTGAGCCTATCATCATTCAGAGGGTTGTCATTATCATGTCAGTGTCTAATGAGTCTTTTTACAACTTATTCATGCTTCAGTTGTGCCTAGGCAAGCTCATTTCCCTCTCCTAGGGTTTTGAAGCCAATTTCTCTTGGACGGTCAAATCATCAGCAAAACTTGTATCCAGATGTTCATACACCTTCCCCTATCCTTAAATTACCTTATCAAACACTTCCCATCCCTTACATCCGCCAAATTCCTCATTTTTCCACAAACCCTAGTTTCTAGCTACAACCTGGCAATTTTCTAGGTTGGGCCTGTGTTTTGCCCTTTTCGACCCCTTCCCCTCACTCAATCACTGAGATTCCACTTTCCCCTACTTCCTAAAATCCCTCCCTACTCCCAAAAATTTCCTCAAGAATTTAGAAGCCCCCTATCCCCTTCATTTCGCTTCATTTCGACAACATTCCTTGTTTCACACATCGGGACAAGTTTCACTCAAATGATGTTTCAGAGCAATCAAAGATGAATTTTGGGAAACTGAGAGAGGTTTTTGTCCACAACATTCCAAGGAAGAAAATACTCCTTCACTTTTTTCACAGGTGTCATGGTTTGAGAGAAATGTCAAGAATACCGTTGCCTCAGGAGAATCAAAGGCACTTCTGAAGTGACCTTGGGAAAATCAAGCTTTCTCCTAGCTTGGTTGGCTAAATTATTTGCTTGATGGGTAAACTAATAACTAGACACAAATATCTTTCCAATGAGCTATCATGAGCTCAATTTGGGGTTGAGGAAGGCATTCAAAAGTTAACTGCAACAGTACTTTTCTTTCAGGCAGCCTCATTTGGCACTTTTTGACCAGTCTTGGGAGATTTGATTTTTGACAGGTCAAATCAACTCCAAATTGAAAAATTCCACTTGGGTTGGAAAGTAGACTCAAAGAAATTTCCAAATAGCCATCCTGCGCCCAATTATGACACTAGTAAGGCCTCCAAAAGCCTCCTGCAAAAGCACGACCCGTTGAGAGGTGCGCGACCCGTTGAGAACCCTTCTGCAGTTCAAATTTTGAACTGGCGCGACCCGTTGGGAGGGGCGCAACCCGTTGAGTTGTAAGCTACAAATTCACTTCAAACTCACTCAAATATTCTTCAAATTTGCAAATTGGGTTGAGGTAGGCTCTCTACAAATTGTTTTGTTGGTTGATGATGAATGATTGACCTCCATACTTGTTTTAAAGCCTCCAAAGATGCAAGTGAAAAAATCATTCAGTGGCTGCTTGTTGATGTTTGAAATTTGCTAGGGTTTTATGTGGTTTCAAGAGATTTCCCTTTTCACATTGTTTTTCCCTTCCCTTATCACTCACATGTTCATTTGCCCCTATTTTCCCATGCCATGTTGAAAATAAAAGTGCAGGCCATCCCTTGTCCCTAGTCACCAAAAAATCAAAAACCCTACCCCCTCCTAAAACAACAAAACTGTAAACCCTAGCTGGCCTCACTATAAGCATATTGTAAACAAGAAAAGTTGATGAAATTGCAAAGGACATTGTGGAAAAACTTCCCAAAACAATCCCCATGATTTTCCCTTTGTCCACACATGTATTTCCCTTATTTCCCTTATTTCCCATATCCCTGCATATATACATTCAGATCTTCATGAGATTATCAGGCAGAGAGAGGCGGAGAACCGCTTGTTACAGCAGAAGCTTGACATGGCTCAATGGACTATCAACTATCTTGAGCAGTGCAACAAGCAATTAGAGGAGGAAAAGGAACTTGATGAGCTATGGAGGATACACAGCGACCGAGTCATAAACCGTAGGAGGCCCGGTGACCTATTGCCTAAGGAGAGAGAGTCAATGTTCATCCGAGTGAATGCACACTTGGAGAAGCTGTTAGCGAAGGCCAACCAAGACAAGAGGCTGCTGAGGAATATGAAAAACCACTATTGGGCTAGGATGCACGTTTGTAAAGCAAAGATGAAAATGTTCCAAAGAAGGTTGACCGAGGCTCTTAAGAGGAAGAAGAAGACCAACCCCCTCCGCATCTTGGCTGAGGCTTCTCTCACTCATCATGACACCCACTAGCCTCTTCACAGCACCAAGCACAAAAAATTTTGGAAGTTTTGGCTCATTTTTGACATTTTTGGGCAATTTACAGGTTTTGGCTTCTCAACAGGTCTCACCCCCGGTGAGACCCTTTGTCATCATAGCTCCATTTTGCAAAAACTCAGCATTTTTGGATTTTTCATGCAAAGTTACATATTCCCATGCATTACCTTGAGTTTTCATGGAGTTTTGGGCCTCCAAAAGGTCAAAATACAGCCAAATTTTGACTTTCTGCCCCTTTTTTGAGCTGCAGAAGTAGTCTTGGGAGAATTGATTTCTTACTGGGCAAATGACCTCCAAATCCAAAAATTCCGGTTGGGTTGGAAAGTAGACTCAGAGACCTTTCCAACGAGATATCCTACACCTCATTCTGACATGGGAAGGCCTCCAAAAAGTGCTCCAAAGTGCGCGACCCGTTGAGGAGGATGTGCGCGACCCGTTGAGGAATTTGTGCCAGATTTGACCAGTTCAGCCCAGAATTTGCAGTTTAGCTCCAGTTTGACTTTTTGAGGTCGATGGTGGTCCTTTTGACTGTACTTGTGGCACTTTTTGGATACTTTTACTCTTTTTTTACTCTTCTAGAAGTTTCTCTCATGTAAAAGGGTAAAATTGACTGTATGAACTGGTTTCCAAGTTTTTAGAGGCAAGTTGTTTTGACTGCCTATTTTGTAGTGCTTAGTTTAGAAGTTGTTCAAACAGCTTCTAGAATAGTGAGCTCGACCCATGGAGGCAGGGAAAGAGGTTAGATCATCTATATTATGTACTTTCATGCTCATTTTCATGGTTGGACTCTTGAGGGAGAAGCTATCATTGTATTATCACTTGTATCTCTGCAATTTTTGGCTAAGGAAGACCAGGGTTTTGCAGTCATCTTTGGGATTCATGTGGACTCAGGTGTAGATGGTGTGTTTCTTTATGTTATTGTAAGCTTTGTTATGTGATTCATTTCCTTTCTATACTGCTGCATATTAAACAAATGAAGTGATAAAGTCAGAATTCATGCTTGCCATGCTCTACTTTTAAATTTGTTTAATTTCTATGTTTTCTGCTGCATAAAGAGAATTCAAATTCATTGTTTGCTCTCTTTAGCCCTCTCATATTTCTTCTAAACCATCCCTTTCAGTTAAATACATCAATACAACTTCCTACCTTGCCCCAAAGACCCCCCTGCAGAAACTGTGTCCAATCCCCGCACCCTAAATTGCAGCTCCTCAATTTGCCACCAAAAACCCCCAAAACCCCCAAAATCAACCTTTATAACCAGTTTACTAGCCTAATATCATTGTTACATTGTTGGTCATCTCATCCTATTGAAAATCTACCGAGATTGACCGGAGAGAGCCTTCTCCTGCCCCGTAGGGCTAGCTACGAGGCTAAATGGTTTGATGTAACCTTGAGGTTTACCTTTCTCAGCCTGAGGTGAAATTTCAAGTGCTAACACCCACCTTCCATGTCTTGTGTTGCATTTCTGTCACTTTTTGTGTTTCACTTTGTGTGACTGTTGTCTGCTTGATTTCAGCGAGTGCTTGCTGTCATTTTGATGCATGTTAGCTTGTAGAATCACCGTTTCAGTTTTCATTTGCATCTCACTGTTGTCGCATGCATGACACTATTTTGCATGGATGGTCGCCATTACGATGACTCGCTTCACACACATGCATTCTTTCCCGTTTTCTAAATCTTTCTCATGTTGTTTACATGAATGATCATTCACTCTTGTTTGCATTGATATCATCATGCATTAACACTTCTCATGTTCTCAATCGCCCGTCGGTTGGACTGCGCTTCCTTGGCCCAGACAGTGCCTTGCTCGACTAGCAATGCACATTTGTTATGAAACCAGATCACAAAAAGATAGAAAAGAGAGATCCATGCCTTAGAATTCAGCCTCTTCGAGGGGGCAACCTCCTTTACATTACATAAATGAACAATTCTTGGATGATACAAATGACAAAACCTCCTTTCTATATATAGGAGTCTAAGGAGTCACAATATAATCCAGCCGACCTAACAATAATAATATAAAGCCACAAAAATAACAATAGAGGGATTCTATGGGGCACAGAAATAACAATATGGGGGTAATAGGGGCACAACAATATAAATAAGGGGTATAACTACAATAGTAATGGGGTAATCACTAGTATTATAGGGACCCAACATGCCCCTCTCCTTCAAAAAAGTGTTGTCCTCAACGCTTGAGCAGTTCTGGATACTTCTGCATAAAATTCTCATCCTCCCATGTGGAATCTTCAGCGGATAAGTTCTTCCACTTGATAAGATACTCTGAAATTGATTGATTTCGTAGCTGTCGAGTTCTTGTTTCTGTGACTGCTTCCGGTTCCAATATAATTTTTCCTTCTTCGTCAAGTTCTGGCAATATTGTTTGAACTGGGAGGTTGTCGCCTATAACCTTATTTAAACATGAAACATGGAAAACTGGATGCAATCGAGCAGCTGCAGGAAGCTCCAATTTGTATGCCATAGTACCAATCTTTTCCAACACCTTGTATGGACCATAATACTTTGGTGATAATTTATTATCCTTCTTAGCTTGCTTTAGGGACATTTTCTTATATGGTTGTAGCCGTAGGAATACCTAATCACCTACATCAAAACTTCTTTCACTGCGATGTTGATCTGCCTGTTGTTTCATTCTATTTTGTGCCAACACGAGGTTATCCTTTAAGAGTTGGAGGACTTGTTGTTGATGTTCGATGTGATCTTCCACTGCCTGAACCTTAGAATTTTCTGTTAAATATGATGTGATTGATGGTGGTTGGTACCCATAAAGTGCCATAAATGGGGTCATTTTTGTTGCTGTATGGAAGGAAGTGTTATACCACCATTCAGCCAGAGGCAACCATTTGACCCATTGTGTCTGTTTATTAGATACAAAGCAACGAAGATATCCTTCCAAACATTTGTTTACTATCTCAGTTTGCCCATCAGATTGAGGATGATAAGATGAGCTATGAGCTAACTGAGTACCAAGACAAGAAAATAATTCTGTCCAAAAATTTCCAGTGAAAATGGGATCTCTGTCACTCACAATAATCTTTGGGTTTCCATGTAGCTTTTGAACTGTTTCCATAAATGCAGTAGAAACTGTACTAGCTTTAAATGGATGTGATAATGCACAAAAGTGTGCATACTTGGTAAGTCTATCAACTACCACCATGATGACACTCTTTCCCTCAGACTTGGGTAAACCTGTGATAAAATCCATTGAAAGCTCCTCCCAACGTTGGCTTAGAATGGATAAGGGTTGTAATAGACCCGGTGTCTTAATTGTTTCAACTTTATTTTGTTGGAAAACCAAACATTCCGCCACAAACTTTTGAATATCTGATTTAAGGCCATCCCAAAAAAATTCCTTCTTAACCCTGTGGTAATTTTTTAAAAATCCTGAGTGCCCTCCTAAGGGAGAAGTGTGCAATTCCATAAGAATCTTTTGTTTTAGCTGGGAATTCTTACAAAGGTATAAGCGATCTTTGTACCATAATGAATCATTTTGCCAGCTAAATGTATCAGAAGTACTGGAATCTTGTTGTAGCTTTCGAATAAGTGCCCACACTTCTTCGTCATTCTCCCATTCCTCCTTTGCTTCGTTTATCCAATCTGGTTGGATAATAGAAATGGCACACAACAATGCTTCCATATCCTCATCCTTTCTTGAGAGTGCATCTGCCACCACATTTTGCTTCCCTTTTTTGTAGATGATTTCAAAGTCATAACCCAACATCTTTGTGACCCACTTTTGTTGCTCTTCAGAGGATAATCTTTGTTCTAAAAAGTATTTAAGGCTATCATGATCCGTTTTTACCTTGAAGTGTCTTCCCATTAGGTAGGGTCGCCATTTCTTAAGTGCATGGAGTATTGCCAACATTTCCTTCTCATAAATAGCTTTGCTTAAAAACTTTCCCTTGATTGGACGACTTTCAAAAGCAATGGGTCTTTCATCTTGCATTAGAACAGCACCAATTCCATTTCCTGAAGCATCACATTCCACAATAAAGGTTTTTTGAAGTCCGGTGTAGCTAAGACCGGTGCTTGGCACATTGCCTCTTTAAGATGTTTAAAGGCCTTTGTTGCTTCCGGAGTCCATGAAAATGAATCTTTCTTCAATAATGTTGTTAGAGGTGCTGCTATTCTCCCATAATTCTTAACTAACTTGCGATAATACCCTGTCAACACAAGAAATCCTCGCAGATGCTTTATGGATGTGGGGATTTTCCATTCCTTAATGGCTTTAATTTTGCTAGGGTCTACCTTAACTCCTTCATGAGATACAATATGACCCAAATATTCCACCTCCTGGACTCCAAAGAAACATTTGGATCTTTTTGCATATAATTGTTTCTCCTCCAATAGTTGTAGCACCTTGTCAACATGTTCAACATGATCCTTCCAAGACTTGTTGTAGATTAGTATATCATCAAAAAATACCAACACAAATTTTCTAAGGAATGGTTTGAAAATTGAATTCATCAAACCTTGAAATGTTGAAGGTGCATTGGCAAGGCCAAAAGGCATGACCAAAAATTCATAATGACCCTCATGAGTTCTAAATGCCATTTTCGGAATGTCTTCAATCTTCATTCTGATTTGATGATATCCCGAACGAAGATCCAACTTGGTGAAGTAAATTGATCCATGCAATTCATCCAGTAATTCATCAATGACAGGAATGGGGAACTTATCTTTAATAGTGAGCTTGTTGAGCTCCCTATAATCTGGACACATGCACCATGATCCATCCTTCTTGTGCACCAATACTACTGGAGCTGAGAAAGAACTTTGACTCGGTTGAATTATACCAGCCTCTAGCATTTCTGCAACCATACGTTCAATTTCACTTTTTTGGACATATGGATATCTGTACAGCCTGATGTTTGGAGGAACACTTCCTGGAATCAGATGAATAGCATGATCATGATCACGCATAGGTGGGAGACCTTTGGGAGTCTCAAATACCTTGGAATGATTGTCCAGGACTTTTTGGAGATCTGGAGAAATAGATGATTCCAATGTGGAAACATCTAGCGAACATAATTGTGCAATTACACCTCTTTGCTCCTTTTTTAGAAGCTTTGTCATGCCATTAGAGCTGATTATCTTTCCTGGTTTCCCTGCAATACCCCTTAATTCAACTTCCTTTCCTTCCACAGAAAATTTCATGAAAAGTTCTTGAAAATTAAAAGCTATTGTACCCAAGGATTGTAGCCATTGGACTCCTAGTACAACATCAGCACCTCCCATTGGAATGGAAAGCATTGGGCTAGTCAATACATATTCTCCCATGGATAGCTTGATATTATGGCACTTTCCAGAACAATTTATTGTTCCTCCATTTGCAATCATCACTTGACACTCTGGTGCTGGATATAGGAAGCAATTCAATTCTTTTGCTACCCTACAATGAATAAAATTGTGGGTGCTTCCTGAATCAATCAACACTATTACCTTTTTCTTCTTGATTTGTCCTTCTATCTTGATGGTTTGAGGAGTGGTAATTCCCGCCAATGCATTACAAGATATGGTCGGATTTATTTGTTCTTCAACTAGGCTTTGTTCCTGGAATATATCCTCTTCTTTTGACCTTTCTTGCTCCTTTTCTTCTTCCTCTTCACAATCTATGTAGAATAATTTCTTCTCAGCACACTTATGACCTTTTGTGTATTTGCTATCACAATTGTAACAAAGCCCTTTTGCTATTTTTTCTTCCAATTTTTGTGGTGTCAACCTTGTAGGTTGTGGAAGACTATGGGCAACAACACTTCCATATTTATAGTTGTGAATGGTATGCTTCCTAGTTGCCATAATTTTGCTTTCCATTTTTCTTGCTAACCTGAATGCCTTCTCTAATGAATCTGGTTCCCAAAGGCGCACATCATGTTGGATATTATCCTTTAAAGACCCTATGAACACATCAATCCTATGCTCCTCTGGAATATATTTTACC
Source organism: Pinus tabuliformis (assembly GCA_031772625.1). Classification (NCBI taxonomy): domain Eukaryota; kingdom Viridiplantae; phylum Streptophyta; class Pinopsida; order Pinales; family Pinaceae; genus Pinus; species Pinus tabuliformis. Next base: position 1,134,430,002 of record CM062819.1, on the reverse strand, counting down.
CTTATGTTCAATTTTTGGAACTCCTCAATGTGCTCCATTATTGAACCCTTTTGTTTGAGACTTATCAATTGGCTAAAAAAAGTGTTGCTTTTTGTATCCTCATAAAGTGTTGCCCAAGTGATAAATTGTTTATGAGAACAAAGCCATTGATACCATACAAACTGATTTGGTTCCAAATATAAAGTTGCCATACGTACCTTTTGTGTGTTTTGCACATTATTGAGATCGAAGAATTGCTCCATCTATAATATCCATGTGGCAGGATCCTTGCCATCAAACTTCCTCATATCGATTTTTGGAACATGGTGAGTCTTTGATCCAACATTAGAGTCTATGGAATCATGATTAACATTTCTTTTGTTCTCATCATGAGTTTCCTTTACTACCTTTTCACCATTAGTGACCCTTTCTTGCAGCAAGTTCTTCAATTCTTCCATGTCTGTCTTCAAATATATCTTCAAATTTACCATCGAATCCTCCATCTTAGCTTCCATGCCCTTTATCTTAGATTCCACACCATTTATCTTGGATTCCATGCCATTTATCTTAGATTCCACGCCACTTATCTTAGCTTCTGTTAGCTTTTGTGAGCGTGACATTTGTTGCACTTGTTCTTGTAATTTTGATATATCATGTAGCATTTCTTCCTCTTCTTCATGAGTCATGCTAGAGATTTCAGGTTCCTTACTAGGTGTTTGCATTTTCTTTCCTCGGGGCATCAGTTATCGATAATAATGCTTTACTATGCCCTTTGAATTTCGTTAAACCAAGCTTACATAAAAATTTAAAAAAAAACTACACACCTTTTTTCACTTTATAGAAGCCTGATATTGAATCTGATGTATCTCTGTAATTTCAAATCATCCAGTTCTGAAATTGCTACCTGTAGTAGCCTTCTGTGTCCTCTTTCCAACGCCACAAGTCTGAGCCAAATTGGATTTTCCAAGGAAGAGTTATGTGAAATCTCCCACAGTGACTTTCTTTTAGACTAGTTCAGTAGAGCGAACTTGTACGACGTGCCACGAGTGACTGTTTCAACCTTTGAATCTGAAACACACATACAAGAAGCTACAGTCCGTCCTCTTTCTGTACCTTTTTATGAAATTTCAATCCAATCCTCAGAGAGAAAGTTATGACGATTTTTCCTAGGTCACCTGTTTTGAATGTAATTCAGGAGTCTGCAAAAAGACCAACTTCCTCAGATCATATCTCCGAAACTATCGCGCGAAAAGCTCTGAAATTTGGACCCAAGGTTCAGCACCAATTCTTCTCAAATGGGTTTTGTTTTGGACTTCTGAAACATCACAGAAAAAACGTTATAGCGAAAATGCCACGATGACCTGTTTGGAGCAGCGAAACCCTAGAATCCAAAGCTCTGATACCAAATGTTATGAAACCAGCTCACAAAAAGATAGAAAAGAGAGATCCACGCCTTAGAATTCAGCCTCTTCGAGGGGGCAACCTCCTTTACATTACATAAATGAACAATTCTTGGATGATACAAATGACAAAACCTCCTTTCTATATATAGGAGTCTAAGGAGTCACAATATAATCCAGCCGACCTAACAATAATAATATAAAGCCACAAAAATAAAAATAGAGGGATTATATGGGGCACAGAAATAACAATATGGGGGTAATAGGGGCACAACAATATAAATAAGGGGTATAACTACAATAGTAATGGGGTAATCACTAGTATTATAGGGACCCAACAACATTTCTAGAAGTGAAGGCTCTGCCTTCCCTCTAGAAACTGCACAGGTCTAGCTAGGCACTGACCTCCAGGCATGCATTGCACAATTCTTGGAGGCAGTGTCATGTTGGCCCTTGAAGTTGCTTAATGCAGTTTGTTGGTTACATGTCACTACTGATTGAAATTGTGTATTGCACAATTTCAGTACTCAATAGGCGAAGCTAGATTGTGAATTGTGCAATTCCAATAGTCAATCAGTTTACTGACAACCCGGACTATGCCTTGCGCAGTTTTGGTAGTCAGTCTCCCGACCTCCTGTGGAAATTGTGCAACCTTCATGATGAGTCACATAGGTATGTTCAAGTTAGTTCTTAAGTTCATTTTGGTTTTCGACTAAGAGATTGCTTACCATGAGTGTTGAAATGTCTCCAGGTATCGTAAGTGTTCATCTGCCTCTCAGCAGCACAGGTACAATGGTTTGAAGGAGAGCAGAGTCGAAGAAATTGTTCAGAGCACACTTGAGGATGCAATCAATCAAGTGTCTATGAAATTTCCTACCCACAAAGACATCGAGTTGTTCATAGACAAGGACATCAAGATATGACAACATCAACATCAACATCACAGCAAGAAACACCATCAACAGCAACTGAAGTCAACATACCAGATGCAATGAATGCAAGAGGAAGGTTGTTGAAAACACAGAGGCAGAACAAATTTGTAAGCTCAAGCAGATCCAAATGTGATGAAAGAAACTTTGGAGACTCAAGCTATGAGGTGATGGCATGACATGAAAATCACGAGAAGGTAGAGAATGGAATAGAGAAGGAGTTAGATGTGTTGAAGCAGCAACTCAAGGAAGAACAGGAGCTGCATAGATGAGAGAATGAGTTGTAGTAGGAATAGGTACAGCAGGGGGCGCAACATGCACACACGGATGAAACTAAACCCATATAAGTTATAGATCCATCCTAGTAGCTAGCATGGAGTAGACAAGGTGAGCATTGTTGTTGATTGCATCCAAGGGAATTCAACAGCATGCATGTCATTGTGCGAACGCATGCGATCCCATCCATTTGGCACACTCACCGAGGCAAAGACTTGAAGCAATTCCAACTAGAGCTCATGCTTGGAGATCAACGCAAACACTATGCATCAACATGTTTCCAGCCTAGTCACACTGTGGACAACCATGTGCATGCTATCAGATGAGTTGGACAAAGGAGCCATATTAGTTTACCCAGATGTAATGGAGGAAAGATTTCACTTCAGAAAGATGTCAGCATTGAGTGCATAAACACCATCATGGATGAACAATCTTGGCATCATTTTTCCACCATTGACCATCACAAGGATGCCAAGAGTTGGTCTCACCACAACGGTCCGAGTGTTAGTGATGTCTTGCATGGCTTGCTCAAGCCATTTTATCTCACATGGGTATATGTGAAGATTGTATGTAACATCTTGTCAAGTGTAAGTTCAAGTGTTGATAGTGGATGTAACAGTCATAGAGTAGATGAAGAGTCACGAGGGTAGATGAACTGTCACAAAGCGGAACATCAAGGGACACCCCACCCTTTGCTATAAATAATCCGTCATAACTCATTGTAAAGGCTTTTGGTCAACCAAGCTTTGATAGGAATATCTTAGAGAAACCTTGGACAATATTGTAATGAGCCTTGGATTCTCCACTACGCAGAGCTAGTACATCTCTTTGGAGGAGCAAGCGGTTGTGGCTATAACGTTCCACAATCGGAACTAGTGGTTGGACATGGATGTATTGTATGATTGGAACTTACACTTCTTAATATAACAAGATCCAACACATTTCATGCATATTTTATATTGTATACTAGCTATCTTGAGTACTATAAATGATATATGTATTTTTTTGCTTAAGCATGCATGTATGGACTATTCTGTATAAGTATTCATGAATATTTTTGAAATGTGTTGTTGGTTTAACTATCACTTTGGATTGCTCGATAACTTTCTTTCTAGCTTGTGATGCATCTTTGCTCATGTGCTCCCTTCCAAGCCACGTACTATTATAGGTTTCCAAGGGGTGCACTCACCTCACTTTTCATGTGTTAGAACCTCACATACACCTTCCTTGACTTACTGCAATTGTCACACCCTTGCCACCAAAAAGGACATCTTACTTGCCTCTGTGTGAAATCGTGGTCAAGGCATTACCGTACGACCCGCTGTTGGGACTCCTACACCAAACGATCTAAGTTCTAATTAGGACTTCTTATCGGGGAGATCCCCAGTCATGTTGGCGGGTCCAGCACTGTCAATATGTTACTATGATAACTAGTTTGAGTGTGGAGGATTTCACCTCTAATTCCCTATAATATTAGTAGATTGATTTGGTCTTAGAAGTAACCTTCTCAAGTCCTGGAATGTGGTTCGAGCGTGACTACTCCACAAAGAGTCTAATTGCAACCTATCTATGGTTGGGAGGTGAGTTATTATCCCTGACCCAATGTATATGCTCTTGGAAATACATGTCTCCCTTATGTTACTTGTACAACAAATTACTGCTACTATTAGTAAGTTGGTTAACTAGTTTGTGTAAAATTGAAATATGGTCATTGTTTAGTTTATGATATATTGGGTATAGCTTTGTATTGTGCAATGAAGTGTGTATGTGTGTATGGAGGGCCCTAAATTAGTCAACTATGTTTAATTATGATGCACACACACATATAACGAACCAAGTATGTGTGAGTCACATATGCACTGTAGTGTGCGGTATATGCACAATGTGCCATGTTTAATTATGATATATAATACACCAAGTATGTATGGGTAAGTGTGTATTGAATGGCCACAATTCTCTATGGTATGTTTTATGGTGCTATGTGTAAATAGAAATCAACTTCAATCTGAATTCAACCTTGGTCTATAATCAAGCATAAACTTAGCCTTTCCTTTTATTGTTGAATTTACTTGCTAACTCAGTATACTATAGGGCCAAAAAATATACAAAAAATCAATCATGAAATGAATCATATTTACTGAAATTATGTTAGACATTTAGTGTAGTGTGACTATATAGGTATATTTGAAGTACGATCTTGATTGATGTTGTGGAATATTTCAAGATACTATGCATTTTTTTTTTGTATGTCCTTGGAGCACTTGGAAAATTTACGAAATGTTGTGTATGGTCTATAATGAGCTATGTGTTGGGTTGTGTCATATTCTTTCCATGACTAGCCCATGTAGTTAACTGGGGGGTTAGAAAGGGGGCGAAGCCCCACCTTTGTTGCATCGATTGCGTAGAGGGGGGAGTCACAGGGGGTTTGAGGGGTGCAAGTAACCCCACTCTATGGGGTCCAGGGCAGAACCCCAGAAAAGTTTGGTTTTGGACCCTATATTAGGTTGGGTGGACCTACCTATGGTTTTGTGCATGTTTTTCGCACATGGTTTTGGACGCGATGGTTTTCGATCCATGGTTTTGGACACGATGGCTTTCAATCCATGGTATTGGATGCTTCGGTGTGTATAAATATGTATTGTAACATTGAAAGGAACATAATGAAACATCAAGCTAGTAGTTTCGGTTTTTGGATCCAGGGGAAAATATCTATGTATATGTGTTTTATGTGTTATGTTCTCGCATTTTTTATTTTCTGTGTTTTAGAATTCATATGAAGGTAATTTCTGTATGGGGTTAAAACCTACATTTGGTATCAGAGTTGTTTTGGCTTCAAGGGGATGCCTTTGTTGCTAAGGGGTTTTGCTCAAGCCTGTGGTAGACCCCGTTCAGTGGGAGATCTGCGGGATCAATCCTTGTGGTGAAAGAAGATGGTGAGCAATGGAAAGATAGAGATCGAGAAATTTAATGGTCAGAGTTTTGAGTTGTGGAAAATCAAGATGGAGGATCTGTTGGTGGATAAAGATCGGTGGATCGTGGTAGATCCGAGTACTAAACCAACGAGAGTGTCTGATGAAGAATGGAAGAAGTTGGATCAGAAGGCAAAGAGCACAATACAATTGTGTTTCTCAAATTCAGTATTGCTGAATGTATCAGCGGTAGCTACGACAAAGGATTTTTGGGACAAGTTAGGGACTTTGTACTAATCTAAGTCTTTGGTGAATAAAATGTTCCTACGGAAAAAGATGTATAACCTGAGGATGAAAGATGGAGACTTGGTGATAGAGCATCTGAATGTGTTTAATATTGTGGTAAGTCATTTATCGTCTGTTGATATTAAAAATTTAGATGAAGATAAGTGCATTAGTTTGTTGTGTTCTCTACTAGATTTGTGGGATAGTCTGGTTATTGCAATAGGTAGCAATGCAACTGCCTTGCAGTTTGATGAAATAGTCACATCCTTGCTGATGGAAGAAATGAGATGGAAAAATATGGAGAGCCAGAATGGTGATGCCTTGTTTGTATGAGGATGGTCCCAAAACAGAAACAAAAATAACTCATTGAGTGGGAGATCTAAATCTAGAGTGAGATCTAAATCTCTAGGAAAACCTATAAAGGTGGTGTGCTATAAATGTAGAAAGAACGGACACTACAAAAGGGACTGTAAATCTAAATCTCTTGATAAAGGAAAGGGATTTGATGATGCTCCTTCTGCAGAGGCGAAAACCACCTTAGATGAAGGTCGGGATGTGTACTTGGCTTCTTCAAGTACACATGTAGATCACGACGCATGGTTGATTAACTCATGTGCATCCTTTCACTTCACTCCCCATAGAGAGTGGTTCTGCGAGTACGAGAAATATGATGGTGGTGATGTTTTCTTAGGGGATGACAGGAAGGCTAGAATCATTGGTCGTGGAAAAGTAAAGTTGAAGTTTCAAGGTGGGAGGGTTAGAACACTTCTGGGTGTTCTGCACATTCCTGCATTAGCCAGAAATCTGATTTCTATAAGCAAGCTAGATGATGCAGGTGTAAAATTAGTGTTCGAGAAGGATACCTGCAAGATGGTTCAGGGGGCACTGGTATTGATGCGGGGAGTTTGAATTGGAACTCTGTACAAGCTGCAAGGTAGCACTATTGTTGATGGGTGCAATAGTTCTGTGGTTCTTGAAAGTGGAGTAGAAAATCTAGTGGTCTATGGAGAGAAGACCATGCTGTAGCATCAAAGGCTTGGAAATATTGGAGAGAAGAGCTTTCAAATACTTCATGGTAAAGGTATGATAGAAGGTATGAGTATTAGCTCTCTGGATTTTGATTTCTATGAAAGTTGTGTATATGGGAAGAAAAATCCGGTGAGTTTTCCCTCTGGTGGTAAGAGGGTGAAACAAATATTAGAGCTTGTGCATAGTGATGTGTTTGGAACTATGAAGGTTCCATCACTGGGTAAGTCTGTGTACTATGTATACTTTATAGATGACTTCTCAAGGAATAAATGGATATATTTCCTTAAGAGAAATTTGAAGTCTTTGACAGGTTTAAAGAATTTAAGGCTCTAGTGGAAAACGAGACAGAGAAGAAGACTAAGGTGCTAAGGATAGATAATGGTGGAGAGTTTTGCAGTAAGGAATTTGAATAATTACGTAAGAAGTGTGGTGTAGCACGACATAAGACTACTCCATACACACCTGAGCAAAATGGAGCTACAGAAAGAATGAACAAGACGTTGATGGAAGGGCAAGAAGCATGCTCAGTGGTGTTGGGTTAGGACATGAATTCTGGGCAGAGGTGGTGGAGACAACATGTTACTTGGTCAACAGATCACATTCATCAGTGTTGGAGGATAAGACTCCACAAGGGTTATGGATTGGTAAGAAACCCTCTCTTTCACATCTAAGGGTATTTGGATATGATGCATATGTATATGTTCCAAAGGAGAAACGAACCAAGTTGGATAGTAAATCTAAAAAGTGCATCTTTATTGGGTATAAGGATGGTTTAAAGTGTTATAAGCTTTGGAACCCTGTAACAAGGAAGGTTGTGTACAACCGAGATGTGGTGTTCAGAGAGGTAAAATATGTTATTAAACATGAAGTCCAACCAAAGGAACCTGAGAAGATAGAGTTTGAGCTAAAGGAGGAAGAATCAGACTCTACAATAGAGGAGGAATCAGAAAATGAAGAGCCACAAACTCCGGGTGTGAGAAGATTAGTTCGAGAAAGAAGGCAGCCAGAAAGGTACTGGAAGACCAGGATTGGAAAGCGTGTTGGATATTTGTGGCTTTGTTGATGCAGACTCAGCTGGAGATTTGGATCAAAGAAGATCTACAAGTGGGTATGTGTTTAACCTATTTGGAGGTGCAGTCAGTTGGATGAGTAAGAAACAATCTGTAGTGGCACTATCAACTACAGAGGAAGAATACATGGTAGCCACTCATGCAAGCAATGAAGCAGTTTGGTTGCAGAGATTGTGTTCAAGTATGGGGTTAGTACAGGGAGCTATAAGGATAGACTGTGATAGCCAAAGTGCAATTTTCTTGGCAAAGAACCCTGCATATCATTTAAAGACAAAGAACATTGAAGTTCAGTATCACATTGTGAGGGATATGATAGAAGACAAAAAGGTGTTGCTGGTAAAGGTGGACACTTTGAAGAATGCTATATATGCATTGACAAAATCTGTGAGCTTTGAGAAGTTCTCTTGGTGTAGAGAAACAATGGGCATTGCAGGGTTGGATAAATGACTAAGCTCTCCTATGGCCCTTGTGGAAAGAAAACAACAAGTGGGAGAATGTTGGGTTGTGTTATATTCTTTCCACGACTAGCCCACATAGTTAACCGTGGGGTTAGAAGGGGGTTGAGTCCCCCCTTCGTTGCACCGATTGCATAGTTGGGGGAGTCACAGGGGGTTTGAGGGGTGCAGGTAACCCCACTCTATGGTGTCTATGGCAGTGCCCCGGAAAATTTTGTTTTTGGACCATAGATTAGGTTGGGCAGACCTACCTACATGGTTTTTGCATGTTTTTCGCACATGGTTTTGGATGCGATGGTTTTCAGTCGATGGTTTTGGATGCAATGGTTTTCGGTCCATGGTATTGGATGCTTCGACATGTATAAATATGAATTGTAACATTGAAAGGAACATAATAAAAATTCAAGCTGGTAGTCCCAGTTTTGGGATCCAGGGGAAAAGCTCTATGTTTATGTGTTTTATGTGTTATGCTCTTGCATTGTTTATTTTTTGTGTTTTAGAATTTGTATGCAGGTAATTTCTATAAGGGGTTAAAACCTACACTATGTGTAAATAGTATGCATAAACTATTCACAAGGCACCATGTGCAACCTGTGTCATGTACCTCAATGCAAATTTCTAGAGGCAGCCTCAAAAATATTAACCATTTGATGATCCATAATACCTTTGACCTGAATGATAGAAAATGTCAAAGGGAATAGATGTTATAGGGTGAAAACAATAATGGCACAATGGGGAAAAACGGGATAGTTCCTCTATCATTCTTACCGATTGAGCATGCCTGAAAACACCCCTCTCTAATCTGTTGTGAATACTTCCTTATGTCTCTGGCCTTTTGGTTCAATAATGATGCTTTCTAGATGCAGTGCTATGTAACTCCTTGTGTTTTCATATGACCTCTTCATTCTTATCATATGTGTAGTATTTTTCATGTCCTACATATAAGGCCAGTTTTAGTACCTATAGTATAATATAATCAATAATTTATGCCTATATACACCCTTATGATCACTAGATTCAGGAATATTGAATCATGGTTTCTCAACTAAGGAAAATGCTTCTTCTTTAGAATAATTGTTTTTTTCTTATAGCTCACATTTTCACTGCAGTTTCTTGTATATAACAAGCTTTACTCTATTCTATTGCTAACGCTCCAATTCTTATATGGTCTAGTATGATATGGTTAATTTAGTTGGGTAAGAGAGGTCAACATGAGCTAAAGTTTCACCTTATACCGAAATGATTAACCTGTAGTCGATATACCTTATTCACAATGTATGATTTTCCTATGGTTTTGATTGGCATATTGATGTTTCTCACATGCAAATTCTGCATCTTTCCCTTGCATCAAGAGTGAAAAAGGAAACAAATTTTACTATTGGACATATCTATAGAATACACTCTTCCTTGATTGAATCGTATAAGCTCTTCATTGATAGCAATATTTCAATCCAATTTTTTGAGTCCCAATTTTATTATATGCTTCTCCCTGGATGAGTTCCCACATTTGGTGTTGAATCCTATATACAAGATCAATGCCTTGAATTTTTAGTTTATTATATTTTGATTCTTCCAATATAATTTCTAGAATGAATTATGGCTTGAACTAAAACTCAATATATAATTTAGCACTAGGAATCTGGGGTGAAGCGAAACCACTAACAACCTGAAGAAAATTGATCGGTGAAAACCTCGAATGACAATCACAAGATTCAAGAAAAGGATAAACTCATTGTTGTTTCCATTGTAACCTGGAAATTTTCTTTACAAGAAAGTCGTGGATGCTTGAAACTTAGCACAAAAAAAATTATTTCTAGAAAAGTGGGATTTAATACACAAAATTGTTATGGAACCTTTTAATAATATATGAATACCTAGTCATATATGAAATCATGGACATTTCGAATGTTCTTATGCTAAAATTATCAAATACTTATATTATTGAGAGTATATAGATATTGTTAATAGGGAAATTAGATTACCTATTGATAATTTCGAAACTCAAGTATTAACAAAGTGATGTATGGTGTCCTAGGATTGTTTTTACAAAGTTGGTTTTCCCTAGAAAGCTCATATTGATTCTCACACAAGCCAGTGAAGTAGTATAGAAATCTGGTGTGTAACGTGTTTGATGTGATTGTTACACTTTGTTAGGCCTCTGTTTTCTCTTGCTTTCTACCACTTTTTATTTCGAAATCCCTCATGCTTTTGTATAGTTTGTATGGTTATTGTCATCATTTTGTGTATTCTAGGAGATGATAAAGTAAATATTAATTATTTAGCACATGTTGGCTCAAAAGAGTCATCAGGGGAAAGACCCTAGGTTCGGGCATAGGGGGCCAACAATAGTCTTCCATAGTCTAGGACGACGCCGGAATTTTCACCTTACCCCAAGGGGCAAGGAGTCTCACCCGAGGTGTGCCGTGACTAAAAGGGAGAAGGGTTCAACATGGAGTCGAGGAAGTATCCATTGGGTGCATTTGATCACACACACACACATATATATCTATCTATCTATCTATCTATATAGATATATATATATAGATATATATATATATATATATATATATATATATATATATATATATATATATATATATATATATATATATATATATATATATATATATATATATATATATATATATATATATATATATATATATATAACCATTACACATAAAACAGAGATAGCAGCATCCTTGAGACAATCTATGAATTAACGTCTACATGCAATTGATAAGCCATTCAAAATTTTAATAGACACATTAAGCATGAGGCCCAAATACATCAGAAGTTGCAACCAGCATCAACTATGTCTTATATTAAACTTAACATGAAATATTACAACATGATCCAGAATTCACCATAAACATTACAGAAAGTACCCGGCTCAGTCCCGCAGTTCAGATTGGTTCCACGACTAAGTCCCTTGGACTCCAGCACTCTGTCATTCAGCCACCACAACTGGGTATCTCTTCACCTGCTCTCGGCTCAACCAACTCCTTCTTCCACTAGCTAGTCCAACAACAACCTTCTTCCTTTTTGGTCTTCCCCTTTTATATCCTTCTCTGCTGCCTGGACTGCCAGTTCTTGCTCGGTTGTTCTCCACCTTGGCTGCTTTTGCACCTTCTCCCCCTGCTGCCACCTTGTTGCAACTCCTCCACAACTGTCTGTTCTGCCACCCAACCGTTGCTTCCTTCTATTTCTTTCTAGCCCTTCGGTCAGGCAAAACCTTTCAAAATAAATGAAGAACCCAACAGGCCCTGACCACAATTCCTTGACTCATCCCTGACTCAAGTCATCTCGACCTTTGTCGGTCCTGTTGTTACTTCCATGTGCTCTACAAGTGGTGGTTTCATTACAACTGACACTGGCTCTGCTATTTTTTGTACCCATTCCAGTGGCCCCTGTTCCTATGGCCCCTTCTTGTCCTTATGGTTCCCCCATTCCAAATGAAGGCTATAACTCTGGGACCGAGGCTATTGTCCATTGCCTAAACTCAATATATCTTTGAAGGGTCAGGTCCAAGTTGGCAAGAATTGCATCAACGCCTTGAGTGAACGGCTCAGCCAATTGTGACGTTACTGCAAGTCATTCCATTGGTGCCTGCTGGAGTCACATACCTCCTTCAAGAGTAGAACTTGCATTTGAACTAGGGGCCACAGATCCCTGATTATCCTTTTCATCTTCGCTGACTCCTCCTCAATGTTGTCAACTTGGGCCTAGAGGATGTCGATTTGATCATTGATCTGCTACAGTTGGGTATGGTCTGTACAATCCCTCGTGCTGGCAAATAGTGATTGAATTTGTTCTCTGAGCAGGTAAACTAGGTGGTTCTTTAGTGCCAGACTGCCTGACCAATCGTGGACCTTGTCCATTAGGGCATATCCATCAGTGAGGGCCTTTGCCAAGGATTTCTTCTTCACTTCTAGTTTCCTAACCTTTCCCTCGACTATCAGGGCGTAAATTTCCACTGGATATGGTAGTGTGGATCTTACTGTCTCTAGATTCCGTCTCATATCAGCGTTGGTGGATATCAGGCATGTGAATGCTATCTGTATGTGATCATAGCAGCCGACCAGTGTGCAGGTAGCCATGTCTGTCGGTGCTTCTGTATTGGCCTCGGTGACGGTCGGCCCTATTGATCTAAACCGTTGTGTAATATAATCAACCTGGGCTTGAAATTCTGTGTTTGCTAGTCGTAGGCAATCTCACTCTTCTATCACCATGTGCAATTGCTTCATTTGTTCATGTTATTTAGCCTCTCGACCTTGAATGTTGCTTGCTGAATAAATGAAAACATTTGGGGCGATGACTAGTGATGGAGCGTATTGGCCTGCATTGTGCTCAATTCTAAGAACTGTTGTTGTATGGGTAGGCCGCTGGCGATGGATTTGTCAGAATGGGAGGCAAGTGAGTGGAATTTCTATGATGGCGGAGTGAAATGTGGGGTGGGTGGAATAATGCTAGGGTTTGGCAGCATTGCAAGCTTTATAGGGAGAGTTGGCAAGTATGGTTTAGTCCTTTCCCCCTGTGGAATGGTATCTAGGCATGTCCCTTCTGCTGGGTCCAACCCAAGAATTGGTAATGCACTCTTCATTGGTGGTGTTCCCATGGTAGGGGTGGTGCCCTCTGTCTAGCCAACTGACTAAACTTCTGCTTCTGCAATAGTCCTTCGCTGGCCAAACGGGAGGATCTTGGACAGGGTCATGAAGGTGGAAGTGGTTTGCGGGGACGACTCCCATGACTGACGTAATGCAGTGGATGTAGTAGCATGGATCTCTTCAACTATGGTGGTTGTGGGGATTGACTGCTTGACCTCGATAGTGAGGTTGACAATTGGGGCTAGTGAGATAATTCTTGGATTTTTAGTACCCAAATTTTTGATAGTCAAGGCTTGAATGACTTTCTTTTTCTTAGGTTTGGGGACCGTTGTCTGGGAGGGAGCCTGAGCTGCTCCTGAGGGAAGCTCCATAGTGAGCGGTGGTGTTACAATGGGGGAAAACATGGTGGAACCTTGAAATTTCTTAGGATAATTTCTCTCACCTGGGTCAAAGCTGGCGACTGTCTGTCTGAGTTCAAACATCTTTTCCTCCACCTGGAGCAGCATCGACTGGAGTAATTTGTTGGCGGCCCACTTTCGACTGCTCTCTGCCCCATCTCCCTCTTGCCCTTGTGGCATCAAGGCTTTGAAAAGGTACTTGGGTTTCCCTTCTCTTATCTCACAGGCCACTCCCAGCCAAGACTCCACCTCTTTGCACAATGCTTCCTCTATTAGACCAAACCTCTGTGGCCTCAACTTAAATGTGCTCGGGTTGACACACCACGGTCTCAGGTAAGTGTGCGCGTGGGAGGTGCCAAACCAGAGCTCATCTAAGAATTCATCCAATAGAGCCTTGGGTATCCTCTTGGTGGACCGAATGGTGTCCAACATCTTCTCGTACCAGCCCTTGAAAGCTCTCTCGTTGATTTCCTTTGTGTTGGGATCCCTTGATGCCTTCCACGGTTCATACTGGAGCACAATTGGTTGGTCTTCGGCAATGGTTGCCAGTTTCCTCTCTTGTGGTGGCCTCCATTTCCACATTTCCAGTGCAATTAACAAGTACCTGAACACAAACCCAGTGCTCCTCCTATACACATCTTCACAAGCCTCGAACAGTTCATTGAGCACGAAGGCTGACCAGTTGAGTACCTCTCCTTGGAAACAATGTTTCGCAACTAAGATGGCGTCCAAGGTGCATTCATTCCTTGTGAAGTGCCGCATTGTTTTTCCTGCAATGAGGTAGCAAGCAAACCTGATATTATCCTTGTTAATCTTGTCCAACTTTGCGCCCCTCCCACCTTGCTCTGTCCCGTATCTAGCATAAATGTTGTCCTCCATCTGCTTCTTTCCCCACTTGGCCCTGACCTGGAACATTGTGCTGACTGCATTTCCAACTTTGGCCAGCCCTGTGAGTTGACTGATATCCTCCACATGGATAGGATACTCCTTATCCAACCATAGTGACCCTCCATGCATCCTGCTTGTCAACAATTTTTTGCACTGCATGGCAGCAAATTGGGTGCCGAATACGGGAAGATTTCTTAAGTGAAATAGCATGGACCTTTGTATCCCCCTGAACTCTTCTCTGATCCTGGAGGTCCTGGTGCCATCCTCCTTTTGAAATTCTTCTGCATACACCTCCCTTTTCATGGCCGGAAACTAGAAGCAGTCTGTGAAGTCATTGTCGACCAGATTTGACCTGTCATACTTTCCATACAGATCATCCACTGCTTCAATTCATGCATCCAAAGCGTTCTGTGGGACTGATATTATTCCTTTCACCATCGCTTCTCTTCTGCAGTAAACTATTTGCACTGGAGGTTTCTTGCTTCTCTTCCTCTGCCCCTGTTCTTTAGAGCGAACCTGCAATTCTTCTGTGATCTACAATTGAAATTCTAGAGTCCCTTGCATCCTCCTGCGATTTAAGTAGCTGACTCTGACATGACATCCCCTGACTGACGAGGCTTTAAAAACTAATTACTCTGACAACCTTCCCATGCGTTCTAACTATACCCTGCCACCGTCAGTCGACTTGGACGTGACTAATTACCGACCCTTTGATAGACATCGCACTCATTGGAAAATTCTTTAGAATCCTTATGGATAGTGGGCCACCATAATCCTGCATGGAGTATCTTCCTTGCGGTGGCCTTGCCTCCTACATGGCCTCCTGCGACCCCTGCATGGCACTCCCATAGGACGTCCTTTCTTTCGTGCTGCAGGACACAACGCCTCAGTATTTGGTCCAAGCCCATTTTGTAGAGGTGTCCTGCGATGAGCTGGTAATCTGCTACCTTGACCACCAAGTGTCATCTCTGTGCTGCCGTGTATCCCTCTAGGCAATGACCTGGTTAGCAATGCAGCGATATCTTCTAGGTGATTGGGAATCGCCTCTATCCTGAATAAGTCGGGATCGGGCAACCGATCTTCTATTGCTCCTTCATTCTCTAGGCTTAACAACCACTTCAAATGTGAACTCCTATAAAAGTAAAAGCCACCTGCATATCCTTCCTTCTAGTACTGACTTGTTTACTAAGTATTTCAACGCGAAATGGTCTGTAAGGAATTTGAACGGTTCGCCCAATAAGTAGTGCCTAAACTTCTGGAGAGAGTAGGCCATTGCCAATTATTCTTGTTCGATTGTTGTGTAGTTCCTTTCCACCGTAGAGAGATTTTTGCTAGTGTAGTATACTGGATGGTCCATCCTTTTCTCCCCTGGTTATGTTAAGACAGCTCCTAGCACTATTCCCGATGCATCAATATGTACATGGAAAAAATTGTTCTAGTCTTGGTACACCAATATCAGGGCACTTACTAATCTTTCCTTTAGTTTATTCAGAGTTTTTTGACAGTCCGTAGTCCAGATGAATTATTTCGTCTTCTTTAGCAATTTTTTCATCAAGGCTGTTATGGATGCATAGTTCTTGATGAACCATCTGTAGTACCCCGTGTGACCTAGAGTTTCCCTTAGTTGTTTCACGTTCTGTGGTGGTTCCATGTGGACAATTGTTGCAACCTTGGTGGGGTCTACACAGGCTCTATCCTTGCAGACAATATGGCCTAGTAGAGTTCCAAAGGGAATTGTGAAAATACACTCCTTTAGATTTAAGGAAATCTACAACTATCTGCACCTCTCGAACATCAATCTTAATAAGCTTGTATGATTTTTCAATAGACTACATATTGTCCAATCGTCCATGTAAACTTCTAGGAACTTATGAATATAATCCCGGAATGCAACTATGACAATCCTCGAGAAGACTGCTGGTGCATTCTTTAGTCTAAATGGCATCACATTGTATGCGTACGACCCCCACTCAGTCGTGAAAGTTGTTTTCCTTTTGTCCTCTTCAGCTATTTGGACCTGGTGGTAACCTGAGAACCCATCTGTGAATGAGTATGCTTCGTTCCCCGCAACATTGTCTAGGACTTCATCGCTGAATGGCATGGGGAACGGGTCATGCACACATGCATTATTTAGGCTTCTATAATCAATGCATACTCTAATTTCGGTTGCATCCTTCTTGTTCTGAATAACTATGGGGCTTATCCAGTCAGCTTCCTCTACCAGGAATATGATTCCTACATCCAACATTTTGTCAATTTCCTTTTTAACTTTCTCCTTTACCCTTGGGTTCAATCGGTATGGTCTGTGCTTTACCGACTGGGCATCTAGTTTCAGAACAATTTTCATTTCTCCCAGGTTACCTTTTATCCCCTTGAGTTCTGCCACTGAAGCTGGGAACAGGTCCTGGTATTCCTGTAATAAATCGAAAATTTCTTTGGTGGTTTGTTCATCCCAGTAATCTCCCACCGATGCTATTTTGGGCTTATCTTTTGTCCCCACATTCTATCTTCTCAGCTTCACTGGTAGGAGGTGGGCACCTTCTGTCGAAGGGCTCTCCCAAATATCTCTTTCCCCTTCTGTTTCTCCAAAGGCTAGGTGTCTAAGCCCCTCCAATCCATCCTCCTCTGGTTCTGCATCTATTTTGTCGCATGTCACAAATCTTAGCGATTCCATATCGTACAGGCATTGTAGAAAAATTCCATCATGCCCTCCTTCAACTAACATCCCTGGGGTGAACAGAACCCCTTTTATTTCCTGGAGTGCCCCTGTCATTTGTGCCTCATTACCCATGAATGAAAAGTTGCTGACGAACTATTCCTCCAAGGTACCCCAATTAGTTGTCTGTCACTGTAGCTCCTCTTGGATATACCAAGCCCGGGGGACAGTGCCAAGGGTATGTATAAATGTGTGTACCCATCGATTCCTTGGCAGTCCCTGGCTCTCCCAACTAGTTGTGCAGTCTTTGATGTGCTCCTCGGGACTTGAATCCCCCATGTATTTTCCCTCATCCTGTGGTCGATCTACCTCTTGGGAAAACCTCTCCTTCATCGCTTGTTTAGTGCTCATCCAATATTTTAATGCTTTGCAGTGTGTCTTCCACCATCTTGTTGGCATTGCCATAAGCCTGATGTCGAGAAAGGGAATCCTTTGATCTTCTGCTATTTCCTGGTCCACCCTATCTAAAAAATGGTCCACCGGCTCAAGGCCATAGTACTTCAGGTAGTCATCTACTCCCATGTCTCCCCAGTTTACTCGGCTTATCATTGCACATCATCGAGTGGTCAGTTCATATCCACCATGCTTCCATGCATCCCATGCAACTTCTGAACTAGTCTCTGAGCTTTGAATGCTTCTCCAGCTAACTGATCCTCTGACCATAGGATTTATATAGTCCTCCATTTTCCCTACTATGAGCATATATAGCTGGTCTAACACCCCTGGTTCATCCTTGTCATCTGTTGGCTCTGTAAACCTAGGTCCTTGGTACGGGTCTAATGGCTGGATCACCCTTAGCCCATCTACTTCAAAAATCATCAGCTCCTTCTTCAAATCTATGACAACGTAGTTTTCATATGCCCAGTAAATCCCCAAGAGTTCCGGATACGGGTCTTTGTCCCCCATAATGTCAATTACTTCGAACTCGGTGTGTGTTTTCAACCCTGCCACATTAGCCTCTACATTTTCCAATCTCTTGATGGGAAGTATGCAATACTGATTTGCCATTCTTAATTGAATTGGCACGTGCTTTAGCTATGGCTTCCCCATTGCCTCCCAAGTCTTCCTGGGTGGGATGTTACATCTGACCCTAAGTCAAGAATGGTGTCCCTTTTCTAGAATCCTGCCACTTGTGCATTGATTCAGAACACCTTTTCACTCTTCTTATTCTATTTCACTCTCCTAGAAGCTTTCTCTGGAAAGTTTGCACGCGGTTGTTCCATTGCCTCTCCTTCCATGGATACCATGGCCTTTAAGCCTTTCCATAATTCCTTCAGCATGGATTCATCCTCAACAATTTTCAAGAACAATTTAAACCACTCCCCAATCGGTTGGGTGTGATTGGGCATGTGGACTTGCGGTCTTTGATTGTCTCTATCTTTGGTCATCCTCTCGAACAACTTGGCTGCTTCCTGATAGTACTGTCTTTGGCATTCAGGTTGATATGCCTTTTGTGGTGACACTACTTTGACGATCAAGGGGGGGTCCTCTGTGTAGCGGTCCTCCCCTATCTTCTTCCCTCCTCAGGTGACTATATTGATATTGGTCACGGGGAGGCCATCATCAGTCCGAGGTTCAACATTCACCAAGTTGGCCCCTCGCTGCCTGGTTCTCTCTTCCCACTTCGCAATGAGCTCTGGGCAGTCCTCTGTCGCATGGGTGTTAATTCTACACTGTGAACACCAGGGTCTCCTCAGGAGTGGGCATTCCTTGGTGACATGTCCTTCCTGGTCATAGTTGTAGCACCTTAAGGGCCCTCTTCCTCCCATTCTTCCTCCGCATCCATTTCCTCCTCACCCTCCTTGACTTGCTTCGTTGACCCTAAACGTAGATCTGTGCAACCTTTCTTCTAGAGCATCCAACACTCGGCACTGATAGGTGTGATGAGTTGTTTATGCGCAGAACTCATAGTAGTTGTTATTGGGGATATTAGAGTATTTTTGCAGAATTGGGCACATCTGTGGTAGGTGTCCATATGCCATACAGATCTCACATATCCTTGTGCTCCGATTGCTGCAATCCCTATGTTGGGTGGGGCACCTGATGACCCCGCACCCCCCCTGGGTGATTAATTCCCCGCAACCATGGGCATTTTTACGCAACATATCCCTCTACCATGCAGTGGGTGCACCAAACATTGGGCCTAGCTAGACGTACGGGCTAGAGATCCCTTAGCTTCTCGGTCTAGTTCACAATCTGGCTCTGCAGGCCCGTGATTGTCAGATCTTGTAGACTTGTGCCTCCTCGGTATTCATGGGGGTATCCCACCATAGCCTGTATACAGGATGCTTGCTCCAACACATCTTGCAGGGTTCCTATCTTCTGTTCTGTCAACGGTGTCCTGGTCAAAGGAAAGAGTGCCTTGATAAACCAGTCCCGCTGGTGATTTGGGTCCAAGGTGTAACTCAACTTGGTGATGGAATCCTTAAACCTTTGCATGAGCTCCCAAGCCATCTCACCCTCCCTCTGCTTAATTTCCCACAGCTTTGATAACCCCTACTGGTCTGTCTGTGGTACCTTGAATTCCTGCACGAATCCCCTCTTAATATCATCTATTGTGGGATTCTAGTTCTGCTCTGCCCACTTTATGAACCAGTGTAGAGCCCTTTCTCTTAGCTTGGTATAGAATTCCACCTTCCAAACATTATCCAAAGTTTGAAGGGCCCTTCAAATGGCTTCATAGAGGCACTAGTGCTGCTTCACATCCTCGTTTCCCCTTCCTATAAATTCTAGATATCTAGTAAATGACCATGCCATACTGCTCTGAGTATGGGATGACAACACAAAACCTTTTCTTCCCAGTTGTTGGGATCCTTGTAGTCCTAGGTTACTACTATATCTAGTTCTTTAGTCACCTCCGATGTTGAAACCGGCCCTGTATCTCTCCCATGCACTATATACTCGCGCTGCCTTGGCTAAGCTAACAACAAATTCCTCTGGATTGTGATAAGGTACCAAGGGAAGGTTGGGGAAAACACCACTTATGTCTCGGGGTTGGTGCTACTAAATTTTGATAGATTCTTCTTCCTCATCACATCACCCACATTGTCTTCATCTCTTTCCTCATGCCAATATGGTTTCTGATCTTGCGATTCTCCTTCCGCAACCTACAGGGAAGGTCCTCCTTTAGTTCCCTGTTGCGATCCTCCTTCCACAACCTGTAGGGAAGGTCCTCCTTTAGTTCCCTATTGTGATCCTACTTCCACAACCTGTAGGGAACATCCTTCTTCATTTCCTCGGCTCCTACATCCCTCTTTCTCACACTCAGGTTTCCTAGCACCTTCTTCTCCTTCCTCTTCAACTCAAGGTTTTCCCATCACCACTCCTACTTGGTGGGGCCCCCTCCTTCTCTTCCCTAGAGCCTAAGTCGCTCTCACCTGCCACTTGTCCACTAGTAGCACCCTCCTCCATGCTCTAACATCCCTAGCTCTCCTCAATCCTTCCACATCCATCCCCTCAGCAGCATCCCTATCCCTCAATAGGCAACATTTCCCCCTCTAAGTCCTTCCCCCAGTACTGGGGTTTTACGCTTCCATCCTAGTAGTGGGTAAAGGCAGCAGTCCTTCTTCTACCATAAACATCTTAATCCATGTCGGGACTTCCCTTATCAACTCCCCTCTCAGTCCAGAGCTGAACACAACCTCCACCTTTGAGAAATACTGGTAGCTCTCCACAACAAACTTGACTATGTACCCTTCCATCGTAGTCTTCACCCAGAAATTGACTGCTCTAGTCTGATCATTATCCAACTGTTGTAGGAGTGTGATATCAGACAGAGTCCAACTATAGTGAACTATTGCCAATCCACCTGATTGACTTTATCTCTTTAGCTCCCTCAACCAATGGTACTAGTCCTCGGGGAACTTGCACCAGAAAATTTCATACTAGTCATTGATGTCATCAGCATATAAAATCCCTTCCCTTACTTTGCCAATCGACTGATTCCTGTAGGTAGCTCGCTCTACCAAAAACTAATCTACTTTATGATTCCACCAATCTCTGATTTCTCTTTTAAATATCCTTGACACCATAGTTTGAACTAGTTCTCGCAACTTCGGGTCCCAGCAACGGAACCATTTGTTGGATTGAAAGAGTCATCAGAGGAAAGATCCTGGGTTCGGGCACAGGGAGCCAAAAATAGTCCACTATAGTCTAGGATGATGCAGACATTTTCACCTTACCCCAAGGGGGAAGGAGTCCCACCTGAGGTGTGTCGTGACTAAAATGGAGAAGGGTTCATCATGGAGTTGAGGAAGTATCCATTGTGTGCATTTGATCACACACACACACACACACACACACACACACACACACATATATAACCATTATACATAAAACAAAGATAGCAACATCCTTGAGACAATCTATGAATTAACATCTACATGCAATTGATAAGCCATTCAAAATTTTAATAGACACATTAAGCACGAGGCCCAAATACATCAGAAGTCGCAACTAGCATCGGCTATGTCTTATATTAAACTTAACATGAAAGATTACAACATGATCCGACATTCGCCATAAACATTACAGAAAGTACCCGGCTTAGTCCCGCGGGTTCAGATTGGTTCCATGACTAAGTCCCTCAGACCCTAGCACTCTGTCATTCAGCCACCGCAACTAGGTATCTCTTCGCCTGCTCTCGGCTCAACCGACTCCTTCTTCCACTAGCTAGTCCAACAACAACCTTCTTCCTTTCTGGTCTTCCCCTTTTATATCCTTCTCTGCTGCCTGGACTGCCAGTTCTTGCTTGGCTATTCTCCCCCTTGGCTGCTTCTGCACCTTCCCGCCTCCTTGGTTGCCTTTGCCTTCCACTGCCACCTTGTCGCAACTCCTCCGCAACTATCCATTCTGCCACCCAACCGTTGCTTCCATCTATTTCTTTCCCACCCTTCGGTCAGTCAAAACTGGTCAAAAGATTTCAAAATTAAATGAAGCCTCAATAGCACATCTCCCTTGTTTTAACAAGATTTCACATTTAAGACTTTATTAATGATTATTTTTTGTTTGTAGGTTTAAACGTGGTCAATTATCTTCTTACACATATGACAATGGGCCTTAATCCTCCACTCACCTCCCTATACTACAAATTAGATTCATGCACCATGCATTGAATTCCTGCACCAATTCATCTGACTACACTAGTCAAAGACTATTGGTTATCGGAGCTAGCCACAAGGTTCAGTGGCCAACTTGCAGATCCTAAAGAACTAGAATGAAGGTGGGAGCACACCTACCTTTCCCTTTGCAGTTAACAAAATGTCTAAGAAGAAGAAATATATGCTAAAAGAAACCCTGGTGTTATCTCAAAATCAGACCCTGGAAGGCTGCAGACCAGGAAGACTTCAAGTAACTGTTTCAAACCAATATTTTGACTAAGGCTTAGCCTCCTTAGCCTGAGAGGGCTCTCTCATAGGGTTATTGATTTTGATTAAGAATAAGATGGCTAACTCTTGTGAAATAACAGTGATAAAAATGAATGCTGGAAATACATTAAACAAGTTTCCATTGGGCCTATGGAGTCAATAACACCTCAATAAACAATGATACTGCCTTTACATGGAAGTCAGGGCATTTAGCATTTGGATGTTCAGAACACAACTCATATAAAACCATAGTTCATAAATGCATACAGGAAATCAAAGCACAATCAGTGAATTCTGAGTGATTACACATCTATGCAACTGTAAAAGACATTAAGGAAAGAATAAAATCACACATTCTGAACATGGAAATCCTTCATGAATCCTGAGAAGAAAAGCAGCCAAATTATATTACTGAAACTCTGTCTTTACATAAGCCAAAACAGTCATCTGTTATAAAATTTCCAACCTTCATTACATTGCTGTTTCAGCTATATATAGAATCCTTACTCTAACTAATTCGAGCTTCCTCCTCCAGCATGAGGGGAATTCTATAACTACCTCTAATGACACCTATCAGCTATTTAACTAACTAATAAATACAATAAAGTGCTGACTGGAGTTTTTAAAGAGTTCTAAATTAACTATGACTCTAACTCCATTTTCCATGCATAATGGCTTCTCCTTGTTCTTTGACACCTGGTCCTCTTTCGATTTGGCTGAGCTGGATGTTTAATACTCCATATTTACCTTGAACGCTGAATCTTTTAACTGCTCAGAAGTATTAGGAGATTTCCCTTGCTTCTCGGCTCCAGTTTTCCTCAAAATGCTCGAATGTACAGAAGCATGTTTTCTAGCCTTTAATAACCCAAAATATGGAACACTGCCACGTTCTTAATGTGTTGTAAGCTGCATTGATGGACATGTGTGCAGGAAAAAGTTCCTTGTATAAAAATCGTTTGATACCTCTTGAACGGTGATAAAGGGACTTTACAACAGAAATTTAAAATTGGGTCGAAATATTCCACCTTTTTAAAGCATCCACCTGTCTTGATCTGATTGACTATTGTTGTTCCAGCTGATGTCTTGCATACCCTTTTGGCGTTTCCCTTTCAAAATTCCCGCTCATAATACAAAACGGCCTGTCTGTGTTAAAATCATTACCTACAGCAGTTTCGTAGCGCGCTACGAAACTGCTGAATTATTTGAAACAGCTTGCCTTTGACCCGAGATCTTTATCACCCAAACATTTGATTGCCAAAAATTTCGTTCAACTTTTCATATGTATAACAGGGATGTACATTTCTTCAGAACAATAAGCCTAAGCAAATTTGACAAAATTTGGAGCAAAACCTTTCTTGAAAAGAAAATTTATTTAGCAAGTAACTGGCCTAGCTGTGCCTTCAGGTCTTCAATTTTCCTCTTCATAGCTTTATTCCCAGCTCTTAGTTGCATATTTATCCTTCTAATGTACCTGGCCTCTCTGATTGCTGGTACTGTCCATGTGTGAAATTGTGCATGGCCATCAACTACTGAATTCAACTGGTTTTCTAGGGTTTCACTCCCTTTCCACAGAGCTTTATGATAATTTGCATACATGACTGCACATTTTCTAGGCCTTAGACTTCTTGGTACCTTCTTGCGGTGACTGTGTTAAATCAATATGGACTGGTTCAGACTGCTCGAATTCAATGGCGTGTAATAAATCATTCAAACTCGCCTTAGACACTGGGCTCTCTTCAACTGCTATGGCTTTACCTTTTTCCTTATTTATCTGGCTTCTTGTCCTTACCCTTGAGACTGCTTCAGATCTGCTTGTTTTAGGTATAGTCTTCTTATCATGAGTTTTTTCCTTTGTTGATTGCTGAGGTTGATCTTGAATGATTAGTGGCTTCACTAGTTTTCTTAGCTGTGACTTGGTTTGCTTTTTAGCTCTTGCCTCTTTTTGGAGCTCAGCTATTGTGAATTCTCTGGCTGGTTGTGGAGTAAGGCCAGTCTTGCTTTGGAATCCAGCCATGAAAATAAACGAATTCCAGTCTCTGCCTATCTTTTGGAGGCCATCTAAAACTAGCAACTTGATCAAACCATGATGAAACAAAGAGGTTTCACAGTCCTCTTTCCTCAGCTGCACCTTATCACACATCTTACTGAAACTGCGAAACAAATAAAAAGGAATTTCTATGGAGACTTTCCCCGTGAAATGCAAAAGCAGTTTGAAATGGTAAGAATAAACCTTATTGTACCTTCCTTCACAGGTCAAATATTTTTGTATGCAGGTGAGAAGAAGAGCATAATGTTCCTTGACATAATTCCTGGGCACTGCTTTTGTTAAATCTTCGTTTACATATGCCTCCTTTAAAAACTCCTTACAAGGATTCATGTCAAACTTAAAATTTTTAAACCATTCTTCTCGTCCTCTTGGGATCTTTGTCACAGCAGATATTGCTTCTGGAGAAACCTGTACTTCTAACATGGCTACCTTTGAATTTAAACCAGTGAAGTTTAGCGCAAATTCTTTAGTTACCTGCGCATGTCCTCCTTGTAGCTTTTTACAAAAGTTCCAGCACTCGACATATTTGAACGCTTTCTTCACACCTTCATCCCTTAGTGTTATGTCTAAGCCCTCAGGTTCAGTCCTCTGGCATTTACCGGATCTGTGTTCTTTTTTCTCCATTTTTTCTTCGAGATCTTCACACACAAAGTCTAACAGCTCTGGTTGAAATGGTGATTCAGCTCCTTTTTAATTCAGCCTCGCTTGAAATTCAAATTCTTTCATTTAAAACGCTTCAATACATAATCAGGCAGATTCGTCACTCATGCAGCACTTACGACTATCATTAAGGTCTATGCACGGTAAAATCCCTTGGGAATGATATTTTTGTGCATATCAACAGATCTAGTGGTGGGGTAGTGGCAAATGAGCGTTCAAACGTGATATGAGAGGTACATAAACTGACATGAGTGGACACAACTGGTGACTCACCTAATGGACTTGACATTTCGGGAAAGATTCGCTGCGGAATGCACGAATCCATGATTTCGCAGCACTGTTAGTTTTAAATTCTAATGATGCGCTGTGAAACGGCCTAATCATGACGCGCTGCGAAATTGCTTAACCATAATTGCGCTGCGAAACTGGCAAATGGGATTACGCTGCGAAATCACTAAAAGACACGGTGACTCGGATAAGACAAGATATGACTATGGAACAATGATAGGTGGAGGAGAACCAATGGGAGTCGAGTATGGTTTGAGTTAAAAACCTTTAAAACTCCAAATCCTAAGTGAGGAAAAATAAAATGAAATCAACTTAACACAGACCTTTGTCATCGGACTAGGACAGACAATTATATGCATCAAATTTTTAGTTCTAAGTGATAACAGTGGCTCCACTTGGGATAGTGTGCTCCTGTAGTACACTAAGAACTCGTAGGTCCAGTGCTTTGTTTAATTTCTGAAAACATAAATAGAGTTGACAAGCATTCCTTTCTAGCTTTGTGGGCCTTCACCTCGGGCTTAAGCTTCTTGTTCAGCTTGTCATTTATTTTCAACAAGAAAGACTAATAAAACAGTTATATACAATGTTTGTGACACACTTGGCAGAGATTCAATCAATTGTAATGCTTTAGGAACCTGCCATTAACAGGTCCTCCAGCATATGGTGTTCCATCAACCTCCTACAGAATGTAGGTGTTATTCCCATGGAAAGCAGAAATTTGATATGGCCCTTTCCACAAATTTTCAAATTTACCATGTTTACCTTTCTCTTCAATTCTAGCTTCCCATTTCAGCACTTTATCATGAATCTGGAATGTAACCTCTTTGATCTTTTTGTCAAATGCTCTCTTGATTCTGTTCTGGCTTTGTTGATGACTGTCAAACACCTCATTTCTTTTCTCCTGCAAAGTTATTAGCTGATTAATCCTTCGTTGTACATCATTTGGTTCCTCTTCTAATCCTTGAATCAGCTTCATTACTGGTACTCCGAGAGATGTTGGAAATATAGCCTCTGCCCCATATACAAGCTCATATGGTGATGTTCCAATGGACCTTTTTGTGCAAATCCGGTCAGCCCACAAGGCATATTTCAGTTTCAAATGCCAAGCCTTTTTATTTTCTTGCAGCAGCTTCTTAATGATTCTCACAAGACTCTTGTTTGATGACTCAGCTAAGCCATTTCCCTGTGGATAATAAGCAGTGGAATGTCCAAGGGAAATGTGATACTGATGAAAAAAATTAATCATTCTTTTGGACTTGAAAGCTTGAGCATTATCTGTAATGATCTTGATTGGGCAACCAAATCTTGATAATATATTATTTTCTAAGATAGAAATAATCACTGAATCATTTGCTTGCCTTGTGGGTATTGCCTCTATCCATTTTGTAAAGTAATCGGTGGCTGTGAGAATCCAGCGATGTTGTCCTGATGAGGGAGGATGGATTTCCGCTATAAAATCTAATCCCCACTGCTGGAAAGGTGCTTCAACATAAATAGGAACCAAGGGCATTGGCATGAGCTTCCTCTTTCCTTCAAACACTTGACATTCATGGCATGTGGCTATCTTTTTATAAATATCTCTAAACATAGTTGGCCAAAAATAGCCAGCTCTCAAAACCTTGTTTGCAGTGGCTTTCCAATAGTGATGTCCTCCACAATCCCCTTTATGAAACTCATCAATTACTTTATCAGCTTCTTCTTCAATGAGACAGTTTAATAATATTCCTCCTGCATCTTTCCAAAACAGATTTTGGTCATACACAAAATATCTGAGAGATTTCAACTTGGTAAACCAAGCTTTGGATTTTGAAAGGTTATCAGGAGCTCTATTATGCTGCAAAACAAATGCTATATCCTTATACCATTCTGAGATCAAGAATTTCTCATTTATTTGGACCAACTCTTCTTCATTTTCAGAAATTTCTGAGATTTCTGTGCTTAAATTAATATCAATACAGTCCAGATTTGACTGAGTCAACAATTTGGCTAGGCCTTGACCCTTTACCAACTTGGTGGGTTTGATCTCAATGTCATACTCCAACAGTTTTGCTATCCACTTTCCCCTTTTTCCATCTGGATCAGCTTGTGTAAGAATATCTTTTATAACAGCATTTGGCACGTATGCAACAATGTGAGAGTGCAAAACATAAATCCTGAAATCCTTAATTGCTTTCACCAATGCATAGGCTTGTTTCTCTAAGATATTATATTTCAATTCAGCATTAGCCAACGTCTTGCTAAAGAAAGAAATGGGCTGTTCAGTACCTTGACTTCCTTTTTGCAATAAAACTCCAGCAATTGTGTCTTCAGAAGCAAATGTGAAGATCAGAAACTCCTTGGTAAAATCCGGGCTGAT
Source organism: Pinus tabuliformis (assembly GCA_031772625.1). NCBI lineage: Eukaryota > Viridiplantae > Streptophyta > Pinopsida > Pinales > Pinaceae > Pinus > Pinus tabuliformis. The sequence goes on along the minus strand of CM062819.1, from coordinate 1,134,402,344 downwards.
GAGGACTGGTGCTTGAGTAAGTGCTTTCTTGATCTCTTCAAATGATTTCTTTGCTTCAGCTGTCCATTTAAAATCTGCTCCTTTCTTTAACATCTTTGTTATGTTCTTGACCACTTCAGCAAAGTTAGGAATGAATCTTCTAACAAAGTTAACTTTCCCAAGAAAGGATTGAATCTCCTTCTTACTCCTTGGTAAATCTAACTTTTGAATTGCACTAACTCTATTAGGATCAATCCTAATTCCCTCTTCAGAAATAATATGTCCAAGCAGTTTGCCAGAAGTTAAAGAAAAAATACTTTTGGTTGGGTTTAGAGAAATACCAAACCTCCTACACTTCAGTAGGACCCTTTCAAGGTGCTTTAAGTGGTCTTCTTCCTTCTTTGAAAAAACTGTGATATCATCAAGATAAACCACCACTGATTTGTCCTTTTCTTCAGCAAAAGCAATATCCATTGCTCTCTGGAAAGTTGCTCCTGCATTCATGAGGCCAAAGGGCATTTTTGCATACATGAATGTTCCCCATGGTGTAGTGAAAGCTGTTTTCTCCTGATCTTCTGGGTGAACAAGAATCTGATTGTACCCTGAGAAGCCATCAAGCATAGACATCCTTTGTGAACCAACAATGTTTTGCAGAATGAAATCCATTTTGGGGAGAGGGTAATTATCTTTCAATGAAGCTTTGTTTAAGTTCCTGAAGTCTATACAAATTCTGATCTCCCCATTCTTTTTCCTGACTGGTACCAAGTTAGCAAGCCAATTTGAGAATCTGATTGGGACAATAATTTTGGCATCAAAAAGTTTTTTTACTTCTTTTTCAATCAGTGGCATTAGAAGAGGATTAATCCTTCTTAGCTTCTGCTTAAAAGGCTTCTCATTCTGCTTAATAGGGATGGTATGTTGTATGATTGAAGAATCATATTGTTTCAAATCAACATATCTCCATGCAAAAACATCAATGAATCTTTTCATCATTTCAACACATTTGGTCTTCATATCAGCTGAAAGGAACTTTGAAATCTTGACTATTTTAGGCACAACCGAGTCACCTAAATTACAGTTTTCTACTTCCTCCTCATTAGCTTGCAATTTTGGTGCTTTGAACACATCATTTTGATCAAATAATTTTTCCAGAGGAATGAGGCCTTTAGGGATTAAGTTGTTTTGTAACTCTAAGACTTCAGAACTTTCCTTTGACTCTATTAACATATTCTGCTGATCTATCTGATTGTGCTCAAACTCTTCTTTTAATTCAATGAAGTTCCTTACCTGCTGATCATCCTCAAAAACTTGCCAATTTGTGATATTATCTGGTATGATTGGTCTATGGCGAACCTCCACTTCATAGCTTTCAGAAGAATGCTTAGGAATAATAAAGAGACTGGCTGAAACAGCAAGAGAATCTGCAATAGAGTTTTGATCTCTGGTTTTGATGCTGAAGGAAAAAGATTGAAATTTCTCCAACATTTCCAACACTAAATTTCTGTATGCTCTCATCCTTGCATCCTTAGTTTGATATGTACCTTCTACTTGTTTAATTACTAACTCAGAATCTCCATAAACAACAATATTTTTGGCTTTCAACTTTATCAAGGCTTCCAAACCTAAAACTAGAGATTCGTACTCAGCCATATTGTTGGTACAATCAAAGTTTAATTTGTATGAGAGAAACTTACTTTCTTCAGTTGGACTAGTGATCCAAATCCCAGCTCCTGCACCTTCTTTTCCTGCTGATCCATCAAAATACAATGACCAACAGCCCATTATGTCCCTTTCATCTCCTTGCTGCCCTTCTTGACTCTGATTTTCTGCAGGTTTATCTTGTAATTCTCTCCCAACTGATTCATTGAAAAGGATTGTTGATCCAAGACCAGTATCACATGAATAAATAGGAAAATTCTGAGGCTTTTCTTTGCTGCTTACCATGTAGGCCATCCTTGTTTCGCGATACAACCTCCTTTGTTCACCAAACACTGGAATGGTAGCATATGTAAGATCCATCTGCATTGTGCCCTTGATTTTTGCTGCCCATGACCTTGAAAGAAGCATTCCAAACTTCGGTGGAATGTCTGCAACAACAATGTCCATAACAGTTGTTTTTGCTGGAATTTGTGTGAGCCCCACAACAACATCTTTTATCAAACCAATGCAATGGACTCTTTTTGAATCAAAGGAAAATAAATCCTTATATGGCCTAGTTACCTCTAACCCCAGTCTTTCCATGATTACCTTAGGCATGAGATTATGTGATGCCCCTGAATCTAACATAGCATTATGTAGAGTCATGTCATGAATGGTAATGCTTATGTAGAAAGGAGGAAATTCTTCATTTTGTTCATCCTCAAGTCTTGGACCCAAACAGATAATAGGATTATCATCTTGTACATTTAGGATATCAGCCACTCCTGGTTTTGAATTAAGCATTTCAACGATTTTGCTTCTGTATTTGTCTACCTTGAGGATTTCATTAAAAGGGACTGATATTTTAATTTTTGCAATCTCATTCTCAATGTTAAAAACAGAAGTAGTCTTGTCAATTTCTTTGGGAGGAGAAGGAATTTGAACGTCCTTTTTGTCAAGAGGAGGATCATCTTTACCTTCAACTACCTTTGCTTTTACCTTTTTATCATCAGTTGTCCTTGAGGTATTCTTCTTGAGCTGTGCTTTGTTTGCTGTAATAGGAACATCTCTATTCCTAAGATTATACTGCTTTTGCATCTCAAAGATAGCATGCTGGTAGCCCTTTAAAAAATCTGAAGGCTCTTCTTCTGATTTTATCATGCTGGACTCATCATGTTCCTCCTTGGTCAAGAAATTTTCTAACCCTTCTTCATCAAAACAATGAATTGATTCCTCAGGGACTTCAGGTTCATCCTCTTCATCTACCAAATTTTGCTGGAAAGGAGGTCTCACTGGAGGATCTGCCTGCTGATTTCGGTTGTCTCTTGGCCTTTGCTGATTCTGAGGTCTTCTGAACTGAGGGTTCCTGAATTGAGGTTCTTGCTGTGCTGGAGGAGCAGAAACATTCCCAAGAGCTAATCTGTCCATCAATTTCTCCATGGTTTTCATCATTGTTTCAAACTTGTCTTCTTGAGCAGAGGTAGAAGGCTTCTCTTCCTCCTTCAACTTAGACTTTGCCATCTTTGATTTCTTAGCAGCAAGCATATTCACCTCTACCTTAATTGCATCATTTTGCATGTCAGCAAGAGAGGCAGACTCCCTTTCTCTGAGTAAAAGAGAAAAATCTGAATCAAATGATTCAGCATATCTCAACTGTGCCAAAGCTCCAGGAGGTTTCAAATGAGCTGGAATAGAATTATATATTTTGTTAAACCTCTTAGAGAAATTTTGAACAGTTTCCTCTGGAGCTCTCCTAAGATTGTTATATTCAGTAAGGGCTTGGACAGGGTTGGTTCTGTTTCCCCATTTCCTTAGAAAGCTGTCTTCAAACTCTACCCAACTATGAATGCTTCCAGCTCTAAGGGCTTTAAACCATTTTCTGACTTCCCCAATGAAAGTTTGAGCAAACAATCTTAGTTTTACATCTTCATCATCCACTTCTTCCCTGTCAACAAAATCATTGAACCTATCCACATGTTCCTCTGCTGTAATATGTTCATCACCTCCCCATGTTGGAATCCTAGCAGCATATTTGCTAGGAAGATCATGTAAAATAGCAGGGAGAGCTAGAGGAGCATACCTAGCAGGTATAGCCATAATGAATGGAGGAGCAGTGACAACAGGTATTGTATGACCAGTGGGAGCAGAACTAGTGTGAGATAGTGTCTGAGGACTATTTGGACTAACAGAGGCAGAAGATAAAGTATTGGTATGAAAAGGGCTATTTGGACTTTGCAAACCACTGACAAAAGAACTCCAATTTGGGAGAGGTAAACCAGTTTTAGATTTGAGCAAAACTTCAAAAGGATCAAGTTCTTTGAGCTGATTTAAGTCCTCTTCCTCTAATAGCAATTCTGAAGTAACAACCTCCCAAAACTCTTCCTTATCTTTTTGTGACACTAAAGATGAAGTATCAATGCCTCTTTTTTGTAAATCTAAAATAATTCCAATAAGCTCTTCTTCGTTCTCAGACCTCAACAATACCTCATGAATTTTATCATCAACAATTTTATCTTCAGGACTTCTAGAAAATTCAGGGAACAAAGATTTTGATATGGATGAAGTACCTGGTATATCAGAAAATCTTTGCCTGCTCCTTGAGATAATGTTGGGATTATCCACAGGACTAGGTGGATTTGGGTCAGGATTACTCCTTGTATATCTTCCTCTCGAAGCCACCTTTTTAACTTTAAGATTGAATGGAGTCACCAAGGTAGAATGCAGCCTCGAAAACCTTCTGAGCTCCTGCTACCTTCAGAAGTTCAGCTTCATAATTTCGGGAATGAGTAATCTTCAGACTCCCGGCAGACGCACCAAAATGTTATCTCAAAATCAGACCCTGGAAGGCTGCAGACCAGGAAGACTTCAAGTAACTGTTTCAAACCAATCTTTTGACTAAGGCTTAGCCTCCTTAGCCTGAGAGGGCTCTCTCATAGGGTTATTGATTTTGATTAAGAATAAGATGGCTAACTCTTGTGAAATAACAGTGATAAAAATGAATGCTGGAAATACATTAAACAAGTTTCCATTGGGCCTATGGAGTCAATAACACCTCAGTAAACAATGATACTGCCTTTACATGGAAGTCAGGGCATTTAGCATTTGGATGTTCAGAACACAACTCATATAAAACCATAGTTCATAAATGCATACAGGAAATCAGAGCACAATCAGTGAATTCTGAGTGATTACACATCTATGCAACTGTAAAAGACATTAAGGAAAGAATAAAATCACACATTCTGAACATGGAAATCCTTCATGAATCCTGAGAAGAAAAGCAGCCAAATTATATTACTGAAACTCTGTCTTTACATAAGCCAAAACAGTCCTCTGTTATAAAATTTCCAACCCTCATTACATTGTTGTTTCAGCTATATATAGAATCCTTACTCTAACTAATTCGAGCTTCCTCCTCCAGCATGAGGGGAATTCGATAACTACCTCTAATGACACCTATCAGCTATTTAACTAACTAATAAATACAATAAAGTGCTGACTGGAGTTTTTAAAGAGTTCTAAATTAACTATGACTCTAACTCCATTTTCCATGCATAATGGCTTCTCCTTGTTCTTTGACACCCGGTCCTCTTTCGATTTGCCTGAGCTGGATGTTTAATACTCCATATTTACCTTGAACGCTGAATCTTTTAACTGCTCAGAAGTATTAGGAGATTTCCCTTGCTTCTCGGCTCCAGTTTTCCTCAAAATGCTCGAATGTACAGAAGCATGTTTTCTAGTCTTTAATAACCCAAAATATGGAACACTGCCACGTTCTTGATGTGTTGTAAGCTGCATTGATGGACATGTGTGCAGGCAAAAGTTCCTTGTATGCAAATTGTTTGATACCTCTTGAACGGTGATAAAGGGACTTTACAACAGAAATTTAAAATTGGGTCGAAATATTCCACCTTTTTAAAGCATCCACCTGTCTTGATCTGATTGACTATTGTTGTTCCAGCTGATGTCTTGCATACCCTTTTGGCGTTTCCCTTTCAAAATTCCCGCTCATAATACAAAACTGCCTGTCTGTGTTAAAATCATTACCTACAGCAGTTTCGTAGCGCGCTACGAAACTGCTGAATTATTTGAAACAGCTTGCCTTTGACCCGAGATCTTTATCACCCAAACATTTGATTGCCAAAAATTCCCTTCAACTTTTCATATGTATAACAGGGATGTACATTTCTTCAGAACAATAAGCCTAAGCAAATTTGACAAAATTTGGAGCAAAACCTTTCTTGAAAAGAAAATTTATTTAGCAAGTAACTGGCCTAGCTGTGCCTTCAGGTCTTCAATTTTCCTCTTCATAGCTTTATTCCCAGCTCTTAGTTGCATATTTATCCTTCTAATGTACCTGGCCTCTCTGATTGCTGGTACTGTCCATGTGTGAAATTGTGCATGGCCATCAACTACTGAATTCAACTGGTTTTCTAGGGTTTCACTCCCTTTCCACAGAGCTTTACGATAATTTGCATACATGACTGCACGTTTTCTAGCAGCTTTCTTCAATTTAGCAATCTCATATTTAGCTGCTTCTAATTGACTCTTTATGGCTGCTATATTATCTCCTTGAGATGTGATGACTGTTCTGTTTATATCTTTTTGCCTAACTTTCCCGGTTTCCTCTGTTCTTGGCAGCGCTTCCTTTACTTGCTTCCTTGTAATAGGTCTTCTGGGTTTAAAAATAAATTCTTCACCTGGCTCATCGAATTTAAGCCTTTTTGAGGCCTTAGACTTCTTGGTACCTTCTTGCGGTGACTGTGTTAAATCAATATGGACTGGTTCAGACTACTCGAATTCAATGGCCTATACTAAATCATTCAAACTCGCCTTAGACACTGGGCTCTCTTCAACTGCTATGGCTTTACCTTTTTCCTTATTTATCTGGCTTCTTGTCCTTACCCTTGAGACTGCTTCATATCTACTTGTTTCAGGTATAGTCTTCTTATCATGAGTTTTTTCCTTTGTTGATTGCTGAGGTTGATCTTGAATGATTAGTGGCTTCACTGGTTTTCTTAGCTGTGACTTGGTTTGCTTTTTAGCTCTTGCCTCTTTTTGGAGCTCAGCTATTGTGAATTCTCTGGCTGGTTGTGGAGTAAGGCCAGTCTTGCTTTGGAATCTAGCCATGAAAATAAACGAATTCCAGTCTCTGCCTATCTTTTGGAGGCCATCTAAAACTAGCAACTTGATCAAACCATGATGAAACAAAGAGGTTTCACAGTCCTCTTTCCTCAGCTGCACCTTATCACACATCTTACTCAAACTGCGAAACAAATAAAAAGGAATGTCTATGGAGACTTTCCCCGTGAAATGCAAAAGCAGTTTGAAATGGTAAGAATAAACCTTATTGTACCTTCCTTCACAGGTCAAATATTTTTGTATGCAGGTAAGAAGAAGAGCATAATGTTCCTTGACATAATTCCTGGGCACTGCTTTTGTTAAATCTTCGTTTACATATGCCTCCTTTAAAAACTCCTTACAAGGATTCATGTCAAACTTAAAATTTTTAAACCATTCTTCTCGTCCTCTTGGGATCTCTGTCACAGTAGATATTGCTTCTGGAGAAACCTGTACTTCTAACATGGCTACCTTTGAATTTAAACCAGTGAAGTTTAGCGCAAATTCTTTAGTTACCTGCGCATGTCCTCCTTGTAGCTTTTTACAAAAGTTCCAGCACCCGGCATCTTTGAACGCTTTCTTCACACCTTCATCCCTTAGTGTTATGTCTAAGCCCTTAGGTTGAGTCCTCTGGCATTTACCGGATCTGTGTTCTTTTTTCTCCATTTTTTTCTTCGAGATATTCACACACAAAGTCTAACAGCTCTGGTTGAAATGGTGATTCAGCTCCTTTTTAATTCAGCCTCGCTTGAAATTCAAATTCTTTCATTTAAAACGCTTCAATACATAATCAGGCAGATTCGTCACTCATGCAACACTTACGACTATCATTAAGGTCTATGCATGGTAAAATCCCTTGGGAATGATATTTCTGTGCATATCAACAGATCTAGTGGTTGGGTAGTGGCAAATGAGCGTTCAAACGTGATATGAGAGGTACATAAACTGACATGAGTGGACACAACTGGTGACTCACCTAACGGACTTGACATTTCGGGAAAGATTCGCTGCGGAATGCACGAATCCATGATTTCGTAGTGCTGTTAGTTTTAAATTCTAATGATGCGCTGTGAAACGGCCTAATCATGACACGTTGCGAAATTGCTTAACCATAATTGCGCTACGAAACTGGCAAATGGGATTACGCTGCGAAATCACTAAAAGACACGGTGACTTGGATAAGACAAGATATGACTATGGAACAATGATAGGTGGAGGAGAACCAATGGGACTGGAGTATGGTTTGAGTTAAAAACCTTTAAAACTCCAAATCCTAAGTGAGGAAAAATAAAATGAAATCAACTTAACACATACCTTTGTCATCAGACTAGGACAGACAATTATATGCATCAAATTTTTAGTTCTAAGTGATAACACCTGGCATAATAAGACTATATTTAATTAGTTGGACAAGGGCGTTACCAAGTTTCTATCACTGGAAAATCAAAGATCCGAATTAGTTGTTCAAACTGAATTTACAGGAAAACCATTGGGAAATTTATGGAACTGCTTTCTTCGTCCATGATCAAATTTTCTTGATCCATCTAGAGTAAATGGTTAAGATATTATTAGATCCCATCTCCTTTGTTTGGAATAGTAACTTCACTAGATCTATTCCTGGCAACAAATGGATATGACTCGATTAGTTTTTGTAACAAAAATTGGCCCAACAAAACCATCGGTCTATTGTAAATGAAATATAAATTAGATGATGGTCATGTGAAAAAGGACAATGATGTTATCATAGGATTGTTGTTGGTTTATATTGGAAGGGTTGACCCCTTTCTTAGGCACTGGACTCTTCCTCTCCTCAATTTAATAAGGACCGAATATGATCAATACAAAGGTTCTGATGCCCAAATTTTGTCCTTGTAATTTATGTGTGCGAATGGTTATTTCTCACTCTTGATCTAAGTATTCGAATAGGGGGTCGAGTTGGTTTAGATGGGCCCACCATTCTAGCTTGACATCCCCTTATGGTCTATAACATATACAATCTTAACATTGGTGTGTCTTATACTATATGATTGAAAAACTATAATTTATGTATGCACTATTTATATTTCTTTTCATACATGCAATGATCTTATAACTAAAATGATTGCAAAAAGCTAAAGAACCTGTAGCAGTAGCAACATACTCGATTCAGGCATTAGGTCCGGTCTTTATCACACATTTTGGGTGCTATTCCACGATATTTATGCTTTATCTGATAATTGGTCAATGTAGATTTTATATTGCAGGATGGTTTTCCTCGTATGATGGTTTCGTTTCTGAATCGTGGTCAGATTTGTGAGCTTTCAAAAGTAATTTGTTATTTTCATTTTTGAAAGACGGTTAGACCTACCTCTATCTTTACCTCTTGTTCGAATTCTTAGCTATCCTCTTATGTTATCTTTTGACTACCTTATATGGATCTTGATTGAAATTTATGGGTTGTCAAATGAGTCAGATCTAATTTTGAAGAGTGCGTTGAAAGACACATCAACTTACTAAACTTCTATGCCCTTTGACAAATTGAGAGACTTTATTCTTGAGTTTTTTGGGGTTTTATGGTCTGACAATAAAAGTGTGCTTGATTTAGGGAATCCACTATTTATAAGACTCATGATATTTGTGGATTCTACTTGATGTAAATTGTGCAGTACAGGAACTACATTAATTACAGGAGCTTGTGTTAAAATAGGAAACAATAATTATTTACATAATGATGATATGTTTGTTTCTAGAATTATTCATTTGATTCCATTGGTTTACTTACCTACATAGTATTATTGTAAACTTTGTTTTTAATCATTTGTTTGAGAACATTTTTTTGTGGAATGTGATGACAGTGTGATTGAAGGATATTTTGTTTTCACTGTTGGGTTGTGTTATATTCTTTCTACGACTAGCCCACGTAGTTAATCGGGGGGTTAGAGGGGGGGCGGAGCCCCCCCTTCATTGCGTCGATTGCATAGTGGGCAGGGGGGGGGGGTCATAGGGGGTTTGAGGGGTGCAGGTAACCCCACTCTATAAATTTTGTTTTTGGACCCTATATTAGGTTGGGCAGACCTACCTATGGTTTTGTGCATGTTTTTCACACATGGTTTTGGACGCGATGGTTTTCGATCCATCGTTTTGGACGCGATCGTTTTCAGTCCATGGTATTGGATGCTTCGACATGTATAAATATGTATTGTAACATTGAAACGAACATAATGAAAAATCAAGCTGGTAGTCCTAGTTTTGGGATCCAGGGGAAAATATTTGTGTATATGTGTTTTATGTGTTATGCTCTCGCATTTTTGATTTTCTATGATTTATAATTCATATGCAGGTAATTTCTGTATGGGGTTAAAGCCTACATTTGGTATTAGAGTTGTTTTAGCTTCAAGGGGACACCTTTTTTGCTGAAGGGTTTCACTCAGGCCTATGGTAGACCCTGTTCAATGGGAGATTTGCGAGATCGATTCTGGTGGTGAAAGAAGATGGCGAGCAGTAGAAAGATAGAGATCGATAAATTTAATGGTCAAAGTTTTGAGTTGTAGAAACTCAAGATGGAGGATCTGTTGGTGGATAAAGATCAGTGGATCGCAGTAGATCCGGGTACTAAACCAACGGAAGTGTCTGATGAAGAATGGAAGAAGTTAGATCGGAAGGAAAAGAGAACAATATGATTATGTGTCTCAGATTCAGTATTGCTGAATGTATTAGGGGATGCTACAACTAAGGGCTTGTGGGAAAATTTAGGGACTTTGTATCAATCTAAGTCTCTGGCGAATAAACTGTTCCTGCAGAAAAAGTTGTATAACCTAAGGATGAAAGATGGAGAGTTGGTGAAAGATCATCTGAATTCATTTAATACTGTGGTAATTCAATTATTATCTGTTGATATTAAAATTTTAGGTGAAGATAAGTGCATCAGTTTGTTATGTTCTCTACCAGATTTGGGGGATAGTCTAGTTATTGCAATAGGTAGCAATACAATTTCCTTGCAGTTCGATGAAATAGTCTCATCCTCGCTGACAGAGGAGATGAGATGGAAAAATATGGAGAGCCAGAATGGTGATGCCTTGTCTGTACGAGGATGGTCCCAGAACAGAAACAAAAATAAGTCATCAAGTGGGAGATCTAAATCTAGAGGGAGATATAAATCTCCAGGAAAACTTGTAAAGGTGGTGTGCTGGAAATGCGGAAAGGAAGGGAACTACAAAATAGATTGTAAATCTAAAGCTCCTAATAAATGAAATGGATCTAATGATGCTCCTTATGCAGAGGTGAAAACCACCTCAGATGAAGGTGGGAATGTGTATTTGGCTTCTTCAAGTACACATGTAGATCATGAGGCATGGTTGATTGACTCAGGTGCATCCTTTCACTTCATTCCCCATAGAGAGTGGTTCTGCGAGTATGAGAAATATGATGGTGGTGATGTCTTCTTGGGGGATGACAAGAACACTAGAATCGTTGGTCATGGAAAAGTAAAGTTGAAGTTGCAAGGTGGAAGGATTAGAACACTTCCAGGTGTTCTGCATCTTCCCGCATTAGCTAGAAATCTGATTTCTGTAAGCAAGTTGGATGATGAAGGTGTGAAACTAGTGTTTGAGAAGGATACATGCAAGATGGTTTGGGGGGCATTGATATTGATGCGAGGAGTTTGAATTGGAACTCTGTATAAGCTGCAAGGTAGCACTATTGTTGATGGGTGCAACAGTTCTGTGGTTCTTGAAAGTGTAGCAGAAAATCTAGTGGTCTCTGGAGAGAAGACCATGCTGTGGCATCAAAGGCTTGGACACATTGGAGAGAAGGGATTTTGAATACTTCATGGTAAATATATGGTAGAAGGTATAAGTAATAGCTCTCTGGATTTTGATTTCTGTGAAAATTGTGTATATGGGAAGCAGAATTGGGTGAGTTTCCCCTCTGGTGGTAAGAGGGCGAAATAGATATTAGAACTTGTGCACATTGATATGTTTGGACCTGTGAAGGTTCCATCACTAGGTAAGTTTGTGTACTATGTATCATTTATAGATGACTTCTAAAGGAATAAATGGATATATTTCCTTAAGAATAAATTTGAAGTCTTTGACAGGTTTAAAGAATTTAAGGCTCTAGTGGAAAACCAGACAGAGAAGAAGATAAAGGTGTTGAGGACAAACAATGGTGGAGAGTTTTGCAGTAAGGAATTTGAAGAATTCTGTAAGAAGTGTGTTATAGCACGATAGAGGACTACTCCATACACACCTAAGAAAAATGGAGTTGTAGAAAGAATGAACAAGATGTTGATGGAAAGGGCAAGAAGCATGCTCAATGGTGCCGGGCTAGGACAATAATTCTGGGCAGAGGCAGTGGAGACAACATGTTACCTGATCAACAGATCACATTCATCAAAATTGGAGGATAAGACTCCACAAGAGGTATGGACTGGTAAGAAACCCTCTCTTTCACATCTTAGGGTATTTGGATGTGATGCATATCCACATGTTACAAAGGAGAAATGAACCAATTTGGATAGTAAATCTGAAAAGTGCATCTTTATTGGGTATAAGGATGGTTTAAAGGGTTATAAGCTTTGGAACCCAGTAACAAGGAAGGTTGTGTACAGCTGAGATGTGCTGTTCAGAGAGGTGAAATATGTTATTAAACATGAAATCCAACCAAAGGAACTTGAGAAGATAGAGTTTGAGCTAAAGGAGGAAGAATCAGACTCTACAGCAGAGGAGAAATAAGAAGATGAAAAGCCACAAACTCGAGGTGTGAGAATATCAGTTCAAGAAAGAAGGAAACCAAAAAGGTATAATCCATCTGCTTTTTGTTCAAATTTTTCTTTATCTATTACTGATGATGATCCCACAACTATTAAGGAAGTAGGAGATTCAGAGGATGGAAAACTCTGGAAAGAGGCCATGGTTGATGAAATGACATCTTTGCACAAAAATGAGGCTTGAATTTGGTGGAGTTTCTGGCTGGAAGGAAACCCATTGGCAGCAAATGGGTGTTCAAGAAGAAGACAAATGTAGAAGGAAAGGTGGAGAAATACAAAGCTTGGTTGGTAGCAAAAGGTTATTCCCAACTGCTCGGAATTGATTTTAGTGATATTTTTTCTCCTTGCCAAGGTAACTTCTATTAGATTACTTTTATTTGTTGCTACTGCTTTTTATTTTGAGGTAGAACAAGTGGATGTGAAGATAACTTTCTTCACGGGGATCTGGAAGAGGAGATCTACATGAAGCAACCTAAAGGCTTTGTGGTGAAGGGTAATAAAGAACTGGCATGGAAGTTAAAGAAGTCTTTGTATGGTTTAAAAGAATCACCAAGGATGTGGTATCAAAAATTTGATACATTTATACGGGGACTTGGCTTCACCAGAAGCAAAGTAGATCACTCTGTGTATTTTAAACTAATTGGTTACCATGTTATTTCTCTGGTCTTATATGTCGATGATATGTTGCTGGTTGGAAATGACAAAGAAATATTCTAGGATTTGAAGACCCAATTGTCCTCCAAATTCGACATGAAAGATCTTGGTGCTACAAACTATATTTTGGGCATGCAAATTAAAAGAGATCAGACAAAGAGGAAGCTCTGTTTAAACCAGAGGAAGTATGTCGAGACAATACTACAAAGGTTTAATATGCAGGATAGTAAACCAGTGAAGGTTCCTATTCTTGTAGGTGTAAAGTTATTTATTGAATAGTGTCCCAAGACACAAGAAGAGGAAGACGACATGTCCCATGTTCCATATGCAAGTGCACTCGGTAGCCTGATGTAATGCAATGGTTTGTACTAGACCAAACATTGCACATGAAGTGGGAGTATTGAGCAGGTTTATGTTAAAAACAGGGAAGGAGCACTAGACAACAGTGAAGCGGGTTTTCAGGTATTTGTGTGGCACTAGTGATTATGGTTTGTGCTACCAAGGAAGACCAAGATTGGACAGAGTGTTGGATATTCATGGCTTTGTTGATGCAGACTAGGCTGGAGATTTGGATGAAAGAAGATCTACAAGTGGGTATGTGTTTAACCTATTTGGAGGTGCAGTCAGTTGGATGAGTAAGAAACAATATGTAGTGGCACTATCAAATACAGAGCAAAATACATGGCAGCCACTCATGCAAGCAAGGAAGCAGTTTGGTTGCAGAGATTGTGTTCAAGTATGGGGTTAGTAAAGGGAGCTATAAGGATAGACTGTGACATCCAAAGTGCAATTTCTAGGCAAATAACCATGCATATTATTCAAAGACAAAGCACATTGATGTTCAGTATCACTTTGTGAGGGATATGATAGAAGAAAAAAAGGTGTTGCTGGTAAAGGTGGACACTTTGAAGAATACTGCATATGAATTGAAAAAATTTGTGAGCTCTGAGAAGTACTCTTGGTGTAGAGAAACCATGGGCGTTGCAGGGATGGATAAATTACTAAGCTCTCTTGTGGCCCCCTGTGGAAAGAAAACAACAAGTGGGAGAATGTTGGGTTGTGTTATATTCTTTCCACGACTAGCCCATGTAGTTAACCGAGGGGTTAGAAGGGGGGTGGAGCCCCCCCTTCGTTGTGCCGATTGAGTAGTCGGGGGGGTCATAGGGGGTTTGAGGGGTGTAGGTAACTCCACTCTATGGGGTCCGGGGCAGGGCCCTGAAAATTTTTGTTTTTGGACCCTATATTAGGTTGGGCGGACCTACCTATGGTTTTGTGCATGTTTTTCACACATGGTTTTGCACGTGATGGTTTTCATTCCATGGTTTTAGATGCAATGGTTTTCAGTCCATGGTATTTGATGCTTCGGCATGTATAAATATGTATTGTAAAATTGAAAGGAAGATAATGAAAAATCAAGCTGGTAGTCCCGGTTTTGGGACCTAGGGGAAAATCTCTGTGTATATGTGTTTTATGTGTTATGCTCTTGCCTTGTTTATTTTCTATGTTTTAGAATTCATATGCAGGTAATTTTGTACGAGGTTAAAACCTACATGAACACAATGACTTCTTTTCAACTGATAAGCTTATGATACACCAATGTTTTGTTAGATAAAATTCTTAATGAAGTTTGGGAATTTTTCTTTTAGAGTGAGAACTTTTATTTAATTGCATGAATTGAATTTGAAGTTTATGTAGAAGGGTTCTCTCTTTAAATTGTTAAAAGGTTGGGTTTGTTTTCAATTGATTAATAATTAGGGCTACTTTTGAGTGTTAGTGATTTGTAGGGTTAATATTAGCAATAATTAGGGTTTTCAATTTTAATGAATGCTTTTGGTCTGAGGATTGGAGTGGATAACGATTGTTTTTCACAAGTTAGATTAGGGTTTTGATTTGCATGTTGCCAGAGTCCTTCTCTGGCATTTCCAGTGTTGTGCCTCAAAGTTTACGAACTTTGAGATTGACAATTAAATTTTAGGTTATTTATTACACCCAACATTTTGGCGCCATTATTGGGGAGGTTCTTAGGGGATTGACCTTGGTAACATTCCATAGTTTCATTCTCTCTTTACCTAGTTTTCTCGCAATTTTATTTCCTTAGAATTTATTATTTAAATTTCTTTCTTTCCTCCATTATTTTTAAGGTTTTTCATTTTTTGAGTGCTGTAAGAACCCCCCCTATATATTCAACCATGTGCTAATAAGATATACCAACTAGATTGTTAAATACAGAGAAATGGTATTTCAAGGCATTTTTCAATGAGGATTTTGAGGCTAATATCAATCATCTAATGCACCTACTTCATTGATCAGTTGGTAGGAACATTCAAAGAAGGAGTCTCGAAGCAGTACATGGATAACCTATTTTATTTTGGTAAGAAATGGAAAACATTGTTACTTTTGAATTCCCCATCAAAGATCCAGGAGTGGCACAAATGCATAGTATTCCCCCATCTGCACTACCAAAATTTCATGGTTTGGAAAATGAAGACCCATATACATTCTTATTTGAGTTTGAAGTACTTTTTAGGGGATATGGTTATTGTACTAATGCTCAAAGGTTGCAATTTTTTCCTCTTACTCTTAAAGGAGCATTTCTTTGATGGTTCATGAGCCTTGGAGGGATATCCATTCAAACATGGGAAGACATGAAGAATGTATTTTTGAAGAAATACCAAGGCTACTTCCAGGTTGCTGAAGATTTTTTGAATAGCACAAGGGGAAATGAATGTTTGGAGGACTATGTTGAGTGATTTTGATACAACCTTCAAAAATCGAAACATAAACATTTGGAAAAAGAGACATTGAAAACACTCCTACTCAAAGGAATCAAAGATGATTTTTTAGAACCTTTAAATTTGATATGGGAGGGTGATGTTTCTGACTTACCATATGATGATGTTTTTGAATTATGCATTAGGAATTCAAGAGGAATCTCTAATATTGGTAAGAATTCTCAAAAAATTTCTTCTCGATTTTCGGAATCTGCTACACAAATAGGAGTTAGAAAAGCTTCTCTAAATTTACAATTGGATGATTTGTAGGAAGAATGGAAGCAGTGCAAGGAGGTTAATTCAAAAAATTATTTCCCTCCAGTACTAGAGTTACAATAATTATTTAAGGAACCAAGTAAGGAAATAAATCGACCGTCAGGTATAACTCAAAACTCATCATCATTTAATACTTGGAATAATATGTATTGTCCCTAATAGGTTCCTCAACACATATACAACCCTATAGTTCCATGGAAGATTTATAATCCTCCTTTGATTCAATACCCCACCTTATGGCCATAGTGGCCCTCTCCCTCGAGTCAGATATTCCCGCAGCCTCAAGGATGGTTTGGAGCCTCCTGTCCAAGGAAATTCCCCATGCAAACTTCACTACCTAAGCCACAACTACTATCTAATGTACCACCATGTTATCCTTATCTATGGTCCCAGCCATTTTTTCAACCAAACCCTAATTCCAACAATCAAGTTGCACATCAATTTAAAATACCTATTTTTCCTACTCACTCCCTTATTGATTGTAATGTCATATCTTAATTTAAAGAGGGGGGAGAAGCGAATTTAGAAACTTCCCCTATTACCACACAACATTTACCTCAGGAAGAAAATTTAATCCATAAACCATTAGAGGAGAAATCTATGATTGGAACTTTTTCGAAAATTGTTGTTGAAGCTCACTAAGAAGAAAGCCCTAGAATTTCCCTTAACCATCCTTGTCAATCTGAAGAAATCAAACATCGAGTTGTGGAGTACCTATACAAGTTGGAGAACCATGAATATGTGGGTCTTATTGAATCCTAGTTCCAAAAAATTGTTATCACACCATATTCTCTCATCATTCAGAAACTCTTGGTACCCTATCAATTAAATAAGTTGGTTTCTGATACTCTGATATGCTTTAAAGTTTACATTTTAAACATGAGTGTGAGTATATTTAGTATTTTTTTACGCACATGGTTACATTGGAAGTACTCCTACACTTGAAGGAGATCTTCCTCATTTTCAATGACCTCATTATTATAAAAATGTCTTTTGAAATAAAAGTGTTATAGCAGCACTCTTAAAATTGCAATTCCCTAAGGCACAACTATTGAAATTTCCATTATTATGCACTCTTGTGGTGAGTCTTGTCAGAAGCAATTCATTCTTAATGCCTCATTATTTTGTAAAGTGACTATAATTGATGGGTTGGTTCCTCTTCATAATTTTTTGGTCATCCATTGAGTCAGTCAGGGGGACTTATCATTGTTATACTTAATACTTTCCACTTATAAACCCACAACCCTAACCTTGGCCTAGTCACTTGATCAAGTTGTTATCCAAGAAATATTTTCAAGTTTCTCTTCAAAGGTATTGATGAAAAGCCTCCTATGGTGGACCACTCCTATAAAACCATAATGATCTCTCATGAGAACCCTAGCATGATTAAATTGAGGAATATTTTAGTCATTATCTGAGATTCCTTCTTTAAAATGAGTCTTTAGGGTAGAAGGACCAACCAGTAAAGATTAGTAATTAAAAAAATTTCATGCCATCCTACGCTCTTAAGGAGCAGATTTTCCTCCCCACCTATTAAGTAACCTATTTAAGGTTGATCATAATCATAGTTTATTTTAAAAAGGGATTAATTGAGGGATAAGAGGTCTCATTACGAATTGACCTACCATGATCATAGGTCCTATAGAGAATGACATTACTTCTATTAGTCACCAAGCCAGGGTAACGGTATTCAGTTGAAAATATGGAAGACAAGAGGTCTCATCATGAGCCGACTTGTTCATTCTTGTTAGTTCTTGTGAATGGAACTATTGTTAGTTGGTTACCAAGCTAGGACAACGACCTTCAGTTAATTTTTAAATTAATGTAAATGATTTTAAATGACTCTGAATCTATATCTAATAGATGGGACACAAACATTTCATTGGGTTAAAAGGCATCCCTATCAAGGTTATAGATCCATGCTGGTAGCAGGGCCATGCATGTAAGTTAATATTACATTATGATTTACTTGGTCGTCTTTGTCTTTCCCTACACTCGTTATCACATCTCTCTGAGAATGGATTTAATATCCTTCTAGTGTTATGCTTTGGAGTTCTATCTTTAAGAAATAACTTGGTTTCTATGGATGTGCTACCCTTAGTGTAGGTGATTCACTCTTCTTGAACAAGAGTAGCTTCAACTATATGCTTGGGTAATGATGATATGGTCATCTTGGGTAGGCATAATTTTGTCATCTCTTTTTCCCTATCCATTTTAGTGCCTTGGATTTCAAATAATATCACTTCTACTTATAATAATGAGGCTATTGAAAGTGAATACCTACTGACTAAGGATACTCTTGAGATGCTTTGTGGAAATTTTATGGTTGGCTATTTCATTATGACACTATCCTTGCATTTTAGCATTTTTATAGCAGTCTTGGTATCAAAATTTCTTGGAATAAAGAATCCAACATGAAATAAACCAACTTATATCTCCATTGTTAGGACAATCATATATAGCAGGAAATCTTTGCAGGATATTTCAATCTTGTTTTTTTTGCAAGGGAGCAACAATAATAACAGTTGATTCGCTTGCATGGGGACATGCAAGATGATCGGCATGGGGGGATGTTAGGCCTCTATTTTGTCTTGCTTTATATCACTTTTTATTTGGAAATCCCTCATGATTTTGTATATTTTGTATGGTTATTTTCGTCATTTTGTGTATTCTTGGAGACGATAAAGTAAATATTTATTATTTAGCACATCTCCCTTATTTTAACAAGATTTGACATTTAAGCCTTTATTAATGATGGTTTTGTGTTTGCAGGTTTAAACATGGTCAATTACCTTCTTACACATATGACAACGGGCCTTAATCCTCTAGTCACCTCCCTATACTCCAATTTAGATTCCTGCACCACGCATCAAATTCCTGCACTAGTTCATCTACCTACACTAGTCAAACATTGTTGGTTATCAAAGCTAGCCACAAGGTCTGGTGGTGAGCTCACAGATCCATGAGGAGATCCTAAATAATGAGAATGAAGGAGGGAGTGCTCCTACCTTTCCCTTTACAGTTAACAAAAGGTAGAGGAAGAAGCAATGTATGCTAAAATAAACCCTCACATAATAATACCAAATTTCATTATTTGGACAAGGGCATTACCGAGTTTCTATCCTTGGTAAATCAAAGATCCGAATTATTTGTTCAAACTAACTTTACAAGAAAATCGTTGGGACATTTTTGGAACTAATTTCTTTGTCCATGATCGAATTTTCTTGATCCATCGAAAGTGAATGGTTAACATATTATTAGATCCGATCTCCTTTGTTTGGAATAGTAACTTCACTGGATCTATTCTTGGTAAACAAATGGATATGATTCGATTAGTTTTTGTAATAGAAATTGGCCTAACAAAGCCATCTTTGTATTGTAAATCAAATATAAATTGGATGATGGCCCTGTGAAAAATGACAATGATGTTATCATAGGATTGTTGTTGGTTTATATTGGGAGGGTCGGCCCCTTTTCTACGTGTTGGACTCTTCCTCTCCTCAATGTAATAAGGACTGAATTTGATCAATACAAAGGTTCAGATGCCCATTTTTTATCCTTGTGGTTTATGCATGCAAATGATTATTTCTCACTCCTGATGTAAGTCTTCGCACAGTGGGTTGAGCTGGTCTGTTTGGGTCCACCATTCTAGACTGACATCCTCTTCTAGTGTGTAACAACTATAAATAATAGCATTGGTGTGTTTTATACTATGTGATTGACAACACTATAATTTAAGTATGAAATGTTTATATTTATTTTCATAGATGCAATTTTCTCATGAATAAAGTGATTTCAGAAAGTTGAAGAAGTTGTAGCAGTAGCAAGGTACTTGATTTAGGCATTAGATCCAGTATTTATCACACATTTGGGTGCTATCACATGATATTTATGCTTTATCTGATAATTGGTCAAATGAGGTTTTATATTGCAGGCTTGGTTTTCTTCGAATGATGGTTTCATTTTTAGATCGTGCTTAGATTTGTGAGCTTCTAGTTTAATTTGTTATTTTCCTTTTTGAGAGAAGGTTAGACCTACCTCTATCTTTACATATGGTTAAAATTCTTGGTGATCCTCTTATGTTATCTTTTGAATGCCTGATAGGGATCTTGATTGAAATTTTTGGGTCGTCGAATGAGTCAGATCTAATTTTGAAGAGTGTATTGAAAGACACATCGACTTAATAAAATTCTTTGCCCTTTCAAAATTTTAGAGACTTTGTCCTTGAGTTGTTTGGGGTTTTATGGTCTGACAATAAAAGTGTGCTTGATAGGGAATCCACTCTTTCTAAGACTCATGATATTTGTGGATTCGACTTGATGTAAATTGAGTAGTATAGGAACTGCATTAAGTATAGGAACCTATATTAAAATAGGAAACAAGAATTATTTGCAAAATCATGATATGTTTGTTTCCAGAATTCTTCATTTGACTCCATTGGTTTTGATCCTCAAAGACTTTGGATCTGCAAATCCAAAGCCCAAAGGACAAAGCCAAGGCGTGGTGACCCAAGACAACCCGTCGAAGCCGCAAGAAAAGAACAACACCACAAAACCGAAGAAGGACACAGGAAAGTGGTGTGAGTTCCACAAGAGTCCCACTCATAACACAAGTGAGTGTCGGACCAAGCAGTCACTTTTGACAGGGTAGTACTGCTCCTTGATGGCATCCCGGAAGTCATTCCAAGTGGGAGCGGCTGAAAACAGTGAGCCTGCACTTTCATCCTTCTGTTCGCAGTAGGTTTCCCACCAGTCCTTGACATGGGGGGCTGCTTTGAGAACAGCGAAAACAATCTTTTCCCGACTTGAAAATTCATGAACAGAAAAGTACCCATCGAGCGGATTTAAGCAAGAACGCAATAGATTACAGAGATAACCATAAATACAGAGATGTGATAACCATAAAAACAGAGATGCAACAGAAATAATAATATGCGATAACCATAAAAAGAGAGATGCCACAGAAATAATACTTCATTTCATTAATGGAGAATACTGAAATATGCTTACAAATAGAAATAACCCAGCTAGGGCGATGGTAGCTTATCTCTGAGAAGAGATGTGTCGGCTACATGCCTCTGAACTGTTTTGAACTGTGTTACAATGAGGCTCGAGGGCCTATTTATTGTTGAGAAACAATGGAAAACCCTTCACATTCCAAAACCTAACCCTAGAAGATGAAACGCCAAATTGTGGGCCCCGTTTTTGGGTAAGTTGGTACATCAACTTCCCGGGGTCGCGAATTAGTCGTACTATCTCTGTTTGACGTGCATGATAGCCCATTGGAAAGATCTCTCCGAGGACTACAACGGAAAAGATGATTTTTATCAAAAAAATCGTTGGCGGTGGATTTCCCAAAAAACGTCGTTTAGGGCCTCAAAACGGCTCCAGAAGTTTAGGACCCGAAAAACTGCTAAAAATAGTAAACTGTGCTATAATTGTTCATGAACACAGGAACAACTTCTCCTTACCCAGAGGGGTACCACACAAGTTTCAGGTGGGCGAAAAAGTTTGGTTACATCTGCAGAGAGAACGCCTTACCAAAACCCATCAGAAACTCAGACCGCTTCGACATGGTCCTTACACCAGTAACAAGGCTGTGGGCAACAATGCTTTGAAGCACACCATTCCTCCATTCCTTTGCTTGCACCGATTTTTCAATGTGGACCATCGCCGACCATGCTTCCCACCATTTCTGGACACATCAGAGATTGCAGAACAGCTCACTAGAGACCCAGCTCAGCAGAAGCTTCCTCATCTCATGGAGGAACTCAAAGCAATGGGGACCATTGCTTCCTAAGGGGGGAGGAATGATCCAGGTGGATGTTGGTGGCCACCCACCTATCCCATTTGGACCCCCACAACTATCTCTTTCAGTTTTTCAGTTTCCTTAATTATAACACAGTTTACTATTTTTAGCAGTTTTTCGGGTCCTAAACTTCTGGAGCCGTTTTGAGGCCCTAAACGACGTTTTTTGGGAAATCCACCGCCAGCGATTTTTTTGATAAAAATCGTCTTTTCCGTCGTAGTCCTCGGAGAGATATTTCCAACGGGCTATCGTGCGCGTCAAATGGAGATAATACAACCAATTCGCGACCCCGGGAAGTTGGCTGTCCAACTCACCCCAAAATGGGGCCCACAATTTGGCGTTTCATCTTCTAGGGTTAGGTTTTGGAATGTGAAGGGTTTTCCATTGTTTCTCAATAATAAATAGGCCTTCGAGCCTCATTGTAAACACAGTTCGAAACACTTCAGAGGCATGTAGCCGACACATCTCTTCTCAGAGATAAGCTACCATTGCCCTATCTGGGTTATTTCTATTTGTAAGCATATTCAGTATTTTACAGTAATGAAATGAAGTATTATTTCCACTGCATCTCTCTTTTTATGGTTATCGCATCTCTGTATTTATGGTTATCTCTGTAATCTATTGCGTTCCTGCTTAAATCCGGATCAGGTTTACTCACCTACATAGTATTATTGTAAACTTTGTTTTTAATAGTGGTTTGAGAACATTTTGTTGTGGATTGTGATGACAGTGTGATTGAAGGATATTTTGTTTACACACAATGACTTCTTTTCAATTGATAAGATTATAATACACCAATGTTTTGTTAGATAAATTTCTTAATGAAGTTTGGGGACTGATTTGAATTTTCTTTTAGAGTGAGAACTTTGATTTAATTGCATGAATTGAATTTGGAGTTTATGTAGAAGGGTTTTCTCTTTAAATTGTTAAAAGGCTGGGTTTGTTTTCAATTGATTAATAATTAGGGTTGCTTCCGAATGTTAGTGATTTGTAGGGTTAATGTTTGCAGTAATCAGGGTTTTTAGCTTTAATGAATGCTTTTGATCACAGGATTGGAGTGGATAACGATTGTTGTTTTCAAGTTAGATTAGGGTTTTGATTTGCAGGTTGTTGGAGTCCTTCTCTAGCATTTCTAGTGTTGCACCTCAAAGTTTATGAACTCCTAGATTGACAATTAAATGTTAGGTTGTTTTATTACACTCAACACACTTGATCAATATGCACGTGATTCCTACACAATGCATTCAAGTGGAACTTACAATACCAACAAATTAAATGTAAATTCTAAAATTTCAAAAAAATTCAATTAGTCCAAGTGTAGTTAAATCATTTTAATATAGTGGAAGCAAGCTTACATAGGAAATGGATGTATTTTTCTTCAAAACAGGAGGTCACCACATATTTACGCTATTATGTTCATTAATTTTCAATATTGTTGTAACATGCGAGTTGTTGGGTTGTGTTATATTCTTCCCTATATTAGGTTGGGCGGACCTATCTATGGTTTTGTGCATGGTTTTCGCACATGGTTTTGGATGTGATGGTCTTCGGTCCATGGTATTGGATGCTTCAGCATGTATAAATATGTATTGTAACCTTGAAAGGAACATAAGGAAAAATCAAGTTGGTAGTCTCGTTTTTGGGATCTAGGGGAAAATATCTGTGTATATGTGTTTTATGTGTTATGCTCTCACATTGTTTATTTTCTGTGTTTTAGAATTCATATGCAGGTAATTTTTGTATGGGGTTAAAAACTACATTTGGTATCAGAGTTGTTTTGGCTTCAAGGGGATGCCTTTGTTGCTGAGGGGTTTTGCTCAAGCCTGTGGTAGACCCTGATCAGTAGGAGATCTGCGGGATCGATTCTGGTGGTGAAAGAAGATGGCAAGCAGTGGAAAGATAGAGATTGAAAAATTTAATGGTCAGAGTTTTGAGTTGTGGTAACTCAAGATGGAGGATATGTTGGTGGATAAAGATCAGTGGACCATGATAGATCCAACTACTAAACCAACGAGAGTGTTCAATGAAGAATGGAAGAAGTTGGATTGAAAGGCTAAGAGCACAATACGATTGTGTGTCTTAGATTCAGTATTGTTGAATGTATCAGGGGAAGCTACGACAAAGGCTTTGTGGGACAAGTTAGGGAATTTGTACCAATCTAAGTCTCTCGTGAATAAACTATTCCTACGGAAAGAGCTATATAACCTGAGGTTGAAATATGGAGACTCGGTGACATAACATCTGAACGCATTTAATACTATGGTAAGTCAGTTATTATCTATTGATATTAAAATTCCAGATGAAGATAAGTGCATCAGTTTTTTGTGTTCTCTACCATATTTTTGGGATACTTTGGTTATTGCAATAGGTAGCAATGCAACATCCTTGCAGTTTGATGAAATAGTTTCATCCTTGCTGACGGAGGAGATGAGACGGAAAAATATGGAGAGCCAGAATGGTGATGCCTTGTCTATACGAGGACGGTCCTAGAACATAAACAAAAATAAGTCATCGAGTGGGAGATCTAAATCTCCAAGAAAACCTGTAAATGTGGTTTGCTGGAAATGCGAAAAGGAAGGGAATTACAAAAGGGACTATAAATCTAAAGCTCCTGACAAAGGAAAGGGATCTAATGATGCTCCTTCTACAGAGGCGAAAACCACCTTAGATGAAGGTGGGGATGTGTACTTGGCTTCTTCAAGTACACATGTAGATCATGAGGCATGGTTGATTGACTCAGGTGTATCCTTTCACTTCACTCCCCATAGAGAGTGGTTCGACAAGTATGAGAAGTACGATGGTGGTGATGTATTCTTAGGGGATGATAGGAAGGCTAGCATCATTGGTCGTGGAAAAGTAAAGTTGAAATTGCAAGGTGGAAGGGTTAGAACACTTTCGGGTGTTCTGTGTATTCCTGCATTGGCCAGAAATATGATTTCTGTAAGCAAGTTGGATGACGCAGGTGTAAAAATAGTGTCCGGGAAGGATACCTGCAAGATGGTTCGAGGAACACTGGTTTTGATGTAGGGAGTTTGGATTGGAACTCTGTACAAGCTACAAGGTAGCATTGTTGCTGATGGGTGCAATAGTTCTGTGATTCTTGAAAGTGGAGTAGAAAATCTAGTGGTCTCTAGAGAGAATACCATGTTGTGGCATCAAAGGCTTGCACATATTGGAGAGAAGGGCCTTTGAATACTTCATGGTAAAGTTATGGTAGAAGGTATGAGTAATAGCTCTCTAGATTTTGATTTATGTGAAAATTGTGTATATGCGAAGCAGAATCGGGTGAGTTTTCCCTCTGGTGGTAAGAGGGTGAAACAGATATGAGAGCTTGTGCACAGTGATGTGTTTGGACTTGTGAAGGTTCCATCATTGGGTAAGTCTGTGTACTATGTATCTATAGATGACTTCTCAAGGAATACATGGATATATTTCCTTAAGAATAAATCAAAATTCTTTGACAGGTTTAAAGAATTTAAGGCTCTGGTGGAAAACCAGACAGAGAAGAAGATAAAGGTGTTGAGGTTAGATAACGGTGGAGAGTTTTGTAGCAAGGAATTTGAAGAATTATGTAAGAATTATGATATAGCACGGTAGAAGACTACTCCATACACACCTGAGAAAAATGGAGTTGCAGAAAGAATGAACAAGACGTTGATGGAAAGGGCAAGAAGCATGCTCAGTGGTGTCATGTTAGGACAAGAATTTTGGGTAGAGGTTGGTGGAGATAGCATATTACCTGGTTAAAAAATCACCTTCATCAGTGTTGGAAGATAAGACTCCACAAGAGGTATGGACTGGTAAGAAACCCTCTATTTCACATCTGAGGGTATTTGAATGTGATGCATATGTACATGTTCCAAAGGAGAAAAGAACCAAGTTGGATAGTAAATATGAAAAGTGCATCTTTATTGGGTATAAGGATGGTTTAAAGGGTTATAAGCTTTAGAACCCAGTAACAAGGAAGGTTGTGTGTAGCCAACATGTGGTGTTCAGAGAGGTGAAATATGTTATTAAACATGAAGTCCAACCAAATGAACTTGAGAAGATAGAGTTTTAGCTTAAGGAGGAAGAATCAGACTCTACAATAGAGGAGGAATTACAAGATGAAGAGCCACAAATTCTAGGTGTGAGAAGATAAGTTCGAGAAAGAAGGTAGCCAGAAAGGTATAGTCCATCTTATTTCTGTTCAAATTTTGCTTTATCTATTACTGATGATGATCCCAGAACTATGAAGGAATTAGTAGATTCAGAGAATGGCATACTCTGGAAAGAGGCCATGGTTGATGAAATGGAAGCTTTGCACAAAAATGAGGCTTGGGATCTGGTAGAGTTGTCGGCTGGAAGGAAACCCATTGGCATAAAAATGGGTGTTCAAGAAGAAGACAAATGCAGAAGGAAAGGAGAAGAAATACAAAGCTCGGTTGGTAGAAAAAGGTCATTCCCAAGTACCCGGAATTGATTTTAGTGATATTTTTTCTCCTATTGCCAAGGTGGCTTCTATTAAATTATTTTTATATGTCGCTACTGCTTTTGATTTTGAGGTAGAACAGATGGATGTGAAGAAAACATTTCTTCACAAGGATCTAGAAGAGGATATCTACATGAAGCAACCTGAAGGCTTTGTGGTGAAGGGTAAGAAAGAACTGGTATGCAAGTTAAAGAAGTATTTGTATGGGTTAAAATGGTCACCAAGGATGTGGTATTTGAAATTTGACACATTTATACGGGTACTTGGCTTCACTAGAAGCAAAGAAGATCACTATGTGTATTTTAAATTAATTAGTGACCACATTATTTATCTAGTCTTGTATGTGGATGATATGTTGTTGGTTGGAAATGACAAAGAAATTATCCAGGATTTGAAGACTCAATTGTCCTTTGAATTCGACATGAAAGATCTTAGTGTTGCAAACTATATTTTGGTCATGGAAATTAAAAGATATCGAGCAAAGAGGAAGCTTTGGTTAAACCAAAGGAAGTATGTGGAGACAATATTGCAGAGGTTTAATATGCAGGATAGTAAACCAGTGAAGGTTCCTATTCCTGTAGGTGTAGTTATCAGTTGAACAGTGTCCCAAGACACAAGAAGAGGAAGAGGACATGTCTCATGTTCCATATGCAAGTGTAGTCGGTAGCCTGATGTATGCAATGGTCTGTACTAGACCAGACATTGCACATGTAGTGGGAGTGTTGATCAAGTTTATGTCAAAACCAGGGAAGGATCACTGGACAACAATGAAGCGGGTTTTTAGGTATTTGGGTGGCACTAGTGATTATGTTTTGTGCTACTAAGGAGGACTAGGATTGGATAGATTGTTGGATATTCATGGCTTTGTTGATGCAAATTGGGCTGGAGATTTGGATCAGAGAAGATCTACAAGTGGGTATGTGTTTAACCTATTTGGAGGTGATGTCAGTTGGATGAGTAAGAAACAATCTATAGTGGCACTACCAACTATGGAGGCAAAATATATTGCAGCCACTCATGCAAGCAAGGAAGCAATTTGGTTGCAGAGATTGTGTTCAAGTATGGGGTTAGTACAAGGAGCTATAAGGATAGATTGTGACAGCCAAAGTGCAATTTTCTTAGCAAAGAACCTTGGTTATCATTCAAAGACAAAGAACATTGATGTTTAGTATCAGTTTGTGAGGGATATGATAGAAGAAAAAAAGGTGTTGCTAGTAAAGGTGGACACTTTGAAGAATATTGTAGATGCATTGATGAAATCTGTGAGCTCTGAGAAGTTCTCTTGGTGTAGAGAAACAATGAGCATTTTAGGGCTAGATAAATGACTAAGCTCTCCTGTGGCCCCTTATGGAAAGAAAACAACATGTGGAAGAATGTTGGGTTGTGTTATATTCTTCCCTATATTAGATTGGGCGGACCTACCTATGGTTTTGTGCATGGTTTTCGCACATGGTTTTGGACGCAATGGTTTTTCGTCCATGGTATTGGATGCTTCGGCATGTATAAATATGTATTGTAACATTGAAAGGAACATAATGAAAAATCAAGCTAGTAGTCCCGATTTTTGGATCCAGGGGAAAATCTCTATGTATATGTGTTTTATGTGTTACGCTCTCGCATTGTTTATTTTCTGTGTTTTAGAATTTGTATGCAGGTAATTTCTGTACAGGGTTAAAACCTACATGAGTCAATTGAGCATGCTCAACCAACACTTTAATATTACACAATACAAGCAGATAACTACATAGGTAGTAAGGAAAATTCTGGGAAAAATCAAGATGGGGTTTTGACAATTCTCAAAACAATTATGTCATGTCAGACTCTTAGTTGGAGTTGAAGTTACATTTCTAGTTAACCCCCAATAAAAAATTATTTAATTATGAATACCAATTAAAGACTGAGGAGTTTCCTTCTGGATGCAACATGCTCTCTTATTTCATGCTGCATATTTTACAAAACACATGGTTATTATTTATCTGAATCAGATTTTGACAAAAAAAATATCTATATTAATAAGAAAAGTTTACTTACCCCATTCTTATAACCGCATGATGAGAGTCAGGTAACATATTAACCACCTCAGGTTAATTAAAGGGGTGTGTTACAGTAATATTATTCGCTTTCCATCCTTATTAATTTGGTTAGCTATGAAACAAATTTCTCTAGTCGGTGAGGCAACATTTACAAATAAGTATGTTCC
Organism: Pinus tabuliformis; assembly: GCA_031772625.1. Classification (NCBI taxonomy): domain Eukaryota; kingdom Viridiplantae; phylum Streptophyta; class Pinopsida; order Pinales; family Pinaceae; genus Pinus; species Pinus tabuliformis. Next base: position 1,134,373,680 of record CM062819.1, on the reverse strand, counting down.
CTTGATGAAAAATTATAAAATATTTGTACATGGTTGGTCGGTATCCCCTAAGTTTGTTACACCACATGATATATTCAAGAACTCACTATTAAATTTATAAGTGGTGTTGAACAAATGGAGGGTTGCTCAAACGATTTGATGGAGCTTCCAAACATGTCACACATTCAACTATAATTTGACATGACGAAGGTTTGGTATGTTGACTCTAGTGATGTTGATTCTCAGGACCTCCCCTACCAACCTTCTGTCAAAAATATATTTGAGGAATTAAGTCGATAAACAAATGTTGTCTTCCCCATTTCATTGGATTCTTGGGAGCCCATGAGTAAACATTTTTATACCATTAACAAATATAGAATAGGTGGAAGAGTGGGAGTCAAAATTATATATGTTTTCATTCAAATTCAATTTATCAAGGTGTTATCACTGAAAATGCTGTTGTCAAAATTTTTGGTCTAGCTTAAAGACCGGGTGTTTTCGCAGCGCCTGAATTCTTTTAGCAGTTTCGCAGCGCCATCTATTTTAGTGATTTCGTAGCAAAAGCACTGACTTTGCACTGGCTGCGCTACGAAATTAGGGATTTGCTCGAAGTTTTCAGTGAAGGCCCAAATTCTAAGCACGCCTATGGTATACTGGCTACAACTGCTGTGGATGAGGTTGAGGTGCTTAAAGGTCTAGTGTTGACTAAAGGATATAACTTTGATATTGTTTGCATACAATGCTCTGATTTATGGATTTTACAAAACAGGGAAGACACAACGAACAACAAGGGCTATGTAAATTTGCCATTCTTATAGAAAGTTTCATGGTATCAGTTGGAGTTGATGGGCTCCTGAAATCTGCCCTGTTCAATTCAGGTAAATCACAGTTGACAGACTTGAAACAAATGAATGTGTAACACTCCTTTCTAATATTTCAAGGTTGTGTTGGTCATTTTGGATACTATTCATCACCTTCAAGCTTAGGAATATGCAATGCCAATTCTCAGACCCTACCTTCACCTTCGACGGGAAATTTTGACTTTTCATTTGAGATGAAGAACAGGGTGTATTTAAACAACATTTTAACTCGTAAATGGGTGATAAAAGAATTTTGCAGTCAGCTTCCGAGGATGCGCACCCTTTTAAAGGGCACCTGCAAACAAACATGTCTTTGTCAGTTGCAAGAAAGCATATTAATTAGCAGCCATTATTCAATGGTTCAGAGAAAACATTGATGGAGAAAACGCAAAGGAAGGACAGGCTGTGCATGTGTTGGACATGTTTTTGGTTGGTTTCATGGTATTTGTTTGATAAGTTTTGATAAATATGAAAAGCCAGCGATGTAAAAGTTGTCATTGAGAAATGAGAAGTGAAATTCTGGATGAAGCAGGCTCTCACGATAAGCTGCGCTGCGTTAAAAGTCATGAATGACCCCAAAGTCCTATTTCAAATCATCACAATCATTTTTTTTTCATAACCTATTCCATGGCTACTGTTGTTAATCGCTGGGTTGCTTATCATAACGGACAGCGGCATGATAATTCTCCTGATCTGGTGTATTTTCGTTCTCAAGCATGACTTGGTCACTTTCGTTCCTCTTGTTCAGTCTTGAAAAGAGTCCCTTGGTCCTGTGGCAAGTTCGAATTCTTTAATTAATGATGTATTGTCGGTGACATGGCGGCACACCTGTCTTGTTCTAAGATAGCATTCGGAGATTGTAAATTTGTTGCGCAGATCAGAGAGGCACGTGCAGAGCATCTAATAAATAATCTCTGATAACATTTGGCGTCCTCAAATGTATATGCTTCTCATAATAAATAAACAATACCATTACAGTTACCAAATGTGACTCATATACATACGGCTTCACATGTTCTTACAAAGAAAGAGGCTTGTGATGTATATATGCCGATAAAGAAACCAAATTGTCATGAAATTGCCGCAACCAAGTGCAGAGTATTCGGGTGCCTTGATGGGAATCGAGCAGTAATGCAAAAATATTCAATTCTGAAGTCTTATCAGTTAGGGGTACATGGACCAGAAGCAGATGTTAATACTTTGTGTGTTGGACCAGGTTATACATTTCATTGTTTTAAGGACACACAAGAAGTTTCAGAGGTTCAATATGTGAAGAATGCAAATGTTCCCTTGAGTTATCGCACGGATACTTCAGTTGGTACCCAAAATTGAGAATTTCCGTTCCACCCTGAGATGTATTAAGTTTTGGGCAAACGATAGAGACGGTGGTGACTAAGCATGCCTGCAAACATTGGGAAATTCTGCCAGCGGCCATACATCAACACTGTGGGCGGTTTCTTTTGACTTTTCCAGAGACAGAATGGTCTCTTGCAGCGATGATTTAACATTGATGGTTTGAGATGCAAGCATAAACCCAGCAGAGAGAAATGGAAATAATGGGCCCTGGAAACATCTTCGCTTCATTTCTGGATATCATGACCGAACAACATTCTCAGTTCACTGGTCAAAGAACGGTTTTATTGACAGTGAAGCATCTGATGATTGTATCAGGCTTTTCAGTGAGAAACACTGTAATTTTTTAAAAATGCCTTTTATCTTTTGCCAAATATTAAATGAATTCAATTCAAGGAAGCTGGATCAGATGAATATATTTCGAGAATGTTTGCAAGCTGGAGGCTCTTGCAGCTGTTGATGCATGCGCCAACATTGGGAAGTCTAAAGGTCAGGAGGAGACATGGGATGAATGTTTTGAAGAAATGCTCTCAGAAGTCGCCAGTGATGATGTTTATGAAGAAAATGATGAACCTGTTTCCTATATCTGAAGGATGTTGGATGGGCAAGCAGATGATGATTCACAATATAAAGATGGAGAATACAGAGATCTAATTCTTGTTATTAGGATGAAGACAATACTATTCAAAGGGTTAACTATCAGGTGGAGCCTCTAAATATTGACCTTGTATCTCTTGCAAACCATAGAGATTAAGACAATGAAACAAGTGAATCTCCATTTGGCGATTCATTTGAAACTCGTACCCAACCTTATGATCTTTTCCCAAACAGCAAATACTCCACCTGATGTGACTTCTCAGAAAGGAAGTTCATTTGTTCGTGATATATTCCAGAGCAGATCGAGGTTGCTTCCAGAAGAAATAAATGGATCCTCGGGTTTATTTAAGTCACTGGTTCATATCACAGCGCTGAAATTTGAGAATAAAATTAACCAAGTTCTTCATGGTCTAAAAACAAAATCTCAAGAAGCAGAATATAAGTTTGTCCAAGAAAAACTATATTTCTAGAAGGATTCTCTATTGTTCCTCTTTCAGGAGCTAGACATAGTAGACAATGAATTTACAAATGTTTCATCATCATTCTCTTTGGCAAACTTTGATGATTTGTTTGTAGGTGTTTCAGATCGAGTTGGAAGACTGAGGAAAGAGAGCTGGGACTAAATGCTAAACTAGTAAACTATGTTCCAGCCAAAGTATCTCCAGAAAGCAGAGGAATCCGGGCATGCTGTTTGAGTTTGTTTTTAAGAAAAGCTATTGACATTAAAGCCTGGCAGCTAAACAGGATTATTTGCAAATTGTTGTTCATTTGTTGGAATGAGGAGGTTATTAATAAATGTAGCACAGTGTTAGCAGAAAACTAGTGAGGAGGACTGTGTTTTTAAATCACACAGCAGTTTCATAGCGCGCTACGAAACTGCTGTAGGTGATGATTTTAAGCGCAGGACAGCTAGTGTGATACTGTGAGCAGCTAGTGCGACACTGTGAGCGGGAGTTGAGGAAGAAAAACAGTTGTCTATCAATACCACCTACAGCACATCAGAAACCTGGCATCATTCCATACCCGGAGTTATTAAAAGATTTGGGAACATGCTGCTATACTTCAGGAGAATGTTGGGAGACAGAGACCGTGGATGTAGGGTGATCATCTTAACCAATTAATAGGCGGTCTATATAGCTAGCATCCGAGACCAGCTTGCTCGGTGAATGTTCCCTCAGCCATCTCAAACTCAAACAGCAAAAGGACATGTGTCAAGAGCCAGAAAAGTATCAAGCATACGAGGAGAAAGGAATTAATGTTTTAGTTTGATTAGGATTGTGTGCAATTACATTTCAGCACTTTGTAATAAATGCATTAATTAAATAGCATGTAGGAATAGTTAATAGCCACCTTCGAGGCTCCCCTCATGCTGGAGGAGGAAGCTCGAGGTGGTTTAGTTTGCTTGCCTATATATGGATCAATGTAGGATGTAAAAAGGGTTGGATACTTTATAGAAAAACAGTGTTGTTTTGGGCCATTGTAAGACCTTTTTTGACAGTAATAGTAAAACAGAGTTATTCTCTTCTCAAGATTCTCGAAGGATTGTCATGTTCAAATGTAGTGATGGTGTTTTATAGTTTATGTTCTTTTATAGTCTTGTTGTAATGCAATCACTCAGAATTCATAATTATATGCTCTGACTTCCTGTGTATTCAGCAAGCTATGTTTTGGTGGAGTATGTTTGACATGTAATGCTAAAAGCCTTGATTTCCATGAGATCACTGTGTTTTCCTTGTTTACTTAATATTATAGACTCCATAGCCCAATGAGAGCCAGTTTGATGTGTTTCCAACCAGTTATGCTTTCATAAGTGAATAAAGAGTTAGCCATCTAGTGTTTGAAGGATTTTATCAAGAGTTGTGAGAGAGCCCTCTCTGATCAAAGAGGCTAATCTTTGGTCTAAAGATAGGTTGAAATAGTTACATGAAATCTTGCTTGGTTGCAGCCCTCAGTAGTGATTTTGTGATAACATTTTGGTGCGTCTGCCGGGAGCTTAAGATTGAATTTCTGAAGGTAGCAGAAGTTCAAATGATTTTCAAGGCTGCAAAACTACCTTGGCGACTCCACACATCAAAGAATAAATTAGAAGGTGACTCCACTGCTAGAAGATCAGTAGCTTGATGAAGTTTCAAGATGGATTCCACTGCAAGAAAGAATGCCAGGTATGCTCCTATGAATCGGTCTCATATCCCTGGTTTTCCAAATCCTATGCCAAAGGTTGATTGGTTAGATGATCTTCCAATATTCAAAGATGAAAAGAAGGATGATGCTGCTCTCCATTTGGTTAAGTTTCACATACATGTACGCAGTCTTAAGGTTCATTTCCCTGAAGATTGTCTCATGAGGATGTTTATGGCTACTTTAGAAGGAGAAGCATGGTCTTGGTATAAAAGTTTGGAAAATGATTCATTATCTTCTCTTGCTGATTTCCATGATGTGTTCTGTGAAATGTATAAAGAATGTTATCCTTCTTTGTTGCTGCTCAAAGATTGCTGTAGGCATTCTTTGAATCTTATTCAGTACTTGGAGGATTATTATGGTGATGATGAATTTACAGATGAAGAAATTTTAGAGGCTCTTCATGACAATGTTTTTAAGCACCAAGGAGAAGGTATAACACTCCATGAAGCACAGCATGAAGAGCAGCAAGAGTTTACCTGTGAAAACCATGTTTTATCCTTAGATATTGATGTAGAGATGCAGCAGATTGGTCAGGCTTCAGATCATGATGAAGATGAAATTGATTGCACCCAGAAAAAAGAAATATTGGAGGAAATTTCCTATGACCCTCAGGCAGAGGAAAAACTTGCTCAATTTTGTAATTCCTTGCAGCAGCTTTCTTCAAATAACGATCATAATAGTGAGGAAAATTATATTTTTTATGACAATCATTCAGAAAAGCAGTTGGATAGCATATCGAAAGAACCTTGTGTGGTTGCGAATCAGTTGTCTAAAGATGTGGAATATTATGATGATCATCAACATAACCATGTCTTCTTGGACCCTGTAAGTGAATATATGGACAAGCTTTGCACTCCGGTCTTTCATTTTCATTTGCATTATGAAGATCAAGTATATTATGAGTTGAGTTGGTCATCCCACTACCATGGTTATGTTGAGGTTGAATGCAGTCAAGAGCCTCCCGTATCAGAAAAGACAATTGATTGGCTTTATTGGAAATATCATGTTGCTTGAGTTACAAGTGGAGCTTGCAGCTGATAGGGTAGGTAGGTAGGTAAATTGCAAATAAGCTCAAAGTTGGCTGAGCATTTATTTTTCAGTAGATATAATTTTCTTTCTCCTACAGTCATGTTGGTCAGGCAAATTTTTGTTTGTCAAATCAATGGGTAAGGCACTGGAGCTGCATGTTCTTAGCGCACCACAAGGGCACACTATCCCAAGTGGAGCCACTGTTATCACTGAAAATGCTGTTGTCAAAATTTTTGGTCTAGCTTAAAGACCGGGTGTTTTCGCAGCACCTGAATTCTTTTAGCAGTTTCGTAGCGCCATCTATTTTAGTGATTTCGTAGCAAAAGCACTGACTTTGCACTGGCTGCGCTACGAAATTAGGGATTTGCTCGAAGTTTTCAGTGAAGGCCCAAATTCTAAGCACGCCTATGGTATACTGGCTACAACTGCTGTGGATGAGGTTGAGGTGCTTAAAGGTCTAGTGTTGACTAAAGGATATAACTTTGATATTGTTTGCATACAATGCTCTAATTTATGGATTTTACAAAACAGGGAAGACACAACGAACAACAAGGGCTATGTAAATTTGCCATTCTTATAGAAAGTTTCATGGTATCAGTTGGAGTTGATGGGCTCCTGAAATCTGCCCTGTTCAATTCAGGTAAATCACAGTTGACAGACTTGAAACAAATGAATGTGTAACACTCCTTTCTAATATTTCAAGGTTGTGTTGGTCATTTTGGATACTATTCATCACCTTCAAGCTTAGGAATATGCAATGCCAATTCTCAGACCCTACCTTCACCTTCGACGGGAAATTTTGACTTTTCATTTGAGATGAAGAACAGGGTGTATTTAAACAACATTTTAACTCGTAAATGGGTGATAAAAGAATTTTGCAGTCAGCTTCCGAGGATGCGCACCCTTTTAAAGGGCACCTGCAAACAAACATGTCTTTGTCAGTTGCAAGCAAGCATATTAATTAGCAGCCATTATTCAATGGTTCAGAGAAAACATTGATGGAGCAAACGCAAAGGAAGGACAGGCTGTGCATGTGTTGGACATGTTTTCGGTTGGTTTCATGGTATTTGTTTGATAAGTTTTGATAAATATGAAAAGCCAGCGATGTAAAAGTTGTCATTGAGAAATGAGAAGTGAAATTCTGGATGAAGCAGGCTCTCACGATAAGCTGCGCTGCGTTAAAAGTCATGAATGACCCCAAAGTCCTATTTCAAATCATCACAATCATTTTTTTTTCATAACCTATTCCATGGCTACTGTTGTTAATCGCTGGGTTGCTTATCATAACGGACAGCGGCATGATAATTCTCCTGATCTGGTGTATTTTCGTTCTCAAGCATGACTTGGTCACTTTCGTTCCTCTTGTTCAGTCTTGAAAAGAGTCCCTTGGTCCTGTGGCAAGTTCGAATTCTTTAATTAATGATGTATTGTCGGTGACATGGCGGCACACCTGTCTTGTTCTAAGATAGCATTCGGAGATTGTAAATTTGTTGCGCAGATCAGAGAGGCACGTGCAGAGCATCTAATAAATAATCTCTGATAACATTTGGCGTCCTCAAATGTATATGCTTCTCATAATAAATAAACAATACCATTACAGTTACCAAATGTGACTCATATACATACGGCTTCACATGTTCTTACAAAGAAAGAGGCTTGTGATGTATATATGCCGATAAAGAAACCAAATTGTCATGAAATTGCCGCAACCAAGTGCAGAGTATTCGGGTGCCTTGATGGGAATCGAGCAGTAATGCAAAAATATTCAATTCTGAAGTCTTATCAGTTAGGGGTACATGGACCAGAAGCAGATGTTAATACTTTGTGTGTTGGACCAGGTTATACATTTCATTGTTTTAAGGACACACAAGAAGTTTCAGAGGTTCAATATGTGAAGAATGCAAATGTTCCCTTGAGTTATCGCACGGATACTTCAGTTGGTACCCAAAATTGAGAATTTCCGTTCCACCCTGAGATGTATTAAGTTTTGGGCAAACGATAGAGACGGTGGTGACTAAGCATGCCTGCAAACATTGGGAAATTCTGCCAGCGGCCATACATCAACACTGTGGGCGGTTTCTTTTGACTTTTCCAGAGACAGAATGGTCTCTTGCAGCGATGATTTAACATTGATGGTTTGAGATGCAAGCATAAACCCAGCAGAGAGAAATGGAAATAATGGGCCCTGGAAACATCTTCGCTTCATTTCTGGATATCATGACCGAACAACATTCTCAGTTCACTGGTCAAAGAACGGTTTTATTGACAGTGAAGCATCTGATGATTGTATCAGGCTTTTCAGTGAGAAACACTGTAATTTTTTAAAAATGCCTTTTATCTTTTGCCAAATATTAAATGAATTCAATTCAAGGAAGCTGGATCAGATGAATATATTTCGAGAATGTTTGCAAGCTGGAGGCTCTTGCAGCTGTTGATGCATGCGCCAACATTGGGAAGTCTAAAGGTCAGGAGGAGACATGGGATGAATGTTTTGAAGAAATGCTCTCAGAAGTCGCCAGTGATGATGTTTATGAAGAAAATGATGAACCTGTTTCCTATATCTGAAGGATGTTGGATGGGCAAGCAGATGATGATTCACAATATAAAGATGGAGAATACAGAGATCTAATTCTTGTTATTAGGATGAAGACAATACTATTCAAAGGGTTAACTATCAGGTGGAGCCTCTAAATATTGACCTTGTATCTCTTGCAAACCATAGAGATTAAGACAATGAAACAAGTGAATCTCCATTTGGCGATTCATTTGAAACTCGTACCCAACCTTATGATCTTTTCCCAAACAGAAAATACTCCACCTGATGTGACTTCTCAGAAAGGAAGTTCATTTGTTCGTGATATATTCCAGAGCAGATCGAGGTTGCTTCCAGAAGAAATAAATGGATCCTCGGGTTTATTTAAGTCACTGGTTCATATCACAGCGCTGAAATTTGAGAATAAAATTAACCAAGTTCTTCATGGTCTAAAAACAAAATCTCAAGAAGCAGAATATAAGTTTGTCCAAGAAAAACTATATTTCTAGAAGGATTCTCTATTGTTCCTCTTTCAGGAGCTAGACATAGCAGACAATGAATTTACAAATGTTTCATCATCATTCTCTTTGGCAAACTTTGATGATTTGTTTGTAGGTGTTTCAGATCGAGTTGGAAGACTGAGGAAAGAGAGCTGGGACTAAATGCTAAACTAGTAAACTATGTTCCAGCCAAAGTATCTCCAGAAAGCAGAGGAATCCGGGCATGCTGTTTGAGTTTGTTTTTAGGAAAAGCTATTGACATTAAAGCCTGGCAGCTAAACAGGATTATTTGCAAATTGTTGTTCATTTGTTGGAATGAGGAGGTTATTAATAAATGTAGCACAGTGTTAGCAGAAAACTAGTGAGGAGGACTGTGTTTTTAAATCACACAGCAGTTTCGTAGCGCGCTACGAAACTGCTGTAGGTGATGATTTTAAGCGCAGGACAGCTAGTGTGATACTGTGAGCAGCTAGTGCGACACTGTGAGCGGGAGTTGAGGAAGAAAAACAGTTGTCTATCAATACCACCTACAGCACATCAGAAACCTGGCATCATTCCATACCCGGAGTTATTAAAAGATTTGGGAACATGCTGCTATACTTCAGGAGAATGTTGGGAGACAGAGACCGTGGATGTAGGGTGATCATCTTAACCAATTAATAGGCGGTCTATATAGCTAGCATCCGAGACCAGCTTGCTCGGTGAATGTTCCCTCAGCCATCTCAAACTCAAACAGCAAAAGGACATGTGTCAAGAGCCAGAAAAGTATCAAGCATACGAGGAGAAAGGAATTAATGTTTTAGTTTGATTAGGATTGTGTGCAATTACATTTCAGCACTTTGTAATAAATGCATTAATTAAATAGCATGTAGGAATAGTTAATAGCCACCTTCGAGGCTCCCCTCATGCTGGAGGAGGAAGCTCGAGGTGGTTTAGTTTGCTTGCCTATATATGGATCAATGTAGGATGTAAAAAGGGTTGGATACTTTATAGAAAAACAGTGTTGTTTTGGGCCATTGTAAGACCTTTTTTGACAGTAATAGTAAAACAGAGTTATTCTCTTCTCAAGATTCTCGAAGGATTGTCATGTTCAAATGTAGTGATGGTGTTTTATAGTTTATGTTCTTTTATAGTCTTGTTGTAATGCAATCACTCAGAATTCATAATTATATGCTCTGACTTCCTGTGTATTCAGCAAGCTATGTTTTGGTGGAGTATGTTTGACATGTAATGCTAAAAGCCTTGATTTCCATGAGATCACTGTGTTTTCCTTGTTTACTTAATATTATAGACTCCATAGCCCAATGAGAGCCAGTTTGATGTGTTTCCAACCAGTTATGCTTTCATAAGTGAATAAAGAGTTAGCCATCTAGTGTTTGAAGGATTTTATCAAGAGTTGTGAGAGAGCCCTCTCTGATCAAAGAGGCTAATCTTTGGTCTAAAGATAGGTTGAAATAGTTACATGAAATCTTGCTTGGTTGCAGCCCTCAGTAGTGATTTTGTGATAACATTTTGGTGCGTCTGCCGGGAGCTTAAGATTGAATTTCTGAAGGTAGCAGAAGTTCAAATGATTTTCAAGGCTGCAAAACTACCTTGGCGACTCCACACATCAAAGAATAAATTAGAAGGTGACTCCACTGCTAGAAGATCAGTAGCTTGATGAAGTTTCAAGATGGATTCCACTGCAAGAAAGAATGCCAGGTATGCTCCTATGAATCGGTCTCATATCCCTGGTTTTCCAAATCCTATGCCAAAGGTTGATTGGTTAGATGATCTTCCAATATTCAAAGATGAAAAGAAGGATGATGCTGCTCTCCATTTGGTTAAGTTTCACATACATGTACGCAGTCTTAAGGTTCATTTCCCTGAAGATTGTCTCATGAGGATGTTTATGGCTACTTTAGAAGGAGAAGCATGGTCTTGGTATAAAAGTTTGGAAAATGATTCATTATCTTCTCTTGCTGATTTCCATGATGTGTTCTGTGAAATGTATAAAGAATGTTATCCTTCTTTGTTGCTGCTCAAAGATTGCTGTAGGCATTCTTTGAATCTTATTCAGTACTTGGAGGATTATTATGGTGATGATGAATTTACAGATGAAGAAATTTTAGAGGCTCTTCATGACAATGTTTTTAAGCACCAAGGAGAAGGTATAACACTCCATGAAGCACAGCATGAAGAGCAGCAAGAGTTTACCTGTGAAAACCATGTTTTATCCTTAGATATTGATGTAGAGATGCAGCAGATTGGTCAGGCTTCAGATCATGATGAAGATGAAATTGATTGCACCCAGAAAAAAGAAATATTGGAGGAAATTTCCTATGACCCTCAGGCAGAGGAAAAACTTGCTCAATTTTGTAATTCCTTGCAGCAGCTTTCTTCAAATAACGATCATAATAGTGAGGAAAATTATATTTTTTATGAAAATCATTCAGAAAAGCAGTTGGATAGCATATCAAAAGAACCTTGTGTGGTTGCGAATCAGTTGTCTAAAGATGTGGAATATTATGATGATCATCAACATAACCATGTCTTCTTGGACCCTGTAAGTGAATATATGGACAAGCTTTGCACTCCGGTCTTTCATTTTCATTTGCATTATGAAGATCAAGTATATTATGAGTTGAGTTGGTCATCCCACTACCATGGTTATGTTGAGGTTGAATGCAGTCAAGAGCCTCCCGTATCAGAAAAGACAATTGATTGGCTTTATTGGAAATAACATGTTGCTTGAGTTACAAGTGGAGCTTGCAGCTGATAGGGTAGGTAGGTAGGTAAATTGCAAATAAGCTCAAAGTTGGCTGAGCATTTATTTTTCAGTAGATATAATTTTCTTTCTCCTACAGTCATGCTGGTCAGGCAAATTTTTGTTTGTCAAATCAATGGGTAAGGCACTGGAGCTGCATGTTCTTAGCGCACCACAAGGGCACACTATCCCAAGTGGAGCCACTGTTATCACTGAAAATGCTGTTGTCAAAATTTTTGGTCTAGCTTAAAGACCGGGTGTTTTCGCAGCACCTGAATTCTTTTAGCAGTTTCGTAGCGCCATCTATTTTAGTGATTTCGTAGCAAAAGCACTGACTTTGCACTGGCTGCGCTACGAAATTAGGGATTTGCTCGAAGTTTTCAGTGAAGGCCCAAATTCTAAGCACGCCTATGGTATACTGGCTACAACTGCTGTGGATGAGGTTGAGGTGCTTAAAGGTCTAGTGTTGACTAAAGGATATAACTTTGATATTGTTTGCATACAATGCTCTAATTTATGGATTTTACAAAACAGGGAAGACACAACGAACAACAAGGGCTATGTAAATTTGCCATTCTTATAGAAAGTTTCATGGTATCAGTTGGAGTTGATGGGCTCCTGAAATCTGCCCTGTTCAATTCAGGTAAATCACAGTTGACAGACTTGAAACAAATGAATGTGTAACACTCCTTTCTAATATTTCAAGGTTGTGTTGGTCATTTTGGATACTATTCATCACCTTCAAGCTTAGGAATATGCAATGCCAATTCTCAGACCCTACATTCACCTTCGACGGGAAATTTTGACTTTTCATTTGAGATGAAGAACAGGGTGTATTTAAACAACATTTTAACTCGTAAATGGGTGATAAAAGAATTTTGCAGTCAGCTTCCGAGGATGCGCACCCTTTTAAAGGGCACCTGCAAACAAACATGTCTTTGTCAGTTGCAAGCAAGCATATTAATTAGCAGCCATTATTCAATGGTTCAGAGAAAACATTGATGGAGCAAACGCAAAGGAAGGACAGGCTGTGCATGTGTTGGACATGTTTTCGGTTGGTTTCATGGTATTTGTTTGATAAGTTTTGATAAATATGAAAAGCCAGCGATGTAAAAGTTGTCATTGAGAAATGAGAAGTGAAATTCTGGATGAAGCAGGCTCTCACGATAAGCTGCGCTGCGTTAAAAGTCATGAATGACCCCAAAGTCCTATTTCAAATCATCACAATCATTTTTTTTTCATAACCTATTCCATGGCTACTGTTGTTAATCGCTGGGTTGCTTATCATAACGGACAGCGGCATGATAATTCTCCTGATCTGGTGTATTTTCGTTCTCAAGCATGACTTGGTCACTTTCGTTCCTCTTGTTCAGTCTTGAAAAGAGTCCCTTGGTCCTGTGGCAAGTTCGAATTCTTTAATTAATGATGTATTGTCGGTGACATGGCGGCACACCTGTCTTGTTCTAAGATAGCATTCGGAGATTGTAAATTTGTTGCGCAGATCAGAGAGGCACGTGCAGAGCATCTAATAAATAATCTCTGATAACATTTGGCGTCCTCAAATGTATATGCTTCTCATAATAAATAAACAATACCATTACAGTTACCAAATGTGACTCATATACATACGGCTTCACATGTTCTTACAAAGAAAGAGGCTTGTGATGTATATATGCCGATAAAGAAACCAAATTGTCATGAAATTGCCGCAACCAAGTGCAGAGTATTCGGGTGCCTTGATGGGAATCGAGCAGTAATGCAAAAATATTCAATTCTGAAGTCTTATCAGTTAGGGGTACATGGACCAGAAGCAGATGTTAATACTTTGTGTGTTGGACCAGGTTATACATTTCATTGTTTTAAGGACACACAAGAAGTTTCAGAGGTTCAATATGTGAAGAATGCAAATGTTCCCTTGAGTTATCGCACGGATACTTCAGTTGGTACCCAAAATTGAGAATTTCCGTTCCACCCTGAGATGTATTAAGTTTTGGGCAAACGATAGAGACGGTGGTGACTAAGCATGCCTGCAAACATTGGGAAATTCTGCCAGCGGCCATACATCAACACTGTGGGCGGTTTCTTTTGACTTTTCCAGAGACAGAATGGTCTCTTGCAGCGATGATTTAACATTGATGGTTTGAGATGCAAGCATAAACCCAGCAGAGAGAAATGGAAATAATGGGCCCTGGAAACATCTTCGCTTCATTTCTGGATATCATGACCGAACAACATTCTCAGTTCACTGGTCAAAGAACGGTTTTATTGACAGTGAAGCATCTGATGATTGTATCAGGCTTTTCAGTGAGAAACACTGTAATTTTTTAAAAATGCCTTTTATCTTTTGCCAAATATTAAATGAATTCAATTCAAGGAAGCTGGATCAGATGAATATATTTCGAGAATGTTTGCAAGCTGGAGGCTCTTGCAGCTGTTGATGCATGCGCCAACATTGGGAAGTCTAAAGGTCAGGAGGAGACATGGGATGAATGTTTTGAAGAAATGCTCTCAGAAGTTGCCAGTGATGATGTTTATGAAGAAAATGATGAACCTGTTTCCTATATCTGAAGGATGTTGGATGGGCAAGCAGATGATGATTCACAATATAAAGATGGAGAATACAGAGATCTAATTCTTGTTATTAGGATGAAGACAATACTATTCAAAGGGTTAACTATCAGGTGGAGCCTCTAAATATTGACCTTGTATCTCTTGCAAACCATAGAGATTAAGACAATGAAACAAGTGAATCTCCATTTGGCGATTCATTTGAAACTCGTACCCAACCTTATGATCTTTTCCCAAACAGCAAATACTCCACCTGATGTGACTTCTCAGAAAGGAAGTTCATTTGTTCGTGATATATTCCAGAGCAGATCGAGGTTGCTTCCAGAAGAAATAAATGGATCCTCGGGTTTATTTAAGTCACTGGTTCATATCACAGCGCTGAAATTTGAGAATAAAATTAACCAAGTTCTTCATGGTCTAAAAACAAAATCTCAAGAAGCAGAATATAAGTTTGTCCAAGAAAAACTATATTTCTAGAAGGATTCTCTATTGTTCCTCTTTCAGGAGCTAGACATAGCAGACAATGAATTTACAAATGTTTCATCATCATTCTCTTTGGCAAACTTTGATGATTTGTTTGTAGGTGTTTCAGATCGAGTTGGAAGACTGAGGAAAGAGAGCTGGGACTAAATGCTAAACTAGTAAACTATGTTCCAGCCAAAGTATCTCCAGAAAGCAGAGGAATCCGGGCATGCTGTTTGAGTTTGTTTTTAGGAAAAGCTATTGACATTAAAGCCTGGCAGCTAAACAGGATTATTTGCAAATTGTTGTTCATTTGTTGGAATGAGGAGGTTATTAATAAATGTAGCACAGTGTTAGCAGAAAACTAGTGAGGAGGACTGTGTTTTTAAATCACACAGCAGTTTCGTAGCGCGCTACGAAACTGCTGTAGGTGATGATTTTAAGCGCAGGACAGCTAGTGTGATACTGTGAGCAGCTAGTGCGACACTGTGAGCGGGAGTTGAGGAAGAAAAACAGTTGTCTATCAATACCACCTACAGCACATCAGAAACCTGGCATCATTCCATACCCGGAGTTATTAAAAGATTTGGGAACATGCTGCTATACTTCAGGAGAATGTTGGGAGACAGAGACCGTGGATGTAGGGTGATCATCTTAACCAATTAATAGGCGGTCTATATAGCTAGCATCCGAGACCAGCTTGCTCGGTGAATGTTCCCTCAGCCATCTCAAACTCAAACAGCAAAAGGACATGTGTCAAGAGCCAGAAAAGTATCAAGCATACGAGGAGAAAGGAATTAATGTTTTAGTTTGATTAGGATTGTGTGCAATTACATTTCAGCACTTTGTAATAAATGCATTAATTAAATAGCATGTAGGAATAGTTAATAGCCACCTTCGAGGCTCCCCTCATGCTGGAGGAGGAAGCTCGAGGTGGTTTAGTTTGCTTGCCTATATATGGATCAATGTAGGATGTAAAAAGGGTTGGATACTTTATAGAAAAACAGTGTTGTTTTGGGCCATTGTAAGACCTTTTTTGACAGTAATAGTAAAACAGAGTTATTCTCTTCTCAAGATTCTCGAAGGATTGTCATGTTCAAATGTAGTGATGGTGTTTTATAGTTTATGTTCTTTTATAGTCTTGTTGTAATGCAATCACTCAGAATTCATAATTATATGCTCTGACTTCCTGTGTATTCAGCAAGCTATGTTTTGGTGGAGTATGTTTGACATGTAATGCTAAAAGCCTTGATTTCCATGAGATCACTGTGTTTTCCTTGTTTACTTAATATTATAGACTCCATAGCCCAATGAGAGCCAGTTTGATGTGTTTCCAACCAGTTATGCTTTCATAAGTGAATAAAGAGTTAGCCATCTAGTGTTTGAAGGATTTTATCAAGAGTTGTGAGAGAGCCCTCTCTGATCAAAGAGGCTAATCTTTGGTCTAAAGATAGGTTGAAATAGTTACATGAAATCTTGCTTGGTTGCAGCCCTCAGTAGTGATTTTGTGATAACATTTTGGTGCGTCTGCCGGGAGCTTAAGATTGAATTTCTGAAGGTAGCAGAAGTTCAAATGATTTTCAAGGCTGCAAAACTACCTTGGCGACTCCACACATCAAAGAATAAATTAGAAGGTGACTCCACTGCTAGAAGATCAGTAGCTTGATGAAGTTTCAAGATGGATTCCACTGCAAGAAAGAATGCCAGGTATGCTCCTATGAATCGGTCTCATATCCCTGGTTTTCCAAATCCTATGCCAAAGGTTGATTGGTTAGATGATCTTCCAATATTCAAAGATGAAAAGAAGGATGATGCTGCTCTCCATTTGGTTAAGTTTCACATACATGTACGCAGTCTTAAGGTTCATTTCCCTGAAGATTGTCTCATGAGGATGTTTATGGCTACTTTAGAAGGAGAAGCATGGTCTTGGTATAAAAGTTTGGAAAATGATTCATTATCTTCTCTTGCTGATTTCCATGATGTGTTCTGTGAAATGTATAAAGAATGTTATCCTTCTTTGTTGCTGCTCAAAGATTGCTGTAGGCATTCTTTGAATCTTATTCAGTACTTGGAGGATTATTATGGTGATGATGAATTTACAGATGAAGAAATTTTAGAGGCTCTTCATGACAATGTTTTTAAGCACCAAGGAGAAGGTATAACACTCCATGAAGCACAGCATGAAGAGCAGCAAGAGTTTACCTGTGAAAACCATGTTTTATCCTTAGATATTGATGTAGAGATGCAGCAGATTGGTCAGGCTTCAGATCATGATGAAGATGAAATTGATTGCACCCAGAAAAAAGAAATATTGGAGGAAATTTCCTATGACCCTCAGGCAGAGGAAAAACTTGCTCAATTTTGTAATTCCTTGCAGCAGCTTTCTTCAAATAACGATCATAATAGTGAGGAAAATTATATTTTTTATGAAAATCATTCAGAAAAGCAGTTGGATAGCATATCAAAAGAACCTTGTGTGGTTGCGAATCAGTTGTCTAAAGATGTGGAATATTATGATGATCATCAACATAACCATGTCTTCTTGGACCCTGTAAGTGAATATATGGACAAGCTTTGCACTCCGGTCTTTCATTTTCATTTGCATTATGAAGATCAAGTATATTATGAGTTGAGTTGGTCATCCCACTACCATGGTTATGTTGAGGTTGAATGCAGTCAAGAGCCTCCCGTATCAGAAAAGACAATTGATTGGCTTTATTGGAAATAACATGTTGCTTGAGTTACAAGTGGAGCTTGCAGCTGATAGGGTAGGTAGGTAGGTAAATTGCAAATAAGCTCAAAGTTGGCTGAGCATTTATTTTTCAGTAGATATAATTTTCTTTCTCCTACAGTCATGCTGGTCAGGCAAATTTTTGTTTGTCAAATCAATGGGTAAGGCACTGGAGCTGCATGTTCTTAGCGCACCACAAGGGCACACTATCCCAAGTGGAGCCACTGTTATCACTGAAAATGCTGTTGTCAAAATTTTTGGTCTAGCTTAAAGACCGGGTGTTTTCGCAGCACCTGAATTCTTTTAGCAGTTTCGTAGCGCCATCTATTTTAGTGATTTCGTAGCAAAAGCACTGACTTTGCACTGGCTGCGCTACGAAATTAGGGATTTGCTCGAAGTTTTCAGTGAAGGCCCAAATTCTAAGCACGCCTATGGTATACTGGCTACAACTGCTGTGGATGAGGTTGAGGTGCTTAAAGGTCTAGTGTTGACTAAAGGATATAACTTTGATATTGTTTGCATACAATGCTCTAATTTATGGATTTTACAAAACAGGGAAGACACAACGAACAACAAGGGCTATGTAAATTTGCCATTCTTATAGAAAGTTTCATGGTATCAGTTGGAGTTGATGGGCTCCTGAAATCTGCCCTGTTCAATTCAGGTAAATCACAGTTGACAGACTTGAAACAAATGAATGTGTAACACTCCTTTCTAATATTTCAAGGTTGTGTTGGTCATTTTGGATACTATTCATCACCTTCAAGCTTAGGAATATGCAATGCCAATTCTCAGACCCTACCTTCACCTTCGACGGGAAATTTTGACTTTTCATTTGAGATGAAGAACAGGGTGTATTTAAACAACATTTTAACTCGTAAATGGGTGATAAAAGAATTTTGCAGTCAGCTTCCGAGGATGCGCACCCTTTTAAAGGGCACCTGCAAACAAACATGTCTTTGTCAGTTGCAAGCAAGCATATTAATTAGCAGCCATTATTCAATGGTTCAGAGAAAACATTGATGGAGCAAACGCAAAGGAAGGACAGGCTGTGCATGTGTTGGACATGTTTTCGGTTGGTTTCATGGTATTTGTTTGATAAGTTTTGATAAATATGAAAAGCCAGCGATGTAAAAGTTGTCATTGAGAAATGAGAAGTGAAATTCTGGATGAAGCAGGCTCTCACGATAAGCTGCGCTGCGTTAAAAGTCATGAATGACCCCAAAGTCCTATTTCAAATCATCACAATCATTTTTTTTTCATAACCTATTCCATGGCTACTGTTGTTAATCGCTGGGTTGCTTATCATAACGGACAGCGGCATGATAATTCTCCTGATCTGGTGTATTTTCGTTCTCAAGCATGACTTGGTCACTTTCGTTCCTCTTGTTCAGTCTTGAAAAGAGTCCCTTGGTCCTGTGGCAAGTTTGAATTCTTTAATTAATGATGTATTGTCGGTGACATGGCGGCACACCTGTCTTGTTCTAAGATAGCATTCGGAGATTGTAAATTTGTTGCGCAGATCAGAGAGGCACGTGCAGAGCATCTAATAAATAATCTCTGATAACATTTGGCGTCCTCAAATGTATATGCTTCTCATAATAAATAAACAATACCATTACAGTTACCAAATGTGACTCATATACATACGGCTTCACATGTTCTTACAAAGAAAGAGGCTTGTGATGTATATATGCCGATAAAGAAACCAAATTGTCATGAAATTGCCGCAACCAAGTGCAGAGTATTCGGGTGCCTTGATGGGAATCGAGCAGTAATGCAAAAATATTCAATTCTGAAGTCTTATCAGTTAGGGGTACATGGACCAGAAGCAGATGTTAATACTTTGTGTGTTGGACCAGGTTATACATTTCATTGTTTTAAGGACACACAAGAAGTTTCAGAGGTTCAATATGTGAAGAATGCAAATGTTCCCTTGAGTTATCGCACGGATACTTCAGTTGGTACCCAAAATTGAGAATTTCCGTTCCACCCTGAGATGTATTAAGTTTTGGGCAAACGATAGAGACGGTGGTGACTAAGCATGCCTGCAAACATTGGGAAATTCTGCCAGCGGCCATACATCAACACTGTGGGCGGTTTCTTTTGACTTTTCCAGAGACAGAATGGTCTCTTGCAGCGATGATTTAACATTGATGGTTTGAGATGCAAGCATAAACCCAGCAGAGAGAAATGGAAATAATGGGCCCTGGAAACATCTTCGCTTCATTTCTGGATATCATGACCGAACAACATTCTCAGTTCACTGGTCAAAGAACGGTTTTATTGACAGTGAAGCATCTGATGATTGTATCAGGCTTTTCAGTGAGAAACACTGTAATTTTTTAAAAATGCCTTTTATCTTTTGCCAAATATTAAATGAATTCAATTCAAGGAAGCTGGATCAGATGAATATATTTCGAGAATGTTTGCAAGCTGGAGGCTCTTGCAGCTGTTGATGCATGCGCCAACATTGGGAAGTCTAAAGGTCAGGAGGAGACATGGGATGAATGTTTTGAAGAAATGCTCTCAGAAGTCGCCAGTGATGATGTTTATGAAGAAAATGATGAACCTGTTTCCTATATCTGAAGGATGTTGGATGGGCAAGCAGATGATGATTCACAATATAAAGATGGAGAATACAGAGATCTAATTCTTGTTATTAGGATGAAGACAATACTATTCAAAGGGTTAACTATCAGGTGGAGCCTCTAAATATTGACCTTGTATCTCTTGCAAACCATAGAGATTAAGACAATGAAACAAGTGAATCTCCATTTGGCGATTCATTTGAAACTCGTACCCAACCTTATGATCTTTTCCCAAACAGCAAATACTCCACCTGATGTGACTTCTCAGAAAGGAAGTTCATTTGTTCGTGATATATTCCAGAGCAGATCGAGGTTGCTTCCAGAAGAAATAAATGGATCCTCGGGTTTATTTAAGTCACTGGTTCATATCACAGCGCTGAAATTTGAGAATAAAATTAACCAAGTTCTTCATGGTCTAAAAACAAAATCTCAAGAAGCAGAATATAAGTTTGTCCAAGAAAAACTATATTTCTAGAAGGATTCTCTATTGTTCCTCTTTCAGGAGCTAGACATAGCAGACAATGAATTTACAAATGTTTCATCATCATTCTCTTTGGCAAACTTTGATGATTTGTTTGTAGGTGTTTCAGATCGAGTTGGAAGACTGAGGAAAGAGAGCTGGGACTAAATGCTAAACTAGTAAACTATGTTCCAGCCAAAGTATCTCCAGAAAGCAGAGGAATCCGGGCATGCTGTTTGAGTTTGTTTTTAGGAAAAGCTATTGACATTAAAGCCTGGCAGCTAAACAGGATTATTTGCAAATTGTTGTTCATTTGTTGGAATGAGGAGGTTATTAATAAATGTAGCACAGTGTTAGCAGAAAACTAGTGAGGAGGACTGTGTTTTTAAATCACACAGCAGTTTCGTAGCGCGCTACGAAACTGCTGTAGGTGATGATTTTAAGCGCAGGACAGCTAGTGTGATACTGTGAGCAGCTAGTGCGACACTGTGAGCGGGAGTTGAGGAAGAAAAACAGTTGTCTATCAATACCACCTACAGCACATCAGAAACCTGGCATCATTCCATACCCGGAGTTATTAAAAGATTTGGGAACATGCTGCTATACTTCAGGAGAATGTTGGGAGACAGAGACCGTGGATGTAGGGTGATCATCTTAACCAATTAATAGGCGGTCTATATAGCTAGCATCCGAGACCAGCTTGCTCGGTGAATGTTCCCTCAGCCATCTCAAACTCAAACAGCAAAAGGACATGTGTCAAGAGCCAGAAAAGTATCAAGCATACGAGGAGAAAGGAATTAATGTTTTAGTTTGATTAGGATTGTGTGCAATTACATTTCAGCACTTTGTAATAAATGCATTAATTAAATAGCATGTAGGAATAGTTAATAGCCACCTTCGAGGCTCCCCTCATGCTGGAGGAGGAAGCTCGAGGTGGTTTAGTTTGCTTGCCTATATATGGATCAATGTAGGATGTAAAAAGGGTTGGATACTTTATAGAAAAACAGTGTTGTTTTGGGCCATTGTAAGACCTTTTTTGACAGTAATAGTAAAACAGAGTTATTCTCTTCTCAAGATTCTCGAAGGATTGTCATGTTCAAATGTAGTGATGGTGTTTTATAGTTTATGTTCTTTTATAGTCTTGTTGTAATGCAATCACTCAGAATTCATAATTATATGCTCTGACTTCCTGTGTATTCAGCAAGCTATGTTTTGGTGGAGTATGTTTGACATGTAATGCTAAAAGCCTTGATTTCCATGAGATCACTGTGTTTTCCTTGTTTACTTAATATTATAGACTCCATAGCCCAATGAGAGCCAGTTTGATGTGTTTCCAACCAGTTATGCTTTCATAAGTGAATAAAGAGTTAGCCATCTAGTGTTTGAAGGATTTTATCAAGAGTTGTGAGAGAGCCCTCTCTGATCAAAGAGGCTAATCTTTGGTCTAAAGATAGGTTGAAATAGTTACATGAAATCTTGCTTGGTTGCAGCCCTCAGTAGTGATTTTGTGATAACACAAGGCCTCTGCTAGAATCCTCAAAGAAGTTTGCAAGCAAAGAAGTTGAAATATTTGTTGAGGTCGAAGAGTAGGGAGTCAGAATCAATTGGAAATAAGTATTAGCCAACATCAGACTCAACGACCCTAAATTGCAACACCATATCAACTCAATTGAAAAATAGGTTTTGGAGGAGACGACATCAAAGGGGAAAGTGTCCAAAAGGCCTAATAAATCTCAGGAGTTTTGGGCTCTTTTGTCATCCTAGAGTAGTTCCTAGGACACACCAAGAACATTTTTATTAAAACAATAAAGAATAATATGATAGATGATCAACTAAACGAAGAACATCAATAGTCAAAACCAACACAACCAACTGCTCAAAAGGTAACCCTTCCACAAAAACACACCCATGGTCATTCAAGCATTGGTGGAATGGAAAAGGAGCTAGTACCAGAATGATGGTCAGAAGACGACAACAGATTAACAGGTTTATATTCATGTGAGTTCATCACAACAATTTGAGCTAAGCAACATAGAAAAAGGGACTTCAGTAAATTTTGAACCAAAAATGACAAGCACAATGGGTACATCCTAGATGTAACAATAAAACCCATCAACACAACTGTCCATGGTCGACACATCCACCCAAACATTAGGACACACCAAGAACATTTTTATTAAAACAATAAAGAATAATATGATAGATGATCAACTAAACGAAGAACATCAATAGTCAAAACCAACACAACCAACTGCTCAAAAGGTAACCCTTCCACAAAAACACACCCATGGTCATTCAAGCATTGGTGGAATGGAAAAGGAGCTAGTACCAGAATGATGGTCAGAAGACGACAACAGATTAACAGGTTTATATTCATGTGAGTTCATCACAACAATTTGAGCTAAGCAACATAGAAAAAGGGACTTCAGTAAATTTTGAACCAAAAATGACAAGCACAATGGGTACATCCTAGATGTAACAATAAAACCCATCAACACAACTGTCCATGGTCGACACATCCACCCAAACATTAGGAAAACGATTGACAAAAGAAATGCCTACTAAACCATATGAACCCACTTATGCTTTTGGAAAACTTGTATTCTTCTATCTAGAGTATCCAATGAAAAATTATAGAGGAAGATGGAAAAAGAGACTGGCCAATGGTGGCAGGTTAAAACAAAATAGGAAACAGGGAGGAGGTCTACTCAGATTACATGACCTAGGTAGCAAAAAAACTTAACATATATATTCAGACTAGAGTTGATGATCCACTTGTTTCTATTCAATAATTAATCTTCCAATTGTTTGATTACAATGTGTAAATGAACAAATGGGTCATTGAGCTTTAGAAATAGGAAAAAACATAGGTAAACAAGGAGTTGCTAGGAATCATCCAGGAGGAATACAAGGAATTTTTGAAGGCTAAGAAAAATTTGGAAAAAACATTAGAAAAGTTTCCACATTAGGCACAATCTTTAAAAATAACCAATGTATTTGTCAACCACATCCAGTCAAATCATATCACAACAAATGCTTATTCATGATTTGTCATCAAGACAACACACGGTCTTCAATATCTAGGTTAGGACTACATTGGAGAATGAAATTGCATAGGAGAAAAAGACATAGATGCAATTGATTCAAGAGGAAAGATAGTGGCTCAAGGAAATAAGACACATATGGAAGTAACCAACACCAATGATGAGATACAAACCATCCATGACATATTCCAATGGCTAGAGAAGCAAGGTATTCCTAACCAATGGCTGTCTCAATAAACTTCAATGGCCGAAAAAGTCCAATAATTGGTAGATTAAAGACTTTGGAGGTTCAAGATTAACAATCAGTAAATGATTGGTCGATATTCAACCAAAACTTATAGTTAGTCACACCAAAAATCTATTAAATAGCTTTTAGAGAGGCACTTTTCTAGGCACAATCAACAATATCGACATCTCCTCATCCCAACTTTCAATTTTTCGAACTAAGTATGTCAGAATGCAACCCAAAACTTGAAAAACACTTTCATGTACAAGAGGTCAAAGTGGAAGGATCCAAATGGACATCGGAAGAGAAACAAAGATGTTGAATCCACATTTTAATTTTTCATGATAGGACTCAACCAACATTAGTCGACCAGCCTACATGATCTGTTGACAAGTTAGTCTACGAACAACCTAAATCACAATTGTCACCATCATCAACAAAGTGATTCTTTGCTAGCTAGAAAATATTCTATTATTCCTTCACTTTATTTCTATCCTCATTAAGTGTCTAAAAAATTTTAAATATGCAATTTTCCCCCTTCTTTAGGGTGAAGAAGGAATTTAGGGTGGTGGAGATGTTGGAGGGGGAGTTGACTCAAAAAAATTCTATTGTAAGTTAGTCGAAACTCCAATCGATTCAACCAAGCAATTCAGTTTGGTATAGTCAATTTAGATAGTTAAACTATTGTAACTATCCATATATATATATATATATATATATATATATATATATATATATATATATATATATATATATATATATATATATATATATATATGCATGCTTGTCCTCGAATCTATGTACTAGTCTTGATTGGTTATTGAGGATATCTAATATAAGTGTTGATTTGTTGGTTCTCCACTACTTTTTGTCTCTTTGTTTTTACTTGCATTGCACATGATTATGTAGTTACTTGATGTTCCTTCCTACTGGAAACCAATCCATACTTTATACTATATTCTAATAGAAATATTTACCTCCAAAAAACATCATTTAAAGCCTCAAAATGGCTTGAAAGGTTTGAAACCCTAATTCTCCAAAATGGGTTTCTCCAATAAAACTGCTCTTGCAAGATGACTCCTCTATTTTTTCCACTCGGAAAATATCAATATGGATGAAAATTAATATAATGATCTAATATGGACCATACCTCCCCATTTTGGGAGGATTTTAGTCCCAAAGCAATTTTACTAAATGAGGAAAGGAAATTTTCCTCAACATTTTCCCCAGAGTACCATTTTTCTTTGCCTAGAAGTTTTCCTTTCATCTCAATATTCTAAAGGAGATGCTACCTTTGTCTTATTTTTTTGGACCTCTTCCACAAAATTGTATCCTCCATAAACTATGCTTTGGTATCTGGAGCTAAGCCCTTTATGGAAGGTGGGACCTACTCCTCTTCTTGATCCAACATGGAAGGCCATAGAGTTTGAGATTTTCCACATTCATTACTGAGTAAATGCACATGTATGGGGGTATGTTGAAAATGCAACAAGATGATGGAGCTTTGCGGAAAAGAGTCGCCTTCACTAAGTGGGCCCGCAGGCTATTTTTGGTGCAAAGTCTATTTTTAGACTATGTCTATTTTTAGACATATGGATCATGGTCTATGACTTGCAGGATGCTATTTTTGGATTACTAGTCATGTTGGTAAAAATAGATGGACTTCTATTTTTAGACATATGGGCGGAGTCTATTTTTAGACTGCCAGGCTAAAAATAGAACAGTCAAATATTATTAGCTCTTAATAATATTTGGACTATAAACATTATCTTATCCTCTTGGAGCACTTCAGTTCGAGCTATAGATGTGGCACATGCAGCTGTCAGAAGGAAATACACTTTTCTTATGGGTCATTTGAGCTATTGCATGATGGACTTCAGTTAGAACTCAAGTGATTGAGTTTGGTGGAGTTGATTGAGGAGTTGATGGAGTTGTGTTCAGTTTGACTTGGTTTAACTAGTTGTATTTAGTTTAACTGCAAATACACTAGTGATGAGTGATGTGAATTAATTATTAAATTAATTCACTAATTATTAACTCATAAATCAACTAAAGAATACATCAGTTAACTCAGTGCATGGATAGTTCAGTGGAGACAAGTATTAGAGGTGAGTGAAAGGGCAAGACAGTTGTCAGTTGTGACTATAGTTGTGCATGAGATTTGCAAAATTAATGGATTGAGTATTGCCAATGAGGATTGCATGGTTCAACCAAGGAAATATGAGTTTAGATCATCCACACTCATCTATTCTCATGCAGGATTGCACAATGGAGGCAGGCAAGCAGTGGAGGAGATTTGAACCTGTGATTGATTCAGATCTGAGCTAGTTTGTGTGTAACAGGTGGAGATAGTACTGAGTACTTGTGAGGAGTATTGTACTATGTATTGTTACATGTTCTCTATCATTATAATATACATATAGGGTGGGGTTTTCAGCTGTATGCCTTCCCCAGGTTACATACTGTGTTAATGTGCGCATGTGATTAATGTTTCATTGTTTTTAATTCCGCTAAATTGATGATCAACGTAGAGGAGGTTATGTATTATGCATGCATTCCACAAATAGTGTATAATCGGGATAATCTCTGTGAATAAGTGTTATATTATTCAAACTTTCTACATGGTATCAGAGCAGATTTGATCATCAGATCTATTATTCAGAAAGTGGTTACATTTTATTTCTTCAGGCAGAGTCTGTAATCGGGCCAGGTAGCCTCTGGATTCATCCTTCTTTCGGAAGGTGAGATATCCAGTAAAAGCCCATACAGTCAATCTCTTTACAAGAAATACTTTGTTCTCACGAATTTTAGATCAGAAGCGGTTGAGTTTTGAGCTGGTGGAATTCGAATTTGCATCAATGCTTTCTTGGTGTCAAAGTTGAAATGTCTTTCAACGGATTGCGATTGGAGTATGCTCTTGAAGGCAGCTCAAATTATATTGCATGGAGAGACAGGATGGAGGTGGTGTTAGATGACAATGGGCTGAAGGAGTTCATAGAGGGTGAGGTCGCAAAGCCTACTGATGCTGCTCATGTTGAGGTTTGGCAAAAGAAGATAGCAAAGTGTCGAAGGAATTTGTTGGAGGGCATGAAGGATCACATTGTGTCCAGCCTACATGGAAAGGCTTCTCCATACTTGATGTGGAAAACATTGCTAGATCTATTCCAAAGCAAGACTGACCAGAGGAAGTTGGCGCTCAAGGATAAACTCAGAAACATTAAGTGTGAGAATGGAGATAGTATTCCAAGGCATCTCATGAAGTTCACCCAATGCCAGGATGAGCTGGGAAGTGTGGGGGTGACTATCGATGATGAGGACTTGGTGAGATTGGCTCTGCTTGGTCTTCCGAAGAGTTGGCATTCCTATCAAGACTCTGTCAAAGGTCAGGAGAAATTGCCAGGATGGGAGAGATTTTGGTCAAATCTTGTGCAAGAGGAGATCAGGCGGAATACCAGGGACAGATCTTCATTAAAGGCATCTGATGAAGAAAATTGTGCTTTGGCTGCCAAAGCAAAGAAGGGGAAGGAGAAGGGTTCTCTTTCTGAATCCAGTTCTTCCAATGATGGGAAGAAGGGTGACAAATCGAAAGTGAGATGCTTTCGTTGTCATGAGTTGGGCCATTATGCTACTAATTTCCCAAAGAAGAAGTCCAAGAAGGGATCCGGGGAAGAATCTGAAGGTGAGGCACTTGCTTCACAGTTTGAGTTGGATTTCACACTCTTCGCATGCATGGTTTCATCCATGGTGGGAAGAGGTTGGTTTCTTGACAGTGGAGCTTCTTTCCACATGACCGGTGACAAGAGTTTGTTCAGTACTTTGGAGGAGAAAGATATCCAGATACTCATAGCGATGGGTAATGATGAGAAGTACAGTGTCTCAGGTGTAGGCATGGTTATTTTTCAGAGGGAGCATGAAGCTCGCCTTACCTTGACCGATGTCAAGTATGTACCAGGACTGAAGAGAAACATGGTGTCGATCACGATGCTGGAAGACAAAGGCTGTGATGTAGTCTTTAGTAAGGGAAAGGTTTTCCTTAGACACATCATCACTAGACAGGTGAAGTAGATTGGTTCACGGGTCAAGAACTTGTATGCTCTTAAGGTTCAAGATGCATGCAAAGCGTTGAGCAGCGAGGCAACTGATGGAGACTTGGTGGTTGAGAGGGAGTGTATATTACCTCTCAACAAGTAGAGCCAGAAGAAGTCTCAGACGATTTTTGAGGAGCCACGATTGGTGCAGCAACTTCAGGAGGTTGTGGAGCAGCCACAACAAGGGAAGCTGAGAGGAGATCGAGTAGAGACATCTACTCATGTAGAGACCTCCAGTAGGGGGAAACTTCGAGCTAGGGGGGCTGAGGGATCGCATGAAGCCATACCTCTAGGTAGGAGGTGGGGTGATGTGGATTGATCGTCCCAAGGAGGAGGGGCAAGATCCTTGAGGTACCCAACCTCTTGGATGAGACCTTGCTATGGGAGCCCCGATGTGGAGTAGCAGGAACTGACTGATTGGGTAGAGACATATGCGGATGGAGCAGCAGAGAGAGCGAGAGTGTAGGGAATTCCATGACAGCGCATAGCTAGCAGGCTGCAGCAATGCAAGAGGCACAAGTGTTTTGCACAGTGCTAGGTGGCACAGAGAGGTGTGCAATGGTGTGAGACGCATGGAGAGGTTGCAGTAGCATAGATGTCAGAGAGGGAGAACTTGTTAGCAGCAGGTAGAGCTTCAGCATCAGAGTATGTTCCTAGCCCAACAGAGTGGTCAGTTGGGAGTGTTTTTGTTCCAAGTGTTGTTGGAGCAAGTGGACCAGGAAAATGTGTTGCATGCAGAACATTCCAGAGTCGCCGGATAGGGGTTGTAGATAATCCATATCTTGTTGAGAGGGAGTGTTGAAAATGCAACAAGATGATGGAGCTTAGTGGAAAAGAGTCGCCTTCACTAAGTTGGCCTGTAGGCTATTTTTGGCGCAAAGTCTATTTTTAGACTATGTCTATTTATAGACATGTGGATCATGGTCTATGAGTTGCAGGATGCTATTCTTGGATGATTGGTCATGTTAGTAAAAATGGATGGACTTCTATTTTTAGACATATGGGCGGGTCTATTTTTAGACTGCCAGGCTAAAAATAGAACAATCGAATATTATTATCTCTTAATAATATTTGGACTATAAACATTATCTTATCCTCTTGGAGCACTTCAGTTCGAGCTACAGATGTGGCACATGCAGCTGTCAGAAGGAAATACGCTTTTCTTATGGGTCAATTGAGCTATTGCATGATGGACTTCAGTTAGAACTCAAGTGATTGAGTTTGGTGGAGTTGATTGAGGAGTTGATGGAGTTGTGTTCAGTTTGACTTGGTTGAACTAGTTTTATTTAATTTAACTGCAAATACACTAGTGATGAGTGATGTGAATTAATTATTAAATTAATTCACTAATTATTAACTCATAAATCAACTAAATAATACATCAGTTAACTCAGTGCATGGACAGTTCAGTGGAGACAAGTGTTAGAGGTGACTGAAAGGGCAAGACGGCTGTCAGTTGTGACTATAGTTGTGCATGAGATCTGGAAAATCAATGGATTGAGAATTGCCAATGAGGATTGCATGGTTCAGCCAAGGAAATACGAGTTTGGATCAGCCATACTCATCTATTCTCATGCAGGATTGCGCAGTGGAGGCAGGCAAGCAGTGGAGGAGATTTGAACCTGTGACTTGATTCAGATCTGAGCTAGTTTGTGTGTAACAGGTGGAGATAGTAATGAGTACTTGTGAGGAGTATTGTACTATGTATTGTTACATGTTATCTATCATTATAATATACAGATAGCGTGGGGTTTTCAGCTGTATGCTTTCCCTGGGTTACATACTATGTTAATGTGCACATGTGATTGATGTTTCATTGTTTTTAATTCCGCTAAATTGATGATCAACGTAGAGGAGGTTATGTATTATGCATGCATTCCGCAAATAGTGTATAATGGGGATAATCTCTGTGAATAAGTGTTATATTATTCAAAATTTATACATGGTATCAGAGCAGAGTTGATCATTAGATCTATTATCCAGAAAGTGGTTACATTTTATTTGTTCAGGCAGAGTCTATAATCGGGCCAGGTAGCCTCTGGATTCATCCTTCTTTTGGAAGGTGAGATATCCTGTAAAATCCCATACAGTCAATCTCTGTACAAGAAATGCTTTGTTCTCACGAATTTTAGATCAGAAGCGGTTGAGTTTTGAGCTGGTGGAATTTGAATTTGCAGTAGTGTTTTCTTGGTGTCAAAGTTGAAATGTCTTTCAACGGATTGTGATTAGAGTATGCTCTTGAAGGCAGCTCAAATTATATTTCATGGAAAGACAAGATGGAGGTGGTGTTAGATGACAATGGGCTGAAGGAGTTCATAGAGGCTCAGGTCGCAAAGCCTACTGATGCTACTCACATTGAGGTTTGGCAAAAGAAGACAACAAAGTGTCGAAGGATTCTGTTGGAGGGCGTAAAGGATAACATTGTGTCCAGCTTGCATGGAAAGGCTTCTCCATATTTGATGTGGAAAGCATTGATAGATCTATTCCAAAGCAGGAGTGACCAGAGGAAGTTGGCGCTCAAGGATAAACTCAGAAACATTGAGTGTGAGAATGGAGACAGTATGCCCAGGTACCTCATGAAGTTCACCCAATGCCCGGATGAGCTGGGAAGTGTGGGGTTGACTGTCGATGATGAGGACTTGGTGATCTTGGCTCTCCTTGGTCTTCTGAAGAGTTGGCGTTCCTATCAGGACTCTGTCAATGGTCAGGAGAAATTGCCAGGATGGGAGAGACTTTGGTCAGATCTTGTGCATGAGGAGATCAGGCGGAATACCAGGGATGGATCTTCATCAAAGGCATTTGATGAAGAAAATTGTGCTTTGGCTGCCAAAGCAAAGAAGGGAAAGGAGAAGGGTTCTCTTTCCGAATCCAGTTCTTCCAATGATGGGAAGAAGGGTGACAAATCGAAAGTGAGATGCTTTCGTTGTCATGAGTTGGGCCATTATGCTACTAATTGCCAAAGAAGAAGTCTAAGAAGGGATCCGGGGAAGGATCTGAAGGTGAGGCACTTGCTTCACAGTTTGAGTTGGATTTCACACTCTTCGCATGCATGGTTTCATCCATGGTGGGAAGTGGTTGGTTTCTTGATAGTGGAGCTTCTTTCCACATGACCGGTGACAAGAGTTTGTTCAGTACTTTGGATGAGAAAGATCTCCAGATACTCATAGTGATTGGTAATGATGAGAAGTATAGTGTCTCAGGTGTAGGCACGGTTATTTTTCAGAGGGAGCATGGAGCTCGCCTTACCTTGACCGCTGTCAAGTATGTACCAGGACTGAAGAGAAACTTGGTGTCAATCGCGATGCTGGAAGACAGAGGCTGTGATGTAGTATTCAGTAAGGGAAAGGTTTTCCTTAGACACATCACCACTAGACAGGTAAAGAAGATTGGTTCACGGGTCAAGAACCTGTATGCTCTTGAGGTTCAAGATGCATGTAAAGCCTAGAGCATCGAGGCAACTGATGGAGACTTGGTGGTTGAGAGGGAGCGTATATTACCTCTCAACATGCAGAGCCAGAAGAAGTCTCAAACGATTGTGGAGGAGCCACGATTGGTGCAGCAGCTTTAGGAGGTTGTGGAGCAGCCACAACAAGGGAAGCAGAGAGGAGATCGAGTAGAGACATCTACTCATGCAGAGACCTCCAGTAGGGGGAAACTTCGAGCCAGGTGGGCTGAGGGATCGCATGAATCCATACCTCCAGGTAGGAGGTGGGGTGATGTGGATTGATCGTCCCAAGGAGGAGGGGCAGGATCCTTGAGGTACCCAACCTCTTGGATGAGACCTTGCTACAGGAGCCCCGATGTGGAGCAGCAAGAATTGACTGATTGGGTAGAGACAGATGCAGATGGAGCAGCAGAGAGAGAGACAGTGTAGGGAATCCTAGGACAACGCATAGCTAGCAGGATGCAGCAATGCGAGAGGCACAAGTGTTTTGCACAGTGCTAGGTGGCACAAAGAGGTGTGCAATGGTGCGAGATGCATGGAGAGGTTGCAGTAGCACAAATTTCAGAGAGGGAGAACTTGTCAGGAGCAGGTAGAGCTTCAGCATCAGAGTATGTTCCTAGCCCAACAGAGTGGTCAGTTGGGAGTGTTTTTGTTCCAAGTGTTGTTGGAGCAAGTGGGCCAGGCAAATGTGTTGCATGCAAAACTTTCCAGAGTTGCAGGATAGGGGTTGAAGATAATCCATATCTTGTTGAGAGGGAGTGTTGAAAATGTAACAAGATGATGGAGCTTAGTGGAAAAGAGTCGCCTTCACTAAGTGGGCCTGCAGGCTATTTTTGGTGGAAAGTCTATTTTTAGACTATGTCTATTTTTAGACATATGGATCATGGTCTATGAGTTGCAGGATGCTATTTGTGGATGATTGGTCATGTTTGTAAAAATGGATGGACTTCTATTTTTAGACATATGGGCGGAGTGTATTTTTAAACTGCCAGGCTAAAACTATAACAGTCGAATATTATTAGCTCTTAATAATATTTGGACTATAAACATTATCTTATCCTCTTGGAGCACTTCAATTCGAGCTACAGATGTGGCACATGCAGCTGTCAGAAGGAAATACACTTTTCTTATGGGTCGATTGAGTTATTGCATGATGGAATTCAGTTAGAACTCAAGTGATTGAGTTTGGTGGAGTTGATTAAGGAGTTGATGGAGTTGTGTTCAGTTTGACTTGGTTGAACTAGTTGTATTTAGTTTAACTGCAAATACACTAGTGATGAGTGATGTGAATTAATTATTAAATTAATTCACTAATTATTAACTCATAAATCAACTAAAGAATACATCAGTTAACTTAGTGCATGGACAATTCAGTGGAGACAAGTGTTGGAGGTGAGTGAAAGGGCAAGACAACTATCCGTTGTGACTATAGTTGTGCATGAGATTTGCACAATTAATGGATTGAGTATTGCCAATGAGGATTGCATGGTTCAGCCAAGTAAATACGAGTTTGGATCAGCCATAATCATCTATTCTCATGCAGGATTGCGCAGTGGAGGCAGGAAAGCAGTGGAGGAGATTTGAACCTGTGATTGATTCAGATATGAGCTAGTTTGTGTGTAACAGGTGGAGATAGTAATGAGTACTTGTGAGGAGTATTGTACTATGTATTGTTACATGTTTTCTATCATTATAATATACAGATAGTGTGGGGTTTTCAGCTATATGCTTTCCCAGGGTTACATACTATGTTAATGTGCGCATGCGATTGATGATGATCAATGTAGAGGAGGTTATGTATTATGCATGCATTCTGCAAATAGTGTATAATCAGGATAATCTCTTTGAATAAGTGTTATATTATTCAAAAGTTCTACATGCTATCATAGCAGAGTTGATCATTAGATCTATTATTCAGAAAGTGGTTACATTTTATTTCTTCAGGCAGAGTGTGTAATCGGGCCAGGTAGCCTCTGGCTTCATCCTTCTTTTGGAAGGTGAGATATCCAGTAAATGCCCATACAGTCAATCTCTGTACGAGAAATACTTTGTTCTCACGAATTTTGGATCAGAAGCGGTTGAGTTTTGAGCTGGTGGAATTCGAATTTGCAGCAGTGTTTTCTTGGTGTCAATGTTGAAATGTCTTTCAACAGATTGCGATTGGAGTATGCTCTTGAAGGCAGCTCAAATTATATTGCATGGAAAGACAGGATGGAGGTGGTGTTAGATGACAATGGGCTGAAGGAGTTCATAGAGGGTGAGGTCCCAAAGCCTACTGATGTTGCTCACATTGAGGTTTGCCAAAAGAAGACAGCAAAGTGTCGAAGGATTCTGTTGGAGGGCGTGAAGGATCACATTGTGTCCAGCCTGCATGGAAAGGTTTCTCCATACTTGATGTGGAAAGCGTTGATAGATCTATTCCAAAGAAAGAGTGACCAGAGGAAGTTGGTGCTCAAGGATAAACTCAGAAACATTAAGTGTGAGAATGGAGACAATATGCCTAGGTATCTCACGAAGTTCACCCAATGCCGGGATGAGCTGGGAAGTGTTTGGGTGACTATCGATGATGAGGACTTGGTGAGCTTGGCTCTCCTTGGTCTTCCGAAGAGTTGGCATTCCTATGAGGACTCTATCAATGGTCGGGAGAAATTTCCCGGATGGGAGAGACTTTGGTCAGATCTTGTGCATGAGGATATCAGGCAGAATATTAGGGATGGATCTTCATCAAAGGCATTTGATGAAGAAAATTTTGCTTTGGCTGCCAAAGCAAAGAAGGGGAAGGAGAAGGGTTCTCTTTCCAAATCTAGTTCTTCCAATGATGGGAAGAAGGGTGACAAATCTAAAGTGAGATGCTTTCATTGTCATGAGTTGGGCCATTATGCTAATAATTTCCCAAAGAAGAAGTCCAAGAAGGGATTCGGGGAAGGATCTAAAGGTGAGGCACTTGCTTCACAGTTTGAGTTGGATTTCACACTCTTCGCATGCATGGTTTCATCCATGGTGGGAAGTGGTTGGTTTCTTGATAGTGGAGCTTCTTTCCACATGACCGGTGACAAGAGTTTGTTCAGTACTTTGGAGGAGAAAGATCTCCAGATACTCATAGCGATGGGTAATGATGAGAGGTATAGTGTCTCAGGTGTAGGCACAGTTAGTTTTCAAAGGGAGCATGGAGCTCACCTTACCTTGACCGATGTCAAGTATATACCAGGACTGAAGAGAAACTTGGTGTCAATTGCGATGCTGGAAGACAGAGGCTGTGATGTAGTCTTTAGTAAGGGAAAGGTTTTCCTTAGACACATCATCACTAGACAGGTGAAGAAAATTGGTTCACGGGTCAAGAACCTGTATGCTCTTGAGGTTCAAGATGCATGCAAAGCCTTGAGCAGTGAGGCAACTGATGGAGACTTGGTGGTTGAGTGGGAGTGTATATTACCTCTCAACATGCAGAGCCAGAAGAAGTCTCAGACGATTATGGAGGAGCCACAATTGGTGCAGTAGCGTCAGGAGGTTGTGGAGCAGCCATAACAAGGGAAGCTGAGAGGAGATCGAGTAGAGACATCTACTCATGCAGAGACCTCTAGTAGGGGAAACTTCGAGCCAGGTGGGCTGAGGGATCACATGAATCCATACCTCCAGGTAGGAGGTGGAGTGATGTGGATTGATCATCCCAAGGAGGAGGGGCAGGATCCTTGAGGTACCCAACCTCTTGGATGAGACCTTGCTATGGGAGCCCCGATGTGGATTAGCAGGAACTGACTGATTGGGTAGAGACAGATGTGGATGGAGCGGCAGAGAGAGTGACAGTGTAGGTAATCATAGGACAGTGCATAGCTAGCAGGCTGCAGCAATGTGAGAGGCACAAATGTTTTGCACAGTGCTAGGTGGCACAGAGAGGTGTGCAATGGTGCGAGATGCATGGAGAGGTTGTAGTGTAGATGTCAGAGAGGGAGCACTTGTCAACAGCAGGTAGAGCTTCAGCATCAGATTATGTTCGTAGCCCAACAGAGTGGTTAGTTGGGAGTGTTTTTGTTCCAAGTGTTGTTGGAGGAAGTGGACCGGGCAAATGTGTTGCATGCAGAACATTCCAGAGTCACAGTATAGGGGTTGAAGATAATCCATATCTTGTTGAGAGGGAGTGTTGAAAATGCAACAAGATGATGGAGATTAGTGGAAAAGAGTCACCTTCACTAAGTGGGTCCGCAGGCTATTTTTGGCGCAAAGTCTATTTTTAGGCTATGTCTACTTTTAGACATATGGATCATGGTCTATGAGTTGCAGGATGCTATTTGTGGATGATTGGTGATGTTGGTAAAAATAGATTGGACTTCTATTTTTAGACATATGGCCAGAGTCTATTTTTAGACTGCCAGGCTAAAAATAGAACAGTCAAATATTATTAGCTCTTAATAATATTTGGACTATAAACATTATCTTATCCTCTTGGAGCACTTCAATTCGAGCTACAGAAGTGGCACATGCAACTGTCAGAAGGAAATATGCTTTTCTTATGGTTCAGTTGAGTTATTGCATGATGGACTTCAGTTAGAACTCAAGTGATTGAGTTTGGTGGAGTTGATTGAGGAGTTGATGGAGCTATGTTCAGTTTGACTTGGTTGAACTAATTATATTTAGTTTAACTGAAAATACACTAGTGATGACTAATGTGAATTAATTATTAAATTAATTCACTAATTATTAACTCATAAATCAACTAAAGAATACATCAGTTAACTCAGTGCATGGACAGTTCAGTGGAGGCAAGTGTTAGAGGTGAGTGAAAGGGCGAGACAGCCGTCAGTTGTGACTATAGTTGTGCATGAGATTTGCACAATCAATGGATTGAGTATTTCCAATGAGGATTGCGTGGTTCAGCCAAGGAAATACGAGTTTGGATCAGCCATACTCATCTATTCTCATGCAGGATTGCACAGTGGAGGCAGGCAAGCAGTGGAGGAGATTTGAACCTGTGATTGATTCAGATCTAAGCTAGTTTGTGTGTAACAGGTGGAGATAGTACTGAGTACTTGTGAGGAGTATTGTACTATGTATTGTTACATGTTCTCTATCATTATAATATACAGATAGTGTGGGGTTTTCAGCTGTATGCTTTCCCTGGGTTACATACTGTGTTAATGTGCGCATGCGATTTATGTTTCATTGGTTTTAATTCTGCTAAATTGATGATCAACGTAGAGGAGGTTATGTATTATTCATGCATTCTGCAAATAGTGTATAATCGAGATAACCTCTGTGAATAAGTGTTATATTATTCAAAATTTCTACAGGGTAAACCAAGTCTATATGAATTATTTTCCATCTTTTCTAGTGTCTCAAAAGGACCCTATCATAGAGCCTCTATTTTCTTACTAGGACCATGTACCCTCTCCTTGTTCAACTGCAACCACATTTTGTTTCCCACTTTGAATGACTTCTCTATTCGATGTTGATCATGCATTACCTTGTATTTTTCCTATGACTTATTTAGTAAATATTTTACTTGCAAATTGATCTACCTAATTTCTCAAAAAAAAAATGCTCTTAAAGCATCCCATATCAGATAATCCCTTTCTTCTCCTTTGTGTATGTGTCCCTATATGCATCATGGGTGAAAGTATTCATGTGCATCATAGTTCCCAAAGATTCAATTTTTTGTTGTGGATGGCCTTGAAAGTATGTTGGAAAACTTTTTTGGGATACCCTTATTATACTTGATGACTTAATGAAACTATTGTAAGAACCCCATCAGCTTGTAGTGTATGGTCTACTATAACTTACTCTAGGATTGTAGGTGCTATAAAATATGGTTTTCTATGTGGATGATGATCTCCTTTCCCATCATATAGTGTTTCCATTTTTTTATTAATTGTACCAGGGCATAAAGTTACTTATCATAGTTAGGGTAGTTGAGGACTTTCCAATGAAATAATTTAGAATGGTAGTGTATAGGACTTCCTCCGTACATCAATACTACTCCCATGTCATGCCCACTGACATCCATCTCCACTTCAAAGGGAAACTACAAGTTTGGTAATGCGATAACTGATGCTTGATTTTACTTTTTAACTATTCAAAGGTCCTTTGTTGACCCTTCCCCCACTAAAAATTCTCGCCACTTGTTGTTATAGCATGGGGTGCTAAAAATACTAATGAAAATAAATCTATGAATTTCCTTAGTTACTATGCTACCCCAACGAAACCCTTGACTGTAGAGACATTTGTAGCAACTAAACACTTTATGATGGCATCCATGTTTGTAGTATCTATCCTGAGCTCCCATCCACCAATCACATATCTTAAATACACCAAATATTACTATGTTACATCACATTTATTGATATTTTACAGTAGTTGTTTCTCTTTGAAGTCTCAAGCACCTTCATCAAGTGTAAGATTTACACCTCCCAAGTAACATTGTAAACCTTATATCATACAAAATAATGAATGAATATAGATAAGGGTGAAATATATCATTCATTAATCACATGAACATAGATGGTGTATTACATACACCAAATGGCATGACTAATCACTCATGCAAACCTTGTCTAATTTTGAGGCAATCTTTTATGTGTCTTTCTTATTTGACTCAAACCAGGAGATACCTTTATTTTAAAATCCCACTTAGTGAAATATTTCTTCTTGTTGGAACTGATCCAATATATCATCAATCCTATGCAGGGGGCACTTGTTCTTGAGTGTAATCTTGTTTAACTCTCTATAATTGATGCACATTTTCCAAGTCCCATTCTTATTTCATACAATTTTTATGGGTGATCCACAAGGTGAGGTACTTTGTCAAATCACACCTTACTTTTGAAACTGTTACAATTGCTTCTTCACCTCGCTTGCTTCAAGAACATACTATATATACAACCCAATTTTTGGTAATGGAGAGTCTATAGATAATTGGATTTCATGCTTCACGTCCCTCTTGGTTGTATTATAGCGACAACAACCACCCCTTTTATTTTTCTTAGATAAGTGAAAGGAAAGACTCCCCACCAAAGTTTCCAATGCCTAATCCTACTAATTTCACATTTCACCTTTTTTTTTATTTGAATTCTCTCATTTTTTATTTTAGTTTACTATTTTCTATGATAGTTACTATTGGCTCTCTTGGTTTTCTAGTTTTTCTTGTTTTAGTTTTGGATTAGATGTGTAAGTTTTGATTTTCTTTTAGTTTTTTATTTTAATTCCATTGATTAATTATGATAAATCATAGATCGGTTTGTAATTTACTTTTAATGCACTAAGTAGTTTATAAAAAAAATTCTTCTTTTAATTTCATCATTTCCTACTTTTAAGGTCACCATCATCTTCTACTCATCTAGATATTTCGAGTGATATACAATTTTTCTCATTATGAGTTCCAGACACAAAGTTATGTCCCTTGGACGTTTTTTATTATCATCATTTTCTAATGGCATGCAGATGATGTACCCATAGACTCGCATGGAAAATGATGTGGCATGGTGACAAAGTAGGTGACATGGCATGCTAACTATGTAATGTAGGGGATGTGGCATGATGACTATGGAAAGTAGGTGATGTGGCATGATGACTATGCAAAGTAGGTCACTGCATTTAGATCCATGGAATAGTCTGTTGGATCATTTAGTGGATGCTTGAATTACTAAATGGTGTTTGATGGTCTTTGGCATATCTGAATTAGGATTCCTCTTAGGTGTGGATTTCAAATTTCTTGGATTTTTTGGGTCTCAAATATGCATTCGTGTGTGATCAAAATATTAGTATATGCTCCAAATTATATTCTTTATATAGCTTCACATACAAATAAGTTCGAGAATATATATATATATATATATATATATATATATACACACACACACACACAACAAAATTATTTTACAATATACGTGGGATAACAAACTTACCCACAAATCAATGGTTCAAAATCAATCTAAAAAATAAAACCAAATGACTATTGAGTGTTAACTTCTAGGAGCCATATATTGAGTTTTAAAAGGTTATATTAAGCAAGAAACTAATGTTGGAATGCTTGAAATACAAGGAGCATTTTGAGAAACATATTTTTTTCCAAATGAATAGTAAAAAATTATAAAAAAAATGATCAATAAGGACCCACAAATTTGTTAAAAGATAAAAATAAATGCCAAAAGATTATAAAAATAAAAGGGGAAATGGTTAAACTTAAGAGCTCATATTTATTATTTAAATTTATATTGTGTGATTTTATTTACAAATTAATTTGATGTTGATTTTTTTTATTAGATTTATTAGTAATTTGATTTAAATGTTTAATAATTTCATATTTCACAAATTATGCAAGTATTTGGAATAAGTTTTTAAATCAAACACTAGAAAAAATAAAACAATAATGATTTATTTCAGATAATAGGATTTTATTAATGTTTTATAATTAGATATCTTGTTAATATTTGTTTTCTATACTAATGTTTTTTTAGTTATTTTAGGAAAATAAAAACTATAATATTGAATAAATGAATGGGTTAGAAGATTAGTTAATATTCCTTTTCTTAATTCATTTCTATTTTGTTGTTTTGAGAAACCCCCCCTTTTAATTGTAATAATAATGAATATATTTTTGAAGTTGTAAATATCAATAATTATATTTAATTTTTTTTGTGCTAGTGACATGTGGAAAAAGAAGAAACTTGCATCCACACAATGGCTTAGGAAGATATTTTATTTGATTTGATGTCATTTTTCAAGAAATCATATGGAAGAATGAATAGAATGATGAAAATAGTAGCAAACAAGGAAGATAAGGAAGACTAATTATAAAAGGCTACTTTTTATGCCAAAAGTGCTAGATTTTCTTTCTAGGAGGTTATGACTTCTAAGGTTCTGCTTGTATATTTCTATCAAGATGAGAGGGAGAAAGAGTCTAAAATCTATTGTATTTTTCTTACATATTTATATCAAGAAAAAGAGAGGGGTTAAAAAGAGAGGGGTTTTGTTTGATGGGAGAATTATTGCTATTAGGAATTCTTGCCAAAGGCTTAAAGCTTTGTAATTGTAACTATATATTTCTAGAAACTTTGGTAATACAATAAAGGCTTGGATATTTTTGGAGAAGTATACTCAAGTGGATGTAAGCTTTTATTCTCTTCATTTCTATGAACTATAAAAATTTAATCCATGCTTTTATGTCAAACTATTTTTACAATTCAATTCAAATATTAAATTTGATCATACATAGATATGAGGTTGAATAACTATTAATTCATATAATAACTATATCTATATTTCACTTGATGTATTATTGAATGACTGAACTATTTCCTTGCATTAAAAAATAAATTATATGATCGTGTGCCTGATCTCACACAATTTTTCTCCTAGCTATCAAGGATGGATATTACTTAGACATAGTATTGATTAGAGTTGGAGTATGTAATATAGATGGTATATTTTAAATCTCTAGATTATATATTCTCAATTGAATAGTCTTTTAGCCAAATCCAACCATTTTAGTGGAAATCAATTTCACACATGAATGGACACCACTATACCAAATAAGTATAGGTATACTAGGAACCTTGATGGGGAGATCATTCCTTGTTATCGGAGGAATGTTTCTACCTACAAATAAGGTGGTATCCCTTTGGGCTACGACAGCACTCTTGTATATTTATATAACAACCATTCGGTGGATATCTCTATTATTTAGTATGCCCCTCCATGGATGACTTTTCCCTTATTGATTCTAAGTTACTAGACTAATTTTGTCTTAAAAATAATAGAACATATTTCTTGCTAGAAATGATTAATTTAGTGTCTTGGTTAGCACTTACCAGTGAAATTTTGAACTTTCCTTTGTGTGCATTGATTATGAATGATTTGACATCATTGATGAGGTGGTATTGGTTAGCTCTCTACATGAATATTTCATCCCAGATATACATATAGGGACCCCCAATTACAATTCCACATACATCAAGTGCAACTATATCTTATTCGACTTCATTAATAAAATTAGCACTGATAGCATATTTATTTACCCATCCTAATATATATGGAATGGGTTGTTCTCA
Organism: Pinus tabuliformis; assembly: GCA_031772625.1. Taxonomy (NCBI): domain Eukaryota; kingdom Viridiplantae; phylum Streptophyta; class Pinopsida; order Pinales; family Pinaceae; genus Pinus; species Pinus tabuliformis. The sequence continues at coordinate 1,134,332,247 of CM062819.1, read as the reverse complement.
AACCTCCAATCCAAGTTTTTTTTACTAGATCCACTGCTATGACATTAGCATGTGAACCTAAGTCAAACAAGGCATTGATATTGATATTCTTGACTTGTATCTTGATGTGGAATAGCTTAGTCATCTCCTTCTAATCCTAATGGTGAAAGATACATAGATTCACCTCATTTTGTACTAATTTACAAACAATATTCTCATCCACATCAAAGATGATTTACATTTGATTGATCCCATATATGGTGAGAAGATTATTTTTCTTCTCATACATCTTCTTGTTCTTCAATTTCAGATCTAGATACAATTTCCAACACCTATCCTCCATGTGACCATCAATGTTGTATTTTTTACAATGATTTATAGGATCCTTGCATTGATGTGCAGTGACTATTTTCTTCTTATCATTCCCCCTTTCCACTTCTTCTTCCCTTCCTTTGAAGCTTCCTCATGTTCTTTCTATTTTGAATTTCTTAACTACCTTTTCTTCTAACCTATATTTTCTAGGTATCTTACATGTATACAAGCATCATCCATCGTCCTTGGCTTCAACGACATCAATTTATTTCATAGATGGCTATGTAGCCCCCACAAATACTTCAAGAGTAAATCTAGGCTCTTGGGAGAGATGTCCATTATGATGACCATCTTCTTGAATTCAATGGTGTAATCTTATGCACTCTACCCCTGCCTTTACATGAAGTAGTGCCATTGGATCCAATAGACCTCTACATACCAAATAGAGTATAATTTGGGATTATGACGGCTTTAAATTCCTCCCACTTAGTTACTATGGGGTCGCCTTCTATCCTAAGTGTATTTGCATCGTTTTCCCACTAAGTTAGGGCATGGCCCTCTAAATTAAATCTCGCCCTCTAAATTAAATATAGAAAATGATATTTTCTACTCCTCATGTATGTGGTGAATGCTAAAATATACTTCTAAGTGTTGCAACTGATGATTTAATTTCAAGGCATCAATCTTAGCTTGACATGACTTAATGTAGACCTTTACTTCCATCTTGAATAGGGACTTTGAATTAGTAGTAGTACTTGAACTTCACTACTCCTTCTTGAGTTCTTTCCTTAACTCTTTTTTATGGATCTTCATGATCCCTTAATTTCCCTTTGATTTTACTTATGAGTTAGACCCTCCATATTGTTTGATTCCAAACTTGTTTTCTAGAGCCACCATAAGGAGGTTCATATCGTGACTAATGTCCATGACTTGCACTTCCATCCTAAAAAATCTCCCTTCTTCTGAATTAGGATTATTATGAATAGATTCATCAATAATGGCTAGGGATTTGTAGCTTTCTATTTAAACCACTTCTTGAATCACCTACAACTTCCCAAATTATTTCCCCAAATAAACCTACTCTGATACAAATATGATCCATAAATTGTCATGGACATTCAATTGGATAGTTCATCACAATTATATCTAATAAAATAAATTTAAATATATATTGTTAAATATATATATTCCTTTATATTACAGACTTGTTACTTTACTATTTATGCATGTAATAGCTAAAATGTTAAAGAATTACAATCACACACCAACTACAATGAACACAAGATATTATATGGAAAACCCTTACATGAGAAAACCCAACTAGAAATGATATTGCTCTACTTTCTATTCTAGAATGGAAATAATGCAAGTACAAAGGAGAAGACACTCTCAATGGAGTTAGATAAGACTTGTGGCCTAAAAGGCCACTATAAAATTCCAACCCCCTATGTTATTCTTTCCCACTCCCGCTCCTAGTTGTTCTCCTCTATTGTGGAACGATATATAATTGAATAGAATGGAACCCATTTTCCTTCCAATGGCTCAATTATAACGTAGCTTAATAGCCAACTAAGGTTAAGGTTTGACTCCAAATCTCAACTAGAATCTTCTTCAAATTACCCATGTGGATATCCCTACATGCATGTATAACGTGGCCTAACATGGCAACCACTCATGCCATGGTGGTCAAACATGGTAGGTCAAGTTCCAAGAGGTATACATTTTTTTATGAACTCTAATTAACACGACTTATGCACCATTAGAAAGGTACTTTATTTTATAATAGTGTCATGGGGCTAATTCTAAAGAAAGATTGTTTTAACCCTAAAAACAAATTATTTAAGGAATAAAAATGGCCCTAGAAGGTTTTAGACCCCAATTTTTCAAATAGGGTCATCTTAATAAAATTTCTTATGTAATTTGATTTCTTCAAACTTTCCACTCAAAAATCATTGAGATAGATGGAATATAATAATTATCCAGTCCCCCTCCCCCAAACATCAGAAACACATACACACACACACATTCCTAGAATCATGGTAGCGGTACTTTGGCCAAGTGGTTTTGGTTGGATCACAAAAATACCAACATTAATTATGGATTGACATGTAGGCATTGATGGGTTGGGTCTAATCTCCTATATCAGGGCTTTATGAAGAGATGCCACATATCGCACTAAAAATATTGATACAGTCTTTCCACTATTATATAATGATGCAAGTATGGTTAGATAACTACTTATGTTGGAGGTATGCTACCAATATTGAACAAACTACATGTAAATCCATGTTACAATTCTACCATTGTAAAATTGTATTTTAGGACAAAGAGAGCAAATTGCTTACATTTTTCTTCCTATAATGCATGCCAACTTAACTGAAATGTGATCCTAATGGTTGTTATTATGGATATAAAGGCTATTTAGTGATGAATTCCTTGAGATTTGTTTCCTTAATAAGAAAAAACATGCTCAAAATGGAAAATATGTGTTTTCTACATGAGAATAAGGCATGATGTAAAATGCATACCCTAAAGTAAATAATGCAAGCCTTATGCTAGAATTTGCATGATAACTTCCCAAACCCATCATGTTAGTTAAAATTCATATCTTTAGATGAATTATGCACATTATGCACACGATCCTTATGAAATTTCATGAAAACAATGTACTGAGGAAAGTGCACCCTCTTAGGGAAAAATGCAAGTCTACTAGTGGAAAATTCTTTTTGAATGTATGAAATGGTTTTATACATGTTAAGGAAGAATATGCACACTTTTTTAAGGATAAATTCATTTATATAGTATGAAAATGCATGCCCTTGACATAATGTACATACCTATATTGACATAAATTCTAATTGATCCTTCCTTAGCAATACGAATGATCATCATGGAATAATATTGAAAATGAATGGTAATCCATTATGAGATGATGGCGTTGGTATGGCTTGGTTTATTACAAACATGAATCCACGCTGGCAAGTTTTTTGAAATATGCTTAGGTATATGACCTAATTACATTATTTGTAAGTTGTAACCTAGATTCAAGGTTGTAAAAAATCCTTCAATAATTTTCATTTCTAAATATTTCATAAGAAAAAAATATCAGGTCAACTACATAATATTTTGGAGGTAACTATACACATCAATAGATTAACAAATGGACTTGAATTGTAAGTAATAGTATAAACTTGTATGGGTGCGTATAATGTTGTAATTATTTCATTCCTTCCTTTAAAACAATGTTTTTTAGAAAAAAAAAATTATAAAGGAGGAAAATTATACAATAGAACTTTGGAACATCCTAAACTTGGACATTGGGTTTTCCTTAGTGTCATTCCCTTTTTTGTAAATATCCATACCTTGTAAAATGTTCCCACTATACTGCTCTAAAAAATGTTCATCCCCCACTTAACCTTAGAGTACACATCACCTTTCCATAGGCTCATTTCATTACATGGTTTAAAATTTTGGAAGGAATAAAATTTCTATGATACACCCTTTAAATTATTAACAAGACCTAGGGAACATCCAACCAAAATTTCCTCATAACTTTGTGCAAATTTGAGATATCCATCTCATTGGAAATGCCAAATGTAGAGTGTCTCTTCATGTTCGTAAGTTTGCATGTCCACGAGTCTGCATCACTCTACATATGCTCTTTGATACTTTGTTATTTTCTCAAATGTAAAGGTAAATTTAATGTGGAGTTAAGTATTATTTATGAAGCTCTACTCCTTTGCATTCATGTTTCAACCAAAATGCAACCCACACTTCCAACACATGCAAAATGCACCACTTAAGACTTCAATTTTTTGAATTGCAAATGTGGAATAGCTCTCATCTCCTCCATATTGATCCATAAATATGTTGTTAACATTATCCATTTTGTCATATACAACAATCATAATGCACTCTAATATTTACAAGTGCTATTGATCACTCTCACTAGAGTAACGGTTGATCTCTAAGACTATTCAACAACTTGGAGACAATATTATAGGGTAAATCCCCTCTTCATTTTTTGAGAAATGGTGCTTCTCTATTCTTCAAAAATATCAAGATGCCTAAGATAGGACTAGGCCCATTTCTAAGAAGGAAAGAAATGAAATATTAGAAATAAAATATCTATAATATAGATTTGAAATCAAGACAAGAGCAATATTTTTATGACATATCATTTCCAACATAATAGAACCAAAGCATCACACATAATTTAGGAAGATGAAATGAAACAAAAAAAAAAAAAATCAGGGAATTTGTCATCCAATTACCTCATAAAGATGATATGAAAAAAAAAAGTTGCAATCATATGTTTTAAAATCAAATTAACATATTAGACTAGCTATATGCCCATAAGAGTTCTATGTGGAACCTTATATAATCTATAAAAGAAATGTATATTATATATGTTCAGAATATTTGTAAAAGTAAATATGTTCATCCAAATGGGATAGGATAGGGTGCCTATGGACCGAATAAAGATGATGGTGAAGAAGACATAGAGTAAAGGAAGAAATGTAGTCATAAATCTACGTTTAACATTCAAAAGGACTCTGAAATGAAAGGTTAGATGATAATTGATTGGGAAAGATATATCAAAGATTCAACAATTATTTTTACTTCCTATGATGGAAAGAAAAAAATTGATACTTTATCTTGGTAAAATTTAATTATCATAGCCAATTTTTCATGGTTGAGGATCATCATAAGTTACATTTTGGACTACATCCTTAAGCCATTGTTCAATAAATTGACACAATGGTGATACCATTGTCTCATGCTTGATTATAGATGCTAACAACTCATCTTCAATTTCCTTTAAATTGAAATCCATTTTATGTATAATATCTCCTTCATCTTCATTTTTATTAACATTATTGATGAGCCATCCTTTTTATTTCATCTTCAGGAAAATCATCTCAATCATTAAAAATAATTTTCCCAAGAGGCTTTTAGAGAATCTAACCTCTCTTATTCACCCTCTTGGTCAACAATATAGAATTCATTATGATAGGTGGGTCATTCGATTCCTTCACTATATCAACTACTTTAAGTAGCAATTCACTTTTTTTATCCTTATGAGTATCATAAATTAATTGTTGAAGCACAATGATCCTCTCTAGCCAACATGTCATGAGATGTTTGAGTATAAGCCTAGATGGGATATTTTGTTCTATCCAATTTGTCTCATTCATCTTTGAAACTCTAAAAGAAGAAAATTTTACTTCATCTTTAGAAAAGTGTTCGTTGGCTTCCAGATCCTTTTGCAAATATTAAACAAAAGATGTAATTAATGTTGGGTTGTGTTATATTCTTTCCACGACTAGTGGGGGGGTCACAGGGGGTTTGAGGGGGGCGGTTAGCCCCCCTCTACGGATTCCAGGGCAGTGCCCCAGGGAAAATTTTTTTGGACCCTATGTTAGGTGGGCAAACCTACCTATGGTTTTGTGCATGGTTTTTGCACATGGTTTTGGGTGCGATGGTTTTCGGTCCATGGTATTGGATACTTTGGCATGTATATATATGTGTTGTAACATTGAAAGGCACATAATGAAAAATCAATCTAGTAGTCCCGATTTTGGGATCCAGGAGAAAATATCTGTGTATATTTATTTTATATGTTATGTTCTCGCTATTGTTTATTTTACGTTATTAGAATCCGTATGTAGGTAATTTTTGTACGGTGTTAAAACCTACATTTGGTATCGGAGTTGTTTTGGCTTCAAGGGGATGCCTTTGTTGCTGAGGGGTTTCGCTCGGGCCTGTGGTAGACCCTATTCAGTGGGAGATCTACACGATCGATTCTGGTGGTGAAAGAAGATGGCGAGCAATGGAAAGATAGAGGTCAAGAAATATAATGGTCAGATTTTTTATTTATGGAAACTCAAGATGGAAGATATATTGGTAGATAAATATTAGTGGATCGTGGTATATCTGGGTACTAAACCAATGGCAGTGTCTGATGAAGAATGGAAGAAGTTGGATAAGAAGGAAAACAACACAATACTATTGTGTGTCTCAGATTTAGTATTGTTGAATTTATCAGGGGAAGCTACGGCTAAGGCATTGTGGGACAAGTTAAGGAATTTGTACCAATCTAATGTTGTGTGTGGAGCATGATTGTTCAGAGGTCTTTGTTTCAGCCGAACGCATACCCCAGGAAGTTTGTACACCCCTCCACGTGAGGGGGTCCGGGGGCCAGCGGTCCCCCGGCGGGGGCTCGGGGGTAGCGCCCCCGAAGCTAAAAACAAATGTAAATTTGCCTTGTAAAAGTATAGTAATTTCTAGTCAATCTGGGCCGTTCATTAGGTAGATGATCTGACGGTAGAACTTATGTTTAGTTTAGGGTTTTTTTCCCTAGAAGGAAACCCCTCTCTTTGTATGAGGGCATTGTATTGGAGGCTGAGATATAGATGTGTATTCTGTGAGCGAGAAATAGAGAGGTGAGATTGTGAGAGAAAACAGAGGATATTACAGCGGATTTGTTGTAGGTTGTGTCTCTTCATTTTGCTGGATAATAGAAAGGAAGGACTGGCTGTTCGGGGTGGACGTATCCCAAACTAGGTGAACCACGTATATCTGTGTCTCTCTTGTTTTGTGCATTTTTCTGTGTTTATATTTCTGCAATATTTTATGTGTTCCATTGCTCCGTAATATATAATTTTCTAACAACTGGTATCAGAGCCGAAGGTCTATTTGGCTGATAAACTCACAGGAAAGAAGGGTTCCTGGTTCGAGTGGGAGCAATGGCGGAAGATGGTAAGTTTAGGGTCGAGAAATTTAATGGCCAAAACTTCTCACTGTGGAAGATGTAGATCAAAGATTATCTGTATCAGAAAGATCTATACCTACCATTGGGCGGAAAAACAAAGATGCCGACGGGTATGAAAGACGAAGAATGGAACCTTCTCGATAGAAAGGCACTCGGAACAATACGGTTGTGCCTTGCTGCGTTAGTCGCCTTCAACATTTCGAAGGAAACCATGACAGAGGGTTTGATGCAGACATTGTCGAAACTATATGAAAAACCCTCGGCCTCAAACAAGGTATTTCTTATGAAACGGTTATTTAATATGAATATGTCGGAAGGTGGATCTGTTGCAAACCATTTAAATGATTTTAATACAGTTACAAGTCAGTTAAGTTCTATAGGGGTAAAATTTGATGATGAAGTTAGAGCTCTGTTATTCTTGTGCTCATTACCAGAAAGTTGGAATGGTTTGGTAATGGCCATTAGTAACTCCGTTTCTGGATCTAGTACTTTAAAGTTTGATGATGTTGTCGGTGCTATCCTTAGCAAGGAAATGCGACGGAAAAGCTCCGGTGAGACATCGAGAAATGCTTTGAGTGCAGAGTCTAGAGGAAGAAAAATAGAAAGAGGAAAGAGCTCAGGATATCGCAGTAAATCAAGGAAAGGCAGATCCAAGTCCAGATCGGGGATAGTGTGCTGGAAATGTGGAAAGAAAGGACACCTAAAGAAATACTGTAGATCTCGAAAGGGAAAAGAAGGAGATGCACAACAAGAAAACAATCATGAAGCAAATGTGACAGGTGAGGTGTTACAAGATGCTTTGATTCTTTCTTTCGAAAATATTATTGATTCCTGGGTGGTAGATTCAGGGGCTTCATTCCATGCCACACCTGATAAGAAATACTTTCATGACTATGTTCAAGGATATTTTGGACAAGTTCGTCTGGGTGATGATAAACCCTGTAAAATCGTTGGAATGGGTAAGGTTCTTGTAAAACAACAGAATGGAAACCAATGGCTATTAAAGGAGGTAAGGCATGTTCCAGATCTAAAGAAAAATCTGATTTCAATAGGGCAATTAGGTGATGAAGGTTGTGTGACAACTTTCATAGATAAAGCTTGGAAGGTCACCAAAGGAGCCCTGGTAATAGCAAAAGGTGAAAAGGTTGGTACATTGTATTTATGCAATGGTATTTCTAACTCTATTAATGCTTTAACTTCCAAAGGAGCAGATGCAGCATTATGGCATCATAGGGTCGGACACATGAGTGAAAAGGGGATGAAGATTCTTCACTCAAGGAATTTGTTGCCAGGTTTGATGAATGTTGATTTGGACTTCTGTGAGAATTGCATTTATGGAAAACAGAAGAGAGTCAGATTTCTCAGAGTTGGGAAAGAAAAGAAGAATGAAAAATTAGAGCTTGTGCATACACATGTATGGGGACCTGCTCAGGTATCATCTCTCGGTGGCTCTCGTTATTATGTTACTTTTATTGATGATGCAACTAGAAAAACTTGGATTTATTGTATTAAGAATAAATCTGATGTACTTGATACTTTCAAGAAATGGAAAGCTTTGGTTGAGATTGAGACAGGAAAGAAATTGAAGTGTCTTAGATTAGACAATGGAGGTGAATATTGTAGTAAAGAGTTTGATAGGTACTGTTCAGAACATGGAATTCGCAGAGAGAAGACAGTTCCAAGAACACCACAAGAAAATGGTGTGTCAGAAAGGATGAAAAGAACAATCATGGAGCGTGCAAGGTGCATGAGATTGCATGCAGGATTGCCTTTACAGTTTTGGGCAGATGCTGTAGATACTATTGTTTATCTAAAAAACAGAGGGCCTTCAAGTTCCTTGGATGGTGGTGTTCCGGAGGAAGCATGGACAAGTAAAAAGGTAAGCTACTCTATTTTAAAGCCTTTTGGTTGTGAGGCCTTTGTCCATATTGATAAAGAAAATAGAACAAAGCTTGAGGCAAAGTCAAAGAAATGTACCTTTATTGGATATGGTGTTAATGATTTTGGTTATCGCTTATATGATTACGAAAATCACAAAATCATTAGGAGCAGAGATGTAATATTCAATGAAAAGGTCTTGTATAAGAATCAGTTGCAGGAAAAGAAACAGGAAAAAGAAAACAAGGAATACACAGTTCTTGATGAAATCACTGAAAAGGTAAAGGTGCCTGAAAATAATAATAATCAACAACAACGACCACCACAACAGCAACAGGCACCCCAAACACCTGAAAGTGGTGTTAGAAGATCTACCAGGATAAGTAGACCCCCTGAACGATACTCTCCTTCATTATATTATTTATTGTTGACTAATTCTGGTGAACCCGAATGTCATGAAGAAGCAATGCAGGTTGAAAGTAGGAAGAAGTGTGAGGTAGCCATGGAAGAAGAGATGGAATCCTTAATGCATAACCAGACTTGGGATTTAGTCAGGTTGCCTGCAGGAAAAACTACATTGAAGAATAAATGGGTTTACAGGCTGAAGGAAGAAGATGGAGGAAAACAGAGGTACAAAGCTAGACTTGTGGTGAAGGGGTTTTCACAGAAGAAAGGTATTGATTTTGATGAAATATTTTCTCCTGTTGTTAAAATTACTTCAATCAGAACTATTTTAAGTCTTGTAGCAGCTGAAGATTTGCATCTTGAGCAGTTAGATGTAAAGACAGCCTTTCTCCATGGGGATTTGGAGGAAGAGATATATATGCAGCAGCCACAAGGATATGAGGTGAAAGGGAAGGAGAAACTAGTGTGCAGGTTGAAGAAGAGCTTGTATGGCTTAAAACAGGCTCCAAGGCAGTGGTATCTAAAATTTGACAAGTTTATGTCTGAACAAGGTTATACTAGATGTCACTCTGATCATTGTGTTTATCTAAAAAAGCAAAATGATGGCAGCTATATTATATTGTTATTGTATGTGGATGACATGCTTGTTGCAGGATCTAAAATGTAGGAAATAAATGTACACAAAAGAAAATTGGCAAATTCATTTGCAATGAAGGATTTGGGAGCTACAAAACAAATCCTTGGTATGAGAATCGCTAGAGACAGGAAAAATCGCAAATTGACATTGTCTCAGAATGAGTACATACAAAAGGTGTTGAAAATATTTAATATGCACAATGCAAAACTAGTTAGTACACCTTTTGCTAGCCATTTCAAACTTAGTAAGGAAATGTGCCCAAAGACCCAAGAAGACATGGATTATATTTCTAAAGTTCCATATGCATCAGCAGTTGGAAGCTTAATGTATGCAATGGTCTGCACAAGGCCTGATATTGCACATGCAGTGGGAGTTGTAACCAGGTACATGAACAATCCAGGAAAGGAACATTGGATGGCAGTGAAATGGATTCTCAAATATTTGAAAGGTACCACAAATCAAGCATTATGCTTTGGTGGTGCAAACATTTCTCTACAGGGATATGTTGATGCAGATATGGCAGGTGACAGGGATAACAAGAGGAGCACTACAGGATATGTATTTACTATTGGTGGAACAACTATCAGTTGGATTTCAAAAATCCAAAGTGTCGTTGCACTTTCAACAACAGAAGCAGAGTATGTTGCTGCTACAGAGGCTAGTAAAGAAATGATTTGGTTACAAAGGTTTATGGGTGAATTGGGTAAGGAGCATGATATGGGCACGTTATACAGTGATAGCCAAAGTGCCATTCATCTTGCAAAGAACTCAACATTTCATTCTAGGACTAAACACATATAGCTCAAGTACCATTTCATACTATCAGTGTTGGAAGATGGAGAGTTGAAGCTGGAAAAGATACACACTAGCCAAAATCCTGCAGATATGCTAACAAAAGTTGTAACCAGGGAGAAACTGAGAACATGCTCAGTTTCAATTGGTCTTCAAGGATGATGATGAAGATGAGAAACAGACAGGTCCAAAGAGGAGTCATTGTCTAGCAAATGAAGCAGCGGTGGAGTTTCTACAATCATTGTCCAAGTGGGAGATTGTTGTGTGTGGAGCATGATTGTTCAGAGGTCTTTGTTTCAGCCGGATGTATACCCCAGGAATTTTGTACACCCCTCTACGCGGGGGGGTCCGGGGGCCAGCGGTCCCCCGGCGGGGGCTTGGGGGCAGTGCCCCCAAAGCTAAAAACAAATGTAAATTTGCCTTGTAAAAGTATAGTAATTTCTAGTCAATCTGGGCCGTTCATTAGGCAGATGATCTTACGATAGAACTTATGTTTAGTTTAGGGTCATTTGCCCTAGAAGGAAACCCTTGTCTTTGTATGAGGGCATTGTATTGGAGGCTAAGATATAGATGTGTATTCTGTGAGCGAGAAATAGAGAGGTGAGACTGTGAGAGAAAACAGAGGATATTACAGCGGATTTGCTGTAGGTTGTGTCTCTTCATTTTGCTGGATAATAGAAAGGAAGGACTGGCTGTTCGGGGTGGATGTAGCCCAAACTGGGTGAACCACGTATATCTGTGTCTCTCTTGTTTTGTGCGTTTTCCTGTGTTTATATTTCTGCAATATTTTATGTGTTCCATTGCTCCGTAATATATAATTTTCTAACATCTAAGTCTCTGGTGAATAAACTATTCCTACAGAAAAAGTTGTATAACCTAAGGATGAAAGATGGAGATTTGGTGATAGAGAATATGAACGAATTTAATACTATGTTAAGTAAGTTATTATCTATTGATATTAAAATTTCAGATGAAGACAAGTGCATCAATTTGTTGTGTTCTCTACCAGATTCGTGGGATAGTCTGGTTATTGCAATAGGTAGTAATGCAAATTCCTTGCAGTTTGATGAAATAGTCTCATTCTTACTGAGGGAGGAGATGAGATAGTCTCATCCTTGTCTATAGAAGGATGGTCCTAGAACAGAAACAAAAATAATTCATCAAGTGGGAGATCTAAATCTAGAGGGAGATCTAAATCTCTAGGGAAACTTGTAAAGGTGTGTTGGAAATGCAAAAAGGAAGGGCACTACAAAAGGGATTGTAAATCTAAAGCTCCTAATAAAGGAAAGGGATCTGACGATGCTCCTTCTACAGAGGCGAAAACCACCTCAGATGAAGGTGGCGATGTGTACTTGGCTTCTTCAAGTACACATGTAGATCATGAGGCATGGTTGATTGACTCAGGTGCATCCTTTCACTTCACTCCCCATAGGGAGTGGTCCTGCGAGTATGAAAAATATGATGGTGATGATGTCTTCTTAGGGGATGATAGGAAGGCTATAATCCTTGGTCGCGGAAAGGTAAAGTTGAAGTTGCAAGGTGGAAGGATTAGAACACTTCCAGGTGTTCTGGATATTCCCTCATTAGTCATAAATTTAATTTTTGTAAGCAAGCTGGATGATGCAGGTGTAAAACTAATGTTCGAGAAGGATAACTACAAGATGGTTCGGGGAGAACTAGTATTGATGCGAGGAGTTTGGATTGGAACTCTATACAAGCTACAAGGTAGCACTATAATTGAGGGGTGCAACAGTCTTGTGGTTCCTGAAAGTGGAGCAGAAAATCTAGTGGTCTCTAGAGAAAAGACAATGCTATGGCAACAAAGGCATGGAAATATTGGAGAGAAGGGCCTTCAAATACTTCATGGTAAAGGTATGGTAGAAGGTATGACTAATAGCTCTCTAGATTTTGATTTCTATGAAAATTGTGTATATGGGAAGCAGAAATAGGTGAGTTTCCCCTTTGGTGATAAGAGGGTGAAACATATATTAGAGCTTATGCACAGTGATGTGTTTAGACCTGTGAAGGATCCAACGCTAGGTAAATTTGTGTACTATGTATCATTTATAGATGAATTCTCAAGGAATACATGGATATATTTCCTTAAGAATAAATATGAAGTATTTGACAGGTTTAAAGAATTTAAGACTCTGGTGGAAAACCAAATAGAGAAGAAGATAAAGGTGTTGAGGGCAAATAATGGTGGAGAGTTTTGTAAGAAGGAATTTGAAGAATTCTATAAGAATGTGGTATAGCACAACAAAAGACTACTCCATACAGACCTAAGAAAAATGGAGTTGTGGAAAGAATGAACAAGACGATGATGGAAAGGGCAAGAAGCATGCTCAGTGGTGACGGTTTAGGATAGGAATTCTGGGCAGAGGCGATGGAGACAACAAGTTACCTGGTCAACAGATCACCTTCATCAGCATCAAAGGATAAGACTCCACAAGAGTTATGGACTGGTAAGAAACCCTCTATTTCACATCTAAGGGTATTTGAATATGATTCATATGTACATGTTCTAAAGGAGAAAATAACAAAGTTGGACAGTAAATCTGAAAAGTGCATCTTTATTGGGTATAAGGATGGTTTAAAGGGTTATAAGCTTTGGAACCCAATAAAAAGGAAGGTTGTGTACAACCGAGATGTGGTGTTCAGAGAGGTGAAAGATGTTATTAAACATGAAGTCCAACCAAAGGAACCTGAGAAGATAGAGTTTGAGCTTAAGGAGGAAGAATCAGACTCTACAGCAAGAGAGGAATAAAAAGATGAAGACCCACAAACTTTGATTATGAGAAGATCAGTTCGAGAAAGAAGGCAACGAGAAAGGTATAGTCCATCTGCTTTCTATTCAAATTTTGATATATCTATTATTGATGTGATCCCACAATTGTGAAGGAAGTAGTAGATTCAGAGAATGGAAAACTTTGGAAGCATGCCATGGTTGATGAAATGGCATCTTTGCAAAAAAATGAGGCTTGGGATTTGGTGGAGTTGTCAGTTGGAAGGAACCGATTGGCAGAAAATGGGTGTTCAAGAAGAAGACAAATGTAGAAGGAAAGGTGGAGAAATACAAAGCTCGGTTGGTAGCAAAAGGTTGTTCCCAGGTGCCGGGAATTGATTTTGGTGATATTTTTTCTCTTGTTGCCAAGGTAGCTTCTATTAGATTACTTTTATCTGTTGTTGCTTATTTTGATTTTGAGGTAGAGCAAATGGATGTCAAGACAACATTTCTTCATGGGGATCTGGAAGAGGAGATCTACATGAAGCAACTTGAAGGCTTTGCGATGAAGGGTAAGAAAGAACTGGTATGCAAGTTAAAAAACTCTCTATATGGGTTAAAACAGTCACCAAGGATGTGGTATTAGAAATTTGATACATTTATATAGGGACTTGGCTTCACCAGAAGCAAAGAAAATCACTGTGTGTATTTTAAATTAATTGATGACTGTGTTATTTATCTAGTCTTGTATGTGGATGATATGTTGCTTGTTGGAAATGACAAAGAAATTATCCAGGATTTGAAGACCCAACTGTCCTCCAAATTCAACATGAAAGATCTTGGTGCTACAAACTATATTTTGGGCATGGAAATTAAAAGAGATCGGGTAAAGAGGAAGCTCTGGTTAAACCAGAGGAAGTATGTCGAGATAATACTGCAGAGGTTTAATATGCAGGATAGTAAACCGGTTAAGGTTCCTATTCCTGTAGGTGTAAATTTATCTGTTGAACAGTGCCCTAAGACACAAGAAGAGGAAGAGGACATGTCCCGTGTTCCATATGCAAGTCTAGTAGGTAGCCTGATGTATGCGATGGTATGTACTAAACTAGAAATTGCACATGCAGTGGGAGTATTGAGCAAGTTTTTGTCAAAAATAGGGAAGGAGCATTGGACACCAGTGAAGCGGGTCTTCGGATATTTGCGTGGCACTAGCGATTATGGTTTGTGCTACCGAGGAAGACTAGGATTGGACAAAGTTTTGGATATTCATGGCTTTGTTGATGCAAACTGAGTTGGAGATCTGGATCAGAGAATATCTACAAGTGGGTATGTGTTTAACCTTTTTGGAGGTGCAGTCAGTTGGATGAGTTAGAAACAATATGTAGTTGTACTATCAACTACAGAAGCAGAATACATGGAAGCCACTCATGCAAGCAAGGAAGAAGTCTGGTTGGAGAGATTGTTTTCAAGTATGGGGTGTTGGCATTATGGCTAAAGTGTTGTCCTTGATGGCAACCCATTCAGGTGATAGATCACAGTACTTCAAGCCAGCAGCAGAGATTGATGATTAGCTATCAAATATTGAAGAAAATAAGGGGTACGCAGGTACACCTTACATAAGGTGTGTACACGCAGGTCAGTGTTACATAAAGTGCGTACATACCCGCAGTTATCCCATTCACGAGGTGCGTACCCCCAGTACACACATTTCAAGGCAAAAAAATTCACATGTGGGGTTTTCTTATGTTTTACTCTTGGTATTTAGCTGACGGTATTGGGTTATTATGGTGTCGGCTCGTGGTATTGATCCATGTTTTAAGAAAGAGCTTTCCTATATAAAGCAAAGCAGATCATTTGGCTTGAGTATGTTTTGGGTTGAATATCTTACGAGGGCTAGATTTGGTCTAGATCTAAATAAGGCGAATCTATTGATGGACTGAGATCTCTTCGGCGCATGTTCAGATCTGTAGATCTGACTGTCTGGGTTATTTCTGAAGTCTTGAAATCATCTATGCCCGAAGGTACGCCGGTACGCAGGCACAGAAGGGTTGCAGGTGCGGAGGTACGCAGGCACAGAAGGGTTGAAGGTGCGGAGGTACGCAGGCACAGAAGGGCTGCAGGTGCGTACATACGCAGGCAGAGAAGGGTTGCAGGTGCGTACATATGTAGGCAAAGAAGGGTTGCAGGTGCGGAGGTCCGCAGGCAGTTCAATGGACTCAGAGCGAGGTACGCAGGCTAGCAGTTGAGCAGGGTGCGTACATAAGCAGGCTAGCAGTTGAGCAGGGTGCGTACTGTAAGCAGGCAAGCAGTTGAGCAGGGTGAGTACAATAAGCAGGCCAGCAGTTGAGCAGGGTGCTTACGTAAGCAGGCGAGCAGTTGAGCAGGGTGCTTACTTCTCTTAAGATCTTTGTTTATCATTGTTGTGTTTTGGGTTTGGTCCTATTATTGTTGATCTGGTTACTACAGTTGATTGGGTGATTCTCTTATACTTGATGATCATTTGATGCTTATGGATCCAGTTTGAAAATTTATGAAAAGTGGTCCTTGTAAGAAAAGAAGTAGGGGGTTGTAGCTCCCTTCCAGGAGAGACTGGAAAACGAGAGAGAGAGTTGTAGCTCTCTGCAGGTTGCAGCCTATGTACTGGTAAAGGACTGCACCAGTACAAAACCATTGTAAAAGGAGTTTCTAAATTTGAAAGAAGATAGAGACATATTGCAGCAGGTGGTTTTCACCCACATTGGGTTTCCACCTTACATCTTGTGTTCTTTGGTGTGACTATCTGTTTTCTTTTGTTCATGCTCATTATTTTATGGTACTGACATGCAAAAATAATTTTTAGATAATATTGATTCACCCCCCCTCTCAGTATTATTTCCAACAATTGGTATCAGAGCAGGTCCTTCAGAGAAGCTTGATCACTTGAAGGTAGATCGTTCATCATGAGCAACTACGAGAGAGAAGCATCAATCAGGCCACCGGTTTTTGATGGGACAAACTTCAATTATTGGAAGGTAAGAGTTACTGCCTATCTTCAATCTCTTGGTACAGAAGTTTGGGACATTGTAGAGACAGGCTACGCTTTTCCTTCAGCTACTCCTACAGATGCAGCCGAGAAAAAGAAGTATGAAACAAATGCGAAAGCAGTCAGTACTCTATTAGGATGTATATCTCAATCAGAATTCATGAAGGTAATGCACTATAAATCCGCAAAAGAGATATGGGACAAAATTGTCACGAGCTATGAAGGAGATGAACAGGTAAAGCGTGCTAAACTTCAAACTCTCAGAATTCAGTATGAGACTCTCAAAATGTATAATGATGAAAGTGTGGCTAACTATTTTCTTCGGGTAGATGAGGTTGTTAACTGTATGAAAAATTTGGGTGAAGAAATAAAAGAGGCTATTGTAGTTGAAAAGGTTCTAAGATCATTGTCCCCCAAGTTTGAATCTAAAGTATTTGCAATAGAAGAAAAGGAAAATCTACGAATTCTTACTATGTCTCAGCTACATGGAATTCTAACTGCTTATGAAATGAGAAAGGGAGGTCCATCAGACAGAAGAGAAGCTGCTTTCAAGGCATCAGGCAAAGGAGATTATTATGAAGCGAGCCACGTCCCAGAAGAAGAGGAAGAAGAATCAAATTTTGTCAGAAATCTTCAAAGGGGTTCTGGAAGGTTCAGAGGTAAGTTACCTTTTAAATGCTTTGCTTGTGGAAGAGTAGGTCATTATGCTGCAAAATGTCCTTATAAGGATAAAGGAAAGGAACCTGTTAGATGGAACAAGAAACAGAATGCAAATAAGAAAAGCTACTACACTCATGAAGATAGTGATGGTCTATCAAACAGTGATGAAGATGAACAAGGTAATGAATATAAGTTGTTAATGGCATTTGAAGATGATGATTATATGGATGCTATAAATGTGGATAACCTTTATGATGAAATTACTAGACTCAAGAGATGTATAGTGTTATCACAAAATCATGTACTGATGGCTGCTATCAGTTAGACTCTATGTAACTATTTCAGACCAGACTCTTGACTAAGGATTAGCCTCCCTAGTCTGAGAGGGCTCTCTCAAAACAAACTATTGATTATGATTAACACTAAGAGGGCTAACTCTTGAAATGAAGACTTAATAAACATGCTGGTTGGACAGACAACATAAGATTTCTTCCGTTGGGCTCATGGAGTCAAACACCATTTCAGTAAACCATAAAACAACTCATTCATGGAAGTCAGGGCATTTAAACACTCAAAACATTTCTCAAATGAACCTCAACTCATAAATACACACAGGAAATCTGAGCAGCTAGGTGAATTCAGAGTGATTGTGTATCTATAAAGCTGTAAAACATAAAGGATAAAACAAAGCCACATACATCTTGAGCATCTGAACAAAGTATGAATCCTGAGAAGAAAACGTAGTCTTTTATATCACTGTAACAAGTCTTTACATAAGCCAATATAAACTCTGTTTCTTCAAAAACATCCAACCCCTATTACATCCAAATCTGATCTATATATAGAAATACATTCTTAACCATCTTGAGCCTCCTCCTCCCGCATGAGGGGAGCTCGAAGACTGAGCTATTAACTACTCCTATCTACTGTTTAACTAATTCATTAATTACATAAGTGCTGAACTGTAATTACAAAAGGTCCTAATTTATCCAAAACTCAAATCTGTCCTCCTTGTAGCATGATCACTTTCTGATTCTTGACACCTGTATACTTTCTGTTTTGGCCGAGATATGTTGGAGGAGAATACACTGAACAAGCTGGCTTTGGATACTGGCTGCGTAGATGGCTCATTAATCAATTAAGATAAGTGCCCTGTTTTCACAGTCCTTGTCTCCCACTATTCTTCACTACTTAAAGAACATGTTCCCAGCTCTTTAATTCTTCAAAAACAATGCATATCACCATATTCCCAATGAGCTGGAAGCCTTGTGGACTGAACAGGTGTACAAACCAAATCACCGGAAACCATAACCAGAACCCTAACAATTCGGTCATAAAGTACCTTTAACAAAGCTTTAGCTAAAGACAAAATATTTGACCTTTTCTCCAAAAAGTACACTTGTCACTCTCTGAATAGTTAGGAGAGTCTTGTATGGTCTCCCTTACGTTCTTGAGGCATTTCATTCAAAAATTCACTGACCCCATCATTAAACTCTTTGTTTTTCTTATAAAACAGCACCTACAGCAGTTTCGTAGCGCGCTACGAAACTGCTGTTTTTGCTAAAACAGAGTGCATTTGTCTTAAGGCATTCTTTGCTTGAATTTCTGACTCTTTAGACTTCTTCCACAGGTATCAAAGACTTATATGACTTCAAAATAATGGAGCTTAAACAAAATTGACCCAAAACTAAGAATGGCACCTTTTTCTTCAAGTCAGTGAGCTAGTTGACCTAGCTGTATCTTCAAATTTACAACCTCCTTCTTCAAGGCTTTGTTTTCAGCTCTCAGGCTCACATTCATTGTCATCAAGGGTATCTTCAACAACAGATTTAGTAGCACTATCATTTGAGAAAACTTCCTTCACTTCAGCTTCATATTTAACCCATAAATCTGCAATCGAACCAACTACTCCCATATGTTCTGGCTGAAAAATATGTCTTGAGACAGAGCTCGTAATTTCTCACAGAAGACGTATTTGGGAAATCTGAAGGAGGTTTTTGTGAAACAATCCGTACTTAACAAAAACCTCTTTTGGTTTTTTAAAAAACCACTCCAGCTGCCCAAAATCTGTCTTTGAAGAAGATGTGTAAAACAAGAAATTAAAAACTGCACCTACAGCAGTTTCGTAGCACAACTTTAGTCACTCGTTTCTCCCATCTCATAATAAATTTGAAGAAAATGAAAGAGGTTTTTCTAGCTCAGTATGTTAGGAATAAAAACCTCTTTCAATTTTTGAAAATAGTCTTTCCGCTGCTCTAAATATCTCCTGGAAGTTGACAACTTAAAACAGAGAAATATGCCTTATTTGCCTTGTTTCAATATCATGATGACAGGTATTGCATGTGGTTACAAATGCAGGTGCTGTAGGATTATGTAAGTGATAAAGAACCATCATGGAAGAATGCTTGGCACGTGGCAAGGTATCATATTGGTAGTGATTTCCTTGACAAAAGCTAAGAAAGGCCTGACGGGTATCAAAGGATTCACTCTCCACAATTTCATCTTTGTCCCTAGTATCTGCAGGAACATCTGTGACTTCAACAGAATTAAATAAATGCTTTTTCCCTACTGTTGACAGGATTTCACTCCCTTTCATCAAGCTTTTGTTGTGCCTCGTAACAAATATCACATAATTGTCAACTCTTACATTGGCTGCAAGCCCAGCGTTTGCCAGAAACAATGAAGTGACAACAATGAGAATATGCATATTGCAAACGAACCATATAATCCTCTTCCTTCAATGGAGTACAGGCCCACATATAACAGCTTGAAAAACCTCGTTTCCTGCAGTATTTCCATCAATTCACCTTAAATATCTGTCATTTCCCAATTTCGTAGCGCAGCCAGTGCAAAGTCGGTGTTTTTCGCTACGAAATCACCTAAAACAGGTTGCGCTGCGAAACTGCTAAAGGATTTATGCGTTGCGAAAACACTTTGTCCTTAAGCTAGTCTGAGCAATTTTGGCAATAGAATTTTCAGTGATAATAGTGGCTCCACTTGGGATAGTGTGCCCTTGTGGTACACTAAGAACTCGCAGGTCTAGTGCCTTATCTATTTATGACAAACAGAAATTTTCTTGACAAGCATGACTGTAGGAGAAAGAAAGCTACTTCTACTGAAAAATGCTCAGTTGACCTCGAGCTTATTTTGCATTTACCTCGACCTACCTACCCTAACAATTTCAACTTCTTTCTGCTCAATCAATATGAAATTTCCAATGTAGCCAATCATTTATCTTATCTGACATTTGAGTCCTTTGGCTGTGCTTGAAACAAAAATAAACCAGATACTGAAGTAACCAAGGCAGCATGAGGTGTAACTGTTCTTCAACATGAAAATATAACTGGAAGCCGCCTGAACAGTAAATCTTTTCCATGTATTCAGCTATAGGGTCAAAAAACACATGGTTAGTTTGCTGATTCTCAAAACTTTCTGTATCTTTAGACAACTTATCTTCAGCCACACCAAATTTATTTGATATGCTATCGAACTGCCTTTCTGGATGATGCTCACAAACAATGTAATTTTCCTCACTACTATGATCATTATTTGAAGTAAGCTGCTGCAAGGAATTACAAAATTGAACAAGCCTTTCCTCTGCCTGAGGGTCATAGAAAATTTCCTCCAATATTTCTTCTTGCTGGGTGCAATCAATTTCATCTTCATCATGATCTGAAGCCTGACAAATCTGCTGCATCTCTACATCAATATCTAAGGATAAAACATGGTTTTCACAAGTAAACTCCTGCTGCTCTCCATGCAGCTCTGTTTCATGGAGTGTTATACCTTCTCCTTGGTGCTGGAATGCATTGTTATGAAGAGCCTCTAAAATTTCTTCATCCATAAATTCATCATCATCATAGCAATCTTCCAAGTACTGAATAAGACTTAAAGACTGTCTACAGCAATCTTTGAGCAGCAATAAGGATGGATAATCTTCTTTATACATTTCACAGAATTCATCATGAAAACTAGCAAGCGAATAGATTGAACCATTTTCCAGACTTTTATACCAAGACCATGCTTTTCCTTCTAAAGTGGTCATAAACATTTTCATGAGACAATCTTCAGGGAAATGAACCTTAAGACTGCGTACATGCATATGGAATTTAACCAAATGAAGTGCAGCATCATCTTTCTTTTCATCTTTGAATATTGGAAGATCCTCTAACCAATCAACCTTTGGCATAGGATTTGGAAAACCAGGGATATGAGACCGATCCATAGGAGCATACCTGGCATTCATTCTTGCAGTGAAATCCATCTTGAAACTTCATCAAGCTACTGATCTTCTAGCAGTGGAGTCACCTTCCAATTTGTTATTTGATGTGTGGAGTCGCCAAGGTAGTTTTGCAGCCTCAAAAAGATGTCTGAGCTCCTGCTACCTTCAGAAGTTCAACCTCTTAATTTCGGGAATGAATAGACTTCAGTCTCCCGGCAGACGCACCAAAATGTTATCACAAAATCATGTACTGATGGCTGCTATCAGTTAGACTCTATGTAACTATTTTAGACCAGACTCTTGACTAAGGATTAGCCTCCCTAGTCTGAGAGGACTCTCTCAAAACAAACTATTGATTATGATTAACACTAAGAGGGCTAACTCTTGAAATGAAGACTTAATAAACATGCTGGTTGGACAGACAACATAAGATTTCTTCCATTGGGCTCATGGAGTCAAACACCATTTCAGTAAACCATAAAACTAGTCATTCATGGAAGTCAGGGCATGTAATGTTTAAACACTCAAAACATTTCTCAAATGAACCTCAACTCATAAATACACACAGGAAATCTGAGCAGCTAGGTGAATTCAGAGTGATTGTGTATCTATAAAGCTGTAAAACATAAAGGATAAATCAAAGCCACATACATCTTGAGCATCTGAACAAAGTATGAATCCTGAGAAGAAAAAGTAGTCTTTTATATCACTGTAACAAGTCTTTACATAAGCCAATATAAACTCTGTTTCTTCAAAAACATCCAACCCCTATTACATCCAAATCTGATCTATATATAGAAATACATTCTTAACCATCTTGAGCCTCCTCCTCCCGCATGAGGGGAGCTCGAAGACTGAGCTATTAACTACTCCTATCTACTGTTTAACTAATTCATTAATTACATAAGTGCTGAACTATAATTACAAAAGGTCCTAATTTATCCAAAACTCAAATCTGTCCTCCTCGTAGCATGATCACTTTCTGATTCTTGACACCTGTATACTTTCTGTTTTGGCCGAGATATGTTGGAGGAGAATACACTGAACAAGCTGGCTTTGGATACTGGCTGCGTAGATGGCTCATTAATCAATTAAGATAAGTGCCCTGTTTTCACGGTCCTTGTCTCCCATTATTCTTCACTACTTAAAGAACATGTTCCCAGCTCTTTAATTCTTCAAAAACAACGCATATCACCATATTCCCAATGAGCTGGAAGCCTTGTGGACTGAACAGGTGTACAAACCAAATCACCGGAAACCATAACCGGAACCCTAACAATTCGGTCATAAAGTACCTTTAACAAAGCTTTAGCTAAAGACAAAATATTTCACCTTTTCTCCAAAAAGTACACTTGTCACTCTCTGAATAGCTAGGAGAGTCTTGTATGGTCTCCCTTACGTTCTTGAGGCATTTCATTCAAAAATTCACTGACCCCATCATTAAACTCTTTGTTTTTCTTATAAAACAGCACCTACAGCAGTTTCGTAGCGCGCTACGAAACTACTATTTTTGCTAAAACAGAGTGCATTTGTCTTAAGGCATTCTTTGCTTGAATTTCTGACTCTTTAGACTTCTTCCACAGGTATCAAAGACTTATATGACTTCAAAATAATGGAGCTTAAACAAAATTGACCCAAAACTAAGAATGGCACCTTTTTCTTCAAGTCAGTGAGCTAGTTGACCTAGCTGTATCTTCAAATTTACAACCTCCTTCTTCAAGGCTTTGTTTTCAGCTCTCAGGCTCACGTTCATTGTCATCAAGGGTATCTTCAACAACAGCTTTAGTAGCACTATCATTTGAGAAAACTTCCTTCACTTCAGCTTCATATTTAACCCATAAATCTGCAATCGAACAAACTACTCCCATATGTTCTGGCTGAAAAATATGTCTTGAGACAGAGCTCGTAATTTCTCACAGAAGACGTATTTTGGAAAGCTAAAGGAGGTTTTTGTGAAACAATCCGTACTTAAAAAAAACCTCTTTTGGTTTTTTAAAACACTACTCCAGCTGTCCAGAATCTGTCTTTGAAGAAGATGTGTAAAACAAGAAATTAAAAACTGCACCTACAGCAGTTTCGTAGCGCAACTTTAGTCACTCGTTTCTCCCAGATCATAATCAATTTGAAGAAACTGAAAGAGGTTTTTCTAGTTCAGTATGTTAGGAATAAAAACCACTTTCAATTTTCGAAAATATTCTTTCAGCTGCTCTAAATATCGCATGGAAGTTGACAACTTAAAACAGAGAAATATGCCTTATTTGCCTTGTTTCAATATCATGATGACAGGTATTGCATGTGGTTACAAATGCAGGTGCTGTAGGATTATGTAAGTGATAAAGAACCATCATGGAAGAATGCTTGGCACGTGGCAAGGTATCATATTGGTAGTGATTTCCTTGACAAAAGCTAAGAAAGGCCTGACGGGTATCAAAGGATTCACTCTCCACAATTTCATCTTTGTCCCTAGTATCTGCAGGAACATCTGTGACTTCAACAGAATTAAATAAATGATTTTTCCCTACTGTTGACAGGATTTCACTCCCTTTCATCAAGCTTTTGTTGTGCCTCGTAAAAAATATCACATAATTGTCAACTCTTACATTGGCTGCAAGCCCAGCGTTTGCCAGAAACAATGAAGTGACAACAATGAGAATATGCATATTGCAAACGAACCATATAATCCTCTTCCTTCAATGGAGTACAGGCCCACATATAACAGCTTGAAAAACCTCGTTTCCTGCAGTATTTCCATCAATTCACCTTAAATATCTGTCATTTCCCAATTTCGTAGTGCAGCCAGTGCAAAGTCGGTGTTTTTCGCTATGAAATCACCTAAAACAGGTTGCGCTGCGAAACTGCTAAAGGATTTATGCGCTGCGAAAACACTTTGTCCTTAAGCTAGTCTGAGCAATTTTGGCAACAGAATTTTCAGTGATAACATATAGAAGAAAAGAACATGATCATTGATACTCTACAATTTCAAATTGATGAAAAGGAAAAACATCTTGAAAAATTAGAAGGTGAAATTGTTGGTCTTAGAAAAGAGATTGAGAAAACAAAAGCTATTAATCTCAATTTTGTCAAAGGATCTGAAACTTTGGATGAGATTATCAATGTGCAGCGGTCTCCACTAAACAAGACAGGTCTGGGCTATAATGGAGAAACTTCTCAAGCATCCACCTCAAAAAGTTATCTTGATGCAGCAAGAAGAAATGAGCAAAAGCACAATGAAGATCATCAGGTAAAGCAGGGACGAATTACAAACAGAAACTATCAGGGGCAATCCATCTTAAGGGTGAACAAAAGCTACAACCAGCCACAGGTAAAATCTTCTCAATTTGGTTCAAGAATAGATGACAATAGAAATTACAATCAATTGGCTGGTAGATTCGATAACCGCAAAAGTTTCTTCAATGGACAGTGCTTTTCTTGCCATAACTTTGGTCACAAAGCAGCTCAATGTGTTGCATATAAAACGATCATGACTAGGGAAGCTCAAAAACAAAGGAGTATGACGGGGATTACAAAAAGGACCTATAACAACTTTTCGGTTCTTGAAAATGAAGTTGAATGTTCTATTTGCAATAACTTTGGTCATGAAGACTCTGAATGCAGGAGCAGGTTTCAGCAGAAAAAGGAACAAGCCTCAAGTACCAAAACATGGAGAATAAAGGAACCTCAAACAGAAAGATGTGGGATAGCATTTTATGCAGAAGGACAGGAAAATCTATGGTACATTGACAGTGGATGTTCGAAGCATATGACAGGTGATAAAGAAAAACTTGAGTCTTACTCTACTCTAGAAAAGGGAAAGAAAGTCTCTTTTGGAAATGATACTCCTGCAACTATAAAAGGAAAAGGCATTGCTCAGTTAAAAGAAAAGGTCAAGGCTGGAAATGTTTTGTATGTTGATGGATTGAAGCATAATCTTCTAAGTGTCAGCCAGATGTGCGATCAAAGAACCGAGGTTATATTCAGATCAAATGGATGTCTTGTTCGTGATCTTGATACAGGTAAAACAGTGATCAAAGGCAAAAGAACTCCAAATAATCTGTACATATTTGAAGAAGGACAACAACAATGCTATCTGAGCAAGGATGATGAGCACTGGTTATGGCATCGGAGGTTGGGACATCTAAGCTTTTCACAAATAAGGAAAGCATGCAAATATCAGGCAGTTCGCGATCTTCTAGATATCAAAATTCCTGACAACACCATATGCAAATCATGTCAGTTTGGAAAACAAACCAGAACTAACTTTCCAGAGAAAGAAGGATCAGCTAGCATGCCTCTTGAGCTAGTACATACAGATACATGCGGTCCTTTCAGGAAAAGAACACCTCGAGGAGAAGAATACTTGATATTATTCATTGACGATTTCTCCAGGTTTGTCTGGTTAGGACTTATGAAGCACAAAGATGAAGCATTTGAAAAATTCAAATCCTTCAAAGCCTTGGTTGAAAATGAATCAGGTCACAAAATTAAGTGCCTCAGATCCGACAGAGGTGGGGAATTTACTTCAAATGAATTTTTTGATTTCTGTGAAGAACATGGGATAAGAAGAGAATTCTCTACAGCAAGAACTCCTCAGCAAAATGGAGTTGTGGAAAGAATGAACAGAATAGTCCAACAAATGGCTCGTGCTATGCTTGATGAGTCAGGAACTCCCGCAACTTTCTGGGGTGAAGCTGCACATGCTGCAGTTGTTATTCTCAACAAAACAAATGTCCAGGTGAACAGCACTCAAACTCCTCATGAGCTCTAGAGTGGTAGGACTCCTTCAGTAAAGCACTTCAAAATCTTTGGGAGCAAATGCTATATCAAGAATACTGATGAGCAGCTTGGCAAACTTGAACCTAGAGCAGATGAAGGCATTCTTCTTGGTTACTCTCCACATAGCAAAGCATACAAATGCTACAATAAAAGACTTGGCAGAATTGTTGACAGCATTGATGTAGTGGTTGATGAGAAGGGATACATTCCTAGGCAAGTACATCATGAAGACATCGAAGAAGATGAAGGCTACCCCCAACGACAGAATGATGAAGAAGAAGAACCTCAAGAAGAACCTCAAGAAGAACCAGAGGAGCAAACAAGAATAGAAGAAAAGACTCCATCTAGATATGTTCAGAAGAATCATCCAGAATCTCAGATTATGGGGCAGAAAGAAGCAGGTGTACAAACAAGAAGAACAGTTGCAGAAGCTTCAAGCTATTTGGCATTACTCTCTTCTACTGAACCACAAAATGTGAAAGAGGCATGCGAAGATGAATGTTGGGTGAAAGCAATGGATGAAGAACTTGAGCAGATCGAAAAGAACAACACTTGGGAGCTGGTTCCTAGACCAAAAGATAAGAATGTTATCGGAACAAAATGGGTCTTCAAAAATAAATTGAATGAAAATGGAGAAGTAATTAGAAACAAAGCCAGACTTGTTTGTAAAGGGTATGCGCAGCAAGAAGGAATAGACTTTGAAGAAACCTTTGCTCCTGTTGCAAGACTTGAGGCCATCCGAATGTTCCTTGCTCTCTCAAGTTTTCAAAACTTTAAAGTATTTCAAATGGACGTGAAATCAGCCTTTCTGAATGGAGACTTGGAAGAAGAAGTGTACATTGAACAGCCAGATGGGTTCATTCTTGGAAATGATCCAAATCTTGTATGCAGATTGAAGAAGGCTCTCTATGGTCTCAAACAAGCTCCAAGGGCTTGGTACTACCGTTTGGACAAATATCTTCATCAACAAGGCTTTTCAAAAGGATCAGCAGATAGCAATCTTTATATAAAAGTTGAAAATGACAAATTGCTAATACTTGTTGTGTATGTAGATGACATTATTTTTGGGAGCAATGAAGAAGCTATGAGTCAAAGTTTTGCCTTGGTCATGCAGAAAGAATTTGAAATGTCCTTGCTAGGAGAACTGACATATTTCCTTGGTTTGCAAATCCAACAAAAAGAAGGAGGAATCTTTTTATCTCAAACCAAGTATCTCAAACAGATTTTGAAGAAATATGGTATGGAAGATGCAAAAACAGTATGTACACCCATGGTCACAGGATGTAGCCTCAGTGCAAATGATGAATCTGTAGCAGTACATCAACCAACCTACAGATCCATGATTGGAAGTTTACTTTATTTGACAGGTACCCGACCGGACATCATGCATGCAGTTGGAATAGTTGGAAGATTTCAGGTAAATCCGAAGGAGACTCATCTTCAGGCAGTGAAGAGAATTTTCAAATATCTTCAAGGGACTCAAAATTATGGCTTATGGTATCCTAGAGATACAGATCTTACACTTCATGCTTATACAGATGCAGATTGGGCCGAAAGCGTGGATGATAGGAAAAGCACAAGTGGTGGTGCGTTCTTTATGGGTTCCAGACTGGTATCTTGGTTCAGCAAGAAACAGAGTTCAATTGCCTTGTCTACAGCTGAAGCGGAATATGTTGCTGCTGCATCTTGTTGCACCCAACTCCTTTGGATGATGCAGAATTTGCAGGATTTTCAAATCACTTGTACACCACCAATCCCCATCTTATGTGATAACACAAGTGCAATCAACATCTCAAAGAATCCTGTTATGCATTCAAAAACCAAGCACATACCAATCAAGTACCATTTTCTCCGGGAACAAGTGCTTGAACAGAAGGTCAAGTTGGAGTATGTTCCTTCTAAGGAACAAGTTGCTGATATTCTCACCAAACCATTGCCCAGGGACACTTTTGAATACCTCAGGCAAAAGCTGGGGATTGTTGATGCATCATCTTGTTGCTGAACCTCTTCTGATTGATGGTACAGGCTCAGGGGGAGCATCTAATGCATTGTTGGCATTATGGAGGATGTGAAAAAGGAGATCTTGGAAGTAGCTGCAATATGTCTCTATCTCTTTCATGGTGGATTATGGTTCTTCGTTGCAGATCTGGTTCATATTCAGGGGGAGCATGTTCTTAGGGGGAGCCCTTGATGTCAAAGGGGGAGAATGAAGCTGAAGTCTTGAGATTGCCATCAAGTCCAAAGGGGGAGATTGTTGGCATTATGGCTAAAGTGTTGTCCTTGATGGCAACCCATTCAGGTGATAGATCACAGTACTTCAAGTCAGCAGCAGAGATTGATGATCAGCTATCAAATATTGAAGAAAATAAGGGGTACGCAGGTACACCTTACATAAGGTGTGTACACGCAGGTCAGTGTTACATAAAGTGCGTACATACCCGCAGTTATCCCGTTCAGGAGGTGCGTACCCCCAGTGCACACATTTCAAGGCAAAGAAATTCACATGTGGGGTTTTCTTATGTTTTACTCTTGGTATTTAGCCGATGGTATTGGGTTATTATGGTGTCGGCTCATGGTATTGATCCATGTTTTAAGGAAGAGCTTTCCTATATAAAGCAAAGGAGATCATTTGGCTTGAGTATGTTTTGGGTTGAATATCTTACGAGGGCTAGATCTGGTCTAGATCTAAATAAGGCGAATCTATTGATGGACTGAGATCTCTTCGACGCATGTTCAGATCTGTAGATCTGACTGTCTGGGTTATTTCTGAAGTCTTGAAATCATTTGTGCCCGAAGGTATGCAGGTACAGTGAAAGAAAAGTGCGTACGTACGCAGGAACGAAGCGTTTCAGGTGCGCCAGTACGCAGGCACAGAAGGGTTGCAGGTGCGGAGGTACGCAGGCACAGAAGGGTTGAAGGTGCGGAGGTACGCAGGCACAGAAGGGCTGCAGGTGCGTACATACGCAGGCAGAGAAGGGTTGCAGGTGCGTACATACGCAGGCACAGAAGGGTTGCAAGTGCGGAGGTCCGCAGGCAGTTCAATGGACTCAGGGCGAGGTACGCAGGCTAGCAGTTGAGCAGGGTGCGTACATAAGCAGGCTAGCAGTTGAGCAGGGTGCGTACTGTAAGCAAGCAAGCAGTTGAGCAGGGTGAGTACAGTAAGCAGGCCAGCAGTTGAGCAGGGTGCTTACGTAAGCAGGCGAGCAGTTGAGCAGGGTGCTTA
Source organism: Pinus tabuliformis (assembly GCA_031772625.1). Lineage (NCBI taxonomy): Eukaryota > Viridiplantae > Streptophyta > Pinopsida > Pinales > Pinaceae > Pinus > Pinus tabuliformis. The sequence goes on along the minus strand of CM062819.1, from coordinate 1,134,302,844 downwards.
CTTCCCTTAAGATCTTTGTTTATCATTGTTGTGTTCTGGGTTTGGTCCTATTATTGTTGATCTGGTTACTACAGTTTATTGGGTGATTCTCTTATACTTGATGATCATTTGATGCTTATGGATCCAGTTTGAAAATTTATGAAAAGTGGTCCTTGTAAGAAAAGAAGTAGGGGGTTATAGCTCCCTTCCAGGAGAGACTGGAAAACGAGAGAGAGAGTTGTAGCTCTCTGCAGGTTGCAGCCTGCGTACTGGTAAAGGACTGCACCAGTACAAAACCATTGTAAAAGGAGTTTCTAAATTTGAAAGAAGATAGAGACATATTGCAACAGGTGGTTTTCACCCACATTGGGTTTCCACCTTACATCTTGTGTTCTTTGGTGTGACTATCTATTTTCTTTTGTTCATGGTCATTATTTTATGGTACTGGCATGCAAAAATAATTCAAAAAACAAATACAGAAGAGTTATTAAAAGAATTAGATAATACTGATTCACCCCCCCTCTCAGTATTATTTCCAACATGGGGTTAGTATAGGGAGCTATAAGAATATATTGTGATAGCCAAAGTGCAATTTTCTTGGCAAAGAACCCTGCTTACCATTCAATAACAAAGCACATTGATGTTTAGTATCACTTTGTGAGGGATATGATAGAAGACAAAATGTGTTGCTGGTAAAGGTGGACACTTGGTGTAGAGAAACAATGGGCGTTGCAAGGCTGGATAAATGAATAAGCTCTACCATGGCCCCCTTTGAAAAGAAAACAACAAGTGGGAGAATGTCCGTTTGTGTTATATTCTTTCCATGACTAGATACCCTAGTTAACCGAGGAGTTAGAGGGGGGGCGATAGGGGGGGCTTTTGAGGGGGTCGGTTATCCCCCCTCTGTGGGGTCTAGGGAAGCACCCCAAGGAAAAAAAATTTGGACCCTATATTAGGTGGGCAAACCTACGTATGGTTTTTTGCATGGGGTTCACACATGGTTTTGGGCACAATGGTTTTCATTCCATGGTATTGGATGCTTCGGCATGTATATATATGTATTGTAACATTGAAAGGAACATAATTAAAATTCAATCTGGTAGTCCTAGTTTTGGGATCCAACGGAAAATCTCTGTGTATATTTGTTTTATGTGTTATGCTCTCGTTATTGTTTATTTTATGTTATTAGAATTTGTATATAGGTAATTTCTGTACGGGGTTAAAACCTACAATTATGGATCCCACAATGATTGAATTTGTCATTATTTCCCATTCTTAAAAGATTATGGTGAGATATATACTAATATTATCAACAACATACATCCTTATTCCATTTAAAATAATTGAATCTCTTTTCACCCTTGAACTTGATTCAATTAGTTCCTTTGGAATTGCATTTTCTCTGATAGTTGCTAACGGTAAAACAAAGATAGCTTTTGAAAATAAAGTAGTCTCCAGTTCAACTATTCTCCTTTTAAACTTAATATTTCCCTTTTCCTATTTTTAGTAAGTAATACAAAACATCCCCAATAGCTTGGTGAAAAGATAATACCTCTGAAGTATGCATATGTTCAATATCCATCCTAAACTTCCATTAAATATAAATACCCTTTTATCTTTTAAACTAAGTTTCTCAATTCACAATTTCCTAGATTCCTTATTATATTTTGTAGGGTACAAGGTGATTAAATATTCTTCAAAAATAACTAGTCCATTATTGGATAATTCTTTATATATATATATATTCACTTTCAACTAACTCCATTGTTTCCTAGTTGAGCATCACAACCTCTTCATTCTTTTCAACATTTTCATGATGTATTATTGGGAGCGGGATCCCCCAAGGGTCGTTTTGGGGCTAAAAGGCCATGTTTGAGTCAAATTTTGTAATAAAATTGTAAAGTCTTCACATTTTGTGGTCATCGAGTGTGAAGGTGTCATGTGTCATAAAGGGTAGTCTGCCCTTAGTTTTGTAAAGTAAAGTTGGCTGTAAGAGATCTACCCATGGTCCGCGGACCATGGGATTGTATAAAAGATGCTAAGCTCTAAGTAGTTTTAGAGAAAGACAATGTAAGAGAGTCATAGCTCTGAAGTAAGAATTCTAATCTTGGGTCATAGCATAGGTAGAGGCTCTGTAGTTGAGTGCACAGAGGCCTAGGGTAGAAGTCCGTAGTTGAGTGCGCGGACCCCTGCAACTATTTGTGCAGGGAAAACAAAGTTTGTACACACTTGAAAGATATCAATAAAGGGAATTATTCAGCAATTCATGTGTCTTTGCTCTGTTAATGCATCTTGATATGTTATATATGAATTTCGTTTATTATTCTTATGTGATGCACAAATGAATGCAATTACGTTGAATAACTGAATGCAACTACAATTATTTGTTTACACGGTGTTAACTATAATTAGTTGATAGGATAAGCAAGTCACTTAGATTAATTGGGGAATCTGCGTGACACACTTCCATAGAAGCGTGAAAGTACATGAGCAATAGGCTAGGGCTGCACGAAGCTCGATCATACCCTTTCGCAAAGGTATTGAAGGACGGAATAAAGGGCTCGTCTTGCAAGCCCTAGGGTGAAGCGACCTTCGCGAAGGCAGGGATAGGAGGAATCCAACGACATCACGACCATCTCACAGTGTGGAAACTTGGTTCCAACATCCCCCCATACTGCTTTGGGTGAGACTTCAGTTCGTGCTCCATGGGCTAATGCTGAAAGGGCCAGTAATGTAGGGATTTGTTTGGCTAATTAATGTTGAACCTAGGTTAGGGACCCACAAGCCAATAAATGGTTCCATTGTTAGGACCAGAATCTACATAAGAGGTGTGTGATGTCGTATCACTGGAATCCAACTAAGAAGGAGATTGGAGACTGGTTGGATAAGAATATTCACGAATTCGTGACACAGGAGAACAGAAACCCATGACTAACAAAAGAATAGTGGCTAGACAAGTACCTGTATACAGAGATCCACGAGATCTTTTTCTGCTCCTTTTCAATTGAGCTATATGAGTGGATTTTGAAGGTAAAAGATAGCCAAAGAAGGTGGAAACTTGACGGTCGGATTGTTTGGACCCCGGAGCTGATACAGAAATTGGAAGCATCTGAGGACAATATCAGCCGCACTGTCGATTGTTGGCTCGATCGCGTCATAGGAGGATTTGTGACTGAATTCGCGGTCGACACCTCATTTAGCTATAGTGACGCAGAGTGGCGCTTTTTCAAAGGACCACGAGGTAATTATGTGAAATCTCTGAATACTTGGATTAAAATGTTATTGTGCGAAAACAGGTTATGCAGCTACCTTGATGTCCGGAACTACGCAAAGTGGAAAAACTTACAGGAACAAAGGAAAAAAGGTTCTGGATTATAGTCCATTGATTTCACCTCCGCAAGGTGACGAGGAAGGGATAGTGAAGGTTTCTTCGCGAAGTTCTATTCAGTTAATAAGACAAGGATTCCCACGAATACCACCTCCACCCACACCACCTTTGACTTCACCACCATCGCTTCCAACTTGACCCGTACCACTTCCACCTCTGCCACAGTTCAGTATGGAAAATGTAGTGAAGCTGCCCTTGTTCAAAGGCTTGGGAAATGAGGACCTGAACCAATTCTGGTTCGTTGTGAGGGTTGTATGAGAAGCTCAAGGTGTTGCAGATGATCATACAAAAAAGGCGACACTAGTTAGTGCTCTGCAAGATCGCGCGCTAACCTGGTATATCAAGTACTCGAATGATAACCCAAATGCTATAGTGGCACACATCCAGATAGTGCTAAATAAAGAGTTCAGTAGGCCTAAATCTAAGGCATAGTCAATTGTGGGATTCAAGGAGATCACGATGCAACTAGGCAAGACACCTTGGGAACTAGATCAAAGGTTACAATGCACAATCCACAAAGCCAACATGAATTTGATAGATGGACAACATCGTGAATGGTTTGTCGCTTTTCTCTCACCACACTTAAGGGTTGTGCTGTCACAATAGAAGATAATGACTCAGGAAGATGCCTTGAAGATTTCCATGAGACTACATGAAACCCTGATGCAAGATCCAAACCTGGGGGTTCAACAGATCCATGCGTAGCTGAAGAATCTATGCCTTGAGATGCAAAGTCTGAAGTAGGACAGGATGGCTTGACTAGAGGTGCACGAGGAGGTATGGTGCTTGAAATGCAAGAGCCAAGGGCATGACAAGGACCATTGCCCAATCTTTGTGAACTGTATCACAAGAAAAGGACCAATTCCTTTAAGGCCAGAAGCTCAAGCAGGACCTAGCACGGGGCCTGCATTATGGTGCGCTATATGTCAGGTAGAAGGAAAACATGCCATGTATAACTGTCATTTGCTGCAGAAGTTTGTACAGACACTGCAACAGCTGTTTTGCAACTTTTGTAGGTCGCTAGGGCATGATGAGCATAATTGTAGGAGTTATGAATTGATGATGGATAGAACGCCCACCTATAGGGTTCAGGTAGAGATGCGGCCCCCTCAGCAGAGCACAGGGATGGTGCGGACAAGGTTGAGGCAGAGGAGGACCTAGCAGGTCAAGGACAGTTGATTTTCTACAATTGTGGAGGACCAGGACACTATTCCTGTGATTGCACTAACCCAACACGTCCGTCATGCAAGTATTGCATGTTGTTTGATCATGAAACCGAATACTATCCTACGCTTATAGCTAAGATACGTGACAAAGGGGTGCTATCACCTCCGTTAACTCAAAACCTATAGATGATGAGGTCTGAGCCACGCGAAGAAGATCCAAATGTAAATATAGTGCTCAGAAGTGGAATCACGACAGGAGATGACAAGGGGAAACAACCAGAAGACAGTACATGGGTTCGCAAAGCTCTGGTGAAGGAGGCTAAGTTTGATTTGGAGCACGCACATGAAACCTTCATGGAAGCTAAGAAGAGCTTCTCTGAGGCCTCCACCCTAGGAAGCAAGGATACACCTGAGTAGGAGATGGACCCCTCTATGCTCATAACTTTGCTGGAGACCTGTATGAAGTTACTGCACGATAGTAAGGTTGTGAAAGGGTTACAAGAGATCATCAACAAATGCGCTGGAAAAACTTTGGGTAATCCGCACGTAGTACAGAAGATTGGCAAAGCATAAAAATGTTGGAAATAATACTGAGAGGGGGGGTGAATCAGTATTATCAGATCCATAAAACTTTTTCATTTTCATACTTCAGAATCATATACGCTACTTCAGTTAAGTATACCCGCGTATATACGCGACTTTGTCTATTGCAACTAGCGTATAACCATTAAACTCATGATTCAGTTATGTGATCTTGAATGGATGCATCAAAACATTATTAGCCATATTAACAGTCAACAGTAGCAGTAAAATAGATAGATCAACACACATAAGCAACACACATGAACACCATGATATAAGGTGGAAACCCAATGTGGGTGAAAACCACCTGCTGCAATTCGTTTCTATCTTCATTTATTAAGAAACTTCTTTTACAATGTACTGGTGCAATCCTTTACCAGCACGAAGGCTACAACCTGCAAAAGGCTACAACCTTCTCTCGTTCTCCAGACTCTCCTGGAAGGGAGCTCCAACCCCCTTTTCTCTTGTACTAGCTAAGATACTAGTATGTAGGCGCCGACCTACAATCTTCTCTCCTCCAGGTACCACGTTTCATACATTTTCAGACTGGATACTCCTGAAGCACAACACTATAATCTGAAGGCCACGTTTCATCAAATTTTCATACTGGAACCATAACTATCATTGGAGCTCAAAACAATCACTACTAGCATCATCAATCTCTGAATCACTGAAACACTGAAACCCTGTCAATCAACACCATCACCAGAACACAGAGCAGAACTCTGCAATAACAATCAAAACCAACTGTACCACCACAATCATGCATTAGAGTGCATACGCTACTTGGAAGTGTCGAACCAGCATGTATACGCAACTTTACCAAGGTGAACCAGCGTATATGTCATTAATTACTTCTTCATAACTTCGCTGCACTTCCTGACTTCAGACATAACTAGATCATTACATATACAAGGATAATATATGTGTTAGCACCCAGATCTAGTCCATCAGATCTCATAAATATGAGTCATTATGATCTTGATCCAATATTAGTTCTCATCCATCAATACTGAAGCTAAACACAATCAACCAAACAAGATATGTAGAATATTGACACCTTTAAACTGTCATCAGAACCCTTCAACAACCAGAACGACCTGTAACTTCAAATATCATAGCTCAAAAGGTATACGCTACTATGATGAATTAAACCTACGTACATACGCGCTTTTTCCAAGGCCAACCTGCGTACAGATCTAAAAATATTTTCTTATAACTTTGCAGCTGTACGAGACATCAGTCATACTCATAACATTTATATTACATGCGTCAGTATGCAAATATAGAATAAGCATAATCAACCATATAAAGATAGTTCATTTCAAACCATTTGATCCCGATCTCTCCTTAGATCTAGTTCTCCATCAACCGGTGAGATCCCTCCTTAGCTCAGATCAAGCAATGCATCATCAACCCATAACCTGCATACTGGATCTCATCCTTCATCAGATATTCAAGACTTTTTGGATGCTCTTGGCTAATGATCTTCTTCTCATTTTATAGTCTTAGGCCTTGCTCAATACCACAATCCAAAACCATAATAAATCAATACCAAGAGCCCAATACTTGGGATCAACACACTTGTCGAGATACCATGGTCCAAAACCATAGGTTCAAATACCGATGACTAACTACCACGGACCAAAAGTAAGCTTTCTGACATGTACGCACTTTTTCGTGCATGAAACTGCGTGTATACCCTACTTGGTATATAGCGAACCTGCATATAGGCGACTTGGTATATAGTGAACCTGCATGTATACCCTACTGGGTATATAGCGAACCTGCATATACGCGACTTTGTATATAGTGAACCTGCGTGTATACCCTACTTGGTATATAGTGAACCTGTGTATATACTCTTCTTTCTTCATTCTTTGTAGTCTGATAATCAATTCTTTGCTACTGACCTGCTGCACTATAATCTGTCATTTTGCCATCAAGGACAACACTTGTCTCATAATGCCAACAATCTCCCCCTTTGGACTTGATGGGAAAGCTAACTTGTCATACTTAGAACTTGATCTTCTTATTCCTTTAAGCTGTCCTGCATCCCATTCATTTTGTCACATCTGATATCTCTTCTGTAGATTCATCTAGTTATATATAAGTGAGTTTTTCTTCTACGAGTGGGTTGCCAGCAAGTACAACATATGCATCATAATGCCAACAATCTCCCCCTTTGGACTTGATGGCAACAACACCAAATCACTCTCCCCCTTTGACATCAAGGGCAAAGGGCGGACCAAGATATTTTCTTTCCTTATTCGACTATCCATACTCCCCCTAAGTATCTGCTGAAATCTCTGAATGAGCTCCCCCTTTGTATATGCCAGGGTGTACCAATCTATCCATGTTCCCCCTGAGTACATGTTGAATCTCTCTGAATGAGCTCCCCCTTTGTATATGCCAAGGTGTACCAATCTGTCCTTGCTACGTGCTGAAAGCTCCGCTCTTACTGAAATGTGTTGTTCATGCTCCCCCTGACTGTAGGCAAGATCTGCAAAAGATGTTCTTCAAGAAGAACCAAGACTTATACATCATAAAAGACCTTCCTATCACCCAAAGACTCAATACATACATCCATCACCCAACCAAGTGGGGATCATCCACCCAACCAAGTGGGGATACATCAAAAGTTTACACATGATAAGAACATTACATCTTCATCCCAGACATAGTGGGGAAACCAAAATAGGTCGTTACATGACCTTGACACCATAAAATACATGACTGAAATATTTCATCATCGTTCTTATGCAAAGAGGGGTTACAAATTACATTATGTGACTCGAAGAGATGACTACAATAGATAGAGACACACTATTACATCATGAGTCTTGGTATGACCTTTTAATGAGACCAAACATCTAAATAAAACCATGATAGTCATTAGCAACTATCATACATAATGTATGATCTGCTCCATAAGCATCTGTCAACAACGTCTAGACCAGCAATTATGTTCTCCCTCTGTACTTGTTCCATCTATACTAGATGGTACCTGTTAGACCCATATCATATTTTCTTCAACCAGAGCTTGGCCCTACTGATTTCCTTCAAATCAACATATACGCGACTGTATCCACAGAAACGCACGTATATACACAGATACTGCTTATGAAACTTGCGTACAACCAATTCCAGATCAGCAACCTGTAAATGTCCTATGACAGAGTATGTCTACAGATAGATAACAACTCATCATTCACATTATATCATATGTGCAAAACACCATAGCCATCTTATCAACAAGATCAACATCACTTGGGAATATCTGCATCAATCAACATATGTAAGTATCAGCCTATCATCATATAGGTAGAACTCATCATCATCATGTCTCCAACAATGCAACTTTGCATGTATCGACCACTATGTATCTTGAGCTCAAGCTCATTTGTCAAGGCTTCTCCTCATCCACATGAGCGCCAAGAACTATAGGAATCCTAATCATAACTGTAGCATATGACAACAGCTGCATATGAGTGACTCATCAAGTAATGAAGATGTGTATTCAAGCTTTGTACTTCTCCTTATCCTTATGAAGGTCACCATGTAAGCATCATATATGCACCATCTAAGAATCAATCCACAAATATGATCTGAACATAAACTATGTAACCACAAGAATCATATCATGGACAACTCATAACCACATCATAGCAAGATATATCATTTAGCCATATAGGCATCATCACCAAGGACTATTAACCATAATGCCAACAATGAATTATTAAAGGCATATCTGTTAGATCTGATCATGCATATATAAGCAATAAGCATCAAGACATCATCATCATCAAGTTAGGATCAAATCACTTCTAAACATCTTACAAGTATCAAAAACATTTTCACACATCCTTAGCAGACTGTGACTCTTAACCAATAGAGCAAATAATGGACTGAATCATATCAGATCCTTTTTCTGAGCCTGTCCCCACTGCTTTTCCTCAGGCTGACATATACACGACTTTGTAGTGTCTAACTCGCGTATATACGTGACTTCCCTTTATGGAACTTGCATATGAGATTTAGGATACTGAAGTTTTATACTTTCAGCTCCCTCTAAGTCTATTATGTTTGTGTTGTGCTGTATCTGAGTACATTGTGTTGTGCCACATCTTTCTGACTGTACTTCCTTCTTCTTCCATATCTTCAAGTGTGATGATGTTTTCTCCTTTTGGTGTGATGTCTGTCCTTTGTTCCTGCATTCCTTTGCTATATGTCCAAGCTTGTTACATGCATAACATCTTACATGTTTCATATTCCTCCTGTAGCAATCAGCAGCTTTGTGACCAAACATATTGCAAGCAAAGCAATATCCATTAAAGTACCTTGAATGTGATGATATTTCTGCATGATGGTCTTGAACTCTTCTTCCTCTACATCTGGCTGCAACACGTCCAAGATTATGACATACATAACATTCAACATTATTCATAGGAGGAGTAAAAAATTTTCTTTGAAGAATTTATTTCCTTGGTTGATGATGAGATTGACCTTTCATCTCTCTTATCTCCTTGTTGATCATTTTAGAGTTCCTTGCCTCACCTTGTGAACTAGATTCACCTTCAACAGATTCATGAAAACCAAGACCAGTCTTGATAGCAGGAGACCTTTGACTACTAAGAATATCATCCAAGGCTTTATTACTATCTTGAAATTGTAATAGTTTATCCTTTTCTTCTAATTTACCTCTCAAGATATTTACCTCAACTTGAAGTTGTTCTTCCTTTTCCAGACATTGTTTCTTCATGTTTTCTTCAGCATTTATTTCCTCTTCCATTTGTTGCCTTAGTTTGAGAATCTCCTTTTCTTGTTCTTCATTCACATCGCACTGCATTTGATGAATTCTAAAGGTAGATTCCAGCTGAGATTTTAAGCTGATAACTTCGTTTTCCTATTTTTCAATAGCTTGGAGTAGATCTTTATTCTGCTTCTTTGTTTCTTCAAGTTCTTCCTTGAGCGAGAGGGTCGTAGCTTCAAGACTTTCATAATAACTGGATCGATCTCTGAGCTCCTTGATTGTTGTGTTCTTTTCAATGACTTCATTTCTTAGAGATGTTACTTCATCCTGCAACTTTTGATATTTGTCCTTGAACAACTCTAGTTGAGTCTTTAGTCTAGTAGCAGCTTCTTTGAAGGCACCATCCTTTATGTTCAAAAGTTCTTCTTGAGTTCTAATTTAGTTTGTCAGACTTTTAACTTCTGCCTCTATTTGATATCTTTCTTGTTCACCCATAAGAGCAAATTCAGTTGTTTCGCTATCACTTTCATCTTTTCCAAATGGATAGATAGTTGGAACATCAGAGGATAGCAAATTCATACCTGATAGTTCATCTTCATTCTGAAATGATTCTGAATCTGATTCTGAATATGAAGAGCTTCTTATACCTAATCCCCAATCGATTCTCCCACTGTCACAGTTCTTCTGAGATGTCTTCTTCCGCTTATGTGCTTTCTTCTTAAGCTTCTTTCCCATTGTTCCACGGATCTCCTTTAAGTGGTCAAGCCTCTACCAAAGGACCTGCTCTGATACCAATTGTTGGAAATAATACTGAGAGGGGAGGGGGGGGGGGGGTGAATCAGTATTATTAGATCAATAAAACTTTTTCATTTTCATACTTCAGAATCATATACGCTACTTCAGTTAAGTATACCCGCGTATATACGCGACTGTGTCTATTGCAACTAGCGTATAACCATTAAACTCATGATTCAGTTATGTGATCTTCAATGGATGGATCAGAACATTATTAGCCATATTAACAGTCAACAGTAGTAGTAAAACAGATATATCAACACACATAAGCAACACACATGAACACCGTGATATAAGGTGGAAACCCAATGTGGGTGAAAACCACCTGCTGCAATTCGTTTCTATCTTCCTTTATTAAGAAACTTCTTTTACAATGTACTGGTGCAGTCCTTTACCAACACGTAGGCTATAACCTGCAAAAGGCTACAACCTTCTCTCGTTCTCCAGACTCTCCTGGCAGGGAGCTCCAACCCCCTTTGCTCTTGTACTAGCTAAGATACTAGTATGTAGGCACCGACCTACAATCTTCTCTCCTCCATGTACCACATTTCATACATTTTCAGACTGGATACTCTTGAAACACAACACTATAATCTGAAGGCCACATTTCATCAAATTTTCATACTGGACCCATAACTATCATTGAAGCTCAAAACAATCACTACTAGCATCATCAATCTCTGAATCACTGAAACACTGAAACCCTGTCAATCAACACCGTCACCAGAACACAGAGCAGAACTCTGCAATAAGAATCAAAACCAACTGTACCACCACAATCATGCATCAGAGTGCATATGCTACTTGGAAGTGTCGAACCAGCGTGTATACGCAACTTCACCAAGGTGAACCAGCATATATGTCATTAATTACTTCTTCATAACTTCGCTGCACTTCTTGACTTCAGACATAACCAGATCATTACATATAAAAGGATAATATATGTGTTAGCACCCGGATCTAGTCCATCAGATCTCATAAATATGAGTCATTATGATCTTGATCCAATATTAGTACTCATCCATCGATACTGAAGCTAAACACAATCAACCAAACAAGATATGCAGAATATTGACACCTTTAAACTGTCATCAGAACCCTTCAACAACCAGAACCACCTGTAACTTCAAATAGCATAGCTCAAAAGGTATATGCTACTATGATGAATCAAACCCACGTACATACGCGCTTTTTCCAAGTCCAACATGCGTACAGATCTAAAAATATTTTCTTATAACTTTGCAGTTGTACGAGACATCAGTCATACTCATAACATTTATATTACATGCGTCAGTATGCAGATCTAGAATAAGCATAATCAACCATATAAAGATAGTTCATTTCAAACCATTTGATCCCGATCTCTCCTTAGATCTAGTTCTCCATCAATCGGTGAGATCCCTCCTTAGCTCAGATCAAGCAATGCATCATCAACCCATAACCTGCATACTGGATCTCATCCTTCATCAGATATTCAAGACTTTTCGAATGCTCTTGGCTAATGATCTTCTTCTCATTTTATAGTCTTAGGCCTTGCTCAATACCACAGTCCAAAACCATAATAAATCAATACCAAGAGCCCAATACTTGGGATCAACACACTTGTTGAGATACCATGGTCCAAAACCATACGTTCAAATACCGAGGACTAACTACCATGGACCAAAAGTAAGCTTTTCGACATGTACACGCTTTTGCGTGCATGAAACTACGTGTATACCCTACTTGGTATATAGTGAACCTACGTGTATACCCTACTTGGTATATAGCGAACCTGCGTATACGCGACTTGGTATATAGTGAACCTGCGTGTATACCCTACTTGGTATATAGTGAACCTGCGTATATACTCTTCTTTCTTCATTCTTTGTAGTCTGGTCATCAATTCTTTGCTACTGACCTGCTGCACTGTAATTTGTCATTTTGCCATCAAGGACAACACTTGTCTCATAATGCCAACAAAAACAAGAACAGGATGGGAGATGAGACTGACCGCGCAGATAAGAGAGTATGAAATGGATTAGGTTATTTTGGACTTGAGGTCAGATGCAAACGTCCTACCAAAGCAGACTTGGGAATGAATGGGGAGGCATGCGCTACAATGGTCTTCAATTCAACTAAGGATGGTGAATCAACAAAAGATCATCCCCATGGGGCGATTGCAAGGGGTGACTATGGATATTGAAGGTGCAAGCACACTGGCTTATTTTGAAGTAATAGAGATAGTGGATGACAACAATCCCTATCTTGCGCTCCTAGGAATTGACTTGGCTACTGATATGATTGGAGTAATCAACCTAAAGAAGTGGAATATGATCTTTGAGAACAAATCGTTTCATGTAATAGTACCCCTCGATCTCGCTAAAGGATCGCGCTATACTGAACCGGTCTGCGACTATCCGAGTGATGATGATTTGGACTATATCTATAAGATAACAACGTGAAACCAAGACTGGGTGAACCCAACAGTGGATGGATAAATAACATGGGATCGCAAGAGTTCATGCACCTCAGACTCTGATGAAGAACTAGTGCACTGGAAGAATCAATTACGTGAAGTAACCGTGCTGAGATGTAACATGATGACTCGGTCGTTGTGTTGTGTGTCATCAAAGGTAACAAATCTGCCTACTTATGATGGCCTAAATGAGGTAGATACCTTTTTCAATGCATTCGAAAGGGAGGTACCAGAAAAGCAGTGCTTTCAGGCATTGGATTGGGCACTATGCGCTACGCCTACAAGGTGGTGGGGTATGAACAAGGGAAACTTTGACGATTGGTGCGAATGTAGGAGAATGATGAAAAATCACTTCGGGAAGCCAAAGATGTGAATGATAGACAAGTATGATGGGTAGGATGACCTGCGCACACACTTGGCCAAATGGGCCTAGGATTATGGAGAAAATCCCCAACCTGAATGGGTGCACTTGTTCTGTCACACACTGGATATTGTCCCAATGAACTAGTATGTAGAAACCGAGCTCCATCATGGGATAGGCAAATGGGATATCCTACGTGAAGGATCCATGATGACATTTAGTTTTGAGGATGGGTTTGATAGTATTGATGAAGTGCTATAAGAATTGAAAGGAACAATCTTTAGGATACCACAGGATCCTTTAGACCTAATTCAACCTGAATGGGCTACTCAGATGAGTCACGGGCTATAATGTTATAATCTAATTGCTAAAGAAGAGGACGAGGATCCACAAAAGATTAACATTCTGGAAACAGAAGGTCAATGCGAGGTTAAAGGACCACAGATTGAGAACCCTAATATAACCACGCCATTGAAAATGAAATAAGTAAACATTGGTACAAAGGAAAAACCCAAATTCACGAAGATTGGAGACTACTAGGATGACGCGACGATGGATAAGGTTGTTGAATTGCTCCGTGAATACCAGGATTTATTCCTTACCAAGTTCATGGATCTAAAGGGGATAATCAGGGACCTAGGTATGATGAAGATCACATTAAAGCCCAATGTGAAGCTGGTTAAGCGAAGACCTTACAATCTCAATCTGAAATATAAGGAGAAGTTCTGCTTAGAGCTAGACAATATGCTCGCAACAGGTATCAATGAGCCTATGGAAGAATCTGATTGGGTAAGCCCAATGGTGGTACAGGAAAAGAAGCAGAAGGATGAAATAAGGATATGCATCGATCTCAGAAAGCTGAATGACGCTTGTGTACATGATCCTTTCTTGACTTTGTTCACTGATGAAGTGTTGGACAATGTAGGTGGACAAGAAGCATATTCCTTCACTGATGGGTTCTATGGGTACCACCAGATCAAAATCGCGCTGGAGGACAGGAGCAAGACAACCTTCACGATTGAGTGGGGTTGTTTTCAGTACACTATAATGCCGTTTGGATTGAAGAATGTGTTGAAAATGCAACAAGATGATGGAGCTTAGTGGAAAGGAGTCGCCTTCACTAAGTGGGCCCGCAGGCTATTTTTGGCGCAAAGTCTATTTTTAGACTATGTCTATTTTTAGACATATCGATCATGGTCTATGAGTTGCAAAATGATATTTGTGGATGATTGGTCATGTTGGTAAAAATATATGTACTTCTATTTTTAGACATATGGGCGGAGTCTATTTTTAGACTTCCAGTCTAAAAATAGAACAGTCGAATATTATTAGCTCTTAATAATATTTGGACTATAAACATTATCTTATCCTCTTGGAGCACTTCAGTTCGAGCTATGGATGTGGCACATGCAGCTGTTAGAAGGAAATACACTTTTCTTATGGGTCAGTTGAGCTTTTGCATGATGGAATTCAGTTAGAACTCAAGTGATTGAGTTTGGTGGAGTTGATTGAGGAGTTGATGGAGTTGTGTTCAGTTTGACTTGGTTGAACTAGTTGTATTTAGTATAACTGCAGAATACACTAGTGATGAGTGATGTGAATTAATTATTAATTAATTCACTAATTATTAACTCATAAAGCAACTAAAGAATACATCAGTTAACTCAGTGCATGGACAGTTCAGTGGAGTTAGAGGTGGGTGAAAGAGTGAGACTGCTATCAGTTGTGACTATAGCTGTGCAAGAGATTTGCACAATCAATGGATTGAGTATTGCCAATGAGGATTGCGTGGTTCAGCCAAGGGAAATATGATTTTGGATCAGCCATTCTCATCTATTCTCATGTAGGATTTCGCAGTGGAGGTAGGCAAAAAACTGAGGAGATTTGAACTTGTGACTTGATTCAGATCTGAGCTAGCTTGTGTGTAGTAGATGGAGATAGTACTGAGTACTTGTGAGGAGTATTGTACTATGTATTGTTACATGTTATCTCTCATTATAATATATAGATAGTGTGGGGTTTTCAGTTGTATGCTTTCCCCGGGTTACATACTGTGTTAATGTGCGCATGTGATTGATGTTTCATTCTTTTTAATTCCGCAAAATTGTTGATCAACGTAGAGGAGGTTATGTATTATGCATGCATTCCGCAATAGTGTATAATCGGGATAATCTCTGTGAATAAGTGTCATATTATTCAAAATTTCTACATGGTATCAGAGTAGAGTTGATCATCAAATCTATTATTCAGAAAGTGTTTACATTTTATTTCTTCAGGCAGAGTCTATAATTGGGCCAGGTAGCCTCTGGATTCATCCTTCTTTTGGAAGGTGAGATATCCAATAAAAGCCCATATAGTCAATCCCTGTACAAGAAATACTTTGTTCTCATGAATTTTAGATCAGAAGTGATTGAGTTTTGAGCTGGTGGAATTCAAATTTGCAACAGTGTTTTCTTGGTGTCAAAGTTGAAATGTCTTTCAACGGATTGCGATTGGAGTATGCTCTTGAGGGAAGCTCGAATTATATTGCATGGAAAGACAGGATGGAGGTGGTGTTAGATGACAATGGACTGAAGGAGTTCATAGAGGCTGAGGTCCCAAAGCCTACTGATGCTACTCACATTGAGGCTTGGAAAGGATTCTCCATACTTGATGTGGAAAGCGTTGATAGATTTATTCCGAAGCAAGAGTGACTAGAGGAGGTTGGCGCTCAAGGATAAACTCAGAAACATTAAGTGTGAGAATGGAGACAGTATACCCAAGCATCTCACGAAGTTCGCCCAGTGCCGGGATGAGCTGGGAAGTGTGGGGATGACTGTCAATGATGAGGACTTGGTGAGCTTGGCTCTCCTTGATCTTCCAAAGAGTTGGCATTCCTATCAGGACTCTGTCAATGGTTAGGAGAAATTGCCAGGATGGGAGAGACTTTGGTCGGATCTTGTGCAAGAGGAGATCAGGCGGAATACCAGGGATGGATCTTCATCAAAGGCATCTGATGAAGAAAATTGCGCTTTGACTGCCAAAGCAAAGAAGAGGAAGGAGAAGGGTTCTCTTTTCGAATCCAGTTCTTCCAATGATGGGAAGAAGGTTGAAAAATCGAAAGTGCGATGCTTTCGTTGGCATGAGGTGGGCCATTATGCTACAAATTGTCCATGGAGGAAATCCAAGAAGGGATCCGAGGAAGGATCTGAAGGTGAGGCACTTGCTTCACAGTTTGAGTTGGATTTCACACTCTTCGCATGCATGGTTTCATCCATGGTGGGAAGTGGTTGGTTTCTTGACAGTGGAGCTTCTTTCCACATGACCAGTGACAAGAGTTTGTTCAGTACTTTGGAGGAGAAAGATCTCCAGATACTCATAGCGATGGGTAATGATAAGAAGTATAGTGTCTCAGGTGTAGGCACGATTATTGTTCAGAGGGAGCATGGAGCTCGCCTTACCTTGACCGATGTCAAGTATGTACTAGGACTGAAGGGAAACTTGGTGTCGATCGTGATGCTGGAAGACGGAGGCTATGATGTAGTCTTCAATAAGGGAAAGGTTTTCCTTAGACACATCATCATTAGACAGGTGAAGCAGATTGGTTCACGAGTCAAGAACCTGTATGTTCTTAAGGTTCAAGATGAATGCAAAGCCTTGAGCAGCGAGGCAACTGATGGAGACTTGGTGGTTGAGAGGGAGCATATATTACCTCTCAACATGCAGAGCCAGAAGAAGTCTCAGACGACTGTGGAGGAGCCACGATTGGTGCAGTAGCTTCAAGAGGTTGTAGAGTAGCCACAACAAGGGAAGCTAAGAGGAGATTGAGTAGAGACATCTACTCATGCAGAGACCTCCAGTAGGGGGAAACTTCGAGCCAGGTGCGCTGAGGGATCACATGCAGCCATACCTCTAGGTAGGAGGTGGGGTGATATAGAGTGATCGTCCCAAGGATGAGGGGTAGGATAATTGAGGTACCAAACCTCTTGGATGAGACCTTGCTATGGGAGCCCCGATGTGGAGTAGAAGGAACTAACTAGTTGGGTAGAGACAGATGCGGATGGAGCGGCAAAGAGAGCGACAGTGTAGGGAATCCCAAGACAGCGCATAGCTAGCAGGCTGCAGCAATGCGAGAGGCACAAATGTTTTGCACAGTGCTATGTGGCACAAAGAAGTGTGAAATGGTGTGAGATGCATGGAGATGTGGCAGTAGCGTAGATGTCAGAGAGGGAGCACTTGTCAGTAGCAGGTATGGCTTCAGCATCAGAGTATGCTCCTAGCCCAACAGGGTGGTTAGTTGGGAGTGTTTTTGTTCCAAGTGTTGTTGGAGCAAGTGGACCAGGCAAATGTGTTGCATGCATAACATTCCAGAGTTGCAGGATAGGGGTTGTAGATAATCCATATCTTGTTGAGAGTGAGTGTTGAAAATGCAACAAGATGATGGAGCTTAGTGGAAAGGAGTCGCCTTCACTAAGTCGGCTTGCAGGCTATTTTTGGCGCAAAGTCTATTTTTAGACTATGTCTATTTTTAGACATATGGATCATGGTCTATGAGTTGCAGAATGCTATTTGTGGATGATTGGTCATGTTGGTAAAAATAGATGGACTTCTATTTTTAGACATATGGGCGGAGTCTATTTTTAGACTGCCAGTCTAAAAATAGAACAGTTGAATATTATTAGCTCTTAATAATATTTGGACTATAAACATTATCTTATCCTCTTGGAGCACTTCAGTTTGAGCTACGGATGTGGCACATGCAGCTGTCAGAAGGAAATACGCTTTTCTTATGGCTCAGTTGAGCTATTGCATGATGGACTTCAGTTAGAACTCAAGTGATTGAGTTTTGTGGAGTTGATTGAGGAGTTGATGGAGTTGTGTTTAGTTTGATTTGGTTGAACTAGTTGTATTTAGTATAACTGCAGAATACACTAGTGATGAGTGATGTGAATTAATTATTAATTAATTCACTAATTATTAACTCATAAAGCAACTAAAGAATACATCAGTTAACTTAGTGCATGGACAGTTCAGTGGAGACAAGTGTTAGAGGTGGGTGAAAGAGTGAGACTGCTATCAGTTGTGACTATAACTGTGCATGAGATTTGCACAATCAATGGATTGAGTATTGCCAATGAGGATTGCGTGGTTCAGCCAAGGGAAATACGAGTTTGGATCAGATATTCTCATCTATTCTCATGCAGGATTGCGCAGTGGAGGCAGGCAAACAGTGGAGTATATTTGAACCTGTGACTTGATTCAGATTTGAGCTAGTTTGTGTGTAGCAGGTGGAGATAGTACTGAGTACTTGTGAGGAGTATTGTACTATGTATTGTTACATGTTCTCTATCATTATAATATATAGATAGTGTGGGGTTTTCATCTGTATTCTTTCCCCGGGTTACATACTGTGTTAATGTGCGCATGCGATTGATGTTTCATTGTTTTTAATTCCGCAAAATTGTTGATCAACGTAGAGGAGGTTATGTATTATGCATGCATTCCGCAATAGTGTATAATCGGTATAATCTCTGTGAATAAGTGTCATATTATTCAAAATTTCTACAAAATTCACCTACGATCTACTTGCGCATAGTTGTGGCTGCATTCAAGGAATTTATTCATAAGTTCCTGGAAGTATATTTCGATGATTGGACTGTGTTTGGGCTAGTTAAATGCCATGTCGCAAGCTTGCACCTGATGCTAGATACTTGTCAAAGATACCAGATCACACTCAATCTCAAGAATTTTATGTTCTGTGTTCCTTTTGGGAACTTATTGGGGTATGTGGTTTGCAGACAGTGACTTATGGTAGACCCCGTGAAGATTGTGGTGATACTAAACTTGGAAGCAGCGAGGAGTGTGAAACAACTGCGTGCTATCCTGGGATATATGGGATATTACAGAAAGTTTATCAAAGGCTATGACCAGATCATCATGCCTATGGAGAAATTGTTGAAGAAGGATGCCACATTCAGCTAGAACGATGACTCTAAGAAGAGCTTGGATATATTAAAAGAAAAGTTGGTCACCACGGTGATTCTAGTCATCTCGGACTGGAAGAAAGAGTTTCATGTGCATGGCGATGCGTCATGTATAGTTATAGGAGTAGTACTAGCACAAGATGGTGGAGAAGGCTTGGACCACCCTATCTCATTCACAAGCCGAAGGTTATCCAAAGCGGAGAAGAACTATTCCACCATTGAGCACGAAGGGCTAGCTATGGTGTATGTGCTCCAAACGTTTAGGCACTACTTGTTGGGAGGCCATTCTAAGATGTATACGAATCACTCTTGTTATAGACATTTTTGGGCCCTACAACCCCAAGCATGAAATGTCCATAAACCAAGGGATCCTAAGTCCTGAAAAGTGTTGTTCTAACCCCTAAAGGAACAAGGTCAACAGATTACAGCTTCTCCCAGAAGTTCTCCATGAAAAACTGCTCAGAATTGGTCAAAACAGGATCATTTCAGCTGCTCCACTGGCTAAGTGTGTTGCATCTCACCTAAATACACTGTGTGGGTGTGTTTCATTTCAAAAGTCCCTTCTGTGGGGTGCGATGGGCGAGAAATGACAAATGGCAGTGTCATTCCGCAAGGTGGAGAGGCAATGGAAGCTTCCAGAAACTTCTCCTGTGACACTTGCCTCACTGAATTCGACCAAGGATGAGTAAGAGACCATCAATCTCCAAGTGGAAGCAAGAACTATCAGAGGGAGGACACTAATCAAATCACAAGCTGACTCATCCCCTTACAGATATCTATATATGGATCCCTCATCCCAAAGATCCAGAGGCTGGAATTTTGCATATTGTAAGGAATTGCTGTTGGTTTCTTGAGACAAACATCAGATTGTTGGGTGATGTAAGCTTTTTTTGAGGTGAAGAGGGGCTTCTTTGCTGGGAGGTTGATGCTGGGTTAGAACAACTGGTTGTAACTCCTCTGGGCTCTTTTCTTGTTTATCAATAAAAGCTATTCAAGTTTTCCTCCATGCTTTTGTGTCATTGATGCTTGCTACATTTGTATGGTCAATTTACATCTGATCCTAGATTGTTTATGATTATAGATCCATGTCTTTGTATAGTGCTATGCTTCTGTGATCTTACAGGTACTTTGTGAAGCTATACGTGTAAGGGAGCAGGTAGCTGAAGACTATCAAAGAAGAGAGGAATCAAATCAAGAGATTAGCGCAAGACAGAAGTTGGTCTTTCTGTTCCTCTCTATCTATAATTCATAAAGGAAAAATGAAAGTAGCTTTTCTCTATTTGTTTCTAAGGTAGCTGTCACACCTTAGTGGGATAGAGCAGTTCTATATAGACACTTTTCCTTGTAACAAAATGGCGACTCCACTGGGGAGATAATTAGTTTGTTTGTTTATCATTCTTTGTTGTTTGTTTCATGAACTTACAAGTAGCATTCGAACTGCATTTGCCATAACAAATGCAAAGTAGATAACTACTATTTCAATCCATATACTGGATCTATTTATGAGTTAAGCAACTGATTCACAAACTATCTGGTTGCCCTTGTGATATCTATTAGATCCTCCTTAGATCTACCCCTGATTGTTGCATTACTGATTGCTTTTTTCTCGGCCAAAACCCAAGAATTGAACTCCAAACTATGACCCGAAACCCAAACAGAGTCTCGTTTCTGGCCCAGCACAGGTACTGTTCAGAGAATCTGAACTTCAGCGCACTTCCTGAGTGGACAAGTTGCACTGCATTTCAAATTCTCTGTGTTACAGGTGCGCTGATCAGACTAGCTCTGTGCAGTTTTGGTTTCTGTGATTCATTCTTTCCAGTTCTATTCCTGAATTTTGCTGCCTGTGATCAGTATATGTTTGTTTGAAACCCCTTTTCCTTGCTGTTATTCCACCTCCTCTGTACAAAATAACTGTAGATGTTTTTTTGTGTTTGTTGGATCATTTACAGTTCTCCTTTGCAAAAGTAGCATAATCGTACTGTCGTCCTTTGATTTAAAACTGTCGCAAGTGTCGGTTTCAATCGTAGGAAAGAGTTTGATTGCTGTTGATGGTCGATTATCCTGTTACTATTGCTTTTGGTCTGAATTTTTAATTTTCTAGTGTCAAGAACAAGTATTCGTTTCAAAATCGTAAGGTGTTGTGATCGTCTCCATCTTTTATTTCGAAAAGAAACTTGTTGATATTTGTTGCTCGAAAAGAAATTCAGATTTGTGCATCAACTTTCTTTTTAGCATTCATATACTAAGAAAGTCGAAAACAAATACATGCATGTGCATTTGCATATAGACAGTCTGATTGGCTTGATTTAGGAAAGTGCATTTAGAGTGTGCTCTTTGCTCTTTGTGAAAAGAGTCTATCTTTCTTTTCCTTAGTAGCTAGGATTTTCATTGCACAAAGAAGATAAAAAGTTTGTTTATCATCTTAGATTGAATTTTGGGAATTACTTCTACATCTCGCGGTGAACCTAAAAGGAAAACTTCATAAACAAGATCAACTTAAAATAAATTCAATGAATCTAACAACGCTTTGGAACTTAACGCACAACATTTAGAAGTCTAGGCTAGAGATGTATTCCGGCATCGTAAAGCCTGGCAACTGTTGTTCTCACTGATGGTTGGGTGATTCCTCCACTTTGAGACGATAAGTGCCAGTACGGACTTGTGCTCCCACGTACCATAGAGTATATTTTGGGAGACCCCAATAGGCTTAATCCTTTATCCATAGGAAGCCGTGTCTGCTGCCCTATCGATCGCAATGCACTGAACACAGCATTCGGGAAGATTGACTACCGTACCGTAAAAAGTATTCTGCAGTTTTGCAATTGGTTTGGTAATCCCTTTACCTA
This sequence comes from Pinus tabuliformis, assembly GCA_031772625.1. Taxonomy (NCBI): domain Eukaryota; kingdom Viridiplantae; phylum Streptophyta; class Pinopsida; order Pinales; family Pinaceae; genus Pinus; species Pinus tabuliformis. The sequence continues at coordinate 1,134,280,553 of CM062819.1, read as the reverse complement.
GATTTCCAGAGCAATCCCTTTCATTCCTTTTCACACTCCTTAACAGAAAAGGTCCATCTGAGCACTTGTCACTTCAGGCTCATTAAAAATCGAAGGAGACTAGAGTCATCTTTTGTTTTTTCTCGACTCTTAAAAACTGAAAAAACAAGTTGTTTCAAAGCATCTAAAATTCATTTAATTTGGAAACATACTTCCCCTTTATTTTAGTTGATCGAGTAATCCGCAATCGTGGAAGAAAGTCAATTGAAAACCCATCGTTCACGGAGGCTTACGAATCAACCGTCTTTGTCTCCGGAATCAAAGCTAGTACGGACAAAGCGAACTCGTTTAACCGGTTCCAAATCTCCTATTAAAGTTAGAACAAGTGTTCCAACAACATCAGAGACTCCGGTTACACCAAACATTTCTGGAGTCCATGCCTCTACAGAAGAAGTTCAGCAGCCACGGAAGGACAGTAGTACTGATCCTAGTCTGAGAGTAAACACTTGCGTTATCGAACCAGTTCCATCTACAACCGGTTCAGAGAGTCTTGCTCTTCAAACATCTGTCGCTACCGATTCCATACCTTCTTCGGCACCAGAAATATTCTACGGATTGACGGTCTTCCCCTTCCACCTGGTCTGATTTCCATAGAAGAAATTGTGGAAGATCCTCCAACTAGTACTCCATCGAAATTTGGAGTCGGGGTCACTCAATATCCTTCTTCATTAGAAGTTAGTCTACCGCTAGCGGAAGCTCCTGTAAAATCGCTAGGTAATCTTTTGGATAGACTAGAAATGTCTAAACAACCGTCAACATCTAGGACTGTGGTGTCTGACATAGCGACGGCAGAACTCCCTGCTATCACTCCAACAATGTTCGCCGGTATACCATCTGTCCCAACTAGCTCTCAACCGCTAGAAGGAGCCCACTCAGGGGCCATTTCGACAGCATGGTCTGTTCCTGTTTGTTCATCTGGAATAATATCCGGAAACTCTTATGTTGAGTCTCAACAAATTGATCCATTTGGAGGTCAATTTGGGCAGTCCGGCCCCCAAGGGCAAACCATTCCCTTGAGTTCTGGATTACCATCGTATGGGGGGCAGTATACCCTTTCATTATCCCCTCCGGGAGGATATCCATACGGGAGTTCACAACAACATTCAGGTTATACTGGAATTACCTCAAGCGGTTGGGTACCAATACTACCTCAACAACCAAGAGTTGTATATTTGATGCAACAATGCTTACCTATGTCAAATATACCAACTACGCGAGCTATTGTGATGGTGTCGCAAGTTCAAGCGCTGCCTGTTGTATGCCAACCTCAGGTTTCTCAGGTTGTAATGCAACAGCCCCTTGACCTTGCGACTCAACCACAATCACCAACTAGTGGAATGACACAGGTTCAAACAGGAACAATTACCCCTCATCTTGGTCAAACTATTAGTATCGGTCAACAGAACATGGCTTCACAACCATGGCTAGTACAATACCAACAACCGCAATTCCAACAAGTATACCAAGGTTCTGAGCAACAAATTTTTGCAAATAGTGGACAGCCGTACATTCAAAACGGTCAAAATCAACCATTTTACAATGGTCATGCCCACCAACCTTACCAAAGTTACCAGCATCAAATGCATTATGCTGGTATGCAAAGACCAACTGCTCAGGCAATCCCATCTTATCCTGGGTATGCTTCACCTAACCTGAATCAGCAGTTACCCTTTGTGGCAACTTTGGAGTTACCTGATTTAAATCGGTTAACAAACGATCCAATCGCTTACGCCCCTTGGTGGCTAGCGATCCCGCTTAAACTTCCATCAGATATTCCTAAATTTAATGGAAATCCGGGTGAAGATCCATCGCATCATGTGATGACCTTTCATCTATGGTGTTCATCAAACACCCTAAATGATGATTCGATAAGACTTCGCCTCTTTCAAAGGATGTTAACGGGTCCAGCGGCAAAATGGTACATCGAATTTCCTAGAGCTTTGTTCGACAACTTCAGTACCTTAGCCACAACCTTTTTAACCCATTTTCAGTTACCAATAAGGTACGAAATGGGAACAGAACTTCTTACCAACTTCAAACAGACAACGGCCACTCACATATCTGATCATATACATGAGTGGCGACGTTGTCGTAGAATGGTAAAAACGTATGTTCCCGATCAGCTCTTAGCTAAATGGTTTATCAAGTCATCACTACCTTCCATCACAGAAGATGTGGCAAAGGGGGGAGTCATAACAGAAGAGCAAGTTATCGCTCGTGCGCAATATTTGGACTTGATTTACACTCAGTCTGGCACGCTCTACGATAAAATACCTGACGTCCCTAGACCGTAATTCTCAATTCCTCCTCCCTCTAAATCAAACAATGACTCTCATGCCGACGATGGCATGATTGGCACAACAGACACGAAATCGACAAAGGCTACATCTAAAAAGGCCCGTAAGATTTCAGGTCAAAATGCAAAATATGAAATTCTTGCCTCGGAAGTAAATGTCGTATCGACAGATAAAGGCAAAGAAACCAAACAACCAGGGGGAAAGAAGAAAGGCAAAGGGAAGAAGAAGAAACAGGAAGAATCTTCTGAAAAATCTTCTGCAAACCCTCCTGGAGCTAGGAAACCAAAAAATCCATGCCTTATATGCGATGAGGATCATTGGACGAGAGATTGTCCACATAAAGCTGAAGTTAAGAAACTCTTTAAGAGTTCAAAAACCTCAGCAATATTGACTGATTTGTTTCCAAACCCGGGAACCAAACTAGTTGCTAATCAAAATTCTTCTCGATCCCAAGTGCTTATGTTGTCTATCTCAGAGCAGCAAAATGATGCTTTGACAAGGAATAAAGATTACGGGAATCCACAGCTGTCGAATAACAAGGCTAATGAACAACCTAGTAGTTCGACAACAACTTTGACCGAAGTTGTGCCACCCATCATTCCTGAACCAATGATAAAGTCGCCAAAGGGAGTAGTACACAAATCGACATTTAATCCTTGTGCAAAAGTGGCATAGAATTATAATATAGTAGAGGACCTGGCCCAATCGCCGTCCGCTATGTCGACACTTGAGGTACCGCAAAATTGCCCCTCCCAAAAGCAAGCTTTATTATCAGCAATAGGTGGGATTGACCCAATGGATTCCAATCTTGTGGCCTTTGATCATAAAGGATATGACCCTCAATTACCGGCTCAACTAGCTTTCCTTATTCAGGTGAAAGCCCTCAACAAAACTGTTCATCGAACAATTATTGATGAGGGGGAATCTACATGTATTATGTCCATGAGTTGCTGGAAAAATTTAGGCTCACCACCCTTGTCGAGATCGTCAACAACATTAAAAGCGTTTGATGGACGATCATACACTCCATATGGGATTTTAAGTAACTTACAAGTTGAACTGGGGGGAAAAACAGTAGAAATTGATGTTGAGGTTATCCATGAAAACCTTGATTACAAAATCCTACTGGGAAGGCCCTGGATATATGCCATGGCCGTAGTTGTGTCGACCTACTTCAGGAAGATTGCATTTCCCTTTCAAGGAAGAATTACAATCGTCGACCAACAAACATTTCTCCCCAATAGTTCACAAGTTACGGGAAGCATTCCAATGATCCATGGAAGCAATCATTCACTTCAAAATATTGGAGTAGGCCTCCTAAAAGACCCTGCCTTAATGGGTACTTTTGCCCTACCGCCTCCGAGCAATTTGGAGGAAGTGGCCACAGTGGAAACCTGCAATATGAAATCTTCTATATCTAATTGATTCGAAAGATTCCTAAACATTTTGTCAGCATGGATCATCGCCATTTTAGAAATATTGTAGCAATCAATTTTCTTGGCTTGGGGGGCAAACCCAAATCAACACTCATCGAGTGTTTGGATAGATAGGTCTAAGGAATATGGCACCTCTTCAGATCCTTGGTCGCATGTACATTCTACAGACAAAGGAATCATTCAGTCAATGATGTTAGGAGAGGCACCATGGAAAGATTACCACCATCGTTCCCATCTCCCGGATTACAACGAAGATTATTCCAATGACCTTAATCATCCTTCAGTTTTTGATTTTCTATAAAATACTGTAAATACGGTGGATTCCGAGGACGGTTCTTTTCTCGTGTCGACCTCGTTAAAAAATGAAACAAGGAGTCATGAGGATAGTTCTTTTACTGTGTCAACCTCATTAAAAAATGAACCAAATCCCCTTTCCAAATCTCAAAGGTAAACCTTCATTCCAACCACCGAGTTGAATGCAATGAAGCTTGGGGGGCATGCACCTCGATTTGTGTTATTATGTTGGGGGCATGCAAACTTATCATGAGCAGTGTTACTGCTGGGTTCAAGCTCGTTAAAAAATAAACCCGCCACGAGCAGTGTTACGGCAGGGTTCAAGCTCGTTAAAAAATAAACCCGCATCGAGCAGTTTTAGCACATAGTTCAAGCTCATTAAAAAATAAACATAATACATGAGCAAATGTTTCCCCCCGCATTTAAGCTCATTAAAAAATGAACTATTCCCCGATAAATAACCATCGTGAATGTAGTACTTCAGCCATTAAAGCCTTGGTCGTGTTTGCACCATCACCTCCACTTTGTATTGGCCGATCATTCACCTCCATTTGATTGTTTACCCATTTTGAGGAACAGCTGCGAAGAGTGATCTCACTAGCCATCCTTGTAACACTACCATGATTGGAAAGTTCCAAACCTTACCTGGAATCAGTTGCTACCCATTTTATCACTCGTTCCTCAAAAGATGAGTCTCCTTTAAGCTCTTTTCAACTGACTCGTAAAATATGAAAAGATTGCCGAGCCATTGGCCTCTCCAGCTCGTTAAAGGGACAGGAAGTGCTATCCCTCCTCTAAATTTTAATCTTTTTGGACCTGAGAGATTATTACACAAAAAGATCGAGTGCTTGTTTTGTTCGGCTCGTTAAAAGTATCGAAAATTCATCCCTTCTGTATTGTTTTATACTTTTTCGGACTTAAGGGATTAGATGACGAAAAAGGAATTTTGGAGTTACCTTTAAGTTCCTTTTTAGACTCTCTAAAATTGAAAAGGACCGAGTTATCTTTGTCGTTAAACTCGTTAAAAGTGTAATAGCGACAAGCTTGTCTATAGACGAGAACGAGTTTCACTATCACTAGGCTCGTTAAAACATAGCGATGGGTTTGACCGAAGGGAAAATTATAGAACAAGCATATGTTATCCTCCTCAATCTTGACAAAATTAAAAAGGTACTGGTCAGCAATGATTGGGGAAAATTGGGAAGAAAACTTGAAGAAACTTTGTTGGTAGCAAGTCGCTCTTGAACATGACACTTCCACTCCATGTCCGAGTCGGGTTGGGTTGTTTCATTCACCGGTCACATCACCATGGTCCCATCATACCATCCACATTTGGGGTTAATGCTACCAATCCATCACATCAGTGTCGCCGATATGTTCAAGAGAAGTTATTCAGAGAATTCACCTGTGTCTCACCCACTACCATACATTTATACTACATTCTTTCATGACTGCCACCCTGAACCTTATATCACCAGATCGTTTTCACCTCCATTAAAATCATTTGCTCCGTTCCATGTCATTGATGTGGGATTCATTAAGGCCCTCCTGTGATGGATCACTTCTTGTCGACATCATCTCATTATCCAAGAAGTTGATCTAGGAACACCCCATTCAGTACTTTGAAGCTTGCATGCCTCAATGGCTAGTTTCTCACTTCCGGCGACAAGTTTACATCAATGGCCTTTGACCGAAAGATTTTGCACGGTGTTCGACGCCAAGTCCTTTATTCACACCACGTGAATTGTACTGCAATACCTTGAGGGTCATTATCATTATCGGTGATTCCTCTCGCGCTTGTTAACAATTTACATCATTGGATGGTAATCAAGCGATGTCTTTCCATGTTCGACTTTAGAACATTTCTCACATGGATTGACTTGTACTTTGAGTGAAGATCGAACGAGATTGAAGACCCCGGATCTAGTTTCATCCATCTGGGCTGCGATATACATTCAGGGAAATAAAGACATCAAATGTACATCATTGCTGCACAGATAATCATCCAATCAAAAGGATGTTGGCTCTATCAGAATCATCAGTCTACACTCAGACGATTGTCTGTCCTATGTACATGAAAATGAATTTATAAAGCTGAGCATGGGAATGCTCGCCTCAGCTAGATCATGAAAATATTATGAAGATAATGTATTGTATTGTATCTTATTACAGGTCTCCTCCCAACATTGAAAGAACTTCGGATCCTCATAATAAAGCATTTCACCCGACATCAAAAGATTAATGACCTCATGCTTTAGGGGGCAACTGTTATAGACATTTTTGGGCCCTACAACCCCAAGCATGAAATGTACATAAACCAAGGGCTCCTAAGTCCCTAAAAGTGTTGTTCTAACCCCTAAAGGAACAAGGTCAATAGATTACAACTTCTCCCAGAAGTTCTCCATGAAAAACTGCTCATAATTGGTCAAAACAGGATCATTTTAGCTGCTCCACTGGCTAAGTGAGTTGCATCTCACCTAAATACACTATGTGGGTGCGTTGCATTTCAAAAATCCCTTCTGTGCGGTGCGATGGGCGAGAAATGACAAATGGCAGTGTCATTCCGCAAGGTGGAGAGGCAATGGAAGTTTCCAGAAACTTCTCGTGTGACACTTGCCTGACTGAATTCGACCAAGGATGAGTAAGAGACCATAAATTTCCAAGTGGAAGCAAGAACTATCAGAGGGAGGACACTAAAAAAATCACAAGCTGACTCATCCCCCTTACAGATATCTATATATGGATCCCTCATCCCAGAGATCCAGAGGCTGGAATTTTGCATATTGTAAGGAATTGTTGTTGGTTTCTTGAGACAAACATCAGATTGTTGGGTGATGTAAGCTTTGTTTGAGGTGAAGAGGGGCTTCTTTCCTGGGAGGTTGATGCTGGGTCAGAACAACTGGTTGTAACTCCTCTTGGCTCTTTTCTTGTTTATCAATAAAAGCTATTCAAGTTTTCCTCCATGCTTTTGTGTCATTGATGCTTGCTACATTTGTATGGTCAATTTACATCTGATCCTAGATTGTTTATGATTATAGATCCATGTCTTTGTATAGTGCTATGCTTCTGTGATCTTACAGGTACTTTGTGAAGCTGGGCGTGCAAGGGAGCAGGTAGCTGAAGACTATCAAAGAAGAGAGGAATCAAATCAAGAGATTAACGCAAGACAGAGGTTGGTCTTTCTGTTCCTCTCTATCTATAATTCATAAAGGAAAAACGAAAGTAGCTTTTCTCTGTTTGTTTCTAAGGCAGCTGTCACACCTTAGTGAGATAGAGCAGTTCTATATAGACACTTTTACTTGTAACAACTCTGCATTGAAATACCTGGTCAATAAACCTATGTTGGGGGGAAGAATTTGCAGGTGGCTCTTATTGTTCAAGGAATATGATTTTGAAGTTATTGTGAAGCCTGGACGACTAAACATGTGACCAAACCATCTGTCATGCATCGAAATAGGGGAAGAGCCCACTAATTTGGAGGAGGGATTGCCTGACACACAACTATTTGTAGTGTGTGTCGTGGATGGTCATTTCGAGGATATAACACACTTCCTAACAACAGGAACTACTCCAGAAGGATACATTGTTCAGCAAAATAAGGAATTAGTGGTGCGTGCAATAGATTTATCTGTCATTGTTGGGCATCTGTACAATATGGGTACTAATGAGATACTGCGATGGTATGTGCTTGAGTTTGAAAGAAGAAGCATCCTCACGGACGCTCATGGAGGCACCATGGGAGGGCATTATGCAAGGAGAGCAACTGCACAGAATATTCTACACGTAGGGTTGTGGTGGCCAACCCTTCATCAAGACTGAAAAGCATATTGCAGGTCATGTGATGTATGTGAAAGTACTGACAGGCCATCGCGGAGTGATGAGATGCCTTTAAATCCACAGATGATGTTGCAACCCTTTGAGAAGTGGGAGATAGATTTTGTGGGACCATTCAACCCTAAGGAAATACAGGAGCAAAGTACATTATCACCGATACATAGTATTTGACTTGTTGGGTGGAGACATAACCTGTGAAGGATTGCACAAGCATGACCACTGCAAAGTTCCTCTTTGAGAATGTACTGATGTGAATTTTCTGTCCAAAGATCTTGATGACTGATTGTGGTACGCACTTCCTGAATGAGACGATCAGCATACTAATAGAGGAATTTTAGTTATATTACCAGAAGAGCATGCCTTATCACCCACAGGCTAATGGGATGGTGGAAGCATTCAACAAAGTGCTCGAAAACACACTGACCAAGGATTGTAATGCTCAGCGAAGTGATTAGGACCTACGTATACCTGCAGTACTATGGTCTTATCAAACAACATGCAAGAAGTTGACTAGACAAACCCCTTTTAGGCTTGTCTATGGTGTTGAAGCGATGATGCCCATGGAATATATCGTGGCTAGTCTATGCATAGAAACGCTTGTAGTTATGACAGATCACGAAGACCTAGAGGAGAGGCTCGCACAACTGGATGAGCTCAAGGAAGAGATATTTTTGGCTAGATTTCACCAACATGTCCAAAAGCAGCGTGGAAAGGCATGGCATGATCGACACATCAAGTTGTTCTCATTCAAGGTAAATGACCTGGTTTTGCTATAGGATAGTAAGTTTGATAAATTTCCAGGGAAATTCAAGACTGCTTAGGGCCCTATGTCATTATGGAAATTATCGATGGAAGGGCGGTACAGCTGGTCAAATTAAATGGAAAACCCTTCCTAGGAAAGGTGAATGGAAATCGCTTGAAGCCATACACCGGTGGTCCAGCCATGTGACGAAATGAAGGTAGAACAATCTTAGTGCTCTAGGCAGCTGAAAGTAGGCGTGGGACTATAAACTACACTACCCAGTTTGGGGAGCTACGCGATTGGAGGATAGTGTGGAGCAAGGAAGTGTCACTGGGTCAGTGGCAACGCGGAGGGAGCTATGCTACTTAGGGAGAAATTGTGCAGGTTGGCTGGAAAGTGAATGTTACAGTCATTGTTCATGAAAAGACAACAGAAGTGAGGCCAAATGGAGCAGGTGGCCGGAATTTAAAAAGAAATTAATGGCTCAGATCCTTGAAAATATGTCACCAATCAGGCATTAATGAACCGATTTTGGGGGGGACGGTCGGATTGGAATTCAAAATGCCGTATAAATTACAAGTGGTTGTCCAGCAATAAAGACTTGGCATTTTGAGAATTGAGTTGTTGAGCTCTCAGGCACCCATGAACCGAGAATTCTTCACAACTTTCAAGGAGACTCCTGAATTTGAGAACTTTCCAGAGACAACGCGAGCACTGTTAGAAAGTGTTATGTCAGGACCCCTAGAAATTATACATACCAAAGAAGTAGTAGAGGAGCCGACACAGGAAATGGAGGGAGAGGCAGAAGTAGTTGATTGAGAAGCGATCAAGGTATTGGCAGAGGTCCCTAAATTGCTGAGAACACCAAGACCAAAGCCAACCCGAACCAAGGAAACCGTGAAGGAAAAAAAGGGCAAGCAGCCTGCCATACCAGTGTGCACATCGCCAAGGAGAAACCCACAAAAGCCCACTACACAGGAGAAAGGCAAGGCTATAAACCTAGAACTAGAGGAGGAAGATATTGAAGACATCCTGATGGATGATGAGGATGTGGGAGCTGAAGTGGAGGAGGTTGAAGCCCAGGGTGCAGACCATATTACGCGGTTGTAAGAGTATGTCCCTCTCCACAAGCCTAAGTCCGAGATCCCAAAGGAAATTGATGAGAGTAAGACTCCCCCACAAAACCCTCTGCTGCCGAATGAAATTGTTTTTGACGGTCCACGCTTGGCACGAGTGTTGATACTGAAGCGAGAAGACTATGACTTGGTAGACTATGAGAAGTTCTCACACCTAGCAACCAAGCAACTGATGCACCACATCATAAACATGAATAAGGGAATGACTGCATTGGAGCTCTGGAGGTGTCTCAAGGGCATAGAGAAGGTAGGGTTGCTCAACCTACTCTAGGTGCCGCACTATAACTGCACCCTAGTGACAGTTTTGGTCATCAAGCCACTGTTATGCTTGGTGCATGATGGGTGTTTGTGGCTGGAGGAGTTGATACCCATCAAAGATAGATTAATTCACCGAATAACGTGCCAGTTGTATATAGGTGAGAATCCAATGATGATCTTTGGTGGCAAGGGTGGTGAGCAGACTCTCGCAAAGTCAATGAAGGAGAAATTTAAGCTGGTGAAGAAGCCGCGTGGGTATACTATCTCCAGCATATGTGAGCCCGCTGTGAAGGTAGAAATGCAGATCCTTGTGGGGAAGGTGATGAGGAAGTGTCGTGCCGATGAGGTGTCACTGCTTGTCGTAACACTCGCACAGTAGTGCATGGAAGGAGTCTAGTTTAACTAGTTGAAGTACCTTCATGAAGAGTTCCTGACGAACTTTCGCGAAGCACAAGAGCTCAGTAGGATGTTCCACTATGCATGGATCTTACTGTCGATTGTGCTGGTAGCATAGGAGCTACAAGAGGACAACTAGTTCCCTTTGGTCACACCAAACCTCCCTAAAGTAGTGAAGTATGCTTCACTGTGGGCAACCAAGGATGCACAGCGAGTTTGGGACAGCAAGATCTTCTAGATCTTGATGGAGATGAATATCACAATGGCCATCAACTGCAAGCCATGATTGTTGCCCAAGATGTATGCTAACCTACAGAGCTATGCCAAGTTCAAAGCCGATTTCCATTGAGTCTCCATCAAGGTGCAGAAGGACCCTGCGTAGAAATGGTACAACTTACTGTATCTAGCCACGGATGATGCCATTGATGCGGTGCTTGATCAATGGCCGGTGGAGTGGCACACTACCACGGACTTGGCAGTGGGTGGAAGCAAGTCTGCCATGCAGAAGAACAAGGAGGAGGCCAAGTTAAAGATGGTGCAGCTGGTCGAGAAGAGGAAAAAGGAGGCCATTGAGAAGGCCCAAGTGGAAAGGTAGGAAAGCAAGCAGGAAAACAGACAGGTGGCACAGAGCGGGGCTCTGACAAAGGCACGAGGTCACCTTCACCTGAGACTGAAGAGGAAGACACAAAACAGCACGGCATGGACCCTTAGGAGACGTCCGCCCACATTAAGCGCCCAAGAGAGCTGGAGAAGGGAGGGTCTAGAAAGAAATCCAAGGCGACCAAGACCTTGCTGGACCCTATCACATTGACGGAGGGTGACTTACATGATATCAGTGACATAGTCAGTGATGTCATCGTGGAGGCCCTGCAACAATTTGAACAATAGCAACAGAGTTACAGGAGTTGCAGACCCACGCATCGCAGGTTGGTATGGTATCTACCAACTTGGCTATCGGCACTTCAGAGGCTGCCAATATGCTGTGCACAATGGATTTCAGTTCGATAGTGCTACCGAATGGAGCGCTGACCACAAAAAATGAGGCTGACAATCCCACTGTCAGCACCTTGAAGGGAGTTAGGTTGAACCTGGCAGCGCTTCTGCGCGAAGCACTCCAGCTCTTGCAGGATGGAGTAATTACAGAACTGAAGACCCGAGAGCACCGTGCCCTTCAGGTGATCAGCGAACAAAGGATAAAAAATGAACAGATGGCCCTACATAGAAATGTTGTCATCATCACTGAGACTGAGGTGACCAATCAAAGTAAGACGATTTTTATGCAGGTCATTGAGGAGGCATGCATAATGCTCCCAGAGGTGGCCATTCCGGAGAAAGAGCTAGTCGAGGTCTGCATCTGTAAGTTGGCCACAGGGGTTTGCGTCATTGGGACTGAGATGGCATGAGTTCATTTGGAGTTGAACCTGTAGATTACAGAGCTACAGTTTAGGACCCAGCCTTTAACACCACTAAAGGTAAAGGAACAGTAGGCGACCGCTCTCACATAGGAAGTAGCGACGGTGGGAAGTGCAGTAGCAGACTGCATGCAGTTGTTCAAGAAATCATTTGAGGTCCTGACAAGCTTGCAGCAAGACCCAAACATATAGAGGCTAGAGACATAAGCAAACAAGCTACAATAGTGCTACGATGAAATTAAGGGCACAGTGCAAACCGTTGCGCTAACACGGAAGCTAGCCAAGCTGTAGGAGGCCAAGTAGCTGAAGGAGTAGGTGGATGCAACCTGCACAAGGAAGCAGTGTTGAAGACAAGACTAAAGCCCTAGCTGGAGGAATCTTACACAGTCACAGGAAATATTGAAGGCAAGCTTACAACTCTACAAGTGACGCAACAAAAGCTTCAGGCTGACAGCATAGGAGTAGTGACCGAGCATACAGTGGAAGATGCGAAGCAGGCGGCAGCTCAGTGCATGGCCAATGTTGCATTCATACGGGTCGAGTTGGATGGGCTTCATGCAAAGATCTCCGCACTGACCAAGTGACTCGAGGGCAAGTCACGATGTTTGTGCTAGGGGCCTGTTGGGAGTAGGATCCCCCAAGGGCAGTTTTGGGGCTAAAATCCCATGTTTGAGTCAAAATTTGTAATAAAATTATAAAGTCTCCACATTTTGTGTTCGCAGAGTGCAAAGATGTCATGTGTCATAAAAGGTAGTCTGCCCTTATTTTTGTAAAGTAAAGTTGGCTGCAAGAGATCTACCCATGGTCTGTGAACAATGTGGTTGTATAAAAAGAGCTACGCTCTAAGTAGTTTTAGAAACAGACAATGTAAGAGAGTCGTAGCTCTAAAATAAGAAGTCTAAGTCTTGGGTCATAGCATAGGTAGAGGCTCTGCAGCTGAGTGCACAAAGGCCTAAGGTAGAAGTTTGTAGCTGAGTGCACGGACCCATGCAGCTATGTGTGCAGGGAAAACAGAGTTTGTACACACTTGAAAGATATCAATAAAGAGAAATATTCAACAATTTGTGTGTCTTTGCTCTGTTAATGCATCTTGATATGTTATGTATGAATTTCGTTTATTATTCTTATGTGATGCATGAATGAATGGAATTACGTTGAATAATTGAACGAAAATACGATTATTTGTTTACGCGGTGTTAACTATAATTAGTTGATAGGATAATTGGGGAATCTGCACGGCACGCTGCCATAACAGCATGAAAGTACCTAAGCAATAGGCTAGGGCTGCGCGAAGGTCGATCATGCCCTTTCGTGGAGGTATTGAAGGACGGAATAAAGGGCTCATCTTGTAATCCCTAGGGCAAAGCGACCTGTGCGAAGGTAGGGATAGGAGGAATCCAACGACATCACGATCATCTCAGGGTGTGAAAACTTGGTTCCAGCATCCCCCCATACTGCTTTGGGTGAGACTAGTCCGTGCTCCATGGGATGATGCTAAAAGGGCCAGTAGTGTAGGGATTTGTTTGGCTAATTAACATTGAACCTGGGTCAGGCCCCCTCAAGCAACATGTATTTTTCCCTTTTGAGCCTCTGAAATTTTATTCTCTATATTATATTTATTTTCTTGAACTCATTGAAGTAGTGTGCGATTTTGAAATTGAACTTTGAGGATGGTTTCAATCTCCTCTATCTTTAGCACTACCAACCACAATTTTTTATTTCTTACATATTCATTATTTTTCTGGGATACTAATGAAATCTTTAAAGTATGTGTTATCACAAAACCAGTACTAGGGGCTGCAACCAAGCAAGGTTTCATGTAACTGTTTCAGACCATACTTTAGACTAGGAATTAGCCTTCCTAATCAGAGAGGGCTCTCTCACAGGCTTTTGATAGAGAATTAATCACAACAACAGAGGGCTAACTCTTCACACACTTATGAAAATAAAGCTGGTTGGACACACACCAAATTGGTCTTCATTGGGCTATGGAGTCTCTCACATTTAATAAACAAAATCACAGTCATCTCATGGAAGTCAAGGCTCTTTGCATCATCAGATGTTCAAACACATTTTACCTAAACCAAAGCTTGCTAAACATACAGGAAGTCAGAGCATTACAAATGAATTCTGAGTGATGTTCAAACATGCTTCACCAAAACCCACAGTTTGCCAAGCACACAGGAAGTCAGAGCATATAATATGAATTCTGAGGGATTGTGCTATAACAAGGCTGTAAAAAGAACATTAAGAAACTAAACCATCATCACATTTGAACAAAGTGATTCATTGAGAATCTTGAGAAGAAACAACCTGTTTTTCTATTACTGTAACAGTCTTTCCATAGACTCAAAAAACTCTGTTTTGTATAAAAAGTCCAACCCCTATTACATTCTAATTTTCACCATATATAGGAATACATTTCTCCCTCTAGAATGAGTTCGAATCTCCTATTAACTACTCCTACATGCCTTTAACTAACTGCATTAATTACATACATGCTAAACTATAATTACATAAAGTCCTAATCAAACTAAAACAATAATTCTTTTCTCCTCGTAGACTTGATGCTTTCTTGAATGCTTTGACAGCTGTCCTCCTTCAATTAATCTGATATGGCTGAGCTACAGGTGCAATGGATGCTGATTTAGGATGCTTAAGAGCGTTGATGGCTCATTTAATGACCAGAAGGTGTGCTCCTATTTATCGGTTTCTGTCTCCCAACATTCTCCTAAAATATAGCAGTCTGCTCCCAAATCCTTTAATAACCCCAAGTATGGAGTGATGCCAGGTTTCTGATGTGCTGTAGGTGGTCTTTGATAGACATCTGTTCCTTTTCCTCAAACCCCCGCTCACCGTGTCACACTAGCTGCTCACAGTATTACACTAGCTGCCCTGCGCTTTAAATCATCACCTACAGCAGTTTCGTAGCGTGCTACGAAACTGCTGTAGATAACCTCTATTTGTTCCGTAGCAAATAAATCTTGAGTTGGTAAATGATCTGCTTGAGAATCTGTGTTTTCTCTGGTTACTTTGACTATGATTTGAGTCACTATGAGCTCCTTTATTGTTTTGATGCTGTGGTGCAACTTCAAATCGGATCTCTGCAACCTGAGAAGTTGACTGAACCAATAACACTGTATTAACATTATTGCAACCAGGGGCCATCTTCAAAATGTCAAATACTCCAGCTAATGCTGTTGGAATGATCACAAATAAATTAAGCATTCACAAGAAAATTATGAAGCATTCTGTTCTAAGCTATCAACCCTGGTGATCTTATAAGAACCATCCAATATCTAGTCAAATTATTTTAGCATAAATCTTTGGAGTCCGAGTGCACAAAATGATATTGAATGCTGCTCACAACCGTGCATCAAACATCCAAGTTGCATCTAGTTAGAAACTAGAGTGTTAAAACTGGAAGGGTGGTTCTGTAAAATCTCAGTTTCGCTTCACAGATATGAAACATGTATGAAGTTCAGCTACCCAATTTTACACTTTTTATCTAGCAGACTATCCCCTCTCTGGCTGGCAATTGGGATTCTGTTGAAACTAAAACCAATTGAGCTTCGATCCCTCCTATCCTTCAAAATGTTGTATCGTTCAGCAAATTTTCATCTTCCACACAAAACAATTCTTCTATCTCTGCCATGGTATAACGATACAGAAGACACTGCTGACCTGGGTTGCATTCACAAAGTCATTCTTGTATGTTGTAGACAGACAAAAGCACCTGGTGTTAACTGCACACAACAACAGAAAGATGTAAAAATATCAACATATAATACATTCTGGATCCTCCTCAGTACCGCCAACATGTTCAGGATACTTTTAAATTCACATCTTCTGCGCAATTCAATCCACAATTGAAACCCTTGCTGTTGTAATTTGAACTCTGAGATATACTCTGAACCTTCTCCTTCCGGGCACTATTATGCAAATCTGACATTGATGCTCTCTGCGCGCCTCAGGCAACCCAAAAACACAATAACAGAAACCGAAACATGATAATGGAAACAGAAATCTTCATATCCCCCGTTGTTTTCGAATCACGCATAAATACTAGCCCTTGAATGTCTCCTTTCACTCCATCAGCTATTAAAATCTACTTTATAATCTCCCTTTCCAGTTGTCGTTGTCTCGGCCTTAATTCCTATTCAGAAATCACCTCACCTTTCTTGTTTTATAATAACATCGGCTTTATCATCCACGGAAATCAGTACCTTGAATAGTACCAAGTATATATATCAACTATACATTTTGCCAGCTGCGATATATCACCATGATTACTACGCAGAATTTAATTTAAAAACAATGACCGCATAATATTTTGCCCACAGTCCAACATGGGGAGGAAATACAAAAATATTCACTTCATCAACCACGCCTGCCTTCACACTTGAGACATATGTCATGGTGACAGCGTCCAAAGGTGTAGCATTGTTACAGCTCATTTGAGTTTAATTGGTGATATGTTCTCCACGCAGCTTGAGAAACCAAGCAATGTACCCAGGCGGACATTGATAGATGACACCAACGCTTTTTAATCATTTGTATGAGACTGCGGTTTCTGAACCTTTTGAAGTAGCTTTTCATTCTTCCACCAGCAACTTGGGTAATAAATCATAACACTGTAAACATCTCTTATGAACTGGTTTTTCCACAAAAGGCTTCATAATTCACTTAAGGCTAATATTTAGTGAACTACTTGGATTTCTTATCTCGTGTCATTGCTCAGATAGTGTGCATGGATAAAACGAAAGTCTAAACGGAAAGAACCCTGTTCGGATGGTGCAGGTATATATAATAGCATTTTTGTATCTTTTCGAAGAACCTTTAACCCTGTTATTTGGTCCGCCAATGACAATTCTCCATGAACCAATCCCATCAACGAGAAAAGGTCAATGCTCTCGATGTTTATTAAATCTCCATTTATTGCTATCAGGAATTTTCATCCGAGACAAAGACAAAACCAAATTTGGAAAATTTTGGTTTATTTCTTGCACAGAACGCAACGAATCTGAAGCCTGAACAATCCTCTGAGCTGTTTGATGTCCTAGATCTTTAACCCCCTAAGAAGTGGACACTCTCCAGCGCAAACATTATGGCGACCATTTTTTAGACACCGAATGCGGTCTTCCCATCTGTAAACACTCGAACAAATGTTCCAGCTCCTATGGACAGCAAACTACTTTGTAGTCCCTTTGCGCTAATCTTGAAGACATGACCTCTGATAATAAGAAAAACCTCACACCTTCAAAAACTTCTGGTAGTACGCTGTGACAACACTCGACTCAGGAAACAGTATGACCATTGCATACTTGAACATAAAATATATCAAAACTGGCACCTTTACATGTTTCGTGACTAATTTATATGCCTCAACAATTAAGCTTACAAGTTTTCGAGTGTCCTTTGAAATACATCATAAATTCACAACCTATGGATGGTGTAAAGAGAGGATCCCTGAGAAAGACTGTTGGCATGAAGCAACCAGCAATTTTGCATTCTCCTCGAAACTATACTCAAACCAAAGCAGTGGAAAACCTCTGTTTATCCTCTGTAATCAAAGATACTCTAACATATTCCTGTGGCTTAAATGGGCATTTTCATCCGAGCCTTAGCTGAGAAATCTTCAATATTTAACTGATAAGTAAAACTATCAAGAGTACCACCTGCAGCTTGCATTACTTTGTTTGATGATTGCTCATGTGTGTTTGTAAAGGTGTTCCTTGTTTCGCTGACTGCCTTTGCTCCAGGGGTCACAAGTAATCTTGGGTCAAGACCATCTGCAACAGGCTGGGAGAAATAGCCCACTAAAGGAGCCATATATATATCCTGCCTATAGTTAAGAACATCACCGGAATGTCTGTTTATCTTCAAGCCTGTACTCATGTATAACCCAATGGATTTTGATAAACATGACAACTGGGTGAAAATGGTAATGATTTCAGACAAATTCCCAATTTGGTAGCGCAGTCAGTGCAAGATCAGTGTTTTCGCTACGAAATCACTAGAACATATGACGCTGCGAAACTGCTAAAGAATTCAGGCGCTGCGAAATTGCTCGGTCTTTAAGCTAGGTTAGAAAAATTTTGACATCATCATTTTCAGTGATAACAGTATGAATCAATATCATTAAGATGAGATGAACTCCTTATTGTGATACCTCCAATTTGGAAAGGTAATGAAATAAGTTGTCTCTTTTCTTATCAAAGAAAATTTCCCAATGTATATATTGTCTGCATATTCAACTATAAAAAACTTATTAAGAAAATAGCTAGGAAGCATAAATGGTTTCACTTCGAATCAAAATAGTTTGAACCATAAGACTTTGTCATTATATTCACATACTTATTTTCCTTGAATAAAATCTTAAGCATCTTGAGAGAAACTTTTTGTTGTAAACCCGAGGATCATTTCTCGGAGCTTCATGAAAAAATAATTTTGAATATGGTAGAAAAATAATTGGGCTTTGTTCTTACATATATGGGTACCAAAATTGGAGAGGTTCATAGATATAATCTATGTTTTGTGCTCAAGGAAACTCTTATGTATATTACAAAAAATACGAGGATAAATAAACTATGGATTCATTTAGAACCTTTTCGTTTGATGATAATTTGCTAATTGATAATATATTTCATTGGAAATTACATGGGCTCAATAAAAAACAGCGTCTTATGAATAAGTTAATGCAAGACATATAAAACGTATCTTAGGATGTAGATTATTGACTCTTGTCCAACAACTCATGCAAAGCATGCAAATTCTTGGTATGGGTTTGCTAATGATTTGACCTGAATTTTTGCAAGATTAATTGAAGTAGTGGGTGATTGGGTGATAAATTTCTTTAGAATATTTAGTCTTCCACCTTATGTATCTAGAAGGACATCAAATTTAGGCATATTCAACATTTTATTTGAAGAAGATAGTAACAACATATAATTAAAAATATTGGGAGTCAAAGGAACATGGTTTTCTCCCAAATTATATCAATATTTTTCTTTGTCAAACTTCTTTGCACTCATGATACTATTTCCTTGAAATCACAGACTTTCAAGCATGCATATAGATTTAGAAATTCTAATAATATAAATATTATTAGAATCCTTTTCTTCCTATGATAGTTATGAGTATCATTTGTAAGAAATTGACCATTGAAATTCAAGGTTCTCTTGACCAAATCTATTAATAATATCTCCCCAAAATTGATCATTTCTTTTATCCACCATATTTGTTTGATTATTTTGAATAACACTTGGTGATGTTTTTACCATAATATGGTTTTTACAAGGTTCTTAGAAATTTGTAAGTGTCACTAAAGTGGCCTAATTCATCATTATGGTGCATATTCTTGAAAAGCAGATTTATTAATACCAATTTCCACCTTCATGTGAAGCATGAGTACGACAATATCTTCCTATATGTTTGAAATCTGTGATGACAGTAAAACTTTACTTTTTTGAAAATAGTGTTTTATATAACCTTGAGACTAATTTAGAAAGGTGTAATTTGAAATATGGTGTTAGGTTCCTATGTCTACGAATCTTGGTGAGGTTAGTATTTCTATTTATGTAAGGTAAATTTGTCAATATTAGTCAAGATGACCTGACTATTATCGTTTACAGAGGTTTAGATTTATATTAAGTGACACCTAAAGTTGTTTATTTTTCTAAAGGTCCAAATGTCTAAAGTCATGAGGTTTTCTTATTAAAGGGTAATCATAGGTAATTTTTAGTCACCATGGAAAGAGTACAAAGATCATATCATAAAAAACCCTTGGTTATTATAGGTTAGTCACCATCCTTGGTCATCATAAGTGGGTCACCTAAGTTTAGAGGTTAAGTCTACATCAAAGCAATCATGAGATGGATTAGGCACAGATTTGGAGGCTGTGGTGAGTCAATTTGAATGTCATTTCAATGACAGGTTATGATCTCAGTGGGAAGATAATGGTCAGAAGGACAGTCCTTTCCTTTTCCCTAGGCGATACATTTTCCAAAAGGTGTTTCGCATTCATAATTTTCATTTCAAATCAATATTATTGCCATTTAGATCTCTTTGAATGGTGAGGAATGGTTTAAGGGCATGGAATTTGATTTGGTTCATGTCAAATATTTTTTCAAACAAAAATACCGAAAAGGGTATGGGTCTGTTGTTCCAAGAAGCTATCTACAAGACCACCATAGTAAACAGTTAAAGGTGATTCAAAGTTATTTCACATGTGAAGGGAGGTTCAATAAAGTTTATCACTATCATCTTAGGCTCCTAATGCATTTTAGAAGGAAAAAAACATTTGAATCTTCGTTATTACTTGTTTAGGAGTCATTGCAAAATGGTTGATAGAGTTCAAGGCAAAGGGAGTCCTATTAACCCTATTATGTTTCATTTCTCATTAATTAAAACAGCGGTGATAAAGGAGCTTGAAAAGAAGGAGTAGTCATGGCAAGACTTTTTGGTTTATTCACGGTGGATAGCACAATCTTATAACAACCAGAGGACCAAGAAAGATACCCCATAAGTTGTAATCAAAGGGGCCTCACCTGCAGTTACTAGCTCGATCAAAAATCCTTTGACTTAGAAAACATTGGTTGATAAAAGAAGTGCTAAGAAGCTTCACTTCTCTCCTGAGGTAGAAACAGTTGTTAGAGTACTGAGAAAGAAAGCTTCATCCAAGAAATTCCATCTAGATCCAACACCTACACCTATTCAAGTTGTTGAATCAAAATGTACACATAAAGAAGTGGAAGTTGCGAAAAGGGACTAGAGTATTAAAGATTTGCAAGATCAGTTGGACAAGGTTCATATGACAATAGCATATTTGTAGCAAGAAAATAGAGAAATTAGACATAAAGTATCATAAGACATTGTTCAACCCAGTGAAGGAGAACCATCAAGGAAAACATCAGTACATGGTGCTAAAGGAAAAATCAAATAGGTCATTGATGTTGAAGAGATGAAGGAGACATTTAAACAATCAAGTAGACCTAGAACTAGGTTTGTTGCCAAGGTGTAAATGCAAATAAAAGAAACTATTCAGCGAGAATAGAGGGTGATTTTTTATGAGCAGAAAGAGTTTGAAAATTCATTGGAACAACTTGAAGGGGTTCAACAACAAGTAGATCTACTTGGAGAAAATGATCATAGGGATAAGTTGAATTTGTTTAAATAGTTTGAAGTTGTTGAAACTGTCCTTGACAAAGCTAAATAAAAGTTGAAGTGGACCTTACCTCTACATAGGCAAGTGAGAAGTTTGTATGTATAGAATTTGGTTTTAAAAAGAAGACTCAGATTGGTAAATCAAAAGCTTATCCAGGCCAAGGAATTTGGAAGAAAGAGGAAGAGGGGAAATTTGTATATACTATCAGATGTCAGTACAAATGTAAATATTTGTCAAGAGGATACCACTCAACTCTAAAGTCTTTTCCTTTTTCTAAAATAACTCAGAAATAAGTCAGTTTCGGTGGAGCTTGCATTTATACCACAAGAAAGTCATCAAATGTTCAAAATTTTGAAGGGACTGTGAAGGGTGAAAATTTTGATGTGAAAGTGGGGTCTATTAAATAAGAAGGTCTACAAGAACTATGAAGCCAATCTTAGAGGTTCAATATCATCACAGAGAAATTTTAAAGACACCCATTTTCTCCATTTTGTTATAGGAGGCCTGCAACCATACATAACATGGAGGGTTACTTCAATTTGTTGTTAAATTGGCTGATGCGTTGCGAAACTGGATAGTCAGCACCATCTCACTTCATAGTTCAAATTTTTGGTTTCTGGAAGTAGTTTAGATCATGTGGATAGGTGGCATATTGTCTTAGGAGGTTTATTTAATGCTTATTTTCAAAAATTTCAAGTTGGTAATGCTTTAGGCATAGATTGGTTATAATTAAAACCACTCTTATTTTTAAGTATATGCACCAAAATTTTGATGTATCTAGTTGGAAGTTTGTTTTGTTCAATATTTCGACCATCTAGAGTGGGGTGTCAAACCTCATGATGTATATAGAGGTAAAAAATATATTAAAGGGTTATGTTGGTCAGATTAGAGAGAAACAAATTTTGTGCATTGTATTTTCTGAAAAGTTTTCCAGTGAATGAATGAAAGACAAAAGGTGATTTGCAGGGATTCTTGTGTCAGATCTTCATGATGTGTGCTTCTTTATTCTTGAAAGTTTTCCTTATGTGTTTACATCTCTTGAATGTAAGTCTTATTTCTTGCAAAAACCAAATGTTTAACTCATAATTCATCTTATTGGTGCTCCGATTTTGTTCCAATTGATCTATGGTTTTCTTCTTAAAGAAACATTTAGATTTAATATATAGTTTTGATTCTCTATGTGTTTTCTTACACGTTTCTTACACTCACCTTCATAAAAAAATTTAATTTGATATCATCACCAACACTGCCTACCTTGCCCCTGTGGAGAAACCCCTTTCTCTCTTCATCATATCACTAGACAAAAAATAGATTTGACATGACTCCAAGCCCAATGGATTTGTCTCTTTTCTCATCAACAAACCTTATTTAACATTATACCTAGCCTAATTTCAAATTATTTGAATAACCTAAGTGAGAGAGCACTCTCCAAGGCTAGAAAGGGCTAGATTCTAGCCTAAAAGTGGTTTGTGGTTACCTTTGGAATTTCTCTCCTCAGCCTGGGGAAATTTACAGAGTGCTAACATATGGAAAGTGTAATATGGGCATTGCAGAATGCAAGAATGTAAATGAGTGGGGAGAAGTTTAGGAGTGAATCTTCTTCATTCTACAAAGTATAGGGAATGACCAAGTGTCAAGGTTTTGTAGAGAGTGGGAATGAAAAAGATTGATAAGTGAATGGTGTTCCACATTTCAAAAATCATAAAATGACTAAGTGTTAATGATTGCATAATTATGTTAAGTGTCGGGAATTCATTTATCTTAATCTCGAAAAACATTTTTCTTAGTCCCAAGCATGCATTCCCCTTTATCCAAGTGGGCATTTTCTTAAAATATGGAAATTGATTTCTAGCATGCATTCTCTTGCCTTGAGTTTGCATTTTTGTGCTTATGGGCATGCATTGGTGGAATCCTTGTGGCATGCATTTAGCATTCTAGAGTTCATATTATGGGAATTGTAATCCTAGGGCATTTTCATAAGGGTTGGACATGCCTTTCGCGTGCATTTTTATGCATATGCACATGCATTTTTATGCCTATGGGCATGCATTTTGTGCCTTGGGTGCACACTTTATGCCTATGGGTGTGCACTGGTGGAGGATTTGTGGCATGCATTTAGAATGCTAGGTGTGCATATCATGGGAATGATTATAATACCTTTGTAATAACCTCGAGTTAAGTTTCCATGTAAATAAAATAAAACCGAGATCATGGGACACATATTCCAAGATGAATGAGGGGAAAAACATTACATTGGGATCCACTTGTGCTTAATTATTTATTTATTGGCTATGAAAATTGGCATTAGAATTGGCGAGAGACAAAAGGAAACAAATGGAAAATCATTTATTACAAGATAGCAAGGACATGTGGCAAGGATTCAAAATAAATAAAAGAAAATGAAATAAATTCCACTTCAACAGGTGGGGAAGAGGAAGAGACAAGAAAACGAGAAAATAGTAAAATAATATGCATGCAAGGGAAAGTGAAGAAAAGGGAAAAAGAAAATAAAATAAAATGGGAAATAGAACATTCTAGCATTCTCTTGGAGGAAAAGGAGAGAGAGAACACTACAACAAAGGAGCACTTAGATACATGGAAGGAACAAACAAGGGAAAGCAAGGAGCATAATAGGAATTCAAGGGCATCCAAGAAGAAGATTTGGAAAACAACAAGCAAGGGAATAAAACAGTTTTTTATTTGTAGGTAATAGTGTGCATGTTTGATTATATTGTTGGAATTTGAATGCATGCTTAATGTAGTGGTTTATTGTTCATTTTTGTTGTCATTGTCATGGGATTTGCCTAGTTTAGAAATTATGTACAACCTTTCCTTATGCCATTTCTCGGATAGCCATGATGTAGTTGGTTCCCTATTTGGTTGAGATTTGGATTGATGGTATATTTTGGATCCTGGTTGAGGTGGTCTCAGGAAAATCCCAAGGGTTGAGAGTGGACATGGTTTTCTCCAACACACTCTTAATAGGTGGGTGAAGAAAGGAAAATTCCTCTGGGTATGGTGAAGAAATTCTGAGGCATCCACGCTTGTATTGGTTTTGGTGATTTTTGGACCCGGTATTGGTTGAAATCATTGTGATATGAGGGTGGAGGTATTTTCCTTTGGGTTCCCTATGTGGTTATGTTTTGGTTTATCCCATGTGATCCCACATTCATGGTTTGAATATGGCATGGGGGTGATTCTAAAAGAAAGATTTGGTTCAGCTCAATATATGGTCGAGTGGTACATGGAAGTCCCTAACTTCGTTGGTACTATGCATATGTTATTATTTGTTATTCTTTAATGAAGATCAATGAGCACAAGTTTTGGTTTAATGTGTGACTATATGACTAGTTTTTCATGGCTTCATTCAGGTTAAATCTTAGTTACATGCATGGTATACTTCTTATTATATGATATGTTGTTGTTATTGATCTTGCTCATGGTTTGACAAGCTATTGAATAGTTATATGAATGCATGAGCTAATAAGTGTTTGTTATAGCTAGCTTGAGAGGGAGGTAAGCCTTATTGATGAACATCTGAAGAAATTAATGAATGAGTAAACAGTTATGCATTCATGACCTACAGGTACCATGTTTACCAAGTGTTTGTCTAAATGATTAACATGTGTTTGGAAAGCTTGAGCAAGAATATAGCTTGGAAACAAAGCATGAGGACTTGGGAACCTTGTTGACAAAGTTCTGAGAAGTTGGCTTGTAGGCTAACCTTAAAAATATGGAACAAGGTTCATGGTTGCACTCTCAGTTCAAGGAAGTTTCTGCCACAATCGCATTGGAGGATGGGTTATGCGTGTGGCTAGAGCCTTTTTTCCACACTGGCAGGTCTACATGCGTGCAAATGAGCAATAAAGCTAGGTTGAAAGTGGTTCCAACTCTGAGAAAAGGTCACCAATGAAAAATTTTGGCCATCTAAGTGATCATGTCTCTCTGAGTGTTGCAGTAAGTCTGGAAAAGTGGACCCCATTTCCATAACTAAATATTGGAAGTTGGGTCATGCATGGTAACTCTCAGCTCATGTTTACCCTGGTAAGTTTTTGAACGTGGGTAAATGTGGGGTGGGGTGTTATATAGTGGTGTCAGAACAAGTTTATAGCTTTGGACCTCGGGGTAAATGAAAATTTTTATGCATGCATGTTCGTTATCTTTATGTTTACCATGCATGAATTTCAACTATTTATTGCTATTGCAATTATATCCATGTACATGATATTCTTGTGATGTTATTATGCATCGTGCTAATATGGATTGACCTGTGTAGATGCAATAGCCTCACAAGTAGTAAATTGAGGTAATGTTTTGATTATGTCTTTTATTTTATCTAATAGTGGTATGTTGCAAGAAAATAGAAGTCCAAGAGATGAAAAGCATAATGGTGGAATACAGTTCATATGACTCCCTGTACAAACCAGAAGGAAAAACAATGGGATGGGAGAGATTAGTTGAGAAGATGGGAGAGGGGGAATCTTTTGATTTAGTAGATGCAATGAGAAGTTTGAAGGCAAAGACTATAAGCTATAAATTTGATAATAAACAGTTAACTGAAGCCCAAGAAATACTTATAAAATCTTAATAGAAGAAAATTGAGGTTAATGTAGTCATCCTTCAAATACTTTGAGATTTACAAAAGCATTAACAGTTGGGCACTAGTCATGGAGATAGACAAGAAAAAAATACTAATGGTGTAGATGGAAGCAGGTCTTAGAAAAGGTACATGATGGACATGGATGATATAGTAAAGAGTGGCAGATCCTTGGACACACGTAAGATTAAGGATAGTATGCATGGATTTTATTCTAGCTTTACTTATGGGAGACATCATCACCATCACCGTCAACATAATTATAGGAGGAGTGAGAAGGAGTATTTTCCATAGGAATTCAAGAAATCCAAGCATCCTAATTTTGATGGTGAGATAACCAAATAAAAATATGTAGAAGCATGACTTCTTATAATGAGGAAAATTTTTAGAATTCATGATTACTCAGAGAATATGAAGGCCAAGATAACTACTTTTAGTCTCAAAGGAAAAGAAAATATATGGTGGGAAGATGTCAAGCATGTTCGGGTCACTAGGGAAGAGAAGCTAACTTGGGAAGAATTTGAAAGATTCTTCAAGAATAAATACCTGTTTTATAGGTATTATGATGGAAATTCCAAGGAATTCTATGATCTCAGGATGGGTTCCATGTTGGATGAAGAATTACAACCAGATTTCTAGAGCTACTGAAATATGTGCCATATCTCAAGGATGAGAATGAAAAGATCCAAACGTTCATCAATGAATTGTCATTATCATTCAAAGACTAGATTGAGTTTGATGAGCCTTAGTCATTAGAGGAAGCCATTAGAAAGTTGAAGCATTACTATGAGCAGTCAAAACTCAAGACTGAGTTCAAGCATGATTGGAGGGGTCATGAGTTGACTAAAGGAAAATGGCCTAAGGAGCGAGGAATATCTCAAGATGTAGGTGAGAAGGAAAATATATCTCCTCATAAGAATTCCAATCCAGCTAAGAAAGGATGTGGGTCTCGACTTGTGGAGAAACAAAATAAAGGAAGTGGTAGAGAACCTTTGAAGTGTTGTACTTGTGGTGGAGACCATTGCAAGAGAGATTTTCCTTTGTATCAGGGTGGAAGGTCTTAGATCTACAGTGCTCAAGAGGCACAGACAATTGAGGATGCAGGTCAGAGCATTCCCTAGATCTATGCAATAGTTGATAACTGGAAGGTATACCATAAAACATCCATTATTGATATGGAAGGTAATATTTTTCATCAAGTTGTTTCTATATTGATTAATCCTTAATCGAATTATAGCTATATTATTCTTGAACTAGTGGATCAATGTCGTTTGGATAAGTAAGTGCACACAGAACCTTGATTGGTGTAGTTGGCTATAGGGACCAGGAGAAGAGTTCATCATTGGGTGAATTATTGTGCATTTGAGCTTAATGGCATGCCTACAAAAAAAAACCCTAATTTGCTTCCTTTGGGTAAATATAGCATGCTTTGTGCATGGATTGGATATTTATTCACAGGACCAAGTTTGATTACTATGAGAAGGCCATTGAGTGTCTGGATGGGGATGGAGAAAATAAATTCTTACAGGGAAAGAAGAATCCTACATCAGTGAGGATGGTTACAACCATGCAAGCTAAGCACAACCATAGGGAAATATGTTTATTGTTTGTAGTACATGTTTCCAATGAAAAATGGAAGGGGGTGAGGATGGTGAAATCCTGAGGAGGTATCCTATCTTACAATAATTCCAAGATGTGTTCCCTGCAGAGATTCCAGAGCTTCCTCCTCATAGAGAAGTGGAATTTAATATTGAGTTGATGATAGGAGCAACATCAACATCTAAGGCACCTTACATGATGAGCACACTCAAGTTGGTGGAACTAAAGTTACAACTTAAAGATATTCTTGATAAAGGATATGAAAGGAAAAGTGTATCTCCTTGGGGTGCACCAATGTTTTTCATAAGGAATAAGGACAATACTCTCATATTGTGCATTGATTACAAGTAGATAAACAAGGTGACTGTCAAGAATAGCTATCCATTGCCTTAGATTGACGATTTGATTGATCAATTGAAGGGAGTGGTAGTATTTTTGAAGATTGATCTAAGACCAAGATATAATTGGGTGTGCAGCAAAGAAGAAGACATATATAAGACTACATTTCATACAAGCTATGGGAACTATGAGTTTTTGGTGGTTCCTTTTTGTCTTATCAATGTTCCAACTACCTTCATGTGTATGAAGAACAATGTTTTGCACCCTTACCTGGATAAGTTTGTGACCGTATTTTTTTATGATATATTGGTCTATTCAAAGAATGTGGAAGAACATATAGAGCACTTGGTAGTAGTATTGAGATTGTTGAGAGATCATAAGTTGTATGCCAATCTCAACAAGTGTAGCTTCTTTCAGTTTCAGATTCATTACCTGGGACATGTTGTTTGCAAGGAGGGGATAATGGTGGATCCAGAAAAGTTTAAGGCTATCATGGAGTGTCCAAACCTGAAGAATGTGGATGATGTTAGATCATTCATGGGACTAGCAAGTTATTAAAGGAGGTTCATCAAGAATTTTTCTATGATTGGTTATCCTAACACATATTTGTAGTGGAAAGAAAATAAGTTTGAATGGATAGCTAAGTGTGCAACTAGTTTTGATCAGTTAAAATAATTTCTTACCATTGCTTTGGTTTTGATGATTGTGGATCCTGATAAGGGCTTTGTGGTTTGTCAAAATGCTTGAAAGGCAGGATTGGGTGGAATCCTGATGTAGGAAGGGCAGGTGGTTTTATATGAATCACGAAAGCTAAATGAGCATGAGCAACATTATGCGACTCATCATCTTGAGTTGGAAGTTATCATTCATGCATTGAAGATATGGATGCATTATATCCTTGGCATGAGGCTCATTTTTATGAGTGATCATAGTGGACTGAGGTACTTGTTTGACCAAACTAATTTGAACGTAAGGTAAGCTAGATGGTTGGCTATGCTCAGTGAGTTTGAATTTGAAATTAGGTACATCAAAGGCAAAGAGAATCGGGTTGCAGAGGCTCTCAATAGGAGAGTACAAGTGGATCATATTTCATCTATGAGATCTTATGGGACATATTTGAAAGAGAATATCTTGCATGTAGGGCATGATGAGAGGTACCAAAAACTGAAGCAATATTACAGCAGCAAGGTGAGGGTGATAAGGATGAGGAGTATCACCTCACAGTAGATGGCTTGGTTAGATTCAGGAGCAGGATTTTTGTGCCTGACAGTAGTGAATTGAAGAAGATTATTTTGAGAGAATTTCATGTTATGCCATATTCATTTCATGTAGGATACTATAATACTTTGAAATCTACTAAGGAGTTCTATTATTGGCATAATTTGAAGAAAGAGGTGGTTGAGTTTGTTTCTAAGTGTTTGGATTGTCAATAGGTGAAATTTTAATGCAAGCATCCAACTGGTTTGGTGCAGTGTATTCTGATTCCAGAATGGAAATGTGAGCTCATTTTCATTGATTTCATTACAAGATTGCCAAGGACATCAAGGCATCATGAATCCACCATGGTTATGGTTGACTGTTTGAGAAAGGTAGCTCACTTCAATACAATAGATTCTACTAATTCAACTAGTTAAGTGGCTCAAACATTCATTAGGGAGATAGTGATGTTGCATGGGTTTCCCAAGAGGATTATATCAAATATAGATGCCAAGTTCACTTCTAGGTTTTGGAAGGAATTATTTGCAATATTGGGGATAGATCTAGCTTTCAATATGTCTTATCATCCACAGATAGATGGGTAGATATAGAGGATTAACATGATTCTTGAGGATATGTGGACGATGTATGTAATGCATCAATGAAGGAAGTGGGAGGAGTATCTTCCATTGGTGGAGTTTTCTTATAATAATGGATATCAAGAATCCTTGAAGATGATTCCATTTGAGGCTCTCTATGTGAGGAGTTGTAATACTCCTATCAACTAGAGTGATCAAGCGAACATGGTGTTGATTGGAGAGAATATGTTGAGAAAGATGGAGAAGGATATGCAAGTCATTAGAATGAATTTGAAGGCAAAAAAAGATAGGTATACGAGTTATGTGGATCAACATAGTGTATTCAAGGAGTTTCAGGTTGGAGAACATGTATAATTGTGTATCAAGCCTAAGAAGAGCTCATTGAAGATTGGATCATGTGCCCAATTGGCACCTTGGTATTGTGGGCCTTTTAAGATCCTTGAGAGGATTAGAGAAATGAATTACAAAATTTCTTTGCTTCTATCAGTGAAAATCCATGATGTTTTTAATGTTTCTCTTCTTAAAATATGTGTAGGGGATGTTGATAATGCGATTGGTTGGTCTTTATTACAGGTGGAACCAGAAGGGGAGTTCCAACTAGAGCCTCAATGCATCCTACAATGAAAGAATCTCATGCTCCATAATTGAGCGATAGAACAATTTAAAGTGCAGTGGAAGCACTTTGGGCCCGATGAAGCTACATGAGAGATGGTTGATCAAATGGAGGAATTATATCCTTCTTTATTTGTTGGTTGAAGAAAATGTGATTGGTCTGTGTGTGTGTGTGTGTGTGTGTCATTACAAAAACTGTATTGAGTTGTGTTTATAAAACTCCAATAAGTAGTATGTCATTGTAAACACTACTTCGAGTTGTGTTTATAACACTTCAAAAGTAGTATGTCGTCATGTTTCAACAATTTTATTTGTCATAAGTGTCATAAAACACCGAGGACGGTGTTCCCCCAGGGGGGGGGGGGTTGAAACAGCTCTGGTTTAAGTTTCCATGGAAATAAAATAAAACCAAGGTCATGGGACACATTTTCCAAGATGAATGATGGGGAAAACATTACATTGGAATCCACTTGTGGTTAATTATTTATTTATTGCTATGGAAATTAGCATTGGCATTGGAAAGAGGCAAAAGGCATCCGTCAAACCTCTACATAAATGCCACATGGGAATTAATAATGTCATATGTACGACCATCCTTCAGAACTAGGATATAAAATTTCAATCAAAGTTTAGGAAAGTAAGAATCCCCCAACTGCCACATGGTAGTATTTTCTCATCCAATGTATAGCATGATAAATTTTGACGAAGCAAGTCTCCCTTCATCTACCATGTCTAAATACTTTTTTGTTGAATGTATGACCCTATGTCACAATGATGATCAACTATTGCAACCAAATTTTGGCATATTTTAGCTTCAATTACATGATGATTATATTTTTATGTCTCAAGTCTGACAAAACTATCATGATCAATTAGGCTAATCCACTTTGTTGGAAGGCTATTATGCAGTTGTCAGACCAATGTTGGTAAAGTGTCATAAATCATTCTAAATGTTGTTGCACATAGTGTTGTAACTGATGAAAAAAATATGTCATTGATGTCAAAGGGGATGTATGGAAAACAACAGGACCATCCTTGATGACCAATGAAGCAACATGACTCTTCGTGAAGCAATATGACATCTTGACCTTTCGCAAAGTATCATTACATGAGGATATAATAGCTTGAAGTTATTTCAGTTTTTGATGAAGTTATAATGATCTAAATATCTCACAAATAACATGGTTTCATAGTGCTCATCGATACCTTTCCAACTATATATTCTGCTCAAAAAAACTCCTCCTAGAAGAGAAGTTATGGCCCATTGAAATTAGTATTAGTTATGGAAAAATTATAAGGTGAGACTATAGGGATAAACCCAAAAAAATGAAATGGTTAAATAGTATGCTAGTTTGAGACAAATCCACCATTGATAGGATAAATTGATAGACTTGAGAGTGAAAATATGCACACTACTTAACCTAATTAAAAAGCATGAATGTTCTGATTTGATCTATGGAAACTCCAAAAAATTAACGAACATATGTGGATAAATTTGCATGAAGTTTCACTGCTACCTGTGCACGAATCAAATAGCTACATGTGGCATGGTTTCATTTGGAGATGATGTGGAGTCACCAAAAGCTGCCACTTGGGAGGTGAAAATCGAATTTCTGGCTATCAAATGGGATTGAATTTGGATGACACATGTCCCACTCTCGGAGTTCCACATAGAGGGTATGAAGTCATTAATGGCATCAAATTTCAAATGCCCAATCACCCTTGGGTCCAGGTCACATGGGGATAGTCAAATGGGATGAACACTAGCTTCAATGGTCATGTGATGTGGTCATATGGTCCATTGCATTAATTTTAAGGACTTAGTCTTGGGAGTTAAATCATCATATGTCGATTTTGGTTATATACAATGGTTTGAAATCCAAAAATACATCCTTACTCCATGGTCTTATGGTCAGCCCTAGACCATCAAAATTGTATATATATCACACCAAGGGTTTGAATGAAGCATGGAAATTGCTTAGAAAGTCTTCTCTATTGTGTGATTGGTGTTCTCTCTAAAATATGACTGGTTCGGTTTCGGTTCATATTTGTTCAAAGTCAAAGTATATAGTTTTCTACAAAATTATTTTGTACTTGGTTGTGTCGAGGTCCATTTCTTACCCTGATTCGACTAATGGATGAGAGTTCTTCATTAGTTTTGTTAACTAGCTTATTTAGTTTCCCTAACCAAATGTGGTGGAAGTCTAGTACTTTTTCAAATATGGAGGATGTTGAAATTTGTAAATTATGCCTGGCAAATTTATGAAGTTCGACTATTTATGGAAAAATTTGAAATTCACCCTACATAACTAGCAAGGCATATTTTGGGTGAGATTATATTGGATTGTGCCATACATGATGGCATATTCAGTAACATTGATTGGCTCTAAGCTACGATAAAAAACTAACTTGTACTAGCTAGTTGAGTTGGCTTAATGTTATAGACATTTTTGTGCCTTACAGCTCTAAGCATGAAATTTCCATAAACCAAGGGATCCTAAGTCCCTAAAAGTGTTGTTCCGACCCCTAAAGGAACAAGGTCAACAAATTACAGCTTCTCCCAGAAGTTCTCCACCAGAAACTGCTCAGAATCAGTCAAATCAGGATCATTTCAGCTGCTCCACTAGCTAGCTGCGTTGCATAGCACCCAAGTACACTAGCTAGGTGCGTTGCAACGCACCTAAATGCACTACCAGGGTGCGTTGAGCAGGAAATGACAAATGGCAGTGTCATTCCAAGAGGTGGAAAGACAATGGAAGCTTCCAGAATCTTCCCCAATGACACTTGCCTCACTGAGTTCGACCAAGGATGAGTAAGAGGCTCTCAGTCTCCAAGTGGAAGCAAGAACTGACAGAGAGAAGACACTAGTCAAATCATAAGCTGACTCATCCTCTTTGCATACATCTATATATGGATCCCTCATCCCAGAGATCCAGAGGCTGGAATTTTGTACAGTGTAGAGAATTGTTGTTGGTTTTGAGATAGATATCAGAGTATTGGGTGATTTATGCTTTGTTGGAGGTGAAGAGGGGACTTCTATGCTTGGGAGGTTGATGCTGGATTAGGAATCATCGGTTGTAACTCCTCCTGGATCTTCTTGTTATATCAATAAAACTATTTGAGTTTCTCCTACATGCTTGTGTATCATTGATGTTTGTTACATTTGTATGTTTAGCTTAAATCTGATCCTAAGCTATTTGTGAATATAAATCCATGTCTTTGTATAGTTTTCTTCTTCTATGATCTTACAGGAACTTGGTGAAGCTGGGCAAGTAAGGGAGCAGGTAGCTGGAAGCTGTCAAAGAGGAGAGAGATTGGATCATAGGACTAGTGCAAGACACAGGTTGGTTCATCCTATTCCTCTTCGTTTATAGTTCATAAAGAAGAATACGAAAGTAGTTTTCTCTATTTGTTTCTAAGGTCATTGTCACACCTTAGTGGGATAGGGTCATTCTGAGTAGACACTTTTCCCGTTAACACTTAAGCTCAAATTGCATAAGTGAAGGACTGAAGGCTTGAATAGCCATGTGGTTTGGACGACCTACATGGATGTAAACCAGTCATGTCACTAGTGGAAATTGGGTCACGAACATGTCATAACAAGATTTATTAGACAACAGGATTGGTAGCATATATTATTGGTACAGTGGAGGTCATAAGTTTCACCATTGGCCCAAAGATGAGTGGTTTGGAAATTTGATATGTGTGTGTGTGTGTATACTTTGTCGAATATTTAGTTTCCTGTTGGTGGTAATTTTATACAACCAACACCATATTTTTTTCAAATTATAGAATGTTCCCAAGAAGTGAGTTTATGTAAAACAATTAATCTATTATAAAGTTTAATATGGTTTTTGAAGTGATTATTTGTCCAAATCAAGATTTGGAAAAATATAGGAAATCACAGCTTAGAGACAGATGCATCCAAGGTTTTGAGAGTGTTTGAATCATATTTGATGGCCAAAAGCTCTTGAGTGTGTTTGGTAAATCTATGAGGATGTTGCAAATGTTTTTGATAGTTCAAGTAAACCAGAGCTCAAGAAGTGTTTAAGTGAATTTATTATAGTTATGGTTGGAGTAGAGTTTTGGGACAACAATATGACAACCATAAGCAAAGAATGATATGAGTCTTGTTATAGCCATAACAATATATTATATAGTGATAGTGGTTTCAGTGTTTGCATTGCCATTGATTGTAGGTCATCTAGTGATAGTGTTGAGCAATACTTATGATTGTGGTAGTGGAAGAGTATGCAAGTTGTGATTGTCGTTTATGACAATTTACCTATATGTAGATCCAATGATATATTATGATCGTGGATCCATTTTGAAAATGTGATGAAATAGAGGTCCACAAGGAAGTTGAAGAAGGAGTTGGGAGCCTCAAATAGGTTGGAGCCTACTCATTCTTGAGGTTGGAGACTCAATATAGTTGTAGCCTACAATGAGCAATTGCTTTCATCTTCAAGGTCAATGCCTCAATTAGTTCATAGCTTACCACAGGTAGTAGCTTGCATATTTTGGGGTTAATTGTCACTTGCAATTTGGGTCCTATACATTTATGTAAATAATTAAATACTGAGTAGAAGAAGAGTTGGTGGTTTTCTCCCATTTAGGTTTCCACCTAAAAAAAATTGTCTCCCTATGATGTGGTGCTTTCTTGTGTTGTTGATTACTTCTTGTCATGTTACTGATACCATGATGCATTGATATAAGTAATGACATAATATTTACTTCTATATGGATGCATGATTAAGAAAGATTATTAAATTGTAAAATTGACATCACATTGATTCATCCCCCTTTCTCAGAGTGACCTTTGGGTCAACAAGTGGAATCGTAGCAAGTCATGTTTAGGAATAGTTAACTAATGGAGGATGGATCAAAATAATATGGACTTAGATGCAACATCAATTATGCTTATGGACTTTCAATTGAAGGAGGTTAAGAGAAAGAATTAAATCCCGATAAAGTAGCTTGATGAAGTCAAGAAATATCTAGGAGAAATAGAAAAGTAGTTGGAGGAGAAAATGCCATGATTTCCTATCTCAAGAAAGATGAAAATGTAGAAAATCAGTCAGCCAAGGAAATTAAAAAAGATGCTCAGATCAAAACAAGAAAAAAGAGGCAACCATACAAGTAGCATAGATAAATTATTTTATGCTTATTTTTTTAAATGCCATTCATTTGGTCATAAGACAATTAATTGCATCCATCTACCATATCATCATTGTGAAGAAAAGTGCCCATCTAAGATAAAAAATTAAGAAAGTTGTGGTCTTATATTATATGCTCATAAGAAAAAATATAAGTGGTATTTTAATAGTGGTTATTCAAGAAACATGACAAGGTATCAAAGTAACTTCATCAGGATTAAGGACATAGATGAAGGTAAAGTGAATTTTGGAAAAAATGCATCCACAAAAATCATTGGAAAAGGCACAATTGTCATTGGTGATGTCAAAAGTAAAGCATAAGATGCCTTATACATAGAAGGAATAAATCATAATCTCCTAAGTGTCAGTCATATATGTAATCAAGATTTTGATGTCATCTTTACCTCCAAATGATGTGAAATTAAAAAGTCAAATATAGGTAAATTGGTAGCCAAACATAGTAGGACTGACAATAATATATGCATACTTGATGAATCAAGGACCAAGAGAAGCCAAGATGAAGAAATAAAATAATACTACACTCTCACATTGTATTGATCAAACATACGAAAAGGAATAAAAAAAATTGACTAGTCTTCTTAAAGAAGAAATTATCTCCATGCAGTCTCAATTTGAAGAGTTTGTGTCACTAAGGGCTAAAGTTGACAAAATCAACAAAAGATTGAGGATTTCATAGGTATTGGATCACAATCTTAGTGTTATATATCTCCAAGTGAAAAAATAGGTCTTGTCTATACAAGTACATCTTCTTGTAAAGAAGACTCAAAATGTCAAACTAGAAGAATTTCTACTCCAGATTATTACACCAGGATGCCCCATTAGGAAGATGAAAGTAAGGTAATAAAGAATCAACCTCATCAAAATCCTCCTACAAGGAAGAATGACTTTAGAATATCATTGAGGGAATGTTTCCCATCTAGGTACCAAAGTATAATTTTTGGTTATTACTTTCTACGTACTAAATTTGGACATAAGGCTAGGGATTGCAAATCCAATGATATAAATGGTTATCAGTCTTCCAAAAGAAAGTTTGTAAACATATTGGATTCATATGGTTTCAATGGCATAAAGTATGCATCAATTTTTCCCCTCATTAAAAAATTATGCAAGATGTTTTAGATGTCACAATCTTGGACACATTACATGAGAATGCAACATAAGGTTCCCTAAGCAAACCAAAAAAGGAGATTGACCTACTAGGAAAATATAAAAGTACACCAAGGTTTGGAGGAGAAAATAGTGAGCCAGAAATTGAATATTCCTTCAGTGATCAAGGCCTTGACATAGTTTGTTGATTATATTATGTGCCTTAAGGTAGAACCTATGATTGTTCCATTTAAAATTCCTCCTAATAGAGGAGTTCCTTGCTCAATTTTTTTTTTGATAGGTATGCCTTATAACAAGCATGAGTAGGGAAAGAAAATAGGAAGAACGATTTTCATGGAATAAATTATTATGAAAGACAGGAGTATTGGACATAATATATGATGCAGTCAGTAAACAGGTAGATTCAAGGAGAGAAAGAAGGGAATTTTTTTGCTGTCAAATAAGGGAAGACTTTATGTATATAGGATAATTTAGAGGCAATTAATGTAGGAATATGACAGGTACCTATTGCACATGATATTAGGGGGATTACATGTATAATACAATAACTACAAAAAAAATACATATAGCATGGTGTCAATGGGGGAACAAAAAGAGTTACAAGAAAGCGGCATAGGCGTGGTCTCAAGGGAGGCTATATGTTAGAGCATGGTTCATGATAGGTCCATAGGATCATTCAAGAATAGGTACTCATAGAGTTTCATCTACATGGAAACTTATATCTATCTATCTATATATCTATATATGTGTGTGTGTGTGTGTGTGTGTGTGTGTTTGTGAACCTTTCCCATTAATGTCAAAGGGGGATATATTGCAAAAATTGATGTTACTAGGAGAGATTGCAAGAATTTCAATTATATTTGTAATAGGGAGAGATTGTAGCACTTCATTTGGAGCTCTTGATTTTATTTGACATCCAATGACCATCAATGTTTAGGGGGATATTTTTGCACATAGTGTTGTCATTGA
Organism: Pinus tabuliformis; assembly: GCA_031772625.1. Taxonomy (NCBI): domain Eukaryota; kingdom Viridiplantae; phylum Streptophyta; class Pinopsida; order Pinales; family Pinaceae; genus Pinus; species Pinus tabuliformis. The sequence goes on along the minus strand of CM062819.1, from coordinate 1,134,243,347 downwards.
TGACAACAAGATGTAATTGATGTCAAAGGGGATGTATGGAAAACAATAAGACCACCCTTGATGGTAAAAGAAGTAACATGACTCTTCGTGAAGCAATATGAAAATTTGACCCTTCATAGTATCATTACATGAAGATATGGAAGCTTGAATTTATTTAAGTTTTTCATGAATTTAAGTTCTCAAAATATATCACAAATAGCAGGGTTTTATTTCTCAAATATACTGATGCAGGAGCATCGAACCACCACCCCAAAAAAATTGATTTTTGGGTGCTTCCAAAAGAATTAGTGTGGAAGCCAACGAGAGAGGACATGTTTTCCTTTTATTTTTAATTAGTTGGTAAGCCTCTAGAATGCGATTAGATGTTAGGGATGATATTCATTCTATTAGAGTTTGCTAGGATTTTCTTTCTGTTTATAAGCCACTTACGGGTATGAGAGAGGGAAACCAATAGAGTGTAAGATTAGGTCGAAATGCTCTCAGGCCCTAAGAGGCCATATATGTAGTTTTGTCATATTTTACCAACTCTACGAAGTCGTAATATATAATTTCCATTATATGCAAACTCTATCTGTTTTTGTAAATTTTCATGCAAGTTATTTTGCACAAACCATGTTTCGTTAAATCCCTATCATAGTCTAAAGGGAGTCCTCACCCAGAATCATAGGTCCTATACTTGGTGTACTCCCAATCTCGTCGATACTGGGAGAAAGTAAAATTTGCAAATAAATGGTATTGTAGAACAAAGAAGTTAAGACCTGAAATGGTCATCCACAACACAATATTTTAAGGGCCAAAAGGAAGCCCACTAGACGAACCTTCAATTAAGTCGAGGCTAAGTTGGGTGATCAAGCCCTACACATTGAGATAAGTGTGGAATCAAAGAGAAATTTTGATCCCTGACCTTTGAAATCTATCAAAATCTGACCTCTAACATCATGGAAGGAAGCGTACTATGTTTTGTTTAATGAGAACATCAAAGCGACAAGAAGGACACAATGCAAAACCAAGAAAGGTCAAGTATGGGGAAGAGGACAATAGTCTACACACCATGGAGTTGGGGTTTTGGATGTATATGAGTTCATCGATGTGTGATAATGGTGGAGGAAGAAAGAAAATATGGCCCATAAACCATATAATTCAAGAGTTTGAAGTGTCTGGGGACGAAATGAACAAACCCCAAAATTGGTATTCATAAATTTGTATTAGAATACAAGAAGAAGGTCAAGATTTCCTACAAAAGGAAAATTCCATAGTTCTGGTTGTGGGTAGAATTGTCAAAATAGGTGAGCAAGTGTGCAACAACCAAGCGAGCAGAGGAAGCTCGAGAGTTCTAGAGGAGCTGAACTGTGATGCCAATATTCTAAGCCAAGGTGATCATGAATATTTTCAAGCACGGGAGTTTGATGTACAGGAGCATCATCCCACTCCCAACTTCATTTGATTCCTAGGAGCTCCAAAGGAAGCAATGAGGCAGCTAGATATGGAGGACATGCCTTTGTTTATTTTTGTTGTAGTTTTTAATTAATCCTGCGAGCCTCTAGAAGGCGATTAACTGGAGGGGTTGACATTCAAATTTGTTAGTTTTTTTTTTGTTTATATGGGAAATCTGCGATATGAGAAAGGGGCCAAATCCTTGTAAATATAAGGGTGAAGGAAGAAGCCGAGGAAATTTTGAGTCAGGCCTAAGAGGATGTATGTAATCATATCCATTTTAAGATAATCATGTTGTGTTTTTGTTTGAACTTGTAAGGAATTTATTCTTTGTATTGGAACCATGTCGACTATCACATCCATTATATCATGATAATTATTTTTTTGGTTTCAGAGTTGCTAGTGACTGCAGGTGACTACAATTAGTTCGAAGGGAAATCATTGGGTTAATAACCCTCGTACTCATCATATGAGTAGATTTAACCCCAAGGATATTGTAGAATTTTTGAAGTGGAACAATCAAACACAGTTAAAAAAATAACGAAAGAAGGGATGCCAGTGTTCAATGTCCAATGAATGGAATTCGAGTGTAGGAAGGGATTTTAAATTTATGAATGGAACTTGGAGTTAAGCCAATAGAACTCATGCCACATTGTAATGGAGGTGTTGAGGAAGAGTTTGACTAGCCTGACCTCGACTCTTGAGGGACCCAGTCAACTGGTCGAGCCTTGCTCTCAATTGGGATCTATAGCGGAGAATGTTCTGGAAGGATTTGTTAAGATCTCGACTTAGGGTTGAAGGAGGCTCGAACGACTGAGGGAGATGAGGTATAGAGAAGAAAAATGGTTTGTGTGTGATATTGTTCAACACTTACATGTTGGGAGTTATGTTTTGGAATCATGCGACATTCTGTTGGATTGACACGAGGTTCATTTCTATAGAAAATAGAAGTTATGTGGGACCATAACCCACAGTTAATGGATTTGAAGAGACCCTAGGTTCGGTTTTCATCAAGTGGTATCAAAGTGTAAGAAGAAGGTGGAGATTTCCCACAATAGGACAATTCCACAACTACGATTATGGCTATAATTGTTGAAATAAGTGAGAAAGTGTGCAAAATCAAAGCAAGCAGAGGAAGCTAGAGAGGTTCTAGAGGAGGCGAAATGTGATTCCAAAATCCTGAGCTAGAGGAGAGAGTCAATGGGATGTTAGTGAGTTTATGGTTAAAGCTCATTGCTCAGTGAGAGAATAAGCTCAGAGATACATGTGCTAAGAAAAAATCCTCCCATATGAGAATTTATGGCCTGTTGAAAATTAATATTATTTGGGGAAAAATTAAAAGTCTAGACTATATGGCTAAACCCAAAAAATTAAATGGTTAAACAATGTGTTAGTTTTTGATAGATATGTTATAGTTGGGATAGATCGATGACCTTGGGAATGTGAATATGTGCACTACTTAACCCAATTAAAAATATTTCATGTTCTAGTTTGATCTATGGAACCTCCAATAGATTAACAAACAAATGTGGAAAAAGTTGCATGAATTTTAATTACTACCTGTGGACCAATCAAATAGCACCATGTGACATAGTTTCGTTGACTGATGGCATGGAGTACACTAACATAAACATGGTGACACATGGGATCACCAGAAGCTATCACGTGGCAGGCATAGATCACATTTTTGGCTATCTAATGGGATCGAATTTGGATGACACGTGGCCCACTCTAAGAGTGCAACATGGAGGGTATGACATCATTAATGATTTCAACATTTGAATGCCCAATGACCCTTGGGTCTAGGTCACATGGGATGAATGTTAACTTCAAACAGTGATGTGATGTGGTCATGCATGTTGTTTAAGGACTTATTCTTGAGATCTTAGTCATCAGATGTCAATTCTGGATATATATAATGGTTTGATGATGAGAAGTTTGGAATATATATATATATATATATATATATATATATATATATATATATATATATATATATATATATAGATATATATATATATATATATATATTATATATATATATATATATAAGGGGATATTTTGTCAAATATTTAATTGGTCGTTGGTGGTCATTTTGTATAATCAACACTAAATTTTTGTCAATTTGTAGAACATGCCCAGGAAGTGATTTTATGTAGAACAATTAATCTATTATAAAGTTTAATGTGGTTTTTGTGGGTTTTTTGAGTCATTATTTGTCCAAATTGAGATCTGAAAGAAGTTGGGCAATCGTAGCTTATATAGGATGCAACTAGAGGGTTTTGATAGTGTTTTGTCTCATATTTGATGACCAAAGTCTCTTGTGTGTGTTTGGTAAATATATGATCATGTTGTAGATGTTTTTGATACATGAAGTAAATAGGATCAGATGAAGTGTTTGAGTTACCTGATTGTAGTTATTGTTGGAGTAGAGTTTTAGGATAGTAGCATGACAACCAGAAATAGAGAATGATGTGACTTTTATGATAGCCATTATAACATATTATGCAATGACAATGGTTGTAGTGTTTTTTGTGCCATTGATTTCAAGTTGTGGCAATTATAGTGTTGAGAAGTAATTATGATTGTGTTAGTGGATGATTATGCAAGTTGTGATTGCAATTTACGACATGTTACCTATATGCAGATTTAGTGATATATTATGATCATGGATCCAGTTTAAAAATATGATTAAATAGAGGTCCACAAGGAAATTGGTGAAGGAGGTGGGATCCTCAATTAGGTTGGAGCCTAGAGCAGGTTGGAGCCTACTCATTCTTGAGATTGGAGGCTCAATTAGGTTGTAGCGTACAATGAGCAGTTGCTTGCATCTTGAAGGTTGTTGCCTCAATCAGGTTGTATCCTATTGCAAGTGTCAAATTACATATTTTGGGGGGAATTTACTCCCATAGGTTGGGTCCTACAACTTGATGTAAATAATTGATGATGAGTAGAAGAAGAGTTGGTGGTTTTCTCCCATTTAGGCTTCCACCTAAAAATTTGTGTCTCCTTGTGCCATGGTGCTTTCTTGTGTTGTTGATTTCTTCATGTCATGTCACTAATATGATGATGCATTAAGATAACTAATTACATAATTTCTAATTATATATGGATGTATGATTAATAAATATTGTTAAATTGTGAAATTGACCTCACATTGATTCAACCTCCCCCGCCTTAAAGTGACCTATGAGCCGCCAAATGTTCTAGTGTTAGTTTCATACCATACAATTAAAAAGAAACATTCATTACATGTTATTGATATATAGTATCATCATTACATCATTTGATTTCTTTTCAACCTTTCCAAACACTTCAAAATGAATTAAAAAATAAATAAAGGTTGAGTTACATATTCATTCTCTCCACTAAGATACCTAATCTCCCTACTTTACCTTTTCCCATTGAAGGATTCAAACTCTTCACGTTAGAACTCATCAATTCTCAAAAGCATTAATAATTATTGATTTTCATAACACTCAATCATATTAATGTTTGTCCCATATAATTATGCATACATACAATGCATCAAACACATATATACTTAATGTTATGACCCCTCATCATGTTGAGAGCTTTATGCCTCTATCATACTCAATTGAGTATTTTTTAAAATGTGCATTGACAATCCACATATTCTCTCAATGCATTATAAAGCATAAATTCTTTGACCTATTAGTGTACGACTCACTTATTCAATTGTTTTCCATCATGATAGCTTATACATGCATAGATTTCTAAGATTTTTTCCAAATATTATGTGATGGAATCTCCCTGATTTAACCATATCCATCTTGGATATTCATGCAATAGATTCATTTGAGTGAAAATGTATAAAAATGATGTGAACTCAACCTAAAGGAATTCTACCTAATTCCTTCAACTTACCAATTTTTGTAGCATAGCTAATTTTTCATACATACATGGTTGCCATCACGATTTATAGTCAACTAATGATTTCCCAAGGAGTCCACTTGGATTCTTACTTTTCTTTACATGACAAGTATTCTCTTGTCATTATCAGGATTCTTTTCAATGGCTAAAGGCACATCTGCTACCCCAAATCTAATTTCCAATAAGGGATATTTTAGTATCAAATTCCTTAAACCAATCTACATATTTTCCTGTTGAACAATTTCATCACATATCCATTGTTAACCAAATTAATCAAAACATGTTTTACAACATTTCTATATCAATATTCAATTCATTCTCTTTATATGCACTCATTCATTCATTTTCAACATTTTTTTAATAGTGCCTTCATGCATCAATATTCAATTAAGCAATCTCAAAATCAAGCTATTTCAATTTAAAGAAAGGTATCACAACTAATATAAATATAATTTTAATGGAAAAGTGCCCTTTTCTTAATATTCTTACATATCTTGGGGAATCTATATTTCAATTATTGAAATCAGCCCAATCAAGCCTCCTTCATTGATTTATAATTATTAAAATATGTTGTCTTGATGCAAATTCTACACTCAACGAAATAACGGAAAATTTCCAAGTTCATCCATAACTCTAGCATATTAAACATATGCCACATTTTCTAATATATTTTTCTCATAATTTTCAATAGACTCAACAACCCAATTTATTTCCTCTAATAGCATAGGGATCCCTCCCCCTTACACTCCTATGCATAAAAGTTTCTTCAAAAAGAAGACCACATTGTCATCAAAGAAGAATACTCTAGAGAAAACTTTGAATCACAAGAAAGAAACAACTCTCAAGACAAGCAGGGAGAAAGCCCCACCCAGCAACAAAAAAGTGAACTTGACAACCCCTCAAGCATCAACATTTATGAGGATTCGAATACTGCCCAAAATAAATCTTCATTTAATAGCAAAGCAGATCTCCTAGACCAAACTTCTTCTCTGTCTATCTTCAAGAGGACGAACACAATAGATCATGAAGCTAAGACACCAATGTCCCAAGAACCAGAAGAGATGGAGATGCAATATACAGGAAGTTGGAAGACCATAGAGAAAAAAAAGAAAGCTATAACATCAATCTCGCCAAGAAAGGCGAGGAGCCAGACAATTAAAAACTAAGAAAATTATAGGTCCGATAGACCAATTTGGTCTCAGTGGACGTTAACCATCACCACCATCATCATCATCATACCATACCATTATATTTTTATTTATTTTTATATAATTTAAGGCATAAATACCTACATTCGAGCATCCACTACTTTTACTATTTGCACAACCTTGTCCAAGGTGAAATTATTTTAAAACATAGCCAACAAGCTCTTTGTCTTGCTCCAAATTCATGTTTGTGGTATATCTCTAGCCCTCCATGCTTATATTTTTAACCATAGCCCTAATACTGCTATGTAGCAAATCCAAACCCCTCTAAGCCTCCTTGAGGGTATGGGGTGCACATGCCCAAGCCATAAGGTCACTTTATTAAGGTGAGTTATCCAAATTTTCTCTTCTTTTAACCATCTCAAACTATGGTCTCCATCATATTGTTCTCATTAAGATATTTCCAACAATATAAATTTCATTAAATTATGAGCTTTAGGCATGAAGTGATGGCCCTTAGAAGATTCACTATTCTATGCCATGTTAACATATTTTACAATAGACACATGGCTAACATGTCAATGAATATACAATTTACACATGGATAACATGTGGTATACTTATGCCGACATTTCACCATTATATAACATCTCATGTGCAAGATAAATGCTTCAGCTACAACGTCACATCTTGATCCAAGTTTTCTCATTTGTAGACCATTTCCAATTTCTATGGATTCTTGAATGTTTAACTCTTCTGGATTCATTTGGATTTTGGTGATACCACTCATTGAACATGTCAAACACCTATATCTATCTATCTATATATATATATATATATATATATATATATATATACTTTCAAATATCCAAAACATTCACTCATCTAGACAATTTCAAACTATCCATTTAAATAAAATTTTGGATTTTAGACTTCAAATTCCCAATCTCCATGTTATTGTCCCTAGTGATTTCCACCAAAGCCTCCACTTCAGCATGATAATACCTTGGGTGCCACATCAACATCCCTTTAAAAATGGGTCAACCCCCATACTTCTAGATATATGAAATCCTGGATATTTAGGTTGCCAAATATCTGGAAAAACCCAAAACAAGCATTTTATGAAAAAATTATATTTTAGAGTTCTAGTCTCCACGTCACATGTCATGATAGATGTCACATTGGTTTCCATGTTAGTTCCTTCACACCATCATTCCATGTCAACATGCCACACTGGAAAGCCACATCAACTACCACATCAACATGTTATGTCACCAACATCCATCCATACTATCATGTTAGTAGTTGTTAGAGTCGGTCTGTTCAACCCTCCGTCAGAGATCAAAACCTCTTTTGTTGCATTTCATTTTTAGGCATCTCATTCAGCTCGATCATCTGCATGCCATTAGGAGCATAGATTATATGACGTAAGGGTCTCTTCACTCGTTTCCCTCATGCCTTGTACCTGCTGGCTCAGGTTTGTTCATTGAAGTTCATTAAATCAATTTTAAGTCATTTGCAGTCCTGTTCTAATCTCTTGGTTAGCAAAGAGTCATTTTAGTCATTAGGTCTAGAGTTTCGTCTACAAAATGTTTAATAACACCAGCAGGCTGAAGGGAGGTTTCAAAATAAGTTTTCATCGCCAATTTCATCATTGAAATCATTAATCGAGACTTTTCTTCAAAACTCTGTTTTGAAGAAAATCATCATTTTGTACTTTGTAATAACTTCCATGTATATTTTCAAGGTTTTTCAGTTGAAGATGCTCAGGCGCAGCCCTGGTCATCCTTTCCCGAAATTCTATGCTTGCTATCCCTGCAAAATAGACAAAGTTTCATCATTCAAGTCAAAACTTAGAGGAAACAAGTAAAATAGAGTTCATTTCAAAATGAGAAAGTGCCAAAAGTTCTGCAGCATTAGCAGGTGGGTTATTCCAAATCAAAATCAAAGCCCATGTCGTAAAGATATTTTTTGTGTCTTCATATATCATTCCCATACCAAGAGTTATCAAAGAAACAAAGACAAAACAAGGAGGAAGCAAAACCATGTTGAAGGCTGAAATTTTGCTGAAGATCACATGCGTGGCGCACTGGGACTTGGGCGTGACACACATGGCATGCGCGGTGCATAGAGCCACTTTACATAGTTCAAATTTGAATGTGTACGATGCACTCACCAGGCGCGGCGCACAGATCTTACTCATGTTTTTGCCATTGTTTTAATTTTTGAATTGTTTCCTCCATGCTCCAAGGTTATGGCATGACAAAGGCTCAGGTGTTAGCAATGAGTTTAGCTTATGCCAAGGAACCCTTCCCTGTGAAGTCCAACTCATTTGGAATAGTGGTCCAAAATGTTGAAATGAATATTGTTGATCTAAAAACTGGGCAGTCTCTCCCTCATAATCAAAGGGAGAAATCTGTATTCATGGACCCCAAATCATGAAAGGATATCTTAATTATCCCGATGCCACCAGCAAAACATTAGAAGAAGAAGGGTGGCTACATACTGGTGATATTGGTTTTATAGACAGTAACAAAGAACTTTTCATAGTTGATCGAGTTAAAGAACTTGTCAAATACCAAGGATTTCAGGTGGCCCTTGCTGAGATTAAGGGAATTCTACGGAGTCATCCATTTATAGCTGATGCTGCAGTGACCGGAGAAGGGAATTCTATGGAGTCATCCATTTATAGCTGATGCCGCGGTGACCGGAGAGAAACACAAAGTTGCAGGTAGATACCAGTTGCTTTTGTGGTCAAAGTCAATGGAGAGTGTTGCGAATCTTGTTGGATATGTGTTCCCCGTTATTAAAGGAGAAATTGCAACTGGAATTGGTGGAACTCTATTTCCCTTCATTAAAGGCGAAATCTTCCTTTAAAGCTATTTTTATTAAAAAATTGGTTTTTATTCAAACGGCAAAAGGAAAAGTGAAAAGTCGAAGACCGAAAGCCTAAATTTAAAACGAAGATATCTACCATAACAGAGAAACAGGATTGGAGGCCTATTTTTGTCTTCAGTTACGATTTAGAGGGTCTACGCTACAGGTTTTGCCTCCTCATTGGTCATCAAACAGATTTCACATGTAACGCAACTCTTTCTTATTTGGCTCTTGTTTTCTATCTTTAAGTTTTCAGTTCTTGAGCTGTTGTAACGACTCCTCTTTCTGTCAATCTATATTCTAGCAAATTGGAACTATTTATTGGAAGGGAAATCATTTGTAAAGGGTCTGAGTTCTGGGAGAAGTATGGAAGAAAAAATCAACACTTCACTGTACAGTTTGGCAAGGAAATTAATGAACTGATGTAGCTCTGATTCATGAGATCCACATGGTATGAGTTGAGCATATGTCTCTTCTTTCTGTTTCATATGTATTTCGTTATGTTTTATCGTTCATTCATAAACATTTCTAGTTGAATGTTTTTAAGTAAGAAAGGTAGAATACAGTTTATATGCTCTGCCTTGTAAAGCATTCATACTTTGTGTGTCTTCTTCTGTTTGAAAAGGATTCATGTGTTATGCCCTTTTCAGCTTCTCAATAGTCTTTCCACTCCATATTATTTCAATTTGATTGCTAAACTTCCTTCCTATCTTGCCCCATGAAATACTTTGTGTCTTTGAGTTAATTTCTCTACTCATGTTGTCCTTTGTCCCATACATCCCTGAAAATTCAGTCATTCATTAAATTATCTCTTTCATATTTATCTACTAGCCTAAAATCAATATTCATTTTGAGTCATCTCAGACCCTATTGTTTATTTTTACTGAGTGTGACCCGGAGATAGCCCTCTCCTGTCCTCGTAGGGCTAGCTATGAGGCTGAGCATGGTTTGATGTGGACCTAGAAGCTTACCTTTTCAGCCTGAGGTAAATCTATGCTCTAACATAGTGGTGACCATACTGGGGAAGAAAGTTTATTTTCATTGTTTGGCTTTGTAGACTACAGATGGAGCCTGAAGATTAGCCAGGTAGCCTTCAAAACGCTTTTGATTTGCATTAGCACAAGTAGATAAAAGCTACTTCAGTCAATCTCCGGTCTAGTTTATAAACTGAACATCTGATCTAAATGATCACCCCAGTACATGTATCAAGTTAGATCTGATGGTTGCTGGTGGAAAATGATCGGACATAAGATGGCTGAAATCATTCACCTGGTGACTCCAAATCAATGTAGAGACTCCACTGGAGGACTAGCTCTTTATCTGAGAAAATGGAAGGATCTTACACAAAGTTCAGGTATCCAAAGTGGAATGGTATTCAGGATCTAGTCTGCTTTCTTGTAAATTACTTCTTTGTTGTTCTTGAAGTTGTCCTAAAAGTTTTTCAGAATTTGTTGTATGATAAAAGTGATCAAAATCTTCAATCGACCTATTCAAAAAGTGTAAATATTGAGTTTCCCTTTGATCCTGGCCTCCTTACTTTTCCCACATCTCATGATGACTCTCTTTAGCGTGATGAGCCTAAAGAAAACAAAACTAATCCCATAGCTCTTGTATATACTCCTACACCTTTTATAGTCCCAGATAGGTATAAACCTCTTGTTTTACCTTCTATTCTCCATGCTTCCCTGCAAATTATTACCTATAATTGTCGAGATTTGACAGTGAATGTAAGAATGTCAACGCTGAGCAACATGTGCAGAATGTTGAGACTTTTCTTGATATTTTTGAAGGTGATGAAGAAGATGTTAGTATAAGGCTTTTTTATCTTTCTTTGCAACGCAAAGTGAAGAGTTGGTTCAAAGCCTTGCCTGATGCGAGCATCTCATATTTCCAGCAGTTCGTCAAAGATTTCCTCAACAGGTGGGTGATCGGACAAAACATTTTCTTGATTATAGAAGAGTATAACCAGCTGAAAAGATTGCCAGGGGAGACAGTACAACAATTTTCTGCCAGATTTAACCAAGTTTATTATTCGATGCTAGTTGATATAAGGCCTCCTCCTAGATCTACTCTCTTTCACTATCCTGGTGCCTTTGATTCGGAAATGGAGTTTCAGCTGAGAGAAAGGAATCTTGCAACACTTGAAGAGATGTTGAAAAGTGCAGTAAATGTAGAGGCTCACATGCTGATCCGAAGGGCAAAGTTGAAGGAAGAAGAGATGAAAAACATAGATCTGGATGAATCGACATCTCTAGAGGTAAATCTTGACATTTTGGTAAGTGCAGTAGAAGAGATGATGCAGAGGATCACCATAAGGAATGAGAATAATGTTCTTGTTGATTGAAGAAGAACAAGTTGTTGATCCAAAACATCTTCTTTCTTATCCCAATTGTTATAGATCTGATAATGATTGTCTTATAGATCATCTTGGAGAAGAGATATCTGTTGATATGACATGTATGCTTGATGATGTGTTGTATACTGATGATTTGCCTCAGTTTGATTAGTATGATGATGATTATGTCCTCCAAACAGAAGCCAATCTTGCAGACAAATCAGTAGCTAGTTTGTGGGAGGAGGAAGTTTGTTTTCAGCAGCTCGAATACTGTGATCAAACGATGCATATCAGCTATGACAATGACGATGAAAGTGTGGAAAATTTTGAAGTAAGTGAAGGATCTGTGCCTTTTTTTTTTTATTCATTTCAGTTCATCAGAGACAATTTTCATGCAATCAGACATCAACTGTCAACAAGTCTTGATCTGGACCATCTTGAAGGCAATAAAAACCTTGTTCAAGACTTCTCATATTCAGATTTGCAGCCCCCAAAATCCATTGATTGTCAAGTTGCACATGAAGACATGGAAGCTGCCACATATGATCAAACGATATAGGATGATTCCCTACCTTTCTGTTTTGAATCATTTCAGTTTGTGAAGCGTAAATTGCACAGTAAATCTTCGAAAGAGCAGCCTGTAGGAAATCAACAATCTCTCAGCTTTAATGTTGAGGATGAAGGTCAGATTACAGATGAAGGTGTGGCAGCTGAAATACATGATTTAATGATGCAAGAGGATTCTGTACCCTTTTGTTTCAAAGCATTTCAGTTTATAAGGCAGAATCTTCGTAATATCTCTAAAGAAAAAGATGAACAACCAGTAGGATGTCATACAATTTTAATGGATACATCGCAGCAGTCTTCTCAAATTTTTGATGATCCTATTTCTCGTGTGTTGGATGATGTTTGTTGTAAAAGTTCTCCCCCATTGGCTAACCATGTGACAGAAGAGAATGTTGATAATAATATGATTCAAAGGTCACCTTCATTATCTTGTTTAACAGCTTTTTCATTACAAAGTTCAGATCAAAGTTTGTAGTCATATGAGGAGATCGATAAAGGATATTTTTGTTTTGTTTGGAAACAGAAATAGAGTTTGGTTATTCACAAAATTCAGGATCCTTTTAACAGCTTGCTACAATCATCAAAGAAAGATAGGGCAGATGTGAGGAAAAGTTTAATATCTAGCTATGAAGATTACTTGGACCAGAGTAGTAATGTGTTAATGGAAATCAGCAGTGATGTTTCTGAAGATCCTTTCACAGTATTCTTGAAGTCATTCAATCAATTCATGCTTTGCAAGTTTATTAGCAGTCAACTTGATTCCAAATTTCCATGGGAGTCGCCTTTCGATTCTTCCCTTTTCCTGCGCATCAGAAAGCATTTGGGAAGAAATCAAATACTAGCTAGGATTCTTACGTGGTTGCATTGGCTGTTCCATTTCACTTGATCGGGTGGTGAAAAGAACAATTAGAGTAGGTTTGATGAATAAGCTCAAATATGAGCATCTTTCCAATTTGTTAGTTATGATTTAGTCATGTTCGGTTTTATTCTGGTTTTCAGTTTTAGTCTTGAGTCAGAGTCAGTTTGCATAATGTCAGTTTCGTGTTTTGGCTCCATTTCCCAATGGCTAAAGGCACTATCTGCTCTCCCAAAGATCTGCAGTACTTGGCACCTCCAAGGAGCTACCATCCCCATTGGAGCCAATGTTAGAGTCAGTGTATTCAGCCCTCTGTCAGAGATCAAAACCTCTTTTGTTGCATTTCATTTTTAGGTGTCTCATTCAGCTCGACCATCTGCGTTCCATTAGGAGCATAGATTACCTAATGGAAGGGTCTCTTCACTCATTTCCCTCATGCCTTGTACCTACTGGCTCAGGTCTATTCATCGAATTTCATTAAATCAATTTTAAGTCATTTGCAGTCCTGTTCTAGTCTCTTGGTCAGCAAAGAGTCATTTCAGTCATTAGGTCTAGAGTTTTGTCTACAAAATGTTTAATAATGCCACCAAGCTGGAGGGAGGTTTCAAAATAAGTTTTCATCGCCAATTTCATCATCGCAATCATTGATCGAGACTTTTCTTCAAAACTCTGTTTTGAAGAAAATCGTCATTTTGTACTTTCTAATAATTTCCATGTATACTTTCAAGGTTTTTCAGTTGAATAAGTTTAGGCATAGCCCTGGTCATCCTTTGCCGAAATCTTATGCCTGCTATCCCTGCAAAATAGACAAAGTTTCATCATTCAAGTCAAAGCTCAGAGGAAACAAGTAAAACAGAGTTCATTTCAAAATGAGAAAGTGCCAAAAGTTCTACAGCATTAGCAAGTGGGTTATTCCAAATCAAAATCAAAGCCCATGTCATAAAGATATTTTTTGTGTCTTCATATATCATTCCCATACCAAGAGTTATCAAAGAAACAAAGACAAAACGAGGAGGAAGCAAAACCGTGTTGAAGGCCGAAATTTTGCTGAAGATCACATACGCGGTGCACTGGGCGTTGGGCGCGACGCACATAGCGTGCGCGGCACATAGAGCCACTTTACACAGTTCAAATTTGAATGTGCGTGGCACACTCACCAGGCGCGGCGCACTGGGTTGTGCGCGCGGTGCACAGAGCCGACTCCTAAGTTTTTTCCATTGTTCTTAAATTTTTGAATTGTTTCCTCCATGCTCCAAGGTTATGGCATGACAGAGGCTCAGGTGTTAGCAATGAGTTTAGCTTATGCCAAGGAACCCTTCCCTGTGAAGTCCAACTCATGTGAAACAGTGGTCCGAAATGCTGAAATGAAGATTGTTGATCTAAAAACCAGGCAGTCTCTCCCTCATAATCAAAGGGAGAAATCTGTATTCGTGGACCCCAAATCATGAAAGGATATCTTAATGATCCTGATGCCACCAGAAAAACATTAGAAGAAGAAGGGTGGCTACATACTGGTGTTATTGGTTTTATAGATAGTAATGAAGAACTTTTCATAGTTGATCGAGTTAAAGAACTTGTCAAATACTAGGGATTTCAGGTGGCTCTTGCTGAGATTAAGGGAATTCTACGGAGTCATCCATTTATAGCTGATGCCGTAGTGACCGGAGAAGGGAATTCTACGGAGTCATCCATTTATAGCTAATGTTGCGGTGACCGGAGAGAAACACGAAGTTGCAGGGAGATACCAGTTGTTTTTGTGGTCAAAGTCAATGGAGAGTGTTGCGAATCTTGTTGGATATGTGTTCCTCGGTATTAAAGGAGAAATTGCAACTGTAATTGGTGGAACTCTGTTTCCCTTCATTAAAGTCGAAATCTTCCTTCAAAGCTATTTTTATTAAAAAATTCGTTTTTATTCAAACGGCAAAAGGAAAAGTGAAAAGTCCAAGACCGAAAGCCTAAATTTATAACGAACATATCTACCATAACAGAGAAATAGGATTGGAGGCCTATTTTTGTCTTCAGTTACGATTCAGAGGGTCTACGCTATAGGTTCTGCCTCCTCATTGGTCATCAAACAAATTTCACATGTAACGTAGCTCTTTCTTATTTGGCTCTTGTTTTCTATCTTTAAGTTTTCAGTTCTTGAGCTGTTGTAACGGCTCCTCTTTCTGTCAATCTATATTCTGGAAAATTGGTCCTATTTATTGGAAGGGAAATCATTTGTAAAGGGTCTGAGTTCTGGGAGAAGTGTGGAAGAAAAACTTAGTGCTTCACTGTACAGTTTGGCAAGGAAATTAATGAAATGATGCAGCTCTGATTCATGAGATCCACGTGGTATGAGTTTAGCATATGTCTCTTCTTTCTGTTTCATATGTATTTCGTTATGTTTTACCGTTCATTCATAAACATTTCCAGTTGAATGTTTTTAAGTAAGAAAGGTAGAATACAATTTATATGCTCTGCCTTGTAAAGCATTCATACTTTGTGTGTCTTCTTCTATTTGAAAAGGATTCATGTGTTATGCCCTTTTCAGCTTCTCAACAGTCTTTCCACTCCATATTATTTCAATTTGATTGCTAAACTTCCTGCCTATCTTGCCCCATGAAATACTCTGTGTCTTTGAGTTAATTTCTCTGCTCATGCTATCCTTTGTCCCATACATCCCTGAAAATTCAGTCATTCATTAAATTATCTCTTTCATATTTATTTACTAGCCTAAATTCAGTATTCATTTTGAGTCATCTCAGACCCTATTGTTTATTTTTACTGAGTGTGACCCAGAGAGAGCCCTCTCCTGTCCTCGTAGGGCTAGCTATGAGGCTGAGCGTGGTTTGATGTGGACCTAGAAGCTTACCTTTTCAGCCTGAGGTAAATATAGGCCCTAATAGTAGTGACACATCAACAATCACGTCACAACCTTTTCCACCTACATGGATTTGGGTTCATTCCATGTGGGTTCTCCATGACCACACATGCTTTACCTCACTATCATCCAAATATGCATTTATAATTTTCAATCCAAAGCTTGTATTTCAAAAAGTTCTAGATCATGGACCTTTGCATCATCCTATAGTTAGGGTTCCTCCACATTCCATGTTCCTATAATATAGGGTTCCACCCATCTAACCATTCACATGTTGATATTTTAAAAGTGGGAGCTTATATAAAGTATTGTATGTTTGGATATATGGATATCTAGAACATCTGATCTCTTTCAAAGTTTTGCACTTAACCAAATTCCGGAAATTTGGATATCCAAAACATTTGATATCTACTAGAATTTAACACCCTTTATCTCTCTTCTCCTTGTTCTAGGACTTGATCATATCCACAAATTCCCCAAGTGGTCAAGGGATAGGGGTAACTTTGAGCACCAAATATGGGGATTTTTGTAGGCCTCCCTATTTGGAAAATGATGCTCCCCCTTAACCATTTTAATTTACAAAGGAGCAATTACTTTTCCTAGGCCCCTTTAAGGATATTGAACCTTTTCATAGCTTTTAAAGGAATCTACAATTCCTCATATATGGCCATTAACTAGGGATTTTCTCCAAGAATTCAAAATGAGGCCACTATTGATAGTTTTATCATTTAAGTGAAACCTCTTACTCATCTTAATTCATGCACATAGGGCTTCAACCCCAATACATCATCACTTAAAGGGAAACATCAAGGCTTATCGTAACAAGGAACATAGTCCTTATAAGGCACAAACACAAGAATATCTCCAAGTCATCTTATCCCAAAATATGGCTACCTTTTAGCTGCTCAACCACACAACTATCCCAACAAATATTTTTAGCATCTAAATTCCATCAAAGCCTAATCAATACTTTCAATATAATTTCATTAGTTTCAAAAGTTCATTATTGATCTCTTTAACACTTTTCATCAAATGTTCGATGAAAATTCATTCCTTTATGTCTTCACTCTAAAATCACAGATTTTACTCTTACCTTTAGGTCCACATCACCAATGGGACACTTTTCTCATAAGCAATGGATTCAATATTTTTCTTGACTCTATGAAGTTGAATCAAATCCCATGGTTGTGACTCACTAAGAGTTTTCCATACCCAAATATCTATCTTGATTGGCAAAGAGATTAAGGACTTAACATAGTGTTCCCTCTCAATCATAATATATTTCTTTTCAAAAGGTGTATTGAAACCATACATAAAGGCTAAATTAGAAAATAATAATTACTATGAAATTTGTGCTCAATAACCCAATACATTAAAGGAACATTCATCATATATATATATATATATATATATATATTTACATCACTAGTTACAATTTAACAAGGAAGCACATAAACATACACAAACATCAACATCATTTATATTTCATTGGGCATAATTTACATTATAGATTTGAATTCCACAAGGGAACTTATCTAATCATGATGCATAACTTCCTACAATTTATGAGGGGTGAGCCACTTTCCACCAAACCATAGGCTCAACTGGTTGGTTTATCCTTTAGAAATGTTCATCCTTGAGCTAGAACATGAGGCCATGAGAGGAAATATCTTAATTAGTAATTAATGGTAGAGTTATGAAGACCAATTTCCTTCATCAATACAAACTTAGCAAGTCCTCTTAGAATCCCACTAAGTATAAATTCTATCCAATTATTAGGGGTGGTTTCTTAGTTTTCTTTGACAAAAAGGTCTATCCTCTCTCTCTCTCTCTCTCTCTCTCTCTCTCTCTCTCTCTCTATCTATCTATCTATCTATCTATCTATCTATATATATATATATATATATATATATATATATATATATATATATATATATATATATATATATATATATATATATATATATTATATATATATATATATATATATATATATCCCCTCTCTCTCTCTCTCTCTCTCTCTCTCTCTCTCTCTCTCTCTCTCTATGTCCATCCCTATCTCTCCCTCCATTCCACCCTCCCTCTTCCTCTCCCTCTCTATATATATCTCACTTCCCATCCCTCTCCTTCCCTCCTTCCTCTCCTCCCCCCACCTCTCTTTGTCCCCCCTCTCTCCCTCCCTCCCTCCTCTCTCTCTCTCTCTCTCTTTATCCCCTACCCCACCACCCCATCACCATCTTCTCTCTCTCTCTCTCTCTCCCACTTCTCCTCCCTCTCTCCCCCCCTCTCTCTCTCTCTCCCTCTCCCTCTCTCTCTCTCTCTCTCTCTCTCTCTCTCCCTCCCTCCCTCCCTCTAACCCTCCCCCTCTCCCTCTCCCCCCCCCTCCCTCCCTCCCCCCATCTCTCTCTCCCTCCCTCGCCCACTCTCTCTCCCTCCCTCCTCTCTCTCTCTCGCTCCCCCTCCCTCCCTCCCTCTCCTTCCTCTTATGAAACCAGCTCAAGAAAAGATAGATCAACGCCTTAGAATTCAGCCTCTTCGAGGGGGCAACCCCTTTACATTACATAAATGAACAATTCTTTGATGATACAAATGAAAAGACCTCCTTTCTATATATAGGAGTCTAAGGGGTTATAACATAATCAGAGCCGACATAACAATAATAATGTAAGGGCACAATAATAACAATAGTGGGCTTCTATGGGGCACAATAGTAACAATATGGCACTACATGGGTACATCAATATAATAAGTGGGTTATACTAATAACATTAAGGGGTTACACTAGTAGTATAGGGGCCTAACATGCCCCTCTCCTTCAAAAAGCGTTGTCCTCAACGCTTGAGTAGTTCTTGATGCTTCTGTATAAAATTCTTGTCCTCCCATGTGGAATATTCAGCAGGTAAGTTCTTCCACTTGATGAGATACTCTGAAATTGATCGATTTCATAGCTGTCGGGCTCTTGTTTCTATGACTGCTCCAGGTTCCAATATGATTTTTCCTTCCTCTTCAATTTCTGGCAATATTGCTTGAATTGGGATATTTTGCAACTTTTGAATAAGTGGCCATACTTCTTCGTCCTTCTTCCATTCATCCCTTGCTTCGTTTATCCAATTTGGTTGGATAATATAAATAGCACAAAACAATGCTTCCACATCCTCATCCTTGAAGAGTCTTCCCATTCGGTAAGGTCGCCAATTTTTAAGTGCATGTAGTATTGCCAACATTTCCTTCTCATAAATAGCTTGCTTGAGATGTAGTAGTAAAAATACCCAATCACCTACATCAAAACATTTTTCACTACGATGTTGATCTACCTGTTGTTTCGTTTGATTTTGCACCGAAGTGGAATTATCCTTTAAAAGTTGGATAACTTGTTGTTGATGATTGATTTGATATTTCTCTGCTTGAACCTTTTTCTTCTTGATATGTCCTTCTATCTTTTGAGGAGTGGTAATTTCTTCCACTCCTTTACAAGATATGGTCGGATTCATTTCTTGATGCTCGATGTGATCTTTCACTTCTTGAACATTTTTCTTCTTGATGTGTCCTTCTATCTTGATAGTTTGAGGAGTGGTAATTTCATCCATTGAATTACAAGATATGGTTGGATTCATTTCTTCTTTCTCGATGTGATCTTTCACTTCTTGCACCTTTTTCTTCTTGATATGTCCTTCTATCTTGAGAGTTTGAGGAGTGGTAATTCTTGCCAATGCTTTACAAGATATGGTCTGATTCATTTCTTCTTTCTCTGGAGTGGTGTCCTGGCGTATATCCTCTTCTTTTGATGTTCCTTGATCCTTTTCTTCCTCCTCTTCATATTCTATGTAAAATAATTTCTTCTTAGCACACCTATGACCTTTAGTGCATTTGCTATCACAATTGTAACAAAGCCCTTTTTCTCTTTTTTCTTCCAATTGTTGTGGTGTAACTCTTGTAGGTTGTGGAAGGCTAGGAGAAACAACACTTCCATCTTTATAGTTGTGAGGGGTATGCTTCCTAGTTTCCATAATTTTGCTTTCCATTATGTCACAAAGCCCTTTTACTCTTTCCAATTGTTGTGGTGTTGCTCTAAAGAAGGTGTTGCTCTTTGTATCCTCATAATGTGCTATCATTTCCTCCGTGAAAATTGACCACGTAACAAGTTTTTTACGAGAACAAAGCCCTTCATACCATAAAAATTGATCTGGTTCTAAATATGAAGATGCAATAAATACCTTTTTTAATAGTTGTACACCATGTAGATCAAAATATTGCTCCATCTGAAGTATCCAATTTACCGGATCCTTGCCATCAAACTTCCTCATCTTGCTTTTTCTTGATTTTAGGAGCTCTACCTTGAAACGACTGTAACTCTGTACTTTCAGATCTTTAAGTTCTGAAATTGTGAACTATAGTAGCCCTCTATTTCCTCTTTCCAATGCCACCAGTCTGATCCAAATTGGATTCTCTAAGAAAGAGTTATGCACAATCTCCCAAGATGACCTGATTATAGACCTTTCCAGAAGAGCGAAATTGTATGAAGTGCCACGTGTCACTGTTTCAACCTTTGGATCTGAAAATGCATACAAGAAACTACAGTCCGTCCTCTTTCTATACCTTCTTACGAAATTTCAATCCGATCCCCAGAGAGAAAGTTATGACGATTTTCCCTAGGTCACCTGTTTTGAATGTAATTCAGGAGTCTGCAAAAAGACCAACTTCCTCAGATCATATCTCCGCAAATATCGCGTGAAAAGCTCTGAAATTCGGACCCAAGGTTCAACGCGATTTCTTCTCAAATGGGTTTTTTTTTGCAACTTCTGAAACGTCATAGAAACAAAGTTATAGCGAAAATTCCACAATGACCTGTTTGGAGCAGCGAAACCCCAGAATCCAAATCTCTGATACCAAATGTTATGAAACCAACTCAAGAAAAGATAGAAAAGATAGATCAACGCCTTAGAATTCAGCATCTTCTAGGGGTAAACTGCCTTTACATTACATAAATGAACAATTCTTTGATGATACAAATGAAAAGACCTCCTTTCTATATATAGGAGTCTAAGGGGTTATAACCTAATCAGAGCCAACATAACAATAATAATGTAAGTGCACAATAATAACAATAGTGGGCTTCTATGGGCACAATAGTAACAATATGGGCACTACATGGGTACATCAATATAATAAGTGGGTTATACTAATAACAATAAGGGTTACACTAGTAGTATAGGGGCCTAACACCCTCTCCCTCTCTCTCTCTCTCTCTCTCTCTCTCCCGCTCCCTCCATCCCTCTCCCTCTCCTTCTCCCTCCCCCTCTCTCTCTTCTCTCTCCCTCCATCCCTCCCTCCCTCTTCCTCTCTCTCTCTCTCACACACACACACTTACCCTACATCCCCCCCCTTTCCCTCCCTCCCACCCTCACCCCTTTCTCTCTATTCCTCCCTCTATCTCTCTCTCTCTCTCTCTCTCTCTCTCTCTCCCTCTCCTTCTCTCCTTCCTCTCTTCCCCCACCTCTCTCTCTCTCTCTTTCCCTCTCCTTCCCTCCTTCCTCTCCTCCCCCCACCTCTCTTTGTCTCCCCCCCCGCTCTCTCTCTCTCTCTCTCTCTCTCTCTCCTTCTCCCTCTCTCTCTTTATCCCCTACCCCACCACCCCATCGCCCTCTTCTCTCTCTCTCTCTCTCTCTCTCTCTCGCTATATATATATATATATATATATATATATATATATATATATATATATATATATATATATATATATCCTTCTTACTCTCTCTCTCTCTCTCCCACTTCTCCTCCCTCTCTCCCCCTCTCTCCCCCCTCTCTCTCCCTCTCCCTCTCTCCCTCTCTCCCTCCCTCTAACCCTCCCCTTCTCCCTCTCCGCCCCCCCTCTCCCCCTCCCCCCATCTCTCTCTCCCTCCCTCACCCCCTCTCTCTCCCTCCCTCCTCTCTCTCTCACTCCCCCTCCTCCCTCCCACTCCTTCCTCTCCTCATCCCACCTTTCACTCTCTCCCTCCCTCCCCCTAGCTCTCTCTCCCTTCCTCCCCCACCCTCTCTCTCTCTCCCCCACTCCATATCCTTCTCCTCCTTCCTCTCCTCCCCCCACATCTCTCTCTCTCCCCCTCTCTCCTCTCCTCCCCCCCCCCCCCCCCACAACTCTCTCTCTCCACCTCCCTCTCTCCCTCCTTCCCCCTCCCCCGCTCTCTCCCTCCCTCCCCCTCCCCCGCTCTCTCCCTCCCTCACTCTCCCCCCCACTCTCTCTCTCTCTCCCTCTCCCTCTCGCTCTCCCTCTCCTTCTCTCCTTCCTCTCCTTACCCCCCCTCTCTCTCTCTATCTCTCTCTATCTCCTTCTCTCCTTACACTCCTCTCCCAAACTCTCTCTCTCTTCCTTGTTCCACCCTCCCCCCCCTCTCTCTCTCCCTCCCTCCCCCCCTCCCCCCCCTCTCTCCATCCCTCCTTGTTGAAGAATCTCTCCTCCTCCCACCTCTCTCTCTCTCCTTCCTTCCCTCCCCCCTTTCTCTCTCCCCCTCTCTCTCTCTCCCTCTGCCCCCCTCCATCCCATGTGTTAGTGTCAGTGTCTTCACACTGCCATCAGTGATCAAAATTTACTCTTTTGCATTTCATACTAAGAGTCCCATTCTGATGAGGTTTCATTCCATTAGGTCATGGATCTACCGATGGTAGGTTTTATTTCAATTTTTCCCTCATGATATGTACTTGTTGATCTCCTTTCATACCTTTCAGTCATGATTCATGCTCATTTTTAGCTCATTTCATCAATTACATAAGGTTTCAGTCTCATTAGGTCTTAGGGTTTCCTCCATGGTCAAAATTCAGTGATTATTACTACTAATGGTCAGTAAAGAGATGAGGAGTTCAATAATGATCATAAAGTCACAATTTGTTAATTTGTAAGCTTAATGAAGTTCTCACTTCAAAACTAGTTTTGAGGTGAAAACAGAGCATTTGTATTTTATTTTTAAATTTGATGTAATTTTAATTTTCTCATATGTAATAATGGTTCCATGCTGCTCCTGGACATCTGGTGATGTTGCCAAAGTACTGCCACTGCAAAAAGTCAAAGAATTTGAGCATCAGTCCACCTATCAAATCAAAGAAACCAAGCATAAAAAAATAGAGCATTGGAAAAAGCAAATAGACATTATAAAAGTGGGTTTTCACCAACAAAAAATCAAAAAGTGAAAGCTATATAAAGTCATCCCTCTATTTACATTTCGTTTTGAAGTTCAAAGTGCTAAAAGGAGAGTCAAGGATCAATTTCAAGTGTTATTGGGCAAATACAAGTCAATTGCTGCGTTTTTGGAAAAAATTGAGCGACATTGTGCTTTTGAGGAGGACGTTGCGTTTTTAAGTTGGCATTGCGCACCTGGTAGCATTTCCCTATGTAATTTTACATAGGTGTTGCGCTTTCAAAGTGGCGTTGCGCACTTGTGTGAGGCGCTGCGTTTTTTTCCCAGCTAAGCCCAGATCATTCCCAAACTGTCAATCCACCTCAAAATCTTCAGTTTCTCTCTCTAACAAGTAAGTACATTACTCCTATCTTATTTTTTATGGTTTTTTTTGCCAAGTTTGGTGTTTCACATACTTAAATATAAAACCCTAGCTTCTAGGGTGAAACCCTAGTTTTCCTCATATCACTATTATTTTATTTACCCTATCTACTTGCCATTATTCACTAAGCCCCATTCCCACATACCATATTTCCTAAATCACATTCCCCTCATATATTTTCCCTAAATTCCTACTTACACTCTCCATTAACCCTACAAACCCTACCCACTCTCCCTAAAACCCTACTCATCCATAAAAACATGTTCACACCTCATACTCTCACATTTTCCTTCATCTTCACTCTGTTCATTTCATCCCTCCACCCTATCCAATCATTGTCCATATAAAACCATAAGTGTTCACAGTCACGGAAAAACAGTGGAAAGAGACAGTGAATATGACTATGAGGAAGAGACACTCAGTGATAGTTCCATGGAGAGACATAAGCAACAGATGAAGCCTCATAAAGGAGGAAGAATTATCAGAGAAGATCCTACTAGTTTGAGGGAGTTACAAGCCTATCCACTTGCCATTTCTTGCTTTAAGCACCGGGCATGCTTTGACTTTTGTGAAATGATAGAAAGAGTCAGATTTCATCATGAGTTGGCTAGGCTATTTGTGACTCATTTGCACAGTAATGAAGTAACCCTTGCCGGAATAACCTTCACCATATCACTAGTTGTCATCTCAGAGGCTACAAGAATTCCATATGTGGGTTAAAATTGGTACAAAGGTCAGGATATCGATGAGGAGTACTATGAGCCTTACATCAAGGCTAGATACAAAGACAAAATGAAGAGAGTATTCCCCTTCAAGTTTTTGGAAGACAGGTATGCCCCATTAATGAAAATCATTATCAAGTACTTCACTTGTGAAGGTAGGTTCTCCTGGTTGTATGCCTACCACATTAGACTTCTCATGCATTTCACTAGAGGAAAGATGATTAATCTCCCTTACTTCATATTTAGAAACATTGAGAAGATGGCACATATTGTACAGAGAAAGCCATACCCAGAGAAGTTGAATAGAATTTACCATTACTATTTGATCAAAATCATTGTTCTTCACCACCTAAAACTCCTTAACATGCCATGGGAGACTTTCATTTCTCATGAGATGTTCAAAGGCCCACAATTTTTTTTGTCAATACATCATGAAGAAGGTGGACCTTCAAGCCATGAAAAAGTCAAAGAGACTGAAATTGTTGGAGTGCTAGTGTTTGTGACATATAAGAGGTACTAGGAAACTTTTTGCAGCTGCTAGGAAAGTATTATCTCCACAAGGTGTGGAAGGGGTCTTGCCTTCGTCTTCAAGGCGTAGTCAAATGCTATCTCCACAAGGTGTGGAAGGGGCTTTGCCTTCTTCTTCAACGAAACAGGTACAGGTTGAGCAAAAAATCAAGGGCAAAAGCAAGGGCAAGGAAAAGGTGCAAGAAAATGATCTTAATGATGAGCAAGAAATCAATTTCAATCTTGTTGAGCATGAGGAGCCACAGCAACACTTTACTCATCATGGAGTTGACATTATTTATTTGGAAGCTCGGGATCTGAAGACTATCAAAGGCATTATCATAAATGAACAAGAAGTTGAAATACAATCCTTGGTAGATAACTTAGATAGAGCTAATTTCATTATCAGATATTTAAAGCAGGAAAACAAACAATTGAGTGACAAGCAAGTTCTCATGGAGCTGCAAATGATCAAAGAAAACAGGCAAAAGGCCAAGGAGGCTGATGTCAAGTTGACTTCAATTGAGCAAGAGATTGAGAATGAAAGAGAAACATGGCTTGAGAGGGTCAACATACATATCGAAGGTCTGATTGAGAAGGCCAATAGGGATAACAAGATGCTTTGCCACATGGCCTACCATTACATGACCCACAACAAAATCTGTAACATAAGGATCAGGAAACTTAAAGCTAGGTTGAGGAAGGCTTTAAAGAGCAAAAAGGAGCAAGATAAGTTGAAGATATTAGCTAAAGCCTCACTAGCAAATAAAAGTAGCTGATGGTGGTGTCCCATGCCAAAATTGGGCAAGTTTTGATGATTTTTTGCATTTTCCAAATTTTGCAATTTTCAAAATAGAAAATCGGCCCAGAAGCGTAGCACCACCGGCGCTGTGCTTTTCCCTAGAGAACTTGTTGGAGGAAAATTTTATATATTTAGATTCATCGTGATGAGATCATTCATACCAGAAAATTTTATAAGTTTTGGAGCAAAACTAGGTCACCAAAAGGTCCAAAAACTACCAAAAAATTACCTCTCTGCCTCTTTTTGGACACATAGAAGTAGCCTTGGGAGATTTCAATTTTGAGGGGGAAAATGACCTCCAAATGAAAAAATGTAAGTTTTTTCAGAAATTAGACTTGAAGGCCTTTCTAATGAGCCATATTGGGATAAATTTGGCTAAGGGGAAGGCCTCCAAAAGTGGGTGGAAAGCGGTGCTGTGCTTTTGGCTAATGGCGCTGCGCTTTTGACCAGTTTGCCAGAAAATCAAATTTTCGCCTACTTTCACTGCAAGTTGACTTTCTCTCTCTTCATGGATGATTTTATGATTGTAATTAATTACTTGTCATGTAAATGTAATATTGAAATGATCTTAGAGGGTAGATTCATCAGTTTGAGGTGGTTTTGGGGTCAATGAATCAGTTTCCATGCTTATAGAGGCAAGTTGTTCCACTGCCTATATTCCTAGTCCCTGTTTGGAAATGGTTGTAACAACTCCTTTTCTCTTGGTTTCAATGCATGATGGCTAGAATAGGGGGTTTGATGTCTATATTATGTATTTTTTCTGTCATTAGCAAAGGTTGGACTCTCTTGGATGCTCTGAGCTACATTGTACACCATTATCAGCAGTTTGGCAAGGAAATTAATAGGAGTTGCAGCTATTTTTATGGGATACTTGTGGTATGGTGCTTTTGCATAGTTTCTTCTTATGTTATCATTTTTTCACTTGTTTTATGTATGCCACAATCTAATTCATTGCTTCTAGCTTAATGATATCAAGATAGATAGGTAGAATTCATTGCTTACAGTGCTCTGCCTTGGGAAGCTATTCAGTATTCTATGTTCTCTACTGTTTGAGAAGGATACATGATCTTACATGCCCTCCTCAGCTCCTCACCAATCTTAGACCTCTCACCTCACTCAATTTCAAGTGTAAAATCCTATACCTACCTTGCCCCATCGAACACCCTGTACTCTGACCTAATTTCCCAGACCCAAATTGCCTAGCTCCATCTGATACAGCACAAACCAACAAAATCAATAAAAAACCCTAGAGCTACTATACCTAACCTAAAATACATATCTGATCCAGTCATCTTGACTGAGATTCACAAGGAGAGAGCCATCTCCTGACTTGGTAGGGCTAGCTACAAGGTTTAGCTTGGTTTGTGGTTACCCTAGAATTGCCTCCCTTCAGCCTGAGGTCAATCTAAGCTCTAACATAGTGGCAACCATATTGGGGAACGTAGTGTTATGTTCCTCACCAAAATGTATCAAGTTTAGATCTAACTACTGATGGTGGACAATGATCAGACACTGGAAGGCTAAAATTATTTACCTAGTGACTCCAAATCAGTTTCGAGATCAGATCCAAGGACTCCACTGGAGGATGAATCTGACCAGCAAAAACATGAAAGGACAATATGGAAAGATCAAGTATTCAAGTTGGAATTTCGTCCAAGACATTCTGTTCTTTGTTATAAATGTTGGCATTATGATGCATGTGTTGTACCTGATGGCAACACTCTCATAAAAGAACATCTCACTTATGTATAACTGGATGAATCTTTAGAAGAAATATCAGATGTGACTAATGGAGGACAGCTCAAAGGAATCAGATGATAGTTCTAAGTGTGACAAGTTAGTTTTGCCATCAAGTCCAAAGGGGGAGATTGTTGGCATTATGAGACAAGTGTTGTCCTTGATGGCAAATCACACAGATGACAGATTATAGTGCAGCAGGTCAATAGCAAAGAATTGATGATCAGACTACAAAGAATGAAGAAAGAAGAGTATATACGCAGGTTCAATATATACCAAGTAGGGTATACACGCAGGTTCACTATATACCAAGTCGCGTATACGCAGGTTCGTTATATACCAAGTAGGGTATACAAGCAGGTTCACTATATACCAAGTCGCGTATACGCAAGTTCGCTATATACCAAATAGGGTATACATGCAGTTTCATGCACGGCAAAGCGCGTACATGTCGGAAAGCTTACTTTTGGTCCGTGGTAGTTATTCCTCGGTATTTGAACCTATGGTTTTGGACCATGGTATCTCGACAAGTGTGTTGATCCTGAGTATTAGGCTCTTGGTATTGATTTATTATGGTTTTGGACCGTGGTATTGAGCAAGGCCTAAGACTATAAAAGGAGAAGAAGATCATTAGGCAAGAGCATCAAGAAAGTCTTGAATATCTGATGAAGTATGAGATCCAGTATGCAGGTTATGGGTTGATGATGCATTGCTTGATCTGAGCTAAGGTGGGACCTCACCGGTTGATGGAGAACAAGATCTAAGGAGAGATCGGGATCAAATGGTTTGAAATGAACCATCTTTATATGGTTGATTATGCTTATTCTAGATCTGCATACTGACGCATGTAATATAAATGTTAAAGTATGATTGATATCTGGTACAGCTGCAAAGTTATAAGAAAACATTTTTAGATCTGTACGCAGGTTGGCCTTAGAAAAAGCACGTATGTACGTGGGTTTGATTCATCATAGTAGCGTATATCATTTGAGCTATGATGTCTGAAGTTACAGGTGGTTCTGACTGTTGATGAGTTCTGATGTCTGTTTAATGGTGTCAGTATTCTGCATATCTTGGTTGGATGAGTGTCTATTGATGGATGAGAACTAATATTGGATCAGGATCATAATGACTCATATTTATGAGATCTGATGGACTAGATATGGGTGCTAACACATATATTATCTTTGTATATGTCTTGATGTGGTTATGTCTGAAGTCAGGAAGTAAATCAAAGTTATGAGTAAGTGATTAATGACATATACGCTGGTTCATCTTGATGAAGTTGCGTATACACGCAGGTTCGGCACTTCCAAGTAGCGTATGCACTCTGATGCATGATTTTGATGGTACAGTTGGTTCTGATTGTTATTGCAGAGTTCTGCTCTGTGTTTTGGTGACTGTGTTGTTGGCAGGGTTTCAGTGTTTCAGTGATTCAGAGATTGATGATGTTAGTATTGATTGTTTTGTGCTTCAATGATATTTATGGGTCCAGTATGAAAATTGGATGAAACGTGGCCTTCAGATTATAGTGTTGTGCTTCAGGAGTATCCAGTCTGAAAATGTATGAAACGTGGTACCTGGAGGAGAGAAGATTGTAGGTCGGCGCCTACGTACTTGTATCTTAGCTAGTACAAGAGAAAAGGGGGTTGGAGCTCCCTTCCAGGAGAGTCTAGAGAACGAGAGAAGGTTGTAGCCTGCGTACTGGTAAAGGACTGCACCAGTACATTGTAAAAGAAGTTTCTTAATAAAGGAAGATAAAAACGAATTGCAGCAGGTGGTTTTCACCCACATTGGGTTTCCACCTTATATCATGGTGTTCATGTGTGTTGCTGCTACTGTTAACTGTTAATATGGCTAATAATGTTCTGATGCACTCATTGAAGATCACATAACTGAATCATGAGTTTAATGGTTATACGCTAGTTGCAATAGATACAGTCGTGTATATACGCGGGTATACTTAACTGAAGTAGCGAATATGAATCTGAGTATGAAAATGAAAAAGTTTTATTGATTAGATAATACTGATTCACCCCCCCTCTCAGTATTATTTCCAACAATTGGTATTAGAGCAGGTCCTTTGGTAGAAGCTTGATCACTTGAAGGAGATCCATGGAACTATGGGAAAGAAGCTTAAGAAGAAAGCACCTAAGAAGAAGAAGACATCTCAGAAGAACTATGACAGTGGGAGAATCAATTGGGGATTAGGTATAAGAAGCTCTTCAGATTCAGATTCGGAATCATTTCATAATAAAGATGAACTATCAGGTATGAATTTGCTATCCTCTGATGTTCCAGCTATCTATCCATTTGGAAAAGATGGAAGTGATAACGAAACAACTAAATGTGCTCTTATGGGTGAGGAAGAAGGATATCAAATAGAGGCAGAATTTAACAGGCTGACAAACAAAATTAGTGAACAAGAAAGATTTCTGAACATAAAGAGTGGTGCCCTCAAAGAAGCTGTTACTAGACAAAAGGCTCAACGAGAGTTATTCAAGGACAAATATCAAAAGTTGCAGGATGAAGTAACATCTCTAAGAAATGAAGTCAATGAAAGAAGCACAACCATCAAGAAACTCAGAGATAGATCCAGTTACTATGAAAGTCTTGAAGCCACAATCCGCTCGCTAAAGGAAGATCTTGAAGAATCAAGGAAGCAGAATAAAGATCTACTCCAAGCTAATGAAAAACAGGTAAACGAAGTCATCAGCTTAAAATCTCAGCTAGAATGTGCCTTCAGAATTCGTCAAATGCAGCAGGATCTGAATGAAGAACAAGAAAAGGAGATTCCCAAACTAAAGCATCAGTTGGAAGAAGGAAGGAAAGCTGAAGAAGACATGAAGAAGCAATATCTTGAAAAGGAAGAACAACTTCAAGTTGAGGTAAATATCTTGAAAGGTAAATTAGAAGAAAAGGATAAACTGTTGCGATTTCAAGATAGTACTAAAGCCTTGGATGATATTCTTAATAGTCAAAGGTCTCCTGCTATTAAGACTGGTCTTGGTTTTCATGAATCTATTGAAGGTGAATCTAGTTCACAAGGTGAGGCAAGGAACTCTAAAGAGAAATCTAAAGTGATCAACAAGGAGATAAGAGAGATGAAAGGTCAACCCCATCAACAATCAAGGAAAGAGATTCTTCAAATAAAATCTTTTACTCCTAACTATGGAAGTAATAGTCGGCCATTTACTCAAATGAATAATATTGAATGTTATGAATGTCATAATCTTGGACATGTTGCAGCTAGATGTAGAAGAAGAATGGTTCAAAATCATCACACGGAAAAATCATCTCATTCCAGGTACTTTAATGGATATTGTCTTTCTTGCAATATGTTTGGTCACAAAGTTGTTGATTGCTTCAGGAGGAATATGAAACATGTAAGATGTTATGCATGCAACAAGCTTGGACATATAGCAAAGGAATGTAGAAAAAAAGTACGGGCACCATACCAAAAGAAGAAAACATCATCACTCTTGAAGATATGGAAGAAGAAGGAAGTACAGTCAGACAGATGTGGCACAACACAATGTACTCAGATACAACACAGCACATACATAACAAACTCAGAGGGAGCTGAAAGTATAAAACTTCAGTATCCTGAATCTCATACGCAAGTTCCATAAAGGGAAGTCACATATATACGCGAGTTAGACACTGCAAAGTCGTGTATATGCCAGTCTGAGGAAAAGCAGTGGGGACATGCTCAGAAAAAGGATCTGATATGATTCAGTCCATTATTTGCTTTATTGGTTAATAGTTACAGTCTGCTGAGGATGTGTGGAAATGTTTTGATACTTGCAAGATGTCTAGAAGTGTTTTGATCCTAACTAGATGATGATGTCTTGATGCTTATTGCTGATATATGCATGATAAGATCTAACAGATGGCATAGGTTGAGGAGGAGCATATGCCTTTAATAATGCATTTTTGGCATTATGGTTAATAGTCCTTGGTGATGATGCTTATATGGCTAAATGATATATCTTGCTATGATGTGGTTGTGAGTTGTCTATGATAAAATCTCACATGATGCTTGGGGTTACATAGTAGATATTCAGATCAGATTTATGGTTGATTCTTTGATGATGAATATATGGTGTTTACATGGCGATCTTCATAAGGATAAGGAGAAGTACAAAGCTTGAATACACATCTTCCTCACTTGATGATGAGTCACTCATATACTGTTGTTGTCATATGCATAAAGATCATACAGTTATGATGCAGGCACTCATGTGGATAAGGATTGTTGCTTGAGCTCAAGATACATAGTGCTGATACATGGATGACTACTCAAAGTTGCCTTGTTGGAGACATGATGATGAGTTCTTATCTATATGATGATACGTTGATACTTACATATGTTGATTGATGCAGATGTTCCCAAGTTATGATACTTGGATCATGTAGATATTGATGTTGATGTAATGGCTATGGTGGTTTCACATATAATGAGAATGATTTCATGATGATGTTTTAAAAGGAGAAGTTGACATCTATGTTCAAACATACCTTGTTACAAGACATTTACAGGTTCCTGATATGGAAATTTGTGTACGCGCATTGAATAAGGACTATCGGCGTAAATACGCTTGTTTATGTGGATACAGTCGCGTATATGATAATTCGAAGGAAATCAGTGGGTCAAACTCAGAATGAGAAGATTTTGATATGGGTCTGACAGAGACCATCTGGCATAGGTTCAGGGGGAGCAGATAAACTTCCAATTATGCATTGATTGGCATTATCTTAGAAGCTTTTGGTTCTAGTTCACATTTGTTGTTGGTTTCAGGTGGAACAAAGGCGAAAGGAGAACAAAAGGATCTCTTGGTTGCTGATCTGAATGGTGATTGACAGATGCTGCCGATATCAGTTATGGGTGACTTTCATAAAGTCTTTCTCTAGATATTTCGTCTCTAGGTCATATATCTCTTTTGTGATATCTCTTTCATGGTGTAAAGGTCATGTAACGGCCTATATTGGTTTCCCCACTATGCCTGGGATGAATATGTAATGTTCTTGCTTTATCATGTGTAAACTTTTGATGTATCCCCACTTGGTTGGGTGGATGAGTCAATTCTAGTATATCCCCACGTGGTTGGGAAATGGACTTATGTATTGAGTCTGTTGGTGATAGGAAGGTCTCTTATGATGTATAAGTCATGGTTCTTCTTGAAGAACATCTTTTTGCAGATCTTGCCTTCAGTCAAGAAGAGCATGAACAACACACTTCAGCAGTACAGAGAATTGGCAGGTACTCAAGGGGAGCATGGACAGATTGGTACACCTTGGCATATACAAAGGGGGAGATCATTCAGAGATTTCAACAGATACTCAGGGGGAGTATGGACAGCGGAATGTTTAGCAAAGGAAGAGAACATCTTGGTCCACCCTTTTGCCTTGATGTCAAAGGGGGAGAGTGATTTGGTGTTGTTGCCATCGAGTCCAAAGGGGGAGATTGTTGGCATTATTATGCATGTGTTGTACTTGATGGCAACCCTCTCATAAAAGAACATCGCACTTATGTATAACTGGATGAATCTTCAGAAGAAATATCAGATGTGACTAATGGAGGACAACTCAAAGGAATCAGATGATAGTTCTAAGTGTGACAAGTTAGCTTTGCCATCAAGTCCAAAGGGGGAGATTGTTGGCATGATGAGACAAGTGTTGTCCTTGATGGCAAAATGACAGATTATAGTGCAGCAGGTCAGTAGCAAAGAATTGATGATCAGACTACAAAGAATGAAGAAAGAAGAGTATATATGCAGGTTCAATATATACCAAGTAGGGTATACACGCAGGTTCACTATATACCAAGTTGCGTATACGCAGGTTCGTTATATACCAAGTAGGGTATACAAGCAGGTTCACTATATACCAAGTCGCGTATACGCAAGTTCGCTATATACCAAGTAGGGTATACATGCAGTTTCATGCACGGAAAAGTGCGTACATGTAGAAAAGCTTACTTTTGGTCCGTGGTAGTTATTCCTCAGTATTTGAACCTATGGTTTTGGACCATGGTATCTCGACAAGTGTGTTGATCCCGAGTATTAGGCTCTTGGTATTGATTTAGTATGGTTTTGGACCGTGGTATTGAGCAAGGCCTAAGACTATAAAAGGAGAAGAAGATCATTAGGCAAGAGCATCAAGAAAGTCTTGAATATCTGATGAAGTATGAGATCCAGTATGCAGGTTATGGGTTGATGATGCATTGCTTGATCTGAGCTAAGGTGGGATCTCACCGGTTGATGGAGAACAAGATCTAAGGAGAGATCGGGATCAAATGGTTTGAAATGAACTATCTTTATATGGTTGATTATGCTTATTCTAGATCTGCATATTGGCGCATGTAATATAAATGTTAAAGTATGATTGATATCTGATACAGCTGCAAAGTTATAAGAGAACATTTTTAGATCTGTACGCAGGTTGGCCTTAGAAAAAGCGCGTATGTATGCGGGTTTGATTCATCATAGTAGTGTATATCATTTGAGCTATGATGTCTGAAGTTACAGGTGGTTCTGACTGTTGATGAGTTCTGATGTCTGTTTAATGGTGTCAATATTTTGCATATCTTGGTTGGATGAGTGTCTATTGATGGATGAGAACTAATATTGGATCAGGATCATAATGACTCATATTTATGAGATCTGATGGACTAGATATGGGTGCTAACACATATATTATCTTTTTATATGTCTTGATCTGGTTATGTCTGAAGTCAGGAAGTACAGCAAAGTTATGAATAAGTGATTAATGACATATACGCTGGTTCATCTTGATGAAGTTGTGTATACACGCAGGTTCGGCACTTCCAAGTAGCGTATGCACTCTGATGCATGATTTTGATGGTACAACTGGTTCTGATTGTTATTGCAGAGTTCTGCTCTGTGTTCTGGTGACTGTGTTGTCGGCAGAGTTTTAGTGTTTCAGTGATTCAGAGATTGATGATGTTAGTATTGATTGTTTTTGTGCTTCAATGATATGGGTCCAGTATGAAAATTGGATGAAACGTGGCCTTCAGATTATAGTGTTGTGTTTCAGGAGTATCCAGCCTAAAAATGTATGAAACGTGGTACCTGGAGGAGAGAAGATTGTAGGCCAGCGCCTACGTACTAGTATCTTAGCTAGTACAAGAGCAAAGGGGGTTGGAGATCCCTTCCAAGAGAGTCTGGAGAACGAGAGAAGGTTGTAACCTTCTGCAGGTTGTAGCCTGCGTACTGGTAAAGGACTGCACCATTACATTGTAAAAGAAGTTTCTTAATAAAGGAAGATAGAAACGAATTGCAGCAGGTGGTTTTCACCCAAATTGGGTTTCCACCTTATATCATGGTGTTCATGTGTTTTGTTGCTACTATTAACTGTTAATATGGCTAATAATGTTATGATGCACTCATTGAAGATCACATAACTGAATCATGAGTTTAATGGTTATACGCTAGTTACAATAGATACAGTCGCGTATATACGCGGGTATACTTAACTGAAGTAGCGTATATGAATCTGAGTATGAAAATGAAAAAGTTTTATTGAATAGATAATACTGATTCACCCCCCCTCTCAGTATTATTTCCAACAATAAATTATTTCTTCTCTTTTCCTGAGAATGTCAAGAAGGCTTTACAAAGTATACTATATCTGAGACAAGATCCTAGACCTGCATTTGATTCTTTCCCTTTGAAGATTGCGAAATATTCACATGCCTTTGATCTCGATCAAGACCCTTCTTTTGAATCTTATGATGACCATCTTCAAATTGATGATCCTCAACAGACCAAGACTGATTCTACAACTTCCATACATATTCCTATACCTTGTAAAATTCCATATCAATACAAACCTCTAATTTTACCTCCTACAACTCATGCTTTCCCTAAAAATCATTACCTATATCTACCAAGATTTGATGGTGATGTGACAATATCACTGCTGAGAGACATGTACTGAATTTTGAGTCTTTTCTTGACCTTTATGAAGTTGATGAAGAAGATGTCAGTGTTAGGCTTTTTTCTCTTTCTTTGCAAGGAAAATTC
The DNA here is from genome assembly GCA_031772625.1 of Pinus tabuliformis. Taxonomy (NCBI): domain Eukaryota; kingdom Viridiplantae; phylum Streptophyta; class Pinopsida; order Pinales; family Pinaceae; genus Pinus; species Pinus tabuliformis. The sequence continues at coordinate 1,134,208,009 of CM062819.1, read as the reverse complement.
AAGAGTTGTTTCAAAACCCTGCCTGATGCGAGCATCTCAGATTTCTAGCACTTCATCAAAGTTTTCCTCGACAAGTGGGTGGTCAGAAAAAACCCTTTCTTGATTCTAAAAGAGTATAACTAGCTGAAAAGACTGCCAGGGGAGATAGTAAAACAATTTTTTGCCAAATTTAACCAAGTTTACTGTTCGATGCCTATTACTATAAGACCTCCTCCTGGATCTGGTCTCTTACACTACCCAGGTGCCTTTGATCCGGAAATGGAGTTTCAGTGAAGAGAAAGTAACTTTTCAACACTGGAAGAGATGCAAAACAGTGCAGTAGATGTAGAGGCTAATCTGCTGATCATAAGGAAAAGGTTGAAGGAAGAAATGATGAAGAACATAGATCCAAAGGATTCAACATCTTTAGAGGTAAAGCTTGACATTTTGGTAAGTGCAGTGGAAGAGATGATGCAAAAGATCACCACAAGGAATGAGTATGATGTTCAAGACCATGGCTCACTGATTGAAGAACAACAAGTGGCTGATCCAAAACATTTTCTTTCTCATCCCAGTTGTCATACATCTAATAATGATTGTTTTATAGATCATCTTGGAGAAGAGAGATCTGTTGATATGACATGTATGCTTGATGATGTCTTTTATACTGATGATTTCCCTAAGTTGATCAATATGATGATGATTATGTTCTCCAAACAGAAGTTAATCTTGCTGACAAATCAATAGCTAGTTTGTGGAAGGAGGAAGTTCACTTTTAGCTCAAATACAGTGATCAGCCGTTACATATCAACTATGGAAGTGAGGAGGAAAGTGCAACAAATTTTGAAGTAAGTGAAGGATATTTGACTTTTAGTTTTGATTTGTTTCAGTTCATCAGAGACAACTTTCATGCAATCAAAAATCAACCTTCAATAAGTTTTGATCTAGACCATCTTGAGGGAAATGAAATCCTTCTTCAAGACTTCTCATATCTAGATTTGCAGCCTCCAAATGTCATTGAATGTCCGGTTGCAGATGAAGACTTGGAAGCTGGAACATATGATCAAATGATTCAAGAAGATTTCGTACCATTCTGTTTTGAATCATTTCAGTTTTTTAAGGGAAATTTGCAAAGCATATCTTTAAATGACTAGCCTATAGAAAATCATGCAATCTCATTAGAACTAGCAGATAATGGGTTGCAATAATCTTTTCAAGTTTTTCACGATCCAGTAGCTGATGTTTTGGATGATGTCTACAGTCAAAGTCCTTCTTCATTAGCTAACTGTGAGCTTGAAAAAAGTGTTGATACAAACTTGATCTGGTAGCCGGTTTCTTTTTCATTATCAGCAGGAGTCTCGTCACAAAGCTTAGATGAAAGTTTGCATTCATGGTATGAGGAGAAGCAAAGTAATCCATTGGATGAGCTAAGTCCCAGTGCACATGAATTTCAAGATCCTTATGTAGTATTTTTGGAGTCGGATAGAGAATCCATATTATTCAATGGATCTATTTACAAGTTTTCATGGGAGTTTCCTTTCAGTAGTTCTCTCTTCTTGCTCATAAACAAGCACTTGAGGAGAATTCAAACAGTAGCCAGAATTCTTACTTGGTTTCATTGGTTGTTTCATTTCACTTGATCAGGTGATGAATGGAACATTTAGAGTATGTTTTAATGAATAAGCTTCATTTTTAGTATCTTTTCCATTTTGTCAGTTGCATTTTAGTATCGAGTCAGTTTTTAGTTGAGTAAAAGTCAGTTTTTTTCGTCAAGTCATCAGTTTTCAGTCATGCATTTCTGTTTGAGTTTTTGACTCCATGCCCAATGGATGAGGCACAAGTCTACACGTTCCGAGAGATATATGGTTCTTGGCACATCCAAGGAGCTACCATCCCCATTGGAGCCAATGTTAGTGTCAGTGTCTTCACACTGCCATCAATGATCAAAATTTAATCTTTTACATTTCATACTAGGAGTTCCATTCTGACAAGGTTGTATTCCATTAGGTCATGGATCTACTGGTGGTAGGGTTTATTTTAATTTTTCCCTCATGATATGTACTTGTTGATCTCCTTTCATAGCTTTTAGTCATGATTCATGCTCATTTTCAGTTCATTTCATCAATTACATAAGGTTTCAGTCTCATTAGGTCTTAGGGTTTCCACCATGGTAAAAATTCAGTGATTATTGGTAATAATGGTCAGCAAAGACATGAGGAGGTTAATAATGATCAGAAAGTCATAATTTGTTAATTTGTAAGCTTAGTGAAGTTCTCACTTCAAAACTAGTTTTGAGGTGAAAACAGAGCATTTGTATTTTATTTTTAAATTTGATGTAATTTTAATGTTCTCATATGTAATAATGGTTACATCCTGCTCCTGGACATCTGGTGATGTTTCCAAAGTACTTCCACTGCAAAAAGTCAAAGAATTTGAGCATTAGTCCACCTATCAAAGCAAAGAAACCAAGCATCAAAAAACAAAGTATTGCAAAAAGCAGATAGACATTATAAAAGAGGGTTTTCACCAGCAAAAAATCAAAAAGTGAAAGCTATATAAATCCATCCTTCTATTTATCATTTCATTATGTTAGTGTTGAAGTTCAAAGTGTCAAAAGGAAAAACAAGGATCGATTTCAAGCGTTATTGGTCAAATACAAGTCACTTGCTGCGTTTTTGGAAAAAATTTGAGGAGGGCGCTGCGTTTTTGAGTTGGCGCTGCACACCTGGCAACATTTCCCTATTTAATTTTACCCAAGCGCTGCACTTTCAAAGTGGCGTTGCGCACCTATGTGAGGTGCTGCGTTTTTTCCCAGCCAAGCCCAGATCGTTCCCAAACTGTCAATCCACCTCAAAACTTTCAGTTTCTCTCTCTAACAAGTAAGTACATTACTCCTATCTTATGTTTTATGGTTTTGTTTGCCAAGTTTGGTGTTTCACATACTTAAATCTAAAACCCTAGCTTCTAGGGTGAAACCCTAGTTTTCCTCATATCACCAGTATTTTATTTACCCTATCTACTTGCCATTATTCACTAAACCCCATTCCCACATACCATATTTCCTAAATCCCATTACCCTCATACATTTTCCCTAAATTCCTACTTACACTCTCCATTAACCCTACAAACCCTATCCACTCTCCCTAAAACCCTACTCATCCCTAAAAACATGTTCACACATCATACTCTCACATATTCCTTCATCTTCACTCTATTCATTTCATTCCTCCACCCTATCCCATCATTGCCCATATAAAACCATAAGTGTTCACAGTCACAGAAAAACAATGGAAAGAGACAGTGAATATGACTATGAGGAAGAGACACTCAGTGATAATTCCATGGAGATACATAAGTAGCCGAGGAAGCCTCATAAAGGAGGAAGAATTATCAGAGAAGAGCCTACTAGTTTCAGGGAGTTACAAGCCTGTCCACTTTCCATTTCTTGCTTTAAACACTAGGCATGCTTTGATTTTTGTGAAATGATAGAAAGAGTCAGATTTCATCATGAGTTGGCTAGGCTATTTGTGACTCATTTGCATAGTAATTAAGTAACCCTTGTCGGAATAACCTTCACCATATCACCAGTTGTCATCTTAGAGGCTACAGGAATTCCAGATGTGGGTGAAAATTGGTACAAAGGTCAGGATATCGATGAGGAGTAGTATGAGCCTTACATCAAGGTTAGATACAAAGAAAAAATGAAGAGAGTATTCCCCTTCAAGTTTTTGGAAGACAGGTATGCCCCATTAATGAAAATCATTATCAAGTACTTCACTTGTGAAGGTAGGTTCTCCCAGTTGTATGCCTACCACATTAGACTTCTCATGCATTTCACTAGAGTAAAGATGATGAATCTCCCTTACTTCATGTTTAGAAACATTGAGAAGATGGCACATATTGTACAAAGAAAGCCATACCCCCAGCAATTGAATAGCATTTATCATTACTCTTTGATAAAAATCATTGTTCTTCACCACCTGAACCTCCTTAACCTGCCATGGGAGACTTGTATTCCTCATGAGATGTTCAAAGGTCCACAAATATTTTTATCAATACATCATGAAGAAGGTGGACCTTCAAGCCATGAAAAAGTCAAAGAGACTAAAACTGTTGGAGTGCCAATGTTTGTGACATATAAGACAGGTACCAGGAATATTTTTGTAGCTGCTAGGCAAGTATTATCTCCACAAGGTGTGGAAGGGGTCTTGCCTTCGTCATCAAGCCACGACAAATGCTATCTCCACAAGGTGTGGAAGGTGCTTTGCCTTCTTCTTCAGCAAAACAGGTATAGGTTTAGCAGCAAAGCAAGCAAAAAGAAAGGGCAAGGAAAAGGTGCAAGAGAAGGATCTTAGTGATGAGTAGGAAAGAGATTTCAATCGTGTTGAGCATGAGGAGCCACAATAGCACTTCACTGATCATGGAGTTGACATTATTGATTTGGAAGCTCAGGATCCGAAGACTATCAAAGACATTATCATAAAGGAACAAGAAGCTGAAATACAATCCTTGGCAGATAACTTAGAGAGAGCTAAGTTCATTATCAGATATTTAGAGCAGGAAAACAAACAATTGAACGACAAGCAAGTCCTCATGGAGCTGCAAATGATCAAAGAAAACAGGCAAAAGGCCAAGGAGGCTGATGTCAAGTTAACTTCAATTGAGCAAGAGATTGAGAACGATAGATAAGCATGGCTTGAGAGGGTCAACATACATCTTGAAGGGCTGATTGAGAAGGCCAACAGGGTAAGAAGATGCTTCGCCACATTGCCTACCATTACATGACCCGCAACAAGATCTGTAACATAAGGATCAGGAAACTTAAAGCTAGGTTGAGGAAGGCTCTTGTTACACAAAAATATCGTCACCATGATTACTTGTAGTCAGTATGGGTCTATCACCACTTGTATTGTCCTCCTAAGCAAGACTCAGACCTCAGCTCTTCAAGTCAAGCTTTGAAAATGAGAGAAAGACAGTGAAAATCAACAAAGCTCTGGTTCTGCACTTTCTCTCATTGTTGTCTGTGGTCCCGCACCTCCTGTTTACAAAAACTGCGGACCTGCCCGCTCTGTCCCTAAAGGTGTGGGTGCGGACCCCTGTGAAATTCAAAAAGGCGCAAGTTTATTCTAAAAAACTCACTTTGGGTTAATTCTAGATGATTCTAGAGGAAATTTTGACGTGGATTGGCCGCTCTTAGGTGGTTCATGAATTCCAAAAGAGAAGGAGCTAATCCCTTGATGAGAGGAGCTATCCCTTTGAAGGAGGACCTAGTAACTTTCCTCCATTGCACTATAAATTAAGGCATTGGGCTGGTTGCTAAGGAGGTTAGAAGCTGAACATTTTTTAGAGTAAATGCTGGTGGAATTAAGACTTCCTAGTTAAGCTTGAGAGGAGAGATCACATACCTTTTTGGCTTCATTGGGAAGAGATTCAAACTTGTCAAAGTAGAGGAGACTTCTTGCTAGACCCTAGGAGGAGCTTGTACAACGTCAAGGCACAGGTTGTAAAGTTCTTCTTTGATTTGAATTAATACAATCAGATTCATTTTTCTCAACAAATTGTCTTATGTCATTTGTTTCATGAATTCCTTGACTTTCATGTTAAATATGTTTTAAGATATTGGCTTTTCAGGTGCTATTTAATTTGTTTGCTTGTTTGTGTTTGCAGATTCGCGACAAGGGAGCTCATTTGGATCAAAGGAGCGAGGCTTCCACAAACTTGGTTGGACCCAAGGTAGGCCTAAAACACTTGTTTGCCTTTGTTTATAAATGCATATTTAGAGAAAGATAGTTTGTGATTGGCTTGCTTGTCACTAGGTCTTCTTTAGGTTCTAGGAAGGTCTATCTTGTCCGCAAGATCGACTCATTCCGTGTGACAAAATGGCGACCATACTGGGGACTTGATTTTTTCCTTGTTTTTACTTTGACCTGAGAAACTGTGTTTTTGTTTCTGTTTTTGGCTTGTTGTGTGTGGAATTGGGTAGAATTAATAGATCCAGGGTTATTTTTTGTTTTTCATAACTTTGGGAGAGGACCGCACCCTAGCCTTTTGACACAGTGCGTACTTATCCGCACTTTTGCTTTTAGCACAAAGCGGTACCGCACCTGTGTTAACTGTGGGCCTGCGGACCCTGTCAAAATTTTGGAAAACCTAAGATTTTCTCTATTAGTCAGCTTAGTTTTTGTTTAGAAGTTATTATCCACTGCCCAGACTTGCATATAACCTGTCAGAAGCTTTCCTTAGGTTGATTTCATTGGTGTTAGGGTTTTAGGTGAAATTCCTAGAAGTTTTGCTTGTTGGGTTTGTTTTCCATTTTGGTCTTGTAGTAGCTCTGAGATTAGAAGCAGTAGGAACCTCAGATCAGCTTGGTTTCCACCAGCCTTCTTATGAGTCTAACCATTTGCGAAATATACCTTTGTTGAGGAATCCGCCTTGTGTTTTCTCTTTACAAAACTTCGAAAAGCTTGTGTTTAAAAGTTTGGATTTCATTTTTAAAGAAGAAAACAAAATTGGTTGTTTTTTGACTAATTTGTGATTCTGCATAAATTGGTCCTTAGTTTACATCTAACTAAGTAAAACATCCTTAAAAAAGACATCTTGTAAGCTTTGACTTCAAATAGGTTTTTATAGTTTATAGATCTCAAAGTTAGTCATTTCCATAGTTTTGAGTGTTTTATAAAAAATAAAAAAAAATCTCTTTTGGAAAAAGTTTGTTTTTGTAGTGGTTGAGTGTTTTGAAAGAAAAGGGAAATTTTTGTGAAAATAACTAGTTGTCTCGTTTTGAGTGCATTGGAAAGGACAAAAGCTCTTCTTTTAATTTGTTTGTTAAGAAAGATTTGTGTTTACAAGTATTTGCATTCTCAAACTCTTTCCTAGCTAGAAGTTCATTGAAGGGAAAAGATTGTTTAATCATCTTAAGTGCATTTTTAGTGATTTTGAGTCGAGTCTTCATACCACGAGTTTCATCTCCGCACCTCTTGACTTAAACAAAAACCAATAAAAATAACGCTTAAAGTAAAATTCATCTAGTAATATTTTTATTTCTAGGGCTCTGATACACCAACATAGCTTAGGCTAGTGTCTTGGAATAGGAGAGTAATTAACTCTCCAAGACAGTAAAAATAAATAAGTAGTTGTATCTTGTGGTAGGGAAGAAATCCAATTGTTGCATTTATGCTCTGGGAAAGCTCCTCTTAAAGGAGAAGCACGAGATCGTGTCCGAACAAGTGTGGGAATCAATCCTTCCTCATTGGGAATGACGCCAGATATTCACATATTAAAAATGGTAAACCTCGGATTAACCATTGTCGAGGAGCCTGGGATCACTTGTTGGTGAACCTTGGATTATATCAAGGAGCCTTCAAGGGGATTGAGCTTGCTACTCTGCCCTTGCGTGCGTATCGGAACGTAGACTATTCCCCCAGGTATATTTGTTGACCATATTCTTTAGGATTCTTCCTAAGGTGACAGTGGTGGAAAGATCCAACTGTACCTGGAGCAGACATCGGCTAGACTCACTTGGACTTTCTGGGGGTTCTCTTCACTCGAGATGGTTAAGTGGAGGAACTTGTGCCAGTCTATTTATTAAGCAGGTTTCCAGTGTAACTGTTCCAAACCGCCATTTCTGTATTGAACTCTACGACGTTGGATTTCATCACCAACTATTGTTTTCAGTACAGAAAGTTACTGTTTGTGTGTGTTTGATCTCCTAGATTCTTTAGGCGTATGATTCAAATTTGTTTGTTTCTTTAGAGGCTTTAGGTGGTTTTCATTGAGATTTTACTTTGTTTGCATGTGAAGTAGTTAAAATTTTATAATCGTGGCTGAATTACTGAGGAAGTCCCGTAGACTTTGGGGCCAACCTCCTGAGTTTTCACCGAGCTGACCTGAAGGATTAAGAGTCCTCGTAACTCCTAGAGATAGTAGAGTTGGGTCACCTGAAGAAGGAGAGTCTTCTTTGGTGGTACATCCTGATTTTCAAGCTTTAGTGGCAGATTATAATCCACAATCAGTGTCTGTTTCTGAAGTTACTGGTAGCTTTTCATCTACTAGTGATATAGGTGAGGAACCTGAAATATCCGAACCTGAAAGTGAATTTGCTGCTACTCCAACATCAGGGTTTGCTTCTCCATCTTCTAGTGGTCCTAGTTCACCTAGGGTAGAAAGAATAATTACCCAAAATATTCCTTCTGGACTTATAGCTATCGAAGGACTTGCTACTATGGAAGAAGAAGTAGGCATCCCTATCCCTGAAAATCAACCTGCTATTGAGCTAAGGGAGGGTGAATCAATTTTTTACAGTCCACCTAGGAGCAGTGCTTGGTATCTTTCTTTGACTAATTTCTTAGAAAACCCAGGGTTAAGTTTTTCACCACCTCGTGTTCCTTATCACCCAACACCTAGAGGTTATTATCCTCCGTTAAATATGTCAAGACAGTTGTCCATGTTTACTCAATTGCCAGAATCCTTTTTGTACGGTGGTCCTTCTGTTCCCTTTGGGTATCAGTCACTTTCTGGTACTTTTTCGGGAGCATCTCCTCAACCCATTGAACAAGGGTTATTAACTGGAAGCAATGGTACTAAGCTGTTGAGCGTAGAAGATATTCTCATGATGTCAGGTACTATTCCCAATCCTCAACCTCAAGGTGGCCAGTTAGCGCCTGGGGGGCAGCCTCAAAATCCTCAATTATCGCCTGGGGGGCAACCTCAAGGTACTCAATTTGTGCCTGGGGGGCAACCTCAAGGACAGTACATACCTACGGGACAGTATGTTCCTCAAGGTCAACCCCAGACTCAATATGTACCCCAAGGTCAACCCCAATATCAATTTATACCTCAAGGTCAACCCCAGTATCAGTACGTGCCTCAAGGGTATCAACCCCAAGGTCAGTACTCAAACCAAGGTTTCCAACCACCCTCCGGTCAATCATATGTTCAAGGAATGGGCAATGTACCTTTGAATTATCAATCCTACCCTCAACCTGGTTATGGTCCTCAATATTCTCAACCTGTTATGGGTTCGTACCCTGGAATGAATTTAGTGTGGGATCCATCACAAACTCAACAGGTCTTGCAACCGAATGTACAGTTGTCATCTCAAACTGGACAAACCTTAGTTTCTGGTACACCCCAGCAACCTGTCCAGTCTTCTATTCAAACTTCTGTACCTTCGATAGTTTCTCAGCCTGGGCCTAGTATGCCTCATACTCTACCTCAAACAACTGCTGCAACTGTCGCAACATCTGTTCAATATACCCCACCTACTTCTGGAGTATCGACAACTCCGGTTTCTACTGTTCTTGTATCTACTCCTCAGACATCTTTACCTCCATCTGGATCTACGATTCAAACTTCGCTTCAAATGCCTGTAGGACAACCTGGTTCAAGTACGGTTGTCACAAGTCAACCACAATTTACTTATCAACCATACCAGGGACAGTACCAATTCGGTCCTGCTGTGCAGCATCCATTCTATCAGTATCAACCATACCCTAGGTATACATATCAACAACCTCAACAACCCCAGTACGGTCTGGTTAATCCTGGTTTTCCGGGAGGATACAATATCCCAAATGCAATTCCTATTCCTAGTTATCCTGGATATCCTCCTCCTGGGGCTGGTCTCATGACCCAGAGTTTTAGGGACCGTAATCGTCAGTTACCATTTATCGCAACTTTGGACTTGCCTGACTTGTCGCGCCTAACGAACGATCCCATTAATTATCTTCCGTTTTGGCCGCCAATGCCGAATAAGTTGCCCAATGATATTCCTAAGTTTGAAGGCAAATCAGGAGAGGACCCGTCGAACCATGTGATGACTTATCACCTTTGGTGTGCGTCTAACTCCATTTCAGATGATTTAATCCGTCTAAGGCTTTTCTAGTGCACTCTAATTGGTCTCGTGGCCAAGTGGTACATTGAGTTACCGCGAGGCACTTTTTATAATTTTAGTCAGTTAGCTACCTCGTTTTTAACTCATTTTCATTTGCCAGTCAGATATGACAATGGCACGGAATTACTAACTTCATTAAAGCAATCGACGTCCACTTACATTTCATATCATATTCATGAATGGAGACGTTGACAGCGTTTAGTGAAGGTTTTTATTCCGGATCAGATCTTGGCTGAATGGTTTGTAAAATCTTTGTTGCCAAAGATCACTGAAGATGTAGCTAAGGCCGGAGTTGTTACTGAGGAGCAAGTAATTGCTCAAGAACAGTACCTTGACTTCATCTATACTTAGTCAGGTACGTTACACAAGAAAACCCCCGATCTTCCCAAGCAAAATCAAATCGCTGCAGCTCCTTCAGGGTCTCATGCCACTGATGGTATGATTGGTACGGTTAACACTAAGAGTAAGAAGAAGTCTTCCAAGAATTCTTCTCCTATCATAACCTTGCCTGATTCCCCGACAGGAGATTCTTCTGTGGAGATTTTTGCCGATATTCACGTTGTAGAGTCATCCACAGCCAAATCAAAATACGGTGGCAAGAATAAAGGGAAGAAAAATAATAAAATGGTCAAAAATTCAAAAGAGAAACCTGAAAAATCGGAATCCAATGATGAAAAATGCAAACCTCGTTATCCTTGTCTCATTTGTGACGAAGAACATTTTACAAGAGACTGCCCTCATCGTGTAGAGGTTGCGAAGATTGTCAAAGGTTCCCAAACGCCTATTGTTTTGAAGGATCCTTTTCCAAGTCAAGACAGTAAGATGATAGGTTCTTCCTCGAGTGCCAATGAAGAACCCATACTGATGATGTCCCATGTTAGGATTGCGACTTGATCACATGATTATGGTAGTAAAAGTCCTGTTGATGGTAAAGAAGCATAATCTTCTCATTCTAACCCATCAACCTCAACTCCCGGTTCCGATCCACTACAGATCGAGAAACCTAATCCAGACTTGGTAATCAAACTGCCCACCAAGGGTATACTTCGAAAGTCAGCTTTCAATCCACATGCGAGAGCGGCTCAGAACTATAACATTGTTGAGGATTTAGCTGTTTCACCCTCAGCAATGTCGGCTTTGGAAGTGCTACAATCATGTCCAACACAACGTAAATTACTTTTGTCGGCTATAGGAGCTGTTGATGTTCATGACTCGATCCTAATAATTTTCGATCTAGAAAATAGTACACCGTGCTTACTTCATCAAATGGCTTTCCAGATTCCAGTGATAGTTAAAAAACAGGCCTATTCATCGAACTGTGATTGATGAGGGGGCCTCAACGTGTATTATGTCGATACAGTGTTGGAGATCGCTTGGTTCTCCTTCGCTAAATCAATCCCCGACGATTCTAAAGACCTTTGATGGCCATGGGTTTCATCCTTTTGGCATTCTAGAGGATTTACCTATAGGGGTTGAAGGAAAAACCGTTAATCTAGATGTGGAGGTGGTTGATGCCCCTCTAGATTACAACCTTCTCTTGGGTTGTAGTTGGTCTTACGCTATGACCGCTGTCGTTTCATCGGTCTTTCGGGTTATAAAGTTTCCTCATAATGGAAAGATCGTAACAATAGACCAACTGGCTTACTTTTCATCCAACCCAGCCTCTTCTGAAAGTATTCACCATGTCGGTAAAACGACTATCCCGTATAACGATGTTGGAGTAGGACTAGTTAAAGATGTCGGTTTACTGGGAACTTTTCCTTTTCCTCCGATCAACGCATCGTCTTCATTTGCAACCATTCATATGATTTCGTCAGACACCATTGTTTATGATGATCCTTGGATCGCTCCTTCTGAATCTGAGATAGACTCATTTGGTGATGTCATTCCTTTGAGTCCATATGAAATTGCATATGAGGCCGGGTAATTGTTTACCGACCCACCTTCAACCAAAATTGACTTAATGAATGTGGTCCGTGAAGAATCACTTTTCACATCAAGCTCGGATTCAATCACGTTTTCTGAACTTGTTCACTCTGATGAGCAAATTCATGAAATTCTGTGTAGATGATTTACCATGGGAAGATCTCCATCACAGATCTTCGTTTTTACCCGAGAATGTGTTAGCTACCTATACCAATAGGTTTCATATTTCATGATTGGCAAGGAAAGGTCCAAATATGCTCTGCTTTGATGATGCAAAGATCACATATTTCCAAAAGAATACAATCTGTGCTTATAGCGTGATGTGGACTCAATTTTGATGGATGGTCCAACAGTCTAATCTGGATCATGCCATGTTTTAAATTTCCAGTTGTAGAATAGAGAAAGAAGTCTGTCCAAACTGTTTAATCTTGGCAAACAAGTAGTTTAGGTAGAGAAGAAAGGCTCCCAACAGCTTAATCTGGGACCTTGGAAGAAATAAGGGTAGAAGTAGACAGACCATCAAAAGAAAAGGCCAAAGAAAAGAAAAGGCAGGTAAGGGTCTGCAAGTCCAAGTGCACCCTCCAAGAAGAAACAAAAAATGCTAGGCAAGTAGATGGGTAGGCAGTTGGGGTTGCAGAAATGTCACTCCCTCCAGTTGAAGATATGTTAGCCTTGTTCACAAAGAAAAATCAATGAAGTGAGAAGGTGTTCTTCTCCATCAGGTTGCAGCAAGCAAAGAAGCATGTCTAACTTCCCAATTTTCCCCTCTCCATTCATTACTAACATCCCCTCATCAGTTGATATTCATGAAAGAATTGGTGGTTTTTAGTGGTTCTTAGTCCTATTAGAAGCCACATTTCTTGTCTAAAACTCTTTTCATTTTGATCTACTCCTTAAGCTAAGTTATTTTCAAATAAACTTAGTGTTATCTCCCCTCATCCACTCCTTTCATCCATATTAACCCTAACTCTATTATATAATTCCCCTATGATTCCCTTTCCCCTAGTATTATAACACCATGGTGTATAAACCCCAAGCATTGTATAAATATCCCTCCCCTTGGCATTATAGCCAATAAATCCTCTGTCAGGGATCAAATTGGCATCTGGTCACTTTGATGAACCTAAGTCTAACCCCCTCCCCTCTTCTGAATTCATTTGGCCCCTTAAAACCCTCATTTGCCAAAGAAAACCTTATAAAAGACCTTGTTCTACCTATACCCGCTTTAATTTGCAAAAATAAACAAAAAACCCACTTTTCTCATTTATCCAAAGTATGGGCGTCGAGTCATTTTTATATTGAATGGGCATTGAAAAAACTTTATAAACCCGCCATATCCCAAGAGTTTCCGCCAAGCACTGATACCGAAAATAAATATTAAAATAATCTCGCCCCTTGTCGTATCCTCCGATCATCTCAGCGACCCATCAACCGTCTGATCGAGCGCTTTTGATCGGACGGCCCTAATCCATATCGGACCGGCCCCGACGTCCGACAGATACCTTCTGATATCTGTCAGAGGGTGATGTCAGGCCTCCGCCACCCGTCATCACCACAGCTCATCGGAGGTATGCCTGACAACTTCCCTTCTGTATCAAAAGCGGTGCGATGAGAAACCGCTAACCATTTCCGGTTTTTGGTCAATCCGCCTGGCCAGCGTCACTACCACGTCATACCCACGTCAGTGCCACCCCGCCGTCGCGTCAGCCCCTTCGTCCGCCCCCGCGCTGATATGTCCGCCACCTCATCATATCTGTGGACCAATCACAACCTGCCACCTCACCCGATGACGTCATGCTGACGTCATCCGACCTTGACCCCACCTAATGACGTCATGCTGACGTCATCCAAAAAATGCACCAATATGCAAAAAATCCATATTTAGGCCAATTTTCGTGTTTTTCTATACTTTTTGCCGCAAGAGCTGTTGCTTTCTCTGCATGATTTTACGTCCAAATTTGCACCACCTTTGCTGAAATCAATTCGGGGACCTCCGGCGCGCCATTTCTACAGTCATTCGTGACCACTGCTTGCTGTTTACCAGGTATTTTCCCTTATAAATCCTTCATACGCCTACTTTGTCTGTGAATTCCCTCAAAAGAGCTTAGAAGACAAAAAACTTGCAAATTCACCGGCAAAATCTCTGTGCCTAGCCCCCATTTACAACTGTAAGCTCGAAAAGCACCAGCTGAGCCTTGTTTGCCCACATTTTCATAAAAACTGGACTCTGTTCGCGCAATCGCGAAACAACTTACTCAAACTGTACCTACCTATTAAAAAAGACTGATTGAGACCACACATTGGTCTTATTGGCACTTCAAGCAGTATTTCAATTGCTGCAGCTGTCTCACTCACCCTCTGTTCCATACAATTCACATTTTTCGTTGAAGAAAACTCTTTGTGTTGCTCTGCATAGCAACTCCATCCATAATCTTAGGAGAAATCATGGATCCACCAATAGCTCCAATAACATTGAACGTTGCTCCATTAAATGCCCCCCAGAGACAATTGGAATGGCAGTCTCTGGCAGACATGGACTATCAGATTTCAGAGGAAATGCTGATGAGGACTAAGTTCCACATACACCTGCTCAATGAATTGAAGGCCAAGCATGAGACTGGAATAGATGTGCTGGGCATATGGGACTCATTCCTTCCTATTTTTAAGCTCCCTCAGGTTAGACAATTCCCTGATTTGATCCATCTGTGTGCTGAAAATTATGACCCCACTCAGAGGGCAGTTCTTGACCCTTCAGGCTCAGCTGTGTTTTATGTCACCCAGAAGCTATCAAGGATATGCTCTGCTTCAGGACTGATAAGAAACTGGTCCCTCTATCACTTGTAGACCTGATAAATCAAGGAGCCAGAATGACAGATGCTCAGGTCACCAAATTAAACCAGCTATACATTGACTCTGACTCTGTGAAGTATCCTCCTATAAATCAAGTATACCTCAACCAACTGGGCAGAGATCTGGCAGACATGATTAGTCCCATTTTGGGTTACAACTCAATTGAGTTTGTTGATCAAACTGTGCTGGTAATCATGCTCATGTTTGCTCCTGGCAAGTCTCCCATCTGCTATGACTATGCCACCTATATAGCAGACAAAATACATGAGCAACTAATGAACCTGGCAAGAGAAAGAGTGTTCAGGTATACTTCTTACATTTACCATTTGATCTTATATCATCAACATCAGAAATTCTCTTTTCCAATCAAAAGAGAGGATGCCCAAGGCAATCCAAGATCAGTGGTCTATTGGTCCTCTGTTTTCCACTGTAGATTCGAGTCTCCTTATACTTATTGTGAGTTCATAGATCACTTCATCCACCCAGCTATGTCAATGTTGATGGGCTCACCTCCTCCAAGGCTCACTGATGAAATGCAAAGGATCCTGCAGTTATCCAAATCATACAGCATTGGGGACTGGTACTTTTACCAGAACCACACCATCATCAGGATATATGGGTGTAAATTGCCTCCCTACAGACTGCCCAAATATGTGCCTATGAGGCTATTTGCCCTAGAATACTTCAGGTAGTTTGGCAATGTTGATGTGCTTCACTTTTCAGGAAAAGGCAAGAAAGCACAGTTGAAAGTCAGGAACCAACTTGGCCACTTTGTCTATAACCAGATGGAGGAAGGTTGGAGAGAAGCAGATAGGATGCTTGAGTCCCTTGGCCTTCAAACCAATTTCCTCTGGAAACCTTATGACCCCAACCACTTCATCACTTTGAGAAGGCTCAAATATAAGCTATCTGGCTATGATCATGTAAAGATCCCTCACATTGAAAAACATGCAAACCAAGCAAAATGGAGGAGAGGAACCCTGGAAGAGCTGGTTACACAAGAGGAGCTGAATCAAAGAGCGGTGAGGAATCTAAAAAAGATGGCTGACCTTGAATTTTGTTCACAAGTGTTCTCCCTTCCAAGCACACAAGTGGGAGCAGTTGCATCCTCCTCGACTGCAAATCAGAAAGCTCCCAAAGCCACTGAAGATATATCTAGCAAGGGTAAGGAAAATGAAATGGAGACTGAACAGCCACCTCATGACAAGGTGCAGCAACAGCAGCAGCAGGTAGGACAACAACAAAAATAGGAATTGCAGCAAGAAGAAGGGCAGCATGACAAAGAGCAGCCCCCACAGCAAGAAGGGGCAGTTGAGGCCCCAATTTTCACAGAACAGCAGGCACAAAACACGGTGCCTGTTAGGCAAGAAACATCAGTTGATGCATCAATCCTCCAAACTCCACAAAAGGAGGATACTAGCAGAAAAAGGGACAGAGAGACTCCCTTGACCACATCAGAAATTCATGGTGAGAAAAGACAGAGATTGAACCCTTTCTTTGATGAGGAAATGCCAACAGGGCAGTCTCTGGGCATGGGCCCACCTAGTAGGGAAGCATCTGCAAGTTCCTTCCAAGAGGAACAGAACCGAACTGTGGGAGGAGAAGTCAGCTCCTCTAGCGAGCAGAGAGAGGGTGAACTGAGTATTAAACAACAGTTCATAGACATAAAGAAAAGAAATGAGCCCATAAAAATACAGCTCTACAATCATTTGCTGAAGATGGCTCCCACTAACCAGCAAAGACTGATGTCTGCTTTTGATGTTAGTGAAGGCAAAATGATCATGAGTCATTTCTTGCCAGCTGTAGCACAGCCCCAGTCTCATGCAGATTATATAAGGACCAATCTTGAGGTCCTTGCCACAGACATCCACCCAATGGATAAAATTGAGTTGCACAAACAAACAGGTGAGATGGTCTATGCCTCCTTGGCAGACAAGACATTGGACAATTATAGGCTGGATAATAGCCTTAATAATACAGCTGCCCAACTTGAGTTGGAAAGAGCATCCTCACAAGCTAAGGACAACAGAATAAGGTCCTTAGAAGATATAATCATTGAGATTGGGCATGATCCCAAAGATATCAAGGGCATACAGGAGATATTGAAGTTAAGGGATGCAGACATGGCCGCTTTGAAGAAAAAGATCAAAATGCCAGCCACAATTCACCCTCAAACAGATGAGGTTGCCCAGCAGAGGCATGATCAAGAGGCCTCAACCTTGCTGGTGTCTCTATATAAGAAGTTAATCCAGACACAAGAAAAGCCGGGAGAATCAGAGGCTGCACAGGCAGCATTACAGGCAGCTTTGAAGCAAAGAGAAGAAGGTCAGACCTCCCAGCCTCCTCCTGAAGTAATAAACCTGGAGGAAACTGGTCCAACTACTGTTCCTCCTCCTCAACAAACAGAACAGGCAGCAACATCCACCTCAGCAGCACCACCAACAACAGAGCATGCCCCAAGCCTGGACATGCAAAAGCTGAGGAATGAGATCCAGGCCTTGGAAGCACAAATGACAGAATTGAATGAGGCCAAGGAGAAACTAGCCAAGGTCAATGAAAGATATGACAAATCCAAGCAGTCTGTGGCAGAAAAGGGCAGGGAGATAAAAGCCCTCAAAGACAGGATCAAAGAGCTAGAGAATGAGCTCAAATTAGATAGGGTTGTGGCTGAGCTTAAAATAGTGTTGTGGGCTAACATTGGCCAATCTATTAATGAGAAATGGCAATATATTGAAACAATCCATGAGTAGTTAGAGCTCATTCCAAAAGCACAGACTGAAATTCAAAGATCAAGAGCTGCTCTAAGCAACATGCCTGAAATAGCCACCAGGATGATTAATGTGCTTAACAATAGAACAAGTACTCAGCTGGCTACCATGGGAATTTCAAACAGAACTGAGAACATTCAGTTAATCAAGAGGGTTCTCACACTGAGAAACTTGGTGCAGACATTAGAGAGAAGAACCCAGGACATGCAGACTGAGGTAAACAGGTTTTTGGAGAAGTTTCAGGTATTGGAAAACAGAGGGCTCCCTAGCTTACTAAACAGCGGAGGGAGACTGTTCACTCATGAGCAGTATGCCAAAAGGGTTAATGCATTTGCTACAAGTCAGATCAATGAGAAGCCCAACACATCAGAGGAAACAGGGCCAGCCACAGGACAGACTCTCTATAATAGAGTAGAGAGTTTATTTTTTATAATGAATGAAATCAAACACCTGTTTGAGGTGCCTCCCAATTTTTACAAATATACAGAGGCAGAAGAGACTATGGATGCAATTCTTAGGCATCAACTACCTACACTAGAATGGTGGACTAAGGCCATACAGATGATTTTATAAACAGGAGGCCATTCTATAAATTTTGTTCATGGAAAATACAAATTGTCATACACAGGACAGTTTAAAAGAATCAGCATGCATTAAAGATGAAGGCTGAGCCACCTCAGCAGAACTAACGGCCAACAAAGCAAAGTGAGAAGCTACAGGTGTCTAGGCCGAGAAGCTACAACAGAGCAGCTCCAAAAGCGCATTTCTCAGCGTTAATGCAGATCACTCCAACCGACTCAGTGGCCTCCTAAGGCCAAAATATCTTCTGACAAGCATAAAGATGCATTTACTTTGTATTCAATGATGTAATAACTTTCTGATCTAAATATCTTGAAAAGTTGGTGAAGATATTCATTTCTGAGATAACTTAGCACTCAGATATTTTGTACAACCGATCGTATATATTTGCCCCTCGCACAAGCTTGCAGGGGTTGTTGTTGATTTCTCTTGAAGAAGTTCTTATGCTGTAATCCTTTCAGAGTTTAATAAAGAAAGTGATGGAATTTCTCGGAGTTCTGAAGTGTTGAATGCGTTCTGGTGTCTGTTGAAAACTGCAGGATTCCTGTGTACTTCACAATACAATAAGTTTCTGTAACTCTCTTTGTTATGTGTTTCAATCTTTTACAATCCATATATGTTTCTAATTTCTAAGTGTTTAACAACAAAGAAAAAGAATAACCTTCAGGACTTATTCATGCAATACCCTGAGTTCAATCTGTGTTGTTAATAAATGTTTTCTTCAGCTATAATCTTGATAAGTGTAATTCTTAATTGCTGCACTTTCAGAATATATCTTTCACAGTGACCTTTGTTTCAGGAATTCAAGTTTGCTCCTGAGCAACATGTTTCACTTTCACATCACCAGCTTAATGGAGAATTCTTAAATGCTTTCTGTTGGCTGACCATACATCACCATTTAAGTTTAAATTTTGTTTGTTTGAGATACTCAATAGGCCCTGCAGTCTGAACATCATCACTCCAGCATTTCAAAACATTTCACAGCTCTAGACTCCATTGCCCAATGATATACTACTACCTGAACACTACACCTTAAGCACTGAAAGAAGTCCTTCAACCAAAACACAAACCAAAAACCTGAGCCTAATAGCTAGCCTAAAAACACTATCAAAACAGAGACAAATCATAAAGAGAGAGCCCTCTCTGATTACAGTTTGGCTAGAAACTGTGATCCAAAGATTGGTTAGTGGTTACCCCGGCCGTATTCCCTTGGGAGTCATAGGGAACAACCTGGGTGTTAACATAATTGGCGACTCCACTGGGGACTTCTTAGGATTTTCCAATTTCTATACATCTCTCAAAGCTACAAATCAAGCCTGAAATCAGTCAGGAGGCCTTCAAAACTGTTTCTGTGTCACATTGACAGCTTTAGGGAAGAGCTTTTTCAGTGAATCTTCATCTCAGCTTTGAAATATATACAGCCATTCCAAAATCTTTATCTAGTCCTTGCAGATATAGAAACTTCCTATAAAATCCTAAAAACAGTTAGAAGCTGGCTCCCAAGAAAAATCCACGGCATACTAGGGCAAATCCTGACCCTAATCCACCCATCATTGTTGATAATCCAAATACTATCCCTAGAAACATTAGGAGGCAGCAAAGGCAGGAGCAGCCTGCTGATTTAACCTCAGATTCAGATCATCCCAGCCTCATCTCTACTCCATGCAAGGTCCTTTTCCGATCTACCCCTAGTACCCCTAGTTCCCCTAGTTCACCATCCACATCTCAAAGTCCTCCTCTCATATCTTCACCCACTGCACATATCCCCTTGAACAACACTCTAGGTGCTGCAACACCTGTTACCCCTGTAGTACACACCGTCACTTTTATCCAAGTTGCCCCTGTAAATCCCTTAAACCCTGTGAATATGGCTAACCGGTATGCACCCTTGCAAATACCAGCTAATGCTGCAGCTCTACCCCAGGACTACCAAACCAAAATCTCATATTTTGACTCCAATGGCCCTTTGACAGCTGTTCAGCATGCCAAAAGGATGCAAGACCATTTTGAGACCTATGAAATAGACGATGACAGTGTGAGAATGAGGATGTTTGTTCAAAGTCTGACTGGGGATGTAAGAACTTGGTTTAGATCCCTGAATGCAAATTCCATCACAACTCCTGATGAACTGTATCAAGCCTTTACTAGCAGATGGGAAAAGAAGAAGGATCCTCTGCACATACTTGGGGAATATGACACTATCAAAAGAGGTCCCCAAGAGACTGTTTTGGAGTATTGTGCAAGATTCAACAATGTTTATAATGCAATCCCACAAAATTTAAGACCCCCTCCTGATTTAGCTTTGTACAAATTCCCTGATGGTTTTGACCCTGACATGGCCTATCAGTTAAAGGAAAGAGACCCTCAAACCCTTGCAGAGGCGCAAAGGGTTGCTGTCACAGTGGAAGCTAACCTGATTGCCAAAAGAAACAGAGCAAGGCTGGAAAAGAGAACAACCTTCAAAGAAGAACCCTCTGCTTTTGATCAAAAGCTGGATGCAATACTCACTGGAATGAAAAGATTGGGTGATAGAGTGGAATCGGTTGAGAGAAAATCATCATGGGAAGCACCATAAAACAACCCTCCTAGGAATCCAAATTTTAGGAGAACTCAAAACCCAAGCAGTGGCAAGGCCAGTGCTGACCAAGACATAAGACCTCCTTTCCAAGAAAACTATGCTGAAACTTCCACATCAACTGAACCCAATGAAGATCCTCAGATCAATTTAATGGGTCTAGATGGTGAAAGTCAAGTTTTCTTGACACAACAAGATCATGAGGATGATGAAATCAAACTGTTCCAAACTAAATCAGGTGAATCCTTTGACTTTAAACAAGGCTATGACACTGCTGTTTATGAAGTCCATAAACAATACAAGCTAAGGAGCAGAACTGTGAATGTAAATCAGCCTGAAAAGGTAAAGGATAATCAGCAGCCTAAAAGAGCCATAGTCACAGAACCTAGTGACAAAACAAATTCACCTGCAGAAGAAGTAATTATTGAAGAGATTACTGAACCATTCTCCTCAAAACAGTAGCCTGTGGCTACTCCATCCTCTCACCCTAAATTAAATATTACTCCTCAAGACATGAGTAAAAAAGACAAGTCCCAAAATCAAGATAAAAATCAAGAAGAAGATCTAGTGAACAAGGAAAGGATTGTTATCCATAACCCTAAGACCCAATCTGAAAAACCCTTTGACCTAGAAACTGAAGTTGGAAAACTAAAGATATCAATTCCTCTCTCAGAACTAGCCAAGCATGACATCTATAAACTACAGATCAAGAAGTCCCTTCAACTCACTAGCAACAAAGATGATGTCAATGTGTTGGATGACACCCCAGAATTACTGTTTGGCCCAGAAGTGGATGGAAAGACAGTAGTCACAGGAATATTACCTTTCTATGTCAGCTTACATATTCATGATAAAATATTACATAATGCAATGTTTGACTCAGGTGCCTCTCACAATCTCATGCCAAAAGCAGTCATGGAGAGATTGAATCTAGATATAACAAGACCATACAAGGACCTGTTTTCCTTTGACTCCAGCCAAGTCAAGTGTTTAGGTCTCATAAAAGATTTATGTGTGTCTCTGGTTCAATACCCAAACAAAAAAATTCTAATGGATGTTGTAGTTGCTAATATCCCACCTAAGTATGGGATGCTGTTATCAAGATCATGGGGAGCTAAACTCCAAGGTTCCCTACAATTAGACATGTCATATGCCACCATCTCTGTTTTTGGGCAACCAAAAAGACTATACAGAGAAACACTCATGAAATACATGGTCAGCAGTGAAGAAAAACCTCAAAACTTTCCCATATATGCTGTCCATTCAGACATAGACTCATACATTCTCTTCAATGTCAGCACAACTCCCTCAAAAAATGATGTCGAAACCAAAATACTCATACAGGAGGAAGACTCCAATGAAAGAATTACCACCCATGAAACAACAGTCAATCAAACACTAGACACTGCTGCTGCCCTAGTTGTCAAGAATATCCAATCAAATGATGAGACTGTCCTAGAAGACAAGCCAGAGGAAAAACCAGAACTTCAACTTACATTGCCACCCCATGAACAGATCATTAAATCTCCTTCACAACAAGATATTCTATGGTTCCTTGAATTTGATGGCTTAGTCAACAAATTAGGCGCAGGAGCTGGAGTTTGGGTACACAATAAAGAAAACAATCATGCAGAAGGCAGAGCCTATAGATTAAACTTCAAGTGTACTAATAACATGGCAGAATATGAAGCTCTTTTACTAGGCCTCAAGTTAGTAAAGTTCTTGCAAGCTGCCAGGGTTTCAATCATGGGTGATTCAGATTTAGTTATCCAGCAAGTGAAGGGAAATTTTGTCACCAATGACAAAAGACTAAGGTATTATAGGTCTGCTGTTGCTGAGGTACTAAACTTTTTTTCTGAATTCCAAATCACTAAAATTCCTAGAACCCATAATCTACATGCTCATAGTTTGGCCACATTTGCTAGTACTTGCAAATTACCATTGGAACCTAACAATTGTTTCACATCTGAGATAAAACACAGACCCTCCATTCCAAACAATGTTAAAGATTGGCAAGTATTTGAGGATGATATGCAAATAAACAATTTTTTAACGCTGCAACAAGAGTTTGCAGGATTAAATATTGACACTGACAAAGCAAGTCAATCACAAATACTTGACAAAGCAAGTCAATCACAAATACTTGAAGGAGAAAGTCCATCAAAAATACAGTTTCAACAGATTACTCACCCAATATCACCTAGATCAGCAAAACAAATGCTAAATCCAACTATTTTCAACAAGGAAAACATTCAGCAAATTCAACCAGTCAGTTGTGAAGAAGTGGCCAATGCTGAAACTGACATCATAGAGCTGAAAGACAATTTTCTACCAACAGGCCTAACTCCACTAGAGGACATCTTTGATTCAAATGATATTCCCAGAAAACCAAAAATGCAGCCCTTAAATGTAGCCATTGAAGAATGCAACATTGGTACCATTAACAAGCCCAAAATAATTAAATTGTCTGCTTCCTTACCTCCTGACCAAAAGCCTAAATACATTGACCTCTTTAAAGAGTTCCAGGATGTTTTTGCATGGAGTTATGAGGACCTAAAGTCCTATGACACCTCTGTTATCCAGCATACTATCCCTCTCAAGCCTGATCAAAAACCCTTTAAACAAAAATTGAGGAGAATCAATCCTATGCTTCTCCCAGCAATGGAACAAGAGGTACAGAAAATGTTCAAGGCAGGCATCATAGCACCTATCAGATTCTCTGGGTGGATTTCAAACTTAGTCCCTACAAGAAAGAAAACTGGTGAAATAAGGCTGTGTGTGGACCTAAGAAATCTGAACCAAGTATCCCTCAAAGACAACTATCCCTTACCCAAGATGGATCACATTCTCCAAAGAGTGGTAGGGGCCTCAAGGATCTCACTACTTGATGGATTCTCAGGATTTAATCAAATCTTAGTACACCTTGATGATCAAGACAAAACTTCATTCACAACCCCATGGGGAACTTTCAAATATGTAAAAATGCCTTTTGGATTGAAAAATGTAGGGGCAACTTTTCAAAGAGCAATGGATATTGCTTTTGCCAAAGAGATTCATGACTTCCTTTTCATTTACTTAGATGACCTTACACCTTTCTCAAAATCAGATCAAGAACATTTAAAACACTTAAGGCAAATTTTCTTAACATGTAGGAAATATGGAATTTTCTTGAATCCCAAGAAATCCCTGTTTGGTTTAGAGGAAGGTAAACTATTGGGCCACATTATTTCTAAAGATGGCATTAGAATTGACCCAGATAGGATACAGGCTATCTTACAAATGCCCCACCCAAGAAATATCAAAGAGTTGCAAGGATTCTTGGGAAAAATCAATTTCTTGAGAAGGTTTATCCCAAACTTAGCAGAACTAATCAGATTACTAAATAACATGCTAAAGAAGGATTCAAAAGTAAAATGGACTGTTGAAGCCAATCAAGCCTTTGAAGGTATAAAGCTGGCCCTTACCCAAACCCTAGTCTTGACCAATCCTCAATTTGACAGAGAATTTATCATTTTCTCTTTTGCCTCCCAGCATACTATTGCTGTTGTTTTGTTACAGAAAGATGACCAAGGAAATGAGAATCCAATTGCTTTCTTTAGCCGAGCTCTTAGAGATGCACCTTTAAAATATCAAATCATGGAAAAACAAGCTTATGCTTTGGTTAAAGCCATTAAGGACTTTAGGATTTACATCCTTTATTCACATGTTATAGCTTATGTACCAAGTCCTATTGTTAAAGACATTCTCACCCAAGAAAATTTAGAGGGCAGAAGAGGAAAGTGGATTGCCAACATTTTGGAATTTGATATTGAAATAAAACCTACAAAACTAATAAAAGGGCAAGGTTTGGACAAACTAATGACAAAAGCAAATTTCCAAGCCTTAGACATCAACCAGCTGGACAGTGAACCGGAGTTGGCGACTCCAAAGATCAATGTAGCCTTTGAACAATCCCCTTGGTACTCTGATATATGTTATGTATTGCAAAACCTGTGTGCTCCCCCAGGATTGTCCAGAACTAAATGTAGGTTCTTAAAAATGAAAGCTTCTAAATTTTGTGTTATGGATGGGAATTTATTTTGGAAAAACCATGAAGGGATATTGCTAAACTGCCTAATTGAGAATGAAACTGACAATATCATAAAAGAATTTCATGCAGGTGACTGTGGTGGACACTTGTACTGGAAGTCCACTGTGGATAAAATACTAAGGGCTGGTTACTACTGGCCCACCATGTTCTCTGATGTCAAGAAATTCACCACCTCATGTCATAAATGTCAAGTATTTGAGGGAAAGGGACAGTTACTGCCACTTCCCTTAAGGCCTATTGCAACAGAGAGACCTTTTCAACAATGGGGCTTGGATTTCATTGGGGAAATTCATCCCTCATCTTCAGGCCAACATAGATGGATCTTAACAGCCACAGACTACTTCACCAAGTGGATTGAAGCTGTTCCATGCAGACAAGCAAATGATTCCACTATCATTCAGTTCGTGGAGAACAACATATTGGCTAGATTTGGCTGCCCTGACAAAATAATAACAGACAATGCTGTTGCTTTCAGATCCAAGAAAATGGTGAATTTCTGCCACAAATTTCACATTACCTTAGGCCATTCTACTGCATACTATCCCCAAGGTAATGGCCTTGCTGAGTCATCAAATAAAAGCTTGGTAAACATTATAAAGAAAGTGCTAGAAGAGAACAAAAAGAATTGGCATAAGAAGCTTGTGAATGCTCTTTGGGCAGATAGACTAACAACCAAAAGATCAATTGGGACCAGCCCATATGAGTTGGTTTATGGATTAGAAGCCAAGTTTCCTTCATCACTAGGGGTACCTGTTATGAAACTTCTTCAAGAAAGCCAAGCTGAACCAAATGATATGCAAAGAAGGATCAATCAAATAATATGTTTACAGCAAACTAGAGATCAAGTTTTCAGCAGAGTTCAAGTTCTACAAGAGAAATTAAAGAAGGCCTTTGATAGGAGATCTAAGGCAGAGGATTTCAACATTGGTGACAAAGTCCTCAAGTGGGATGCAAGAAGAGAGGATAAGGGAAAACATGGAAAATTTGATTCCCTTTGGAGAGGACCATTTGCTGTCCAAGCAGTACAAGGAAACAACACTTATTTCCTTAAAAGTCTTAATGAAACTGATTTGGATGAAGGTCCTGTGAATGGCAGGATGCTGAAGCACTATTTTGACAACTACCCATGAGTGCAGCATGAGTTTCCCTTGTACATATCCAGATGTATATATTATTTTCTGTTAACATGTAAAAATGCAATTTCTCAAAGTTTTCTTAACTACCAGCAAAAGGTAAATAGGATCAAAAGGTCTACCAAGAAGGGAAGTGCACAATTTTGGCATTTCAAAGCAGCAAACTTCAAAATTTTGATAAAAGCAGTCAAGGACCAAGGCATTTTGACCTGCTGTTCTTGGTCTTTCATATAAAAAACCATCCCCATGTGGAGCCACTGTTAGCTACCTATACCAATAGGTTTCATATTTCATGATTGGCAAGGAAAGGTCCAAATATGCTTTGCTTTGATGATGCAAAGATCACATATTTCCAAAAGAATACAATCTGTGCTTATAGCTTGATGTGGACTCAATTTTGATGGATGGTCCAACAGTCTAATCTGGATCATGCCATGTTTTAAATTTCCAGTTGTAGAATAGAGAAAGAAGTCTGTCCAAACTGTTTAATCTTGGCAGACAAGTAGTTTAGGTAGAGAAGAAAGGCTCCCAACAGCTTAATCTGGGACCTTGGAAGAAATAAGGGTAGAAGTAGACAGACCATCAAAAGAAAAAGCCAAAGAAAAGAAAAGGCAGGTAAGGGTCTGCAAGTCCAAGTGCACCCTCCAAGAAGAAACAAAAAATGCTAGGCAAGTAGATGGGTAGGCAGTTGGGGTTGCAGAAATGTCACTCCCTACAGTTGAAGATATGTTAGCCTTGTTCACAAAGCAAAATCAATGAAGTGAGAAGGTGTTCTTCTCCATCAGGTTGCAGCAAGCAAAGAAGCATGTCTAACTTCCCAATTTTCCCCTCTCCATTCATTACTAACATCCCCTCATCAGTTGATATTCATGAAAGAATTGGTGGTTTTTAGTGGTTCTTAGTCCTATTAGAAGCCACATTTCTTGTCTAAAACTCTTTTCATTTTGATCTACTCCTTAAGCTAAGTTATTTTCAAATAAACTTAGTGTTATCTCCCCTCATCCACTCCTTTCATCCATATTAACCCTAACTCTATTATATAATTCCCCTATGATTCCCTTTCCCCTAGTATTATAACACCATGGTGTATAAACCCCAAGCATTGTATAAATATCCCTCCCCTTGGCATTATAGTCAATAAATCCTCAGTCAGGGATCCAATTGGCATCTGGTCACTTTGATGAACCTAAGTCTAACCCCCTCCCCTCTTCTGAATTCATTTGGCCCCTTAAAACCCTCATTTTCCAAAGAAAACCTTATAAAATACCTTGTTCTACCTATACCCGCTTTAATTTGCAAAAATAAACAAAAAACCCATTTTTCTCATTTATCCAAAGTATGGGCACCGGGTCATTTTTATATTGAATGGGCATTGAAAAAACTTTATAAACCCGCCATATCCCAAGAGTTTCCACCAAGCATTGATCCCGAAAATAAATATTAAAATAATCCCGCCCCTTGTCGTATCCTCGATCATCTCAACGACCCGTCAACCGTCCAATCGAGCGCTTTTGATCGGACGGCCCTAATCCATATCGGACCGGCCCTGACATCCGATAGATACCTTCCGATATCTGTCAGAGGGTGACGTCAGGCCTCCGCCACCCGTCATCACCACAGCTCATCGGAGGTACGCCTGACAACTTCCCTTCCGTATCAAAAGCGGTGCGATGAGAAACCGCTAACCGTTTCCGGTTTTTGGTCAATCTGCCCGGCCAGCATCACTACCACGTCATACCCATGTCAGTGCCACCCCGCCGTCGCGTCATCCCCTTCGTCCGCCCCCGCGCTGATATGTCCGCCACCTCATCATATCCGTGGACCAATCACAACCTGCCACCTCACCTGATGACGTCATGCTGACGTCATCCGACCTTGACCCCACCTGATGACGTCATGCTGACGTCATCCAAAAAATGCGCCAATATGCCAAAAATCCATATTTAGGCCAATTTTCGCGTTTTTCTATACTTTTTGCCGCAAGAGCTGTTGCTTTCTCTGCATGATTTTACGTCCAAATTTGCACCACCTTTGCTGAAATCAATTCGGGGACCTCCGGCGCGCCATTTCTACAGTCATTCGTGACCACTGCTTGCTGTTTACCAGGTATTTTCCCTTATAAATCCTTCATACGCCTACTTTGTTTGTGAATTCCCTCAAAAGAGCTTAGAAGACAAAAAACTTGCAAATTCACCGGCAAAATCTCTGTGCCTAGCCCCCATTTACAACTGTAAACTCGAAAAGCACCAGCTGAGCCTTGTTTGCCCACATTTTCATAAAAACTGGACTCTGTTCGCGCAATCGCAAAACAACTTACTCAAACTGTACCTACCTGTTAAAAAAGACTGATTGAGACCACACATTGGTCTTATTGGCACTTCAAGCAGTATTTCAATTGCTGCAGCTGTCTCACTCACCCTCTGTTCCATACAATTCACATTTTTCGTTGAAGAAAACTCTTTGTGTTGCTCTGCATAGCAACTCCATCCATAATCTTAGGAGAAATCATGGATCCACCAGTAGCTCCAATAGCATTGAACGTTGCTCCATTAAATGCCCCCCAGAGACAATTGAAATGGCAGTCTCTGGCAGACATGGACTATCAAATTTCAGAGGAAATGCTGATGAGGACTAAGTTCCACATACACCTGCTCAATGAATTGAAGGCCAAGCATGAGACTGGAATAGATGTGCTGGGCATATGGGACTCATTCCTTCCTATTTTTAAGCTCCCTCAGGTTAGACAATTCCCTGATTTGATCCATCTGTGTGCTGAAAACTATGACCCCACTCAGAGGGCAGTTCTTGACCCTTCAGGCTTAGCTGTGTTTTATGTCACCCCAGAAGCTATCAAGGATATGCTCTGCTTCAGGACTGAGAAGAAACTGGTCCCTCTATCACTTGTAGACCTGATAAATCAAGGAGCTAGAATGACAGATACTCAGGTCACCAAATTAAACCAGCTATACATTGACTCTGACTCTGTGAAGTATCCTCCTATAAATCAAGTATACCTCAACCAACTGGGCAGAGATCTGGCAGACATGATTAGTCCCATTTTGGGCTACAACTCAATTGAGTTTGTTGATCAAACTGTGCTGGTAATCATGCTCATGTTTGCTCCTGGCAAGTCTCCCATCTGCTATGACTATGCCACCTATATAGCAGACAAAATACATGAGCAACTAATGAACCTGGCAAGAGAAAGAGTGTTCAGGTATACTTCTTACATTTACCATTTGATCTTATATCATCAACATCAGAAATTCTCTTTTCCAATCAAAAGAGAGGATGCCCAAGGCAATCCAAGATCAGTGGTCTATTGGTCCTCTGTTTTCCACTGTAGATTCGAGTCTCCTTATACTTATTGTGAGTTCATAGATCACTTCATCCACCCAGCTATGTCAATGTTGATGGGCTCACCTCCTCCAAGGCTCACTGATGAAATGCAAAGGATCCTGCAATTATCCAAATCATACAGCATTGGGGATTGGTACTTTTACCAGAACCACACCATCATCAGGATATATGGGTGTGACTTGCCTCCCTACAGACTGCCCAAATATGTGCCTATGAGGCTATTTGCCCTAGAATACTTCAGGCAGTTTGGCAATGTTGATGTGCTTCACTTTTCAGGAAAAGGCAAGAAAGCATAGTTGAAAGTCAGGAACCAACTTGGCCACTTTGTCTATAACAAGACGGAGGAAGGTTGGAGAGAAGCAGACAGGATGCTTGAGTCCCTTGGCCTTCAAACCAGTTTCCTCTGGAAACCTTATGACCCCAACCAGTTCATCACTTTGAGAAGGCTCAAATATAAGCTATCTGGCTATGATCATGTAAAGATCCCTCACATTGAAAAACATGCAAACCAAGCAAAATGGAGGAGAGGAACCCTGGAAGAGCCGATTACACAAGAGGAGCTAAATCAAAGAGCGGTGAGGAATCTAAAAAAGATAGCTGACCTTGAATTTTGTTCACAGGTGTTCTCCCTTCCAAGCACACAAGTGGGAGCAGTTGCATCCTCCTCGACTGCAAATCAGCAAGCTCCCAAAGCCACTGAAGATATATCTAGCAAGGGCAAGGAAAAAGAAATGGAGACTGAACAGCCACCTCATGACAAGGTGCAGCAACAGTAGCAGCAGGTAGGACAACAACAACAACAGGAATTGCAGCAAGAAGAAGGGCAGCATGACAAAGAGCAGCCCCCACAGCAAGAAGGCGCAGTTGAGGCCCCAATTTTCACAGAATAGCAGGCACAAAACACGGTGCCTCCTAGGCAAGAAACATCAGTTGATGCATCAATCCTCCAAACTCCACAAAAGGAGGATACTAGCAGAAAAAGGGACAGAGAGACTCCCTTGACCACATCAGAAAGTCATGGTGAGAAAAGACAGAGATTGAACCCTTTCTCTGATGAGGAAATGCCAACAGGGCAGTCTCTGGGCATGGGCCCACCTAGCAGGGAAGCATCTGCAAGTTCCTTCCAAGAGGAACAGAACCGAACTGTGGGAGGAGAAGTCAGCTCCTCTAGCCAGCAGAGAGAGGGTGAACTGAGTATTAAACAGCAGTTCATAGACATAAAGAAAAGAAATGAGCCCATAAAAATACAGCTCTACAATCATTTGCTGAAGATGGCTCCCACTAACCAGCAAAGACTGATGTCTGCTTTTGATGTTAGTGAAGGCAAAATGATCATGAGTCATTTCTTGCCAGCTGTAGCACAGCCCCAGTCTCATGCAGATTATATAAGGACCAATCTTGAGGTCCTTGCCAAAGACATCCACCCAATGGATAAAATTGAGTTGCACAAACAAACAGGTGAGATGGTCTATGCCTCCTTGGCAGACAAAACATTGGACAATTATAGGCTGGAAAATAGCCTTAATAATACAGCTGCCCAACTTGAGTTGGAAAGGGCATCCTCACAAGCTAAGGACAACAGAATAAGGTCCTTAGAAGATATAATCATTGAGATTGGGCATGATCCCAAAGATATCAAGGGCATACAGGAGATATTGAAGTTAAGGGATGCAGACATGGCCGCTTTGAAGAAAAAGATCAAAATGCCAGCCACAATTCACCCTCAAACAGATGAGGTTGCCCAGTAGAGGCACGATCAAGAGGCCTCAACCTTGCTGGTGTCTCTATATAAGCAGTTAATCTAGACACAAGAAAAGCTGGGAGAATCAGAGGCTGCACAGGCAGCATTACAGGCAGCTTTGAAGCAAAGAGAAGAAGGTCAGACCTCCCAGCCTCCTCCTGAAGTAATAAACCTGGAGGAAACTGCTCCAACTACTATTCCTCCTCCTCAACAAACAGAACAGGCAGCAACATCCACCTCAGCAGCACCACCAACAACAGAGCAGGCCCCAAGCCTGGACATGCAAAAGCTGAGGAATGAGATCCAGGCCTTGGAAGCACAAATGACAGAATTGAATGAGGCCAAGGAGAAACTAGCCAAGGTCAATGAAAGATATGACAAATCCAAGCAGTCTGTGGCAGAAAAGGGTAGGGAGATAAAAGCCCTCAAAGACAGGATCAAAGAGCTAGAGAATGAGCTCAAATTAGATAGGGTTGTGGCTGATCTTAAAATAGTGCTGTGGGCTAACATTGGCCAATCTATTAATGAGCAATGGCAATATATTGAAACAATCCATGAGCAGTTAGAGCTCATTCCAAAAGCCCAGACTGAAATTCAAAGATCAAGAGCTGCTCTAAGCAACATGCCTGAAATATCCAGCAGGATGATTAATGTGCTTAACAATAGAACAAGTACTCAGTTGGCTGCCATGGGAATTTCAAATAGAACTGAGCACATTCAGTTAATCAAGAGGGTTCTCACACTGAGAAACTTGGTGCAGACATTAGAGAGAAGAACCCAGGACATGCAGACTAAGGTAAACAGGTTTTTGGAGAAGTTTCAGGTATTGGAAAACAGAGGGCTCCCTAGCTTACTAAACAGCGCAGGGAGACTGTTCACTCATGAGCAGTATGCGAAAAGGGTTAATGCATTTGCTACAAGTCAGATCAATGAGAAGCCCAGCACATCAGAGGAAACAGGGCCAGACACAGGACAGACTCTCTACAATAGAGTAGAGAGTTTATTTTTTATAATGAATGAAATCAAACACCTGTTTGAGGTGCCTCCCAATTTTTACAAATATACAGAGGTAGAAGAGACTATGGATGCAATTCTCAGGCATCAACTACCTACACTAGAATGGTGGACTAAGGCCATACAGATGATTTTATAAACAGGAGGCCATTCTATAAATTTTGTTCATGGAAAATACAAATTGTCATACACAGGACAGTTTAAAAGAATCAGCATGCATTAAAGATGAAGGCTGAGCCACCTCAGCAGAACTAACGGCCAACAAAGCAAAGTGAGAAGCTACAGGTGTCTAGGCCAAGAAGCTACAGCAGAACAGCTCCAAAAGCGCATTTCTCAGCGTTAATGCAGATCACTCCAACCGACTTAGTGACCTCCTAAGGCCAAAATATCTTCTGACAAGCATAAAGATGCATTTACTTTGTATTCAATGATGTAATAACTTTCTGATCTAAATATCTTGAAAAGTTGGTGAAGATATTCATTTCTGAGATAATGTAGCACTCAGATATTTTGTACAACCGATCGTATATATTTTCCCCTCGCATAAGCTTGCAGGGGTTGTTGTTGATTTCTCTTGAAGAAGTTCTTATGCTGTAATCCTTTTAGAGTTTAATAAAGAAAGTGATGGAATTTCGCGGAGTTCTGAAGTGTTGAATGCGTTCTGGTGTCTGTTGAAAACTGCAGGATTCCTGTGTACTTCACAATACAATAAGTTTCTGTAACTCTCTTTGTTATGTGTTTCAATCTTTTACAATCCATATATGTTTCTAATTTCTAAGTGTTTAACAACAAAGAAAAAGAATAACCTTCAGGACTTATTCATGCAATACCCTGAGTTCAATCTGTGTTGTTAATAAATGTTTTCTTCAGCTATAATCTTGATAAGTGTAATTCTTAATTGCTACACTTTCAGAATATATCTTTCACAGTGACCTTTGTTTCAGGAATTCAAGTTTGCTCCTGAGCAACATGTTTCACTTTCACATCACCAGCTTAATGGAGAATTCTTAAATGCTTTCTGTTGGCTGACCATACATCACCATTTAAGTTTAAATTTGTTTTTTTGAGATACTCAATAGGCCCTGCAGTCTGAACATCATCACTCCAGCATTTCAAAACATTTCACAGCTCTAGACTCCATTGCCCAATGATATACTACTACCTGAACACTACACCTTAAGCACTGAAAGAAGTCCTTCAACCAAAACACAAACCAAAAACCTGAGCCTAATAGCTAGCCTAAAAACACTATCAAAACAGAGACAAATCATAAAGAGAGAGCCCTCTCTGATTACAGTTTGGCTAGAAACTGTGATCCAAAGATTGGTTAGTGGTTACCCCAGCCGTATTCCCTTGGGAGTCATAGGGAACAACCTGGGTGTTAACAGAATGATCGTTTTGAAAATGATTTTTCATCAATTTTTGCGACTGAATATGTCAAGGAACCTCAGAATTCAATGAAACATCCTGATTCAGAGTTAAATTTGGGAAACATCTCTCGAACTATTCCTATTGACATTTCGGTTAGGCCTGGAAGGGAAGTCCTGAATAGAAAAAACCTGGTTTTCCAACCATTGGAAATACTCAGGTTTGAATCGAACAACCTCTATCCCCTCGTCTAGATGACGGGCCATAACTGCAACCCATCGCATCAGTTTGGGCTCTCGAGGAAGCCCAGCTCCAACAGTAAGGTGCTGCAAGATCAACATGGGAACCCTCTCCAGACCAAAGCTCACAACCAAAGCCCCATAACCAAAGGTCTTCAGTTGTCCGTTTTTGGCTCTGGTCAGTTGGCCTTTTACATTGGCCACACAGCATCGCACCAGTTGAAGATGGTGCCTCGAAAGAAGTCAACTGCCATCCGCATCTGGGATCCAGTGGCAATATGTAACGCGGCACTCCCGCAAAGTCTGGTGATAGTAAATGCAATCACCACGAGTTCAGGAATGGATATGGTTTTAATGTCTATCCCTTTGTCTCTAGACTGGCTGTTGCAGAACTCTAGTCGGAGGCTATCGATAGACTGGCCACCTGGCCTAGTCTCGAATAGAGTCAAGTCTTCACCTCTCTTAGGCAAACCAGTCAAGAAATATATGTCTGCCGGCTCGATTTTGAGCTAGTGGCCACCAATGAAGAAGCACTGGTCCTGTATGCTCCATCTGTCAACCAGCCACTGTAAGAAATCCACCTGGGCCCTCATGCCAGGTATGGCCCAGAATTTGTACAAGCCGCATGCCTTCAATGCATCGATCGAAGGTTGGTGATTCAACGCGGCAAGATCCACGTCCTCATGCTCTCTTTCACGCCAATCTAGCATGATGTACTCTCTGCATCCAATAAAAAGACAAATTAGAATGCTAGAAATTAATTTGTTTGGGTCAAATTTGAGAATTTTTGGGTTAAAAACCCTTGTTGCAGGGACCGCACCCTGTGGGTTAGAGATAGTGCGTCGGTCCGCACCTTGCCTACATGGAAGGTGCAGACCCCTGACTTTTTCCCCATTGAGAAAAATTCGGGGTCTGCGGGCTGCCAGTGTTACGCCTGCGGGCCCCCGCGCAAGGTTTTTTAGCCTAAAAACCCTCCAAAAAATGAAATGAAAACCTAAAACAAAAAATGAAACGGTTAAAAATGAAGAGTAGGATGATGTGGATTACCTGGAGAAGATGGCGTTCGATTCTGACGGTTGGATTTTCCGCAATCTTCACGGGAAGTTTTCTGAACAAAAGCACTATTTTCTCACCCAAATCTCAAATGGTAAAAATGAATTGACGAAAGCCATTTTTATAAGTTTTTTGAGTAAATAAATTGCAAATTTGTTTGTGTTTCACTTTGGAAAGGTAATTTTTGCAGCATTTTTATCCATTTCAAACAGGTATGAGTAATGTTTTCATTTTTGTTCAGGATAACGGATTATTCAGGCGAAATCTATCATTTTCAACGGAAAAACATTTAGAGTCACCTTTAAGCTCTTTTCTGACTCCTAAAACATGAAAAGGTCGCCGAGTTTTTCTTTTTAAACTCGTTAAAATGGAACTGAAAAGACAGTCCACTTACAGCTCTTTTCTGACCGTAAAAACATGAAAAGATTGTCGGATTTTTGTCGTTTCAAATTCGATATTGGTTATAAAACGACATGTTGTTAATCGCTTTTTTACTTTTTCGGATGAGGGGCACTAATTACGAAAATTACTCCTTGGTCATAAAGATCAAGCGGTTCTCTCAAGTATTATTTTATACTTTTTCGGGCTTGGGAGACACAAATTTACGAAAAAGGTCAATCCTGGAGTCTTCTTAAGTTTTTTCAGACTCTCTAAAATTGAAAAACGTTGAGTTTCTCCTATACTGGACTCGTTAAAATTTCACAGTAAAGGACCTGTTCAATTACAAACAGGAACGAACCATTCCTTCTCAGGGTTCGAATTTAAACTAAGTTGGACTCATCCAAAGGATGAGCTTATAATCAAGCAAATGTTATCCTCCTCAAGCTTGTCAAAAATAAAGAGGTACTTGCCAGAAATGGTGGGGGAAAAGAGAGAAAAATGAGCCTGTTTGTCATACTTTGTAACCACTCTTGAACACGACACTTTTATTCACTTGGGTTGGGAAATCCTTTGCCTAACAATTGATCAAACCATATTGAAAGTCTTCAGCTGGTTTCTAGGTATTACCTTTGGGTCAGTTGTCACCAAGCCATCTGTTGTGTCGTTATGTGTTCAGGAGGTCACTTCCAATAAGCCATTCATCTGCAAAATATCTGTCATCCATCTTAACCATCCCTGAGTCAGTCCTTGCAACTAAATTTCTTCAACTTGATCTATGATTTCGGGTTGTAGGCTTGCCTACGACAGATCGCTTTCTATCGACTTCAGCTCATTATCTAGAAATCGTTAGTACCTTGGGATCTGCATGCCTCAATGGCAGGTTTCTCGCCTTTGACGAGAGGTTTCATCATTGACCTTCGATCAAAGGATTCCGTGACATGTTCGACATCAACACATTTATTCACATCTCATGGATTGTACTGGGTACTTTGAGAGCAATTGACATCACTGGTGGTTTCTCTCACACTTGTTAACAGTTTACATCATTGACTGGTAATCAAGTGGTTTCTACCATGTTCGACTTCGACACATTCATTTGCAAGGATAGAATCGTATTGTTTCGGGAAGTAGAAATGAAGACCCTGGATCTAGTTTCCACAATCCAGGCTGCAAGGAATTTTGTATTCATTATATAATGGACTATTCATAAACATATGGTTTCATCCATACTGTGTCCACATGAGTCTATACTTGTGATGTCTTACAAGATCATTCCTGTATCAGTGCAGTAGTTAGTTTTCTAAGTCAGTTTTGATCTGAGTATGGGAATGCCTACCTCAGCGATGATATGATCTCATATATATATCTTGCATTGAATGTTTTTACAGGTTCCAACTGGGCTCTCCACAAGATGATCCTCGAAATGATAAAGTACTTCACTCTTCCTCAATGATAAATGAAATCATCATCTACTACAGACTTCGCACTTTAGGGGGCAATCTGTTACACAAAGATATCGTAACCATGATTATTTGCAATCAATATGGGTCTATCACCACTTGTATTGTCCTCCTAAGCAAGTCTCAAACCTTAGCTCTTCAAGTCAAGCTTTGAAAATGAGAGAAAGACATTGAAAATCAACAAAGCTCTAGTTCTGCACTTTCTCTCACTGTTGCCTGTGGTCCCGCACCTCCTGTTTACAAAAACTGCGGACCTACCCGCTCTGTCCCTAAAGGTGTGGGTGCAGACCCCTGTGAAAGTCAAAAAGGCACAATTTTATTCTAAAAAACTCACTTTGGGTTAATTCTAGATGATTCTAGAAGGAATCTTGACGTGGATTGGCCGCTCTTAGGTGGTTCATGCATCCCAAAAGAGAAGGAGCTAATCCCTTGATGAGAGGAGTTATCCCTTTGAAGGAGGACCTAGTAACTTCCCTCCATTGCATTATAAATTAAGGCATTGGGCTGGTTGCTAAGGAGGTTAGAAGCTGAACATTTCTGAGGGTAAATGCTGGTGGAATTAAGACTTCCTAGTTAAGCTTGAGAGGAGAGATCACATACCTTTTTGGCTTCATTGGGAAGAGAGTGAAACTTGTCAAAGTAGAGGAGACTTCTTGCTGGACCCTAGGAGGAGCTTGTACAACGTCAAGGCATAGGTTGTAAAGTTCTTCTTTGATTTGAATTAATACAATCAGATTCATTTTTCTCAACAAATTGTCTTATGTCATTTGTTTCATGAATTCCTTGACTTTCATGTTAAATATTTTTTATGATATTGGCTTTCCAGGTGCTATTTAATTTGTTTGCTTGTTTGTGTTTGCAGATTCGCGACAAGGGAGCTCATTTGGATCGAAGGAGCGAGGCTTCCACAAACTTGCGTTGGACCCAAGGTAGGCCTAAAACACTTGTTTGCCTTTGTTTATAAATGCATATTTAGAGAAAGATAGTTTGTGATTGGCTTGCTTGTCACTAGGTCTTCTTTAGGTTCTAGGAAGGTCTATCTTGTCCGCAAGATCGACTCATTCTGTGTGACAGCTCTAAAGAGAAAAAAGGAGCAAGATAAGTTGAATATATCAGCTGAAGCCTCACTATCCCATCAAAGCAGCTGATGGTGGTGTCCCATGCCAAAATTGGGCAAGTTTTGATGATTTTTTGCATTTTTCAAATTTTGCAATTTTCAAAACAGAAAACCGACGGTGGTGCTGCGCTTTTCCCTGGAGCACTTGTTGGAGGAAAAGTTTATATATTTGGATTCAGCATGATGGGAGCATTCATCCCAAAAAATTTCAGAAGTTGTTGAGAAAAACTAGGTCACCAAAAGGTCTGAAAACTACCAAAAAATGACCTCTCTACCTCTTTTTGGACACATAGAAGCAGCCTTGGGAAATTTCAGTTTTGAGGGGGCAAATGACCTCCAAATTCAAAACTTCAAGTTGTTCTAGAAACTAGACTAGAAGACCTTTCGAATTGATCTGAATTGGATCCATGAAGAACTGTCAAAAGAACCATGACTGTATCAGGTCAAGACAAACATCAAAGAGTTAAGAAACAGTGGTCAAAACCACCTCTGAACAGTGGCAATTGGCAGCCAGTGTGGAGCGACGAGGAAATCGTTCAAAGCGCGCTGACTGAGGCCCATGGAGACTGCGCAAGAGGAAAAACTAGCCCCTGGGAGGCCTGGATCGGGAAACAAAGGCAGTTTTTGATGTGCGATTAGCATCGCTGGGCAAGAACCCCTCGAAATGGGAAGGTCCCGAGCGCTCGGTTTCATGGAGAGCCGGGAAAATCGTGGGGAAAAGGCTAAAGGACAAGGCGGGACCCACGCTCCAAAAAACCGGTGGTATTGATCAGGGGCACTCTCAAGTAGTAAGAAGAAGTGGAAAAAACTAA
The DNA here is from genome assembly GCA_031772625.1 of Pinus tabuliformis. Taxonomy (NCBI): domain Eukaryota; kingdom Viridiplantae; phylum Streptophyta; class Pinopsida; order Pinales; family Pinaceae; genus Pinus; species Pinus tabuliformis. The sequence continues at coordinate 1,134,169,672 of CM062819.1, read as the reverse complement.
GCAATTCCACTCAGCGGTCAATGCATGGTAAGTGGAGGAGAGAGAAAACTATCACTGATCGTGCGCTAACGGTCGAGCAGGTTAACCACACAAAACGTGCGTATGGCATCAGATTTGGAGGCCCCAGATCTAACGGCTAAGATTGCACTCGATGGGAAAGTAGAATCGGTGGGGGTAAGCCACAGTTTGTAAAGATTTAATGTCCGATTTGACTTCCAAGGTGGCATAAGACTCATTCCACGACGTAACAGAAGAACCGAACCAACGAAGCGAGTTGGCACAACTGTAGGAGGATAAGTGGCCACTCCCTGTGAGCCTGATGATGACACCGAACAGGGAACTCCAAGCGAAGATGTAAGAGGTGATCCGACAGGAAGTGGAAGAGGAATCGAACAGCCATGAGATTGAATGGTTTTTAAAACCATGCACAAAAAAAACAGAACACCAAAACCCTGAGAGGAGGATGGAACACAGAAAGGAAGAACAGAGGAAAGAAAGATAGTGAAGCAAAAGCAGAACGGAAGACAGAGGGCCGAGCTGACCAAAGGCAGCACCGAGCACTAGAGAGCTTGAGAGATTGAAGCCATCCCAGAGAGGATCTATCCGGACTGAGCACCACATTGGGCTCTCTCCATTGAAGACTAGAAAGGTCATTAAGTTGGTAAAGAAAAGAGTCTGTGTACTCTAGTGGCTTGGGGCATCCAATAACCACCCTGCCAAGCAAGTTCCATTCAGGAGACTCACATTGAGCTCCTTCATCGTAATTCTCTGCTTTAAGACACAATAAAAGAAGGCCACCACTGAGAGCTAGACTAGAGACGTAGCCCTAGAGCATAGGGTGAACTCCTTATTAAATTCTTGTGTTCTTATAATTGCTTACTATATTTCTCTGTTGTTCTTCCATTTCAAGTGTCTGTGATTTGCAATCTAATCAATCCATTGCCTAAATAACATAGACACACGCCAGCACATGAGTCTGTAATACCTTCATGTAATAAATCTTAACTGAAGTCACTCATAGGGTGATTATCAGATCAAGTGGTATTAGAGCTTTAGGCTGTAAGGTTAGACAAGCTTGTGTTGGTTTAGTTGTTGAATGCTCACTAGATCAAAGCTCAAGTTAGGAGAAGGAGAGTTGGTGGAAACTAACCTTGAAATTGGGAGAGTCTATCCTCGGAAGACAATGTTGGAGGAAGGTTCTGTGGGGATAGACCCTCAATTCATAGAATGCCTCCTAGATATAAAATATATGGTAGAAGAAATGTATAGGGAATTTAGAAAACATAAGGCTAAAGATTCATCATGTTCGAAAGAAGATAAAGAAGAATATGAGTCTCACTTTCATGACCACTCAAAATGAAAGGGAAGGAGGAAAGCTTTCTCACACCTCCTAATAGCCCTGTGCATAATAAAAAAGCATCTTTGATTAAGCTAGATGTTAAATTTGACTTGCCTATATATTATAGAAAACTAAATGCAGAAAAGTTGGAAAATTGGATTAGACAAATTGATGTTTATTGCAGGGTACAAAACATCGACTCAGATGAGAGCAAGATTCAGCTAGCAAGCCTACGCCTAGGAGGCACTGCCTTGGTTTGGTGGGAAGGCAGAGCTCAAGCTAACATGAGAAGACATGGTAAGACCATCTCTTTCTGGAGTGAGTTTGTTTTTGCAATCAAAAAGCAGTTCTATCCATTGGCCTACATGCAGCAAGCCATGATGAGTTGGAAAACTCTTTGACAGTTGAAAGGGAAAAGTGTGCAAGGGTACACTCAAGAATTTAGAAAGAGAGCATTGATGCTAGGAATTTCATTAGTCTCACCATAAACTCTGTTGAAGTACATTGGTGGTCTACACAGCTACATGAGGCATACCGTCCTCATGTTTAATCCCACTAGTATAGATGAGGTATCTATACAAGCTACTCATCTAGAAGCTAGAGGAAAGAATGGAAATCCAGAAGTTGGGGGACCATACCAACCCACTGCAAGCAAGATCAAGGAGAAAATAAAGTAGAAGTGGAAAGCAAGGAACGCTAACACTGCACAGAAAAGCAAAGCTTCATGCACTCACTGTAAAAAGGATGGGCATGATGATGAGCATTGTTGGATTCTGCATCCATAGCTGAGACCTAAGAAGTTCGAGGGCAAGAAGAAGAAGACTGTTGCAGCTATTCAGAAAGATTTGGGGTCAGACTCAGGAGATAAAACAACCATTGTAGCCACAGGTATAAAAGGTAAGAATTCTGAAGCATCTACTAGTAATTCTGCTCAATCTGTTATTGATGAAGAAAATGAGAGAAAAAGACATGAGTTTTTCCATATTTGAGTTATTTCCAAACATCAAAAGATTTATACTTTGTTTGATAGTGGCTTACAAGTAAATTTGATTTCTAAAGCAATTGTAAAGAAATTGGGATTAGCAACCACACCTCACAAGAAACCATACCCATTAGGATGGTTGAATGATAAAGCACAACTACAAGTGACTAGATAGTGCAAACTCAAGTTTTCTTTTGGGTCAACATTTGTAGATGAGGTGGAGTTAGACATGATTCCTTTGGATATATGTGGAATTGTTTTAGGAAGTCCTTACTTGTATAATAGAAAGGCTATTTTCTATAGAGCTAAGAACAAGTATCTGCTTGTTAAAGATGGAATCGAATACTTTGTAAGAGCTAATAAGCTAAAGAATAGTTATACTCTCATAAACTCAAGGCAGATGAAAAGAATGATAAATTCATGCAAACAATTCTTACTGATGGTTGTAAAGGAAAAGAAACCTGATAAAACCAATGTGTTTGAGGGCTATAATGCTAAGCAGCAAGCTGATTTAGAAAAGGTTCAGAATATGATATCTTGTTTTAGGAACCTAAAGGTCTGCCACCCAAAAAGGAAATAGTACATGATATTATTTTGTAGCAGGATGTTCCATTGCCTAACATTGGATGTACAGGTTGTCAACTTTAGAGAATGTTGAAATCAAGAAGTAGGTGTAGGAGTTGCTCGAGAAGGGGTTTATCAAGCCTAGCACATCACCATGTGGGTCACCAATCGTTTTGGTGAGAAAGAAAGATGGCTTGTGGAGAATGTGCATTGACTGTCGAGCACTGAATAAGATAACGATAAAAAATCGTTATCCCCTTCCTTGCATAGATGATCTTTTATATCAATTTAAGGAAGATGTTTATTTCACCAAGCTAGACTTGCACAGTGGATACCATCAGGTCAGGGTTGTAGAACAGGATGCATGGAAGACCACTTTCAGAACAAAGTAGGGATTGTACGAGTGGCTGGTTATGCCTTTTGGCTTGACCAATTCTCCTGCTACTTCATGAGATCAATGAATTATGTACTTAGACCTTTTCTTGATGATTTTGTTATTGTGTATCTGGATGACATTATGATTTTTAGTAAAACGTGGGAAGAACACTTAAAGCATGTTAAGCAGCCACCAGATGTTTTGAGAAGAGAAAAACTTTATGCTAAACTCTTAAAATGTGAATTTGGCAAAGCATCTCTGAATTATTTGGGTCATATAGTAGGGGGTGGTGAATTGAAAATAGATCCCTCTAAAGTGGCAGTCATTGTGAACTAGCCTAAACCCAAGTCTGCTACAGAAGTAAGAAGCTTCTTAGGAGCAACAAAATATTGGAGGAAGTTCATTTCTAATTTCTCCTCAATTGCAACTCCCTTACATGCATTAACAGGATTGAACAAGGAGTTTCAGTGGGGAGGCAAATATCAAAAAGCCTTTGACACCTTGAAAGAAAAGATTAGTGCAACCCTTGTACTAGCACTGCTTGATCCACAAAGACCATTCGAGATCCAAACTGATGCCAGTGACTATGCCATGGAGCAATGTTGACACAGCACGGTAAACCCATATGTTATCATTCTAAGACTTTTAATCCTGCAGTAGTTAACTATCCTACATATGATAAAGAATTGTATGCATTAGTTTAGAGTGTTAAAAAGTGGAAACACTACTTAATGGGCAAAGAGACAGTAATACATACTGATCATCAACCACTTCAATATATACACTCCAAACTAAGTTGCAGCAATCAATACATTACAAATGGATGGGTTCTCTACAGTAGTTTCATTTAGTCATCAGATATAAAAAGGGCATACATAACAAAGTTGCAGACATGTTATCTAGACCTATTATAAATGCATCTACTATACTTAAGCATAATTATGTGCTACATGAAAGCTACATTGAACAATATGATCAAGATATAGACTTTAAAGATGTATATGCAACTTTGAGTCAAGGAAAAAGAGTAGAAGAATTGGATTATCATGTAAAGGACCTATTATCACCCCAAGAAACTCACATAGGTTGCATATCGGTGATGCTCGGGAACATTACAAATTCAACAAAATAGTTGGATAAATGGTGGATGAATGAAACAAATGTTGAATATTCAAGCCAGATAACCACTTCTACTATTATTGACCCCAAACATCGGTGAACACCCCCGGAATACAAGGCTTTTAACCACCAATTACTCACAGTTTGAGGATAAGGTGATAATGGAGAAGACTGACCACACCAGCAGATGCACAGGACCCTGTGATGGCCGGCTCCAACCAGTTAAAAGGTCTGTAAATATAGTTTCTAATACACAGGCATGATGACAACTCTCTATGCATTAAAAAACAGAAACCTGCATACACGTTCAGTGATACATGCTAAATCCTAACACAGAGGTGGGATGACAGCCCCTCTAATGCTAAACATTAACAGAACATGAATCAATGCAAATAGGCACAGCCTGGAACAAGAAAGAGGAGTGGAAAGTGAGCAATTAACAGCAAAAGAAGCTTGTATTAGTTGGAAATGAAGACCAGACGCTACAGGTTACAAATTAGTTACAGTCTCCAGAAGTTGAACCTTACAATAGAGTCACCTTCATCTAACACCCATCATCAATTACATCTCTGTTCCATGTATATATGGTGTTACATTACAAAATATCTCTGCTAAACATATGCATGGAGGGATCATAATGGATCACCAACCGTTCTAACTGCTTGGTATGGGTCTCTGTTATAGCGTGACTTTGTCAGTAAACAAAATTGATCTTCTCTGATATTCTGTTGTCCTTCTCTGGCAGCTGGAACATTAACTGAAAGACGCCCCATAACTAATAAATGTATTTAACTGCTTGAGGTTGTCCTATTTCCTTCTCGGCCAAGCTGTTAGTTGCATGCGGTTACCTGCTCCATTGTACTGCTCCATGTCCGTTTTAACCAGTTCCGTACCACTGAGAAATCCTGCCTGCTTTGCCACTTTTAAATATCAAAGGTCCATTTATGCAATATTTCCTCTATCGAGTCCACCTTTTGGGTCGTAGTGCATATCACAGCCGGCCAATCCTCTGTTTCTCCTTATACTTGAAAATATATAAAAAACACTGTAAAACACAAAAATTTCCCTTTGGCGGACTTGAAAATTTATGAAATAGAGTGTTGTATAACCGTCGGGTCCGACCCATCGCATCGCAACATAACTTATTTAAAAGCCCCGCCCCTTTGAAAACGCCGATAGCGATATTTCCGTGGACCCGAACATCTATCAAAAAGAATTAATAACGTCGTCGAGTCCGGCCCATCGGGTCACATGCATATCATATGTAAAAGCCCTGGCCCTTTGACTATCCCAATAGCGATATTGCGATGCGATCTCAGCCGTTGATCTGGATGTGAGATCGACGGTCCTGATCGAATTGCTATATCGCATCGCTATGCTACCGCCGATACCTTCGATGCTCCGATGCTCCAACCCACCGATACGCCGATGCACGCATCGGCGATCGCTAATCATCAATGTCCCACATCGCTGTCGCTGCCTGCCTCCTCCGATTGCGATATGCCAATGCGATCTGGACCGTTGATCGGCCAGATCCAACGGCTGATATGAATTCGAACCTTTAAGCCTGTGATTTTGATTTTTGCATGGTTTTGGAGTGTTTTTGCCTCCCGATAATGTAATTCCGCCCTCCCAAGGGCTTTAAGAGGATTTTGAAGGCTTTTGGGGCACTTTGACTGTTTTTGGGCATCCTTCTGTGTGCAAACAACCCAATCAGGACTACATTTGATCCTCAAATGTTGGATTATGTAGCAGAGCTAACACTGGCTCCTTCTGGGGATGAGATCCTCCCTGTGAGGTCTCAAGAACCTGCAGACCAATGCCTTCATACAAAAACAACTATAAAAACACTTGCCTAGTGTCCATTGGGCATGGAGTCAACTAAGCATACAACATAAAACTGTAAAAGAACTTAATTACAAACATAAAAGCCTGAAAACTTAAACTTCAAAATTTTCCCATTTGCAGGGCAACCAAACTGTTTCTCCTGCTCTCAGCCCGGTTCATCATAAGTCAGCAAGACTGGATTGATTTGATCCTCTTTCTCAAAGAGTTTAGTACATCTGAGCTTGACAGGTAGGTAGGGATCAAATTTCACTCCCTTTCTATGTATTTTCCTCCTTGGATGTTCTTCATGGGAGCCTTTGTATACCAGCTGAATATTCATTTCTGGTGTATACTTGTCTGTGTTATCTATGGTCTGCACAACTAATATGAATGGTGAACCACAATGTTCTTGTGCAGGGGACACAAAGACATCATCTGCTCCAGCATCTTTCATAGAACAATCCTCATCCAAGGAGGAGTCCCATGACTGCGCATTTTCTTCCTCTGTTAACTGATAAGCTACCTCTTCAGTCTGTGTGGAGGCCATCTGAGCAAGTTTCATAATATCAAGACTGAGATGATCAGCTTTAGCCTTGATCATTGAACTATTTCCTGCCTCAGTGTTTAAGGGGCAACTGAGAGGGATTTTCACTTGAGCAGACAGAGAAGCAAAAGATGATGGGGAGCTTTCCTCCCCCTTTTTAATCACTGAACTGGGGACAATAGCAGGCTGGAAAATTTGTAGATCTGCATAGCCATGGAGAGGTGTGCTGACTTCGGGCTCAAATTGCTGGAAGGGGTAGGTGCTTGCTACAAGCTACCACTGCTGGTCAACTTGTTGTTCAGCAGCTACAACAAATTGTCGAGCAGCACTCTTGGCCAATGCCTCTTCATAGGCAGCTCTGGTTAGGAAAGGAGCACCTTCCAAACCAGAGACCTCCTCCTCCTCAGGATACACTTCTTTCATGACTATATTTTGTAAAAGGGGCCTCTCCCCTTTATCTTCATTTGTATCTCTTTTTCTCTGCAAGATCTGCATATGCTCATTAGCTTCTCTATACTGATTTGGAGCTGAAAAAGAAATGGAACAATGAGCTCCTGCTTCTACAAAATGTTGCTTAGATTTTAACTTGGAAACTTCAGAGGCCAAAAACTCAATCAACCTGGCTAACTCATCAATCTCATGCTCTGAGGATGATGAGAGACCACCCTTCTAAAAGTTCCCAGACTCATTATGATCATAGAGAAGATCTTCCTTATCTCCCTAGTGCTTTAAAAACACATCATCTAGGGCCTTAATGTCTGCAATAGTCCTAGGGGGTAATTCATTGAACCATTTTCTAGCGTCCCCATCTAGGCTTTGGACAAAAACCCTCATCCATACATCCTCTTCATAGATATCTAGGTTATCAGCAAAGTTATAAAAGGATTCGAGGTGCTCCTCAGCTGATACTCCTTCTATACCAGTAAACTTTGGCATGTATTCCTGATAATCTCCTGCAGGCATGGCATTTAGAGGAACAGGAAAGACCAAAGGTCTATACCTAGCAGCAATGATTCTTTCTATTTTTGTGGGAGCTTGCTGGCTTGCCATGACTAAGGTATATGAAAGAATAATGGTAGACTGAGAGGAATTAATCAATGAAAATCTTGATAGAAACAGAGGAATACGAAGGACAGCATGGAAATCTTCTTTCAGCTGAGGTTCGAAAGGGAACTGAATGGGTAAGGAGCTGAATGAATCTCTGAAGGTGACATTCACTAACAAAGACACATGGAATTTTTAAGGCTTACCTAACCTTGATTCTCCCTACTGCGAAATTTTCTTCTACTGAACGATCTTCTCAGGATCAGGCAATGGTTCAGTTGATATTCTGAAGATATCTTCGTGCATGTTTCAGCAGCTGCGCCAGAACTTCAATGTGGAGTCACCAAAGGATGGCCTTCCTCCAGTGGAGTCGCCAGACAAATGATTACAACCAAAATCTGTGCTCAAACCTTGTCTGTCATAAAAAATTGAAGCTGTGTCGTCTCCCAGGGAAGCTGAGCTTCGATTCTCTTCTCCCCGACAACGGCCCCATTTAATGTTATCACCCCAAGAAACTCACCTAGGTTGCATCTCGGTGATGCTCGGGAACATTAAAAATTCAACAAAATAGTTGGATAAATGGTGGATGAATGAAACAAATGCTGCATATTCAAGCCAGATAACCACTTCTACTATGATTGACCCCAGACATGGGTGAACATACCCAGACTACAAGGATTTTAACCACCAATTACTCACATTTTGAGGATAAGGTGATAATGGAGAAGACTGACCACACCAGCAGATGCACAGGACCCTGTGATGGCTGGCTGCAACCAGTTAAAAGGTCTGTAAATCTAGTTTCTAATACACAGACAGGATGACAGCTCTCTATGAATTAAACAACAGAAACCTGCATACATGTTCAATGATACATGCTAAATCCTAACACAGAGGTGGGATGACATCCCCTCTAATGCTAAACATTAATAGAACATGAATCAATGCAAACAGGCACAACCTGGAACAAGAAAGAGAAGTGGAAAGTGAGCAATTAATAGCAAAAGAAGCTTGTATTAGCTGGAAATGAAGACCAGATGCTGCAGGTTACAAAGTAGTTACAGTCTCCAGAAGTTGAACCTTACAATAGAGTCACCTTCATCTAACACTCATCCTCGATTACATCTCTGTTCCGGGTATATATGGTGTTACATTACAAAATATCTCTGCTAAACATATGCGTGGAGGGATCATAATGGATCACCAACCGTTCTAACTGCTTGGTATGGGTCTCTGCTATAGCGTGACTGTGTCAGTAAACAAAATTGATCTTCTCTGATATTCTGTTGTCCTTCTCTGGCAGCTGGAACATTAACTGAAAGACGCCCCATAACTGATAAATGTATTTAACTGCTCGAGGCTGTCCTATTTCCTTCTCGGCCAAGCTGTTAGTTGCATGCGGTTACCTGCTGCGCTGTACTGCTCCATGTCTGCTTTAACCAGTTCCGTGCCACCGAGAAATCCTGCCCGCTTTGCCACTTTTAAATATCAAAGGTCCATTTATGCAATATTTCCTCTATCGGGTCCGCCTTTTGGGTCGTAGTGCATATCACAGTTGGCCAATCCTCTATTTCTCCTTATACTTGAAAATATATAAAAAAACATTGTAAAACACAAAAATTTCCCTTTGGCAGACTTGAAAATTTATGAAATAGAGTGTTGTATAACCATCGGGTCCGACCCATCGCATCGCAACATAACTTATTTAAAAGCCCCGCCCCTTTGAAAATGCCGATAGCGATATTGCCGTGGACCCGAACATCTATCAAAAAGAATTAATAATGTTGTCGGGTCTGGCCCATCGGGTCCGACCCATCGGGTCACATGCATATCATATGTAAAAGCCCTGGCCCTTTGACTATCCCGATAGCGATATTGCGATGTGATCTCGACCGTTGATCCGAATGTGCGATCGACGGTCCTGATCGAATCGCTATATCGCATCGCTATGCTACCGCCGATACCTCCGATGCTCCGATGCTCCAACCCGCCGATACGCCGATGCACCCATCGGCGATCGCTGATCGGCAATGTCCCACATCGCTGCCGCTGCCTGCCTCCTCCGATTGCGATATGCCGACGCGATCTGGACCATTGATCGGCTAGATCCAACGACTGATATGAATTCGGACCTTTAAGCCTGCGATTTTGATTTTTGCATGGTTTTGGAGTGTTTTTGCCTCCCGATAATGTATTTCCGCCCTCCCAAGGGCTTTTCCTTTGCAACCATTTCGATCGGTGGAGGCCTTAAGAGGATTTTGAAGGCTTTTGGGGCACTTTGTATCCGTTTTTTGGCATCCTTTTGTGCGCAAACAACCCAATCAGGACTACATTTGATCCTCAAATGTTGGATTATGTAGCAAAGCTAACAGGACCGACTCTTATACCATTGTGGGAAACTCTGCATTCCACAAACTAAGAGAATAAAGATAATTAGAGAAGCACACACTTCTCTGATATCAGGTCACTTTGGGGTGAGAGAATAAAGATAATTAGAGAAGCACACACTTCTTTTATATCAGGTCACTTTGGGGTAAGTAAAATAGTTGCATAGCTGCAAAGGTTTTGTTATTGGCTGAATATGAATGAGACAGTTTCTAGATATGTATCAGGGTGTACTATGTGTGCTAAAAGCAAGCCCAGTAACAAAAAACTAGGCTTGTACACTCCATTGCCAGTTCCTTCTCACCCTTGGGAAAGTGTTTCCATGGATTTTGTTGGAGGACTGCCTAAATCTAGGAAAGGTCATGATTATCTATATGTTGTTGTGGATAGGTTCAACAAAATGTGTATTTTGATACCTTGTAATAAATAGATTACAGCTAAACAGACTGCAAAATCATTCTTTGAACATGTGTGGGTTCATTTTGGATTACCCACTTCCATTGTATCTAATCAAGACACCTGATTTGTGGGGAAGTTTTGGTCAAGTCTGTGGGAATTGATGGACACCAAACTGAAGAAAAGTATAGCTTTTCAACCACAAACTAATGGCTAGACAGAAGTATTTAACAGGATAGAGATCCAATTACTCAGAGGATATTCCAACAAACATCCTAAGCTTTGGGATGAACATTTGTGTTATGTGCAACATGCTTACAATAGAGCAAAACATTCTTCTACATAAAGATCTCCTTTTGAGACCTATTTTGGATTCACACCAAGGTCTCCTTTGGATTTTGTCTTTGGTAAAGATACCATGGTTGATGGACATAGTGATGTGGACAGGGAAACTAGGTTCATTGAAGAGATCCAGGAGATCCACTAGGTAGTACAGGAACAACTGGAAAAGAGCCAAGCCAAGTACAAGGCTAGGCATGACAAGCATCGGATGGAGCATAGTTTTCAAGTTGGTGACCAGGTCTGGCTGTATATTAGCAAGGACAGGATGCAAGGTGAAGGTAAGAAGCTAAAGCCTATCAGGTATGGACCCTTCAAGATACTTGAGAAGATTGGTGAAAATGATTTTCGCCTTGATCTACCAGCTTACATGCACATCTACTTAGTTGTAAATGCAGATTGCTTGAGATTGTTTGAACCTTCAATGATTGAGGACCCTAAAGAGTAGAGTCAATTGCCATCTATCGATGACCTGCTACCTGAATATATTAATGAATTACAGAAAGACATAGTGCTAGACAGGAAGGTGAGGACGACGCGCAGGGAGATGTTGAGTACCTTAGGATTGGGCTCAAAGGTTCAAAGCCGAGCAATGCAAAATAGATTGAGATTGGGCAAGTGAGAAAACAATTCCCTCACTTAGTCGATGCTTGAAAACCAACTTTTGGTGGTCCAAAAGCTTTTTAGTGGGAAGGTCGTGATCCAAATTGGATCCATGAAGAACTATCAGAAGAACCATGACTGTATCAGGTCAAGACAGACATCAAAGAGTTGAGAAATAGCGGTCCAAAACACCTCTGAACAGTGGCAGTTAGCAACCAACGTGGAGCGACGAGGACCTCAGTCAAAGCGCACTGATCGAGGCCCATGGAGACTGCGTAGGAGGCGAAACTAGCCCTTGGGAGGCCCAAATCAGGAAATGGGAAGGCCCCGAGTGCTCGGTCGCATGGAGAGCTAGGAAAACCATGGCGAAAAGGCTAAAGGACAAGGCGGGACCCACACTCTGAAAAACCGGCAGTATTGATAGGGGGCACCCTCAACCGGTAAGTGGAATTGGCAGAAACGGAGTGATTCCACTCAGCGGTCGACATGTGGCAAGCGAAGGAGAGAGAAAACTACCACTGGTCACGGGCTAACGGTTGAGCAAGTCAACCGCGCAAAACGTGCATATGGCGTCGAATCTGGAGGCCCCAAATCTAACGACTGAGATCGCACTTGATGGGAAATCAGAATCGACGGGGGATTAAGCCGTAGTTTGAAAAGATTTGACATCCAATTCGACTGCCAAGGCGGCAGAAGACTCATTCCACGATGTAACGGAAGAACCAAATCGATGAAGCGAGTTGGCGCAGCTGCAAGAGGACAAGTGGCCACTCCCTGAGAGCCTGATGATGATGCTGAACAGGGAACTCCAAGCGAAGCTGTACTAGGCAATCTGACAAGAAGTGGAAGAGGAATCAAATAGCCATAAGATCAAATGGTTTTTAAAACCATGCACAGAAAAAATAGAACACCAGAACCCAAGAAGAGGATGGAACACAGGAAGGAAGAATAGAGGAAAGAAAGATAGTGAAGCAAAAGAAAAACGGAAGACGGAGGGCCGAGCTGACCAAAGGCAGCATCGAGCACCAGAGAGCTTGAGAGATTCAAGCCATCCCAGACAGGATCTGTTTGGACTGAGCACCACATTGGGCTCTCTCCATTGAAGACCAGAAATGTCACTAAGATGGTAAAGAAAAGAGTCTGTGTACTCTAGTGGCTTGGGGCATCCAAGAACCACCCTGCCAAGCAAGTTTCATTCAGGAGACTCACATTGAGCTCCTTCATTGTAATTCTTTGCTTTAAGACACAATAAAAGAAGGCCACCACTAAGAGCTGGACTGAAGACATAGCCCTGGAGCATAGGGTGAAATCCTTATTAAATTCTTTTTTTCTTATAATTTCTTAGTGTATTTCTTTGTTGTTCTTCCATTTCATGTGTCTGTGTATTTGTAATCTGATCGATCCGTTGCCTAAATAACATAGACACACACCAGCACATGAGTCTGTAATATCTTCATGTAATAAATCTTAACTAAAGTCATTCATAGGGTGATTGTTAGATCACCAATGAGCCATCTTGGGCTAAATTTATCTAAGGGGAAGGCCTCAAAAAGTGGGTGGAAAGCAGCACTACGCTTTTGACTAATGGCGCTGCACTTCTGACCAGTTTGCCAGAAAATCAAATTTTTGCCTACTTTCACTTAAAGTTGACTTTCTCTCTCTTCATGGATGATTTTATGATTGTAATTAATGACTTGGAATGTAAATGTAATAGTGAAATGATCTTAGAGGGTAGATTCATCAGTTTGAGGTGGTTTTGGGGTCAATGAATCAGTTTCCATGCTTATAGAGGCAAGTTGTTCCATTGCCTATATTCCTGGTCCCTATTTGGAAATGGTTGTAACAACTCCTTTTCTCTTGGTTTCGACCCCTAATGTCTATCATAGGTGGTTTGATGTATATATTATGTATTTTTTCTATCATTAGCAAAGGTTTGACTCTCTTGGATGCTCTGAGCTACAATGTACACCATTATCAACAGTTTGGCAAGGAAATTAATAGGAGTTGTAGCTATTTTTATGGGATACTTGTGGTATGGTGATTTTGCATAGTTTCTTCTTCTCAGTTCTTCACATGTTTTACGTATGCCACAATCTAATTCATTGCTTCTATCTTAATGATATCAAGATAGATAGGTGGAATTCATTGTTTACAGTGCTCTATTTTGGGAAGCCATTCAATATTCTATGTTTTCTATTGTTTGAGAGGATACATGATCTTACATGCCCTCCTTAGTTTCTCACCAGTCTTAGACCTTTCACCTCACTCAATTTCAAGTGTAAATTCCTATACCTACCTTGCCCCATAGAACACCCTATACACTGACCTAATTTCCCAGACCTAGATTGCCTAGCTCCATCTGATCTAGCACAAAACCAACAAAATCAATCAAAAACCCTAGAGCTACTATACCTAGCCTAAAATCCATATCTGATCTAGTCATCTTAACTGAGATTCACAATGAGAGAGCCCTCTCCCGACCTAGTAGGGCTAGCTACCAGGTTAAGCTTGGTTTGTGGTTACCATAGAATTGCCTCCCTTCAGCCTGAGGTCAATCTAGGCTCTAACACCTTGCTCCACCCATCCTGCTCCATCCCTCCCTCCTTTACCCCCCCTCTCTCCATCTCTCTCTCTCTCTCTCTCTCTCTCTCTCTCTCTCTCTCCTCCCCCTAGCTCTCTCTCTATCCATATTGTTCCTCTCCTCCCCCAAGCTCTCTCTCTCTCCCTCCCTCTCTTCTCTCCTTCCTCTCCTCCCCCCAACTCTCTCTCTCACCTTTCCTCCCCCCCCACTCTCTCTCCTCCCTCTCTTTTCCCCTTCCTCTCCTCCCCCACCTCTATCTCTCTCACTCTCTCTCTCACCTCCTCCTTGCTCTCTCTCTCTCTCTCTCTCTCTCTCTCTCTCCCTATTCCCTCTCTCTCTCTCCTCCCACCTTCCTCTCCTCCACCCACCTCCCTCTCTTCGTCCCTCTCCCCCTCCCTCTCCCTCCCTCCATCCTCTCTCTGTCTCTCCCTCTCTCCCTCTCCTTCTCTCCTTCCTCTCCTCCCCCCCACCCCCTCTCTCTCCCTATCTCCCTTCCCTCCCCCCCCCCCTCTCTCTCCATCCTCTCCTTCCCCACCTCTCCCTCTCTCCCTACCTCCCTCCCTCTCCCCCTCTCTCTCTCTCCCTCACTCCCCCCCTCTATATCTCCCTCCCTCTCTCTCTCTCCCTATCTCCCTCTCTCTCTCTCCCTCTCTCCCCTCCCCCCTCTCTTTTCTCTATCCCCACCTCTCTCTATCTCCCCTCATCCCTCCCTCCCTCCTCCCCTCCCTCCCTCCCTCCCCCCCCTCTCTCTCTCTCTCCTTCCTGCCCCCCTCTCTCTCTCCCCCCCTCCCCCCCACCCCTCTCCCCCCCTCTCTCCCTCCCTCCTCTCTCTCTCTCTCTCTCCCCTCCCCTTCTCTCCTTCCTCACCTCCCCCCACCTCTCTCTCTCTCTCTCTCTCTCTCTCTCTCTCTCTCTCCTCCTCTCCTCCCCCCACCTCTCTCCCTCTCCCTCCTCCCTCTCTCTCTCTCTCTCTCTCTCTCTCATCTTCACTCTCTCTCTCTCTCTCTCCCTCCTCTATCGCTCTCTCTCCCTCTCTCTCTCTCTCACCCTTCTCTATCACTCTCTCTCTCCTTCCTCTCCTCCCCACCCCTCTCTCTCTCTCTCCCCCCCGATCCTTCTCTCCTTACTCTCCTCCCCCACCTCTCTCTCTCTACCTCCCGTCCACCCTTTTCCCTCTCTCCTTCCTGTCCTCCCACCACCTCTCTCCCCCCCCTCTCTCTGTCCCTCCCTCCCTATTGAAGAATCTCTCCTCCCCCCCACCTCTCTCTCTTTCTCACTCCCCCGCCCTCTCTCTCAGCATCCCTCCCCCCTCTCTCCCCCTCTCTCTCTCTCCCTTCCCCCCCTTCCTTGCCTCCCACCCCCCTCTCTGTCTACCTTGCCCCCCTTCATCTCCCTCTACTCTCTCTCTCTCCCTCCCTCTCTTCTCTCCTTCCTCTCCTCCCCACACCTCTCTCTCTCTCTCTCCCTTCCTCCACCTGCCCTCTCTCTATTGTCCTTCCTCTCCTCCCCTCCCTTCTCTCTCTCTCTCTCTCTCTCCTCTCTCTCTCTCTCCGTCCCTCCCTCTCTCCTTCCTCTCCTCCCCCCTCTCTCTCCCCTCTCCCTCTCCTTCATCTCCTCCCCCTATCCCCCCTCTCTATCTCCCTCTCTCCCTCTCCTTCTCTCCTTCCTCTCCTCCCCCCACTGCTCTCTCTCTCTCCTCCCTCTCTCCCTCTCTTCTTCCCTCTCCTCCGCACACCTCTCTCTCTCCCTCCCTCCCTCCCCCTCCCTTTCCCTCCTCTCTCTCTCCCCCTCCACCTCTCCTTCTCTCCTTCCTCTCCTCCCCCCACCTCTCTCTCTCTCCCTACCTCCCTCCCCCCTCTCTCTCCCACCCTCCCTCCCTCTTCCTCCCTCCCTCCCCCCTCTCTCTCCTTCCCTCCCCTCCTCCCCTTCTCTCTCTCCTTCCCTCCCTATTGAAGAATCTCTCCTCCCCCCTCTCCCTCTTTCCCTCCCTCCCTGGCTCTCCCCCCCCTCTCCATCCCTCCCTCCCCCGCTCTCTCCCTCCCCTCCCCCCCCGCTCTCTCCCTCCCTCCCTCCCTCGCTCTCTCCCTCTCCCTCCCTCCCTCCCTCCTCTCTCCCTCCCTCCCTCCCTCGCTCTCTCCCTTCCTCCCTCCCTCACTCTCTCTCTCTCCCCTCCCTCCCTCTCTCTCTCTCTCTCCCCCCCTATCCCTCACCTTCTCTCCTTCCCCTCCTCCCCCCACCACTCTCTCTCCCTCCTCCTCCCTCCCCTCGCCCCTCTCTCTCCCTTCCTCCCTCCCCTCGCCCCCTCTCTCTCTCACTGCCTCCCTCCCACACCCCCTCTCTCTTCCCCTCCCTCCCTCCCCCACCTATCTCCCTCGCCCCCCCCCTCTCTCCCCTCCCCCCACCTATCTCTCTCTACCTCCCCCCCGCCTCTCTCTCTCCCTCCCTCACTGTTAAAGAATATTTCCTCCCCCCGCTCTCTCTCTCTCCCTCTCTCCCAACCCCTCCCTCTCTCTCCCTCTCTCCCTCCCTCCCCCCCCTCTCCCTCCCTCCCCCCTCTCTCTCCCTCTCACCCCCCCTCTCTCCTTCCTTCCCTATTGAAGAATCTCTCCTCCCCCACCTCTCTCTCTCTCCCCCTCTCTCCCTCCCTCTCTCTCTCTCTCCCTCCCTCCCTCTCCCTCTTTATCTATCTCTCTCACCTCCCTCCACCTCTCTCTCCCTCCCTCTCCCTCTCTATCTATCTCTCTCACCTCCCCCCACCTCTCTCTCCCTCCTCCCCCTCCCCTCTTTCCCTGCCCCCCCATCTCTCTCTCCCCTCCCCCCCATCTCTCTCTCCCTCCCTCTATCTCTCCCTCTATCTCTCTCTCTCTCCTTCCTCTCCTCCC